>JALMGA010000028.1:470000-1866250 GCA_023333525.1 Aspidoscelis tigris stejnegeri | reverse complement strand
ACAGCTGATCCTGCCGAAGGGGGGGGGGACTTCCTGTGCTCATCAAATGGCACCTGGGATCCCCTCACTGCAATTTGGCAGTGAAAGCACACTCACATTGGTTCTTTTTAACGTGAGGAGGGAAGGTGCTTTGCTTAAAGGACATGCCTTCTTCCTGCTCAGATTCCACCATTGGATTCATCTACATATACAGATTTTGTTTGTTATTAAGGACTTAAAAGTGGCTTAGAGATAATAGCTGCCACAAAATGGAAGTGAGATATAGTGCTGCTGATATAATTTATGGGTGTTTTTCCACTGACCTCCTAAATCCGGATTTAAGGAATGGTTACTTCCCTTAATCCGAATCTAGCAGATCCGGATTAAGGAAAGTACCCAAAGTGTTTCCACGGGTGGTCTAACACCCAATAGCAATCGGTGCTAGCTTGCTTGCAGCGGAAACACCAGAACACCCATGTGGCGAATCCAGATCTACCACATGGGGCCTGTCTGTCACCCCAGGTGTTTTGGGGGACAGGGGGTGCAATCTCCGTAGACACTCTGGAGATTCTTTGAAGATCCTCTGGAGTGGCTCCGTAGAATCTCTTGAGTGATCTGCCACAAACTTCGAAGATTCTCTGGAGCCTTTGACAAAGGCATTGCTCTCACATGATCAACCAGTGGAACAGGCTGCCACGGGAGGTGGTTGGTTCCCCTTCGATGGAGGTCTTCAAGAGGAGACTGGACAGCCATCTGTCTGAGATGGTTTAGGAGATCCTGCCTTGAGCAGGGGGTTGGACTCGATGACCCAGGAGGTCCCCTCCAACTCTACCATTCTATGATTCTATGATTCTACATGGGGTCCTCTTCAAAGCTTGTGCTAATCTTCAAAGCCAGCTTCAGAAGGACTTCAGAGAATGTGCACCCCCCCATGGTTGCCCCCCCCAAGCCTCCCCTAGACCACACTGCCCAATAGTGGTGGAAACTGGCTCTATAATCCAGATTTAATGGCTGAAGGCCCCATTGTAGACCCCTTTAATGGGGTCTACACAAAATCTGGATTATAGGTTCTGAAGGACCCATATGATCCGGATTTCCCTAGAACTGGTGGAAACAAATGGGGCTGTAGTGAAAATGGGGCCTTCCTGCCCTGAGCCAAATGGGTACTTAATGGGTACTTAGTGCTAGTGGGAAAATACCCTATAGTTTAGGGAAGTTACACAGGGGTTCTTCCCCTTTTAAACTGCACAAAAGATGGGATATCAGAAAATGTAGGCAACATGTACTAAAATTTCTTGATCTGGGTTGGTATTAGTGGTGGAGAGTCTCCGTCTTCCTTTTACATGGTCAAAATGAATGGATGGCCTTTGTGCATTTGGTGAAAAAAGGGAATGCTCCATCACAGAGCACTCACACTGTGCAGAAATACTTTTATCATGGAAGTGTCTCGATGTATGCTCCAGAACCATGTTAAGCACCAGCTGGTAAAACTGGCATGCTCCATCCGTACCTTTTCCACATGAACGCAGTTTGCCTGGGCAGTACAGGCACAGTTGTGCACTTCATCACCTGGTCACTGCAGCAATGGTACTACGTATTAGGGATGTGCACAAATATTCGAATGCATTTGAAATTCAATTGAATCAATCGAATTTCAACATTTGAATTGAATCTAATGACCTTAAATTCAAATTTAAAGATTTGATTCAAATTTTGAATTTTGGATCTATTTGTTTGAATTATTCAGACATTCATATGTGTACGGGTTCATACATGATGCATACTTGAATATCTGCATCTTTCTCGCATCCGTACGTATTTGTACGAATCCATATGGGATGAAAACGGCTTGCATACAGGATAACTACGGGATGCATACGGATGTGTACAGATGTGTATGAGTGTGCATGGACCCAAGGAAGATGCATACGGGCATCTACAAATGTTATCAACATTTGTAAGTGCAAATTTGATTTAAAAATTTGAATGAATAGATTCAAATTTGCTTAATTCGAATCAAATTTTGTTAAATTCAAATTTTAAACATTCAAATCGAATTGAATTTTTGGGTATGGAATCCTGAAAATTGCATTTGTGCACACTGCTACTACACATGCCTGTTGCTGCTTTTGCCACGATGCTGTGATCACTTCAGGTTTAGAGGCGATTCATTCCTACCTGGCACTTGGAGAAGTGCTGACTAGTTTTGGAATAGACCCTGCATCCCAAAGTGCAGACACCAGATCCATCCCCCATGAATGGGGATGGGGCACATAGTAAAGAAGGGGTACATAGTAAAATAGCAAAGTTTGCTGATTATACTAAATTGTTTAGGGTAGTAAAATCCAAAAGAGATTGCCAAGAGTTCCAGAGGGATCTCTTAGCACTGGGTGAGTGGGCAACCAAGTGGCAAATGTGCTTTAATCTTAACAAGTGCAAAGTAATGCACATCGGGACCAAAAAATCCAAATTATGTCTATAAACTGATGGGGTCTGAGCTTTCTGCAACACACCAGGAAAGGGATCTTTGGGTTTTGGTGGACAGTTCAATGAAGATGTCAACCCAGTGTGCAGCAGCAGTGAAAAAAGCTAATTCAATGCTGGGAATAATTAGGAAGGGAATAGAAAATAAATCAGCAAGTGTCATTTTGCCTCTATGGTGAGGCCACATTGGGAATATTGTGTACAATTCTGGTCACCACACCTCACAAAAGATATTCTGGTCACCACACCTCACAAAAGATATTGTGGAAATGAAAAAGGTGCAGAAAAGAGCAACCAGAATGATTAAGGGTCTGGAACACCTCCCTTACGAAACCAGGCTGCAATGTCTAGGCCTCTTCAGTCTGGAGAGATGGCATTTAAGAGGGGACCTGATTGAAGTATATAAAATTATGCACGGTATAGAAAAGGTGGATAGAGAATATTCTTTTCTCTATCGCACAACACCAGAACCAGGGGGCATCTATGAAGCTGATGGGTAGGAGAGTCGGATCCAACTAGGGGAAGTATTTCTTCACCCAAAGGGTCATGGGTTTATGGAATGTGCTGCCGGAAGAGGTGGTGACAGCTACCAGTCTAGATCACTTCAAGGTAGGGTTAATCAAATTTTGGATGACAGATGTATCAATGGCTACTAGAATGAATGCCTAGGTACACCTTTCAGGCTGGGGGTGGTGGTGAAGCAGGATTCAAGAGCAGGAAAACGTTTGTCCTTGTCTCTGCTTGAGGTGCCCATGAGCATTTGGTGGACCACTGTGTTTGATGGAATGCTTGACTAGATGGGCAGCGGCTTGATCCAGCAGGGCCTCTCTTATGTTCTCTTATGAATAAGCCCAGAATCCTTACATAAATTTTGGTAAATGTTTCAAAAATCACTAGGTATAAAGATAGACTTTTCATGATTTCCTGTCACTACAACCACCAATATTTATTTATTTATTTATTTATTTATTTATTTATTTATTTATTTATTTATTTATTTATTTATTTATTTATTTATTTATTTATTTATATGCCGCCCCATACCCGAGGGTCTCTGGGTGGCTCACAGCATTTAAAAACAGCTTTTCATCTAGTTAGAGCTATATAGTGACTGCATAAAATGTTTATTGTCTATGCTTACATAACTATACTTTTGAACACAATAGTATATCAGGAGTAACTGAAATCTAGAATATCATGTAAGATACATTCTAGTCAAAGAGTGAAGTGCTTAAAGTCCTTCTAATTTTAGCTGAAATAATTTGACATTATTTATAGTTTTTCTATTGAAATCAAATCTAAATGTTACTGCTTTATTTCTGCCAATAGATGTCAAACATTGCTTGAAAAAAAGAAAGATACAAATGTACATTATTTTTGTTTGTTTTGTGGCTTGAGATCCTGCTGCTCTGAGCTGTGCAAAAAGAACATTTCAGAGATAAAGTTTGTAAGGTTTATAGTCTTACCAATTGGTAATTGTAATTATGCAATCAGAAATATACTAGATATTGCAAAAATTGTTTATTGCTACTAGTTCATCTTGGAAATATGCAATATTAGAAGAAGAAATTGCTTACTCAGAAAAAAAGTATATTCCGTTACATATCTAATGCTTTTCTTATCAGGACTCATCACCAGTTCTTGTTCCCCCAAGCAACCAGTGGCCCGACAAAAGGGCTCCCATGCTACCTATACATCAAGCATGAGGCGCAGGACACAGAGCAGCTATTAAATATATATATATGTACATTGTATATATATATTTATTATTCATTATTAGTAAATTGCCTGCATGTGGAGTTCTACAGAGGAGAAACTTACAGTTTTTGTTGACTCATTAAAAGTCGATAGCAGTGATGCCCTGCGAAACCCAAATTTGTATTTATAGCCTTAATTTTAAAACTCTATTTGAGCAATTACACTGGTGCATTAAATGAAAAGGAAGAAAAATAAAGGTAAAATCATTAAGCCGGAAATTTGCTTAGCAAAGCATTTTCCAGTTATCCTAGAACTTGATGTGCCACTGGGAAAGAACCCGATTTAACCTAAGAGATCACAGGTGAGGCTGCAGAAGATTATATGTGCAACTACTGTAGATGTGTTAATAAATTAAAATTCTGTATGTGCTGTGCATTCCAATTGCCTTTTTAGTAAATACTTAACATTGTAAAGCCTGCCAGAAAATCAGATGATATGAAACCAATTTAGCAACTTAATTTGTATTATATTATGCAGTGCTACATCATGCAGCAAAAGCAGCTATAGAAACTGGAACCTGATGTTTCCTGATATGCCTCTGTTGGTTCCCATCTGTTTGCTCATCATCTTGTAGCTTTAAGAAAGTTACTGTGGATAAAGAAAAAGAAGTAAGCATAAAGGGAGAATTAATTCAATTAAAGATCTAGCTACACACAATTTTAATTTTAAAAGGAATTCTACTTGAACAATAACCAAAAATAGATAATGGATTCCAGTATGTTTATTTTTCTGAGATACCAAAGGAAGAACCTGGATGTCCATCCTTATAATGCCTTAGCAAGGGCACAGCTTAAAAAAGAAAAGAAAAACACTGTTGGAAGAAGCATCACACTTTCCATGTAGAAGAAGGCATGCTGAATAAAATGTGGATTGTAAGGGAAATACTGCACATTGGACACAGGATCTCACATTTTGGTGTGATTTCCCTGTAGCAAAAATTACTAACTTAGAAATAAAAATTTACAAAATTTGTCCTGCCTAAACCAATATGAAAGCTGCAGTGCAAGTGATGGAAGCCTAGGAAATATCGTGGGGGCCTATTTTTATGTTCATTAGTCTCCATCCTGTAAGTGAACACAATGGCACTAGTTTTCTCAGCCCATTGCTAAGCCACCTCTGATGCACTTTAAAAGTTCTCTCCCCACCCCCCACCCCCCAGGCTTTAATGTATATGAATCATGATATATATGATCTTAACCTTTGCCCTTCATGACTTAGTTTATTTCTGGACTGCCACAGTTTTGGCTGTCTCTTATGAAGAGGTACAAGATCCATACAAAAATGGCAGCTACTGCAGGCAAACAGTCTATGCCTGTGGCACTTTGTGCCCTTTGAAATCATTTCAACTCTGTAATGAACGTCTTGCAGTTGTGAAGTTCTGTTCATTCTGCTTTTGCAATGGAAAGAAATTGCCATTTTCAGTCTGTCACAAAATGATACAGTTAGAAATAAGCTGTTACTTTACCACTTACCTACTCCATCACTTCATACAGGCAGTTGACAGCAAATAGGCCAATGATCCAATTTTGGATTTGTTTATCCCACACTACCACTAGTAAATCCCTGATGACATCTGTAAGCTATTTGTCAGTAAACCCATTTGCCCACTGAGACCCAGAGTTGCACAACTGACAGTCTTCCTCAGCTATGTGGATCCAGCCTAAGTCTGATATCAAGTTACAATATTATGTGAGGGCCTTGAGTTGCATTCACACCCTGGTGGCATAGAGAGCATTGAGAGAGAGAAGAGGACCCAGAGGTGGGCTTTTACCAGTGCAACACGTGCACAGAGCTAACATGAAAGTCACTTTTGCTACAGCCATGTGTCTACATGGCGGTGGCAATGAGAGTACCTCAAGTACCTGGCACTCTTAGAGTACCTGCCCTCTATTATGAGGAAAAGTGCTGCAGAGGGCCCTTGAAGGCTCTCTAGTGATCTTCTCAGAGTGGTCTATGGTGGCAGGCTCTAGCAGGAGAACACCATACTCCCATGTAGAGGAATGAACTGGTTTTACTAGGGGAATTATTCTTTCCAGTTCTTTCTGAAGGCCTAAGGTGAAATAGGTTGAGTTCATGCCAGAATGCAATTGGCTGGGGTGGGATCAATGGAATAGGATAAAGGATGTTCTTAGGCTAATAAAAATAAAGCAACATTTTAAGGCAGCAAAGGAACAAAGTGCAATAGCAGGCAATCGGCTTTTAAATTAGGCAGCAGTAATACAGAAGCAATATAATAGAACAGGCCTATTAAAGCTGTAAGTCAAATAGTAGCAAGCAGGATAGAAATGTAAATAAATAAATACATTATATTTATTTTTATTTATTTTTATTGTACATTTACATCCTGCCCTATACCCTAAGGTCTCAGGGCGGGTAACAGCATATGAAAACATAAAAACAAGACATATTTAAGGTAAAACCATATATATATAACAGTATGAAACAATAATGACTACAGTGAGGGAAAACTGTGCCACATTTAGCCAAAGGCCAGAGCAAAGAGGTGTGTCTTTACCCCTTTCCTGAACTTATACAGTGAAGGGGCCTGATGCACCGAGAGGGGAGGCTATTCCACAGCCTGGGGGCCATTACTGAGAAGGCCCTCTCTCAAGTGCCCACCCGTCTTACTATTGAGGGAGGTGGGACAACAAGGAGGGCCTCCCCCCCAGATCTTAGGGCGCAGGCAGGCTGGCATGGGAGAAGGCGTTTCTTCAGATATTTGGGACCCAAGTCATTTAGGGCCTTATATGTTAAAGTTAACACCTTGAATTGGGCTTGGTAATGAATCGGCAGCCAGTGCAGCTCTTTTAAGACCAGTGTGATGTCCATTTGGCCAGCTGTCCCTGTAAGCAATCTCGCAGCTGCATTCTGCACTAGCTGCAGTTTCTGAAGTGTCCTCAAGGGCAGCCCCATGTAGAGTGCATTGCAATAGTCTAATCTAGAGGTTACCAGGGCGTGAATGACTGTGGCCAAGTCGTCTCTGTCCAAAAAAGGCTTAAGCTGATGCACCAATCGTAGTTGGGAATAGGCTCTCATAGCCACGGGCTCCACCTGAGCTTCAAGCATCAATGCCGAGTCCAGGAATACCCCCAAGTTACGCACCTGTCCCTTCCAGGGCATTACGACCCTGTCAAGGACAGGATATTTTTGCTAATGTTCAGCAAAAAAAGTAAATTTCAGTTCAGGTACAGTGAGTTCAGCAAAGCAGTGAGAGAGAAAGCCCACCTGAAGAAGTGGGAAAATCTGTGTGATTTTATCTTTTTGGGGGCTGGGTTGGAAGAGCAAGAGGGGAAAGGGCTTAAGGGGCACCATTCAAAAATAGAGGGATTGATTGGCTGAGGGTAACCCTCAAAAAACAGAAGAAACCTGATTCCAAGCAAAGGTCATATAGACTTATTAAGTGCAAAGTAAGTGGACATGATAATGGCGGTGACAATAAATTAATAATCTACACGATCACTGATAACGGCATAGATCAAGCAAGAACAATGCAAATCTTACAAGCTACTACATTAGAGATGAAAAGTCAAGTTAATCCAGGTATTGTTATTGGTTTCTGTTGTCTAAAAAGACCATATGAGGAAAAGACAGGTCCCTACATTTGTCAAATGATGCATGCTTTTGATACTGCAAGCGGTAAAGGTAAATTAATTTCAGTTTCCCTAATAATAATGCTTTCTCCCATTCTTTGCACTTCCTTTTGTTCTGTACTGGAAAAAACCTGAATGAAATTCTCATCCACCCTTACAGGATCCCAAAACAAATTGGGAATGGAAGTCAATAATCCAACTTCTTTTATATTCACCTTTCACAAAAGTGCTTCTGATGCCTGAGCGTTTGTTTTTATCATGTAATTGGAAGGTAGAAGGAAAGCTGTCATGTCATGTTGTATAAAAGAAACAATATATTTTTTCACTTTATCTGTCCTGGGGAGCTTATGACAGCCTATTCTTTCAAGGTAGCAATCAGCAAGGCAATGATTTCCAACAGGATTTTATTAATGCTTCTGTCCTTGTACATTGTAAACTGTTATATTCAATTTGTAGGGGAAATATTCAGGTGTAAAACTAGATAATCTGTATCCCCTTGGAATCAAAGTCACTTTGACAAAATATTTTAACACAGGAAATTGTTCCTCGAGAGATGTTTGCTCTCATAACGTTGACAGAAAACTACATTTCCATTATAATTATAACTGACTAGTGTTGCTAAGTTTTGATAATTTAAAGGTATTCTCAAATCTGACAGCTCTTCCATAGTGAATTATGCATCCCTGGCTCTTAAATAGTTCTGCTGGCATAAGACAGCTGAGATGAAGCTGTCTTTCTAAAATAATTGCTCCACGGAGCATCCATTATACCTTCAGAAAAAAAAATGTATTACTTGACTTCTACAAATTATAGACTAGCCTATAATGGGTATTTTTGACAGCTATTAGCTTTTTCTCTTGAAGAAAAAAATCTGAAACAGTAAAATGAGTATTGATATTGCTCTGCCACATCTAGCATGTTAATATCAACCTTCTTTGCACTTTCCTTTTAAAGCATAAGGTAATTGCTAATTACGATAATATTTATGTAACTATGCACTTCTAAAATTCATACCATTGAAAGAGTTACTTTTTTAGGTAAGAAGAGTTCTTTAAATGAAATCTAGATAGTGTCTATAGTAATGTATTTAATCATTAATACATCAAGAGTTTTAGAATATGTTCTATCAATATAAGTGTTTTTACGCTTTGGGGAATGTTGTGAAATCCAGTCATTAGTTTCAATATCTGCATAAATAACCAAATGTTATCTGCAATATGTTTCAATAACTGCATAAATAACCAAGGGAAGATCCTCACCTATGATAGGAGGCACCATAGGAAGCTGAAAAACACATGTCGCCATGGAGCTGTCTGAGAAGGATGCAGGAGAATTGGGGTTTGTTGTCTACATGTTAATGCAGACTCTAATAGGCCTCACTTGAGGCCTGCTGTAGCCTGCACTGACACGTGGACAGCAGGCCCCTATTCCAGGATATATTCCAGAATAAAACCAAGTGCAAGCAGGCCCACGGTCTGGGATGCCATTTTCGGCTCAACAGCACTGGTCCAGACAGCCCCTAATCCAGCCCCAAACTCACAGAAGCTTTCAGGCTGGGCTCCAAACACTCTGAGGGCTAAGAACAGAAGTTTATAGCTTCTAAGCTTCTGGAGCATCTATTTCGACAGCTCACTCTGGTGCACCACTGACATTCTTCCATCCTAGTCTCAAATGTAGGAGGTTTACCTTCTGCATGGCTCCAGGGTCTAGTGGCCCACCAGTAGGATCATTTAAATGGGTCTACAGTTAGGAAGCCAGACTCTGGGAATACCAGGTTTGATTCCACCCTCCCCCATGAAGCCACCTTGGGCTAGTCACATCTCTCTTCTGAGCTCTCACAACCTCACCTACCTCACAGGGTGTTCTGTTGCAGAAAGCTTTGTCAGCCGCTTTGAGTCCCCTTAAATGGGTGAGAAAAGCGGGGTAGAAAAGCCAACTCTTCTTCCTCATCTTCTCACAGGACCATACTAATGTACAGATCATTGAAGTCCAGAAGAGAACTACAGGGGTTCTTAGTCTGTATTAAAAGTGCATGCAAAAGGGCCCAGACTCTGTTTTGCAAAGTGAATTTTACCAATCTGAAAAAAGGAACACCCCAGGAATCAGATTTTGGGCCAGGCACTGATTAGTATGGTGGCCTGCAGTTACCAAATTCCTAGTGCATGTTTGAGTGCATCTGTTGTGGCCCAGCCATCTTGTGCCACAACCTAAAGTGTCAGTGCCGACTCTTTGGGCGAATCCCCACAGCAAGCTTATTTCGCTTTCCCTAAACCGAAATAATAGAACCGGATGCAAACGCAAATTTGCCTGTTCCCATTACGTTTAATTTAATCGCGTTCGATCCCTATTCTGAGGATCGTATGTGGCATACGTGATTCAGGGGGGACTCAAGTGGCTGCTTTTTAAATGCTGCTTTTCGGGGCTGCCCTGCCCTCTTCCTCCTGGCATGGATGCGCCACCCATAAGGGACCCCTTCACCAAGCCTAACTGGGTGTCTGGGTGGCTGCCGCTTCCATGGATAGAGATAAAATGGCAGCGGGCAGCCAGCCAGTGATTTTTTTCCCCTCCTCTCCCCATTGCTCAGGGCACACAGCAGCAGTGGCAACTAAAGCCCCTTTGCTTTAAACATTCACATTCAGCTGCTTTCCTCCCTTTCCTTTCTAAAGTCAGAACTCCAAAGAGCTAGAATTGCACAAAATTGCAACATTGTTATTCCAACCATCATGGTGTGAAGTGGTTCCATCGCTACAGTGTAGCGATCCCTGTTAAGTGGATTTTTACACTGAAATCACTGTCTTTGGAAGCAAGCTATTGGGAGAGGGAAACTCTAAACATGGATTCTCATCCCTTAAAACGATACTGTCCACACAGTAAAAAATGTAAAATGTTTCAAGCGCATGATCCAGAGTGAAACCTGTTGAAATCAGGATTGAGATTCACCATGCTTTGGGGTGGTTTAACACGGGAAAAGAGTGTTAAGCCAAACGGCCGTGCGGACTCCGAGGATTGAAAACGTTTTGAATCCGAGATAAGGTTGCCGTGAAGACACGGCCTTTGTTTAGTTAGTGTTTAAGATGAAAGAAAAATCCATATCTTCCCTCCCACACCATTTTCCTTTTGTATTTTGTCTCTTTAGATTGTAACTGAAGGCAGGGACCTGTCTAAGATTAATATAATATTATAACCTGCCCTGAGACCTTCAGGTATAGGGTGGGATAGAAATATAAATAAATAAATAAATAAATAAATAAATAAATAAATAAATAAATAAATAAATAAATAAATAAATAAATAAATATTTAGAATTAAGGCATTTTTCACTCAAATGAGAAATTGTTTTCTGTTTGACAGCTGATACATGTAAGTTGCAAATTCAAACATTCATTTTTAGTTTATATATTGGGTTCCTGCAGATTTCCTGGTAAGGAAATGTGTGTATGCACCATTTATATGAGTGGACTGTAATTATTACATAATATATCAAAAAGAGCCTCCAGAGGTAGCATCACAAGAGATTATATGCTGCTTTGGAAAGCCATTAAGGATCTATTAGTTGCCAAAGAGTTCATCCATAATTTCACATAATGTTCTCTCTAGAGCTTCTCAGCTTTATCTCATGTTATATAGTAATGATAATTCAGAGTTTTCAGGCGCCTGCTCAAACAGCTCAAGCCACACACACCCATTTGCAATTTGTTCTTCAAGGGAAATTGTTATTTGAAAATGCTTTTTAACATAATTCTGTGAGTCACAGAGTTCTCTGATCTACCTATTGTGGGAGCTTAACTTTTCTTTTGCTGACCAAGAATTTTTAAAAATAATAATAATAAGTCTTTGCAATACACTCCACCATTTTAGTTTATGAAGAGTAAAATATCTTCAAATTGATGTTTTGTATGCTGTGTGATACATGCATGTAATATACTGGCACACAACTATCCATGGATGATTGCCTTGGAACTCTCTTTTCTTCCACAGGTACATTTTTTATTGAAAATTTTTCATTAATAACCTAAAACAACATCACAGAACACCATAAGCCAATCAAATAGTGTCCATATATCTTCTTAGTATTTTTGGTGACTTCCTTGTTCTTCAAACAACTCTTCTTCTCAATATCTGCTTCATCTGCAGATGAAGGAACTCTCTTTTCTTGAGGCTGTGTTTCTACTTGCCATTATAGGAGCCTTTGGAAAGGATCCTGGATGCCATATTCTCATTCTTGGTGACATGAAGCTCCCACCAAAGAGCATGACACCTGCCCAAAGCACCTGAGCAAGGGGAATAGCACTGTAATAGGAAGTGTTTCTGAGAATACATCAGAGGCCTGCATGCAACATCTGTATGCACAGAAGCACTGGCAATGCAGCACAGAGGGTGTTTTCATGGAGACACCTGCCCCCTTTTTCCACGCACAGTCAAAGATCTGGATCTTCAAGGTCCAGATCTTTGAGATGGGGTCCTCCTGGAGATCTGGATCTTGAAGGTGCCTCATTGTAGACACCTTTAATCACGTCTACACTAAATCCAGATTTAAGGTCCTGAAGGACCCATTAAATCTGGATTTCCCCTGTCCTCATGAGGACAGGGCCTTCCTGACTGGTACCAATTAGGTACTACTCAGGTTCCTAATGGGGTCTTAGAAGGGTTCTAAGCCCTAGTGGAAGAAGGCCCCTAATTGCCAATACTTCCCACTCCAGCCATAGATTTGCAAGGTGGCTGTAGAACTAAGCCTCATTTTTCAGTGAGAGCTCAGTTAGCACCACCAGGATAAAACTGGTGGACTGAGAACAAGCAAGCCCAAGCCCTTGACGTACTGACTTAGCAGCTTTTCTTAGACTTAGATCCTCCCCTGCTAACTAGTATATAGGGCAATGAGATTATTCTAGTGGCTTTTTTATAATAAGCAAATTTACCTCTGTTTGGAGGCAAGTAAAAACAATGCTAGGATCTACTGTTGTTGTTTTTTAATATTCAATTTGATTTATTGCATATGATAGGGGCTTGGACTTCATTAGAATATAGATAAGGGCTGTCCAAACCTTTTCCTAATTTTTTAAGTTTGACCCTTTCCACATTGGCAATTAAAGGGACCCAGGGTGGCCAATAGAATGGGTTGGTCCACATGGTTGACTAGTTTACTGAAGACTCTGGATCCCAGTAGACTCACTCATCTGCATGTGGGGTGCCAAATCCTTCTCTATTAGTGGACTCCTTTTAAGCATGTTACCATCGTTCTGCTGTGGTATACCAGACCACAAAGAGCAGGCAGACAGCATGCCTAAATGATCCATATATCATGTCTTGCTCCTTTTCATCCAGGTAGTGAGAAGCAGCAGCAGAAGAATGCTGAGCTTTTTGCCAGTATCAGAACCTTGGGACCAGGAACAGATTGTGACAAGGGAGCATTTTCAGCAATGGAACGGACTTCTATTCCCACTCTAGGAATAAAAGTCTGTAGTGAAACACACATTTGTGGAATCTTCTATTCTGCTGGTTTTTCTGCTAAAAGTGTGTTTTGTTTTGTTTTTGCATCGCAGCCTGAACCTCTCAGCCAGGTGCAGGATTTGTGTCCTGGGCTACAGCAGCTGCAATATTGGCAAAATAATGTACTCGATTGGATTAAGGCAGGCAGCCTGTTTACATAACCTGGACTGACTTCCTTGTTTACTTCATTCTGCCTTCCAAAACAGCCCGTCCTAAGATCCCCTGTTCATTCAGTGTCTTCAGTCTCCAGATTATTCTGGGCTCCACTATGTGTCTTTAGCTCCACCAAAGTCCACTCTGCATCTCATGAGCTGAAATCAGGTCATTGCGAATTTTTGGTAGTCATTGGCATTCCATAGTCTTCTTCCACTTCATCATTGCTAGAGCTGAAACCTGGGTCCACTACTTCAATCAGAGCTGAAGTTCTGGCTGTCCTTGCAAGAAGTTGGACTTCATGAATGTTTGGGTTCCAGACAGATGTGGGAACTTTTTGCTTCCTGGAGTACTGCTGAAAAGAGTCTGCCATAGACCCACCTCATTGTTGAAGTCTATTAGTAGTGTGTAGGGATGTGCACAAATATCTATGACATTGAGAATTTATACAAATATGTACAAATTCGTAGATTTGTGGCTAAATTTAATAGGATCTACATTTGTAGGCCCTATTAATCCATGAATCAGATTATCTGGTATTCATCAAAACTTCAATTGAAGCTTCAGAGGATACTGGATGCCCTGGGGCCTTCTGCCCCCCCCATGCCTCCTGTTCCTTCACATTGCCCCTCTTACCTGCCATCGCTGTTGGCTCCTAGGCCTTATGGTTCTGCCTCTTTGGCCTCTGGAAGTGCCTAAGAAGATGGTGCACAGCAGTGGTGATGGCAAGCAGCGATGAAGATAGGTAAGTGGGGGTGGGTGGGAAGGGAGGGAGGACCTTCACTTAATTTCGTGCATGAATATTTGTTTGAATATCCGTGCATGAATATGAAACCCCCCACATTCACAGGGGTGGGATTCAGCTGAAGCCAAATTTTCCCACATTTGATTTGTACCAAATCAAATGTGGGAAATGGGCTTTGTGAGTGTGGGATAGGACACTCATTTCATCCAGTGCTGACAAAGCATTCTAGGAAGGGGCAGGGCTTTCCCTATCTGGCAGAAGCAGAAAGAAGGGAGACCCCTGGAACCCTTCCACGCTAATGGGAAGTGTGAAAAGAGACTATCTTATGCCCTTCTTAATAGGTCTGGCATTCAGATTTCACTCATATCTGGAATCCTGCATATATAAACTACACAGGATTTTGGGAAGTGTATATGCATGGCATTGCCAAAGTCAATAAACTTTGGTGCATAGCCTGGAAGTTATAATTCACAATGGCAAACTTCCTAAAATCTGCATGTGAAGGAAATAGACAATATTTTACCAAAGATACACGTCCTTCTAGCATGCTGTGCATGATATTTAGTTTAAAAAGAAAATATTTTTGAGGAGTCAGAATAGAAGGGCGGGATCCTAACCACATTATTAAAATGAATGAATCAATTTAATCTTCCTTGTGGTTTGTCAAACTTATAAAATATTATATTTCTTCTCAGATAAAGTTACATACTGTGTAGCTCAAAGATAATCCCTATGGTCTTGGCATATGTTAGTTAATTGTCTCAGGAGGAAATACCATAAATACCATGCTGTCAATACCCATGGGCATTTACTCATCTGTCACTGTGGGAACACCAGACTGGCTGAGGTGCTCTAAGACATTTCTTAAGCTACGTAAATCACAGCCATTTCTCCTTCCCACTTCCCAAATGGTCAATTAGGTAAGAACATGTGTTAATAAAAATTTCCTTCTTCGCCCCTAAGGTATGGACTCATAAAACCTATGTGACTATGATAAACTCTAGGTGCTGCCACTGTTATGTGATCCAACCTAGAACATAAATTAATGTCTCATACAATAATCCTAAACATACCCAATTTGAAGCATTTCCCACAGATTGCAGTGAATATGACTGTTATGCAAAGTTGTGGTTGTGAAGCATGGTATTATAACAGTGATTCTTCTAAGACTACTTTCAGGGTTGAAGATCTCAGACTATGGCTTCCCTGTAATTCTACTGATTCTTGTCCCCATTCCAGGTCCCCTTAGGGGAAAATGACATATTGAAAAAGGATCCATTATTATCATTATTTAATTTCCCACTTGTGACACCCGTGACACTTTGAAGTGACTTACTTTCTGATGAGATTGTGATTCTTAAGCTATTCATTCATTAGTATAGGCTGGAGTATGAAGTGGAGTGGAAGATGAGAATCAAATAGGCATTTCTAATTTATGATAAATCTATGGTTCTGAGAATAGTTTAGCAGTGCAATAATGAGTTTGGCTAATTGATTGGCCACCTACCAGTGATTTGAGCAAGACTTTGGAGTACACTGTTTTACCTATTTTTAATTGGCAAACCTGCAAAAAGTTATTAAAATAACTAAACAATGGGATCTGATGGATAAATCAAATACTTCTTATTTCTTACTTTCCTTTGATTATATCACATTGCAGATGCTAGAAGCAACCATAAAAAGGCCACGCCAGATTCTTTTGTTTATATTTTGATAATGACAGCATCGTCCTAAAATGTTACATATTGCAGCTGTTGGCACAAGGTTTACCTTAATTAAATCTCGCTCAGTGAGTCCTGACACTACAACACCAAAATGTTTTAACTTCCTATTCTAGTCTAACATAGACTTTGCTTTAATATACAGTTAGTAAACCCTGAACTCAGTTTTCAATTTGATACTCCCATGCCTGTCACTTTAGTTCTTAAAGCCTGGGGGGTGTATCCGTCTTGGGGTTTATTCTGGATTATAACCTGGAATAACCATTCGTCATCCACATGGTAGTGCAGACTATGGCAGGAACTGGCAGGACTTGCTGTAGTCTGGACTAGCATGCAGATGGCAGGTACCTATTCTGTATATAATCCAGAAAAGGTCTCAGTGTAGAAAGGGGTAAGAAGTGGTCATATGCAAAGTAATTGATCTTCCCTGAAGTCTGAAACAAACCACTTTTTTACCTCATCTAAAAGTATAGCATGTGATGGGGAGGAGAAGAACCAAAAAAGCTGAGACAAGAAGCTAGACTACATGGGCTGTGATCCAGCAGGGCTCTTCTAATATTCTTAATTAGAATATATATTCTTGATCAGACACGTTACAGCATGTCTTCCCTCTTTGCAGAAAGCACTGATTTTATTTGTACTTACAATGTAGGAGTAGTCTTTAAAAATGTCCCTCAGCATCCTTCATTTTCCACCGTGTCCTCTTGCTAAGACAGAGGCATTTTAGTTTCAAATTTTCTTTTAATAATTGTTTCTTTCATTAGTCTCTCTCTCTCTTTGTGTATAGGCCTGTGAGGAAGAACATAAGAAGACCCCTGCAGGTTCATGCCACAGCCCATCTTGTCCATATCCTGTCTCACACAATTGCTTATGGGTATCTCAAGCTAAATACAAAGGCAAAATCTTCACCTGCTCTTGATTCTCTGTAAATGGCCTTGAAAAGCATTATGCCTATCTCTTCAGCCTAGAGGAAATACCTAGGCATCCATTCTAGTAGCCACTGATACATCTACTATTTACAGAATTTATCTAACCCTTTCTTAAAGTCAGGCTGATTGCTGTTACTGGCTCTTCTTCTGGCAGCAAGTTCCATAGATTGATGTGATGACCCTCTGGGTGAAAAAAATACTTACCCTTGTCTGTCCTAACTCTCCTGCTATCAGCTACCTTTTCTATGGCATGCATGATTTTATATACTTCAATCATCTCCCCTCTTAGACATCATCTTTCATTGCTGAAGAGGCCTAGAAGTTGCAGCCTCATTTCCAGCTCCATTGTCATTTGGTTGCTCATGCTCCAGAAAGTTTTTGAAAGGAAGTGAGCAAATGTTTTCTCCACTTGTTTCCTTGTCCTGCCCCCCTTGGGTCTTTCTCCCATCTAATAATTTGGGCTTTGCAGTACTCGCGCATATGTGCATCATTCTACTTTCCCTTTTATAATTTGTTTAGGCACAGATGCTCACCTCCTTTCTGAAGCTTTCTGGAGCAAGTGTGAGGAAAAAAATGGGTGGATAGAGGTGTATGAATTTAAGCAGACAAGTATTGGGAGAGTGAGCTAGTAGCTTGAAGAAAGAACCACCCTTTCTCCAAAGCAACCCCTCTACTATAGTTAAAAAGTAACAATGCACCAGGCTAATATGTTTCTTAGGTTCTGCTGCATGGTAAACCCAATGTGGCACTACTAAAGATAGATTTTCAGCACTATTCTGTGTAATTTTTATGGTATTTTCTTTGGTTTCAAAACCCAATGTGACAAATTCCTAGATGCATGTTTTGATTGGCTGTTTCAGTACTGTGTGACATCCTGTGTCCCACTGGCCTGCTCCATGGTGGGCTAGATTACTAGTAGATGGCTTTAAGGATAAAGCTGGTCCAACCTAAGAGGCTGAGACAAAAGTTTCTGCCCTTTAGAGTTGCTGGCTTGGATGCTTTTGGCTGGGTGCCCAGAAGCAATGTGTTTGTGGCATTACTTCTGCATGCACAGTCAGGCATGGTATGTCAAAACGCAGAATGTGTACTGGCTGAACACTGGTTGTGGTCTAGTATAACATGGTAGAATGTTTCATGATGTAAGGAATCCACAGTTGAAGCAGGATATGCCCCCATTTTGACTCCTTATCCTGTGCCGATAAAATCTAGTGCAGGTCATGCTAGGATGGTCTACTGATTCAATGTGAATAGAGCTGGTGTCTTATAAATCAATTCTGTTGTGTTTATAGCCATTTTGTAAGATAGAAGAGATTTTTGACAATCCATAGAACTTAAAATAATTGTAATGTTTGCAGTATAAGCAACATCTCTTTAGATGCCTTCCTTTATACAGCTGTTAAAGTTATAGAAGCTCTGTTCTCTTTTTCATAAGGCAATTATAATAAAAATAGTTTTTGGTGTCTATGAATTAATTCTCTTTTCAATGTTTGCATTGATTCTTAACTTCAGTTTCTTTCAAACCTATTCAGAGGAGTTGTAATTCCCATATTTGCCATACCCTGGTTTTATTCTAACTCTATTCAAACACAGACTGCATCGACTTACAGTAAAAAAAAAAAAAAAAGCTCAAATGTATCTTAGAAACAGTGGTATGCAGATATGTGTTTCCATCCCACTTTGGAAATGCATTTTTTTCCATTCAATGTAGTTTAAAGGCACTAGTGTGTGGATGCTACCACCTTTAAGATGCTTTTTGAGACTATTCTTATTGTTGCTGTTGTCTGGAAATGCAGCGTAAAATCAGATTATGTTAGAGATACACAACTGAATCTTTATCCAGTGTAATGAAGGAAAAACAATCATGCATGAAATTTAAGAAAAGCCATAGAGTGCTATATGCCTCATGGGTACCACAAGAAAGATGTGGTGGTTACCTTTCTTGGGACACATAATATGAAAAAGATGTTATCTTGTAGGCCAAATCACATTGCAAAGAACATTTGCTGCTGGTACATCATCATTCAAGAAGATATTATTTGTGATGGAAAGAGCCAGGTGGAGCTGATGAAGCAGAAGATGAACGAGATGAGGTGATCACAGGAGAGGGGGGAGCAAATATAAATAATCAAAAGGGCAAGACAATAGAGTCAATAAGTGTGACAAAGCAACTGTATCTGTGAAAACAAATCAGGCTTGGCACCAAATGAAATCTGGCATCCAACTAAATGAAAAGAGATTTGGCTTCCAAACCAAATGTGGTATCAAATCAGGACTCCCCTGGCTCATCACCAGATCAACCTTGGAGAATGTCCAAGTTCATTACAGGGTTTAAATGATTGCAGTCTGGCTGCATAAAGGAAATAATGGGTCTGTAGGGGGCAGTAAAGGCCCAGTTGCCATTTTCCTTATAACAAATCACAAGGAAGTTGGTTAATGTGAGGATGCAAGGTAAAGAGATCATACATGCTGCCAAGTGAATTTACAGCAGCTTTGTCAGGAAGCCAAATAAGCAAACAATAAGATGTGCTGGTGATGGGGATACATATGGCTTCATGGGAGAGTGGAAGATGGTGTCTGAGGAGACTGCATGATTTGCGAACGCTTAATCTATCTTCTGAATTTCTGTTCTCCTACCCACCTTTACTTCATATGCATAGACAGGATTAATTATCTGCCTCCTAAAAAGTAATTCAGCAGATTGCAACCAAAAGGGGAGAAGGATTCTGCACTTTATTTGACAGCAAAACATCAGTCTCAATGTGATATTCTGAAAGTGGTAAGAAGCTTTCTCAACAAAGGGTGGATAAATATGAGTCCTATACTATACATATGACCTGCCACAAAATAGCTTTAGTTGGATAACCTCCTCCCTCCCTCCCTCCCTCAACTCAATGACTGCATGAACCATTCTCTCTTCACAATAACACTGCGAGATGGGTTAAGGCTGTTTTATTCAAAAGCAGTATAAAAAGAAGAATTACCTCTGATGCTGCTGTGAAATGTCTTGAAGCTGATTAGTAGGTGAGATTGTTCACACTGTGACACCCTGATCACAACTGCACATTCTGCTGTATAGATGGAGCAGATGGGAGCTGATGGGATGGAGCTGATGGGAGTTGCAGTATGGCAAACCCTCATTACCCTGCTCTTATATAGAAGAAGAAGAAGAAGAAGAAGAAGAAGAAGAAGAAGAAGAAGAAGAAGAAGAAGAAGAAGGACCCATTTATTTATTTATTTATTTGTATTTCTATCCCACCCTATACCCAAAGTCTCAAGGTGGGTTACAATATTATATTAATCTTAGACAGGTCCCTGCCCTCAGGGTTACAATCTAAAGAGACATGATACAAAAGGAAAATGGTGTAGGAGGGAACATGGACGCTTTGGCAGCAACAGTGTCCTTGCAATGGTAAAATACTTTTATTTTCCTTTTCTCCTCCATTCCTCACCGGCAAATGGCTCCTTCATAGCCTGTGTGGTGATAGTTGGGAGGGAGGGGCCAATACTGGGAGCTTGATGGAAGGTGCTAAATGAGTTTCCGTCTCTCTTCCTCTCTCCACAGGCAAGACGGCTCCTTCATAGACTGTGTGGTGACAGTTGGGAGGGAAGGGTCAATGCTGGGAGCTTGATGGAACTCAAAGTGGCTGGCAAAGCTTTCTGTTCTTCTCCCCACAACAGAACACCTTGTGAGATAGGTGGGACTGTGAGAGCTCAGAAGAGAGCTGTGACTAGCCCAAGGCCACCCAGCTGGCTTCATGTAGGAGGGTATTCCCAGAAAAGAGTCTGGCTCCTTAACCGCTAGACCAAACCCTTGATCCTTGGGATGTTGGTAGGTCCAAAGACATCTAGATAAGAGAGCTATGGGGTTTGAAGCCCTCTGATGAGAGGTAATGTGATTTTATTGTGATTACTTGTCTTCCATAAAGAATCCCTAGTAAATCATCACAAAAAGCTATTCACTGACTGTCATTGGCTAGTAGTAAAACACGGTCCCGGAAAGCTTAAGATATTTAGCCATAGAAAAGTTGGTAAGTTTAGGCCCACTGCTAGACTGGAAGAATATAGAATATATAACTATATTTTGCAGGAATACTCATGACAGGATAAATCTGAAATATATTAGCAAGGGGATTTGGGGAAGACATGTCTGTATAGCTTAAGGAGACCGCCAGCCTGGCTTTGCAGTTATTTTCTGTTTTTCCTTCTCTTTTTCATCCTACCCAGAGTGATTGAAATTATTTACCCTGAATCCATCTCAAACTTAGGGAAATAAAATTTGCTTGGTTATTCTTCTAGTTATCTCTTGTATCTCTGCGCTGTATTTGGCCCAATCACTGTGGGAGGGAAATAAAATATAGGATAGTCAATCCTGTCTGCTCTTAGCATGTTTTTGAAAATATTAATACAGAGCCTAGATGAAGACAGAACCTGGCAGTTTCACTTCAAAACAATTCTTTAAGGTTATACACAGAACCTCCTGACTATAATGTATTATAACAGTCTTGCAAAGGCAAGCTGATTCCAAAATTGCCCTTCCTTTTGACATTTTTATCTCCAGATGACAGGTCAGAAATGCTTGCAGGTATTATTAACAGGTAAAGTCTTGACCCCCATAACCGTATGTTGCTGCTGGAAATGCACATGCATTTAGTAAGTTATGTACAGGGAGGAAAATGCACGCTTTGCTATGGGGCATTTTAAAAGTGAGATTTAGGCATCTAAACCTATTCTGATTATTCTGATTATTTCTGATATATTTTAAAATGCATTGGTACAGTATCTCTACAGTAAAAGAACACATAATGACATGAGAGTGTCACTTTTTAGGTCATATTTGTCTTATGTTCCTAGAATGACCCACATATATTTGCTTGATTTGTTTAGTGATATCTCTGTTCAGTAAGCTCTGAAAAGTAATGAGTTATTATAAGTGACATACTCAAAGGGATATTTCTGTGACCTTACATTTTGAACTAAGATATAATGTATTTTAATGGCTTTTTGGCTTATGTGCTTAGCTTAACACTGAAATCAAAAGATACTCATTTATTTTTTAGTCTATTTGCACATCCATTCCACATACCACTGTTTTGGTCAGTGCATTAAATATAATTTAAATATAATTTAAATAATTTAAATATAAATTTAAATATATAGCATGCAATTCTGGATGAGGGTAATATATATATATTAGTTCAGTATGATTTTAATATTAATTTTAATATTATATATATATATATTAGTTCAGTATGATTTTAATATTAATTTTAAAATTGAGGTTCTAGGAGTTGTCGCATCATCACCTATCAAATATTAGCAGTCAAATGCACTTTGTTAAAAATATATTTTCTACATTACTAACAGAGAAGGAAAATGGAAATATAGAAAGTTGTGAGCTGTGGTGCTGTAGTGGTTCAAGAGGAAAATCCACCTGAAAGGACTCATTTTAGAAAAAAAAATAGTTGCCACTAATTAACCGTGTTTCCAGATTAAACACTTTCTATGTTCACAATGAGTGCTTATGTTTAGGACCGTGTTCAAATAAGAATAATTTGAAGTGCAAGATTGCTGCATAACTCTTGTAGACAATCTTTAACTGAGACAGGAGGTGCTACAGCTACAGTGCAGGAAGGTAAGCAGGGCTACAAGGAAAGATGTACACAAATATTTGTAACATTCAAAATTCATATGAATTTGGCGAGTTTGAATATTTGAATTTGAATTAAATGTTGGCATATTCAAAGATTGGCATTTGATTCAAATCAAATGTTTTGATCAGTTCATATGAAGCTTCGTATGGGATTCAGATGGGATTTTCCATGGGGTTCGTATGCTATCTGTGTGCATTTGTATGGGATTCGTTTGGGACTGAACATTTGTATCAAATATGAATCCTACCACAATTGAAGGAGATCTATTCAAACGAATATGGATTTTCTTGCATTCGATTTGATACAAATCAAATACACACAGAAAAAACTTTTGTGCACCACCGTAGCACCTCTTCCCTTTTGTATTTTTTTTTTAATGCTACAGTTGTAGTGCTTAGGGATATGCACGAATGCAATTTTTGGGATTCAATTCAACTTGAATACCCAGAAATTCAATTTGATTTGAATCTTTAAAATTTGAATTTAACCAAATTTGATTCAAATTAGTAAATTTAAATCTATTAGAGGAAGAAGAAGAAGAAGAAGAAGAAGAAGAAGAAGAAGAAGAAGAGTTGGCTTTTCTACCCCACTTTTCTCACCCATTTAAGGAGATTCAAAGTGGCTGACAAAGCTTTTTTTTTTCTCCCCACAACAGACATCCTGTGAGGTAGGTGGGGCTATGAGAGCTCAGAAGAGAGCTATGACTAGCCCAAGGTCACCAAGCTGGCATCATGGGGGAGGGCAGAATTGAACCCAGTATTCCCAGATAAGAGTCTGGCTCCCTAACCAATACAGCCAGCTGAATTTTCAATGCAAATTTGCACTTACGAATATTAACAACACTCATATGTGCCTGTATGCATCGTTCCACATACCGTATGCATCTGTATGCATCCTGTAGTTATCCACTATGCAACTCATTTTCATCCCGTACGGATCCATACAAATGCATATGGATGCAGGAAAGATGCATATCTGCAAGTATGCATTGTGTACGAACCCATACACATGCGAATGTCTGGATAATTCAAACGACTGGATCTGAAATTCAAAATTCATTTGAATATTTATATTCAAATGTATGGACATCTGATTTGAATTTGAATGTCAAAATTCAGGCATATTTGATTGAATTTCAAACACCTTTGAATATTCATGCACACCCCTAGTAGTGCTACTCTTAATGCCATGGCTCCTGCATGTTTTTATTCCCTGATGTGAATTTTCAGTACCATTTTTTGACATTGACAGGAGAGTGGTTTGAAGAGCTTTGAGAGTTCTTTAAACCACTCTGCTGCTACCGTGTAATAATGGCACTTATGGGGGGCATGGCGGGAGAGGAGAGTGGCACCTGTGCAGATGTTATGCTTTTCCTCCATACTGAATGTGCAATGAGGAATCATGCTCACCTGTTACACATTCAAAGTTCTGTGCATGCATTATGTGGAAACTGCCTAAATCCTCACATTTTGTTTTGCAGCAATCTTTTAAAATGTAATTAATATTTTGATGATGAAGATGATTTTTAAAAAAGATGACTATCTGCTGAGTGTTTTTGCCAAGATATTTTTACTTTGTCCCATGATTTTACAATTTGGGAAATTGGGTTCTGCATGAAAGTTGATATCATATTTCCTCATTGTCAGAATAATTGATCCATTCATTTTGGTTTCTGTTTTTACCAGTTATTCAAAGTACACATCTTTCTATGTTCTTTTGTGCTGTTGCAGTCTTTGTACCTCTAATTTAATTTAGAATCATGTCTTGGAGCCATATGTTAGAACAGGTAAGATGCAGTGATTGAATACTTTCCATTTGAGTTATCTCTACTTACTAGTCTGTGGTACGCCCAGTCCCCTTTCCTTGCATGGTCACCAGCGTATGTACCTCCTTTCCAGGACTGTTTATTCCATCCTTCATGGAGGAAGTATCATCCACTTGTATCTTCTTGCTCCAAAATGGAAATAAAGAGTGTATATTTCTCCATTTTAGCTACCTCCACTGGAAGTGAAGATGCCACCATAACAGCAGAGTGCTCTTAAGGATGATGCTGTTTATTCCAAATGCACTCCAACCATGTTTTATTGGTTTATTTTCTTCTTTACATTTCCATTCATCAAAATTATTCGGTCAAAATAAACTTAACTGTTTTCCAATTTCAGGTTGTCAATCGGTATCATTATTTTCTACTGATACCATTACATTTGTAAGGTTAATTTTCAACCCAGCTTCTTATCTTTGCAAGTTTGATGCCATTTTCCCTAGTTCTGAAGGCTTGATGGAAAAAAATAAAAAATAAAAAACACCCAGCAGTGCCACCAGCAAAATGTGAAGCCCAGTATGCATCTATTTTTAATCTTTTAGTCTCCTCATTTACTTATTTATTATTTATATCCCAAAGGTCTCAGGGTGGGCAACAACATTTAAAATAAAGTATATTAAAATATATTCAGTCATTTAGTGCCTGAAAAGCATGCTGAAGAAGAACCATAAATACCATAGGAGGCAGGGTGTTACCTTGCCTAATTTCCTATCTTATTTTAATAATCAGTGTTAGGAATATGCAAAATGACACTCAAATTCACAAATTTGATTGATTTTTTTTAATTTGTGGACATTCTCATCGAATTAAAAGTCTGAATGTTTGAACATCCAAAATTTGATAGAAGCAAACAAAGCCCCTACTTGTAAAAATGAACCTTTCAATCAAATATTCACATTTTACTATCTTTTAGTTGATAAAAATGACTTTTTAATTGAGAAAAAGTAATGGAAAGTTCACAAAACCATTTGAATGGGAATTGAACTGAATTTTTGGCACCTCAATTCCATATCAAAACAAATTTGATTGTGGTGTGGGTGTTTCTGTTTGTGAACATCCTTAATCCCAGAGTTTTTTTGTAAGCATCATTTACACATGCCTTTCTATGGCCAATCCTGTAATTCTGTAGTGGCCACTATGTCAGACCAGCAAGAATACTAGGAGACTCCCTCCTATACACTGGTGCAATCTAAAGGAGACCCCAGGTGGGGGCACCAGTATTCAGAAAAACTGGTAAAGAAGCAGCCTATGTATATATTTTAGGTACTTTGGATGTATCTTCCTTGCTTCCTTGCAGAGTCAACAAGTAACATAGTGGAAGCTCGTATTCATTGCCTCTTTCAGTTAGCTATCTTAAGACATGAATGTAACCTATTCTGCTATAATCGCTCCTGAAACTAGCTTGTTCCCATGACTGGGCCATATATATAGCTGTTTCTCGAAGCAACGAGTCAGTACTTTAGTGAAGACTTTGTACATCATGGAAAGATGCTAATAGATCAATAATTGTCAAGATCTTCTTTAGGCTCCTTTGCAATGGGCTTTATTCCAAATTATATCCTGGAATTAGGACCTGCCATCTTCATACTAGTGCAGACTAAGGCAGCCTATGGCCCTTTCTGCACTTACTCTTAACCGGTCCATATTACTGATCCATACTAAGTACAAATTTGGGTCTCTGTATTTGGGTAGCAGACTAAGCAGTATCTACATGGTGATTAGAGAAGATAGGAAGCACATCTCTGCTGATACACCAGGAATGCACTAGAATGTATTAACCCTTTCAGCAACACAGCATCTTTGATACCATTGCATATGGTGCTTATGGAAGACTCCTAAGACAGCACTCAGATCTTTTTTCCACTATGATAGGATACACTGTTCTTCAAATGTAGCAATTGTTACTAAATTAGTTGTAGGCAATTTGTATGCGTACCTGTGTTGACTTTTGGTTTTTTATTTTAAATGCATTTCCTTTTTTCCCTTTCCCTTTCCCTTTTTGCTAATGCATGAATGGTTGCATGAATGGCTACCCAAAACTATGCAGATCAGTCAAACTAGAAAGTATGGAGATAAAGTAATTAATTAATTCATATCCATGGAGGCCACACTGATTTGCTTCGGTTGGCTCTATCACACTTTGCACATGCTTGGTCTGAGAAAGGATTTCCTCTCCCCAGCATGTATTTCCATTGAAATTGTTTGGCCTTTCTTCATTGAGTTGATGATGAGTGCAGAACTAAACTAGCCCTGTTTTTCACTGTGTGCAATTTAGTCATGCATCAATACGTTTTTAATTAAAAGAATCTGACAGGTACAATAGCAGAGGACTCCAAATAATTTTCAAAAGCAGTCTGTTTCCACATAGACAGGTAATCAGAATATGTCTCATTCATGTCTCTGGATGCATAACAATTTATGAAGATATACACTACAAGACTTTCCTTTTTTTAAAAAAAAATTAACTGACAGATTTTATTGTAAGTTTGTAATAATAAAAGACATTTTACTTGGCAGAATAGAAATAAGGTTAAAAAAAAATAGCCGCTTTTGCAAAATTGCACATGGCTTTCATATATTATCTATCTGTGGCTAGGTAGTAAGTAAGCACACAAGAAATCATTAAAAGAAATGTTATATAACATTCCACAAACTATTCTTTAAAACTTTTCTGTAAACTTAACTGGCTTCATTAAAGAGTTATTTTAAAGATGCTTACAGTAATTGCTGTTGTTAATGGTCATGTTTCCCATACCATCCCACACACTCAAGGAAGCCTAGTTCCAATTCTGCCAAGGCATCCCAGGAGGAGGTAGCAATGGCCCTGTACCCTTGGAAGTCTATCGGAAGGTCAGAGAGCAAGAAATAAGACTCAGGTATAGGGACGTGCACTAATGTTTTTCTGACATACTATTCAAATTGAATGGAATACCCAAAATTGCAATTCAACTTGAATCTTTTAAATTTGAATTTAACAAGATCTGATTCATCTATTCGTTTGAATTTTTTATTCGAATCTGCACATATGTCAACAACAGTTGTATGTGCATGTACGCATCTTCCGGACATCCGTACACATCTGTACGCATCCATACACATCCGTATGCATCCCGTAATTATCCCATATGCTACCCGTTTTAGTCCTGTACGCATCTGAACACATGTGTACAGAATGCGGGGGAAAAGCGGGACATCCTATTCGAGTTCGAATGTTGAAATTTGGCACATTCTATTGGATTTCAAATTCCTACTAATATTTGTGCACATCCCTACTCAAGTAGCACTTGTGCCCTGAAGACTTTACAATCCCACAGCAGTCCTTGGACGTATGGCAACACATCTGAAGGAACTGGTGGCATTTGCATGCTGATGGTGATACTATATAACGGTGCTCTTAAATTCTTAGTTGTTTTTGCAGACCTACAGACCCTTATTTCAAAGACAGATATGACTATCGAGATGTAGCTTGTGGAATCCATTCTTTCCTTTCTTCATCCATATTTGTACCCTGCCCTTTCAATTAAAACACTGCATATCCCTCTAATAAAGCAATACAAACAATAGTTGTTGTCACATGTAACAAAAAAGCTACTCTAAAGTGCCACAAGCCCTTTCTGAACTGTGCCTTATTGTGGATTATGTCCCAGAATAGAGGCTTGGCAGCACATTCTGGTGCAAACCATGGTGGAACAAACTGGTATGCCAATACTCCTTAGACTTCTGGATCTGGACTTTCCTCCATCTTATACAGATGGAGGGTACCAGTGGGGGGTGAAAACTCCTATATTCCACACCAGTGTGCAGAAGGGAGGCCTTTAGTGAACTTGCTTGTGCAAGTGCAGAAAGGCCCTAACATTAACAAGCATCTAAAACTGGGCTGTTGTTTTTGCTTCTTAATCTGAAATACCCAACTGTAATGCTATATAGCTAACAAGATGTACCTATATGTTAAGTTAATGAAGGATATGTACATTACTGTACATTTCCAAGTATATATTGCATGTATTTAAATTAAGTTTCTGCATCACAATCTATGTACAAGTAAATCTTTATGTTATAACTTTGGCACTGCTCTTCATTCATTTGTCAGCCAGATTTGTCTAGTGGTTAGGGAGCCAGACTCTTATCTGGGAATACCGGGTTGATCCCTCTCTCCACCACAAAACCAGCTGGGTGACCTTCGGCTAGTCACAGCTCTCTCCTGAGCTCTCACAGCCCCACCTACCACACAGGGTGTCTGTTGTGGGGCGAAGAATAGAAAAACTTTGTCAGCTGCTTTGAGTCCCCTTAAATGGGTGAGAAAAGCCAACTCTTCTTCTTCTTCTTCTTCTTCTTCTTCTTCTTCTTCTTCTTCTTCTTCTTCTTCCTCTTCCTCTTCCTCTTCCTCTTCCTCTTCCTCTTCCTCTTCCTCTTCCTCTTCCTCTTCCTCTTCTCCTCCTCCTCCTCTTCTTCTTCTAGTACAGTATATATTTTATTTATTTATTTATTTACATTTCTATCCTGCTCATACCCGAAGGTCTCTGGGTGGGTTACAACAGGTTAAAATAGATTAGAACAGGATACAAATTATTAAATGGTTGCCACCATTTAAGCCAGTCCAAAGATGTACCTTAATGGGCACAATGTACCAGTAAATCAGAATAGCTGCCTTTTGAAATATTTTAATGTGAAGGAGACACATTATTTGCTCCTTGTCTTTTCCAGCTTAAATGAGAAGAGAAAGCTTGGAAAATGGAAACATTTTAGATCAATTCCTAATGACATCTACATTTATTCTGTCTGTCATTGTTCTTTTTGAGGGTCTTTTGGGCTCTGGGAATACACACACACAACAGAGACTTACAAATATCGATTGTGAGCATTTCTCTAGGGAGGACTAATGGGTAAAAATAATTTCTTAGTTAATCTTGGGCAGGATATTCACCAAGGACAAAGTATTTCATGACAAGTTGGAATCAAGACAGAAGGCTGATAACATATGCCTCCAACAAATGCCTCTCTGTGTCTTTGGGTGAACAGAGATGTATTTTATGGAGGGGAATGTCCTAAATGTGAAAGGACAAACACAGAAGAATGAAGAAAATCCCTAATTAAATGAATTAGAGAACAGAAGCCAGAAAATTGTATTTCTGTTCTGCCATAATACACTTCATAACCCTGAGGCCATTGTCTGGCCAACATTCTGAAGTATAAATGAACTCTGACTCTGGTGACTTTGAGTCTCAACACACAGAGAATAAAGAAAAAGTTTCCCATAACAGCCTTGAAGGGAACATTCAAAGAATATATAATTACAAAAATTGGAGAGGCCGAAAGAAAGAAAGAACTCTATGATTCATTTTTTTCTCATAGGTTGACACGTAACAAATGAAGTCAGTTGGATGTGCATGATGCACATAGAAATTCAGATAGGTGTGTCAATATGTGCAAGAAGTAGAAGGGGAATATCAACATCTATTTTAAAAGGAATATGCAAACAGAAAGGTGTTCCTAAATCTTAGGGAGAAAGGATTTTAAAAACAGCCTGGCCTCCTTTTCAGCCCATTTTGTAAAGAGGGAATTTACATTGAGAAATCCTCTTTTCATATGTCTTCTTATCTAGCTTGCAAGTTTAGGTTTACCCAGCTATGGGCAAATAACATGATCTTAATAATGGGAAAGTTTAGATGATAAAAGGCAGTTCTTCACAAAGTCAAACATCAAAAGTTACCTATAAGGCCCTTAGAACTGAGTACAAAATGAAATTTTAGCTGGGCAGCATCCAGTTTAGGAAAGTGTACCTTTGAGTGAGGACGGTTGGAATTATGCATATAATACTGAGCTGAGTGGGAAACTAGTAAATAATATGCAAGGAAAATGATGTAAGAGGCAGTATAAGGATTCACATGGTCCTAAAGGGCAGAACTTGTACCATAGGAATGGATAGAAATGTCTACATGCAAATGCCAGAAGCTTTCAAGCTAAAATACTTTCAAGCTGGAAAGCTTAGTAATTGATAAAAAATTGATATTATTGGAATAACAAACTAGGTGGACTGATGAAAACCAATGGGATACAGTTATACAAGGTTGCAAAATGTACAGGAAAGGCAGGAAATGGTGAAATGGAGGTGGTGTACCCTTGTATACTAAAGAAGGGATAATATTTTATGAACTGGAATGTCTGGGTGAATCTGACTCACCCACAGAAGCAGTGTGGGTAAATAGGGATATGCATGAAGGGGGGGTTGCATTTGACTCGCCTTCTCTTGCCCTGCACTTGTTCCAACTGTGCTGCACCTCCTCCTGGGAGATAAAAAGAGGGAAGAGACGGTCGCTCCCAACTCAGGATTCTCCTGCTCTGAGCTTATAAAGAAAAATGGACACTTAGTCCACCCTTCCGTCCTGGGCCATGCCTTCCTCCTGGGAGCTAGAGAGGGAAGAGGGGAGGGGAGACATTGTTTATGATATGTTTTTTGATCTCTTATTTACTGAGATTGTTTTTTTTTTTTACTTCTTGTATTGATTTGTTGAATTCTTTGTATTTTTTTGTTGTGGGAACAAAAATTTTGGACAAAATTTTGTTTTTTGGAAAGGTGGTATACAAATAAAAATGGAAATGAAATGGAAATATTGAATTGAATCTAAAAAAAATTGTATTCATTTGAATAGATCCCCTTTGAATGTGGTAGGATTCTATTCGATAACAGATGTATTCATATGAATTTGTACAAATATCTGATATAAACACATACTTATCTGACACATATCCCATAACATATCTGCTCTGAAAATGTCACATCCACCCTGAATCCACTTTGAATCAGCTCTCAGACAATGTCGAATTCACTCTGGATTCATTGCAGATTTGACTGGTGCAGCCGCTTTCCCACCTTTTGAATGTTCCAAAGCTTCGTACAAATGTTGCAACATTCAATTTGTATACAAATGTCTGAATTTGGATGGATTCAGACAAATAATGAATGTTACGAAAACTCATGCACATCCCTGTGGGTAAGATTACCAACCAAAAAAGAAGCCTAACATTAGGACATGCTATTGACCTTCTAACCGAAAAGGGGAACTTCAGTTATCCTCACATAAAGGAAACTTCCCTAAATGAGGAAACTAATAAAAAGAGCAGTACAAGTCCAGTATAGGAAGTCATTAAAAATAAGAAAGTTTCATTTAGAAAATGGAAGACTTCTTCTAATGAGGAGATCAGGAGGGAGCACTGATGCTGACAAAAGAAATTCAGGATGACGACCAGGAATGCTAAGAAAGACTTTGAGGAGCACTTTGCTAAAAACATCAAAAGAAATAACAAGAACTTCTATAAATATATCAGATGTAGGAATCCAGCCAGGAAAGCAGTTGGACCATTAGATGACAATGGACAGAAAGGGATAATTCATGGAGGAAGACATATATCATGTGCCTATATTTTCAGAAGAATTACTGTATTTTCTGGCGTATAAGACTACTTTTTAACCCAGGAAAATCTTCTCAAAAGTTGGGGGTCATCTTATACGCCGGGTGTTGTTTCTTATACGGTGAGTATATCCCAAACTCTATATTTTAACTGGAAAGTTGGGGGTCGTCTTATACGCCCAGTCGTCTTATATGCCGGAAAATACGGTAAATTGGATAGCGATAATCATGGAAGAGGTCCTTGCATGTCTTAATAAACTAAATGTTAACAAATTACGAGGACCAGATGGCATTCATCCAAGAATTCTTAAGGAACTCAAATGTGAAATTGCTGATATTCTAGCAAAAAGATTGGGCTCCGTGTCTGAAGTCTGGATAACAGCAAATGTAAAACCAATCTTCAAAAGAGAATCTGGGGTGACTCAGGAAACTACAGACCATAGAAGATAAAATTAGCATGGGCATGGAGGAGCAAGCATTGTTGAAGGAAAGTTAGCATGGCTTCTGCAAAGGTAACTCATTCCTTACCAACTTGCTAGAAATCTTTGAGAGTCTCAATGAGCATGCGGATAAAAGTTATCCAGTTGACACTATCTATCTAGACTTTCAACAGAGTCCATCAAAGGCTATTGAATAAACTCATCAACCATGGAATAAAAGGACAGGTTATGGCCTGGACTGGTGACTGGCTTAAGGATAGGAAGCAGAGAGTACTAATAAATGGCCTATTCTCAGAACAGAAAGAGGTGAAAAGCAGGGCCTGGTGCTTTTTAATTTATTCATAAATGTTCTAGAAGTAGGGATTTGTAGTAAGATAGTGAGGTTTGCTGATGATATTAAATTATGCTCGAGATGCCCATAAGCAATTGGTGGACCACTTTGTGAGGAAGGATGCTGGACTATGTGGGACGTAGCCTAGTCCAGCAGGGCTGCTCTTATGTTCTGCAGGGCTGCTCTTATGTCCTGCTCTTATGTCCTGCATTTCTGTTTTGGAGTCAATCCCTTATGATACTCTTCTACTTTATAAGTATCTATTGTCTTTTAAAGTTTCACGGCACTGATGGGAAGGATCTGGAGTGCTGCTCACAACTTTTGTGGCCACAATATACAATTAGCTCCTCTCATCAAAGCCATCAAGTGACAATCTGAAACGCCATTGTCATTTGCTAAGACTCTGCCATTTAAGCTACAGCTGCCATAATGCTTTTCAGGAATAGTTTGACTGTTCTCATGAGTGTAACACTGAATTTCTTTTTCAACAATCCCACAGGAATAGAAAGCAGCCTGGAGGAAAATACTGTTGACATTTATATCCCCCCTTCTTTTATAAGACAGAGTGGTCACTTATCCCTGATTGTCCTTAGGATTACCTAAGGGCTGAGCAAAGTTAAAAATGTGAACTGAAACCAATGCCTAGAAGGAGGATAAAATCACATTTCAATGCCACTGAAATACCAGTGCCAGACAGGAAAATCAGTGGTTTCCCTTAATCTTCTTTCCTTTAGAAACTTTGCTAATGAGATAACTTCTAGGGGCAGTTGCCTTGATCTACAACAGTTAAAAAAACTCCTCCTGTCATCAACTAAATAAAGCTGAATATCCTAGAGCTACATAAAATGGTTATGCTGTAATGCAAGGTGAAGAGACAACCTGGTTTTACAGTGGCAATACAGCTGCTTATGTGTCATATTCTGTTTGGCTGTAACAAACAGCCTATAACTGTTCTTTTAACCAACAATGCTTTCCTGTCACATTGCTTTAAAAGTCAAGGGTCTGTCCATTCTCAACATGGCATGTGGTTCAAATGCATGCCAGATCATTCTTGTTTTCTATATCAGATCAAGGTATCCAGTAAGGAAAACTTATGAGAAAGGAAACACTCTAATGCTCAAATCCATTTATGGAGAAGATCCATTTTAAAATGGATTAAAAGATGGTGAAGTTTTACTCTGTATATTGTTAAGAAACTAGAATGCTCATATGACAATATTTACTTATGATATTTATATTTTAGGAACGAAAATAGGGCAATAACAAAAGGCCCTATTGTACTTTACTTCTCTGGGATATATGGATGTGCACAATTATTTTTTCCTGCTCGCTTCATAGGGTATTTTTCTACTGTCACTAGAAGTACCCATTAAGTACCCATTAATGGGTATAAAAATGCCATTACGTACCTATTAATGGGTACTTAATGGGTACTTTTAGTGACAGTGGAAAAACACTCATTTTGAAGCAAATGGGACTGAAATTTGCATTCATGTGGATGGAGCTACCTTAAATGCACTAGGCTCTGAATTAATTTCGAATTCTCTTTGAATCCCTTCCAACACAAGTTGCGCAACTCAATCTGGTGTGAACCCAATGTGAATCCAGTGCGAATCTGCTCCAAAGCTTTGAACGAGGGCACAAAAGCTTTCACTCCACATGTAAATATCACTCTTCTATTACAGCCAATATGCAATTTGAATGAAAAGTTTTGAACCTTTGCAATTCATATGAATAGTGAAGGTAATGGATGATGTTTCGCCCATCACTTATGGGACACTAGCCCAGGGAAGTGAAGATCAGGAATGTGAAAGCCGGCCCTGTCTCAAAGTTCCCTGGGACTTACCTAAAGTGTGAGTGCTGGGGTCCTGGGGCATCCCACTCACTGTGGCAATGGCCATGTGCACAACTAAAACTGTGCTGCCCTTCCATTCACATGGAAGCAGTGTGAAGAGTGTGTGCCAGAGTGAGCTAGCAGTCTGGTATAGCTGTGGAGGACTTTTTAGTGCCTGACAACAATCAGGCCAAGAGATGGTGTCACATGCTCAGAGCCGTTCCAGAATAGAAGCGGCTCCATGTGGAGTGGTCCATGCAGGAGCTTCCCCAGAACACCCCTTTCACCTGTGAGAAGGCCCATGGTTTGCAACATTCCCAATAAGCAGATGAAAATTGACTTAATAAATAATTTATTAGATGTGTTGCAGTGGAACCTGCCTAAAATGCCAAATAGACCTCAAATGACAATGATGACGATGATGATCATCATCATGTAAATATCATGCTTTCAGTAATCACCCAAAAGAATTAAAAAGTGCCTGCATTATGTGCTGGCTCTGAGAAGTAGAAGCTCCTATCTTTCAGGGATCAAATCCTTAGATATGAATCTTAAGAAAAAAATTAAAAATCAGTGTGTGCCTCCCACAAGGCCTGAGCAGCTAGAATGTTCCCCAGGACACCATGCAACTCAAGGGTTACTCCATGTGTTCCTGGACTGGGGTGCAGAAACTGCCAGAGGGACAACTGGAACCATATTTTAAGTTTTTCTTTGCATTCTAACTTTTTCAGAATTTAGGGTGGTCTGCATGTGAGTACTCCATTCTGTGAGATGGTTATGCCTAATCCTGATGGCTGAACAGGTCTTCTCAGGAAGAAAGGGTCAAAGAGCCGTACTTTAAATATGTTTTAGTGCTTGTATTTTTATCATATGTTGTTGCCCACTTGAAACTATCTGAACAGAGGGTGGAATAATAAATAACTCAAGTTGCTTGATACTCTAACAGAAAGGGACTTAAAGCTGTTTTAAGTGAAATGGAATAGAGGTGTGTATGAATTCAAATCAAATACCTAAAAATTTGATTCAATTTGAATCCTTAAAATTAAACCAAATTTGAATCTATTTGCTCCAATTTTTGATTGGAATTTGCACTTATGAATGTCAACAACATTTGTATATACCTGTACATACACATTCAGATGCATCCTGTAGTCGTGCCATATGCAACCCATTTTTCTCCTGTACAGATCTGTACAAATGCGTATGGATGTTGGAAAGATGTGAGTTTGCAAATACACATCATGTACAAATCAGGACACATGTGAATGTCCGGATAATTCAAATGAATAGATCCAAAATTTGAAATTCATTCAAATTTTAAAATTCAAATTTATGGACATTTGATTAAAATTCGAATGTCAAAATTCAGACAAATTTGATCGAATTTCAAATACCTTTGGATATTCATGCACACACCTAATATAGAACCCTTTCTGAGTCCATGGCCATAGCTATGGATTTTCCACTTGTCAATTATTGTTTAATTTCACTTGAAACTGTCCAACACACCTTAAAAGACAGCATGGAAAGAATTTTTAAAAATGCATATTACTGTTAGAACTCTGTCTTGAACACATTAAAATCCAAGGGTTCATATTTTGCACTTAAATCAGATCCACTTTCCTTTATGACCACCTCCTATGCAATACACTCTTCCTCCAGACAAATATTATCTGAGATGGCACTCTCCCCTTAAGTTCTAGCTGCCAGGCCTCCTCACATTTACACAATCAGGGGAAATTCCTTATTAAATATATTTTTCTAAACCTTCTTCAATTCCATTTCTTTATAGGTTATGACAGAGGTAATCAGGGCTACTTGCTTATATCCATTCAGTGTCTCCTAATGGTAGCTAGTTGTGCTCAGCCTTTGTAATGCACCCTCAGTACCATTTGCAACAAACTGCAGCCACAGTAAATCTGAATTCACACTTCATAGTCAATCATTTAACTCATTCACATCAGCTACAGCAAATCAATACTCTCTTCTAATGCTGGTTCCTTTATGCTCATGATCACTCTTTAAAGCATCTGTGGGCAGATTATCACTCAGGGAACTGAGCTGTCATTAATTTAAGTCATTTGTTTATGCAGACAGTAATTGTTTTTTTAGGTAACAACTACATTAAATTAATATAATATCACCAAGAAGACTTGGAAAATCTGGGTTTATGAGTACACAGAGTCACGTTGTTTTAGTGCACTTTTTAATTGTTACCATCTATATTATTATCATTCGTATAGTAATAACAATTGATGCTGCTTAGGAATCAGCTGGGAGCTCCTGCTCATGACTTCATGTTGATCCTCCCTGTGTGACAAAATCAGCAGACAAATATCATTCCAAATATCACTTTTTTTTAATTTGCTATAAAAAAGATCAGTAGGTAAATTAAAAATTTTGAATGCGGAACATCAAAATAACGCCTACTGTTTTTAAAAATAGTTTTTAATACATTCTGCAAAAACAAACAAAGAAACACTTGTAATTACATTGCAATGGTCTGTGAACCATGCTGATTGTTAATAGAAGACACAGGAGAGGATGTAGAAGGAGCTGAAAGCTACCACTGTCTAGTAAAACAAAGTCTCTGGTTGCATCTGCATTGGGCTGCTGGCCACACCTGCAACCCCAGAGGAATATCTGCTACTGGGAGACAAAGCTTCCTGGTAGGCTCAGCTCCCATTTGCTATTCTCGCTGTCCTGTCTGGACTGGTGGGAAACTTCAAATTTACCTGATACTGCAGAGCAAGTGCTGATCGTTCCACAGTAGGTGAATTTGAAGTAGCAGTGGCATAATGTGCTGCCACTATGAAGTATCAGGCATCAAGTGTGATGCCCATGCCCCAATTGTGCACCAGGATGCACAGTATTCCCACGTCTGGATGCAGCCTGAGTCACAGTTTATATTGCATCTCACCTCTGTTTCACTAGAAAGGCATCTTATAAATGTGGAAATAAAAGATCAATTTTTCCCCCCAAATGGCAGAACTGGATAGAGTTGCCTACTTTCTTGTTCATACAGGCAGCCTCTCATGTATATTCCTAAGCTGTTCTTTGATTTCCAAAACATTTGGTCACCTGCGGTCTAAACTCTTCCTTCCAAGGGAAACAAACAGAGAAGACTCAAGTGCATCTTGTTGTTCTTTTCTTTCCATCTGTCTTTTTCAAAAACCCCTTCAGGGCAGTGCATGCTCAGTTTGACCCTGGCTTTTGACAAACCCTAGCTGAACAAAATGTAACAAGAACTGTATATTTTGAGCAGCATTTGTTATTCCGACAAAGACAGCTTCCTAGCATTTGATGTCTGCTGGCTGGTCATAGATAATGGTGCATCCTGGGACCATTGTCATTCCTGTCAATAGGACAGCCTAGGGGGGGCATGCAACAAAGGTACCTTTTGATTCACCGTTTTCCCTTGCCTTCCCAAGGCATTTGTAAGCCTGTGGTCAGCTAGGTCACTTTATTTTATCCTGATGTGCCTTGATAATAGCATCATGTCTAACAAAAAAATTTGACAGACCGTCGATGTGTGTTTCTTTACTTTTTCCATGTTGTTTTCCCCTTCTCAATGCCCAACGTGCTTTGGAAGCTGCCGATTATATTTGTTTTTCACTTGAATTTGACAAGAGGCACCCCCTCCTTTGAAGTACTGAAGCTCTTAAGGTTGTATCTTTGTATCGGAGTGAGAGTTTCTCCATCACAACATTCTTAGCTGGAACCAAAAGATGTAAATATAAAAACTGCTTTTAGAGAAGCAAAAGAGAAACTCTTCACCTGTACATAAGAGACCAGTGACAAAACTGTCTGTGTAAATTCACCAAGCCCCTTTCTGGATTATATCCTGGAATAAGGACCTGCCAGCTGCATGCTAGTGCAGACTACACTGGTTGCTATATAGAATGCTTGATTTAAAATGCAAGATAGCAGCAATATAGTATCATTCTCCATTGTATCAGAGGGAATCCCCAGATGTTACAGGGAAACTGTCTTTTTAAAAGAAAGGTGGAGTTTGCCTGCAGTGGTACAAAAATGATCAGCACTTTTCCACTGATGACAATTGGGCTGCATTTCAACTGGCCATTTAGTGGGACCTGAATTCGGCTCGAGCCCCTCCATCCCGACACTTTGGAAGGGATCCCCCATTTCTGCAGATTAAAGGTCCCAAAATCAGGGGAATCCCTGGTCAGATTAGAGCAGGACTCACTGTGGAATCCTGGCCAGCAGGGAACTGTTTTTTGGTTGGTTTGTTTTTCATATATCTTTTTTTATTTTTCAAAAGCATTTTCCAATCATATCAACAATGGAATTCCCCACTTCCCCTTATTACAATGCTTTGATATTTTCTGTGTGACTTCCTCTGTTCTTCCGATCCCCTTCTTGTAATCATTTAGTTCTCTTATATGCCTTTTATTCTTTTCCATATGCATTAGCCAAAACCCACCATTGTCACCTCCAAGTCCTGTAGATATTCAATAAGTGGACTCCAGTTTTCCAAAAACTTGTTCACTGTTTTGTCCTTTAGTAAGTTTGTCAGTTTATCCATTTCAGCCATTTTGATCAGTTTAATTATCCAATCCTCCTTTGTAGGTAACTCTTCATCAATTTCTGCGCATATAACAATCTGGCTGTGGTCACTATATATAATATCAGAGTCTTTATGCTATTTAAACTATCATCAACTATTCCCAACAAAAACAGTTCTGGTTTAAACGTGATATTACTCTTCAAAATTTGTCTCACCAGGTTACCTATTATAGCCCAGTACTTTCTTGCTTTTTCACATGTCCACCACATATGGTAAAAAGTACCTTCTACTTTTTTACATTTCCAACACCTTGTAGACATATTTTGATACATTTTGCCCAACTTATGTGGTGTTAAATACCATCTATACGTCATCTTCTATACTTTCTCTTTCAATGACATACAAGCCATACATTTCAGATCTTTTACCCACAGTTTCTTCCATTGGTCCATTTGGATATTATATCCAAGGTTTCTTGCCCATGTAATCATACAATCTTTAACCTGTTCATGTTCCATTTCAATTTGAAGTAAAACCTTATCCATTATATCTATTGTACCCCTTTCAGACTTGTCCAGTTTTACCTCCCAATCTTGTTTCCTCCACTCAAAGTTTATATTCTCTTTATCTTTTCTAACGATATCTACAAGTTGCACACATGAGAACCACTGTATATTTTTTCCTTCTAAGTTTAACAGTTCTCTTGTTTTAATATCGAATTTATTAACATCATCTTTTTAATATAATAAATCATTGTATTTCAACCATACTCTTCGTTCCCCACATTCTTTTAGAAACCCTTCTTGTGGAGATATCCAAAGTGGCATTTTCCTGTATAACTTATTTTTATACTTCAACCAGGTTTTATATAAGGCATTTCTTATAAAATGTTTCCTGAAATCAGAGTTGACTCTTGTCTTATCATACCACAAATAGCCATGCCATCCATATCTTAGGTCTTCTTCCTCCAATTTGATCTTTCACCCAGAACCACTTAGCAATCCATCCCATACATGAAGCTGCATGATATAACTTAAAATTAGGTAAACCAAAACCTCCTCTTTCTTTAGAGTCTTGCATTAATTTAAATCTTATCCTAGGCTTCTTTCCTTGCCATATGAATTTCGAAATGTCTTTCTGCCAAAACTTAAAGTCTTTTGCATTATTTATTATTGGTAATACTTGAAATAAAAACTGCATATCTTGATTTGCCTTGAAAAAGGTCTTGTTGTTCCTTGGACATATTTTTGGTTAAAACCATTGTCTTGACTTCATTCACCTTCAGTCCTGCATACTGTTTTGTTGTTGTTGTTGTGGAAGTGCTTAATTTGATTGTGCTTAGTGGATAAAGATTGTGGATATTGCGTGCCGTGCATCCTCATCCCACCACCATGCTGATCTCCTCTACCGCCACCCACCATTTGCCTTCCTCATTCCATTCCTCCCTTTTGTCATTGTTTCCCGCCATGAAGAGCACCACCGCTGCCACTTCCCCATTGCCCCCACTTCCCCATTGCCCTTCTCCTCCTCCTCCTCCGCACCAGGGCCCATGAACCCTTCTGTGCACCATGAACGGCAGCCACAGGAGCCACAACCTGCTCCCAGAGGTCATGGAGCACGGCCAAGCAAGTCCCTCCTGTTTTGCAATGTTTTTATCTGCCAGTATAGCGCTAAACAGGGGGGACTTGCTTGGCCGTGCTCCATGATCTCTGGGAGAGCGGGGTTATGTAGGGGTGGGGTTTGGGACACCTGCTCCATGAAGCCAGGGTGTCCAATTGCTGACTGCATGGGGAGGGGGTCCTGCTGAGGGGAGGAGGGAAGGGAGGGAATTTTTTCCCCACCAGCCCACATTAAACAATGCAGTTGAGATCACAGAAAGGATCCCTCAGAGCTGGTTAAAAAAAATTGGGTTAAAAATTTATTAAATGATAGAACAACTGATAAATTTATGAGAATATCTAGCAGAGCTCGAATTGATGACAGAGGGGTTCGAGTGAGGATATAAGATTAAACAGGAATCCAAGGAGAGACAAAGATGCCGAGCAATAAAGGATGGATACAGAATGAAGAAGTCAGACAAGCGGAGGAAGTCAAGGGAACTTCTATTAATGTAACGACGGGAAGAGTGTGTAAATGTTTTTTTTTCTTTTAATTTGTGGTAAAATTTTAATAAAATAATAATAATAATAAAAAAATTTGGGTTAAAAGCTGGACTTTTTTGGTCAGTCAGAACTTGCCCTTGGTCAATCTTTTGGATCAATCATCGCTCTGTCCCTTTTCCTTTTGTTGCTTTTATGCTGCAGGGTGTACTTTGATATCCATTCAAAGCTGTTTCAGTCAAAATAAAGTCAGGCATCAATTGCAACAGCATTGCACCAACCATTTTAGGAACATCTTAGTAGTGTGAAACAGTTTCCTGGGGACAGGACTGGGGAGAGGAGAAATAACCAAGTATTGTGGTGTACCTGTGAGACTGGAGCCTTTGCCACATCCTCCTCTAGGCGTAGGTTCCAGCTGAAGATGGAGGAACGGAGGGACACCTGGGTTGGTTGTTGCTGCTTTGCTGCAATTTTGGTTCAGTTTCTTCTTTGAAATTTTTGAGTTGCCTTGTGTTAATTGTTCTTGTGGTTTATTTTCCTATTTGTTATTGTGTACTGTAGTTTCTTAGATTATATAGCTTATTAGTAGAATTCTGTACACTGATTATGATATATTTGATGTTTTATTTATTGAAAGTGATTACTTGCTGTATTTACTTGCTTTATTTCTCTGATGTGATGATGTATTACTTTGTCTTGTATTATTTCATGGTTGCTGTAAACCGCCTTGAGTAATTTATCAGAAAGGCGGTATACAAATAAACTGAATGAATGAATGACGTAGCCTGTCTCCCAGCCCTGTCAGGATGCCATGGAAATGTGCTGATCTGTTTGAGTTCAAACTGGTTTGCATTGAACAAGATTGTTCAAATGAGTGAGTTCAAACCAAACACCTTGTCTGTTTGAAAAAGGAGTTCAAATTCAAACAATCAACATGTGCTGTTTGACTGAGATTTGAAGGCGTTCAAATCAAACTGAACACCCTGCTGTTAGAAGAAAAAATGTCAAATTTAAAGAGAACAAGCCCCACTTTGGTTTGATTCAAACCAAACCAAACAGACACACACACACACAACTTCATGCACACTTCTACTATTCCAGTATTATTCCAATGCCTGTTAAGTCAAATAGCATTTGAGTGAGCAACTTAACTGAGAATTAATTGCACTCTCTTAAATATGTTCATTTCAGGTAGATCAGAAAAGGAATGCAAAATGTAACTATTTTAAAACATCTGCATCTTTGCAAGTCAACAGTCACTCATCAATATTCTTTCAGTCTGACTGTGTTATACACTGGATGTCATCATCCACATTTAGGGGTGTTTTTAATTGTCAGCCTAGGCATAGATTTTCTTCAGAATATAATTTTCATAGATGAAAGCTTATGTATTTTGGCATAATAACTGACAGAGTAATGTAGACTGATTTTGTGAAATATGAATTTAAAAAGAGTGACATGCAGTGTTTTATAAATAAATCACGGTCCAGTGCTTCAGTCTTCACTCTGATACGTTACTTTACAAACCAATGTTCCACCTAGTAACAACTCAGGAGAGCAGCCTATATTAAAATGCTAAGATAAAAAAATATCTTCCCATTATCTTGCTTTTTAATTAAAATGTTACTTGATACAATTTGGAAAGTGATTATTCTGTTTACATTTGCTTTATATTAGAAATATATACATACTATAACTGTTCTATGAATAAAAACAATTAGGTGCATACCATGATTTCTATTGTCTTTGCATAAGTCCTTAAAAAATCTGGCCATGTTCAGATTAAATAAGAGATGCGTGTAAGTTTTCTCTGATGCCTCAGTGGCACAATGTAAATATCCAATAATCACTCTACTACTGAGATTTTGGTTTGGTCAGTTTCATCCAACTGTCATGCAAGTTCTTTCATAATTTAGTGAGGATTATAAGAGCAATAGTCTTCTGAGCAGAACCATAAGATGACAGTCATAGAGAATGATAGAAAACCCCACTTTCATGCACCCAGGCTGAGATCCAGTGTTCAGTGGAATGGGTCCCAATTGAGATGCGTATAAGGCTGTCAGTTTTGTCAATATCACATCTCTACCTCCACACATTTCCAAATCATTTCCACACATTTCCTTCACACTTTATCTATTGTTATGTTTTACCCTCTCTTCCTTGCTTGCATTTTAAACTCTAACTTCGGATTAAATCCTACCATTAAAAAATATAAAACTTCTCTTTTTTCAGCCATTGCAGCAACACTTATTGTTTTTATAGTAATGTTAGCATGACCCATCCCGAGACTTTCAGGTATAGGGCAGGATAAAAATAAAAACAAAATAATAAATCAGGATGTCTCTCCATGGTATGGGCCAATTGCAGATTCTATAAGAATACTGGCAGAGGTGGGCTGAACTGGTTCAGGTTCAAACCTGGAGCCAATTTGCACTTTAGCTCAGTATGCAATTAGACAACATCTGGGCAGGTGTATTTGCACTTGCAGGAGGTGTTTACAGACTAGAATGCCCCCTGCCTGCCCAGAGGTTGCCTAATTGCATACTAGCTGACCCCTGACACAACTGCAACTGTGTAAAGCATCAGCATTGCCAGAATGATGGTGCTGGTGCTGGTGCAATCATGCAGGGCGCCATGCTCAAATGGTGGTGCTCAGGAGTCAATTGGATGCATGATCAATCTCAGGTGAGTCACTGATGGTGTGGGGCTGGGCGAGTGCTCAGGTGCGAGTGCTAGTCAACATTAGTTCGTTGCAGACCTTTCCCGTCCATGGGAAGGGAAGTACAAAATTGCCCCTGTTCAGATCAAACAGGAGTTTGTTTGAGTTCAAACAAAACAACCTGTCTGTTTGAAAACTGAGTTTGAGCTGAATGAAACTGGCATTGTGCTGTAATGTGGTCAGAGACACGCAGGCTCTCCTGGCATTAAATACTATTTCTAGGTGCTCACTGGCCCTGTTCACCTCATTTGTTTACTTTTTGCATGTGTGCTTAACTCCCAGGAGCTGCTTTCTTTGCAGTGTTGGCACAGCCTTGCCAGACATCCTGCTACATCCCTTCTTGCCAGATCAGTAAAGATGGTGCAGGATCTCCTGCACTGTATTTATTTCAATTTAACTGCTAAGTAGTCCAGCAGAGCCCTGGAATAGCATTGGAGTTGCCTGGCGGTCTTGCTGCAATGTGGGCAACCTGTCAACATTTTAGCTAGTCCAGAAGTAGCTTTAGTGACTTTGGAGTGGCATACATGACAAGCTGGGGTGGGGTGGGGGAGCCATTCCCTTTGGTACATTAAAAGGCAGGATGAATATCAACTCTTGATTAGGCTTCCTGCTGACAGTGAAATTGTAGTGGCGATGTTTCCCATTGTCTCTACAGTAGTCCTATGACATTTGCCCTTCCGTCCATGAATTGCTCTGCATGTGGGTTCCCTTCAAACATCAATATTAATAGCCGCTGGGGATTGCCAGCCTTCCTGGATGATGCTAATGCGTGTAACAGAAAGTCTTTTCAGCACCTCCTTAAGGTACATTTATTTCCAAAAGCCTTTCAACCCTAATGAATGTTCCTCACACTCCTGGCCATTCTAATCACAAATTATGCAATTATGCATGCTGCAGTATCTTCCTTCAGAGGGGAAACAGTGGCAAAACCCTCATGGGAGATTCTCAGCAGAACCTGAACTAGAGGGTCCCTGGGAACAGCACTAAGAAAAGAGTGCTAGACTTGTGGTGCTCTTCAAAACAACAGCATGATGAACCATTCCTGCCACTATTCCTTGTGATGTTAATATTGCTGGATGGGACTTGCTGAACACAGTTGCTGTGTCTGAAGACAAAGGTCCTTGGTAGGGATGTGCATGAAAGATCTGTGCATTCGGAATCTGAACGAATACGTCCAGATTCCAAGATTCGTGGATGGATCAAAAAGGGCCCTATTTGAAGAGCCCTATCCATCCACAAATTGCATAATCCAGTATCCGTAGAAGCTCCAATGTAGGGGTTCTTAATCAGGGGTCAATAAAGGTCTTTGGAAAGATTTCAGAGAGTCTGAGAGCTCCAATCAGCAAAGTTGAGTGTCATAAAACTATCTGCTGCTACATTCTGAGAAGGGATCTGTGGTTTGCCCTGGCACTACATTCTGAGAAAGGGTAGGTGGTTTTCATCTGATTGGCAAAGAGGTCCATGGAACCCCAGCTCTAATGAGTCCTTATGGCACAAGAGCAGTTGCTCAAGTGTGGCTCTGTGCAGATACTAGAGGGAGTAGTGATCAAATGAATCGGAACACTTTATGGTCAGGTCAGTGAGGCAATAATAGCAGCACACATCTACAACCTGTCACCCTGCAAATGTCACAGTTCCTCAAAGTAAACAACAAAAAGAGCAAGAGATGAGAGCATCCCTTCAAAGTGGACCCTTCACGCCTTTGGACCATAAGGCAGGATATGTGTCAGTCATTCTACACGCAATCCTCATCCCACTAAAGTGAATAGCAAAATTCCCATTGATTTTTACAGGATAGTTTTCAGCCAAGCCTCTAAATTATCTGTCTGAATGATTCATTCACCTTTGTGTCCCAAAAGTTTACAGCACCTATTAGGTTAGCTTTACAGCAACAACAAAAACACTAGTGAAGACCTCAGCAGATTGTCAGTTTAATGAAGTATTTAATTTTACATGGAATTCTTAGAAGGAACTACATCTCTAGAAGGAAGGAAGAGACCCCTCTAGACCTATAATTGTCTTTAGCAAGAGAAATTCCTGGCAGAGGAATTACGGATTTATCTTGAGTTGGAATGAATTTTCTGACTGTGTCAATTGGCATCTGGAAAAAAAATTCCATGGGGAAAGTAATGTGACTAAATAGTTCTCAAATGACAAAACAAATGGATGCTTTAATGAAATTTTTTTGAACATTGCTCAAAATCCTGTCCCCTGCATGGTGGCTTACATTTTATGATACTGTACATGTTTGGTATTTATATGATATATATTTCATTTTATCTTTGTACTGCTTAATTTAGTCTGAAGTTATATTTAAGGGGGGGTGGTTGCCCTGGTTTGCATTCAACTTGTTTAATTTGTCCTCATGGTAGGCCTCTGCTAGACTGAGTTTCTTATGATTAGTTCCTAATTAGTTAGCCAAGTTGCTGCTCCGTACGGCAGTTGCTTGATTTTTCACACATGGCATTACTAACCACAGACTTGGCTGAAAATAGAGTTTTCAGCAACGCTAAGTCCTTGCTGGACTCTCATCTTTGAAAATAATACATACTGTGGAGTTTACACAGAACTGACAGTGTTTATGCCGTATATTTGCAGAAATAAACAGGAAAACCTTTAAATACTAACAATTATGCTGAGCCTTGATACTTCTTGGCAAGCAATCACAACAACTCCTTCGTGAGGTCCTCAGGATGATATGTAAATATTTGACAGGAAGGTAACATATAGATATTTGACCCTCTCATACAAGCAATGATCCCAAACAACGAAGTCACTCAGACAAAAGGTGAAAGCAGTTCTGCATCCCGATACCTGTACATATTTTCCTTGAAGGAAAGATACTAAACACAATGAATAAACCAAGAAGGTAGAATATTTGTGAATGTGGCACTCTTTTGTTGTCATGATGTGTTTCAGGGTTACTTCAGCATTACAGCTGGACATTAACTTTCTTCTAACATTCTCCTAAGGAGCTTGGGGTGTTATAATGGTACACAAAAATGCCTTTTCCTCATTTAATCCACAGGACCTTTGGGGATATGTTTGGAAAGGAGACGGTGACTGCCCAAAGGAGAGGTCAATGATATTTTAGGCCCAGCTAGAGATACAAATCAAGGTTTCCAAGTCCATATCTCATGTTCTTTATTGAGCCACAGTCAATAGGATATTTTTCAAGTGTTCTTCTGGATTGCAACTTCCATTATCCTTGGCCATAAATTATGCTGACTGGAACTGATGAGAATTGAGTTCAACATCTTCAAAGTGCCACTCTCTTTGCCAATAAAGTTTCTGCATGCTTTAGAAATGATCTCTTGGCATGGGTACTGTTATTCCACATATCTTGTTTTACAAAGAGGCCAGTCATGTCTCTCACATGGATTTAATTTCAGAGCATCTCAAAATCTTCTAGCTAACCAAGTCTAGAAGTTATTTTGGGTGCTTTCTTGGAGTTCCACTACAAGGTGATATCCAAATAGGGAACCCTATTTTAAATAGAACCAGTTCTGCATGAACCAGGAGGCTTGGGGGCTTTGAGAACCAACCAGACCTTCCAGAAAGTTTGAAGTCCAAGGTTTGTTGCTGAACCAGTTCTATTTAGAATAGCATTCACTGGGAGATACTCCTTCCTTGTCTTTGGACCAAAATGATCCATGGAACCAGTTCAACACCAGATGAGGCGGTGACACCAACCAGCCTGGACAGCTTTTGAAAGGGTTAAATACATGCATGAATGATGGGTGTTATCAATGGCTGCTAGAATTGATATCTAGTTACTGATTCCAGGTTGGACAGGCAGGCAGACTGCCTCTAAATGTCATTTGCATGGTATCAAGAGCATGTGAAATTTTTACCTTTGTCTTCTGATTGAGAATGCACAAGAGTAGGGATCTGCATGAATATTCATAACATTTGTTATTCATACAAATTCATCCAAATTTGGACATTCATACATGAATCAAATGTTAGGGCATTCATACATTAACATATGTACAAATACAAATGTTTTGGACATTTGTACAAACAGGTTGGACATTTATTAAACTGGGGAGGTGGAAAAGTGGCTACACTGGTCACATCTGCAACCAATCCAGATTGCATTCAACATGGACCGAGAGTAGATTAAAAGTGAATTCAGGTCAGATTTGATGTTTTCAGAGTGCATATGTTACAGGATATGTATCGGATATGTATGTGTTCATGTTGGATATGTATCAGATACCTATTCATTTGTATTGGATAGGTATTTGTTCATACTGGATATGTAATGGATATTTGTGTGAATGCTAAAAACCCATCCATGCACATCCCTAGGAGCAATTGGTGGGCCACTGTGTGAGACAGAATGCTGGACCAGAGGGGCAACTCTTATATTATGTTCATATCTCTTCTTCCAGTCCTTCTGGCTCTCTTGACATACAGTTGTCCCTTGCTATGTGAATGTGCACATGGACACATACACAGAGAAAGAGAGAGGTTTGGACATTTGAATTCCTGCCTGTACTACAGCATTTTTTTAATAGTTATCATTTTGCCTAGAGAATGAAATCTGGAGGTCAACAGACTGGCACTACAGTAGATTCCTAGGATGGAGAAAAAAAGAAAATATGTTGGAATATAATTCTAATCAAGAGATTTGAAAGTCATCATAACTGGGATCCTTAATACTGACATGTAAGCCTTACATTATTTTCGGTGGGTAAAATTTATTTTCCTTCATAAAGGTTACTGCCACTGTTCATTTAACCATGTTTATATGATCTTATAATAAGTGTTATCACTTTGCATAATTATTATGTGTGATTAATTCTGTCCACACTGGGAAACTGTGAACATTCTTTTCTTCTTTCCTTTTGGTTGTTGTTTTAACCAGAGGGTATGTCTTTAAGTCTTTATGTTGCTCACATGTAATGAAAGTTGACAAGAGCCACAATTATAAAAGAAAAAGATGCTTGAAAGATCAGGATGCAAGAACATTCCTACAGGAAAGAAAGATAATGTTCCTTTCTTAAGCTTTACTTTCTTCACCTTTTTAATATTTTTTTGCTATTTACCATGGATTTGTGTTTTCAACAAAAGTAGCAAAATACACACACATAAAAATACAAGATCATTAAAATAAATAAACTTACTTAGTACAATTACTGGACAGAAAACCTAGCTTATTAGTAGGCAAGGAGTTAATTGGTATAAGTAGTTTGAGGTGATTACTAATAACATTGTAGTGTGGTTTACCAACATAGAAGAGGGAAGAGTAGGGATGGACATGAATATTGAAACACTTAAAATTTGATCAAATTCAATCAAATTCATTCAAATTCAGATCAAATGCCTACAAATTTGAATTTAACATTCAAATGAATTTTTGAATCTTTTGAATCATTCGTACAAATTATTCAGACATTCGTATGTGTATGGACACGTATGCATTACACACGTATTCGTACACATCTTATTTGTATCCGTGCGCATTTATACGCATACGTACAGGGCAAAAATGGGATGCATACATGGTAAAAACAAGATGCGCACAAATGCACATGGATACGTACGGGTGCATATGGATGTGTCTGGATACGTACTGAGACATTCAAATGTTGTCGACGTTCATATCTTCAGATACAAATCAAGAATTTGTACAAATAGATTTGAATGTATTTGATTCAAATCGAATGTGAATACATTCAAATTTTAAACATTTGAAATGATTCAAATCTTCGTGCACTCCCAAAAATTGCATGCATGCACATCCCTAGGGAAGAGTGAGCATTCCTGATTTTTTTTTAATGGAATAATGCTTAGTTGAGTTATCCTTGAACCTCCAGCTATGAGAAGAGCGGGCACCACCACCACTAGTTCTGTGTGTGCCTTTATGACTAATCAGAAAGTTCCATTCACAGATAATGAGATTGAGTAATAGACTTGAATTACTTTATCACAGTCAAGTTTGTAAAACAGTGTTGTATCTTTATCATGAGCAGTGGATTGGTCAAGCTGGCATTGGCACCTTACCTTTTATACCCACAATAATTCAGAAGATTTAAACAACTATCACCCAGTGTGGCTAACATAATCTTTTTGGGCAACATGTCAGAAGAGGTTTGTGGCTGCTCAACTGCAGGAACATTTGAAAGAAACTGACTATCTAGATCCATTTCAATTTGGCTTCAGGCTCAGTCATGGCACTTAAACCACGTCACCCTGGTTAATGACCTTTTCCAGGGATAAGACCAGGGGAATGCAACTCTGCTGGTTTTCCAAGGTCTCTAAATGGCTATACCATGGGACTCCAGAATGTGGGAGTTGCATGTACCACATTTGTGATGGTTCTGGCTCCTATCTCCACAGGTGATGCCAGAGAGTGGTTGTGGGAGACTCTTGCTTGACATCCTGGAAACTCACCTGTGGAGTTTATCTTATCTCACATGGTCTTTATTGGGTACTTAATGGGTACTTCTAGTGACAGTGGAAAAACACCCATTGTCTATATGGTGGTGTTTGGAAAGGTCATCAGGCAATCTGAAGTTAGATATCATCAAATTCAAATAAAATCCAGTTATATATTTCCATGCCATCTGTGCCCTGCCTTATGGAGCTTGGCAGCACAGATAAACAACAGGCATGTGGGAAGGAACAACAGTCTTTAATTCATAGCTTCACTGGCAGCAATTTAGGAATTTCTTTTTAAAAAACATTTATTTGTGCTTTTTCTCAATACAATAAGTAATATTATACAATATTTACATGATAGATCATTATTATAGAATCAAAATAGACATAACATTAAAAATATACATTGACGTAAACTAAACTAAAACCCTTTCCCCCTCCCCATTCTATCCTACAATAAACTTTTCTTACCTCAGACCACTGAATTTGATGACACTATCCTTCAAACTGTTACCAACTTCCGGTTTGGCAATGTCATCTTCCAATAAAGTTCTTACAATTACTCCCATAATTATATTTCTTCTCTGTCTAACTATAGCATATTTAAATCGATCCATTATATAATACTACCAAGTGTCAATTGTGCATTTCCCTATGGTTTACCAGAAAGTTGCTATAGTTGCTATAGCTGCCTTCAAGAGTTGACCTAACATATATTTCTTACTTTCTTGTATGTTTTGTCCCTTACACAACTGTAAAAAAGCCATTTCGGGATATATTTTGACATCTATTCCCATTATTTCCTTAATCTCTCTAAGTACACTGTTCCAAAAGGGTATAATATTAGGGCATATCCACCACATGTGAAAGTAAGTTCTTTTTAAGCCACATCCTCTCCAACACTGTGAACTGGAATTTGGTATAATATATGATAGCTGTGCCACTTAGTTATCATTTTCATTAATAATTCTCTAACCAAACCCTTAAAGTGTTTGGTTCATGCAATTTCTCTTATTTTTCTTTTTATTTCCTCTTTGGTCACATTAATATTGAGTTGCCATGTACCCGTTGTTGGATCTAATGTGGTTCTCTCATCATCCGTTAGTATTCTATATATCTTTCAACTTGTTCTTTTCCTATTACATTTCCATTCTTTAATTATATCTTCCATTTCTTTCCTCAGTAGCCTTAAGTGTGTTTGAATTTTATTTTTAACAAAAAAAGGTTTTACTGCATACACTTTTATCTAACTCTCTCTTCCTAACAGTTCTCTTAATTGTTGGTCACTTAAGAGTTCATTATTAGGAAGGAACAGGTCAGGAATGATATCCACCACTTTCTGCTTTAACCATTCTAATATTTGTTTTTCAAGTACAATGTTTTTCTCATTAATATGATTAATTGTAGTGTATCTAGAAATCTCTCCCAACAATTTTCTTTTCCACTTCTTACATACTATAAAGGTAGTTTTCATTGGGCCCACAAGTTCCATATCTTCTCTTCGGTCCAGTGTTAGAACACTATCAATTTGTATTCCGTCCTATTCATTGCTCTTTCTAACTTCGCTCATTTCAATTTATCTTTATATTCCAAATCAAGCATCCAAGTCATTTGCAATGCTTCATAGTATGATACTAATGAGGTATTGACCATCCCTTTCTGTCTTTACTTGCATATAATCAATTTAGGAATTTCTACCGAGACAGCAAACTAGGGTTGGCTTACACAAAGAGGAATGAACAGAGTCCTTTATCAGAGTCCAACATCCATGCAACGCCAGAGGTTCCGAAAGCCAAGTCCAGGGTTTGAAGTGAAGGTCACAGTATGAAGTTTGGTTGCTGACAACGGTTTTGCAATGTAGTGAGGCATATTTTATTTGCTATCACTACTTGCTGAGTCATGGCCATGTTCCAATTTCTGATGCAACCGTGGCCAACCGTCTCGACTTCCAGCTTTTTTTGAAAGAGACCATTTGACCACAGTAATCCATGCTCAGATATCTCCCAGACTGGATTATTGTAATGAGGTTACCACTGAATATGGTTTGGAAGCTGCAACTGATGCAGAATGGCACTGCTGTCCAGATACACATCACACTGATCCTAAAATAACTGCACTGCCTGCCCGTTCACAATCAACAGCAATTCAATTTGTCAACTTATAGGTTAAATGGATTGGGCTTTAAATTTCTAAAAAAGGTTTTTCCATAACAACCTGTTTATGCCTTAAGAGTTGCAGATGAGGCTCTCCTGGTTGTACCACCACTTTCAGTAGCGAAAGGGATGCAACCTGGGATAAGACATTCTCAGGGCCTTTTCACAACTTCTCTCAGTGCAGTGGCCAGCAAACATCTAGGATTCATTGGGTTTCTACACTTTATGACACCAGATGAACCCAAAACTTACCCAGTGCTTCCCAAGTGCTGGGTAAGTGTGATTGCCACAGTTGCCTCGCTGCAACAACAGGCATGCATGGCACTGCTGCTGTGATGACTGGACCATGCAGCACGTGACCGCAGCTGTGCTGTCCTGCCCCCACCCTCTGCTCACCCAGAAGAGGTGCAAATGGGGCATGTGGGACTATGTGAGTTTAGTGGCTAGTAGAGCTGTGGAGTGTGTTTAAGTGTTCCACAGCTATGTACCCAGGGGATGATCCAGCTTATATAGAGATCCTTCTGAGATAGAATTGTCTCCATGCAGGGCTTATGCTCAGTGTGTGAGCATACTTGGATCGTCCCGCCAGCTCAAGTGTGAAAAGTCCCTCACTGGTAACTCCTAAACTATGGAATAGCCTCCCACTATGGTGCTCTGGGCACCTTCGCTATATATGTTTAGATAATTTGGTATTTGGCTGAACAATTAGCTTCCCCTTCCCCACTTTTAGACACTTACTGCTTTTAGTGGGTTTGTTTTAAATTTTGCTTCTACTCTGAGACCTTTGAATATAGGGTGGTCTGTCAGGTACCAATAAATAATATTCCAGAAGAGCAGGACATTTGGCTGCAAGTTTGAGCTTAGGCTAGAATCATAGAATCATAGAATGGTAGAGTTGGAGGGGACCTCCTGGGTCATCGAGTCCAACCCCCTGCTCAAGGCAGGATCTCCTAAAGCATCTCAGACAGATGGCTGTCCAGTCTCTGCTTGAAGACCTCCATCGAAGGGGAACCAACCACCTCCCGTGGCAGCCTGTTCCACTGGTTGATCACTCTTACTGTTAGAAATTTTTTCCTAACATCTAAACTAAATCTTTTCCCCTGCAGTTTCACCCCATTGTTTCTAGTCCTTCCTTGAGAGAGTGAGAACAGGGCTGATCCCTCTGCCTTGTGACAACCCTTGAGGTATTTGTAGACAGCTATCATGTCTCCTCTCAGTCTTCTTTTTGTTAGACTAAACATTCCTAGTTCCTTAAGCCGTTCCTCATAGGACATGGTTTGCAGACCGTTCACCATCTTGGTAGCTCTCCTTTGAACCTGCTCCATCTTGTCAGCGTCTTTTTTAAACTGGGGTGACCAGAACTGGACACAGTACTCCAGATGAGGTCTGACCAAGGTAGAGTAGAGGGGGATAATAACTTCACGTGATCTGGACTCTATGCTTCTCCTAATACACCCCAGGATTGCGTTTGCCTTTTTTGCAGCTGCCTCGCACTGTTGACTCATGTTCAGTTGATGATCTACCAGGACACCCAAGTCTTTTTCACATGTGCTGCTGCTCAGCCGAATTCCTCCCATTGTATATGTGCTTTTTTCATTTTTCTTGCCCAGGTGCAGAACCTTGCATTTTTCTTTGTTAAATACCATTTTATTAGTTGCAGCCCATTGTTCGAGTTTCTCTAAATCTTTTTGAATCCTCTCTCTCTCTTCTCTGGTGTTTGCAATCCCCCCTAGCTTTGTGTCATCAGCAAATTTGATCAGTTTCCCTTCAACTCCCTTGTCCAGATCGTTTATAAAAACATTAAACATAACTGGGCCCGGGACAGAACCTTGTGGTACTCCACTTGACACTTCCTTCCATTTGGATGTGCAGCCATTTAAAGCCACTCTTTGAGTACGATTACTAAGCCAGTTTTGAATCCACCTTATAGTTGCCTTGTCAAACCCATATTTGATCAATTTTTCAATGAGGATCGCATGAGATACTTTGTCAAATGCTTTGCTGAAATCAAGAAATACTATGTCTACTGCATTTCCTTGATCAACCCATTCAGTGATTTTGTCATAAAATGAAATCAAGTTAGTCTGACACGACTTGTTTGATACAAACCAATGTTGACTACTGTTAATTATTGACTTCCTATCCAAATGCTGACATATGTGTTGTTTAATAATTTGTTCGAGAATCTTTCCTGGTATTGAAGTCAGGCTAACAGGCCTGTAGTTCCCTGGGTCTACCTTCTTCCCTTTTTTGAAGATAGGAACAACGTTTGCCCTTCTCCAATCGTCTGGGACTTCTCCTGTTCTCCATGACTTCTCAAAGATTACAGCAAGTGGTTCAGCAATTACCTCTGCTAATTCCTTCAGTACCCTAGGATGTAATCCATCTGGACCTGGGGACTTAAATTCGTTTAAGTTAGCTAAGCGTTCCCTTACTCTCTCAGTGTTGATTTTGTGTCTTGATTCTCCTAGTCCTTCATCAGTACAGTGAAGGACTGTTGCATGTACATTATCCCTCTTGGAAAAAACAGATGCAAAATAGGAGTTCAGAATCTCTGCCTTCTCAAGATCACTTTCGATCACTTCTCCATTCTCTCCCTGCAGACTTCCCAAAACCTCTTTGACTTTTCTTTTGCTGTTGCCATATCCCCCAAACCCTTTTTTATTGTTTTTAGTCTCTCTTGCAAGCCTCAGTTCATTTTTAGCTTTAGCTTTTCTTATACTTGCCCTGCAGATTGTACTGATTTCATTATATTCCTCCTTAGATATGTATCCCTCCTTCCATTTCTTAAACATTTCTTTTTTCTTTTTTATCAAGTTTTTAAGTTCTAGGTTTATCCACCCTGGTCTCTTTAGATGTTTTCCATTCTTCCTTCTTTGAGGAATTGTTAATGATTGCGCTTCTAATATTGCATTTCTCAAAATATCCCATCCTTCTTGGACATTTCTATCCTTTAGTACATTTAACCATTTGATCCCTCCTAACCTCCTCCGGAGTCCATCAAAATCCGCCCTTCTGAAGTCCAACTTTGAAGTCTGAGTCCTCTCATGCTTTCCTTCCCTTATTATCCAGAATTCAAGGATAACATGATCGCTGCCTCCCAATGCCCCAGAAACTCTGATATCCTCCACCATTTCCTCTCTGTTGGTAAGAATTAGATCAAGGATAGCCAATCCTCTTGTTTCCTCCACCACCTTTTGGTACATGAAATTGTCAGCGAGAGAGGATAAGAACTTATTAGACTTGTGACTTTTTCCTGAGCGAGATTCCCAACAAATGTCTGGGTAGTTAAAGTCTCCCATAATCACTATGTCATGCTTTCGTGAAAGTTTAGCCATCTGGTCTAGGAAGAGGTCATCCATATCTTCTGTTTGTCCAGGGGGGCTGTAATAGACTCCTACAATGGTATCCTTTCTGTTGCTCTCTCCTTGAATTCTTACCCATACCGATTCTACTGAGCTTCCACTCTCTGAAACTTGAACCTCTGAGGAGACAATTTCTTTTTTAACATACAGCGCAACACCCCCGCCTCTTTTGTTAAGTCTGTTTCGCAGAAACAAGTTGTAGCCTTCAATGTTTGTGTTCCATTCATGTGTGTTATACCACCAGGTTTCCGTAATACCTATGACATCATATTTATCTACCTGGGTCAGGATCTCCAGCTCCCCTTTTTTATTTCTCATGCTTTGGGCATTGGTGTAGAGGCATTTTAGTTTGTAATTGATATCTATTGCGAGCTTGCCTCCTCTGTTTTCCTTACAAAATTCATTGGTACTATTTCTGGGAGTAAGAATATCGCCTGGTTTGATTGACTGAGTATTTTTGCTTGACTTTTTGTTACCCTTCCCCTTTTGTTTTAGTTTAAAGCTCTCCTAATAACTGAAGCAAGGCGCTTCCCGAATACATTCTTTCCTGTCCCTGTAAGGTGCAACCCATCTCTTGCAAGGAGTCCGTCATATAGGTAGTTTTCTCCATGGTTCAGAAATCGAAATCCTTGCTGCCGGCACCACCGACGTAGCCACTTGTTCACCTCAAGAATCCTATCCCTTCTACTTTTATCGTGACCATCCACCGGAAGGATAGATGAAAAGACTACTTGTGCTCCCAGTTCCTTTACTTTTCTGCCAAGGTCTTCAAAGTCTCTGTAGATGTTTTCAAAGTGCTTTTTTGCCGTATCATTTGTGCCTACATGTATGAGTAATAATGGGTAGTAGTCTGTAGGTCTGAATAGCCTCGATATGCTATCAGTTACATCTTTGATTCTGGCCCCTGGGAGACAGCACACCTCTCGTGAGTTTCTGTCAGGTCTGCAGATAGTTGCCTCTGTTCCTCTTAAAAGTGAATCTCCCATGACCACTACTCTCCTCTTTTTCTTTGCAGTACCATTTCTTCCTCTCCATTCCAGAGGTTTCTCAGTGCCTATTGGAGTAATATTTGTGGACATTGTCGTCGACTCTTCAGATGTGTTGTTCTCCTGACTGAGTATCTGGAACTGGTTGTTTAATTGCAAGGGTTCCGAATGTCTCCTGTTCTTCCTGCTCCTTTGGGTCACATGCTTCCATAACTCAGTTTCTGCATCTACAGAACGATGTTCTTCTATCCCTTCATTTTGAAGTGTTTCCTCCATGCTGTCGAGGAAGTTCTCTTCTTCTCTAATCTGCTTCAGTGTCTTGACTCTCTCTTCTAGACTTTTAACTCTTTCCTCCAGGAGAGCCACAAGCTTGCATTTGTGACAGGTAAAATGTGGCATCTGTTGTGGTAGGTTCATAAACATGCCGCATACATTGCATGTGACAATACAGGTGTTCTCGCCTTCCATATTGCTTTTATGGTAAGGATTTTAAAGATGTGATGCTAAGGTATGAATGATTTTTTTCTTTTTTATCCCACTGTACCCTTTTTTTTAATGTTTTTTTGTTTTTTTGTTTTTTTTTTGTTTGGTTTCTTTTTTAAATTTCGCGCGCCGTTAGGCGCGCGGGCCGTTTCTATTTAAGCCCTGCTGAGCAGAGTAACTCCTCCTCCCTGAGGGTGTGGCTAATTCCTATTGGTCCGCTGCTCTGATTGGTCTGAGAAAGCTTCTACCTCACGCCGTGTGCTCTGAGAAAAACTTCCTGTTTCTATCTCTCACCGTGTCCTCTAAGAAAAACTTCCTGTTTCTATCTCACGCCGTGTGCTCTGAGAAAAGCTTCCTGTTTCTATCTCTCGCCGTGTGCTCTAAGAAAAACTTCCTGTTTCTATCTCATGCCGTGTGCTCTGAGAAAAGCTCCTGCTTTCACTTCACCCAAGCTGGAACTAGTTATGCTCTGTCACTGGTTACTGTGAAGATACATGGATGAGTTCAAAGTATCACTCTGAGCTACTTGTGGGGCAAAGTGAGATATAAATGCAATGAATAAACCATCTACCAACGTTTTTGTTTTTTTGTTAATTTTAAAAATGCCATATAGTGAGTGACTCAGGAAGAACCACTGATGATCTGAAAACATTGGGTTTGGGCATTGAGTGCCCTTTTTGAAACAGCAGCTTTGTCTGTGAAACTCAGAATGTTAAGGAATGGAGAAGGATGAGCCGGAGTGATGCTTCTTAATTCCATTGCAAAATATCAGGTCAGTCCAATAGCATGAAGTGATAGGAACATCATCAAAAGAAAAACATAAATGAATAAATGAAATGTAAAGGAATGCAAGCTGCATAAGTTACTGTAAAATGCATACCCTGTTAAATTATGCTTTGTCAAATATTTTGCTTGGTATAAGAATAAAATTCTCTGCTTTTTTGTTCTCTTCTTTTATGCTGCCTTCAAGATTTAAACTCTGACAATACAACTGGGTTAGCTGAAATCTGAAAAGACAAATTACAGCTTTGAGCTGTATTTGCTAAACTAATTGTCACATCATTTGAGTCTAATTAAATAAATGATGATGCCTCAAATAGGTTGGATACTGACTGTGCTTGTGTATTTTATTACAAGTGATGGTTGAACTTCAATAGGTAAAAGGCAGAGATTTAATGTAACCTTCTCTGACCTTCAAAATGTATGGAGGTCTTCCTATAATGGGATATTTTGTTTGAAACATCAGTTCTTTATTATTATTATTATTATTATTATTATTATTATTATTATTATTATTATTATTATTATTATTATTATTATTATTATTATTAATTATATCTGGGCAACAGAAACTACTTTATTGCTACTGATTGTTACAACCCAAAGAAACATATGATTTCATGCAAAGTGAAGAAGGGAAGGAGATGGGGAAAAAAAGAAACAAATTGCTTGCACGAGAGCATTTCAACTGCACAGAGAACAGAAAATGCTATCTGCAAAAATATTTTATCCACTCTAAAAGTAATTTGCTAATTCCAAATGGTGCATCAGTAACACAATCATGGCTGCCTTTTTTGAGAGTTATGTTTATCTGTTTTGTGCTGAAAATATGCACATGGTGGCAATTTCATCCATAAGAACTTGGGGAAATTATATTAATCATCATAACTGAGTCCAGCTTCTTTCTCAACATGACTCATAAATATTCTTGAGTATTAAACCTCTTTACAATAACATTAATTTAATCTATAAGAGGACACTGCGTGCAGTAAATGCTATTTATCAATCTAAGGGGTGGTTAAGGGGAAGCAAGAGGTTGCCGGCTTCTGGGTAAAAACAATGCACACATTCAAGTGTTCCCTCAACGTACAAAATTGCATTTAACATTGCAAGCTTGCTAATGGAGATAGAGCATTAAAACTGACTTTGCTTTTCCTGCTTGCTTAGTCTAGTTGTTTCTTATATGACTGGCTGCTGTACCTGTATATTTTTATCGTAGATGTCAGTGCAGGTAAAAAAATGGTTATGATCAATGAAATAGGTGCTTATAATGCTTTCAGTCCAGAACAATATGTGATGTTCATCAAATATGGATTTAAAAAAGATGAAGTTGTTTGATGCAGTATATATATAATAAAATGTAATATTGAGGTTGCATCCCCACATTTTTTAAAAGTTTTAAAGTGTTTAACAGTGGTACTGTGCAGCAAGACTGTGCTCCCTTTGTTCCTTATCTAAAGCTCAGAAAGTGCACATTGGAAGTGCATTTTCTGTCCTTTAATGTGTATTAGAAGCAGGATAAGAACAGTAACATAAGACAAAACAGCTCAGGAACCACCACAAAACTGCTTTTGAACCATTTTTTAAAAACTATATTTTGATGCTATTATTGAAACAACTCTGTACGCATGTTTTAACAGCATTTCCTTAACCAAGACTTTTAAAGGACTTGAGATTTAGTTTGACTGTTGATCTGGCTAGTTGATTTTGATGGAAAGTTTGTTTGGAGGCAAAAAGCACACAGAAAATAACTATTACACTGTGAGTGAAAACTATATGAAAGTTGGGTAAAGTAGTCAAATAGTATCAAAAACTCAAACGATGGGGAACAGGTAGCTTGTAGTGAAGGATTATCACCAGAACTACAAGAAAGGAATGGAGAGTAAATGGGTGTTTTTACATCTTCACTTCCCTAGGAAAACTTTCTGGAGAAGTGAAGATGGTGGATAGATCTGGCATCTGCACTTTGGAATGCTGGGTCTAACCTTAGTCTTGCCAACACTTCTCAAAGTGCTGGTGAGGTGATCACAGAGCCATGGCAATGGTGATGTGGTGCTAACCACACTTGAACTACCCTTCTCCAGGTTCCTTTGAACCTCCTCTATCAGGAAAAAGTATGAAGGCAGATGGGAGGCAGATAGGATAGATGTAGAGAGCTTTTAACTGCTGTACACTAACACACTTCTTCACGTGTAGAGCTATGTCTGGTTAAGACATGGCTCTGCACAAAGCTGATGAACCATGGAGGCGTTCCTCCCATCGTTGCCTTTTTGTCACGTGTGCAAAGGATCAATGTTACCAATTCTTCAGGTTTAGATAAGGCAGAGAAAAATAATAGAGGTTTGTCAGGCTTGTAGAAGTACTAGAGGTTTTTCAACCAACTAAGGCATGGTTTGTTAAATTCCCTCACCAAAGATTTCTTCTTCCATAAATCTAACAGTCAGGAAATAAAATGACAGGTCCTATTATCAATAAGAAACTGGCTAAGGAATGGGAATAAATGGGCATTTCTGACAGTGCTTTTTAACATATTTAAAAAATGCATGTAGGCAGGCACGACCAGTGGAATAGCCAAGATTTCTGATGACACCCAGTTATTCAGAGTGGTAAAAACAAAATGGGACACAGTGCACATTGTGGCACTGGGTATGAAAATGACGGATGCCATTGAATGTAAATAGACATAATGTGATGCACATAGACACTAACAATCCTAACTACCTATATCTAGCGATGGGATAAGGAGTGACTGTGACTGATCAGGAGAGATCTTGGAATAATACTAGCCGCTTCAATGAAAGTGTTGTCAACACAGTGTGCACCAACTATAAAAAAGGCCAGTAGCATATTACTACCCTACTGAAAGCAGATTTGCTAATATTATCATGTCTGTTTTCAAATCGATAGGATTGATGCAGTCACATCTGCAATGTTGTGTGCAGTTTTGTCACTTCATCTCAGAAAGAATATGGCAGTTGGAGAGGATTCAAAGGAGAGCAACTAGGGATGTTTCTGTACTTGCCAGTTGACTGTACCACGGTCAACTTCAAGATCTCTTTGATTTGCATACTAGAGAGGCCCCTCTCCCTCCTAGTGTGTTCTGTCTGCACAGGGCAGTGCTTAGACTGGATTAGGGTGTCCATCTTGGTTCAGTATCCTGGTAGAACTCTTTTTCATTGTGTGCTACCAAAATGCTTTGCTGGAAGCTCCAAAGGTAATGTTTATGTCTGACCTTTAGAGCATTTAGCAGCTCCCCTCACAGGCTTCAAAACTGGCACAAGCTTAAGAACATAAGAAGAGCCCGGCTGGATCAGGCCACAGCCCATCTAGTCCAGGTTCCTGTTCCACACAGTGGTCCACCAATCGCGTATGGGCATCTCAGGCAGAAGCTAAGGGCAAGCCTGCTTACTATCGAATCCCAGCAAATTGTCTTTGGAAGCACTCTGCCTGTCTTTCCAGCCTGGAGGATGTACCTAGGCCTCCAATCTAGTAATCGTTGATACATCTGTCCTCAATGAATTTATCCAATCCTTTTTTAAGGCCATCTAGGCTGGTTGCTATTGCTACCTCTTCTGTCAGCAAATGAGACTGATGCCCCTACTTCCCCTTGTCTGATCTGACTCTCCTACCCATCAACTTCATAGAGTGCCCCCTAGTTTTAGTGTTTTGTGACATAGAAACTATATTTTTTGAACACGCAATCCCAATGCAAGATGGCCTTGTTCTGTGTCAGAAGCAAACTATACCACCTTGGGATGGATTGCTTATCTCAGACCAGATCACCCCCATTTTGCTCCAGGCTACTGAACGTAAGTATAAATATGGCTTAGGATGAGCAAAGGGCTATTTGCACCTCCATAAAGGTTGCACCATTTTGGGCTGTTTAGTCTAGAAATGAGACTAGTGAGAAGTTTCATGATAGAGGTATATAAAATTATGCATGGCATGAATGGAATGGATAGATGGTTGGGATAGGTTTCTTTCCTCTCCTTCTCCTAAATTATTTGAACCAGAGATTACCTAATGAAGCTGATTCCTGGACAAATCAGACCAAAGAACATCCCCCCCCCCCAACACACACAATGCTTAATTAAACTCTGGAATTTGTTACCATGAGATTTGGTGTTGGCTACCAGCTTGTATGGTTTAAAAAGGGTTTGGATCAATTCATGGAAGTCAAGGCTATCAATGGCTCTTAGGTCTAATGACAGCAGAAAATAGTGTGCCTCTGAAGGCCAGCTAATAGGAGATTGTAAGCAGAGCAAGCTGTTTGCATGTGTCCTGCTGTTTGGCTTCCTTGTGCAGATGGTTGGGCACTGCGAGAACAGACTAATAGACTAGATAGGTCATGGGTCTGATCCAGCAGGGCACTCTTTATGTTTTTATGAATCTAGTTTATTTCCTAATTAGATCAGAGATGCAGAAACATTCATCTTACATTTTTGTTTGGTTCCCATTTTTGCATAACTACTATGATTCTTAGCCCACAGCAGGGACTCAAAGAGAAGAGTTCATTCACTTCTTGAATGCAACTCCCTACTCAGGAGTGGCACAAAGCTTTCTCAGGGAGCCAGGATTGTTAACTAAAACATCTGACAGTCTGGACCTGCAGTTCATCTTTCAGTGAATTGCAGTTCATCACATCTGTATTGTCCAGACAATAAAATAAATAAAATCCTCAACATGGACCTTTCCTGGCCTGATCCAGCATAGCAAGGCAGGAACAGGCAGACTTTTCATACCTTCACTTCCTTGGGAAAGCCTCCCAGGGAAGTGAAGATGGGGTGGTGGTGGTGGTTCCAGTGAGGGAATGCCTTTGGGATGATGGATTCATTCCACACCTTGGCAGTGTTTCCTTCAGCTCTAGAGAGGTGTGAATTGTGGCAATTGTCTCTATCTTATAAGTGCAAAAAGCATATGACCAATGCTGGGAGCATACCTGAAGTTCCCCATGGGTGCAGGTGTGCATAAGCTCAGAGTGATCTGTCCCTAGGTAGTGAGGCAAGAATGATATACAGGTAGTAGCACTGAAATTAAGGGTAGGCCAGTTGGAAGAGGTGGGTCTTACGTTGCTTGAATGACAATATCTGTGGGAAACACAAAATCAAGGGGAGGTTCTGTAACCATCCTCTGCTACCATTTGTGGAAAAGCAAAACGAAAGAGGTTTGGTGTAAATGAAGTTTACAGCAAATGCTGAGGGAAAGGGAGCCTTCCTTCCAGAGAAACTGACTGCCTCGCTGAAGGGTCTCCTTTGATTAGAGTTAGAACAACAAAAACTTACTTCCTCGGCCCAGGAATCACCTGACGTCAATCATACAACTCTGTTGAGCTGAGCCCACACCCACCACTCTCACAACTGTTTTCAGCTGCACCATTTGCTCTTATCAGGAGTTACATGTCTCAGCCAAAAACGTTTACAGCACAGTGCAACAATTATCACCCATAATTTATGTGGCAACACATTCTGCATTGCAGGAGCCACAGCTGAAAAGGATTTTAAAAAGGTTGCAACCAATGGGCAAGAGATTGTGCTGTAAGAAAGACTTTAAAAAACATATAAATGCAGATCTGAACAAATATTCTCATACATTAATGTATTTGATAGAAAGTAAACAACTGTATTGAATAAAATCATGACGAATTACTTTAAAAACACTCTTTGTTTAGTTTCCATCATACTAGTGTGGATCAGCATGCCTACTAAATTCTAAATTCTTGAGCACCTAAGTACCCCCCCCCCCCAAACAAGTTCTGCAAGGGCAATTTGTGTGATGCCCAACTTTTTCATCTACCTACCTACATAGAAAGATTAATTGCAGCAGTGGGGAAATACATTGCTGCAGATGAAGATAAAACTAAAAGGGGGAAGGGCCTGTTCTTTCTTTTTTAAAGAGTACCGTTCCTTATTAACAGGTCCGTATAAATGTAAATCTCATTTAAGATTTATTTTCCCATTCTTTGAAGGAAAGTAACTTTACTGACATATTAATGACCTAATTGTGAATAAAATATCCCATTTTCTTTGAAGGATAGTCCCCTTGATCCATTAAATAAATAGTTGCCCAGAAAAAAATGGAAGGAGATTGATATGCAAGAGCCGCCATCATCAAGTGTAGATTTATGGATTAAGGGAGTAAAAGGCAGTCATATGACTGTGTAAAGATAAATGAAGCCCTGCTTGTGCACACTAAATCATGCAGCATTGAATAAAGTTGGCTATTTGTATCTTAGATCGCACAATATTTAGCACAAATGGGCTATTGTCATTACATTTGGGGGGCAATTCTCAAATCTTCTATTGCTGCTGTGTTTCTGGCTCAGAAAAGCTAAGCATTCATTTAAATCTGAAGTTAAAATAGACTATTATGTGCTGGTGCCAAACTTAAGAACACATTTAGTATGTAGTGGGTCACTTTTGTTCAACAGCTTCCAAATACTTACTCTTGCTAACATCATAGGTTGATGGCAAAGAATCCCAAAATTAAATCTCCTGAACTTTGGGGAACTTCTCCCCTGCCAGAGTTTAATGTGACTATTTGGTGAACAGCTCGACACAGTCCTAATTTGAAAGGCTCTGAGGCTTATACACTGATGATTTGTGCTGGTAAAGTGTTATAATTGGATTATTGAAGTATTAGGTAAATTCAGTCGGATTTACTGTTTGAAGTGGAAATACAAAAACTACTAGTATGATACTGGTGCTTTGTCATACCTATTAGGAAAATATTTCTGTACTGTAACGATGACTGATCAGTGTGCTCAAATATGCTTTCCTGCACATATAACCAAACTCTTCTCTGACTGTGATTCAGTACAAGTAGATAGATGTGTCTCCTCCCATTTGATTACCATTCTGCTTGGATTTGTCAGTGTGATCAGCCTAGCAATTACACAGAACCATGTAATGTTCAATGTGCATTCATGTACAGTGAAGCTATCGGGAAAATGTTTTCTGCTGTGGGTGAAGAAGAAGAGTTGGCTGGGTTCTGCCCCGCTTTTCTAACCCATTCTAGGGGACTCAAATTGGCTGACAAAACTTTCTATTATTCTCCCCACATTATATTAGATTTTAGTTTCTTTAGTACCCTTTTTATCAGCCTTTTTTAAAGTACTTGTCAAAATTCAACTTATTTGACCTTTCACAAGAGCAGCCTTGCTTCAGAATTACAAAACTATCAAAGAAGTTACTTGCTAATATCACCTCCATGTAGATCCAAAAGCAAAGCATGTTTTATTTCTATTTGCCTCTCCAGCACTGAACACAATCTGTATTGGAATTCATGTGTGCAGGGGCAGCCTTATAGACATGTGTGATGGATGGTGGTCAAAACAAAGAAACAAAAAATAAGGGGTTTCCAAAGATACCAAAGGTACCAAGGAGGATAGTCATTCATCCCTGGAGGGTGGATGAATACGTCATGGCAAAGTGGACCAGGTAAGACTTCAGGAACTGAGGGGACATCCTGACATCTGCGAGAATGACCAGATGGTTGTCTGGCACAGTTTCTAGAATGTGCAGAAACAAAATGTTAGCACCTGATCAGTACCACCACTAGTCAAAGATGTCAACATCAGAAGTGTTTGGTGTTAGCCACCCCTTTTGGTGTCTTTGAAATTCTTCATGGCGAACTCCTTCTCATTCATGGAGAAGCATGCTTTCAGACCCCCCTCCCTCCAACTGCAGACAACACATCATGGATGGAAGGTAAGTCCATTCTCAGCAAAAACTGTGGTCACAGTCCGCATTGCTCATACCTAGGCAATCCATATATAAACATTCAGACTTTCAAAATAGCCCTTTTTGAATGGGACTATGGGTGTTTGTGCACTGGTCAACGAGAAATGGATTAAAGAAAATCCATTTCCCGGCGATCCGTCCTCCGGAGGATCTGTCCAAAATAGGGACGGATCCAAAGAGGCCTCCCGCATCTGCACACATGCAGGGAGGACGGATCCTGAGGGCTGGATCTTCTTTGTGCTATGTGGAGGCCGCAGCCCCATTCCGAAATGCAGCCGGTCTCCCACGCTGCTGACACTGCTCCCAGAGCCACGGGACTGAACCATTCAGCTGCCAGTCACTGTGCTTTTCTGCCAGCATGTGGCGCATGGGGGAGGGCTCGAGAGGCAGACTGGCCTTCTTCTGCCCTTCCCAAAATGGCAGCTGCCAGCACATCTGTTCCCTCGGCTCTCAATGTGCAGAAGCATCCTGCTTCCAAACTGGTCTAGGTTAGGGGACGGATTGAAGATCTAATTTTCCAGGTTTTCACGGAGAGCGGATTTTTCAGCGGCCACCTGTAAGGGTCCCGGATCTGTCCTCCAGTGCGGAAGATAAGTTTTCTATGTGTTCTGTATGTGTTCTTAATGGGGTTTCCATGGCCAATGCGGAAACACCCTAAGAGTTTAAAATGCTGTTTGGATGAACCCTGGATCTTTCAGTTTGGCAACAGATCCTATAACTCCAGAAGTACCAATTCATAATAAAGAAAACCTTAAGTTCAGCACTATCCATTTAAGAAGGGTCCTCACATGAACTTCATAATCCAATGAAATGCACTTTGTGGGAACAAATGGAGACTCTCCATAGCCAATAACAGCACAAGTTTAAACAGAAGGAAGCACATGCAATGTGTAATTTGCTTTCACTAAGTTCCCTTACCACTCTTTTAATTAGCTTATATTTTATGCTATTCTAATTTATTTTTAGATGTAGGCAGCTGTTTGTGGGTTTGCTTATATATATATTGTTTTCAATCTGTGAGTATAATGAATGAAATAGAAATCAATTAGGAAAATTTGGGAAAACAGCAACTACAACAACAAACAAAAATGGGAAATCTGAAACTCATAGTACAGTTCTTCATTTGCATTAGAAGACTGTAGGAGATAGTTTAAACTTATGCATACATATGGTGTATACGATGCAAAACTGAAAGATCCAGGGTTCATCCAAACAGCATTTTAAACTCTTAGGGTGTTTCCGCATTGGCTGTGGAAACCCCATTAAGAACACATACAGAACACATAGAAAACTTATCTTCCGCACTGGAGGACAGATCCGGGACCCTTCCAGGTGGCTGCTGAAAAATCCGTTCTCCGTGAAGACCTGGAAAATTCGATCTTCAATCCATCCCCTAACCTGTCTAAAATGTCTAAAAATGTAAAGTTAGATGCACCAACATCTACATTAAAGCATATACTTAATATTAATGTTTACCTTATCCATTCAAAAATGTTTCCAATATTTAATTTGTCCAAGTCTGAAGTATCACAATATTCTTTGCTTGTGATCTTTCTGTTTAAGTTCATTGGTGTGTTGCCCCTTCACATTGATCACCCTGTCTGTCAAGGTTTTTACTTTAATAAACCATCCATCTTCCCACTACTTTCCCTCCCCTCCCCTCCCTTTTCTTTTTATTTGCAGGGACAGCTGGTGAAAACCCACCGGGTAGTGGTGGTAAGGCACTTGGAATGGCATGTTTGAATACTTTTGGGGTAGTTATCTTTGCTATGTTTTGAATCAAAATTTGTTTTAATGTGATGAAAGAAGTCTCACCAATTGCTGAGCTGCCCTTCATCAATGACCACCCTCCTTGTATCAGTTTATCAGGAGTCTTTGGCCTATCACATTTACATCCTATTGATGCCTTTTGTATCTTTGCTGGTTCTTATTGAAGGTAACTTTCCCACCTTTTAAAGTCCCTTCCTTTCATTTGGAATCATATGACGGAATAGTTTGAAGGCAACTTTGGTCACATCTCCACTTATTCATCAGAGGTCTCCAGGTTTTCTGAAGAAAACACCAACTGCTACCCAGTCTTTATTTTTAGAGGCAGAAGGAGCCTGGCAGTGATTGTGTCATGTCTTTGTGAGTGTGATCACCCTTCAAAGAACCTTGTATCCAGATTACTTTTTCCTGAGCTCCACAGAAGTATCACAAAATTGACACTTGGAGCCTTCAGGGGACTCATTTCAGTGGAGCAATTTGGTGTGCTGCAAAAATGGTTCACCTTCTAAACTAGAATCTGGAGGTGTGTTGCCTCTGAAGGACATTTGCCGAGATTTGAGAGCAGTGAAGGTTTTGTCTTTGTCTTCTGGTTGAGAATGTTCAGGAAAAAAACAAAGTGGGCCACTGTGTGAGACTAGGTGCTGGACTAGGTGGGCTGTGGCCTGTTCCAGCAGGCCTCCTCTTACATTCTTATGAGCTCAAAGGGCATAGGCGGTACTCCTATAATGATCAAGCATGCCGATCCAACTGCAGGCCCATAAAGATCCTGTGTGGGTCTTTCCAAACAAAACAAGGATAATTAAAATCTGTATGATGCAAGTAAAACAGCTTGTCACTTTTTGCTGATATTTTCTCTCACTCTGAAAGTGTACTGAAATGGGATTAAACCTTAAGTGTGACCACAGACAAAATGACATATTTAATATATATACCTTGCAGTTACTCTACATATCATGTAAAATCCTAGAAGTTAGAAATAATACTTACTGAAGTAGAATGACTATGGCCCCAATCAGACCTGGGAATTAATAAAACAAGTTGAGACATTAAGATATTATGGCATCTTTACTCACTCCAGTAATTATGGAGTATTGTTGTCACTATTAAAGCTAACTTTATTAGCTACTGTTGAGCTATAATAGCCACTATTGAGCTTTTAAACACATTAAGAATCTTAAGTGTTTGATTAAACATACCACGATATTGAATACTTAACTGTAGCTTGCAAGAAAAATACAATAATATAGTTCTGACTTCATTAACCTGTTTGCATACAAGATTTTATAGAAAAGTTTTGGTTATATCACAAAATTTTTAGAGATGCCAAATATATCGGTTTATCTAAGAAGAAACCAGATTCTGCTCTGAAAAGTAGATATTTTGGATGGACAGTAGACTTACAAATAAGCTTTGGTTCTGTAATAAAAGGACAATTGGCTTGTAAGTTCCATGGACTCAACTGGCACACAGATGTAATAATGAACAAATCTGTCATATTATCATTGTTATTTTACCAGCTTCTCGTGTTGGTCAGCTAAAAATCAGTCTGCTCCATTTCTATTGCAGTTTATACATTTTATTTTCAAAATTTGCATGCTTATTTTTTAAAAATTCACTTTTAAGGAATTTTCCCTTACACAATATAAGAGGGCTTTTATATATATACCCTTTAAAAAAGTGCCTTGAAAGTGGTTATATATATATAAGAGGCTGTTCTCCTCTCCTAAATTATATGCACTGCACTTTGGATTTTTTTCCTGTTTTAATTCTGTGTTTATGCATTTTGATTGCAGGTCAAATCACCTGGTGGAGAAGTTGTCAGTATTTGGAACCTTGGGTTTAGGAGTTGCCACAGACGTCCTCATAACTAGTCTGAACTGGATGGGAAATGATCCTGCACTTAGCTGATTAGGCTGCTGTGTACTAGGACTGGTAAACCATGCATGAATGCCTCCAAAGTGCATTCTCTGGCCTTAAATATTGGATTAGTAGTAGGGATGTGCACATTTTTTTTTCTCAGTTCATTTTGCATTGAAGCGAATGGGATGTAACTTTGCATTTGTGTGAAAGGAGCCACTTCAAATGTGCTAGGCTTCGAATTTGCTTCAAAATGACCTTGAATCTCTGATGCCACCAGTTGCCCCTCTGAATCTGTTCCGGATCCATTTCAAATCTGCTCCTAATCTGCTCTGAAGCTTTGAACAAAGGAACAAAAGTTTTCGCTTTGCATGCAGAAGTTAGTTTTCAAATTTTCAGTTTGAAAGCAAAGTTTCAAACCTTTCTAATTCTAATGAATTGTGAAGGTGAGAAACCCATTCCTAATTAGAAATGGGACACCTCCTACCTTTAGGAGTTTGCACAAATATTCAAAATAATCATTATTCAGATGAATCATGATGAGTTTGGAAATTTGTATATGAATAGAATGTCCAGACATTCATACTTTAGTATTTGTATGAATATGAATATTTTGAGTTATTCGTAGAAATAATTCATACATTCGTATGTGTATGTATGCGTACACATATTGTGCGTATCTGTACGCATCTTGTCCATATCTGTACAAATCCATACGGATATCACTGGATACGTATCAAATATTCAAATGAATAGATATGAATCTATTCATATCGGTCCGAATGTCCAGACATTCATTTTTCTCTATTTGTATGAATTTGGATTTTTGAACATTCAATTTGTTATGAATCAAATGTCAAAAATTGCATTCATGCACACCCCAGCTACCACCTTTAAACCACTTTCAAGGCACTTTTTTAAAGGGTATATATCTAACCTTAGTTTATGCTAAAAACTAGTAACCTGAATTATTTCTAGATGGGGGGAGGGGGATAATGTATAGCATTGGCTGAGAATTGTGTTTGCCAGTCTATGTTCTGCAAATAATTAACATGATCTGCATCCCTTTCCTAGACTGTGACAGGTAACCTGAGGCATCATTGGTGCAACAAGATAGTCCAAGATCTGCCCTTTAAACTAGCCATGTTTTGAATAGTAAAGGACTAGCTGGAACAGCATGGCTTCCCCTGAGCCGTATTTTCCCCTTTGTTTTCCTTACAGAGTCAGTTGTTAAGTACACCAGCTGTCAAGAATGACTGCATCTGTACACTGTTAAAAGTGTCTCCTTCTCTTAAACAAGTTATTCCCAAATACAATACTCCCCCTTTTGGTATTCACCAAATCCCCATGGGCTCATTTTTTAAAAGAATGAAATAAATGATAGCTGAATTCTATATTACTGATTATTTTATATTTAATTACTTATTTTCTCAATTTATTTGTATTGTGATTCATAGAAATCAACTAACTTGCAATTATTCTAGATGAGTTTTCCCAGCTGAATTTTGCATTTAAAATGGGTATAGCTGAAGTCTGCCACAACTTCTAATTTCTCTAGTTTGAGGATTAGTTCTTTAAACCCACCTGTCACAATTCCAGCAGTCCTGCCAGTGCATGCGCTCCTAAGAGCAGCCGGGCACCAGTAGGTTGTTGGGAATGCACAATGACCGAATGAGTACTACAGCCTTAATTCAATAAACTGGTAGCAAGCACTTTAACAGTAAACCAAAATAGGTTTATTAATGATTACAAGCTGTTAGATATTGTTGAAGATGAATATAAAGAAAAGGTATTGCTAGATAAAGTCCAATAACTCAGTATTCCAGTCAAGGTTGCTTTCCTTCCCCAAAGGAAAAAAATAGTGTCCCTTTTAAGAGTCAAGCCTCTCAGCTTTTCCCCTCTGACAATCTCTGCCTCAGCTCAAGCCATGCCAAAGAAATATAATGTTCCCCTGGGTGTTTCACAGCCCGGTCCTCCCTTGTTTGGCTGTAACCCCAGTCCTGGTCAATCCCTAGCAAATTTCCCTCAGAGAAAGACCCCCAATGATCAATCCCCTGCAAACCCCACGCAGAGAAAAACCAACAGAGCTCTGATTCCTGCTTTTTATACCAAACAGTCCCAGGCATTCTGATTGGCTGTTGCTATTGGTTACAAAGGGAAACTCCTCCCGCCTTTCACTCAAGCCTCCTAACTCTTGGAAAGGTTTTCCCTCCAATTTCTCCCTGCAGCCAATCAATGCAAAGGGTCTGGGAAATATTTCCCACCCGTTTTGCTGCTTGCAGAAAAAAGCTTGCAAAGCAGTTTTCAAAGCAGTTTGCAAAGAGCCCAATAAAAACTTCTGCCCTCTGCAACCTGCACCCTGAATCTGTCACACCATCACACTACTAGGCAGGGTATATATCTTGCTATTTTTATACTACACTCTTGGAACAAGTAAGCAGATAAATCAGCATTGAAAAGTTTTAACTCAGCCAGTTTAACACACGGGCCATTAATTTATAAACTCCGCCCAAGCTATGTCCTTATACTGGTCAACATGGGAATTCTGCATCGGGATGTGCAAATAATTTTTGGCATTCGATTCAAAATGAATCAAATGTTCAAAAATCCATATTCGTACAAACAGAATGCATTCAAATGTGTTACAGTTCTATTTGATATGAATCTATTTGTATGTATTCATACAAACATTCAATATGTATCTGCTATGAACAGATATGTATCTGATATGAACAGATATGTATCAGCACGTGAACAGATATGTATCTGCTATGAACAGCTATGTATCTGCATATGAACAGCTATGTATCTGATGCGTTTCCTCAGCTTAACGAATGTCAGAAATATCTGTACGAATGTCAGAACTATTCGTACAAATGTCTGGAAACATTCGTATTCGTTCGAATGTTAGCATACGGATATTGTAACATTCAATTTGAGTTCGAATGTCCATCCCTACTCCTGCATGCTCTAAAAGTGGTTGAAGCAGGCGTCTTGGGCCTTGTTTGCATTTACCTGACTCTTATAGCATAATAATACCACACGAATCAGGTCAAGACCAAGAACAGTGAGAGGCATCCCCCTTTCAAGTGCTAATAAAGCCCCAAACCAGATGACCAACACTTGAAGTGCAGATAGTAAGGCCAGGCTAGGATGAATTGCCACGGCTACAGCTGCAGCAACATTTGGCACATGCCAGGATGTTTCCATGGTGATCGAGATGCAGAGTATGACCATGCAGCTGCAGCTGTGCCACCACATCCACTTGCAGTGTCGCACCCAGAAGAGGGAACACGCTCTGTGTTGCCTGAGAGGCACTAGGCTCTTCCCTTAAAGCTAGTTAGGACCGAGGTGGAGTGGGTGACCTCTGGGACAGCAGCATGTTGACACACTTACGCAGCGAGCAGACCACCGCTTGTTAAACAGTAAGTGTGAACAGGGTTTTGGCCTATGCATATGATACAATAGGAGCTGACAAGACATTGAATTGGTTTTCTGAACCAAAAGACAAAAATACCATTGTTTCTAAGCAGGATGAATCTGCCAAATGTTCATCCAAGGAGATCATGAAAGCGTATTCCTGGAACCAATTGTTTCAACAAATGGTGATCTCTTCCATAAATATGAACAAACAGACTCACATTAACATCACATGAAGTATAACTTACTGAAAATAGTTTGTCAGAATGCCAGCTAGCATTCAGTTGTGGCAAAGAACCAAGACTAAGACACCCAACAATTAACCGTATGCTGTTAGGAATCATTTTTCAATGCAGGAGTTAAAAACAGCTGATACAGTTTTAAAAACAAGGAGCAAGCAAAAGGGCTTTAGAAAATCATCACTCTCCCAAGAAATGTTTGTGCTTGTATGCTACTCAGTAAGCACATTATTTTGTAGTTGCACAGTCCTATCTAAGATTTCAATGGTGTCTTCACAGAAGATGAGAGTAGAATAATACCTGGCTATTCATCATGGATAATAATCCTTGATTATGCTAATAAAAGCTGATCTATTTTGAGAGGGACAGTCTTTAATACTGTAATGTGTCAGAAAGAGAATCAAGTTTAAAAAAAATCTTTTTCCTCCATGTGTAATACTCACCCCATGCTGGAGTCGTAATCTTACATATTTTAAAATTTAAATTTCCTAGAAATCTTAATTCTCTATTTTTTGTTTCATATGGTAGCCCATAAAATCATTTTTCCCCCCTTCTGCATTACTTTAAACTGGATTTTAACTAACACTTTTAAGATGGGGTAGCTCATACCATTCCATACATATGGCAAAGGGTCAGGGGAAACAGCTGTTTTAGGAAGCAATACCTACAATGTATTACAGTGGCTACCTATCTTTTAATGTACTAATAAATCAATTTGGGCCCTTTCTTTCTGCACTGGAACTTATTCTGGATTATATCTTGGAATAGGGACTTGCCATCCATACGCTGGTGCAGACTATGATACACCCCTCAGGGGCCTGCAAGAAGGAGGAGGAGGAGGAGGAGGAATTGGCTTTTCTACCCCTCTTTTCTCACCCATTTAAGGGGACTCAAAGAGGCTGACAAAGCTTTCTGTTCTTCTCCCCACAATAGAACACCCTTTAAGGTAGGTGGGGCTGTGAGAGCTCAGAAGAGAGCTGTGACTCACCCAGTGTCACCCAGGTGGCTTCATAGAGGAGGGTGAATCAAACCCAGTATTCCCAGAAAAAAATCTAGTTCTTACCACTAGACCAAACTAGCTCAGAATGAGGCCCAGCGCAGAAAGGGCCTTATAGTCATTCAGAGGACCCCCCCCTCCACCTAATTTGATGTGACAAGCTATGGGATATTTTCTGACTCTGAACATGACTCTACATGTATATCATGAAGTACCAAAGTTGGTGCAGATCTTTAAAACGGCTATTTATCATAGTCCCTTTGCTGTGATCCAATCCAGATTCGGTTGGGAGAGCAAGATTGGCACACATCTATTCTCAAAGGATAAGCTTTATTATGGGGAGACAAAAAAGAAAAAGTCTAAAGAACAGAATACAGTATGATATGGTAGATTCAAATAAAACACTTTAAGTAGCAATCTTGCCTGTCATAGGCCCTGTCCCCATGCAATTGAAAGTCTGCTGGAACTCTTCTTTTGCCTCTGAGTGGCCCCATTCCAGGCTTTACAAGGCGCTTAGGGAGCTTAGGAAAGTGAGACAACCGCGATAAAATACGTGCACTTTAAAGAAGAGTTCCAGCACTCTTTCGGCGATTCGCAGGTTTTGCTCGCTATATCTGCCTTGAGGACGCTCTGTGGCAAAAGGGGCGGGGATTGCTTGCCTGCACACACAGCCAAAAAGCATTCACACATCTGAGAAATGCAGCAGGTTCGCTTCCTTTCCTTTGTAAAAAGAGCTAGAATTGCTCAGAATTGCAACATTGTTATCAGTGATCTGTGAAAGCCTTAAAAGAGAATGAGCGAAGGATCGCGCTGCGGATGCCTGCAGCCGCTGACTTTGCTGGGGCAGAAAGCCTTTTCTAACAGAGAACTGAGTGAAAGTAAGTGCTGAAAGTGAATGAATGAGCGATCATCTGCCTTTGCTAGGGGTGGGAAGCCGTTTCAGGAGACGGAGATCTGGCTATTTTTCCTTTTAACAAGAGAGGGGGTGGGGGGAAAAAGATGCCCGGAAAGAGAAGACGGCTACCATGGGGATGGAAAGTCCCTTTAGATCGCGGCTACCATGGGGACGCTTATTCCGGAAGTGGAGGGGACTTTTAAAGTCAGCTATAACAGAGTGATGGCAGAGGAAGCTGAGAGGGGCTAATAAGTCTTTTGGGGACAGGGCCATAGCCAGAGAATAAACATGTCAGGAGAGACAAAGTGCTACAAATGGCAAAGCAGCATACAGGAGACAGAATATTCTTTGTGCACAGAACAGCACACCATGCTCTGATCTTGCAAGAGAGGTGTCTGCATCAGGTAGAGGCAGAGAAACACCAGCTGGAAGGGGGAAACTGTAAGAGCAGCAAGTCATTCAAGAGTGGATTGGAGCAAGGAAATTTTAGCCAATATGTTAGAAATAGTTTACTAGATAGGGATTCTTTAACTTAGGTAAGAAGTCCTGGAGAAGGACAGAAAGTGCATTTACATGAGGAAAAAGCACAATGAACATGACTTTCACCACCCCAGCTGCTTTGCCCACTCTGGCAGAAGCTTGTAGCACAACAATTTGTCTAGCCTACCCCTAGTTTAATATAATCATGTAAGGCAAGGTGGCTTGCTAGGTTCTATGTACTGTTCCAGAAGGAAGGAAGGAAGGAAGGAGAAAGAGAGAGAAGATCTACACAAAACATTGCATTGTGGACTGTACTATCAGGAGGCCATGCCTCCATGGTAATGCTGCATCCATATAGGATATGGCTGTGGAGCCAATAAGGAGTAAAAAAAAAACCCATGGTGCTGGATTCTCCTTCAGCAGGAGACTACTTGGATGCAATCTACTGTGTGGCTTCAAATGGTAGACAGACTCAGCCAGGAATGTGTGGATCGTGTAATTAGCTGGGCCAGTCTGTCTGGCATGTAGACTCTGGCACCATTTCACTAAGGTTCCCGAAGTAGCATCGGAAGTTGGTTGCTTCCAGGCACCCAGCTAAAACAGTTTTGAGGCTGGAAGATTTTGTTGTCAGCCAGACTGATAGACCTTAACTTACACTACCAGCTGCCCTTCCGATATTGGGCTGCTTCACTCAATCTGATCCAGTGTGTATATCATATGGAATTAATCAGAGAGAGAAAATGTTAGAATCCCTTGCTGCTATCTTTCTCAAAAATGCTAGCACACATATCACTTAAAAATGACTGTCTAAGGCTGTTTCTGCACTTACCTGATGTAGATCTGGATCAGTAGATCCAGATTAACCAGACCTACTGATTATGTTCGTGGGGAGATGTGAGCTGGATCAGCAGCATCTACGCTGATCTGTCCCAAGCATTCCCGAGGCTGCCAAGCTTTATATCAAACCCCTTCACACTCCTAATGAATAGTGGTGGAAGTTCTTAGTCTTGGAGCTTGAAGGGAGTAGATGCAGCATCCAGTAGTTCTTTCATTCTGAAAGTGGACTGAAACTGGATTAAAATTTAGGTGTGAATGCAGCCCAAATAGTCACAAAAATTGAACTGTGTGCTTTTTCATAATTCTCTGTCATGGACTGCTGTTCTGGGATACAACACTTCTAATGGGCTATCACTTCTATTCTCAGCGCTGTCCTGTAGTGGCTACATGTTGTGGATGCAGTAGATGGTCTGGGAATGATTTGCCTTCCCCTCAGATGTTTATAGCTTTTGCCACATTTTTTTATGTTCTGACAGAGAAATAAGCATTTCTTTACATGTTAGAAACATTGAAGGTGGGCACTAAATCACTGCTTAGCCCTTCTCCTGCGGCAACAGTCACGGACTAGTACAGCTAACAGCATAGGGTGATCCTGCCCTGGCCAGTATACAAGGCTCCAAGCATACTAGAAGCCCTTTCGCACGTTGTTGCGCTCTAAGAGAGGCTCCAGTATACTGGCCACTGCACAATTGCCCCTAGACTGTCAAATACTTTCTTGATGTTATTATGATGCTTTACTAGACACTTCTCTCTTTATGTAGCTGAACTGAATCAAATAGAAAGAGAGGGATTTTTTCTTGCCATGTGTTGCTTTAATGTATAAGAGGGGAAAAGGTACGTAGGGCAGGTAAGTAAAGTATGCATAAGGTGCTGTCTGCCATTTGCTGACCTTGTCAGTGAACTGACAGGAAACAATGGAAAACTAGAATTGCAAATTGTGTTCTCTCTGTTGCTATGTTAGGCTGTTTCTGCATGGGCCCCATATACCCCATTAAGAACCCATTGGTACAGATTTGGTACACATTCGCTATGTACCTTCTGCACTGCAGGCCCCATTAGGACCCCATTGGGATCATGTTGTCTGCCTGAGTATCATCAAGTTCCCAATCTAATGGGGTCTTTGGGTCCCATAATCCAGATTAGTAGTAGAAGCCTTTAAAGGGGTTTACAATCTGTACCTGTTGCCGGAAGACCAGATTTTGGTGTGCGTGCCTACACACATGCCCGGCCAATAAGGTCCATGGACGGGCCTACATAGACACTATGTTCCCTTTTGTAGAGTGACTACACAGGTGAGCTACGCAAATGGTGGCTGGCAACATAGTAGCTACATGGAAGTGACTCTTGACCGCCAGTTGTGCAGGCCAATGGTGCCATGCCGTGGGCGGCACTTCCTGCAGGGGCCTATTCAGAGCCTTAAGATGGCATCCACATGGCAGCTGTGTTTAGCACCCATTACCATTGGAGCCTATATGCCCCTCGAGGACATATGGGGTCTTTGTTTAGATCTGGAACTACAAGGAACAGATTCCCCAAGGACCAGATTCTGAAGATCTGGATTAACTATAGTAGGTGCAGAAATGGACTTAGTTTGTCCTATTCTAAAAGATTAATTGCAAGCAGCTCACGTGAAACCCCTTTTCAATCTTACTTTTTAAAAGTACTGTTTCTTCATATAGTACAAAACCCTTTACTTCTAAACCCTTTATTTTTCTCCATTTTGCTCCTTAGAGCAGCTTTTATTTCTATAGAGGTGCAAAAGCAGAAGAGATGGTAGGCTATACAATTAGCTGAATAATAATAAATAATAAAAACCTAGAACACAGTTTACAAGAACTAGAGTCTTTTTAAAAAATAAAGACTTAAAGGATGAATGTGTTATCAGTCTTCTTCTATGACATCATTCCTGAATAAACTGTTTGCTTTATACCATTGTTGTTAAAAATATAAATGGCAGCAGTACTTGCCATCAATTCAAATAGAATTTGATGGCACTAGTGACACCAAAGGTATTTAAGCAAGAAAAGGTCAATGTGCCTCTTCATAAATCATAACTGTATACCTTCTTTGTCTCTTTTTACATACCACAGTAATTAGATTAGCACTATTAAGGAAATAAGAGTATCACCCAAATAGTATATTAAGTCGCTACATGAGCAAAATATTAAGCTAAAAGCCAGCTTTGACCCTTCCCTCTGTTGCTTTCTACTTATCTGATGGCACCACCTGATCATTAATTTTAATCCAAAATAATCACAAAATTAAACCTATAAAATAATTAATCACAAGGAAAGGGATAAGTGATAGAACCAGGTACTTTGCTTAATCAACTTGGAATTGTGGCTACGGATACAAACCAGCTAGTTAGACTGACATTCAATCACATAATAACCTTGACACACAGAAAGTCAATACTTATTAAAATATTCAGCATTATAATTAATAGGTATATCCCTCTCAAAAATCCAGAAGAACAGTTCTATCTTTGTCTTGGCTTCCCGATGCACCATCCTGGCTTTCCAGCATCTCAGATTAAAAACTGCTAAAATACACCAGATTGTATCCCTTTATTTGTCAGTGGCAACTAAATATTCTTCCAAATTCAATTTGAGTTTGTTCTCTTTCAGGCAATAGATTGAGTAGATAAAGACACTTAAACAGAGAGAGAGAAACACCCTATATTTAAAAACTTTGGGTGATTTCACAAAATGGCAATTTACAGTATGTAACCAAGTGTTGCCACAGCACTGGAATAACAAATCACAAGACACCCTTAGGAAAGAAAGTAGAAAAGAAATGTTAAATTAATGAGCCCATAAAACTGCTGCAAATGAAACGTGTAAATACATTGATCTTTTTTTTCTTTTTTTTTAACCTAATGGTTTCCTTATGATTTTTACATCACAGGAAAAACCTGTTCTATTTGCACCAGCACAGCTTCTTAGTAAACACTGTTCTTTCTTATCTGCTCGATGCCTTCTCCCTAGGCTATGGCAGATTTTTCATTTAGCTAAAAGCTCAGTAAGAGGTCTATGAGAATGATAATCCTACTACGGGCCGCAGCTGGCACTTTCATGGGGTGGATGATTAGTAGAACGTTTTCTATTCGACCTGGAGAAATTCTCTCAGTGGGAAGTTAACATCCGCTTACTGTCTTCACCAGAACACACTCATCAGTTCCCCATCTGACATCCAGGAACAGAAGAAACTGCTTGAATAATGGATAGGATATGAGAATATCAGCCTTTTTTTTTTAAAAAAAAAGTATCTGGGATGAGTTACAAGCCAATTCATTGGTTTTATCTCTCGTTTTTAAGTGCTTGCCCTTGTGCTATTGAATTTATTTAGTTCTACACGTGCCAAGTAACAAGCAAACCTTAAGCCCTCTATTGGAGAACTTGCAGTGTTTTAAGGAGCCCTTCTGTTCGTTTGTTTGGTAGCTGAAGGTTAATTAACTAAAACAGAGCTACCTGAGCTGTTTGCAAGAGCGGCTAATGCGGCTCCTCCACTTGAAAGCAACTGCTAGCCCTGAAGTAGTTAAAATTTATATGCCAACTATATATAAATCCAGGAGAGCATTATGCAGGATTTTATAGCTAGGGGATTTTGTATAAGCTTAAAGGAAAATGTTTAAATCACCTAATTTAGCCTTAAATCTTTTTTCTTTTTTTTTTAGTTTAGTTTAGTTTAGTTCTATTTGATCCCTACACTGTGGACTGTTCTATGACCCGATGCTTATATTGCATAATAAAGCTGCGGAGGGAAGTGCACTTGTCATTGTATAAAGCTGCTTAAAACCGTTTTCTCATCCCCTGTATTGAGATGCATCACCCCCCATGTCAGACTACTTGACCCAGAAGCATTGACTTCTGAAAGAGACTCAATGGGAATATGAAACCCGCTATCATCTGAGCACAGTGTAAAACCTAATGACTTCAGCATATGCACACCGAGTAATATCGAATCTTACTTTGTACACTTCACCTTCATTTTATAATCCATGCCTTTGTATGCAGTAATGAGGTATGTGCTATAAGGAAGATTCTTTAATAGGATTTAATGCACCTGTGAGCAAAGGCATTTTAGCTTTTTATCCCCCAGAAGCACTGTAACCGAAAGCCTTTAATACTGATGTGATGGAATATAAATGCAGAAATATTATAATAACCCAAACGATGACGATTTTTTTTCTGTCCAAAAAGTTTACAGTCTTTCCGTGACAGCTGATTTGACTGTCAGGCAGAACGATGACAGGAGGGGAGTGCAAAGAACTGAAGTCTTGGCAGAGTGGCTCCAAACTTATAAATACTTAAAGTTGCAGCTGAAGTTCAGAGACTGCCAAACTTACATCACATTTGCATGGATGCACTGTAATCCCTATGGCCAAAAATGCATTGCACATCAAACACATTCTATCTGTTTTTCGCATGGGCTGATTTTTGCACAATAGAACTCAAAACAGTTTTTAAAAGTATATGTTTTTTGGGGGGGGATGGACAAAATTTATGTGATCAATTAATTGGCAGCTGTATTTCTCTGCAGATTCAGTATTGGACAATTTGAGCATGTACTCCCTGCACATGCCTTTTCATTGGCCTCTTTTTAGAATCATTAGAATTCTGCATATTTTATGTTTCTTTACATAGCACAGAATATGGCAGAGCATTTCAGCATTCTAAGTGTAAAGAAAAAAAAAAAGGGTTCCTGTCTCTTTAAATTTCCAATCCAATCCAATAACCTTGTAGATTTTTGCTAATAATTTTGTTCTGTAAGAACAAGTAAGATATGATGTAAACACTTTAGCATAATAGATTTGGGCAGAAGGTCATAAAATCACAGTGATGGTAGATTCCCTAAGAGGAGTTGATAAGCTGTACATCTTGGAAAGATAGAATAAGACGAAATCAATTATTATGTTTTGAAATTTTGAAATGCCTCCTATGTGGCATGTCATTTCTTTTCTTTTTTCTTTTTATTTCATATGACATTCCCAGTAATGTTGAAGGCAGGCAGGACATTGTGTTTTGTAGAATTAGATCTACACCTTTTCATGTTTGTGGTTCCCTCATGCCCAGAGTAGGGATATACATGAATATTTGTAACATTCAAATTCATATGAATTTGGCCGAAATCAGACATCTGAATTCAAATAGAATCTTGATACATTTGAAGATTGACATTCAAATTCAAATTGAATTGAATGTTTTGATATGTTCGTATGAAGCTTCGTATGGGATTTGTATTTGATTTTATTTGCATGCTATTTGTATGCATTCATATGGGATTCCTACGGGATTGAACATTTGAAGGGGATCTATTTGAACAGATATGATTTTCTTGCATTAAATTCAATACAAATAGATTTTTTAAAAGTTGTAAAAGAGGTAGGGATGTGCACAAATGTGTTTTTTTTTACATTCTACTCAAATCTAATTGAATACCTGAAAATCCAATTCAATTAGAATCTTTAAAATTCAAATTTAACAATATTCTATTCACATTTACTGAATTCAAATATATTTGTTTGAATTTTTGTATGCATCTTCCCCACATCCGTATGCATCTCGTAGTTATCCCGTATGCAACCCGTGCAGATCTGTAGAAATGCTTATGGATGTGGGAAAGTTGAGGATCTTCATGTACGCATCGTACACATATGAATGTCCAGATAATTTGAATGAATAGATCCGAAGTTGGAAATTCAATTTGAATGTTTACATTTGAATTTTGGGACATTCTATTTGAGTTTGAATGTTCAAATTCAGCACATTCAATCAGATTTCAAATGCCTATGAATATTTGTGCACATCCTTACCCAGATGTAAGAATTGTTGTTGTAAAAGTAAGCTTAGCTCCAGAATTCTAGACTTAAGATTATGTATATTTATAGTAGAATTTATATATCCAAATGTAACTGACATGCAAAATAATTGGTCAAATTGCTAACAGCACTATAATATGCCAGCTCTGTATTTTCCATATGTGTGCAACACTTGGCAACAATTTGTCTATCTTTCTAGCTATTTCTCATCCTCTGCTAACTATTAAAAGTACTCAAGAACAAAAGTTTCCCATATTTTAAAATTGGTTGGGAGCATGTACTGGAGAAATCTGAGTTTGATAGAGACTTGTTTTCAAATGAGATTGTCCAGTAGCTTTTAAGACAGTGTAGTAAAATAACAGCATTACTACATATTTTTATAAAGAATCTCAATCTCTCTTTACTTACAATGTCTGAAGACTGAAAAGATGGGTTTTTTACGGTGGTAGAAAAAGGTTGTTCTCAGTACTGGAAAAATGTTTCAGGCTTAAGATTAGTAAAATATTTTTATAACAGTTATATAATTATAATTATTTTCAAAACGAACTAATGCTACTAAGAAATTAGAAACATTTGGATTTTTTTCCTTTTTCTATTGATGATGATATGGATTTACTTTTTGAATGAGGCAAGGATTTGTAAAGGTCATTTGCTGGGATTCAAGAGCAGGTGAAGATTTTGCCCTTGTCTTCTGCTTGAGATGTCTATAAACAATTGGTGGGCCACTGCGTAGGACAAGATGGGCTGTGCCATGATCCAGCAGGGCTCCTCTTATGTTCTTCAGTAAAGATGTGAGCAACTGATGCCCCTCCAAAAACTCTAACAGAATGGCATACAAGCCAATGTGGTGGAAGTAGAAGGAGCCTGATACAACCACCATACTGAAAGTAATTTTAGATCTTAAGGGAACCTCATGTTAAAAGCCATATTACCATAGTAGCAGGAAGTCACTATGTGGCATGCACATACCCAGGCCTATAGTTTTTTGTTTCTCATAGTAAAGGGCAGCCGTTGCTACTTGTGGTAGCCCTGGGGACTTGGTGTGAGGGAGGAATAAATCACCTAGGTACAGTGAACTTTTCCATTTAAACTAATTCAGGATGGCATGGTTGTTGACTGCAGGCATAAACTAATGGTAGCTGCAAAGCAGTCTTAAATTCCTTCACTTTCGAAGCAGAATCTTTCCCTGAATCTTTCAGGTTTTGAAAGAGGACTTTAAACCTCATCAACAAATCCTAAATACTTATTTCAGTGCCTTTCTTTCACAGAAAACCGTCCTTTGGCTCCAGCTGAACATTTAGTTTTTCTATGGTTGTTTCTGCATTTGTTGGGACTGGATCATCTGTCCTAGAATAATGTCATCCACACTTAGGATGGCTGTTCCGGAATAGCTCTAGTGCCACCCTGCCCTGCTACAAGTTTTCATGAGCTGCGAGGGCTCCAATGGCCAGGAGTGACTCTATTCATCCACAAATTGAATTATCCGGTAGTCTTTGAAGCTTCAGTCAAAGTTTTAGCAAAGACCAGATGCCCCCATGGCCACCTACCCACCCCATGGCCTCCTGCCCACTGTGGCCTCCCATCCCCCCATGGTGTCCCTGCTTCTGCCATGTACTGTGTACTGCATGCACAGCTCCCAACAAGTTGTGCAATCTCCAGATGGGAGCTGTGTGTGCAAATCTGGAAGTGTTTTTTGGGTCTCCAAAGAGTGCTGAAATAGGCCAGGAGGCACCACCACATCCTCCCTCAAGGTAAGGGGGTGCAACGGAGGGGAACGGGAGGCCATGGTGGCATCTCTGGGCCCATTTTGGCAGTCTTCAGGAGGCAAAAAATTCACTTCTGAGTTTGTGCACCAGCTCCCACTACATCGCACTATCCCCAAATGGAGAGTTGTGCATTCAGAAGATCCCGAAGTGCTTTTTTGGTCTCCAGAGAGTGACAGACTAGGCCCGGGGATGCCACTATGGCATCCCCAAAGGTAGGGGGAGCACCAGAAGGGAATGGGAGGCTGCGGTGGCATCCCTGGGCCCATTTCAGTGCTCTTTGGGCGGGGCAAAAAAGCACTTTTAGGTCTTCTGCATGCATAGCTCTCCAATCAGAGATTGGGCAATACAGGTGGGAGCTGTGCTCACAGACCCAGAAGTGCTTAGAAAGTGCGCAGTGGCACAAGAGTGGGGGGTTTGCTTCATTTTGTGCACAAATATTCATATGAATATCCATGCATGACTACAAAACCCCCACAATCATGGCGGGGTATCCAGCTGGAGCTGAACTTTCCCACATTTAATTGGTATCGAATCAAATGTGGAAATATGGTTTCGTGCACACCCTACATAAGTGCAGAAAGCCCCTATATTAATGTTTTATGTCAATACTTTATTGCTGTCTTACAGCTTCTCTTCTCATTCTCTTCTCATTGTAATAAATACTGGTTTCTGATTACTGTTCTTGGACTATTCTGTATGAATAGATGCTGAAATTGGCTCAAAAAGAGCTCCTTAACCACCAGACCAAACTGGCTCACTGGAATTGCATCACTGAAACTTGGAAATCTGGCACACTCTGGGCTTCTATTCAAAGTTTCACATGTGGTTCTAGCTGGTATTTCCATTTCTGCAAGTGGAATTCTGCTCACAGCAGCATACTGCTTGCCACTGTGAGCTCTTGGCTACGTGGTCCGTGCTCCTAGAATAATTCCCACTCATCCTGACCATTAGCCCCTAGTACTTTGTGGCCTTTCCTGCATTGGGCTTTATTCTGTCTGGGGACTGCTGTAGCTTGCATCGGCATGCAGATGGTTGTTCTTTATTCCAGGATATAATCTGAATTAAGACTCAGGGGAGAAGGTGACACAGCATAAGAAACCACACTGTACCGTGGGCTAATTATTGTCTGTCAAACTAACCTTTTTCACAAGCATGTTGTAAGACTTAAATTAGATTTTTTTAAAAAAATAATGTTACTACTTTGAACTCTTCAGAAGAAAAGTAGAATAGAAATGGTGAAAAATAAAATAAAAATAAATGACAATATATGCTTTTGGTTTTGTACTTCTTTCGTAGGCTGAGTATTTTCTTTGTATTAGTCTTTCTCCATGGTCCATCTTGATATAGTCTGGCAACTACTCATTCTGATGGCAGCTGTAATTCAGAGCAGTGAAAAGACAGGATATTTTAGATCCCACGTGCACTGTTGCTTCAAAGGGGCTTTTTCAAACATTGGTTGCATGACTGTTAGAGAACAGGGATGTACATGAATGGTTTTTTTTGGCATTTGATTAGAAAAAAATCAAATGTTCAAAAATCTGTATTCGCACGAATAGAACACATTCAAAGGTACTAAATTTCTTTTTGATACAAATCTATTTGTACATATTTGTACAAGCATTTGATATGTATCTGCATATGAACACATATATGATACGTTTCCCTACCTTAACAGATGTCCGAACTATTCGTACGAATGTCCAGAAACATTCATATTTGTTCAAACTTTAATATACGAGTATCGTGACATTCTATTCAAGCTCAAATGTCTGAATTTGACTGAATTTGGCCGAATTTCAAATGCTACGAATATTCATGCACATTCACATTAGAGAAGTCATGGTTGTATAGCCTTCTGTTTAAAATGGATGTTTCTTTTTGACCATAAATGCAAAAGCAACTCTGAAGAAGCAGTAAAAGTATGCTTGCATGCAGCAGTTTTGTGCCAGAGAACATCTTAATAAGGCTTGACATATAGATCTATCTACTTAGAGCAGTGATGGCGAACCTTTTGAACTCGGTGTGTCAAAATTCGCAAGAAAACCTAGCTTAACTCGGGTTCTGTGTCACATCTAGAAATATCCATAATTTTGTGATATTTGTAGCTCTAGTAAAAAAGTTATATTTTTGCTACCGTATATTCCGGCGTATAAGATGACCCCCCAACGTTCCAGTTAAAATACAGAGTTTGGGCTATACTCACCATATAAGAAGACGACACCCGGCATATAAGATGGACCCCGACTTTTGAGAAGATTTTCCTGGGTTAAAATGTAGTCTTATACACCAGAATATACAGTATATGTATTTTATTAAAAGCAAAAACAAATAATTCTTAACATTAGTGACTTTTGCTGCTAAATCTTTAATTGAAAGTTGGTATTTCATACACTTTAAGAACAAACAAGCACTACATGTCCAGGTGCCAGGGTGACCATGTGTGTCACCCAAAAGGGCTTGGTGTGTCACCTGTGACACGCGTGTCATAGGTTGGCCATCACCGACTTAGAGAAACATTATTCTGTTCATATAAACAGATTAAGTTGATTTACTAGAGTTTCCAACACTATTGAAACATCACAAAGGTGATGCCCTTGGCATGGTAGCCAGTGTATTGTTAATCTAGGATGGGGACATCTGGACACCAGAAACTATACACCCTTTTACATCATGGTGTGAATGAATTAAGAATACAGAGTCCAATTTAGATGGATGCCCTGGCTTAAAGCATTTCCAAGATTTGCTTCCAAAAGTTGTTTCTTCTGGATTGTGTCTGGCACTTCTCATCGTAAGCGGCCATGCACTGGGGGAGGCTAGCAGGACATCCCACAGTGGCCTATTCCCTGCCATTGCCTCCAGAGAGCCCTTTAAGGCAGTGCAGAAACTGAAAAGCGTGGGGAAACATCCCCAGTGGTCCTTCTGTGTGCAGTACTACTTTCAGAGCTATTTCTGGCAGTGCTTCCTGGAGCACCACAATTTTGGTTTATGGGGTCATACTGTTGACACAACCTCTGTACTCTGGAAAGGGGGTGCTGGTCTGGTTCTGGAATTCAGCCAGGAGGTCCAGAACAGAACCAATATACAGCACCACTGTGCCACTGCATACTGGCCCACCACTTTGTCCAATGCAAATGAAGTGTGATTGTGGAGGGGGGCTGATGTATTCCGTGCTCGTATGAGGACTGCAAGTCCTTATTCTGGAATATATTTAACAATAAAGGAAAGGGTGGAAAGGGTCCCAGTTTCTATCCCCTTCTCATTGCTTCCATATCAAATTTCACATTGACATAGTTGTTTAATATCATTGAATCAGGGCTGTTACTCAATGATTCTATACACTTCTATGCTTTTTTTTCTAGATAGATACAATTCTTTTCCAGGTTTGCTATTACATTCTGCAAGAAAGTTGCCAGCAATAAAACCTGTGAACCCGTGCTCTCCAGAAAGGTTCTAGTGTGGTACTATGGCCAGCTTGTTAAAGATTGGTAGAGTTGTCCAATTTTCCTTGAGACAAATGTTTATTCTGTTTTGGATCTGTACTCTTTCTGAACTAACATTTGTTTTATGAAATCTTGCACAAACTGTGCATTAAGAAAGCTGTACATGAAGTTGGAAGTAGGTTGAAAAGAGCTCTGCAAAGATACTTGTTTTCCCGAGGCATACAAAGAAAGGTGCGCAGTCATGACTGTTAGGCAGGGAAGCCCGTATAAGGAAAATGCATGGATGTGCAGACAGAGGTAACTAAGAGTTATCAGCAAAGTGTCCAAGGACAGGATGTGCTTGGATGACGTAAGGATTGTGCAACACAGTGTTCAGGGGAAGCACAGGATTGTGCAACACAATGTTCAGGGGAAGCACAGGATTGTGCAACACAGTATTCAGGGGAAGCACAGGATTGTGCAACACTCAGGAAATGAGTCACCATCTATGATAAGGAAAGGTATAAAACTGCCTTTGCGCTGCTGGTTATTGTTGTTGATTGCTGGACGAGAGCTTGGATGGAGGATGTATACTTGTACATGAAGCAACCTTTAAGAATAAACCTCTGCGAAGAGAGAAACCTGTCGTTTCTGTTTGTTTCTTAAACTGCGGGCAGAAGAAGGAGGGAGTTCCTGAAAAAGGCTGGACAGCTCCGCAGATGGCAGCAGAAAGTTTCCGGGACGGAGCTTGTCTTTTCCAACACGAACGCGCAACTGCTGATTTTATACTAATGGGGGCTGACACCACCACCCCCCAACAAGGGTTATGGGTGCCCAGAGCGTTAACTCCGCGCGTGCTGGAAAGATCAACTGACTGTGAGTGCTGGAAGGCTGAATGGCAAGAGAATCAGACGGCTGTCTGATTGTCTGTTTCGTGTGTCTGTTTCTTGTCACGTTTGACAAAAGAAGGGGGAGAGCTGCACTGCTTGATAATGGAAGCTGTAAAATTTCCCAAACTAGACGAAAGTAACTATGCTGCGTGGTGTGTTTACACTGAAGTGTTGCTAGTGAGAGAAGATCTTTGGGACGTTGTGAACAGGGGCCCCACGGCTGGCATGGTTGATGATGACAGAAAGGCCAGTACCACGATTTTGCTCACAATCACGCCGCTGCAAATTGACCACGTCCGGGAGAAAAGAACTTCAAAGGCAGTCTGGGATGCCTTGAAAGAAATTCATCAATCCACGACAGCTCTGTCAAAAATGATTTGGTGCCGGAGGCTGTACACCTGCAAGATGCAGAGGGGGCAGTTGCCTGAATGGCATCTGGAGATCATGACTGATTTGTTTAACCAGGTACACGCAAGGCAAGTTCGCTTGGAACCGCAACAAAGAGCGTATATTTTGTTGGGGAGTCTTTCTGATGAGTTTGAAAATATTCTGTGGAGTCTACAGTGTGTTGACGAAACACAGCTGACTGCAGAGATGGTGGCTGCACGGGTCTTGGAGGAAGCACATCGTCGGGAGTACGAGGCAAAGCTCCAAAGACAAGGTGCAGGACCGAAACAAACTCATGCAACCGAGACGTTCAAAGACTTCCAGCCGGAGAAAGCAGCTGTCTCCAGAGAGAGAAAGTGCTGGCATTGTGGGAAAACAAATCATTTAATGAAGGACTGTCCAAAGCAGGCTGCAGAAAAGAAAAAAGAGCCCAAAGGAGCTGGGAACAGCAAGACAGGCATTGTGGCTGTTGTAAAGAACATTGACTATGAAACCCATGAGGCTGAAAATCCTATTTGGGTGTTGGATTCGGGAGCATCATCCCATATGATTAGTTGTGAAAAGCTCCTGAAAGATAATTGCCTTCTAATGTACATTCAGTTGCTTTGGCAGATGGTGCATCGAGGGAGGTACAGGTGATGGGGACTGTATACATACCAAGTTTTGGAAAGGATTTTTCAAATGTATTGTGTGTTCCTGAATTGCAGAACTGTTTGATTAGTGAGTCTGAGTTAACAAACAGTGGCTATGCTTTATGTTTCGAAGGGAAGGATTGTACTATTACCATGAATGGTCAAGTTTGTGCTAAGGCAATCAAGCGAAACAAAGTGTATTTTATGATTGACAAGGCAGAATGTGCACTAGCTAACAATGTGCCTATGCACTTGAACGGTGCTCATTACTACCAAAGTGTCATGGAACACTCAAGCTTCACAAGTTTGGGGAAACTGGAGGAAGTGTGTCCAGAATTTAAGATGGCTAATTCTTCAAACCACTTGGATTGTTCAGTTTGCAGCAAGGTAAAGCTTAAGGCTTTTCCTGTGGCCAAATTTAGCAAACGCACTACAGAAAGACCTTTTCAGATTGTGCATGCTGACTTGGCTGGCCCTTTACCCAAAACCATGGGCGGGAATCAGTACTTCATGGTCATTGTGGACCGTCACACACGGTATTCGTATGTGATCCTTATGAAGGAGAAAAGTGAAGCTGCTGAACACATTAAAGACTGTATGATACTGGATGCAGGTGCACCAGAACAGTTGTGTGTGTGGGGGGGCAATTCTGACTGCGAATCATGTTGCTAACCATACTTGGGATTCTTTTGTAAAGAAAACTCCTTATCACATGTTGTATGGGAGGCCGACAAACCTTAAATATCTGAGAGTTTTCGGGCAGTATGCAAATGTGTATGTACCTGCAAATTTCAGGAAAAAGGGAGACCCTAAATGGAAAAGGTTAATGTTTGTGGGGTATTCTGGTAACAGCTATAGATTTTATGCAGGGCATGGAGAAATCTTACTGTCCAGGAGTGCCAACTTTGAAAACCATTCCGGCTGGGAAAGGCTCCATGCTAACAAGGAGGTTTTTCTCAAGCTAGGGCAGAGTGCTATAGATACTTGAAATGGAGGGGCACTAAAGCAAGAAGAATCTACAGACAGTGAAGATGAAAGAGGCAAGACAAAGGTAATCGTGCCAAGGAGGACTCAGAGAGTGAGAAAGCCTCTGGATAGATTTGTGGTACAGAGTGCGAGTGCTTGCACAGTAATAGAAGCAAAAGAGCCTGACAGCTTTGAGGATTTGCTGACTTATCCTAAAGAGAAGTGGTTCTCTGCAATGAATCAGGAATACTTTTCTTTGCTAAAGAAAGAAGTGTTTGAAGTAGTTCAGAGACCTAGAGACCGCAAGGTTGTAGGGTGCAGATGGGTGTTCAAAAGGAAGGAAATGCCAGATGGAACCCAGAAATACAAAGCTAGATTAGTTGCAAAAGGCTTTTCACAGCAGAGGTTTGAAAATTTTGATAAAACTTTCTCACCCACTGCAAGACCAGAGAGTTTAAGGCTGGTGTTAGCTTAGCAGCTAGAAAGAGGCAAATAGTGAGACACTTTGATTTTGAGACTGCTTATTTGAATGCTCATCTTGATGAGGAGATTTTTATGGAACAGCCTCAAGGTTTTGATGAAGACGGAAGGTGTCTACTGAGCCAACAGAAAAGGATTGAGAGATTGATTGAAAAATGTGGCTTACAGAGTGCAAAAGCTGTAAAAAGCCCAATGGCTTCTGGAACTTTTAATGAGGAATCATCAAAGGAGTTTGAGAATCCAAAATTGTTCAGGAGTATTGTAGGTAGTTTAATGTTTATTTTCAATAACACTAGACCAGACATTTCTCTTGCGACTGGGGTATTTAGCAGAAGGGTAAGGGAGCCGAAGGTGCAGGATTGGACCAAAGTGAAACTCGTGCTAAGGGACTTGAAAGGGACCAAAGAAAGGAAGTTAGTAATACAGGGCAGTGAGCAAGGGCTGGATTGCTATGTAGACAGTTCGTTTGCTTCAGTGAAAAATGCAAGCATAGCAAACAGGCATGTGGCAGTATCTACACACATCCATACATTTTGGAGGGGATTGTTAGGCAGGGAAGCCGGTATAAGGAAAATGCACGGATGTGCAGACAGAGGTAACTAAGAGTTATCAGCAAAGTGTCCAAGGACAGGATGTGCTTGGATGACGTAAGGATTGTGCAACACAGTGTTCAGGGGAAGCACAGGATTGTGCAACACAATGTTCAGGGGAAGCACAGGATTGTGCAACACAGTGTTCAGGGGAAGCACAGGATTGTGCAACACTCAGGAAATGAGTCACCATCTATGATAAGAAAAAGGTATAAAACTGCCTTTCCACTGCTGGTTATTGTTGTTGATTGCTGGACGAGAGCTTGGATGGAGGATGTATACTTGTACATGAAGCAACCTTTAAGAATAAACCTCTGCGAAGAGAGAAACCTGTCGTTTCTGTTTGTTTCTTAAACTGCGGGCAGAAGAAGGAGGGAGTTCCTGAAAAAGGCTGGACAGCTCCGCAGATGGCAGCAGAAAGTTTCCAGGACGGAGCTTGTCTTTTCCAACATGAACGCGCAACTGCTGATTTTATACTAATGGGGGCTGACACACACACCCCAACAATGACACCTGCTCTGCCATATTTTTAAAAGAATTAAATATTTTTATTTGAAAACAATATTTAACAAGAGGAGCTAACACACAAGAACATAAGAACATAAAAGCCTAACCCTACCTTAAAGCCATCTACACTGGTAGCTGTCACCATCTCTTCCGGCAGCACATTCCATAAGCCGATGACCCTCTGGGTGAAGAAATACTTCCCTTTGTGGGATCCTACTCTCCTACCCATTAGCTTCATAAGGTGCCCCCTGGCTCTAGTGTTGTGCAACAGAGAAATTTTTTTTTCTCTATCTACCTTTTCTATCCACAATACAAAAAGGGTACAAACAAAACAGGCAAAGACACTTCAGTTCACAACAATCATCGCTGGAAGGCCAGGTGTTGAGACAGTGTCACTGAAAAGTGACAAATAAGGAAAGTGCTTTACTTAAGGAAGTGCATAAATATTTGTAAAAATTGTTATTTGTACAAATTCATATGAATTTGGACATTTGCATATGATTCAAATGATATGACATGCATACATTGACATGCATACAAATATTCGTACAAATAGTTTGGACATTCATTAAACTGGGGAGATGGGAAATTGGCTGTGCCAGTCACATCAGCAACAGATCCACACTGTATTCAACATGGTTAAGAGTTGGTTCAGGTCAGATTTGACACTTTCAGAGTGGATATGTTATGGAATACGTATACGTATATGTATCAGATACATATGCGTTCATGAGGATACGTATTCATTCGTATCAGATACGTATTTGTTTGTATCAGATACGTATCAGATATTCATACAAATATATTCATATTGAATAGAATCCTACCACATTCAAAGGGGATCTATTCGAATGAATACTGATTTTCTAACTTTCAATTAATTATTAATTGAATGCCCAAAAACCCATTTGTGCACATCTCTCCCTCTGATGCAACATTCATATTACTCTTTTCAAATGCTGTGTAGGGGCAGGGTGTTGCGGCTATGACTGCGCAGCCATGTACCACATCGATGATTGCCATAGCAATGGCCCATCATGCATGGTCATTACTATGGCTACACAGATGGCCCTGGATCATCCGCACTTTGACAGGACCCAGGTAATTATGGGTTAAATTTGGGTCAGGCCAGTGCACACAATGGGAACGCCAGTCACCATCCCTAAATATAACTTCTGTTGGTTACTGTCCCACAGAAGTTAAGCGTGAAAAGCACTAAGTCATATGGTTTAAATACTTTTTCAGTCATTTGGGTTATGAAGAAACATTGAGAGATGTAGATAGAAGGAAAATGTGCCACTCCTTTCTTACCATTTTGTGAATATGAGCAAAACCTTTAATAATAATCTTCTTCAGAATCTTTCAATGGCCTCAAGACATACCAACTGTTGTTAAGTGTTAGGGCTCCTTAAGGTTACAGTGAAAAATATCCAATACCTATTGATCTCAGCAATAAAACTATGGTCATTAACTTTTCCATGAAGGTGTTTACATATAAGCAGTGTACCACTTAAGGTGGTTTGAATGCACACACACACACATATATATGCATGCATAGTTTTTTTCCCCCCTCTGGGAAGTGGAGCAGTTAATATTCAACATGAAATGTCTAATCTTTAAATACATTATAATCTAACTGCTTAGGATAATTTTTGCTTTAATACCTTAAGAGTCTGCAAAGCCTGAAGGATGGGATTATTAAAATGGAATTTTAATGTCAAAATTATCAGAGAAGAGAACACATTGCTAGTGTTCACAAAAATGTATTCAATTTCTCTGTGATTTGTTCAAATAAGAGATGAGAATATATTTGATTATACCTAGTAAGTAATTCTGAAAGTTGATCAGATGATTGTAGGTCATTTCTGCACAAGTGCTGTCAACAGCAAAGATTAGAATATTTAAGATGTAGCACTGTATAACCATACCTGTGTAGCAAAGGGCTTTTAAAACCTACATAAAGAGATTGCTTCTAAAGAGCAGAGTCTCAGGAGTCAAGCTCAGCAGCGATGAATTGGAAATGAGCATCTGGCTTTCTAACAAGAGAATTTTCCTGTCTTGTGACTTTGGAACTTCATAGGTATGGTATATGTAAACATGACCCCTTTGTCAAGTATCTATTCCTGGGGCCACAGATATGACCCCCAAAGAATTCAGAATTTGAATAAGTAAAATTAAATGGCTTTAGGGATACAGGAATAAGGTTATATATTAAATTTTAGGACCCCGTGCATGCATAGGAAGCAAACACTGTTGCACTGACTATAATATACTCCTCCTGGGTAAGTATAAGATTACAGCCAGATTACATCAATTAATACCTTGTGTAGGAACATCTGAGAACTGATACTATTCTGTGCAGATTCAATTGCACTAGCTTCACCATCCACATCTAAATAGATGCTGAAGAATATGCTTTTAGATGTGTAACTCTGGCAGGAGATCACCTAACTGAAGCATTTGTGTGTGTTTTTAAAAAATTAAGCCACGTAATAATTGCATTTTAAGGGCTAGCGTAAAGGTTGTTCAACTGAAAAGTGTTAATAATCAAATTGGCCTACAGTAAACTACCTGCTACATTCAGCCAAGTAAGGCATTTTCAAGGTAGGATATCTGTAGCTGCAGTTTAGTTTAATTGTTCGTACAGAACCTACACATTTTGCAACATTGCTGTAATTGTCAGTTTCTTAAAGAGGATTATCCCTATAGCAGTACAGCCAAATATTACTGTGCATAGTGGATACCTACAACAAGGCATTTATACATAATAATTTAAATTTATAACAAGGAATCAATAGTTGTTGTTTTCTATGCATGTTTCAAATTAGCATACTTTTATTTTTTTAAATGAACTTTATAAGAAGAAATCTTCTGGCTCATAGCTTGTCACTGAGCAGCATTAGACCAGAGTATCTTTTGCAGAACAGTACATACATTTGCAATTTATGCATTTTCTTTTTGTATATTTCTCTGAACTGCCTTTTTTTTCTCCCCCCTTGCAGTGCAACATAATTATAACTTGCCAAACGTAAATATTTATGAATTCACAGGATGTTCACTAGAAAAGAAGAATGTTATACTTGCAGATTTGTCTTGTATTTGCTGGTTTCACATAACACTATTTTCCTTCATAATATATTGGAGAAAATGCTAAAAGAGAGAGAGAAAGAAAGAAAGTACAATATTATATGTTACATTTTTCTATAAACTACCATCTGGTGGTATTTTTGAGCAGGAGATTAGTTCCATAATTGCATATATACAGACTTTGAGATAGACATTACTACATTTGCTGAGAATTTTACTTTCTGTCATAATCTTATATTTAAACACTGACATTCATCTTGAGAGATGCAAAGAGCTTAAAAGGCAGGCCTACTCCACCCACCACTAAAATGTTGCCATCTCTGGTTTAAAACATTGCAGCTGTTGAAAAGCATTCAAGAACATGAGAGAAGTTGGAGGAGCTTATTTGGTGAAAGCACAACTTAGGGTCAGGCCAGGGTGGTATATTTTGCACTCCTGTGCTTTGTAAACATAATAGTAAGTCTGGAGTGTATGTGTAATAGATGCCAATTGGAATGGAGTATCACAACTGTTCTAACTAGGGATGCACACACATTTTTTTTGGCATTCAACTTCAAACAAATTGAATGTTCAAAAACCCATATTCATACGAATAGATTGCATTTTAATGTGATAAAATTCTATTCGATACAAATCTTTTTGCACATATTTGTACAAATATTCAATGTGTATCTGATATGAACAGATACGTATCTGATATGAATAGATACGTATCTGATACATTCCCCCAGCTTAACAAATTTCTGAACTATTCGTACAAATGTCTGGAAACATTTGAATTTGTTTGAATATTAGCATACAAATATAGTAACATTCGATTTGAGTCCTAATATCCAAATTTAGTCGAATTTGGATGAATTTGAATTTTACAAATATTTGTTCACATCCCTAGTTCTAACTCCTACCCAGCTATTTTTAAGTACATCTGGTAACCCATTTCAACCTGATTCCCCCCCAACCCCCCTCCCCACTATAGATGACATCTGACAAGATTTGGCAACTCATGAACTCTTCCCTTTCCTTGTCATTCTAGAAAACACTCTCGCTATGCCATCTGATGATGGTAGCAAAGACTAGGCATGAACTACATTACTGTTGGTGGCACCCCAGCAGGACCACCAAATGTGGCCTCCACAATGGTGGTGATGTGATGACAGAGACCCACATTGCTGCTGCCATGAATATGGGGCATCATTCTGTTTATTTGTTTCCATTTACACCCTCACTCTATGCCATTAAAGGATCAAGAAAAATTACAACAAAATGGATATGCACATGGACATTTCACATGGTCCTGCTCTCCTTTGGTGCAATGAGTGTGACATCTGCAAGGCATACTAACTTAAGTGCAACTTATGTCCTTAGGAAGAAACATGTAGACCAACACCTAGGTTGATTTTTCTGTACTTTTCCTCATAAGGTAATTTTCTGTAACTAAGACTGATTGGCAGTGGCCAAAAAATGAGTACATCTTGCTATTCTGTCACTGTAGTATCATTTTTTAAATAAAGTGTTTGGGTTTACCTTTAGCCAAGGCTCAGAACTATGCACCTTACACAGATGATCTGAACTTACTTCTTTTTTTTATTTTATTGAATTTTATTGAACAAACATAAAATAAATCATTAAACAGGGTGAACAACGACCACAATAACCAAATGAAATGATCTGCACTTCTGTTCCAGATCTTGGCCATCTTCTGGGGCTCTTTTGTCTGCATCCTGGTGCAAACTAGAGAGGCCTCATCCTCACTATCTTCTGCTGGTGCACTCCATGTGTACAAGAAAGAATGTATTCTAGACCAAGAGTTCTCCTGATCAGGAATACTGGTAAATCTCAATAACATGATCTATTGGTATATCATGGCTGCCAGTGGCACTGAATGTCTGAATTTGTACACATTTGTATGAATAATGAATATTTCAAATAGTTGTGCACATCCCTAATACTCAGCTTTGCTCTCCTAAATATACTGTTTTTGATTCTGTGCTCCTTTCTACAGCGTCCCCATATTTTTAATAGACTCTGAACCCTTATACACCTGCTTTTGTCCTATGCCAGTAAGTGGCTGAGGTTCCAAATCACCGTGCAGTTCTCTCCAACACTTTGATATAATTACAGTTTTAAATTCAGACAGACCTAGAACCAGAATTGTGTTTGGGGTGTACAGGAAGATTTGGATTTGCACACTTTTTCATGCAGAAGGAATAGTCAACTCCTCCCTGCCAGTATGTTGCATAATTAGAACAAGACACTGATGGGATATCAGATATCAACCTGACTTGCTTTGCAGAAATGTGGTCCTGAAGTTTTCCATTCTTCATGTTCAGTTTTTCAGCGTAGTGAAAACATGTTCCTTTGCTATTCTCCAGGAGTTAAAGACCAGAACTGAAACAGGTGCTCTTCAAAATTCTTTTTGTTGCACATAAGTTGACTGAGCCATTAGTGAGCATTTGGTAGATACTAAACCCAGAAAGTAGCAATGCATGATCACCTCTGGCATGTTGGAAGAGGCTTACTTCTCTTTTAAATCTTTTGGACATTGTTTCAGAAGCACCCTTTGGGCAGATCTACTGCTCTTCCCTTTATTTCACATTCTTCATGGATAAAAATCAAGCACTTAAAAGTACTTTTGTAGTCTTCAGTGCCTGTAAGTCTCTTTCCCACTCATTCTTTTTTTTTTACTTGCCACTCTGATGTTTTGCACTGATTTGGGCTACTTTTCAGATGGCTATTTTGATGTGTATTGCCAATTCCCCTTTTAAAGCTTCTTTTTTAATGTCAACCACTCTGCTTTAGGCCCAAATTATGCATCTCTGTGTCCCATCCATAAAAGGAAAGGAAAAGGAAAAAAGAAAAAGGTGCTCCTTTTTGTAATCCTTCACCTATAAAGTTTGGACTACTCAAAAACATTTCTTCCACATTTGGGCTTACTCCTTTTTATCCTTCCAAGTATTAAGAAAACACAGAAAGAAAATCATATATTCCCTGACATTATTGGGAACGAAAAACTCTTTACCTTTAACCCATCCTCCTCCATGATGGGAAGACATTTGGGTTTTTTCCCCACTATCAGTAAATACTAGATTCAGATTAGTTGAAGGACCCATTCCTTAGAACTGGATGATCTTAGATCTGGATTAAGGGAGGTCAGTGGAAAAAACAACAACAACCTACCACTAAGTACTGGTAAAGTACTCATTAGGGACCCATTAAGGACCCATTAGGCTCAAAGCAGGAAGACCCCATTTCCATTGCAGACCCCATTAGAACCACAATTGTTTCCACCAGTTCTAAGGAAATCCAGATTGAATGGGTCCTTCAGGACCTATAATCTGGATTTTCTGTGAACCCCATAAAAGGGGTCTACAATGGGGTCCTCAGGCATCAAATCTGGGTTATATGGAGTGTGTTTCCACTGCGATCAGGCAATGGGGCCTAGGGGGGCCTCAGGGGGCACACCCATGGGAGGTGCCCTGAAAATTAAAGCTCCGAAGCCTGTGCACAGTCTCCAAAGCTGTCTCTGAAGCCGGCTCTGAAGAAGAGCACAGGCTCCGAAGAGGAACCCATGCAACCTTTGTCAAAGGCTCCTGAGAATCTTTTTTGTGGCAGATTGCTCCATGGCCAGGAGTGCCTACTTCCAACTGAAGCCTGTTTTGGACAGAGACGACTTGGCAACAGTTACTCATGTTCTGGTATCCTCTAGATTGGAGTAATGCAATGTACTTTACATGGAGATGCCCTTGAAGATGGTTCAGAAGTTGTAGCTAGTGCAAAATGCAGCCACCAGAGTGCTGACCAGAACAGCTAGCCGAATGCACATCACACCAGTCTTAAATGAGTTGCATTGGCTGCCAATTCACTACCGAGCCCAATTCAAGGTGTTAACAAGGCCCTAAATGACTTGGGCCCCAAATGGCTAAAGGAACACTTCTGCCATACCAACCTGCCTGTGCCTTGAGATCTGGAGATGAGGCCCTCCTGGTTGTCCCACCACCCTCAGTAGTGAGGCACTGGCCCCTAGATTATGGAATAGTTTCCCACTCGAAGTGTGTCACACCCCTTCTCTGTATACATTTAGACACACCTCTTTGCCCTGGCCTTTGGCTAATATGACCATTTTTCCCCCCACCATAGATATTGGTATTCTAACATTTAGTATACATTTTTTAAATATGCTGGATTTTTAAAAAGTGTTTTTATGGATATCATTGTTTTAATCTGTTATTTTAAAACTTGAAACTCACCCTGAGATCTACGGGTATAAAGTGGGATATAAATATAAATAATAAATAAATAAATAACCTTTGAAGAAAGTTCCCCCCCTTGTATAAACTTTCCAGGCCACCTTTAACTTCAGGGGTATCTTCAAAGCTGTTAAATCAACCACCAAGATATATCTAGTGCAGGAATAATAGTGGTTTGCTCCTCAGCATTTGTTGTTTTGAATTAAGTATTTTTCATTATTCTTTAGGGCATATATATGCACTTGGGCATTTGCTGGCCCTTGTTAATTAGCTAGGCTCTTGTACAAATCTTTAATATTCTAAAATATTGTTTTAATTGAAGAGGATTTGCACTGTTTTATGATTATTGCAAACTGAAATTTTTATGAAGGGAAGCACACAAAAAAGTTGGAAATAAATTAAAAGAGTAAAACCAAGCATATAAGAGCATACTACCCAACAAATCTTATGCTTAGCAGAGGCCATTTTCACCACCTGCCTTCTTGAACTGGTAAGACTTTGAACTGTGCTTGCTTATGACTTTCTAATACACTTGGGGCTGCATCTTCACTAGGGATGTGCACAATTTTTTTAAAAATTCATTTCTTATCCAATCGAATGCAAGAAAATTTGTATTTCTTTAAATATATCCCCTTCGAATGTGGTAGGATTCATATTCGATATGAATATTCAATCCGCTATGAATCCCATACGAACACATGCAAATATTTATGAATATCATACAAATAGTATAGAAATCTGAATACGAATGTATCAAAACATTCAGTTCAAATTTGAACTTCAGTCTTCGAATGTGCCAACATTCAGTTCAAATTCAAATGTCTGAATTTGGCCAAATTTGTATGAATTTCAAATGTAACGAATATTCATGCACATCCCTAATCTGCACACATTAAAAAAGCAGTTAAAGTGGATTAATGGTAGTCGCATGCAGACTACTATTGTTTCTGTTCCAACTCTAGTCCACATTAAAGCCCAGATAAGGCATTTTGGAAACATTTTTTTTTCTGGCCCTTAACGTGGATTGAGGTACTAGCATACTGAGACTAACACCTTTAAGCCACTTTTGAGCATTTTTGTTTTGTTTTAAATGTGTGCAGATGCAACCTCTAAAGTCTTGGTGCTTGGAATGGTGTATGAATTTTTAGAAGCACATGCAGTATCTATGTGCACATATTAACAAATGTGTAAGCTAAAAGCAGCTATTATGGCCTACTTGCATGCTATGGCACTAAAGAAGAAACATCTGATTAACTCAGTTACAGAGTGCCAGAGGCTTCATCACTACTGCCAGCATTAAAAAATATATCATAGTGTATTACCATGCACATTATATTATCCTGTTCCTTGCTTCCAATGAATATATACTATGCTAAAGTAGGATTAAATAGTAGCCAGAGACCTACATATCTGTTAAAAGCATGAATTCTTTTAAAATAGTCACCAAGAAGAAATGAAGCCAAGATGTTGAGCCAAAATGGTCCCTCACCAAATTCTGACCTTTGTGGTCACTGTAAAGGACAAATAACATTAAACCAAGAACATAAGAAATACCTCACTAGAACAGATCTCTGGCCCATCTAATCCAGCAGTCTATTCTCACAGCTGCAGAGAGAAGCCCACTAGCAGGACACAAGCACAAAGCTTGCTATGCTTGCAGTCTGCCAGCAGCTGGCCTTCAGAGGCAGATCTCCTCCTGCTTTGGAGGAACAGCACCTTCATCAGGGCTAATAGCTGTTGATATTCAAGCCGAGATCCAACACTACAGCTAGGGATGTGCAAAAATATTCAAAATGTTTGTTATTCAAAAGAATTTGGCTGAATTTGGACATCTGAACTTATTCGTATCCGTATGCATCTGTATGGATATGTATGGGATGAAAACAGGATGCGTATGGATGCCTAGGATGCATATGGATACATATGAATGTAGTCGACATTTGTATCATCAAATACGTATTGAATTTTCATACGAATAGATACGAATGCATTCCAATAGGTTTGAAGTTTAATACATTCATTTTCTCTATTTGTACAAATTCGGACATTCAAATATTTGATTCAAATTGAATCGAATGTTGAAAATTGCATTCTTGCACCCTCCCCCCCCCAATTACAGCCCACTATGCATTGTGTGTGGGGGGAATCCTTTTATCTGGCCTGGTTAGTCCAGAGTTCAACTTCATTGAGTGATCTCTGGTTCTCGTATCTTGTCCACAGCATATATAATTTTAATTTTGTACATTCTACCATGTCCCCTGTCACTCCTCTTCTTTCTAAACTCAAAAGCCCAGATGTCCCATCCTTTTCAGAAGCGTCTCTAGTCCCTTGATCAATTACTTTGTCTTCCTCTGAATCTTCTCTAACTTTGCTATATCTTTTCTAAGATGTTGAGACCAAACCTACAGACAGCATTCCAGATGCATTCTTTTATAATGGAATTTAGGGATGTGCGCAAGTATTTGTGTCATTGAAAATTCATACAAGTTCATATAGATTTCAACATCTGCAGGCTAATTGTCAGGGTCCTACATTTGTAGGCTCCCATTTGTCTGCAAATTAAGATTTCCTGTGATTCCTGGATGGGGAAGGTGTGTGTGCACTTCCAGAAGACCTAGTTCAGCCTCAGAGGAGCACATGATGGCAGCAGCAGGTGAATGGGGGCATGAGACAGGCCTGGAAGGGAAGGGTGGGGGTTCCCTTCGCATGCAAACATTGAAAGGTGGGAAACTGGTTTTGTGCACATCCCTAATGGCATTACAATATTAGCATCTCTGTGTTCAGTACTATCATCATCATCATCATCATCATCACTATTATCCCAAACATGCTATTGGCCTTTTTTATAGTGGATACATGCTGTGCTAACCCTGACAATTAACTGTCTACCTTTGGTCTAAGACTGCATCTCCACTTATCTGCTCATGGCACCCTGTTCATCTGAAGAAGGTACCCACTGCTATCCTGTCTCCATTTTGGTAACAGTGGACACCTTGTGGCAGCCCACAGCCTTTGCCAGAGCTATGGAGATGAGGCAGCAGGATATGGAGGTTTAGATGATTTATCCTTTAGAGACCAACAGGGGCTTAGGACCAGTCCCTTACTGGCCAGAAATGCAAATGGTCCGCTGACGAGCCCATGCCACCCATGCTGCCGCGAAAGCTGGAAGTCTTCCTCCTCACTGCCTTGATTGGCTGCCACCAGCTGCATCACACATTGCATGATGAACTGGCAAGCCGATACAGAGGGGTGGGACCGATTGGGAGGTTGGGAGGGCATGCCCTGCTGCCCCCTGGATTGGTCTCTGGCCAGCTTGTCACTGTGGTGCTGGCCTGCAGAGACCTGCCCAATCACAGCAGTGGCTGGCAATGCGGCCATGGCTGCACAAGACAACTGACCAGCGCCAGCAATGCGGCTGCACCTGCACAAGACAGCAATCGATCTGCGTTGGCAACACAGTTGTGCCTGTGCAGATGACATGCTCCCTGCCCACCGCACACAGTGAGCTGGAGGATGCATGAATGGTCACACCGCCAGATGCTGCAGGTAAGCTTTTAGTTAACATTGGTATAGGTCTGAAGCATGAAATTGTGTTCCACACCTAATCAGCAATTAGTGCACATCTAGTGAGAGTCGGCACACTTCTAGGCTGTAGCAGCCTAGTGGACACGTGTATGCTCTTCACCAGAATTGCACTAATTTCTGAGTAGTCACCTAAGTGCAAATTGGCCTCTGGTTGAATGAGAAGCATGAAGGGTCCTGACTCCTGGCTGGGGGACAGTAAATGGGTGCTAGTGCATTTAAACACTGGTCTTTATTCTTGTACATTTTGCATGCTGCTATGTGTGCAAGAAACATTTTCTTGAAAAAGGAAGTCTTCCTATTTCTATCGCTGCTGGAAATTCTACCTTGATCTTTCTGTGCTATTTGAGCACAACACAATGAAGCTATTTTCACCATCTTAACTCCCTGGCCCCTTTCATATATCCTTCTGAAACTTTCCTAAGGGCACTTTTACAATGCACCCAATTTCCACGCTAATGCCACTGCCCACAATGGCTCAAGTCCAGGAATGAATCCTTTCCTCTCCTTGGTTACTCAAACTTTTATTCCTTATTGACCCCTCAGAGCTTAATTTTTTTCATCAGTCATTGCATATGATAGATAAAGTCTTATGTTAAGGGGAGGCAGGGGACTGAGAATAAAGAAGGAAGATTTTTAAAATGAACACAGATATGTTTTCGTTAGAAAAAGCACAGAATATCCAAGGACTGAAAAGTCTTGCTCCTCTCCCATAGATTCTCTCTTGATTACTTTGACAGCCCCTGGTTATAGATGGATACTTACAGAAAAGTGAAATATGTCCAGTGCCCTTGCAAAAATGTACACAGATAATTTATTTGCCTGGGTTATGAATGAGTCTGGACAAATAATCTCAAATTTGATGTAATTTAAATCTGCATGACTTTAAAATTTTACATTAAGTTGCATTTTTATCTCCGCCCTCCTCCTTAGGCTTTATCCAAGCATTCATCATTTATTCCACTATATTTCGATATTCTGGAATAAAGCATGGATGTTCAGGGGAAGGACTGGTCACTCGTATAGGGCTGTGATGGTACCAAACTGTATTCTGATCTACAGCATGTCAGGTTAGGAAGTCAACACACACCAATTTAGCTTTACCCAGCTGATCATCACCTAAGCCATTTTGTGATGATCAAATAGGTGACACAACAAGATCACAACATTTGAGCTCAGGACAACTCAAGCCTGGACTGGGGCTCTACACATAAGCCATTGTTTGGGACTGCATACCAAAAGCATAGTGCTTTGAAGTTTTAAAATGTGCTACAAATTCATTTTGAATGCGACTCAAATACATTTGATCATTGAGAGATCTGTGGCATATTTTAGTCATCAAACAAGCCTGAGGACTGCACGTGGCACTTCCAGGTTGTCCCTGGGAGCCAGGAGCTTATAGTAAGCAACAGTGCATGATATTTAGGATCTCTAAGTAAGCCTCCTCCTCCTGCATTGGTACTTGAGCAGAAGGATGGTCTGAGTATTTATAGCTATGGAACACCCCCTCCTCCTCCTTGAAATACTCAACCGGATATACCCCCTTTTCCCACGCACAGTCAAAGATCCAGATCTTCAAGATCCGTATCTTTGAGATGGGGTCCTTCTGGAAATCTGGATCTTGAAGATGCTTGAAGACCCCATTGTGGACACCTTTAATCAGGTCCACATGAAGTCCAGAAAGGACCTATTAAATCCAGATTTCCCCTACCCTTGTGGGGACAGGGCCTTGCAGATGGGGCCTTCAATAGGGCCCAGGTGAGGACAGGGTGTTCCCAATTGGTACCAATCAAGTACTAATCAGGTTCCTAAAGGGATCTTAGAAGGGTTCTAAGCCCTAGTGGGAAAAGGCCCATTGAAGGACCAGACTAAGGGACTGTCCTCATGGTGGGTGGGTAAATAATTTTTTTAAAGCATGCTGGTAAGTTATGCAAAAGAACTGCCCAGGATACAGTGCTGTAGAAGAAGCTTGTGGAAGCGTTCGTCCAGCAGTGGACTGAAATCGGATTATAATTATAAAGATGTTGCTGATATTATTGATGTGATTTAACGCCTGTTCTTTTCCATCCCGAAGACGTGAATAAACTCATGATCATAACATTGTGTCAGTCCTGATTAATTGTGCTACTTGCTTAAAATTTTATGCCCTCTTAACTGGATATGAAGTAGCATCACAATAATGTTCATGCTCTGGGAAACTGAAAAGATCCTGCTATACTGAATTAATGGGAAACATAGGAGGTATGGTGGCACTGAACATAAAGCGTCATGTCAGATAAAAAGTTGAATGACTGCCGCTTTTGATTTTTTTTAAAAAAATTATCTTTTGATACCTATTATTCTTCTGTGAAAAAACAACAACACAACAATGATAATGTGGACTGATATCGTTCCTTGTAACTTTTTTCTTCAAAAAGATTAATGCTTTCTTCCACTTTTGTAATACCAACCAAAGGCTGAATTGTATTGAAATAAGTTCATGCAAACAAAATATTGTTGTGAATTGGGACTTTCTGTGTGGAGTTTCAATCTAGAGGGAATACAAATCCTTCATTTACAAAGTATTTAATGGAAAGGCTGTCAGATTTTCAACTACAGCAGAACAAATGGAACAGCTATAATATGTTCTTTTTTAAAAAAAAATATTAAACTACTATGTGCACAGGGTGAAGGGTAGCTGACTTGACACTGAACACAGAAAGGTAAATGATTGGAAGTTTAATTACTTTGATCTGTCATGCCTTGTAGCTATATGTCAACGAAGTCAACAAAATTGACATAGAACAAAGGCCATGACTGTTTCAGTAACTTAACTCATTTCTAGGGGTTGATTAATAACTTTACTGAACTAAACATATGCTAAAAATTAAGGGGAAATATTCTCTACGTGGGTGCATTATTTATCAGCTGGGAATGTATTTATTCTAGACAATATTTTCCTACGAAAACCATCCAGAGTTCTCCTAAGCCAAGGTAGCTTTCACTTCTGGGCCAGGGGGAAGTTGATTTTATAGTCAAACCCTATCCTCACTATAAGAAGATCAGGATTTCTTCTGTTTCATCTTCACAGCTTTCAACTTTTCTGAACTGGCTATGCCATGATCTGAACCAATGGGTCTGGACTAGCAAGGCTTGCTGGTCCAGTACACAGCATGGCATGGTTGGGCCAGTACCATCTGCTTACTGACACTTTTCTAGGCCAGCTCCCATATCAGCCCAAAACTTACATGAAACAGAGATAAACTTACATGGAACAGAAATAAATGCTGAAAGGCCCAAGGACACTGATGCCCCCTATCCACAGACAACTAAGAGTGAAATTTTCTAGCCTCTAGGCATGGTTGGGGAAGGGTGATTTTTGGTGGTGCACTATGGTGCACCATTGAATGATAGGTCCCAGTAATTCCGGATCACAGGAGCTTTCCATCTGCGCACCTCCATGATTTGGAATACAGCCCTTGGTCCAGTTTGTAGGCTTGGCATATCAAGCCTACAATAAGTCTGGATCAAGGGCCTCTTGATCCAGATCTGGCCCCATTTTGTGCAGGTGGAGCTAGACTAATGTGGGCAGGGCTTCCTAGTTCTGGATTAACACAGAGATCAGGAGGCCCAGGATTTGAATCAGAGGCCTTTTGATTCAGATCAAGAGGCTAGTGCAGAAAGGGCCCTAGTCTTCCCAATCTATCTTAGAAACTGTCTTTGCATAAGACTGCAAGAAACCAATAGCCTGCCAATTTTTATCCACAACTACCGAGACACCAGAAGCTGAAGTCTGACTAGGAGAAGGTGAAGAATTTCATAAAAGTGATTTTTCATTCCATGGGAGCAATTCTGGAATGGTCCCTATGAATCTGTCTCTCCCTCTGTGATCTTAGGGTATATTCAGCTTAAATTTCCTCATGCTTCTTTGAACATAGATGAAAGACGATGATGGCAGTGAGGTTTTGTTGAGCACACATTTACACAGTCAGGACATGTGTAGTTTGATACGGAGGCTGCATAATCTTTTCACATTAGGCCAGTCCTGTGGAAATCGGTTTTTCCATTTCAAAATCTATTTCAGGAAAGTCAGAAATTAGTGTATAGCTAACCTGAGCAGAAAATTTAATGGCTGCATTAGCAGTAAAGTTTGCTCAGAGGTATGCAGCTCTGACTTTTCTACAGTCAGCTCTGGAAAACACCAAACAAAGAAACAACACAGAAAGTATTGAGCGCAGCTCAAAGTGTCAGGTCAGCATTACGCTGCTCTAGAAAGTTTAGCTTGCTGAAATGGTAGATTGAAAAGCTATAATCAAATCGCTATTCATTATCATGTCCAACATTTTGACAGCCAACATTTTGTGGCAGAAATATGTCTTCTTCCCACTCTCTAAATGAAGAGTTATTAATATCTTTAAGTGGTTCCTTTAGATAGCATTGCACTTGCTGGATGTAAGCAAGATAATATTTGAGCTGAGTTTCTTCTCAGCATTGGTGGAGGGCAGAGGTCAATAAGATTGGAACCATTTGTGAAACTGCAAGCACTGGGATTTAACACCAGCCCTAGAATAAGCATCCCAGGTCTCTCTCACACTGGACCCAGTCTTCTGGCAAGGCTTCTGGATCACAGTCAAACTGACAATAAGAAAAGCTGTACATGAGAAGATTGTGCTACCACAGATAGTACTGGTAGAGAACCTTGTATCTCCAGGACAAGCATCAAGGTCTGTTTGTGTGTGTGTGTGTGTGTGTGTTCCCACTAATGCAGACTCACTATCCATTCTTCAGTGCCTGGCAGAGCAGGAATCCCCCCTTTTCCCCTCCCCTCAGCAGAACCCCCTCCCCATGTGGTCACCAATCATACCCAGACTGTATCGGGGCAGGCAATTCAAAGCCTACCCCCTATATAATCCTGCTTGTGGAGATCATGGAACTTCTTTTCACCACTCCCACTCCCACACACACACACACACACACACCATAGCACAGCATCTTCCTCATGTTAAAAAAAGCAGTAGAAGAATAAAGATCACTTTCCCTTTGTTTTGTGTGAGACCAGTAGATCAGAACAGTGTGAAATAGCAGGGAGTGAGGCAATAGGGGGTGATTGAAGAGGCAATGCTCAAAGGGAGAGATCAGGCAGGCTTTTACACAAAAGCCAACAGCTTTGTGTCTTTCACAACCACTGATCTCTTTGTAAAATCTCAGTCACTTCACCTGATACATCTGATCCCCCAACACACTTTTGTTTCATCTCACTCCTGAATACATGTATCTCTTGTTAGCTGCTGCAGGCTTTTCATTCTCCACCTCCTCCTCCCCCTCCCTTTCAGTCAGACCGATCTCCTTGGCATGCAGAGGCGGACAGCAAAGGGAAGAGGGGCAAAGGCAGGAAAAATCACAGCTTCTCATTGGGTCAGGGGAAACTGAGGGGAACGCTCCTAAAGCATGGTTCCCTCCCTAAAAATAAAACTGGTTGCATTCCCATTGCTAAATAGTGAGGATTATTTGTAAATCCAGCAGTGAGACCCTTTTTTAATTCAAATAGGGATTCTCTGCATTTTGGGACCTTTCATCTGCAGAAATGGGAGATCCCTTGCAAACTGTTGGGATGGGGAGAACTCAAGCTGACTTCAAGCCAGACTAAATCCTGTGTCAGGACGAGGCCTTACTGACTCTCAGGAAGAACAGGAAATAGGGCTGGAATGAAGTGAGCTATTTTCAGTTCTGGCAGAGTCCTCAATCCTCATGTTACTTCTTTCTCTCATTCCCCATAATCCTCATGTGAGGGGAATATATGCTACCAGTGAAGCCCTGAGAGTGCTCTCCAAAAAATAATTGAGGCAAGGGCTCTTTGGTGGAGTATGGGGGCACGTAGATGATGGAAACAGTAAGATACCTGAGACCCAGAGTAGTCAGGCTTTTGAATGAGTTAGCTCCTTGCTACATGCAGTGCTCCCATGTGTATGGTGCCTAAGTTAACTTGCATATAAATAATGGCTGCATTGCTGAGGTAGCTCATGGATTCAGAACAGAGAGTAGGAAAGGCACAGCAGTGGCACAATGGAAGATCACTCTTTTGAGTCTGTGAGCTGTTAATTCAGAAGAATGAAGCTAATGCCTTGAGCACAGACCTTTTCAGAGTTTCTACTGTCACTGCACAGACCATGGCTTCTTTTGCTGTGGCTCTGTGGTTTCAGGCTTGTGTCATTTTTATGTATTTACATATTGGGCACTGACTTTACTTTGATTTAAAAATAGATTGTTGACTAACCACAAATCCTTCCTTTGAAGGATGGACTAAACATCTAAGCAAATAATAAATATATATCCATATCACAGCTCCCACATAACAGCACAAACATGGAGAAATGCATAACAACATTGTATGCATATACAACATACAACACAGGAGGGCAATTTGTCTTTCTGTACCAAGAGAAGCAAAACAGAACCAAGGAGGTGAAGGTGACCTTTTCTCCTTATGCATCATATGTGATCCAAAATATGACATATTTCAAAGTACAGTAGCAAAGAAATAAGTTTCTTTTTCCACAGATGAATGTCATATAAAGTAGAAAAATAGCTCTTTTATCTTCCTACATCTTCGTTGTTAGCTCTCATAGCACTTGCTATAGTAATGATAATTACTACTGTTAAGGGAATTAGTGGCCAGAATCCAGTGAGCTACTTAGGACTGTGTATGCACAGCAGAGATTTCCATTCTCCCACTCCACCAGCCTTGGACAAAAGTGAAATATAACAAACTGATTGTGAAAGCCTTCTCGTTTTCAAAAGTGGTTACCCATCCTGCATTCGGGTGGGGCTCCTATTCAAGAAATTCAAGAACACTCTATATAAATAAGAACACTGCTTGCTAATTATGTTCTCTGTTAAAGTAGCCCTTTTCAGTGTCTTATTTATAGGCAGTCTCAGTTTCATTAACAAGACCATTTAAAATAACAGGACTGACTGTATATAATAGAACTCACATTGGAGTTTCCATAAGAATGCATATATTTATGTTCCCTGCTCACAACCAGCAATGGATCTTTCCCTTTGTAGAGGCTGACTTTCATAATTTTAACTGATCATCTTCCAAAATTATACAGCAGTGAAAGACTGCATTCACATGTGGCAAAAGCAGCTTCTTTACAGCATCTTAAAGATGGTAGCATTTGACAGCTAATGTTTTCACCCTATCTCTAATGCACCTCTAATGAACACCCTTGTAATATGTTCAAAATTCTCTTTGAATATTAATTTAGTCAGTAAACTCATATTGTATTGAATACTAATGTTAAATTATATAGTTTGGTATTTAAATGTTACAAATACAAAACTAGATGTGAATATTCATTATTTTCTTTAAATTCATTATTTAAGCTTAAGTTGATCTTTGTGTTACTTGTATACATATATATGTATATATACGTGTGTGTATGTATGTATGTATATACACACAAAGAAACTTTGTATTTAGTTCAGCCAAATGTTTCCTCTCTATGGGATTGGCTCCATTCTCTTACCAGTTAAACCAAACAGATAGTCCTAAAGATACTCCATATATAGTATGTGGAGACAATGCTAAACATGTGTCTTAAGGAGACCCATGACAAGTAGCTTAACCACTGAGGTACCACTCAATTAACAATTGATGGTTTAAGAAATTCTGCATTGAGCAGGATGTTGGACTTGACGACCCTAAAGATCCCCATAGATGACCATAGAATCAGAGTCTATGATTTTATGAAAGGTTTACTGGAGATTATTGTCCACTTTAGGCCTCTTTGTACTACAAAAAGTAGTGCATGCCCGGGGGGGGGGGCACTCTAGGACTGAGTAGCTGCACTTTATGGAACTGTTTCTTTACTAGAAATGGCCCCATGTGTCCTGGAGCATCCACCATGCAGTTAAAACTGCACCACACATATTCTAGTGGCAGAGCTAGTAAGGCTCTACATGCTTCTTCCACGTGTCTTCTGGTTAGAAAACGTGCAGGAGGAGTGCACGACTGGCAGTGCAGGTGCAATGACATGCTGCATTGGCAGGTTGCCCTGGTGATGGTGCCAGGCAGATGTGCTGGCACCATTTGGGTCTGCTGACACCATCATCAGAGTTCTGCAATAACGACCATCCGGTGGCCATTCACACTCTGGGTAAGAGAGTGTCTGAATCCATCAGGAGCTTAGCAGCATGGCCCAGGTTTGATTACAGCTATCCACCCCAGTTCTGGCAGAGAAACTTTGCAAATCTGTCCCTTTAAAATTCAACCAACTTCCCCTTCTTTGGAAGACCTCAAAGAACTGGAAAGATTATTTCAAAATGGATGTTACCCATTAAAATTCAGGATTTCCCATCTGAGAACTAGAAATTTTATCTCCAATAGAGATGATTTTGGCCAGATTTCATGGAAATAGGGTTTCCATACCATACATGAAGGGTCTTTAGGACTGAAGTTAGACAGGGATAAGGCTAGTTGATTGCAGTTGGGAGAATTTGGGGAGCTTTGTTATGTAGAACAGTGGTGGCTTTTTTCATTCAGCCGAAGCCTTCCAGTGAGGCTGAATCCCCATGCACTCCATTTACTTCAGGATGGATTTGGGTTATTCCCAATACGGAATCTAGTTTGAATTGACCTGTCCCCATGTGACTGACAAAAGTGTGTGCTCAAGTTGAATACACCTGTCACCATGCAAACAGCGCTAAACCCCTGCATCAGGAAACCCCATTTTTTCTCTCCACCCCCTCTCTCCTGATAGGAGCGAGGGCAGGGAAATCCCACCCAATGCCCCTTCCCTGATCACAACTGCTGGGCATTACACAGTGATCAAACAGAAACGAGCCTCTTCTCTCTGCAATCTGATTGCCAGGCCAGTGTCAAAGAACTGATTGCACCAGTGACTTTGCTTAACTTATTCCACCCCCGTTCCCTGACAACCAGCTTCTGAAGTTTGCCAGCTAAAAAGCTAACAAAAGCCACTACAATGTTTAAAGGCGGTTTAGCAGAGAAGTGCTTCTCTGCTAAACTGCCTCTAACCTCAGAAGCTGCTCGCTGGCAGTCAGGGAACGGAGGTGGAAAAGGGTTGCAGGAAGAGGCTCATGGGAAAACAAGGGCCAGGTGACCCCCTCTTCACTGCATCTTTACCTGTCAAACTGGGGTGATCAGTTCTTTTATACTGTTTGATCTTTAAAAATGGCCAGCAGTTGCAATCCCCAATGCACAGGACAGGAACAGCAACCACAGGATATGAAACCCACCTGCTAATGATGTGAGCATCAATCTCCCCCCTAATAACCCAGGAGTGTCCCCAAGCCTCCAAAATAATCTGGGCTTGCCTCCTGAACCGCAGTGAGAACAGTGTGCAAGGGGAGTTCATTTACCACGGATCTGGGTGATTTGTCCCGCATGTAGCCTGGTTTGGGGGCTTTGCATGGGGACGCTCCAAGTCAAATTCAGATTCTATTTGGACTATAGAGTGCATGGGGATTCCCCCTGAGATTTTTAGCCTTAGATGAGACAGCTGTAGCCAGTATAGGAGTTTGTTTATTTTCATCTGACCCTATATCCAGAGGTCTTCAGTCAGGTAACAACATTTAAAATCAAACATTAAAACAATCACAGTATTATTAAAACAATAGCATCTGTAAGTGGGAAGAGATGAGTGCATCCCCATTTTACCAAAGGCCAAAGCAAAGAGGTGCATCTTCACTGCCTTCTGAAGGTGATTGACACACCTCAAGGGGGAAACTATTGTAAATGCAACCTTTTCTTTTTCCTCCCCTGGCCTCTTTCACTATATGTTTCAGAGATTAATATTATGATGTCAAAGCCTGTTTTGTTATATTTGTCTCAATGTTATTCTTCAATAGTTAATAACCTTTAGCTAATTCCCTTAGGCAATAATAATAGACTTACTAGATGGCTGCTTAATGTTAATTGTTCTAATTTTAATAAATTCCTTTTTAATTTTATTCTCAATAGAAATACTTGGTTGCAGCCCAAATGACCTCTCATTCTGGCTGAAATCAGAATATAATCTGGTCACTCCCTTCCCTTTCCCCTTACATCTCTGCTAAATCAAAACTATTTTTTCAAAGATCTCAGAATGAGAGAACTCATTGTACACGTGTTCAAAAGACATTCTTGTTACCACAGGAATCTCTAAAAATTGAGATTTAAACTTCACTATTAATACTATTCTCCTGTGTAAGGTAATGCTTTTTCTCTCCTTAGGCCCCATCTCCATGCTAAAAAAAAATCCAGATTTAAGCTTGTTTTGCCTCAGAGCGTCTCCATCCACAGCTTTACTCTGGGTTACATCAGGCGTAAAGGAGGAAAATCTGCAGCAAACCCCCCCCCCCCGTTAAACAGTACTACATCCGATGTTAGGGGGAAACCGCAGGTTTTCCTGGGAGCATGGAGATGAGCAGAACTAAAAGCAACTCACTCCTTGCAGCCCTGTAGCTGTCAGATTCAGCTTTCTCCATTCACGGAAGGACAGCTGATTCAGCGCACAAGCAAAGCAGCCATCATCAGAAGCTGCATTATTAGGAGGGGGGAGAGAGCGTGAGACCCACTAAAATGGTGAGAAGTGTGAGAGCAGCTGCTTTTAATGATTTTAGTTGACTTGTCAGGCACTCGTTTGGGCTGAAGGAAGTCCCTGCCTGAGCAATTGCAGGCTCAGGCATGGTGGTGGTGGGGGGGGAAACCATATGGAAAAAAACAAGTGAAGTTTACGGGGGTGGGGAAACACGGGAGGGAAAGACACACACACACGAGTGAAGTTTACAGGGCAGGAGAAGCAGAAGAGAGGGAAGGCAGGGAAAGAAACACACACACATGAGTGAAGTTTACAGGGTGGGAGAAGCTAGGGAGGTAAGGCAAGGAAAAAGACAGACACACAGACATATGAAGCTTACAGGGGGCATAGAAACAGAAGAGAAAACCCACGGAGGAAGAAATCAAGAGAACGAGGCGGAAGGCAGGGAAAGAGACAGACGCGCGCACACTGTGAAAGAAAGAGGAGGTGGCTGGTTTGCTTTTGCATTAAAGCAGCTGCTGTTCTTTACGTGGATGCCGGCAGGTGAATTTGACAGCTGAACAGAGCCTCTCATTGCTCCAGCAGGCAGGTGGGGGGGAGAGAAAAAATGCAGGCTTACAAAAAGCAGGTTGTATGGGGACAGGAAAGTGCGATCATGGAGACACTTTATTGTGAGTTACAACCCGTTTTTTTAAAAAAATTGCATCAATAGCGAAGCAATTAGCTCCCATGGAGACATGCCCTTAGTTCCAAAACTGATCAGTTGTGAAGTATAAAAAGGATTAGCTGAAGGAAAGCTAAGTGCCACTGTTGGTACATCATTTGTGTATCAGGATGAGTGTGGAGTAGCCAAATTCCTTTTTTTAGTATGCATGTGCAAAATTCATTTTCAATAGTCTCTCCCTTATTTTATCCTTTCCATGCTTCTATTCTGTCTAATTTCATCTGCTGTACAGGTGTGTGTATTGTGTGTGTATAAAATGCTTTGAATGGAAATATAAATGGAAATATAGATATGAAATTAGTAGGAAGCCCCATCTGTCCATCCAAGGGCTGGTGCTTGCACACAAAAACTAAGGGTGCTTCTGAACTTAGCTCAAGTCTGATCCTGGTCCTCTTTTGTCCACATGCTGGTGTGGACTGGAGATGTCCCATATCCCCAGGAATGCTCTGCCTGCACAAGGCACAGCATAATTAGAATCAAGTGGCCCAAAATGATCTCTCATTCTAGTTGAAATCAACATTACTGGAAGATTTCTATAAAGAGGTCTGCCAGCATACTAAGGCCATGAGGGACTCATTTCAGGGCTGTGCCTTGCTGTACCACTAAAATGGGTCCAGTGCAGTTTCTGAAGCCAGGAACTTTCATTCTTGGCCTTCAGGGCTGGCACAGGGACTGGTCCAGTACCGATCAGGGGTAGCCCTTGTCTGATATGAACCTGCAGATCCAGGCCTGCTCAGGTAAGTGATGAAACTTCCTAAGGTATCCTGCCTTCTTGTGAGTTGCCTCCATGCACAGGAGTCAGCTGCTTGGAGACAAATTGAGGAAGTCAGGATAGGAGTTTCAGTTTTCAGAGCAGAAAGTCCTATATCCTTTCCACATCCCCAGAGTGGCAGCAAAGGTCCCCAGCAGCAACAAATGGAGACATTCTGCCCCATTCTCCAGCAATGTGTCAGAGATATGGCTACTATGAACACATAGGCTGTGGTCACACTTAAGATTTAATCCAGCTTCAGTCCACTCTCAAAGTGAAAGAATAAATCAGCAAAGTGACAAGATATTTTCTTTCAGTGTTAAATAACTCAGAAAATTCACCTTTGGGATAGATAATGTGGAAAGAAAATTACTAATCACTTTGCTGATGTGTTTTCTCACTATGAAGGTGGACTGAAGCTGGATTAAACCTTAGGTATGACCACAGCCATGGTTTGAACTGTTCTTGATCTCCTGATGGCCAATCTTGTTTGGATCCATCTAGCATTCTGACATCTCTATTTTTAGACAATCTTGCTATAGAAGGTAAGAGAACTATCCAATACCCAAAAGCCACCCTTACTGGAGATAAGAAGCACTGAGAAAAATTAGCTGAATTAAAACTAGACAAATGAATTAAAGACGCTGATGAGATCTGACATTTCCCAAGTCTGAGATCACATTTGTTTATATAATATATTAGCTTCCAGAACCATTATTCTTATAAAGAATCTACAAATCAATTTTGCCTTCCTTTTCAGAATATAACTTATCATTCTGGGAAAAATACATGGCTACTTGGAGAAAAAAAATATTTTGATTCTTGCCACAGCATATAGGCTGATTTTCATAAGCCATTTCTTTGTGTATTATTAAACTCTACTTTCCTTCATTCATCTGTAGAGACAATTTTGCTGGTGTATGGATTCAAAGGAAACCTATTCGTATGGATGGGAAATACAACTGAAGAAAGAATAGCATGCAGAAGCAGTAATTAATAATATCTTCTTCACAGTCTTTGCCTGGCAATATATGTGCATGCTAATAGTGCTATGCTCCAGAATTCCTTTACATGCGTGGAGTTTTAAAAAATTAAAACATCTTGTTCCATTTGTAAATTCTAGCCTTTGTACATTTTCACCTTTTCTACAAAGCTATTATGCCTCATCTTCATTCATTTAGAAAATAGAATTCACAAACTGATTGATTCTGAGGTAGGTCTGTCACAACTGCATTTTGTTTGTGATTCTCTCTCTCTCTCTCCAAATGAACAGCCTACCAGATTAATATCCAAGCTTATTTTACTGTGGAGGGGGAACCTTACTCTGAGGGCAACCTTTGCACAAAATGCCTTGCATATGTAATAAGGGAGTTTCTACAACTGAATGCTGAACCGGAGTAGTAGTTAGGGCTTTATTACTTACTTCTAATTTGTATTGATGGCCTTAAAAAGTAGCATGCTTTGCAGTTCTATGAAAGAAAAGATTATAAATGGAGATTAATTATAATTTTGCTAGCTCAGTACTTGTAAAACTAAAGCAATTTATATTCTTTCTCTTAATGATCTCCATTCCTGATTGCAGTAATGTAATCTAATTGTGATTATGATAGTATCTGAATCATGTAGGCCTCTATGTGATTGGAACTACTCTTTGCATTAAAAAGTAATTTTGGAGTAATGATGAAAAGTTACTGTGGAAAATTGGCAAGTAATATATTTTACTCTGTATCTTAAGTTTCTGCTTTCATTTTTGATTATATCTTATAGCAAGGATAAGCATGATATTATATCAAGGATTTATTACATCAAAGACTTGCCAATGATAATTATGAGTATCAAGGATAAGCATGATATTGTTGGAATAATAGAGATATGGTGAAGAGGAGGGGAAAAATTAACAAAGCTTTTAAGATACTTGGGTAGGGTTTTGCAAAAGAGAACATCTAGAAAAGAAGGGTCACTTTCCCCAATGAGTAAGTTGCATCCACATGGACAGCAGTGTGTGTGTGTGTGTGTGTGTGTGTGTGTGTGTGTGTGTGTGTGTGTGTGTGTGTGTGTGTGTGTGTGTGTGGTAAAGGCCTGAAGACACTTAACTGTGCCCCTGGGCCTGTCCTCCAACACTAGCAAGCTCCCTGCAAAACATTCTTCCCACAGAATGGAAAGAAGGACACTTGAGGGCATTAGGTCTTCCACAGTATTTGCATCACCAGCACCAAGATGGATAGTGGACATATGGTAAATCTTTTGGCCTCATGCTCTGAACAGCCCTACTTTGCAATGTGCTGAAAATGGATGACATTGGGGAGGGGGGGGCATTTCTAGGATGTCCTAAAATAGAGCTGCATTTCCACTTCAAACTGGAGAATTTTTGTTCTCCAGCTTCGTAAGTTAGCAAAGGGAAGAGGCATGTGATGTAAAGCTTAGAAATGTTAGCTTACAAAAGAGAAAGAGAATTATGTCATTGACTCTTTCTGTACTTACCTGTCTTTAATCTGCATTAGTGGGTCTGGAATAGCCCTGCCCACTGGTCTGGACTGTGGGAAGTAGGGATGGGCAAAAACTATCCATCCACTTCAAATTCATATTCAAACTTGAAGCTTCATTGATCTGTGGGTGAATTGAAAGGGCCCTCCATTTGTAGACCTGCCTTCACCTACAAATCAAATGTCTCCAACATTTGTTGCCACTGTGCCCACTTTCAAGGCTCAACTAGAGATTTCCTGCAATTCCCAGATGGAGGCAGCCTCTAAAACTGTGTGCACACCTGCAGAAGACCTAGTTGAGACTTGGAGGAGTTCACAAATGGTGGCAGTGACAGGGGAATGGGGGTGGGTGGGAAGGGAGAGACGGGGGTTCCCTTCATTTGATGAATGTTTCTACATGAAGGTGAAGCACCCCACATTAACACGGGGAGGGGGACTTTGCAAAACCCAAATATTCCCCTCCTCAATTCATATTGAATCAAAAGGGGGTAAATAGGCTTTGCGCCCATTTGTAGTAGGAAGAGTAATCTGCACTGCTAGAGTTGATATGGATCAGCCCATGACATAGTTGTGAAGTTCATATGAACTTTGTGGCCACACCCTCAATTGCCTCCAAGGACTAGGAATAAATGTTCCTAGCCTCTAGGAGGGTCTGGAGGCCATTTTCAGTGGCACACTAGGCACCATCTTCATGCCTACTATGTTCGAGAACAAGGGCATGCTGGTCCACTGGTAGACCCAATTAAACAGGACTACCAGGGATCCAAATTAAGGCCTCCCTTAATCTGGATCATACTCTGTCTAATGCAGACAGAGCAAACCAACTGGGGAAATGGGCTCAAAGATATGCATTAATGTGCAGATCAATGAAACCTAAAAGTGTACTACACAAACCCTTAATTCATATTAAGGGTCCCTGCAGAAAGGACTACTGTTCTTTAGCAACCATAAAGAATGGATATGAAAGAACAGGATGTTACTGGTGTATCATTTGCTATATAAACTGCAGACTTGTGTCATCTTATAAAATAGCCTTCTTTGTTCTGCCTCAATGCATCAACATTAAAGCATATAATACTGGCAAAAATAAAAATCTAACTATATAAGCAGACTGTTCTGATGACCTCTCAGTCTGTCAAAACTACTTGCATCTAGAAGATTTCAGGTGTGTTAGAAGACCTGTGAATGTTTTCTTTAGAAAAAAAGTCATTATATTGTCCCTGTAGTAACAAGGTTGCCCAAAACCCTCTAAAATGTAACACTTTCCAATGGAAAGTGTGGAAGAAATTATCAAGGAAATAACCAATTGTTCTAGTATCTAAATATATTTCTATTCATTCATCTGCCATATTATCTGTTTCTTTTCAAATCAAGGCTGCATCCAGACGCCACCAATTTCACTATATTTGGGTATTCTGAAATGAAGAACTGATATTTTGGAATCCAAATATAGTGGAATAAATAAGCAGTGTCTGGGTGTGTCATAGCCTATAGTTCCATTTGGCTAACAAGTTTGTAGAAACTTCCTTTTTCATTGTAAATTAGGATTGAGTTGGATGGATGTACTTTAGTTTAGCGTGATAAAGGAGCTTTTAGAGGAGGTAAGATATTTTCCAAATTTCAGAAATGCAGACTTGTCAACTTCACTTGGAATATCTGTGTGGAAAAGCACCACCTTTTTAAATTGCTTGCCTTTCCAAGAGCAGGTTACTACAGATGATTGACAGTTTCCTCAAAACGGACAGAGATGACTGGGAAATCACAGCTGTGGACAGTAAACTTGGTAAAGCAGCATTTTGGATTAAATTTTTGTTGGCTATACCTGCTTCTTCCTCAACTGCTTGCTTCCCTCCTTCACAGGCAAGTTGTCAATCACCTAAAAGAAACAGGTAGCTTTCCCATCCCCTGTGCATGTTGGAGAGTATGCAGATGTTGATTATTCTTTGCAATCCATGATTGGCTGCAGAGTTTTGGGCTCAATTCTTTTTTGTTTGTTTGGAACTAGAAACTGTGCAGAAGACCAGTAGTCAAGCAAAAGAGAGAGAGAAGTACCTGACCAAAGAAGGACTAAGCAGCAAACCGGTATTAAAGCCTGAATAATTAATCAACATGATAAAGAGAAGAAGAAGAAGAGAGTTGGCTTTTCTACCCCACTTTTCTCACCCATTTAAAGGGACTCAAAGCAGCTGACAAAGCTTTCTATTCTTCTCCCCACAACAGAACACCCTGTGAAATAGATGGGGCTGTGAGAGCTCAGAAGACAGCTGTGACTAGCCCAAGGTCACCCAGCTGGTTTTGTGGAGAAGTGCAGAATCAAACCTGGTATTTCCAGATAAGAGTCCGGCTCCCTAACTGCTAGACCAAACTGCATTCAAGTTTTAACTAGAACTTTCCTCCCCCAAGAATAATAATAAAAAAGATTAACTAGAACTAATAAGTTAATGAGTGAGACCAATGTTTTAGGATAGTTGCTGAAAGGGCAACATAGATCACAGTTCATATTCCAGTTGAAAACTTGAAGGAAAGAAAATATAGTAGGGGTGTACACAAATGTATTTTTTGCATTTGAATTTGATTCAAATAGAATATTCAAAAATTCAATTCGATTCGAATTTCAAAATCTGGGTTTTTGAAAATCTGATTCGGATCCGGATAAACGAATGTCGATAAGATTAGTATCTGATATATGAATTTGCGTAAATACGTATTTATCCCATATGCATCCTGGTCTCATCCTGCATTATATGCACAAATACTTATAATTTTTGTGCATATTCATATACAATAGATACAAATCTGCTTATTCAAGTTATTTAAAAATCCGTATAGGATTTTTGAAAATCTGAAATTCGTCCAAATGTGTGAATTTGGATTTTTGAAAATCCGATTTGAATTCTAATTTCGACAACAGACAGATTCCAATCGGATTTTTGAATTTTCGAATATACGTGCACATGCCTAGTGATCCCTATTACTAGAATGTAGGGCCACATGGACACAAGGGAGAGTGAGAGCTGGTTTTGGAGAAAGCTGATTCAGTTGTGGCCTGACCACCCTAGAAGGCCCTTTATTGGGTCACTGCTTGAGTTAGCTTGAGGGGTACTGGCACATGTGCATGGAGATTGACTTTTTGGTCTTCACAATACTTATGACATCACCATAGGCTGCCCCTCCCATTCAGTTTGCTTTGTCCTGGTTCTGTTTCCCCTGGAGCCCTCAGAGCGATAGGCTGTGTAGATTGGTACAGGGGGATGGCAGGGAACCAGGGGTTTCTAAGGCCATTTCCACACTGGCCCATATTATTTGACATGTCCAGAAACAGGATCCTGCCATCCACTGCAGATACTAACCACAGAAAATTTAAAGCTCACCAGTGTTTCTGTCTGCCCAATCATGAGGATCTGTCTCTTTTCACAAATAAATTGGAACAAGAAGAACCAATCAGGCAAAGGGTATAGGAAGAGGGAAGAAGGCTAAGTAAGCAAGATGGGAAGTGGAGGAGGAGAAAATGGGTTGAGTGAGCAAGAGAGGCTCCATGAGGTAACTTTCCTTGGATTGCATGCAATGTGGGTGAGAAAGTTTAAGTAAACATACAGAGAGAGATGTCCAACCAAAATCATCCCCTGCCATGTTCATCTGAGAGTGTGTCTTGCTTCACCCTCACTTTTATGCATTTTCCCCATCCCCCATTCTCTTTCCCTGAATTTCACCTTCCCTTTGACAGATAAGGAAGTAATGATGGCAAGCAAAGAAATCTGTGGAGGGTCTTGGAAAGGGTAGAAGAAGACCAGGACCAATAGAGCATCCCTCCCCCCTTCTCCTTCCTTTTCAGTCTGAATTGTGCCTGTTGTGGGAACTATAACGATAGCACACTCACATGCATGTGTTCTCTGCCTTTATCTGGCTCCCACTCATTCTTGGTTGTAATAAAAGAAGGAGGAAAATGAGGTAGGTAGTGACATGGAGTGAGGAGGTAGGAATGATTACACCACCTCTCAAGAATGGCCACAAGATCAGGCATTGCCCCCCATGACTACTCAGGAAAGTCCAGCAACTGCATCCAGTAGCTCTCTTGGGTGATCACACCCTGAAAATTGGAATGGATTAAGGAGCATAAAAAGTCTCAATGCTGGGATTATGTGAATTCTACTTAGGCTGAATTTCAGGTGGATAGCTCAGAAAAAAAATAAATAAGAAGGGCATTTTGGGGTGAGATCCTTACCCACCTGAGACTTCCTAGATGGTCTTTAAACTCAGCTGTGATTGCAGCCTATGTTTTGATTTTCAGCAAGGCAAGATGTGGCTCAGAGGGAGCAAAGAGTAAGCTCCATCCAAAACCTCACACTCCCTCACTGTTTTAGCTAAGCCACTGCTAAAGCAGTTCCTCACTTGGATTCCACATGACAATCCTAGCATTTTTCTCAGCAGTCCTCCTTGTGGATATAAAGTGGGAGTTCCTGAAAATTGGGATTAATTTTTTAATATGTAACATATATTTCATGTGCCTCTCTTGAATAAAGTCTGCTTTATGAATCCCTCCCCAATTTTGGATAAAGTCTATTTGGAATGCCCACAAGAGCAATGAGAACATTTAAATTAAGAAATAAGTTTTTCTTAAAAGTTTAGCTGAATCTTGTGAGACAAAAATGGAAAGTATGAAGTGTTTGATCATTAATAGATTAGTGCCGATGGTTTAATAGTTTATCATTCAAAGGAACTCTAAAAATGGCAGGTCTGTTGTAGTAAATTGAAAATATTTCTCTGAATATTCAGCTGAGCAATTTACAGGAGAAAGATAGCCTCAAAGAGGGTTTGGAACTTTGATCAAGAGGGATTTTAATTGCAGATATTGATTGCAATAGCTTCAGCTATACTAAAACCAAAGTGGAAGGAATAAATAGAAAAAACAGCAAAATTCACTCATGTATTAATCAGATGGTTGTTCTGGAACGATGATGGATTAATAGTACAAGGAATCTGAAGAAAGTTTAAATAGCAAAAAAAAAGTCTTGTGATTGTATTTTAATGGACATAACTGTGGACCTACAGATGATAAGGCCATTAAAATGACAACTCTAAGTTCAGGAGTTTCACCATGTTTTTGCATTTGAATGTTAACACATTTATCAAGGAGAGTAGAATATCACTATAAAGTATATTGGGGTGAAGTAAATACAGTGGACAGTATGGAGAAAAGGCAACAGCAGTTTTTACACGGGGGCACACATGTTAAGCTACATTAATGTATCCTTCCTTGTCCCTTCCTTTATATCATACACATGTGATGGCTGCTCTAGCCTTCAATGTATAAGTGGTGTGACTGTCATATGCCAATTATAAACACAGAGCTGTTGAATAGTCATGCTTAGAGGTGTGCATGAACGCAATTTTTGGATTCAATTCAATTCAAATTGAATATTCAAATGTTTGAATTTGAATGAATAGGGAAAAGAATGCATTCAAATCTGATTTGAACACGCTCATATCTATTCGTACAAATATTCAATTCGTATTTGAAGATACAAATGTTGATAACTTTTGTATGTCCATATGCATCAGTACACATCCCATTTTTATCCTGTATGCATCCCGTTTCCATTCCATACGTATCCGTACAAATGTGTACAGATATGAATAAGATGCGTACAGATACGTATGTAATGCATACGTATCCATGCACATACGAATGTCTGAATAATTTGTACAAATGATCCAAAATATTCAGATTCATTTGAATGTTAAAAAATGAATGTATAGACGTTCAATTTGTATTCAAATGTCCAAATTTGAACAAATTCAAATTTCAAATGGTTCAAATATTATTCCACATCCCTAGTCATGCTAGGTTTCTTGTGCTTTACCTCTGTCAAACAGAAGTTGAAGAACAGCCTAGACATCCCGTTTGAGTGGGATAAGAATGCATGTTTAGGGTTTTCCTCCCCCAATAGCTTGCTTCCAAAGATAGTGATTTCATTGTAAAAATCCACCCCTTACAGCAGCAGTTACACTGTAGCAATCCACCCACTTCACACCTGATAACAATGTTGCAATTCTGCACAATTCTGGAAGTTCTGACCTTTAGAAAGGGAAAAGAAAGGAAAGCAGCTGCAGGTTCTGGGAGATGTGTGAATGTTTAAGGCTGTGGCTGTGGAGGCGAGTGGGCAAAGGGGGCTTGAGTTGCCGCTGCTGCTGTGTGCCCTGGGCAATTGGGAGAGGAGGGGAAAGAATCGCTGGCTGCCCAATGCCGTTTTTCATCCATCCAGGCAAGCGGCAGCCACCCAGCTAGGCTCCGTGAAGGGGTCGGTTATGGGTGGCGCGTTCATGCCAGGAGGAAGAGCACAGGGCAGCCCCGAAAAGTGGCTTTTAGAAAGTAGCCACTTGAGTCCCCCCTTGAGTCACATACACCACATACGATCCTCAGAATCCTGATCGAACTCAATTAAATTGAAAGTAATGGGATCAGGCAAATTCGTGTAAGCATCCGGTTCTATTATTTTGGTTTGGAAAAACCGTTTTAAGCTTGTAATGGGAACCGGGCCTGAGAGTTGTCTGTGCTGCCTGGGACCTGCAACAGTTCCTCCAGCTGACCTGTGCCTGGGGGACTGTTACCTGCTATCTTTGGCCTCTCTTTGGATTAGGAATAGGACTGCAGCCTAATCAAACCAGCCATTAGCAGTGCCTTGCAATTTTGCTGGTTGGGTCTGGCATACAAAGGAAAGTTGCTTATGGCAGAGAACAAGGGTGAAAGCCATTCCATTTTCCTGGTTGTGTGTGTGTTTAAAGCTTTTAGAGTGTGTATTTTGTGTGTGAAGTTTTCGTTGTTTGTCTGCATGTTTGTGAGTTTTTAGCCCTGTTTTTAACAAGTCCCACTGTTTAATTTTTTTAGCTTATTTACACTGTCTGTATTTTGGGGGTGGGAATAATGTGCAAAGGCAGGGAAGGGGGAATTACCACTGGGTGCAAACATTACTGTGGTGACTGGCAGGAGGAGATACGGTATTGGGAAACAAAAGACTCTGTTTAGGAGAAGTGTTAAATGCATTAAACCTATCACTCCTTCTAGTCTGTCTTCCAGCTGGCAGTGTTTGGGTACACCTCAACTGACCTACTGCTCTGATAGTGCTGCCTTTAAATGCTAGATCAATCCAAACGAAAACATCAGTCATATGTGATTTGATCTTGGGTAAAGGGTCTGACCTTAACTGTGTTACCAAAACATGGGCAGACACGCTGGGTGAGCCTTGTCTAGTACATGCCAAACTTGTTTTATTATAACTTAGAATTATAAATGACCTTTGGTGCCTCCATATCCAGGAAGGTTCTGTACTTAGCCTCCCTCCCACTGGATGGGAAAAGGGCTATTCCTACTAATGTGTACTAGCATTTGCACTTGGGAACATTGGTACATGCCAGACTAAGCCCCACATGCCCCAGAGACTTACCTGTGCCTGGGTGCATGTCTGGGCTTGGAGCTTGGTGACTGTGTGTGCACCATCATCATTGCTACAGTGACAGTGATGTTCTGCGCATGTGCAATTGCGTTTGGTGTCATCTAAGGTGCCAGCATGCTTGAGTGGGACCTGAGATGACCCCTAGCACAGGAAATGATGCAAATGGTCATGGAACTGGACAGAAAAGGTAAGCTTTGGGCAAGGGTGACATATTATTCATTTGCAGAATAATGCTATCCCAAAACCTTATCACCTCTTCTGAGGGTGGCAGAAGTACAAGAAGGCCATCACTGTGTAATCTTAATATTTGGGACAAGTCTATATGGAATAAGATGCTCCTTCAAGACCTTTAGGGATTCATAAGATACCATCAGTACCTTGAACTGAGCTCAGTAGGGAATAGGCAACCAGTGCAGAACATTCAAGTCAGCATCCCTCCAGTCTTGATAGGGATGGGATGTGGAGTTGTGGCCAGCAGCTCCAATCAGCAGTCAAACAACTGTATTCTGCCCTAGTTCCACCTTCCAGTTTCATCTAGTGGTTAAGGAGCCAGACCCTTATCTGGGAATACTGGGTTCAATTCCACCCTCACCCATGAAGCCAGCTGGGTGACCTTGGGCTAGTCACAGCTCTCTTCTGAGCTCTCACAGCGCCACCTACCTCACAGGGTGTTCTGGTTGTGAGGAGAAGAATAGAAAAGCTTTGTCCCCATAATGGGTGAGAAAAGCGGGGTAGAAAAGCCAAGTCTTCTTCTTCTTTTGTTACATGCAGATGCAGCCAGTGTCAGAGGCTGTGTTCAGACATAACAAAAAGAGCAGTTTGGAGAAATCTGAGACCGTAATGTGTGGCCCTGTGTTTCCAACCCTTCTCTTATCCACCTTTTCTTGCATAGAATATTCATGAGGCAGGAGAGCGGCAGACTGGTGTGTGAATGATCCCATACCTAAACTGTCTCTGAGCCATCTCAGAAATATTTTTTGCTTGGTTTATATATATATATAGTGTGGATCCCAACCAGAGTAGTAGTTCTGATTTGATAGTCACCACTCCAAAGATCCTAGTCCCAAATAACAATACAACTTAGAGAAATACAGTGAAGTTTTACAAGTATAAGTTTGTCTTTGCTCCTCTTACCAGCAAACTTGGCAATTAACACAGAGCTTTTCATCCACCACAGCTTTCCAGGTCCTTCTGCTGTTCCAGCTCACTTGTTCCATATGGAATGTAACTGCAAACAATCTCCCCCCCCCTTTTTTTTTTAAAGGAGTCCTTTAAACACATGTGAAACAATCATGATGAAGCACTGAGAGAACTCTTTTACAGCCTTGGTATTCCACCCATTAAGGTCAACTTTAAAAAGAGCCTCCAAACTTGAAATTGCATGATCTCTTCTAAAGTACAGTCACATTTATAGTTTCAGAGAGATTCTCCTTCCATCCTAATGTGGCATGTGATTCCTTGGATTTCTTCCGTTATTATTTTAGTCTTTGGACGAGAGACTCGTGTGATGGAGCATCTGTCCTGCACTGAAATCTTTATCCTCATAGAAACATACCTAGCATATGATTAAGAAATGGGTTAGTGTAGTATAGCGCTCTCCCTCATGCGCTAGGGATGTTTCCTGTGTGATTAGACAGGGGAATTCAAGCATGTAATTCTCCATCTGCTGTCTACAGGGACAGACCCTGCACCTTCTCTGTTAGAAACCGGTGCACTTAAAATAGCTTCTGACTGAAACTTCTGAGAGCACCTCTCAGCTGTCAGGAAAAATGGAACCATGTGGATGACAGTGACCATACTTAGATGCCAGACCTCCTCTCTTTTCTCCCCACCTAAAAGTCTCAAGGACTTCTTTAAAAAAAAATTCCCAAGAAGCTATACAAAGTGTCAGCTTCCCTGTTTGAGAAGGCAGAGGAAAGGGGCTGTCAGGCACCACCGGCAGCCCTACGTTCCTCATGACTGGGCTCTCATCCTTGTGCTGCTAAACGTTAAATATGGTTATCTTTCTGGAATTTGTCATGATTAATGGGTATTTATAAAGTTATGGGAGGGAGAGGCAAAGACTGCTAAAAGTGACAATACTATGATGTTTTAACTAGAGCTCCCCGTTTCTCTTTTTTCAGGTAATCTGAGGTGCTTTGGTTGGACTCCAGTGCTTTAACCTTTCCTGTATGGAGTTCTGTGTGGCAAGGAGTCTCCAAAGAGAAGCAGCCATGTATAATGATGCTGCTTTCTTCTTCTTCTCCTCCTCCTTCTCCTTAATGCAGATTCGGATGCTGCTCAAAGCAGGAGAGTGGCAGTAAAAACGCTATTGTCAAAGGCCAGTTTCTTAGCAACAACACCCTCTCAACGTGTCACAAGACTAGGGCCTTTTGCCCTCTCAGAGGAAGTTCCTTAGGTGTCTTTTACACATTGAGTGTTTTGTGATAGGTTAAGGCCTGCTGGCTGTCAACTGGGTCCCTTAAGGGAACTTGACAGATCTTAAAATAAATAAATAAATAAAATAAAAATCAATTTTAAGCTCACATGCCCCAGTGGATGCCAAAGCCACTTCAGAGGGTCTGAAAGATGGCTGAGTCGACAGGATTTGACTTCTAGAGGTAGAAAGGTGACAAACTCTATCATGAGAAAGGGGCAGTTTAGGGCCTCAGAGGCCTAACCTGCTCCCAGGAACTGGGACCTACTGCTGTATTGAACCTATTTATCTCTTTCATGGGCCCAAGGTACCATGGGGAAAGAAAAGTTGTTTGTAAAAAAAAAAGAAAAGAAAAGAAAAAATGCTGGCAGAATTCAGGGGTGTAAATGATGAATTACTTTTCATCAGCTGAAAGGAAACATACTCCGGAACAATACTGAAAGGGAGCAGGAGCATCTGACCTCCTGCTTCAGAGCAGCCAATATCTTCATTCAAGAAGACAACCATGAAATTACACAGAAAATGGGATTGTCATGAACAGCCCCTTGAAATCTCAGTATACAGTCATTATGGCATGGGAAAAAGCCTTCATCCACACATCATAACTTGTAACAGACGGGATGGCGGGAGGCGGGGGTGTGGGTTGAAAAGTAGCAACAAAACAGGCCCTTGGAGTTGCTATAAGAATGTGGAATATATCTGTTGATTGTAAATTCACCTTGTTAGTTTCCCAAATCGTTACATTTAGACATATCAACAGGCAAACCTTATAGTAATATGTGTCGATTCTTACAGGCATCTCATAAAGCTGCTTTGCAAATTAAGGTGTAGGGAAATAAGTGATGAATATTCCATTTTGATTAATAGATCTGTATTCCAAATTCATTGCAATGCCTCGTATTTTAAAATTGGCAGATTTTTGTTTTGTTTTGTTTTTCCTAAAGCAGCCAATTGTCAATTCATATTTTAACATTTAAAACAACTTGGCAGGCCAACCTGTTCAGGGCAATTTCAGGTGGTTTCCTCACTTGAAAATATTTTCACTATTCAACAGTGCAGTCTAACATCCAGTTACTAGGGAGAAAACCCTAATGAACTTAGTGGACTCATTTTGGAATCAGTGTGATCAGGATAACACTGAAAAGCAGAAATGAGATGCCTTTATATTTGCTAAGAACAGCACAGTCTTAAAGCATAGTTGCATATTCACCTTGAGGCTTGTTTGGTCTTTGCCTAGTGGACTGTAGCCCCATCTTTACGGCATCGTTATCTCGAATTCAAAACGATTTGAGTCCTCACAGTTCAGACGGCAGTTCGGCTTAACATGCTTCTTCCGTGTTAAACCCCGTTATACCAATTTGAAATAAATCCTGATTTCAGCAGGTCTCACTCCGGAACGTGCCCTTGATACGTGTTTCATTTTTTACTGTGTGGACAGTATCTTTTCCGGGATGAGATTCCGTATCCAGGCTGTCCCGCCCCCAATCGCACTGTAACCAATGGCTTGTCCGTATTCGAGGCGTCATGTTTAGGATTCCCTCCCCCAATAGCTCGCTTCCAAAGAGTGATTCCATTGAAAGAATCCAGTCTCGAAACAGCCACTACACTACCTCCAAAGCTACACTGTAGCGATGTAGCGTAATAACAATGTTGCAGTTTTGCGCAGTTCTGAACTTTAAAAAGGAAAGGAAAGGGGAGTCCCCGCGGAACTTTCCCAGCCCACTCTCCCCAGTCTCCGAGTTCCCTCCAGGCCCCCGGGAGAAGAGCGAGCGAGGAGCCTCCTTCGCCCTCCCCCGCGGTGGGCACGCTGAGCCCGCCCACCCTCTCGCCCGCCTCTCGGCTCTCCTCCTTTTCCAGTGGCGGCGGTGGGCAACGATGAGCCCCAGGGCGAAGCTGCCCGCGCCGCAGCACCAGGATGGGTGGATGGATGGATGGATGGATGGATGGATGGATGGCGCGGCGGGCGCTGGAGCCGCTGGCGGGGGAGGCAGGGGCGGCTCGGGCTGCGAGCGCGTTCCGGCCAGTGGGGCGAAAGGCACCGAGAATGCGGCGGCGGCGGCAGCGGTGGAGTGGGGCAAAGCGGAGGCAGGCACTGAGGAGCCCCAGGGTGAATCTGCCTGCGCTGCAGCGCCAGGATGGGTGAATGGATGGATGGATGCTGCTGCTGCTGGTGGTGGTGGTGGTGGGAAGGGGGATGGGAGAGAACGGGAATCCCCGGCGAAGCATGGAGGATGCAAAGGGAAGGGAGGGTGGGATCCTGGGACGGAACACCAATGAGAGAGAGGGGGTGGGCAATGGGTGGGAGGACAGGGCTGCCGTCTGGACTCCCAGGATTGATTCCAATTTAAGGCTGAAATCAGAATGCCACTGAACCGGGTTAACTTGCAAGTCGTGTAAACAGGATTAACCCGGTTCACTTATTTCGGTTTCCTTAAACCGAATTAAGGCATCCCATGTGGATGCAACCTGTATGAATAAACCACTGTTCATTATTACTGAAAAATATCGAAGCTTTGTGGGGAAAAAGCAGCTCTGTTTTTTAAAATATTTGCTTCCTGTATTGCCTCCTGTTCACTCTTTCTCTTTTCTAAAATCCATTTTACTCTCTGAACTTGCAACAGTAGAATGCTTTTCACAAGCTTTAACACACCTGTAAATGGAATTTACTTTGACTACCAGTACTATTTTGTTGATCAAAAATAAACTCACTCTTTTTGACTCCATCATTGTATTTCAACAAACAGCCAAGCATTCTGTAACTTCAGCAAAAGGCCTCAGCAATCATTCCCTCTTGTTCCATAGCAAAGTCTTTTCCACACTGCATTTTTGAGTAAAATACACCCTCTGTTGGAAAATAAGAAGCTGAAAGCATACATGTAATCAAGCCATTTGGATAAGGAATCTTGAATGTTCCGATACACTGACTTTAAACTAGCAGAATCTTTCCTAGCTTGATCGGACCTGCTTCCTCCAAATTTATTTTGGATAAAACATGATCGTTCTAGCGGGGGAGGGGAAACATAAAGTTTTTATTTTTTTCAAGTTTTGCTACATTGTAACACTCCAAACACCTTAAAAATAAATATGGGTTTAACATATTACTCTTTTCTTTTACAGTTGGATCCATGCTCATTTTGGTCTAGTGGTTAGGGAGCCAGACTCTTATCTGGGAATACTGGGTTTGATTCTGCTGTCCTCCACAAAGCCAGCTTGGTGACCTTGGGTTAGTCACAGGTCTCTTCTAAGCTCTCACAGCCCACCTACTTCACAGGGTGTGTTGTGGGGAGAATAGAACGCTTTGTCAACTGGATGAGAAAAGGGGGTAGAAAAGCCAACTCTTCTTCTTTTTCATCTGTTAAGTACATCTACTTAAAGCCTGTCTTTCCTATTTCCTTAAAGAGGGGAAAGAAAAGGGAAAGAAAACAGTTGCTGACATCCAGCAATATCAGTAGGATAATAGAACTCACATTGTACTGTCCCTTTATTCTACTGAATATTTTCAGCTGAGTTTCTTCATTTTAACATAAATGGTTGCTTTTCATTTTATATATAGCTTGCATTTGATGGAAGATGTTCCACATTCTATGCACTAATGCACATAAGCATCTATGACCACAGTGACAACATACTTAGTATTTTGTCCAGGACTTCCTGAACTTTTGGAAAGTGTTGGGTATTAATTCACAATCCGTCAATTTGATTCTGTATCAGACTGTTGTCTGTAAGAAATAAGTAAATGTTCTTGTCATCTTTTCTACAGTATATATCCAGATCACTGGGCACAAATCCATTTATATTACAGTTGTCTTCTCATTTAACTTGAAATATGCTTATATAGGATTAGTAGTATATGGAAAAGTGGACAGGTTTTCTGTAGAGATGAGGGAATTTCAGGAGGGTAGTTTGTAACCAAGATAACTCCTGCTAAAGTTCCTTTCTTTGCACAATTATGTAGGAACCCTGTCTTCTTTCTCATGTGGTAGCACTATGTATAGTAAATATTCATATGGTGTTCTGACCAGGTGGTTATAGATTGCTGTGATTGATTGGATTCATTAAGTCAGGACTGGCTTCTGGTGATTACATGGACACTTCCATGCCATCTTCTTGGCAAAGATGCAGCAGTAGCTTGCCATTACCTTCTTGCAGAGAGAGACTGGGAACCGAACCTGTGGACCTGGTGCTCTCTAAGGCATTGCTCTTCCACTGAGTAATGACCACTCCCATAGATCTGGTGGCATTCAACAGCTGTACACGGATTGGAATCTGCAGGGCAGCAGGAATGGGGGCGTATTTGCAAGCAGCCACTTATTTTTTTCTGAAACATGTCTCATAGAATTCAGAATAGGTACTTCTACTGTGCCATAGGTCCTGGCCCATGGATTCCCACTGGTAGTATTAATGCTTCATTAAATAGCATACCTATATGTGTTCATATAGACCCTTTTTGCACATGCAGTGAAGACCCCATTAGGAACCCGATAGGTATGCAATTGGTACAGATAAATTCTGCACACACAACCCCTTAAGAATCCCATTAGGACCCCTTCTGAACATGTTGTCCACACAAGCACTGTTGAAATCCGGATTTAATAGGGGTGTTTGGGCCCTTAAATCTGGATAAATGCAAGACCCCTAGGACCAGATACCAAAGATCCAGATCTTCTTAATCTGGGTTAAGAGAGGTACATGCAAAAAGGCCCATAAATGACAAATATGCAGAAAGTAGGTAGCAGTATCGAACAGGTACGTAGCAAATTTGCTAATTTCTCATACTTTTCCAGAATTCTGTTTAAAAGAATATTTTTTCTTTGTCCAGTTTAAAGATAAAACAAAACCTTTAATGTATTTTGCAGAATTAGGCCATAGCTGGATATGGGATGTAGCAAGGAATGGATGGGTTTAAATGTTCAATAGCCAGCATTATGGCAAAATCCAGCTCTTTCTCATCCTAAGCAACAACTGAAGGCACTTCTTTTTAAGATTCTTCAAGGGTTAGTCCTTAGTTTTTCCTTCTATGAATAACTATCTGAATTAGAGACTTTATTTGAAATCATGATTTACAGATCTTATACAAAACTATGTATTTGTTTGTCATCTTTTTGAAAGTGCGCTCTCTTTTGGGGTGATATGGAAATAGCTACCCCTGAGAGGGCAACCATCAGATATACTTTGCCACATCCAACATGATCATGGTTTTTAGCCTGGGAGGTAGAAGGAAACATTCATTATCTTATTTTTCTGACAGCTAGTCATGAACAAGCAGGATTAATTTTTGAAACAATGTTCATTATAGACCGGATGAACATCTGGAAAAAGAGGAGGAGGAGGAAGAAACAGAAGCCTGTTCTATCCATTATTACAATCTTCTGTCTGTTGCCATTAGGATGTATTAAAACAGTTCCCAGCATACCCATGGGACATCTTGACCACATTGCAGACCAGTCTACAGTAGAATGCTTCATTCACATTGGACAAGATGTTGGAGTAGGCTGTGGTGAAAAAATGGCACTGTAGGCTGCTCCAGCTGTTGACTTCTTTTAAGCAATATGTGCAGCATTAAAGGCAGATGTATTGGTCTAGTTGCTCATGTGTGGGCAGCACATGAGCAAGTGGTTCAGTCTGCTGGCCATACTACAGAAGGCCAGATACTATAGGGTGAGAGAAGCCACACCAGTTAAGTCTCAGGAACTATCTGCGTGAATCCAGAAGGCCAGCCAAGATTAGCAAGGAAGTAGGATAGGGATTGGATGTCCCTGCTGAGAGAAGCAACTGTCTTAATCCTCAAAGAACCACTCCCGCAGCCCCACACCAACACTTACTCCGGAAGATCCGAGTAAGGTTGATCAGCCATCATAGAGTTAGTCTTGGAGATACACACATGTTCTACAATCTCTCCCATGTCTTTAAATGGAACAGAATTAGGTTGGCTCACCAGGGTCCTATTAAGACTCCACTTTGATGAAGCTAAGGCTGCATTCATATGCAATAAAAGAAAGTTGCTCTGAAATGCCTTGGAGACAACTTAGAGATGCTTCTCAGATGGGACAATTTGCATCTCAACTTGCCCCTCTCAAGAAAAGCAGAAATGAGATGAGAAAATGAAGGACACACGTTAGCTTCTGTATGGTGCTGTTTTTGTGTGGCGGGCAGAAGGGAGACTTGATACATGAGAATGCACACTCAGTGTGCGTCCCCATGGCATTTTTACTCTGAAATTAACCTTGTTTTGCCTTGGACCATCCCCATGAACAGCCTCCAATCCAGGCTACATGAAGGGCAAGGAGACAAATCTGCGGCAGAAAAAAACCCTTTCCAACAGTTCTACACCCGAATTAGGGGGCAAGCACACATTATCCTGGAATCATGGGGACAATCCCGAGGTATTGGGGACAGAGGTTGACGATCACGGTATTAGTGGGCGGGGTCTTGCTGTCCCTGCCGCTAATGCTGCAATCGCAACTATTCCAGGCAAGGGCTTCCTTGACAGTTGAATGGCTCACATCATTAGCAGGCGGGGATTCATGCCCTGTGCTCACTCTGCCCTGTTTGGGCATTTCTTTTAATTATAAATTCACCCAAACCACCAAAATCTGTGGCAATGTGGGGGGTCATCTGGTCTTCCTGCAACACTTATTCCCACCCTGCTCTCTTGTCACTGGCAAAGCCACTATATAGGCAGTTAAGCCAAGATGTTCACCTCTGCTAAACTGCCTAGAAACATTGTAGTGGTTAGGGGATGGAATAAGCTAACCAAAGCCACTTTATAGGCTGTTAAGCAGAGATGTGCACTTCTGCTAAACTGCTAGAAACATTGTAGTGGCTTTGGTTAACTGCTGTTTGCTGGTGATTGGGGAACAGGGTTGAATTAAGGCTCGCGGGAAGATGCTTGTGAGGCACTGACATCGGCTACAGTGGGCGGGACAGGGATAGTGATGTAGCAGAAGATTCAGGTACCAGAAGAGGGGGTGGGAAGAAAAAGATGCGGGTCCGCAAAGTGCAGCAGGCATGGGGACAGGTCCATTCACTTTGAACCCGCATTGATCTGCATGGGGACACTTTATTGCAAATTGCAATGCACATTTTTATGACCTGCATCAAAAGCGAAGCAACCAGAGCCCATGGGGACATGGCCTCAGACTCAGATGAGGAAGAAACCAGGGATCAGAATAATGAAAAATTCACCTGCCTTGGTGTATGTGACAGTAACAGTCTGCAGATCAGAGCACTAGAAATGGGTAGTAGAGGTGACGCATTATTGGAACCTGGCTTTGATGTTTCCAAACTGTGTCCTGGTTCTTAGACTATCTACAATGTGTGTTATTTGGATATGTCATATGGCTCATTTTTGAGGAATTGTGATTAGCAGCTTGTTTATGATTACTGTCTGTCTTAGAATTGTTGCAAAAATACAAACATTAAAAAGTAACAGTCAAGATGGGCATTTCTATACTTATATCCATATCTGTATCTATCTATCTATCTCCATCAAAACCAGTGTTTCCGAAACTTTTGACATATGTGAACCCCTTCTATAATTTTCATAATGCTGAGTACCCCTCATAAAAAACATTAGGGATAAAAATTGTATTTTATAAAAATAATCAAAACCAGTGGAACTTACTAAAGCACGATAACAGGCGCCCGGAACTAACTATTAAAGAAGTAAGTTGTCTCTGTAACAAAGTGCAGTATATTCACGCCGTGTCACGCCTCACAAGACGGTTAGATAACACTGCAATTCTCCGGCGTTTAAACAGCCCCACTGCTCCACGTCAACTGTTAACATTACTGCAGTTTAAAAATGGCTGAACCCGAGCTGCACGAAGGATGTGCAGAAGTTCCCGCCATAATGAGTTGCGATACGATGTACGTTGGCCCCAGTTCCCGTGTAAAAACTGCGATACGCACCTATTTCTTTCCTTGTTCTGTGGGCGCAGCTAAGCACGGTGCAGTGGATATTCCCACGTGATCCGCACCAAACTCCGGTGCAATGCGTACCCCCACCAAACTCTTCTGATACCTCTTCACGTACCACACTTTGGGAAACACTGATCTAAACCTTGGACAGAATCGCACTTAGTGGACTGGAATTGTCTAAATAGAAAATTTCAGGCTAGTTGAGATCAATGTTGAGGCCATTCACATTCTGCCTTGTGGAACACTTCTGTTCTATTCCAGCAGTGCAACAAATGTGAATGGCCTGCCTGGATCTCTATGGCAAAGTCCAAACTGGCACCTAAAGCAGGTTCAGACATTGCAGGGGCATCCAGACACTGCAATGCCCCCTTGCTTCACAGCATCCAGAAGAGTGCAAAGACGCTATCCCTGGACCATTCTTTAGGTTCTTGGAATGCCTGTGGTCAGCTTGTGTAAAGTTGTCCATAGCAGGGACAGCCAGGGTCCAGCTCTGACAACTTCCAGACGGTTGTGGTGGCATCCAGGTGCAAAGGTGGCATTCCAGTGGGCAGCATACAATGTTTGCTAAGATAAATGCAAAAAGATCTCCAATCAGTTATTTTCTTTCTGCAGTCAAACTGCTCCTAAACTTTCTGAAGATGATTTTACTCCTTTGAGTAGATCAGAACACCAAACCCACTTTTCTAGTTCTGTCAAAGTAAGTCTAAAGCAATTTGTACAAGTATTTAGGCAAATGCATTTGAATAACAGAAGCCTGCGTAGGAAGATGGAACAGGGAAAGAAAAAAGCCTCACTTTTGCCTGCCTGTATTCAGAACAAAATGTACAGATTAGATCCTAGTTCAGGTAAGCTGAACAAGGATTAAGTTGTTGCTCTGCCCCATCTCTGTGACCTATGCTCTTGACCTGAAGGCTGCTGCTGCCTTATGAAGCTACTGCTGCTGAAATGAGATCTATGTTCAGTTCATATATCATTGGGTTTGGAATTCTGAAAACGGAGCCTCTACAGAGGGACCTTCAGAATGGAAAGTACATATACTATATCTGTCTTTTGTTATAGTTTCAGTGCTCATCCAAGCTGTTAGTATTCAATGTTAACATAAATCACTTTTAGACTTCCAAATTTGTGGGAAAATACTTCCTGATGGTTTCCATTATATTCAAAAGCAATGCAGAGGTAATACTGATACAGGACTAGTAAGCATCAATTTAGGTTTCTTCTTTACCACAGCATTGTATGCTAGCAGTTACAGCCACGGTGGGCACATACCAGTTCCCTTGCTGTGGAGCTTCTCCTAGGCAGAAGATATCTGCAAGTGGAACTTTATTTGCAGCTAAATTGTTTTCATCTCAGTTGGTCATCCAGAGATCTAGACACCTTTTAAACTTCAGCCATGTTTCTGGTCCACAGGAGAACTGCCCAGAGTGGAGGTGGAGACTTTCTCCTGCAAGATCCCATTTTGAGGGAAGGTGAATGTAGCCACTCCAATGCCCTTGGCTGCTTCCGCACTTACCTATTTAAATCCGGATCTACCTCATCCGGATTTAGTAAATCTGGTTTAGAATACATCCAGATTTACTAAATCCGGATGCAGGGTAGATCCGGATCTATGAGGGTAGATCCGTATCTAATAGATATGGATCTACCCACCCCTGTCCTTCTGCACACGCAGCGGATGGACGACTTAGATACGGATTTGAGGTGGGTGTTGTGCGGACTCACAGCACCTGCCTCACATCCATGTTCCGGGGGCCCTTCTCTGGCCCACCATGCTTGGCTCCGCCGAAGCCAAGCATGGCGAGCTGGGGGACTCTGCTGTTGGGGCTCACCCTTGCCCCAGAAGCAGCAGATCACTGCTTCTGGAGCCAGGGGGAGCTTCTACAAGGCCCTCCCTAGCCCCCCAGGGGAGAGCCTGAGCGATCCCCTCCTTACCTTTTCAGCGTCGACCCGATTGTGGTTGCGGGGACCCAGGAGGCTGTGTGCCTGCGTGCTGCGCGCCTCCTGATTGGCCAGAGCTACGACAACGTCACTCAGCTGGCTTCATGGAAGAGGGCAGAATCAACCCCAGTATTCTCAGATAAGAGTCTGGCTCCTTAACCACTAGACCAACTGGAAGGTGGAATTAGGGCAGAATACTGTGGTTTGTCTGCTAGTGGGAGCTGCTGGCCACAACCCCCCATCCTATCCCTATCAAGACTGGAGGGATGCTGACGAATGTTCTGCACTGGTTGCTTATTCCCTACTGAGCTCAGTTCAGGGTACTGATGGTATGATATGAAATCCTAAAAGTCTGGGGCCCCTAACATTTGAAGGAGCATCTTCTTCCATATAGACCTGTCCCAAATATTAAGATTACACGGTGACAGCCTTCTTGTACTTCTGCCACCCAGTGTGAGGGGTGGTAGTGAATTAGAAGGCTTTTTTCTCTGGTGCCCTGCTGGCTTTGGAACAGCTTCCCAGTGGAGATACACCAAGTGCTAATGTTATATAGCTTTTGATGCCTGGGTTAAAATATACCTTTTTAACACTGATGTTTAGCTTCAAAGGACAGCTATATTTTAAGTACACGTTAAGTATACTTTACAGTACTTAAAATTTTTATGGATTTTATTTTATTTTTATCATTGTAATTCACACTGGGATCTTTGGATGAAGTGTGGGATATAAACCCTTGAATAAATTAATAATTAAAAATAAAATCATGGGTTCTATTTTGGGCTGCCTTTGAAGATGATTGGAAAATGGAACTTGTTCAAAGCACTGCAAATAGCTTGCTGACAGGGGTTTCTGGCTAGACTCAATATTACTCCAGTTCTCAAAGATCTGCACAGTATCTGGTTATCATTTTGCTGTGCTGTCTAAATCCCTAAATGTTTTGGAAGCTTCTCCTTTCATACAATCCTGCCTGTCAGTTAAGACCTTTATGAGGAGCCCTTCTAGTAACTTTGTCATTCTTGGATGCTCATTGGATGGCTGATAAAGAGAGGACAGTAATGGCTTTGGATTTAGACTATATTTCCTTTCAAAATTCACCAGACACTAAAACCAAGCACCTTTTAGCCCCAGGTGAAAACACATGTGTTCACATTTGGTCATTAATATTTCTTCCTTAATTTATGCTGGCAGAGAAGAGTATTTTTTTAAAAAAAACAAGTAAATTAATAAATTATTTTCACAGTAATGTGAGAACAGGATGCTGGATTATTTATTTATTTATTTATATTTATTTATATTTATATTTATATCCCGCCCCATACCCAAGGGTCTCTGGGCAGCTCACAACATTTTAAGACACACACATATAAAATCTGTATAAAACAATGCTTATGCAATGATTATGGATTATATAGGTCTTCCTTGCCACCTACATCTACATTTTAATGCCTTCAGAGTAAAAGAATGTATCAGCAAAGTGGTAAACAGTTTTCTTTCCACATTATCACCCTAGAAAATCCACCTTCGGATTAGATATAGTGTACAGGAAATGACCCATCACTTTGTGGATGTTTCTCATCCTGAAGGTGGATTAAAAAAGGATTAGAACTTAGGTGTAGCATAGTTCTGATAGGAGTGTGCACAAATGCAATTTTCTACACTTAATTTGATTAGAATAGAATATTCGAATGTCCGAATTTATATGAATAGAGAAAAAACAAATGTATTCAAATTAGAATGGATTCAGATACATTTGTATCTATTTGTACAAATATTCTATTCGTATTTGATGATATAAATGTTGCCAGCATTCATATGTGTCTGTACGCACCTGTATGCATTTGTACACATCCCCTTCTAATCCCATTTTTGTCCCATTTGTATCCGTACAAATGCATATGGATACGAATAGGATGCATAATATGCATATGTATGTACATATGTATGTAATACATATGTAATGTGCACGTATCCGTAAACATACAAATGTCAAAATAATTCGTATGAATGATTCAAAATGTTCAAATTTTGTTAAGCATTTGAATGTTAAAAATCTAATGTACTGTACAGACATTTGATTCAAATTCAAATGTCCGAATTCAAATAAATTTGATCGAATTTTAAATGTTTTGAATATTCTTGCACATCCCTACGTTCTGATCTTATACTCTCATGAGTATGAAAGAGCTCATCTTGCTTGCCTTGCCATGGGTTTGTTCCATACGAACTACACCCCTGTTCTGGTTCAATATGTTACTCCCTGTTGGAGAAAGGTTTAGGACAAATTATTAATTTAAGAATGAACGGGGTCTTTGAGCTAATGTTTCTTTGGATCTGCAACTTTGCTGAGTCAGTTCTGAATTGGTTCTGTGAGACAGAGAGATTAATAATGGTCCTGCAGGCATCAAAACAAATGAGAGTTAAGGCAATGTTCCTTAGCTCATTTTTCTTAGCACTGGACACTTCAACCATCTTTCCCTTCCTATACTATATTGCAAAAATCCTGGCCCCTGCTTTCAGCTCAGCGCCAGACTTATCACTTTTATTGATTTCCAAGAATCCATGAACCATGGTAATAAGCCTGACATTGCAGTATGAGCCCTGATTCCATAGAAAGTATCCATCTGCTAGCACACCTGTCACTTTCTTCTGATCTATCTGACAGATCAGTCTGATCTATCAGCCACATCTGAAGTCGGCTTACACAGCCATCAATATTTCCTCTTAGATGATACTGTTCAATTAGCTGGACTATGCACAAATTCTCTTCTAGAAGCTCCTATGCTTCCTTTTGTCCCGGTCTACAGTCTAAATGGGCAGATATTGTCCCCCAAGATGCTCATATCCCACTGCCTTGTCTTTCTGCATTTCCTGGTGCATTCTTTGTGTTCTGAAGACAGTACTTTTGGATGAAGTGGAAGTAGCAAATCATGGCAGCATTCATTTTCCTAAATGTTTGGCACCATATCAGTTTTAACACAAGGAAACCCACTCCTTGGCACCAAGCTCATCTTTCAACATCAGGTGTTGTGTTATGATACCTGCTATATAAGTTGTGGCTCAACTTACCTCAGGCTATGAACAGTCTGGTGCCTTAAAGGCAAGCAGTTGCCTGCTGGAGAGCATGATGTCTGTCCAAGGCTCCTAGGGGACGGGTGATGGGGCAACATATCATTCATAGAGCAAGTGGTTTATCTGTTGTGTTTCCGGGTGCCTCTCACATTAGGAAAAGAAATAGGAAAGTCTTTGGCAATTCAGCAGGGAGCACACTTTTATGGAGGCATCTGCCCTCAGATGCCCCCCGTGTTTTGTGGAGACACAGCCATACAATGAAACCTGAAATTCATTTAGTATGTTTGTGAGCATACTCCATAGTGCATTTGTGAAAGATCAATAAATGAGCCCCTAACTGTTTACTTATTCAGAACATCTGTTCTTTAAAGCAGTTCAGTGTACATTAATATAAAAGTTGGCATAACCAATGACCAAGGTGATTTTTTAAAAAGCAGTTTTTATGGATTAGCTGTCTCATATTTTTACTATGCAGAGAAAGGTATTGTCCTGCCATTCAGGAACCCTGTGTACCAATGATGGAAGCACAGGGTGTAAATGTATGTGTGTATAACTATGCTGTTTAAATATTGTGTAGGTACTAGGGATGTGCCCAGATGGTTTTTTTTGGGTCATTCAATCCATAATGAATCAAATGTTAGAAAATCTGTATTGATTTGAATAGATCCTCTTCAAATGTGGTAGGATTCTATTCAATATGTATTCATAGGAATTCGTATGAATATCCAATTCATATCCGATACAAACAAATACATATCCAATATGAATGAATACCTATCTGTCCCAAATGCATACATATCTGATACGTATCCAGTATACGTATCCTGTAACATATCTGCTCTGAAAACATCAAATCCAACCTGAATCCCTTTTTAATCTGCTCTTAATCCATGTCAAATACAATCTGGATCTGTTGCAGATGTGACTGGCACAGCCGCTTTCCCATCTCCCCAGTTTAAGGAATGTCCAAACTATTTGTGCAAATGTCCAAAACATTCATATTCATACAAATGTTAATGTATGAATGTCCTAAACTGTCTGAATAACAAATGTTACAAATATCTGTGCACACCATGACAACTTTTGCAAGAGATTTGGGGGGGGGTATTTTAAAATAAGCATCACCTGGTGTATCAATTTACATGAAAAAGTCTGCAGTAGAGATGTGACAAACCAGTTTGGGTTCAAACCAGTTCAGACTGGACTACGAGGTTTGACCTTGTTTGAATCTAGTTGAACCACTGATATTCCAAGGGGTCCCATTTGAACAAAACTGAAACAGGGAAAGTTCGTTGAAATGGGATGAACCACCCAGTTCAATCCAAATGGCTTTGAATTCAGCTACAATTGCCCTTAAAAAGGACTCTCCCCCTTTTTTTAATGAGCAGATCTAAACCTGCTCAAAGTTTTAATTTGAACTCAGTTGAACCTCTTCAATCTGGCTTGAATTGGAACCAAGCATCTTGTACTTTAATTCAAACTAAACTATAGTTTAAGACTTCATGCGAATCTCTAGTATGTAGTGTTTGGCATAAGCAGTCTTTAATATAAAGATGACTAATGAATGGCCCTCTTTTTCTTTTCAATTATTGCCACTGGACCTGCTAGCTGGATGATGTACGCTGTAGTTCAATAACATCTGGAAGGTCACATATTAGTCCATTTAGAAGATACTGGTTTAAAATGTAATACTGAAAATATAACAAATATAGCTATAAGGTTTCTGTCATTGAACCTTCAAAAGTACCGTAGTGCAGTTGTAGGCTGAAGCAGATAAATTACATTTAAACAAACTTCTGATGAATCAGTATATTTAAAAAGATTGTGCAACATGAAACTGGATAAGTTGAACAGCATAATAAACAGATTCTAGTTTACTTTTATTATAAGTAAAATCTGAAATATCCCCTTTGATATCTTGCAACTACTCTCCATAGTTCCATTGTCCACTCAGAAATAGGGCAAATTCAAGAGGGATTTTGGAGATAAAAATCAAATAGCTACCAATGAAAGCCTACCTGTGGGTGTTTTTTGTGGTGATATTTACTTTTTTCCAGTCACATTTGATAAAATGACTTGGAAACTAGTTCTAGATTATTGAAGCTGCACAACACGTGTGATTATAAGCTTCACTGAAAATATTTACTTCTGAGTGACATTTATGCAAAATTACATATATAGAGCATAAAATGCTATAAATGTGCATTTTATGATAGCTTCACTAAAGCATTCCATTAGCTGCAAGTAACTTCCCATTTTAACCTTTATTTTTAACCTGTTCACAATAATGAGATTTATTGGATTCTAAACTTCTTAATCTATTGCGAATGTCCAGAGTAATGTCCCTTTTCCATTGGCATCTTTAACTAAATGCAAATATTTTCTAGAGGGCAAAGGAAATTGTCTTATTTGACTTATGTGAATCCTGTTTACTCTTCAACTCTGAACTCAGCAGGTTAAGTAACTGAAAGACAGAAAAGTTCCTATATTTCTATTTCCAGCTGGTGATACACAAAAGACAGGAAGTTATCTCATTAATAGGGCACCAGCTTTATGCAAATTATAGTTAGGAGAAAGGCTTCCCTTCATACTTTTTTTTTCATAAATTACCTAATAAAGTCAGAATAAATGGCCATATTCAAGAGTCTTTTGTTGTATTTTTAGAACAAGACTCTTTCTGTTACTGCAAATATGACTAAATGTGCCTTGTTCAAAAGGGCTGTTTATGAAATAAGGCCACTCAAAAGCTTTTATTCCTTAACAGCCTTCAGTTACTTTAGTGCCACAAAAATTAACATAATTAGTCACAGAGAATAGATGACATAAGCAGCATGCCAGGCACAAAAGGGGAAACCAGTATCTAAGGAAGGTATTTGGAAAGATCAAAAATTTTCAAAGTGCTCAGTACTAGAAGGTCCTTTTTATTTGTGCACAGCCTTAAGACACTGCTCTCTCTCTTTTTTTAACTCCGTGAAATTCACATAATGAGATGCAGCAGACAGATGACATTAGCGATGAGGCATTAGAAAGAGGTCAGTTTCTTCTGAAAGATAGGCCCTGTTCCTGCTCGTCATTAATTTGCAGCTTCAAAGCAGCAAGCATATGATAGTCTGGCATGTTAAGCAAGTTGCAGTTATCTTTAAATAACCATTTTTTCCAGTTATTAGAAGCTAAAGTTTTTAAACTTCTGACTGAAAGCAAAATTAAAGCACGCAGCAGTGCAAAAAGACTGGAGAGAGATTAGAAAAAGAGGAAATCAAATATATTTTATAAATGAAGTTAGCTTTTCCCTGGGGAGGGGGAGCTGCCTTAACTTTTAAGAGCGGTGTGATGCGTGCAGACCTCCAAAGATAGAAAGTAGGGCTAATAAAGTGAAAGGGAAATCCGCTATTTTTAGTAGCTGCCTTTGTGTTAATTAAAATGTTCGGATTGTGGTCAGCAGAGGGTTCTTCTCAAAGGGAAAGACAAACAAAAGCTGCAGATGAACATCCCATTTTCTGTGGGGTTTATTCTGATTATGTCTGCAGGCTTTCGGGTGAATATGCACTTATTGATTAAAACACAAAATAAAGACAGTGAATTTCGTTTAAAAAGTCAGTTAGCCTGAAATATGCCAAACTATAGTTTTGTACAGAAGTAGGAATGGTTGGGATGCTGCAGAAAATATTGAAATCTGAATGGGGAAAAACCTTGAACTTTTGAGGAAAAAGTCCAGTCTGTCCCCAACTGCAATTTTGTCGTTGCTGCTATATAGTAAATAGCTTTCTCTAACAATTTAGTTCATAGTAATGAATAAACATTTAAACAAAGTTATCAGAACTAATATTTATCAGTTCCTTTGCTGTTTTTTTAATTCCTCATTTTTAAATGTGATTCAGAACAGATGGAATTATCTAGATACCTTTATATTAATCTGGTTCCAAACTAGTGAGGGTCAAACCACAATAAGGATGTGCACAAATATTCAAAATATTGGTTATTTGGGCAAATTTGGACATTAAAAAACAAATCAAATGTCCATACATTTGTTTTTTAGTATTCGTACAAATATGAATATTTTGAGTTACTTGTACAAATAATTTGGACATTTGTATGTGTACAGATATATATGCATCACATACAGACAGGATGAAAACGGGATGCATATGGGATGAAAATGGGATGCGTTTTTCTTTATTCATACAAATTCGGATTTTTGAATATTCAACTTGAGTGTAAAAAATTGCATTCGTGCACACCCCTAAACCACATGCATAATTCAAGGCAACTACCAAGCAGAAGTTGACGCGAACTACTTTCAAACATGTTAAGATCTTTTGGGCCCTTCCAGCCCTGAAAGAGGCTTGAATGCTCCTAGAAGTTCTAATGGTGTGTGAACCGTGAGGTTTCAGGTCTTCTACAATGTGACTGAAAGCTTAAGCATGGATGTGGCCTTATTTTCACAGGAGTAGACATCTGAATAAAAACATTGCCAGGGATCTTGCCTTTTCATCAGAATAAGCTAACTAAGGAAAACTACTTGTATTTTCCAGATTGTTCTTTTTAAAACCCTTTAATTGTGCATTTTATCCTTGGTAGCCAACATTATGCTAACCATTCAATTTTATTTTGCGAAACAAGTGATAGTGCTTTAGGGCTACCATTTAGAAAAGAGAACAGGGTTCCTGCACTTTTAAAAGCTATACAGGAAAGAAAAATTCAGCAGTTATCTATGTAATAACTCTATTGTTTTTCCAAATGCAACAATTGTATGCAGTTATTTATCTACAAACACACAGATCCCTCTATATATGACTTAGAATACCTTTTTAAAAACCCCAAACTTGAGTGTGCCCACATTACAGTCAATCCTGGGGTCCCTTTCCCCCTATAGAAGAGTCTCTGTCTTAAAGCAATTCCCTTGTCTGCTTCATTATCAAGCTGCAACTCCACATTCATTCTTCTCTCCTGTCCTAGCCGATTCTGAGCCAAGCTTTTGTCTTCTCATTGGTCAATCCAGAGGCATCTTGGAGCCTGACTCAATCACACTTTTCACCAGAATTCCCAGGTGTCAGTCCCAAACAGCTTATTCCCAGTGCCTGAAATCCTTGTGAAATGGAGGCTGGGCATTAAAGAATAAAAGAGAGTTAACCTGTCTAGATGTTGTTATAATAACCTTTAATGATGGGCCCAAAGCTGAGTAGAAATTTCTGCACTTAACTACTAGTGTGGTTCAGAAGAGATCTAAGCCCCTGTCCCCATGCAAGTTTGGTACGGTTCCACGCACGGGATTGGTGCAGTCCGTCCACATGGGTTTTGGATTTGGTCTGCAAAAAGCATGCCAATCCTTCCCAAACCATGCCAGAAGGGTGCCAAATTTGATACCTGAAAAAACAAGTCTTGGCACGCTTTGGGGGACCAGTATGCATTGCTCAGCGAGCCAGGAATGCACATGGGGACACTAGTGGTCTAACGGGAAGGAGATTTGGGCTCACATCATTGGGACGTGGGGTGAGCTTGCTGTCCTGCCTTGTCCATTGAAGATTGTGGCTGCTGACTTTTAAAAATGCCAATCACAAAGGCAGGCTGGAGGACGGCTTGCTTTTTGAATTTTCTGCCATTTCCATGCGGCTAATTCCAACCCCATTTCAAGAATGCCAAGGCAGGCTGCATAATGGCTTGATCTCTGTTCCGTTTGCAGCCCTCGTTTCCCTGATCTGCAAAGCAATCATAAATAAAGGCTTGATTTTCAGTTTACAGTCATTCTCGCAGCCCCCAATGGAGCAGAGGTGTGCACAACCGCTCAAGCGCCTACTGCCACTAAACCTTGTAGTGGCTTTCGATATTTTTTTTAAAAAAATTAAAGTTATTTTTATGAATGAAGCTTTATTTTAACTTGTTTCCATGCCCCCCACCCCATTTCTGGCTGCCTGTGCTGCTAAGGGAGGGGGAATGCGGCACAGGGTTGGGCTGAAGACAATCTGGCTGCCAATAAGGAGAGAGGGGGCGGAGAGGAGGGGGTGCTGCTCTGCTGCACGAGGGTTTGGCATGGTTCTCAAGGGGACGCGTCCATTGGTGCTCAACCTGTCCCTGTCCCCGCATTGCCGGGAATCTCATGAGGATGCCCAAAATGCATTCCTGGTCCCATGCCTGGCCCATGCATGCCCAAACAGCACCAAAAGTGAGCCAGATGGCCAGCATGGGGATGCAGTCTAAGGGGCTTGATTTCACTACACTACCATGGGACAGTGTAGGCCCCACCCCTGATCACTCCATCCACGTAGAGAAGAGCATAGCGTGGAATAAAGAACTCAAAATGATGTCCTATCATGATCTACTACTAGATTAGTGGGCTCATGGGGATCATTTTTAGCAGTGTTACAGGAAATAGTGGTAAAAATGATACCAAAGCTGGCACACCACCAAAAAGAGCCCTCCTGAAAACTTCAGTGACTGAGAAAGAAATGTGAATGGTCCCGTCCTGCTCCAGGTTGTGTGGGATGGGTTGTGCCCTGACCTAGAATATTAAAGGTAAATGCAAAAATGAGGTCTGACTGCATCCACACACTTTTTTTAAAAAAAGCAACTCAAAAGTGGTCTCAAGGTGATGTTAAGTGGATGCTAGTACTCCCATACCAGCCCTTATCCAAAAGAGGGCCTGAAACATAGGGACTGGGACAGAATCTGCTCCTGATAGTACTGTGTTTGCAGAGCAGGGGGGAAAAATCTGTAAATGTGGCACTTGGCCTTATTCTGGAAGATATCTCAGGATAGCAGTCTGCTGGCCACAAGCTAATGCAGACTATGACTGGCCTTATTTGGGCCTTCCATAGTCTGCACTAGCATGCAGATAGCAAGTTCCTGTTCTGGTATATATTTGAGAATAAGGCCAAGTGCAGAAATGCCCTATGTTTGATCTTGCCACTGCTGTGGAGGACAGCAGCACGAAGGCCAGCTTGCATCCTGCATTACATCAGGCTCTGAAAATGACCCAATGTACTGGCCCATTTTTAGAACCTGGCAACATGTCCCTGCATGGAAATTTTGAAGCTGAGGAACTTTTATCCCTCAGCTTTGAGGCTCTCATGGCCAAGGATGCACTGCCATTCACCCTGTTTCGGGACCAGAAAAAGCACTTTGGCCCAAGAGTGATTCCCTCTGCAGGCACCAAGTTTGTTTCTGTGAAACTTGCCGAACATGGAAGCAAAGTCAGGTGACGTGGGTAGTGAGTTCTGCAGGTTCTATTTCAATTAAAATTAAATAGTTTTGTACTCACAAAGTGTAACATGTATAACTGGAATGAGCAGAAATTATGAATGGGTTATGCATGTTAAGGTCTACTTCAGTTTAATTACAACATTGACTCAAAAGCAATACATAACTGAACCTACACGCAGACATACATACAGTGATACAGCACATCCATATAGTTGTTAAATATGTATGCAACCAGCAGTATAAAATACATACCCAGACTTGCTCATTATGCCTAAACTTTTGCTTTAATCACAAAGCTTTATACATTATTTTAAACACATTTTTAACACATGTTAATAATATTCATGCCGTCACTTTGAAAAATCTGCGAGATGTGGTTAATGAAGAGAAACTGCAGTATAAATTGCATGTAAAATATGCAATTCACACCAGCATAAAAGACCATGCTATTTTTCATTAAATGTCTTTTAGCTTGTTGAGATTTATTCTCTATAGTTTATAAAGAGCATCATCAGGAAACACCTCTTAAAACAACTTCGTATACACAAGGCAATCTTCTTGGTTTAATGAGATCCTTTTGTTTAAAAAAATAGATGGCAAGCCTATCTCACATTATGAAAAGTAAATCCTAATGAAAAGGCGCTCACAAATTTTTCTCTTCCTGTTCCTTCCGCCCACCCTGCCCTCTCCTTGTTACAACATACTCACGCAAATATACAGATTGCATAGGTAGTTGATTACAGTGAATGGGGCAAGATTTCAATGATACACAGTTCTACAGTGTTTAATGGTAAGCATATTTGTTATTGTTTTTCAGTTGTCCTGAATGTTTCTGAATAAGTTTCCAGTGTGATCTTCAGAAGCAGCAGTAATGCTGGATGCAAGCAAGAAAACTACAGATAACGCTATGGGGGATAGGAGATATTTTGTTTTTCCCTATTTTTTTTTTTAAATGAAAGACTAGGGCCCTCTCTGTACTGACCTTTAGTCCATATTAGCTAGATCCATATTAGCTAGATCTGGACCGACCACAGGCATTTGCACTGAGTGAGCTTTAGAACAACAAATGTGTGCTAAAGAGTGCTAGGACAGATATAGGCCACATTTATCTGCTCTACCATTAACTCAGTTTGGTTCTGGATCTTCTCTACACTTATGCAGATGATATGTTCTTAGCAGCTTCCTGATCAGGGGTGATTTCAAACTTCCCTTCCCTGTCCACTAGACGGGAAGGAAGTACAATATGCTAATGTTGACTAGCACTTGAACTTGGAGTGCTAGTCAATGTTACGCACACACACACAATCGAATACTTACCTTGATTTGATTGCGGGGCTGGTCCTCTTCAGGGTGCTGCCATTTTGGCTGCGGTGCACTTTCTGCTGGATGAAGAGGTCAACAGGGCTGCTATGCAAGTGCTGGGAGCAATGCAAGTGTGCTGGCAGCCCTGCAGCCCTCCTAATGCGATTGCGACCGTGCAGAGTGTCATCATCATCATTGTGACCGTGCTGATGCATTCACAGTTGTGGAGGGTACCACAGTCGTGTTCCAGGGGCAGCTAAATCAGTCCAATTTGGCAGGAACAAGCATAAATGGCTCCCTGTTCTATTTTAACAGTGGGGGCAATTTCATAAGTGCACAAAATTGCACTACCAGAATACGTATGCTGATTAGTGATGTGCACAAATATTTGTAGCCATTTGAAATCCAATCGAATATGCCAAATTTGAACATTCAAACGCGAACCGACTGTCCCAAAATTTGAACATAAACATTCAAATCAATTATTTTATTTCAGATCTATTTGTTTGAATTAGCCAGACTTTTATATGTGTATAAAGTTCATACACAATGCGTACTTGAAGATCCGCACCTTTCCCACAGCCGTATGCATTTGTACAGATCCGTACAGGGCAAAAACGGGTTGTATATGGGATAACTACAGGATTCGTATGGATGTGTACGGATGTGGGGAAGATGCCTACATGCACATATGAATGTGGTCGACATTCGTATATGCAGATTCGAATAAAAAATTAGAACAAATAGATTCAAATTTGGTAAATTTGAATTGAATCTTGTTAAATTTGAATTTAAAAGATTTGTGTCAAATCAAATTTTTGGGTATTTGATTTGATTCGAATAGAATGTCAAAAACAATTTGCGCACATCTCTAATGTTGATGCTGTACCCCTTTCCATATCATTCTATGAATATGCAGGGTGACAGGGTGACTCATGTGTGCACCCCATTCACACCTCCCATTCAGAACAGTGATGTTCCTCCCAACAATTATTGCACATTTCTTACCAAATGGACGCCCACCAGAATGTTTTGCCACACTCACTGCCCTTCCCTACCTGCCAATGCCATGGACAGGGGTAATGTCATTGTTATTAGTGTAAACCCCCTTTCATGTGTATGATGCTGTCTCATAGCATGGTTATATGCCATGTTGTTTACTCATTGGCTGTCCACCCCTTGGGACCAAGGTAATTATATAGCCAGAGTTTGAGGAGTGTTTACTTGACTGATGTGTAGAGATATCTGAAGGAGGCTGCAAAGCTGGACTGAATATCTCTCATCTGATTTGAATTACTACTGACCTTTTTGCCCTTTGGACTCCCTCCTCTGGCATTGAAGACAGTACACAACTGTCAGGAATATGAGGAACTGGTGGTCCTACCTTCATGAATGTGTCTAATTACTTTTGAAGTTGTTAGCCATAGTTATTTTTATATATATATTATTTACATATTATATCCCTACTGTGTACAATAATTAAACATTAAAAACAAAATTAGCCTAACTCACAGGTTTGCTGTAGAGATAAGACTAGGAGGTAGAAAATAGTGTGTGCTGCCCTGGGCACTTCAGAAAAAGAAGTAGAATATAAATATCATAATTGCTATAAATAAATAAATAAATATAAATTAATAAATAAAATAAATAAAATTTTTACAGTACCCAGAGGAGTAGAATAATTGCCTCTTTAGCCAAACAGACACACACATGATACATCCTCACTGGCCATCTGAATATAGAGAGGGATGAGGTTTGATATACCTCAAAAAGAAGTCTGGACACTATCACAGAGAAGAACCTCCCAGGGGACCGTTTTTCTTTAGCTTTTGAGGGTGATGGCATTGCCAATAAGTCTTCACCAGCAGGTTTTAATGTACAGCTAGGGCTGTATTGAAAAGAGATGCCTCAGAGAAAGAGTGGGGGCCCTGATGCTCCAAGCCTTTTCTAATTGACCTTTTCTAGCACAGAATGTTTAGGAAGAGGGGAGGAGCATACTGGTGTGTGAACAAGCCCTCCTCAAAAATGATTAAGTGGTTTGTTTGTTTGTTTGTTTTTAGTGTATCTGATCACAACCTAGGTTGCTTAGATCTTTGGACCCCAAGTTTTTCAGGGTTTTGTAAGTCAAAGTTCAAACTTTAAATTAGGCTTCAGACAAAATTAGCAACCGGTGCAATTCTGATAAGACTTGCATGATACCTTTTTGGCCAGCAGTGCATGTCAGCAGCCTTGCTATTGCATTCAGACGTAGTTGCAACTTCGAAACCTTTCTCCAAAGGCAGCTTTGCATTTTATGACAGAGAAATCTGTTGTTGAACTATCACTATGTAGAAAAATATTTATTTTGGTACATGCTGAAGTTTGGAAGAACTGAAACTCCTGGAGCTTTGGAGTTTGCCCAACATATTGGGCATTTGTCCAGTTCACTTTTATGTTTCATTAGAACACCAGAGTGATAAGTCACACCCATATTTCATTGAAAACTCATGATAAACCACACTTCATTATAAATTCAGGCAGGGCACAACAATAAAAATAGCAGTGCACTGAAACAGTAGAATGCCATAAAGACATCAATAAGCAGCCAAATTATGGCCTTTTTTAGGGGGTAGCAGATGGCCTATATACAAATTAATCATAAGGAGGCACCAGAGTTGTACCAGAGTTGGTCCTTGCAATATTGCCAGAGAGAAATAATTCCACAAGCTGGACAACAACAGTAAAGCCATCTTTCTTTGATATCAAGTGGACACTCAGTTGCCTTCCCAGACAAAAACTGAACTAGGGATGTGCATGAATATTTATAACATTCGAAATTTGGCCAGAATTGGTCATTTGAGTTCAAACTGAATGTTGGCATATTCGAAGACTGACATTCGAATTTGAATCAATTTTTTTGATACATTTGTGTGAAGCAGAGGTGTCAAACTCAATCCAGCCGAGGGCCGGATTCAAAAAAAAAAAAAAAAGTGAGGGCCAGGGGGCGTGGCGGGGGGGCGTGGCCGGGATACAGAGGAGGGGCTGGGGGTGTGGTTGGGGCGTGGCAGGGGGCGTGGCTGGGATACAGAGGAGGGGCTGGGGGCGTGGTTGGGGGCGGGGCTAGGGCAACGAGGAGGGTTAGGGGCGTGGCCGGGGCCAGGGAGGGGCTGGCTGTTCATGGCGCCGCCCGCCCGCGCTCTCGCTCGCCTCACCTCCTTCTGGCCCAAGGAGGCGGCGCCGCGCGTCGGCCCGCCGCGCGGCGTGCATCAGCGGCGGGCCGCAGCCACAGGCGGGCCGCTTTGGTGGCGTTGGCGGCGGCAGCTGGCGAGCTGCTTCGGCGGCGGCGGCGGCGCTGCGCGGCGTGCGTCAGCGGCGGGCCGCAGCCGCAGGCGGGGTGCTTTGGCGGCGGCAGCGGCGGCAGCAGGCGAGCTGCTTCGGCGGCGGCGGCGGCGCTGCGCGGCGTGCGTCAGCGGTGGGCCGCAGCCGCAGGCGGGGTGCTTTGGCGGCGGCAGCGGCGGCAGCAGGCGAGCTGCTTCGGCGGCGGCGGCGCTGCGCGGTGGCGGACCGCAGCCACAGGCGGGCCGCTTTGGCGTCGTCGTCGTCGTCAGCAGGCGAGCTGCTTCGGCGGCGGCGACGAGGAGGGTTAGGGGCGGGGCCGGGGCCAGGGAGGGGCTGGCTGTTCATGGCGCCGCCCGCCCGCGCGCTCGCTCGCCTCGGCTCGCCTCCTTCCGGCCCAAGGAGGGCGTCAGCAGGCGGCGGGCGCGCGTCGGCCCGGCGCGCGGCGTGCGTCAGCAGCGGGCCGCAGCCGCAGGCGGGCCGCTTTAGCGGCGGCGGCGCTGCGTGGTGGCGGGGCGCCGCCGCCGCGGCGGCGGCAGCGGCGGGGCGCCGCGGGCCGGATTGGAACGCCTCGCGGGCCGGGTCCGGCCCGCGGGCCGTAAGTTTGACATGCCTGGTGTGAAGCTTCTTATGGGATTTGTATATGGGATTCATATGCTATTTGTATGGGATCTGTATTCTATTCATATGCATTTGTATGGGATTGAACATTCGTACCTCATTTGAAGGGGATCTCTTTGAACAAATATGAATTGTCTTGCATTCAATTCAATATAATTCAAATACAAAAAAAAAAAAGTACACATCCCTAAAATAAACCTCTTCAGCGGATTCAAGCCCAAAAGGCATTGTCAAGAAGTGTAGGACGTTATTTGCCCACGGCAAAACACTGAAACTTGCCAAATTTAGTCATCTTGCTGGATGGTGGTTCCCTTTAGAACCTTGTACTTGATTTCATAAAGTTATGCTTTTATTTGTGCCATTTCAATGAATGTATGGAACAGATACACTGCCGTTAAACAGAATTCAAAGCCAATTTGAAGTGAAGTCACAGCCTAGCACATTTAAAATACCGTATATTCTGACGTATAAGACAACTGGGCACATAAGACGACTCCCAACTTTTCCAGTTAAAATATAGAGTTTGGGGTATACTCGCAGTATTAGAAGTCGACACCTGGCGTATAAGACAACCCCACAACTTTTGAGAAGATTTTCCTGGGTTAAAAAGTTGTATTATACGCCAGAATGTACTGTAGCTCCATTCACACAAATGTGAAGTTCCGTCCCATTCCCTTTGATGTGAAGTAAACTGTAGAAATAAATTCATGCACATCCCTATATTAGAGTGAGCCAGGGTAGTTATCCAGTAACTAATTGCTTTATTGCTTTATTGTGCAAGTATTTCCTTGTAGCTGAGAGGAGAGTGAAAGGATAAACAAAAAGATTTCTCAATGCCTGAGTCTTTTCAAAATGCAGTTTTTAGTTCCAATATGATTTCTGCAGATCCAATATGAATTCTGTCTTCAGCCAAGAATTTCAGGCTTTATCTGGTCAATTGCTGTGTATTCAAACTAACAGAGATCCTTGCCAGAAGCAGCTTCCTGATTTTCCAAACAGAATTATGTGTGCAAACTATGTTTTCTAAGGGGGGCAAGTTAAAGAAAATGAGATATACTTCTTTTTATACTCCTGTTTTACAGGGTAAACTTAGGAAAAGAAAATCTGAGTTATTTTGGTCTGGTAGTTAAGGAGTCGGACTCTTATCTGGGAATACCAGGTTTGATTCCACACTCGTCAATGAAGCCAGCTGGATGGCCCTGGGCCAGTCACAGCTCTCTTTTTGGACTCTCACAACCATACCTACCTCACAGGGTGTTCTGTTGTGGGGAGAAGAATAAAAAGCTTTGTCAGCAACTTTGAGTCCCTTTAAATGAGTGAGAAAAGTGTGGTAGAAAAGCCAACTCTTCTTCTTCCTTAGTAAAACTGAGTGTAGAATCCTGGGCCCTTTCTGCAATACCCTGTTGATCCAAATTAAAGGGCCTCTGATCCAGATCTGGGGCCTCCTGATACCCACGCTGATCTGGATCAGGGAGGCTCCACCCCCATTAGTCTGGTTATGTCTGGACAAGATGGATCTAGATCCAGATTAAGAAGCCCTTAATCTGGATCTATTGTAGATCTGATATATCAAGTTTACAAACTGGACTAAGGGCTCTATTCCAGATCCTGGTGGCATGCAGACTGATATGATATATAGGGTGTTTTTCCACTAGCACTAAGTACCCATTAAGGACCCATTAAGGACCCATTTGGCTCAGAGCAGGAAGACCCAATTTCTACTACAGACCCCATTAGAGCCACATTTGTTCCCACCTATTCTAGGGAAATCCAGATCATATGGGTCCTTCAGGAACTATAATCCGGATTCCCTGTAGACCCCATTAAAGGGGTCTACAATGGGTATTCAGGCATCAAATCCAGATTGTACAGAGCCTGTTTCCACCACTATTGGGCAATGGGGTCTATGGTTGGCTCGGGGGGGGGCACTGCGGTCAATTAAAAAGTCTCATTGGGGGCATCACTAAACCGATAAAGTTCAGCTCTTCTAACTTGGCTTCAAAACTCTACCACAGTTGATGAGTTTTCATTGTGCATAATCTTTACTCTCGTCGGTTCACTATCTCTTTCCATTATTTGTGAGAACGAAAATGTGATGGATACAAGTGCTAGAAAAAGCTGAAATGCTAGAAGGGGTCAAGTGCCAGAAAAAACTGTGTCAAAGGGTACAAGTAAAAACACACACATGGTGGTGAGAATATTTCTCCCAGCACTAATCATGACAGAGACTAAACCAGAAGAATTAAGAGATTATAAACTTGCTACTTATACCAGCTCAGAGGTTCCAGGAAAGCCAAACTGGAATATATACTCTTACCAGGACACCCTTATTGAGAGCAAACCCAGAAGACTGGTCACAATTCTATAAGCCCAAATGTGTGGATATTTTCAGGGCAGTAGAGTAGGTTTGCTATCCAGAGAGACATTTCCTTGGGAAACAACTGGACAGGTTAAGAAGGTAATAATTTCAGTTCCTTTCATGGGTTAGAAGCAGTAGCAAGGACAAGGATCTGCTTTAAGGGAGTGAATAACTGTCCACCATAATTTTACTGATCAGATCCTCCTGTTGCTGCCAAAAATGTGAACAAATGAAGATTTGTTTTTCATTTTCATGATAACATTTTACATAGGTATGCATATGCCTCTCTGGCTTAAGTGAAGACATAAAGCAAATCAAGTTTGATTATCTATCTCTGTTGACAAATAGTCATCCACATTTGAATCCATGCTCAATCAGAACTTCAGCTTAGATTAGTTCACTCCAGAAGCCTTGAATCATTTATTCTTCTTCCATTCATCCACTAAATATGATGTGTGCATTATGTTCCCACTATGGTACATGCCTTGAAGTCAACCAGGCACTTCAGCTCAGAGTATCTGAGCCAACATATCTTTCTGCAGTAAATCAATTGTAATGCTAGCATAAAGTTTTTGGTTTAAAACAAACAAAAATCTCTCAAAAATTACAATGCGATGTAAAACCTACTGAGAATCACATGGGTTCTCTATAGGGATGCTATGCAATTATCCCAATCTATTATTAAGATAGATAATTGATATAGCTGTAATTGAAATACTTGTAACTGATATGTAGGGATGTGCACAATTTTTTTGTATTCAATTCATATCAAATCGAATGCAAGAAAATTCATGTCTGTTTGAATAGATCCCCTTCAAATGTAGCAGGGTTTGAATTCGATATGAATGTTCAATACAAATTTGGTTGTCCCACCACCCTCAGTAGTGAAACAGATGGGCACCTGAGAAAGGGCCTTCTCAGTAATGGCCCCCAGGTTATGGAATAGTCTCCCCCTTGGGGTGCATAATGCCCCTTCTCTGGAAGGCGGTGAAGATGCACCTTTTTGCCCTGGCCTTTGGCTGATGTGATTATATTTCCCCCTGCACGGCAGATACTGTTATTTTAGTATTTTAATATGCTGAATCTTTTAAATGTTTTTATGTATATTATTTGTTGTTTTAAAGGTTGTGACCCTCCCTGAGACCTTTGGGTATAGGGCAGGATAGAAATATAACAAACAAGGAAACAAATTGCATACTAATCCCATACAAATTTCATGTGAATCCCATACTAATCTATAACAAAGCTTCATTTGAAAGTATCAAAACATTCTGTTTGAATTCAGATGTCAATCTTTGAATGTGTCAACATTTGATTTTAATTCAAATGTCCGAACGTGGCCAAATTCATATGAATTTTGAATGTTATGAATATTCGTGCACATCCCTATGGTGTGGCTGGCCCGAAAAAAAAACCAGAACACAAAAGAACCATTTGAAATGGAATGGCAAGTACAGCCATTGGCAATACATACTACCCTGTCCCAGTTGCCCAGGCTTTTGGCCAAATAAAGAAATAGATTTTCTTCTCCACTTTCAGGCACTATTATTGTTTTAGTATGTTTATTTCATGTATAGTTTAGCACTAGATAGATTATGGCCTGTATCCAGGGCCATATAGGAAGGATCCGCAGAAGGCTGCTTACCAAGGGGAGTAGACACCAGGGAATGCCTCATCCATATTGCTGACTGGTCTGCTAGGATGCTATACTCACTATGGAAATGTTGTGCCTGCATGAGAGGTGGGTTTGCTGAGAAAATGGCCATTTTGGAGCAGTCTTCCATGCATTCCCTGAATGGTAAGGAGCAGCTGGGTTGGCCTAACAGGCACATGGAGCCCAATGCCATTTTTGTGGGCTCCTGAATGTACTCCTGAGAGCATGTTGTTTTGAAACCTATGGCTAAAAATATCTCTGGCCAGCACCTTTGGAGTATAGGTTCTTTTGTTCCCATCCTCCAAAGCTGATGGATGGTCCCTGTTCCATGTTACAATCTGCCCTTCTGCTCTTGGGCCAGGTTGATCTGCCCATAAGCGGTCCTTTATGCTGTAGCACAACTTATTAGTTCTATGATCTTGAGAGTAGGGTTGCATGTAAGCACAATAGCTGATCTGTGGAAGTCTTGTGCAGTTACCTAGGCATAAGGCTTGTGGTCAAAATAGAAGACCAATGGCTAATGTTGTATAAGTCAAGTCCTTGCCTTAAACTTTTGCCCAGAACTGATCTGGATTCACGTTCAGAACTCTATCCAGCAGCAGCTGAAGCATAAGGTATAGGGAAGAAGCAAAAAAAAAAAAAAAAAAAAAGTGATTTGGCATTAGCCACTGAAGTTTGGGAAATGCAATAAAACAGGGTTTCTCTGGAACTTACTAAAGTCCACTTCACTGACGGTGAAGGTTATCTTGGTGCCTCCATTGTGTTCTGCTGATCACCTTGCAGTCATTGAGATGATCCTGCTTATTAAATTTCCCAGGGCCATGGTTACGCACGATATCTTGGTTTCCATGTGTAGCAAAACAGATTTGTGTCAAGGTAAAGTCTGGTGGAAGTCCCATCATGATAAGTCACATATACCTGTTTTGGAGCTCACTGTGAGTTGGAGGCAAAATTAAGTAAAAACTTTTTTTTTTAATTAGTTTTTTATTGCAATTGCTTTAAACTCCCCTCCCCCCTCCCCCCGGGTAATACATAATTCCAAATTTTTAATACAATACATTGAAAAAGCTACACAATTCATAATACTACATTGAGAAAATTAAACGTAACTTCATTTTTTCACTTTCACTCCTAAGCTTATCTAAATATATTTTAACTATCATCCATTTTTGTTTACATATTCTAACCCTATCCAAATTACTTATATTATTCATACGACTATTCGATATTTCTACTGCTATCACATTAATTATATAATTATACCATTTATTAATAGACAATTTCGTTCTATCCTTCCATCCACTCACTAAGACTATTTGAGCACATGTTAACAATTGTTCTACTATTTCCTTCCGTTGGATAGTCGGAATATTGTTTAACTCCAAATGTAATACTCCCATTCTCCCTGTTATTGTACATTGTATATTCAGCATATCACTGATTTCTTTCTCGATCTTCTTCCAAAATTCAGATACTATAGGACATTCCCAAATCATATGAAAGAAAATACCTCTTTGGTTACAACCATGCCAGCAATTGCTACCTGTATTTGTAAAGAAGTGTGATAGTTGTGCTGGGGTTCTATACCATTTATGCAATATTTTCCTTCTTACCTCTTTAAGGTTATTATACTTCACCATTTTTATACATTTTATTTCATTTTTAATTTCCTCTCTTTCAATCCTTATATCCGTACTCCATATATTATATAACTCTTCCACCACTTCATCTTTTACTGAACTTAATTGACTATATAGTCCTCCTGCATTTGACGCATTTGTTAAGTCTGGTTCCAATTGCCTGTATAATACAACTAATAAAAATCATAACAAAAGATTATTTTTCTTAACTAGTCCTGCTGTTGTGAAACTCTGGCTTAGACTAAGCTTTTTAAGCCTGGATATAATATTTAGTTCCACTTAAACAATTTCTCATTAATAAATAATATTACTGATACCCCACCAGTCAAGTATACTCCGATTTCTATATAAAAAATGGGAGATTCCTTAGTAAAAGTGGTTGTTCATATTAGTAAGTGTCTTGGTGTTACAGAAGAATGTGTTTGCGAAAGCAACTAAGAACCAAAACCACAGGCTGAGCAAGAATGGCAACAGCTGCACAAGATTATTGATTCTTTATTTGGCGCCTGACAAGCCTGCATTTGAGATATGTCTCCAATTATTATTTTTTAGGGCTGCAATATGTTTTATACTATCATTTTTATCAGGGATAAATGGTAAGGAAGTCTTTCCAACTTTCAATTTACAAACCAAGTTTCAGATTTATATGATGGCCTTTTATTTATTTTTATTATTAAAAGCAAGAAAACGGTTTCATTTACAATTTCTTTGCTACACAGAAACTATAGCTAAGTCCAAGGAAGCTTATGCTAGTATCTTTCAGTCTTGCTTTCAGTGTATGACTAAACATTAAATAATATATCTAACTTAGGCTTTGATCAGTCTAGTACCATCCAGATATTTTGAAAGAAAACTGCCAAAAAGCCGAGCTCATGTTGGTTAACCTATTGTTGTCCACTCTGATCTAGCAACATTTTCCCAGGTTATTAGATACCACTATCTTTAAGAATACCATATGAATAAGAAGACAACATTTCTGCTCCCTTAATAGTTGCAGGGAATTTCTGCAGGTATAGTTTGTCATGTCGGTAAAACCTGCAATTTTTGGATTTGATATGAATAGAATATTTGAATGTGCAAATTCAAACAAAACAGAGGAAAAAAGAATTTATTCAAATTTGAATCCAATTTGAATACATTCGTATGTGTTTGTACGAATATTTGAATCGTATTTGAAAATACAAATGTCAGCAACATCCGTATGTGCATGTATGCATCTGTATGCATTCGTATGCATCTTGTTTTTATCCCGTATGCATCCCATTTTTCTCCCGTACATATCCGTACAAATGCATACGGATGCAAATAAGATGCGTACAGACAAGTATGTCTGAATTAGTATGAAAGATTCAAAACATTCAAATTCATTGAAATGTTAAAAAACAAATGTATAGACATTTTATTCGAATTCAAATGTCTAAATCCGAACACATTCAATCAAATTTTGATTGCTTTGAATATTATTGTACATTCCTACTTGCTGGGAAACCTAGCTACGTTCTTTGGCATTTATTAACATGGTTGTCTTCATTGAAGAAGAAGGAGACTATCTGATGGTGAAAGACAAACAAGTTTGAAGTACAGCGGTATAAGAATGGGTGAAAGAAATTAGTTGTGGCTCTTCCAAATGCAAGTATAGTCATATTGCACTTGACAAATATTCATAACAAAATCTGCTTACATAAAATTATATTTTAATTTTTATATTAGTGAAAATACACCAAATTTACCAAATGCATATGCATAAGAATTTTTTTATTTGTTTTGTTTTAAGTAGAATGTGTGACAAACCTTTATAAGATGCAAGTGACAGCCTTGATTCTTATGTAAAACCTAGTGGCTGTCTAAATTCCAGCCAAGTCAGTTTGCAAATGCTTCCTTAAGAATGTAAGAACATTTCCAGTAGATCAGACCAAAGGCCCATCTAGTCCTATTTCTCTTCTGGGAAGCTTACAGCAATCATTGGTTTAATAGAAAGTACTTCTTGAGTTTCCAGATGTATCAAATTGCACACAATAACGTATCTGTAGAACATCTTGAAAGGGTTCCAGCACACTAGTTTCCTTCAAACTCCTCGCACAACTGAGGACTTATGCAATATTTATTATAACTAGAACTAACAAATGAAGACACCCATGTTTAACTAATCTTAAGGGGCCACCTTTGAGGTCCTAGAATATGAACCCCAAGATGCTGAGTTTCTGAATTGTACAGGAAAAGGAAACTGGAAAGAGGAACTGGACTTATTTTACTCCTAAGAATTAGTACACGAGTGTTGATTTATAGCTTACATATGTGTTTTGTTTTTATTGATGGCTGTAACTAAACACACCTGTAAGCTGTGGCAGGGGAGAGAGGTTAAAAATACATGCATAGAGACTGTAATACTAGGAATTTGTGTTTCATAACTGATCTGGAGTTTCTCCTGTAAAATCTTTTAAGTCCTTTCCTAGATCACCGTCTATTTACAACTGCAAATAGGAGGACTGTACGATAAAGCAGCATTGGAGGTATAGTTGTTTTATTCCCATTAGAGCTGAAGGAGCTTTTGAATTTCCAAAACGCTGAGCTACATCCGACATTTGTAGGGCCAGTTAGCCCATAAATAATGGGAATTTATCTTCACATTGTCCAAATCCCGGTTCCCACAGCTAGTTCAATATGCCAATTAATATCAGTAAGTGCAGGGGAAGCATAATCTCCATTCGTTTCTGTCTGGATCAGTTACCTTGAGTTGAAAATCCCAGTCGACTCTGCAAGACTTTAATTTTCTCATAGGAAGGTGCTGTAATGAAAGGTAAATAAAGAATGCTGCCTGACATATGTTTGCCATTACTTCCTGTTCCTTATGTCACACATTTTGGGATGATTAACATTTTTCCGTGGAAATCCTCACAGTGGTTATTTTATTTCAAGCAGCACACTGTGCCAAGCCTGGCTTGTCATTAGGTCTTAGCATTCTTGATGGCATTTCTTGGTTAATTGTAGCTCAGCTGAATTTCATTATGGACAACTCTACCTCCAATTGTTACAGATAATGTTTCTTTGGCCACTGGCTGTGCTGAACTGAAACTCACAATTTACTTGGAACTCTGCTCATCTGAGGACAACTTTCTTGCCTGACAGGGCATATTTTCGTAGCTCACATAAAATTGTCTATGAAATGAAAGGGAAGACTTGTCAAGGGACTAGGTGGGGTTTAATTGACCTCATTTTTAAAGCAATGAATCGCTGCTTTTCAAGGTTTTTGAAGATCAACATCTTCGATAAAACGATGTTGTAAAATAGCGCCAAACTTTCACTGCTTTTGGCAATGTCAATGGAGAATTTGCACACACTGGCAGTAAAAAAGCTTCAAAGATTTCTATCTCCTGGCAGCCAAGAAGTGTGGTAATAAGGTAAGGCTTGAAGCACATTGTTGGCATAAGAAATCCTCTGCTAGCACCAGATTTATAGCACGGCAAGTTTCGTAAGAGTTGGCACTCCTGTATGCTTTTTTTTTTTCTGACAGTGTTGTGATAATATAATACTGAAGATGAAACTGCCAAGTCTCACACCTGAGAAATAAGACACACTTTGCTCAATGACAGAAAACTCTAAATTAAACCCACGGTAATACTGCAATGCAAATCATGCCTCTTTTAGAACCTCCAGTCATACAGGGCTGAAGTAAAAGTGTGTTTCTCTGTTGTAAAAGTTTATTAACCCCTCAGGCGTCCATGTATGCAAGGATGTATTTTGAGTTCCTACCATTTAAAGATTTACAAAGGTGGGGTTCAAAGGAATGTAGCGGTGTCTGATATTTCATTGGGAGCGCATGGAGGTGAGTAATGATGTGAGTTTGGATCAGAGTTGCTTTTAAAGAAGCTTAAATTTTATATTTTACAGTTTCTCATTCTTTGGGCTTCATTTGATAGTTAGCAAACCTACCCATTTAAGAAGAAAGGAAACAATTCAAAAAGGATGTGATCTTTCTTGTGAAAGACAGGGGACCTTCAAAGGTTTGAACAAATATAAAATGTGGTTTTTTCAGTCTTCAAAATGATGTAAATATATGGAAACACTTTCTACATCTGCACTCCATAGTGTGTGCCTAATTGCTATGAGAATTTGCACCATCAAAAGTCATCCTGGGGTGTAAATCTAGGAACTCTGGGGTAGAAATTGCATATTAAAACCACAAGATTCCGGCAGGATGAGAAGACCTCATCCTATAAGCAGACATTCACAAGCCAACTGAATGAAGTTATTCCAGGCCTAATCTGCACTGCAGTTAAGTGCATCAAGCGTCACTTCAAAGTCACTGTTCAGTCTGATTACATGTACACACACAAGAGTGAGAGAGCTTTTTAAAATTGCTATTCCTGCTTGCGCTATAAAGAAGTTATTGCAGATAGTATTTATCACATATCTGAGTTGATGCATTTTTAAAATATCTATTTTAAGCCAAATTAAGTTCTGTTTTGTTGCAATTTAAATTAAATTTGACAAAATTCAAACATTTGTTTTACTGCATGATTGCTACACTCAGCTGAGGTTTATTCTAACAACATTTCCTGGTAAATTAGAAACAGATACAGGGCTTGTCCCCATGCACTCTATACTCTGAAGAGAACCTGAATTCGACTCAGAGGATCCCCATGCAAAGGCTCCAATCTGGGCTACATGCGAAACAAATTGCCCAAATCCGCAGTAAAAAGAAAAAATAAACCTTGCAAACTGCTCTTGCTGCAGTTCGGGAGGCAAGCATAGATTATCTTGGAGGCATGGGGCTGCTCCCAGGTTATTGGGGGAGGAGATTTGCACTCACATCATTAGCGGTTGGGGTTTTGCCTGTGCTCACTGTTGCCGTCCTGTGTGCTGCAATCACAACTGTTTGGGGATTTCTTTTAATAAATTAGGATGAAAGATAAATGATGAGGGGGTCAAATGGCTCTCATTTGTCCTACGAGTGTCTTTCTGGCTACAATTATTACACCTCCCCTTCTCTGATCGCCCGAATGGCAAGCTACGCATGGCTAATGGCTTGATTTTGCACACAAGCCCTGCAACGCCTTAATGGGTGACATGCCCGTGGTTGCCGGCACCAGATGCAACATAAGATGATGCACAGAATTCCTCCAACCTGTTGTGAGTGGGGGTTTGCCCACTGTCATGCGAAGGTGTGCACCTCCACTAAAAAGTGGCAGCTTCAAGCTGCTTTTCCATCCTATAATGCCCCTTATTATCATTGTGTATCTTCGCTGTGTGTTGTGTTTGTGGAGGTGCAACCTGGAGGTGTTTCCCTGTTATTGCTGCAGCGGGTGGGACAGGGTATGGTGAAGTCAACCCGGCTTCCTATCAGGGGAGAGGGGGTGGAGAGAAGAAGATGCAGTTTCCCGATGCTAGGTTTTAGTGTGGTTTGCATGGGGACAGGTACATTTGACTTGAACCCGCGCTCTCCTCAATCACATGGGGTTGGGTTAATTCAAACTAGAATCTGTATTGGGAATAACCTGATTCAAACCCACAGTAAACAGAGTGCATGGGGACAAGCCCACTATGACTAGGCAAAGTTACACAGCTTTTTTTGGTGCTGATCAGATAATTAAAATTAGAGTCATTTCCACACATGAGCTTAGCAGGGTATTAGGGAAGGGTTTCCCTATGTTGGTGTGGAACAAGGAAGGCATTTCTGTTCTCCACTCCCAGCATTCTCTGTCTGCACAGAATGGAACATAAGCTAGGGTATCCAAAATGGCATCCTAGTTCACTTTACTGGTAGACCTCAACATCATACTGGTTCACTGGGGTTCTGGCCTGGAGCAGTGTGGCATGTAAAGACATCGCCTTCCTCCCTGCTCCAGTAGGCAGGGACTCCATTTTGGCAGTGCAATGGGGTGTACCACCAAAACAGGGGGTATAAAAGCTCTGAAGGCAAATTTGGTTGTGTTGGCTCCAAAGCTACCACAGAATTTGGAACCACCAGTGGTGAGTACGGGTGTATACAAATATTTGAATGAATTCTGAATTCAATAGAATCTGACCAAATGTTGACATTCAAATTCAAATCAAATGTCCACAAATTTGGATTTAAAGATTCGAATGAATTTTGAATTTGGGATCTATTCATTCAAATTATCCGGACATTTGTATGTGTATGAGTTCATACACAATGCATACTTGCAGATACACATCTTTTCCACATCTGTGTGCATTTGTACGGGTCCATATGGGATGAAAATGGTTGCATACAGGATAATTATGGGATGCATATCGACGTGTACGGATGCGTATAGGATGCATAACAATGTGTACGAATGTTGTCAACATTCATAAGTGCAAGTTTGAATTGAAAGTTCAAACTAATAGATTTGAATTTGCTTAATTCGAATAAAATTTGGTTAAATTCAAATTTTAAATACAGTATTCAAATTGAATTGAATTTTCAGATATTCTATTTGAATCAGATCCTAAAAATTGCATTCATGCACACCCCTAGTAGTGAGCTGGCAAGGATCAGGCCATCCCAATTCAGGTGCCCCCACCCTGTGCCTGTAACAACCTGTCCCAGGCTGGCATGGGTTGCATATCCTAGGATACTAAAGCTAAGTGTGGAAGAGGGTAGGGCTCCACACTTGAAGTCATTTTTATAACCATATCACTATGCTTCATTTATGTAAAAAAAAAGAGAGAGAGAGAGAGGGAGGGAGGGAGTGGGGGGGGGAATATCCTGGAATAGACACCCTGCATGACTTTGCAATGCAGTTTAGCTGTAATAATGACACAGTTAAACTCTGGCAACCATCCATATAAAGATTTATTTTGCTTTGGAGTTGAATGGTTGTGATGCATTTAGTATTTTGTTCTCACTTCTCAAGTAAATATATTTAATCAAACAAAGAAATAAAACCTGTTTCCATTTCTCTAGGGAGATGAATTCCTCAGAAAAGTGGAAAATGTTCTTAACTTAATCTACCTTAAGTGGATTCTCTCCGGTCTAAACAGGTGAGCGTTAAGTCATTTTCTTCCCATTTAATGCTTGAGGTTTGCTTTTAGACCTCAGCTAAAACTTTTTTTTTCTTTTCTCCTCCCCCCCTCCTTTTTAGACTACTAAATAAAGATGCCACAACACTATAGTATATTACTTTTTTGCTCACTTTGTAGACCTAAATGTAAGAACTGTGTTTAAATGACCGTTCATTAGAACTCTGTATAATAGAACAGTGTTATTTTTTTATATATTTTTTATTGATTTTAAAAGCAATATGACATAAAAAAACAATTAGACAATATCTGTCATACAATTTCTTATATCTTCTCTTGGTGTGTATTGCTTTGTTATTCTGTATGACTTCCCCCGTTTCTCCGACTTCCCTTCTTAATATCGCTTGTTTCTTTGCTTCTTTATTCGTTCTTGTCATCTTCTGACTGCCTTCTTCATTTTTAGTCGAAACCTTCTGTCGACACTTGTATTTCGTGTAGATAGTTAATAAAAGGGTGCCAGTCTTCTACAAAATTATCAGTTGTTCTATCATTTAACAAGTTCGTCAATTTATCCATTTCTGCCAGATCAACCAGTTTAATTAACCATTCATATTCCGTAGGAATCTCCTTCTCTTTCCATTTTTGTGCATATAGTAGTCTTGCTGCAGTCACCATATATGATACCAATACATTAATATCATCCAAAGAGTTATCTATTATACCCAACGAAAACAGTTCTGGTTTAAATAAAAAATGCTTCTTTAAAATTGATTTCATACTCTTATAGATTTGAGCCCAGTATTTCTTTGCTTTTTTACATGTCCACCACATATGATAGAACGTTCCTTCTTCTTTCTTACATTTCCAACATTTGGTTGATACATTTTGATAAACTTTTCCTAATTTGTGTGGTGTTAAGTACCATCTATACATCATTTTATAAATGTTTTCTTTTAATAATGTACAGTGTTATTTAGCATTCTTCTTGGCTTTGAAATTATATTCTTAAATATTTGCTTCGTGTTCTTTTAGACTATCCAAGATATCAAAGATTTGTTTTGAGATGCTGGTGGATTACTGCTGTAATGTAAATTAAGTACCATACATTTTTTGTAGTTCTGTGCTTTAACTACATTTTAAATAATAAAATTCCTTACGCCCAAGCATATATCCATACCAAAGCTATGTATGTTTACTTGGAACCAAGGCTTATTGTAATTTTTTGGAGCTGACACTGCAGCTTTGAAAAGGGAAATCTTTTCAGACTCTTTTTTTCCCTGTTAAATTCTTTTGGGATAAGAACATTCCTATCATTTAAAACATATTCCAATGTAGGAGTTCTGAAGTAGATTGCAATAAATGATTACCACTCAAACAAAAGGTTCAAGGCATATCTTCATTTATGATGGATACTCAAACTTCAGCCTTCAACATGGCTTGAATCCCCAAGAAAAATAGGGACAGGAAAATTCCATGCTTTAGCATTTCAAAAAAGCTTTTAATTGAAAAGGTGGATTGTTACTGCTAGAGATGCACACGGATGCCAGAATTATAGCTTTAGATCTGGATTTCTACCTTTTTCTTAACAATAAAGATGATAATGCATTTCATATGAGGAAATGAATAAGGGAGATACAGAGATTCAGGATTATGGTTGTGGTGTGTCCAGATTGAGGGATACTGCACATTCTGATGCACAGTCAGTGCGTGGGCGTCACAACCAATGCCCAATACTTCATAGCGGCAGCGCATTATGCCATCACTACTGCGGATTTACCTGCTGCAACACTCGCTCTGCAGTACCAGGTAATGTCAAAGTTTCCCGCTGTCCCGACAGGACAGTGAGAAACAGCCAATGAGATCTGAGCCTGCAGCTCAGCCCCCAATGGCTGCCCCATCCCATGTGATGCGTGCCTCACCACACGCACCACAGAAGTCTTGCAGCTGCCAAGGAGGAAGCTGCAGACCTCTGTTTGGAGTGGGGACAACACATTGTGACTTCACAGCCAGGTAAGCTGCAAATTTCTTAATGACTGCTGATTTTTATCCTCTAGTCTGGAAGGGCCCTATCTGATGGGTACAAAATGGATCTTCAGGAAATGGCGTGACTCTTCCCACTTTGATTTTTATCTTTATTTAAAATGAGAGTCACCTTTACAGTAATATGAGGATGTGATCAGACAGCTTAATGAGGCATCTTTTCATTAATTTGAGGGTTTGATAACACTGAAGCTTTACCTTTCAGTCAGTTTGGAAAGCTGTATAAGCACAGAGGTGGGAAAGCTAGCCAATCATGGCATGGAAATAGTTGCTTCAGGTTACTGACTGATCAGGGCCATCAAAAACTAAGCAGAGAAGAGGCTAATCAGCAAACACTAGGGGTGTGCACAAATGCAATGTTGGGATTCGATTCAAATAGAATATCTCAATCAATTTGAATGTTTAAAATTCAAATGTATTCACATTCTATTCGAATACATTCAAATCTATTCATATGAATTTTCAATTTGTATTAGTAGTTGACAACATTTGAATGTGTTCATACGCATCCGTTGTTTTATCCCGTCATTGTCCCATACGTGTCCATACAAATGCATACGAATACCAATAAGATATGTACAGATATGTACATAATGTGTACATATCCATACATGTACGAATGTCTGAATAATTCATACGAATGATCTGAAAGATTCAAAAATTCATTTGAATGTTACATTTGAATGCATAGACATTTGATTCAAATTCAAGTGTTTGAATTGAATCAAATTTGATCAAATTTTGAGTGTTTTAAATATTTATGCACATCCCTAACAAGGAAGGTGTTGCCATACTTGTTGATGAGCAAAGACTGTAGAGTGGGAAAATGAGGTAGGCTTTTGGTTGTTTAATCAGTTAAGAGCCTGAATGGCTCTTTGTGTGTGCATGTGTGTGCCTACAGAAGGGACACTTTTTCTTAAAGGGGTGACCAAAAAGAACCCTGTCTAATCACACCCTAAGAGTCTTGTGCTAGCGCCTATGGAACAATCTTGAGAAAATGATCCCGTATTTGCAGCATGCATTTTCATTTAACAAATGTGAGTTTCTTTGGATGATTCTGCTTTGCCCTTTTCTTGCTATTAGAAATAGACTGCATTCACAATAATTCAGGTAGCAGCAAATTTTGGCTGTCCTTTAATTCACAACCATTTACCCCCACATACACTTCCTTTTCCCTTGCAGCTTGTCAGCTGGGAAAGTCATTATCTGAACGGATAGCCTCACATCTGTCAGATGGGAAAGCAATTATCTCAATTGATAGCAGTTGTTTTAGTTGAAAATAGGCAGGTATGTCTCTTTAAATGTCTCAGAATGTTGTCATTTCATTATATAGTCAGTATAGTCATGTTTACAGTGTTGTAAACATGAAGAAGCTAAGCAACTACAGGGTATTACAGCCTACAGGAAAAAGAGCGAAGGGAAATTTTCAGTTTAGAACTGCGTCTCTCAGAATGATAACATCTTCATTTTTATTTCAAAAAATGTGAATTTCTAAAATTAATGGCCATATTCTGCAAACAGTTTTCTGCAAGTAATTTTGGCAGAGTCCTATTATCCTTGTCAACTTGTCTTTCACTATACCACCAAAGATAGTCTATTTTTGAATTTTTATTGTCTAATCTAGACATTGGGAATCACAATAGCAATGCTGTTTCTTGTTTCAGTGGAAATAGCAATAATCTATGTGTTGATTGCTATTAACCATTCATGAACCTGGTCTCTTCTGGACTGGCATTGTAGTCCTGACTTGTAAAGACTGATTTCTACATCACCATCTTTAGCCTATATGTATCCAACCTATGATTTAGTAGTGCCTTTGCAAAGGCTTAGGCAATTTGATAAAATGTATTAAAATCCCAACAGAAAACCATATAAGGGTGTTTTTCCACTGCAGCCCTTAGATCTGGATCTAAGGAATGGGTACATTCCTTAATCTGGATCTAGTAGATCCGGATTAAGGGAAGCACCCAATGTGTTTCCATGGTAGGTGTAGCACCCATTAGCAATGGGTGCTAACACCCCTTCTGTGGAAATAGCTTTGCACCCATGTGGGGAATCTGGATCAACCCCCAAGGGGTCGGTCCATTGCCCCAGGTGTTTCAGGGGGCAGGGGGGTGCAGTCTTTGACACCACTTTGAATTCACTTCAAAGTCATTTCGAAATCATTTTGAAGTCTGTGGAAAATAGCTACGGAGTGCCTTTGAAGTCTGTGCTGATCTTCAGAGTGAACTTGGAAATGACTTTGGAGTCACTTTGGAGCCACTTCAGAGCCACTTCGGAGTCATTTCGGAGCCACTCTGAAGTTCACTCTGAAGATCAGCACAGACTTCAAAGGCACTCGGGGGCTATTTTGCACTGACTTCAAATTGACTTCGAAGTCAATTCAAAGTGGCTTTGAAATGACTTTGAAATGACTTCAAAGTCAATTCGAAGTGACTTCAGAGCCTAGGTTTAGGGGGACCCCAATGGGTGCATCCCCTCCCCCTAGCCTGCTTTGGACCCCATTGCCTGTATCCAGTGGAAACAGGCTCCCTTTAATCTGGATTTTCTGGCAGAAGACCCCATTGCAGACCCCATTAATGGGGTCTACAGAAAGTCTGGATTAAAGGCCAAAATGTACCCATTAGATCCGGATTTCCTCCACGACAGTGGAAACAATCGGGTCCCAAATGGGTGCCGTCATGGAAATGGGATCATCCGTCTCACACCCAAATGGGTCCTAAATGGGTGCAAAAATGGGTACTTTTTGACAGTGGAAAAACACCCTAAATGTCAATCATGTCCCATCCTTGCATAGGGAAAGCAGAGCCCATGGGAAACAATAAGGATGGAGTGTAGTTCAAACGGAGTCCCATTATGAGTAAATTGGATTCCATTTAAAAAAGGTGGAAAGTTGCTTCTTGATTAATTGTGAGCATGGAAGAATTTATATTTGTGTCATATTAAAAAAAATGTTGTAGGAAATGTTTTATTGTTAACAATGTGGAATTGGTTTGTTGTGGCCTGTTTCATAGAGATGTTGAGCACAACAAGGTACTTTCTGCATCCAATTGAAATGCTTGTTAAGTGCAGAAAATCTGCTACTGGCCATCTAGTCTGTTTCTTATAGGCCTTTCTTAGCTTTGGTTTTGCTTCAATAACCTTTCCTTGGGCTGTAAAACATTTCTTACTTCAGGTCCCTGAGATGTACTGCTTATCACTGGAGATCAGACTTCATATAAAGCTCCTGCAGGCAAATCCATCCTCAGAAACAAGAGCTTGGCAGCAGTTAATGTCATCCCCACAATCTTCACTGCTATAAAGATGCCCTCAGAGGTCTTTATCTGACATTTGGAAAGGATGTTTCCTTATGTCCTTAGGCTGGACTTAGGGCACACCATATGTGAATATATAATTTCTGCATAGGGAAATTATTCAATATTCACATAAATTCTAATGAATTTGGATGTTTGTGTATGAATCAAATGTTACAATATTCATATACAAATCTAATGTTTCTGAACATTCGTACAAATGCTTTGGAACATTCATGAACCTGGGGAGGTGGGAAAGTGTCTGCACCACTTACATCTGCAATGGATCCAGAGTGCATTTGACATGGATTAAGAGCAGATTCAAAGTGGATTTGGGACAGATTTGATGCTTTCAGAGTGTGTATGTTATGGGATACATATCAATTATATATCGGCTATGTATTGGATATGTATGCGTTCGTATCAGATATTTGTACAAATTTGTACAAATAAGTTTGAATCCTACCACATTTGAAGGAGATCTATTAAAATGAATACAAATATTCTTACATTTGATTTGATACAAACTGAATGCAAAAACCCCATTAGTGCACATCCCTACGTCTTCATCATTCCATTTTCCATATGTATAAGGCTCCTTCTAGAAGAGGATTTTATTGATTTTAGATAAATTTTTATATGAAATATTTTTATTGAATATTGTGACCCACCCTGAGACCTTTAGGTAAAATACAAGATATATGAATAAATGATAACTAAATAGCTTCTGTCAGTTAAGGCAAATAATCAGTTTTACTTTATCAGTTTTGCATCATGTACTGTCACACATAGTGAGCAAAACCTGCAAAACAATAATAACAATAACAACAACAACAGCACATCATACATTTTAAGGCCTTGGAAAGGAAGTACTCCAATGGAAACCTATGGAGCATTTACATAACAAAGACACTTTTAATCATTTTCTTATGAATGCAAACTATGTATGTAATTTTATTTTATGGTGAAGCACCTCATTTGGTTGATTGACACTTAACAGAATTTAAAATTGGGTAAAAAAGAAAGCATTCTTCAGGAAAACTGATTCCAAGGAGGAAAGTGTCTCCAGTAAAATCACTCTCTGAAGCTTCCTTCGCACAAGTCAATTAAAACTTTGGACAGTCATTTATCTCTTTACTATTACTTTCACAATTTTTGTTGCAAAAAAACTGTATTTATCTAAAACAGTAAGGGTTAAAATTAATGAAGAAATGACTTATTTATCAGTGGTTTGCTCTGAAGTCCAATGTAATAACTTTAAAAAAGACAAAAGTGTAATTAAAAATTATCCCAATGCATTTTCTTTCTTTCTTTCTTTCTTTCTTTTTTGAAGGGAGAGGGATCAAAAAGGTTTCAACAAGTTTTAATTTGGGGGTGTGCTTTAACCCCATCTGCTAATTCATGGATATTTATGAAGATGAGGTATATATCTTGTTACTGTTTAGCACGTTCTGCTATTTAGGGGAGGGGACTAATTAAAATTGCAAAGTACATGCCCGTGAAGTTTCAACCCAGGTAAATCTCTCTTCATGCTATAATCACTTTCATTATCCATTGGTACCAGTATTAATTCATCATTATTTCCCATCCCTGTAGGACAGTTGCTTTGTACAGTTCAGGAATATACATAGGATTGAGACTGGTGAGAAAGGTTCAACCATGGCCCCCACATGGTGACAGCCTTGAAACCAATTATATGGCAGCATCCAGACAGTCATGAAAAAGGCTGTTTCAGAACCCATTGTAGAGGCAAGAAAATGCATGATAGAGGCAAGAAGTCACCTCAGAAATCCTTGTACTTTTAGAATGAAAGCTACACCTGCAAGGTTTCTGTCTGTAAAGTTTTCATAATGGATTGTAATTGGCCCTGAAAATTTGCTATTTTCGGTTAATGCAAATCCACCATGAGTAGAAATTGGTTCTTATTGAGCTTTCTCCCTCTAAATGGAAGCAGAAGAGGTAAATCCACCTCTGATCTGCCCATGGATTAGTTTATCCCATCCTACTTATGGCTGGCTCTAAGAGCTGTTTCCTCACCTGCCTAGGATGATCTTTGGTTAGTTGATTTTGGACCCACTTGCCCACCAATCCCTGGGGGTGTTTAAAGAGCAGTTTTTCAAATGTTCAGATGGAGCTTCTGTTTGCTCACTAGATATATCATTAAGTTCACATTCTGCATAAAGGCTTGAATAACAAGTGAAGCATGCGCTGTCCTCAGTATCACTGCTACATCATACTTGCATAAAATCATTCATAATTTAGGCATACAGATTAACAATTTAAGGCTAAATTTTGATGGGAAGTGAGTTGTGACACAAAGTTGAACCCCTTGATTTTCGGGAGGTCATCAGTGCACAGCAGATTCTCAGATGCCAACTTAGCTGTTAGCAAGAAACACAGGATAATGGAAGAGTAGTATGTTCGACTGAATAATTCATGCATCCATGACTGGAACTTCAACTGCTTATTTGTTCTAAATACGAAGAATAGATTTTTAAGAAGCACAGAACAAATTGTGGAAATTGGCATTGTGCAAAATATGCAACACTTTCACGGCACACTGTTATCTGTGTGGCCTTTATGCCTGGAATCCTGTCTGTGGCCGACAGAAAAAGAAAAGAAGGAGAAGGAGAAAGAGCAAATATTTTTCCTGAAGAGAATATCAAAGCCATGTGCCACTTCAGTGAAATCTGGATGACACCTGCAGAGAAGCAAGTCATGACATTTTAGCTGACTGGTTGTTTTTTCTTCCCTCATTGTGGTTTGTTACTTCATATTTATTTATGCTGACAGAGAAAAAGGATCCTACATGAATCTGTCCAAATGAGACTTTGGCAGACTTCTTCCACAATTTACATGATTCCCCTCACCACTACCACTCATTTTGTTGTTAAGTAAGTTGACTGCATACTGTAGACAGATCTGTGACAGTTCTGCAAGAGGGCAGAGGGAGCATATTTCTTTTAACAGTCATGAAGATTACCCCCCCTTCTCAAACTTCTCAAACATAGCCATGTTTTATCAAAATAATAAGCCTTGGGATTTTTGTAATAAGGGGAGACTATTTACGTGTCACCTTGGAGAAGTCAAGGTTCTGAGTAAGGCTCTGTGATCCTTGAAAATATGAAGTCAGGATCAATAATATTTATTAAGGCCTCATTTATATGGCATGACTCAGAGCAGCTATGACAGGGAAACATTAAGGGAATACTCTAGAATTTTTTTTGTCAATGAGATCTGCTCTTCTACTGCAGGGCATTTGGTTTGGCTGAGCAGCACAAACCAGTTTTTAAGTAATGCAAGACAGTGGACAGGAGAGCACACTTTGTTTTATTCTGCCAAAAGGAGTCTCCAAGTGGTACATGGAAATGCTGGCCTTTTTTCCTACATAGTTCCTCTTAACAATTCAAAAGATACCACAAGATTCCTGTTGTCTATGCTGGCAAAACTCTGGTGCTGTGCTGGCACGTCCTGTCCCAGACATTGTGCAATGAAGAATACACCAACACTTTCTTAATTTTGGACTTTTGGGGGGTGGGAGTAAGGGACTGGTGGGATGTCTGTACCAACATTTCTTATACATTTCTTAATGTTATGTTTTCAAATTCTAAAACATGACTTTATGAATGGACATGCTCAGGAATGTATCACCATCGTTTTCTAAAATAGAGACTATATTGGGGTTTTTTAGACCAACCACATAAATGAACAGAGTTGGTTGCAAATTATAAGAACAAAGAACTTAAGATTTAGGGCCTGTTTGCACTTAGGCTTCTGGCATGCAATTAGGAGTGCTCTGGTACAGCTCTGGTACACAGTATCTGTACCAGAACTGTCCTAATTGCATACTAGAGGCCTAAGTGCAAATAGGCCCCTAGTCCAGCATCCTCTCTGAAACAGTGGCCCCCCAATTGATACGCCTGTCATTCATGAATTTGTCTAGCCTATCCTTAAAGCTATCTAGGGTGGTTGCTGTTACCACCTCTTCGGGCAGCAAATTCCATAGACCGATGACCCTCTTTGTGAAGAAAAACTTCCTCTTGTCTGATCTAGCTCTCCTACCCATCAGTTTGAACCATCTGAACCATTTATTTATATAGTGCCATTAATATATATGGTTCTTTAGTTAAGATAAAAACAGACAATATAATAGAATTTGCCAGTGGCTTACAATCTAAAAAGATAAGTTACATTAAGACTAAAACCTTAAAATAATGAAAATTAAAATAAAACAAAGACTTGAAGAGAAACTTTATTAAGTCTGAACTTAAAAACAGTAAAGGAGGGGCCAACTGCAGGTGAAGAGGGAGATGGTTCCAGAAGTAGGGGGCAGCAAGTGAAAAGGGGCATAAACAAGATTTAGAGGATGAAAACCTGGGCTGAACAAGATGGTGCGAACTCCCAGACTCCAAAGCTTGGGGTGGTTGGTAAAAATGAATTAAAGCAGAAAGATAGGGAGGGAGCAGGTTGTGTATGACCTTAAAGGTAAAAACAAGAAGTTTAAAGTGAATTCTAAAGGGAATGGGTAACCAGCAGAGGGAATGTAAAAGCGGAGAAACATGGTCAAAATGATCGGCCATGAAAATAATTTTAGTGGCCAAGGGGAGAATGGATTTTAAGGGACTGAGGTGAGAGGAGGAAGAAGAAGAGTTGGCTTTTCTACCCCACTTTTCTCACCCATCTATGGGGACTCAAAGTGGCTGACAAAGCTTTCTATTCTTCTCCTCACAACAGACCACCCTGTGAGGTAGGTAGGGTTGTGAGAGCTCAGAAAGAGCTGTGACTAGCCCAAGGTTACACAGCTGGCTTCATGGAGGAGAGCAGAATCAAATCTGATATCCCAGATAAAAGTCCAGCTCCCTAACCACTAGACCAAACTAAAAGGGAGACCAGACAGAAGAAGATTACAATAATCGAGAGCTAACTAAAGCATGGGTTAAAGTTTTAGCTGAGGTGTTCTGCCCCAGGTATACTCAAGCTTTTCACTTCAGTCTGCACTCTGGCCTTGGGCAGAGGTCTTGAACAAGTGAAACTCCTCCCTCTGTGAAGAATCCACCAGTCTTTCTTAGTATGAACAAAATACGGTATTTATTGCAACAGCAAAACAAATATATAACCACTTTCTTAGCAAGTAAGAGCTTACAGTTTCTTTGCAGCTTACTGGGTCTTCAGGCTTTGGTTACTGTCCTTTGCTGAGGCACTCAGGCCTAGAAAGAGTTCCTGCCTTCCTTTGTGACACTGGCTGGTCTAGAAGGACTTTCTGCTTCCTTTGGCTCTTGCTGGCCTATTGGAAGTTGCTGCTTTTCTTTCTACTGATGAGTTTCTTCCTTCTGTGGCACTTGCGGCCTATGAGGAGTTTCAGCCTGTCTAAGAATGATGATTCCTTCCACTCTCACAGCAGACTGAAAACTGACCTAACTCTCCTGTGTAAACTGTAAATGCCCCACCCTCCTTACTCATAAGCCTACCTCTTAAAGATACAGGCACACATTTCTTTCTAAACTTCCAATAAACAAGGCTTACAACATAAACTTCAGTTGCTACAAACAGACTTGTTGCAGAGGCATAACATGAGGAAACTAAGATAATGTCTAATCTTGGCAATATTATAAAGAACAAATCAGCAGGATTTAGCTAAGGATGAAATGCAAGCATCAAAGGACAGAAACCAATCAAAAGTAAAGCCAGGACTGTGGGCTTCCTTTGCTGGGTGGATATGAACATTACCAAAAGTGATAGAGAAAGAAGAGGTGGGAGGGCTCTTTGGAGGAAAAATAAGAAATTCCGTCTTGGCCATATTTAACTTTAAGCGGTGTTGAACCATCCACTCTGAGATGCCAGATAAAGCAAGCTAAGACATGACACTCAATGGAAGAAAAGAGAAGAGGAATAGAAAAGTATAACTGGATATCCATCCATATACAAATCGAATGTCCAGACATTAGTTTTTTAGTATTTGAACGAATACAAATATTTTGTATGTGTACAGATACGTATGCATCACATACTAATCAATACACATTGCATATGTATCCATACACATACTGATAGATACCTAGGGGATGAAAATGGGATGCATATGGGATGAAAACAAGATGAAATTGGATGCATACAGATGTTTACAAGATTTGTATCATTGGATATGTATAGAATATATAGAATGTATAGAGCAACTAACACCTCAGAAGAGACCAGAAAAATAAGAAAGAACAGGGGAAGCCAAATGGGGAAAGATTGGGATTGGTGGAGAAGGATTGGTAGTTGAATCAGAGTGTATAGAATCAATTTTAGTCTGAAAGAAGGCAAGAAAATTGGCAGGTGTGAGAGAAGGAGGGGAGGGGGAGGGGTTTTATAATGAATTAAATATAGGAAAGGGACGTTGAGGAAGGTGAGCATTAGTCCATTCAGAAGATGGACTGAAGTGAAGGTGTGGCCAGTATTTGTGCCAATTAGCTTAGAAAGTTTGATTATTTTCATTATCACCAATATTTCTCTGTTAACTAGTCACTAGTGACAACTCATGTAGCAAAGCTGGCGGGGTTTGGAGGAAAGGATTATGGCTCTGATTAATCAAAAGACAATTTAGAAAGATAAAAGGAAAAGCGCCAATCAGTGTCTCCTCATTCCTTCAGTGTCCTGCTGATTCAGCTACGCAAGTCTTTGTTTTTTGTCATTATAACTGCTATGTTTCCAGGCAATTGTCACTGACAGTTCTTTCTACATTTCCTGTCTACCAAGCTAGGGTTGCTATATTGTATCCAAATGATGGTGACAGTATCTTTGTTGTGTAGAGAAGGGCATTTCAACAGGCATAACTTGCAACACATACAGCATCTTTAAAGGCTTCTGCATCACCTCAATATAGAAACCCTAACCTAGGCTCTTCTTGCACTTCTCTCATTTTGATCAAGGTCATTAGATCTGGAAGAACTAGCCTACTGATTCAGATCATATGGAGGCATGGGTCAGATCAACCCCATCTGCACTGGTGGTGCTGATCCGGTTTACGCTTCACAGCTGTCCCCTACACCACCAACAGCTAGGAACAAAACTTCCTAGCTTCGTGGCTTGGGACAGGGGTTGTTTATTGACAGCACACTATGGCAGATCTGGCTCCATCTTGTGCAGATGGAGCCAGACTAAAGGGGCTGAGGGCTCCTTGATCTGTATTTGCATGTGGGTGAGGAAGGCCAGGATCTGGACTTGATCTAGATCAGAAGGTAAGCACAGAATAAGTACATTCTGTGAAGTACATTCATTTCAATTCACCTTGCTCCCAGTGCATATGTATGCTTTCCAATTCAAAATTATCCTGCATACATCTAAAGAAGTGAACTGTCAACTACAAAAACTTATACCGTAATAAATATCTTAGTTGCAAAACTTGTTATCATTTCTAGCTATAAAGTATTTCTTTCCAGAGTGCTTCATTGCAGTGGGAGCCATTAGGGAATACAATAAAGATATAGTAATAGAATAGAAATAAATTTTATTACCTCAGTCTAAGTCTCATTTGCTGAACAATATGGTTGTGCTTAATAACTTTATACTGCTGTCACAATTATACAATCAAATTAGTAATATCCATGAAACAATTGCACTTCATTCATGCTATAACTGTAGTTGAGAGGCCTTGATGAAATACACATCAATTGCTTAGAAGTGGTAATGTGTTGGCTGTGGACCAATAAAATGAAGCTAAAACCAGATGAGATTAAGGTACTGTATATCACAGGTTCTCAAGTCAATAAAGTCAAATAGACACATTATGTTCTTGGTGTGGGTTGCAGTCTTCTGGTAAGGACAGGTTCATAGTCTAAGGATGTTCCTGGCTTCATCATGGAATTAATACTCTTTGGCCATAGTCACACCTTCAGTATAAACCTTCTTCAGTCCATCTTCTGGTACACAAATAAAATGGACACTAATGAAAAGGTGTGAACAGTCAGACCTGAAGATGCCCTGAAGAAGATGTAAAGTGATGGTGTGACCATGGTCAGAAAGTCAGTGTTAGCCGGTCCATGATAAAGTAAAATATTTGCATTTGTAATAAAATGTAAGCCTCTGAATACAACTCTTGGACCCAGAAATTTCAAGGGACCCAATGGATCCAATTCCCTTGTCCCAACCATCCTGCTACTTGCCACAAAGCTGGAGGAAAAGAGAAGCTAAGAGTGGTTGCCAGGCAACAAAGGTACGATACTGAAGCAGTTGGAGACCAACAGTAGGAAGAACATGGCAGCCTGTGGCAACAGTGAGTTCCTTTAGCTCCCTGTGCCGTCTTCGCTGCCCCTGATAGCGCTGCTACTAAAAATGCATTAACACAGCAGCACCCTTACTTTAGACATTTTGCAGCATTAAAAAAGTTCTTCTGAAAAATAATTGTGCCCTTTGAAGATATATAGTTTAGGAACTGACGAAGTATGCTAAATGAAGAGGCGCGCAGGCAAAGGAACACTTTCTATTTATCCACCACTGGCTGTCGCATGGCGTGTGTGCGCAACACAGAAACTCACCACTATTTTAATAAATCCTTTTAACCATCTTAATGACCAGTTTCTTATACCATGGAGCTCATCAATATCTAGACAGGCATGGAAGCAGCTAGGAGGCTGGCCCGTTAATGAAATGTTAATGACTGAATTAGACCTGTAATAACCGAGGTAGGTATACTGCTGTGAGTCCATTAGCATCAGCAGACCCTGCTGAGGAAACAGAAAACATAGTATGCACAATAGGAAAACTTTTACTTTTGCAAAAAAAAAACCAAAAAAAACCACCAACTATAATAAATTTTTAAAAAATCATTTAACCATGTAACAGCACAAATGACCTAGAGTTACATTTTATAATTATGATCTGGAAATTTAGATCACTTTAGCTGCATCCAGACCGAAAGAAGAAATCCGACGTTAAAGCTAAAAGTGCAGCTTATCTGTTGCGCAGCAACGACTCACCATCCTGACTAAAAAACAGCTCTGTAGCTTCCTCCTTAGAAGCTGTGAGAGCTCAGTTGGTGTGTGTGGTCATGTGGGATGAGGCAGCCAGTCAGAGTTGAGCTACCCTCCTGCTTCTGTTTGTCTCTTCTCACAGTCCTGCCTGGACTGGCAGGAAAATTTCATTTTTTTTAATACTGCACAGCGAGTGCCCTTAATCCAGGATTAAATGTGCAGTAGCGATGGGATAATGTGTCACAATCACAATCCATCAGTCATTGTTTATAACAGCCCAATTGCGACTGCACATTTTGCCTTACAGTATTAACATGTTTGGATGCAGTCATAATCACTCCAAATCAACATTGACACCTTTGGTCCTGGAAGAGAAGAACTTGTGTTCCCGATATGAATTGGGACAACTGTGACAGAAATAATGTTCTAGGAGTAGGGATTTGCATGGCTATTAATCACATTTGCAATTCATATGAATTCGTACACATTTGAATATTCACATTTGAATTGAATATATTCATAGATTGACATTTGGATGTGAAGGAAATGCTTTTGTGCATTTGTCTGAAACTTCATTATCTTTGTGAATATGAGGACCTGCTGTTGTTCCGGCTGCATTGGGTGGCAGTACCACGTAAGCCAGTGATGGTGAACCTTTTGAGCTCGGTGTGTCAAAATTCACAACCTAACTTAACTCGGGTGCTGTGTCACATCTAGAAATATCCATAATTTTGTGATATTTGTAGCTTTGGTAAAAAAGTTATATTTTTGATATATGTATTTTGTTAAAAGCAAAAACAAATAATTCTTTACATTAGTTACTTTTGTTGCTGAATTTCATTTGCCAGATCTTCAATTGAAAGTTGGTATTTTGTACACTTCAAGAACAAGCAAGCACTACATGCCCAGGTGCCAGGGTGACCATGTGTGTCACCCAAAAGGGCTTGGTGTGTCACCTGTGATCTGTGTGTCATAGGTTGGCCATCACTGACCTAAGCAGCGTTGCTAGCAAGAGGCTCCCCCAGAACATGGCCCTCACTCCTCTTTCTCACAGCAGTGACTGAACTAGAAAGGCCAGAAGCCAGTGCACAAAGTAGCTTCAATTGAAAAGGAAAGGTAGTTAGAGGCTAAGGATGGAGGTGACCTCTGTACACATCTGGCTCTGTTTGCTTTTACTAAGCATTTTTTTATGCTGGTGGTGTGGCATGTGGCCATTGCAGCATGGAGCTACTCAATAGGCACACTGTGCCCCAGTCTCAGCTGCAACCCCCCAATGCCCACTGCTGCCCTGAGCCCTGGTCATCATTCCCCACTAGGGATGTGCACAAATGTGTTTTTTGGCATTTGATTCATAACAAATCGAATATTAGTAAATTCACATTGGTACAAACAAACCCTTTTGAATGTGGTAAAATTCTATTTGATATGAATGTGTTAGTACAAATTGATATGAATATCTAATACGAATGAATACGTATCTGAAATGAATTTGATCTGAATGCATCAGATTTGACCTTTTTATCCACTCTCTCAATCTATGTTGAATGCACTCTAGATCCATTGCAGATGTGACTTTCCCACCTCCCCAGTTTAACAAATGTCCAAACCAATTGTACAATTGTACAAATGTCTGGAAACATTCATATTAGTATGAATGTCAATGTACAAATATCTTAGGATTCAATTCATTTATGAATGTCTGAATTCGTAAGACATTCGTGGTAAGAATTTGTCCAAATAATGAATATTATGAATATTCATGCACTTCCCCATCTCCCACCCCTCATCCTCTGCTGCTTCCTGACTCCTGCACTGTCTTTTGGTATATTAGAACCAAGGCAAGTCCTGTCCAGGCCCTTGAGTGTGCACCGCTGCAGGCCCACTGTTGCTCACTCAGTCCCTCCTTCGCACACTAAAACAAGCACTGGAGAAAGGGCAGGGCAGGTACATGAGAAAAGACTGAAGAAGGAGGAGGAGGAGGAGGAGGAGGAGGAGGAGGAGAAGAAGAAGAAGAAGAAGAAGAAGAAGAAGAAGAAGAAGAAGAAGAAGAAAGATTTCTAAGTTGACTCAGATATGGCTTTAAGGTGGGATTGTTCACACACTGGTCTGCCCCTCCCCACTCTCCTGAACATTCTGTGCTAGAAAATAATTACAGAAGGCTTGAGAACATGATGGCCACACACTGTCCCTGAGGTGTCTCTGAGATCCTTCTTTTGTTATGTCTAAAAAGAGCCAGAATCAAAGATTCAACTGCTTCTTTCAGCATGTGTGTGAGGATCTGAGTTAGGGATGGCACAGCTGCAGCAATGCAGTGTGCGAGCCTGGGCAGAATTTCCCTCAGTCCTAAGGTATGGTAAGGTATAACTGAGATATTCGCCATCAGTTAAGAGTTATATTAGATAGGCAACTATATTAGATAGTTCCAAATCCTTATTGATGCACTTAAATTGCAGGCCTTATCAATTTTTATATACATTCTTTTTGACTCTGATTAGTAAGCTTAAAAAATATGCAACCTATGGGTGGTGGAGGCATTTTGCACCTCACTTGGTTTTAATTCCTTTAACTCAATAGCATATACAGTATTGAGCTGATTTGTGCAGTGTTTTGGTTTTCTTTTGTGGAGGTGCCCTAACATTGAAAGATTGTAGTAGACAATCGTATTTTTGGAACTTTATAGAACAAATACATATACCCTTTCCCTCGGTTGGGGTACAAAGTTATCCTACTCATACAGGTGACTGAACTGTGCATTTTTGTGCATTTTAACTCAGCCCCTAAGAAACTGCATTTTAAGTAAAGTATATATATTTATTATTTGTATTTCTATCCTGCCCTGTACCCAGAAGTCTCAGGGCGGGTAACAACAGTTAAAATCAGACACATATTAAAACAACAACAATATATATTAAAACAGTAACAGCGTCTGTAAAGTAAATATTCCCATTTACAAAAGGTGCACCTTCATTGCCTTCCTAAACATGTACAGTGAAGTTGATAGACACAACTCAAGGGGGAGACTATTCCATAGTCTAGGGGCCATCACTGAGAAGGCCCTCCCCTTGGTGCCTACCCCATTTACTACTAAGAGTGGCAGGACAACCAGGAGGCCCTCCCCTCCAGATCTTAAGGCACAGGCAGGTCGGTAAACATTTGCTGTGCATTAAATATTAAAATTATATTGCAACTGTGGAACTTGACAGATACTTTCTGGTCAACATATCAGTCCAAGATCTGTGAATTGTTGTTTGTTCCATAATTTGTATTTTTATCCTGCCCTATACCCAAAGGCAGTGTCTGAAAGTGGGAAGAGAACGTTACTGTCACAACTTGTGTCCCATGTTGAACTCAAGGTGTATGTTTGTGTTTTAAAATGTGTTTCCTATTTTGTAATGAATTAATATTTTAAATAGTATATTGATAAAATATTCTAAACAGAATTAATAGTGATGGCTATTAACTGAGAAGACAACTGTGGTGAAGTAGAGAAATGTATTTCTTTATATCAGTAACACTGAAAAAAAATTATTAATGTAAAATAAGAGCAGAGGTTATCCAGGGCTGAACTGGTTTAAAAACCAGTAGTTATATAGTTTCCAATGTGTGTGATGTGTGTATGAACTCGTCTGTCCATTTCAAGCAGTCGAGACTAGAGGTGTGCACGAATGCAATTTTTGACATTTGATTCAATTGAGATCAAATATTCAAATGTCTGAATTCATACAAATAGAGGAAAAATGAATATATTAAAATTTGAACCAATTCAAATACATTCATATCTATTGGTATGAATATTTGATATGTATTTTTGATTATACAAATTTTGGCAACATTTGTATGTATCCATACGCATCCTGTTTTTATCCCGTATGCATCCATACAGATGTCTAAATGATTCAAAATATTTGTAGTTCAAATATTAAAAAAAGGACATTCAATTTGAATGTCCAAATTCAGCTGAATTTGATCAAGTAATGAATATTTCAAAGTCAAGACACTTGCCCATATTTTATGATATTGCCCTTTCTACAGAGACAGCTGTCTTAAGTTCATAATTCTGCTAATAGCAAATATGGACGGTAGATCTTATAGCTTTTATTGTTATTGTTTTTTACGGGCTGATGCAAAATGTGGAATTATACATAAATGTATCTTACCCAGCCCATGAGAACACAGGAACAACTATGCAGTAATCATCGTTGGGGTTAAAGTCAAATTATTGTTACTGTTAAAATTTTAATACAATTTTAAATTGTGATTTGTAGTGATTTATTTTCAGTTATGAGGTCTGTGCTCTGGGAAAAGGGATTCCTTTCTTCTTTTTCCCAGATTACAGACCATATGGCTGAATGAATATGGATAATGATATGTGGAAGACATCTGATCCAGTCTCTCTCTCTCTCTCTGTATGTGTATGAGAGACTTTATGTGTGCACACACACACCTACACTGGTAATGTGAAAAAAACTTTAATTCTATGAGTGATCCAGTGATGACATTCTTTTTTTTCTTTTCTTTTCAGAAAGGCAACTGAATCAGGAACATGAGATAAAACGGCTTATGAATAGGGGTGGGTGAAAAATGTTTGTCATCTTTGCAATTTGAACGAATTGTGAAGGTGCAAAACTTTGATATATTGGCTACATTCAAAGACTTTTGTCCTTTCATTTGAAATTTCAGAGTGGATTCAGAAGGGATTCAGGGTTATAACTGAAGGCAGCAGAGATTCAAAGCAAATTGAAACCCTAGCACATTTGAAGTGGCTCCATTGATATGAATGAGAAGTTCTGTCCTGAAGTGAAAAGGGGGGGAAAAATCACACACATCCCTACTTATGTTAAATTGTAACATACATCAAAAGGAAAGGGTCACACTAATGAAGCACATTCATTTCTATGGCATATATGACATCTATTAGAGCAGAAGTAGAATTCATGGATAATCCAAAATAGTATCGCCTCATGACACTAATCTGTACAGAACTTGGTAAAACAAGTTGCGTCTGTGTTCGGTTTTGATCAGTGGGTTCTGAAGCAATCCAGACTTATTCAAATGAGTCCCAGTATAACATTGCATTCAGACTAGGGATGTGCAAGAATATTCAAAAAAAAATTGTTATTCGAACAAATTCAGCCAAATTTGGACATTCAAAGTTGAATGGAATGTTCAAACATTCATATTTTAATATTCAAATTAATACGAATATTTAGAATCATTCGTACCCATAATTCAGGCATTTGCACGCGTGTGGATACGCATGCATTACATACATCTTATTCATACCGGTATGCATTCGTATGGATACTAGATGCAGACTAGATGCATACAGGATAAAAAGGGAATGCGTATGGATACATACAAATGTTGTTGACATTCACTTCATCAAATATGAATTGAATATTTGTATGAATAGATACGAATGTATTTGAATCAGTTCAAATTTTAATACGTGTACATTCATTTTTTCTCTATTTTATACAAATTTGGACATTCAGATATTCTAAAATTGTCAAAAAATTGTATTCATGTACATCCCCTAATCCAGATAATTATTCTGCTATGCAGTATAAGTATGGTCAACGTCTAGTTTAATTCTTAGTTTAATTCTAGCCCTATTTCTAGCTCATACTGATCTTTAAGTTACAATAAGAAATCTATGAGTGCTTTCACTGATCCCTTTAAAAAGTAGCATTTGGTCCTTGTTCTAATTTTCCCTTGAAGTTGAGTCTTAGTGATCATAATCTGGTTTTAGTTAAAAAAAAATCAGATGAAATGTCTCCTCAATGGAAAATCAAAATATAAATTACTGCAGGAAATGCTTATCTGTATATTTTTTCCAGAAATATCCTTCATAAAATTACCTACATTGATCTGAGATGAAGACATGCACATCTGCATTTCGAATAGGGCATGCTTAAGTCCAAGTGGCCTATGCCATTAAAATGGAAGTCTGTCTGGCAGGCATAACTTCCCAAAGCAAACTTTGAAATGAGCATGTATATATGCTTAATACAGAAATCATGCCACGGAAAAATTGCAAACAATAGCAGATCATGACAGCAGTTCAATTCTATCTAATGATATATGTAAGCATGCTTCTTAATTTAAAAAATATGTTTGCTTCTATTTTTAATATTGTCTCATTAATAATCAAGCCAAAGAGAATTCTGTCAGTAGGCAACCATGAAAAGGACAAGAAATGGACAGATCTATCTAAGGCCATTACATAAGGATGCTTATAATTCATAGTGTTCTCCACTTGTATCGTTTCTATGTAAATACTTTGCCAACTGGATCTTAGCTAACCATACTTTGAGAATACAGAGTCTATTCACACACATTTTATTATTATTATTATTATTATTATTATTATTATTATTATTATTATTATTATTATTATTATTATTATTATTATTATTATTATTATTATTATTATTATTTATCATCATCATTATATGAAGATGAAGTGCAGAGGGAACCATCTACACTTTAAAAGCTAGTAAAGTCCTAAAGTGGACCAACATCACTTGACATGAAGTTAGCCAGGCTAGGGAAGGCCATATTGCCATGGCAAAATTCCAGCAACATCTGGTGCATGACCTGACATTGACATAGCAATTGGGATGCAGTGTGCGACTGTGCAGATGCAGTTGTGCCACCACACCTGCTCACATCATTGTACCCAGAAGAGGGTGTGAACCCTGCATGACTCCATGATCCAGATCACGGCCCTTGGTCCAACTGTACTATAACATATTTGGATTAAGGGTGCCCTTAATCTGGATCTGTGTCTGTCTTGTGAAGACAGAGTGGACTGGCATGAGGCGTGGCCTCATAGTTCTGTATTAACATGAGGATCTACATGGCCTCATGACACAGACCTTCAATCTGGATTAAAGGTCTAAGCATAAATGCTGAGAGAGGGATGTAGCTGTGCAGTTACAGACGCTTGCAGAAATGGGTTATAGCATGCATAACCATTATTCTTCTCTCCAGAGGCAGAGCTGCATTGTGCACAAATGTGATGTAATACAGGGCTCTCTGTGCTTGCACAATTATGTCAATGCAGTTATTCAAATGTTTTTGTTTTACCCTCTCTGGCCCCATTCCCACTGGGATTTCATTGCGTTTTGAAACTTGTTTGTCTGCATTGAAAATTGGCTTCCCGCACTTCCCAAGGAGTAAATTGGCAGGAAAAAGCATTAAAAAACACTTGTTTAAAGGACACTCGCTCCCGTTTTTGTTTTTAACACACTTTATTTTCCTTTGGGAATGGTAGATTTTCAGTATCCTGCTTGCTCTCTTGCCCTTTCAGGCTTGGCCACCACCACTGCTACCTTGTTGCATCACTGCCTTGCTTGCCTAGCTGCTTGCCCACATGCCCGCCTTGCCCACCCGCCATTTCACCACTGCTGGCCTTTTGGGCTGAGACACTGCCTAGGCTTCTCTTGCTCAGCTTCCTGTGTGAGCCCTGGTTTCCTTCCCTTCCTGTCTTTTGGCTGCCACCACTGCCCTGCCCACCTGCCATTTTGGCTGCTGCTGGCCTTTCAGGCTGCACCACTGCCACTGCAACCGCCGAGCAGCCATGGTGCTCCTGGGGCATGGGGAGGAGGCACGGCTGGCAGGCGGGCAACCAAGCCCTACCCTTCCTTCCTCCTCCCCTTCCTTGTGGCTGCTGCTGCTCCGCCGCCATGCTCTTTTTTAAAAAAACAGAATTAACAACAAAAAGGAGTGTGCATAATGCGCACTCACATCAGTTTTTGTTAATTCTGTTTTTTAAAAGCTAAGTGGGATCACAGCCTCTATGTTTTATTTTAAATTTTATTAGCTAGGCTGTTTATTATGGGGCATAGGCTACCCATTTAAAAATAAATCACTCTAATATTCTATTTAGGTGTTTAATGCTGTACCCCAAACTGTTTAGAAAACAGTTGATGCTAGAGAAGAACTGATATAACTCTTGAGAGCGCATCCTTGTAAATATTAAAACTTGTAATTTATTAAGCAGTATTAGTCTTTACTCGGTTATTAGACAAGAAGAAAATGCGGAGCTCTGTTTGTAAAGGGCCAAGAAAATGCTTTTGGAAAGAGACAATCATTTGTCTCTGCTGGAAATTCCCTCCGATGCAATGGATCATTATGCCTGACAAATCCTGGAAACCCTGGAATGACAAAATATGTACTAGCTGGTTGTTAAGCACACGAGATATGTTTTGCCTTGTCACTGGGCAACGGGGAGTGTTTTGAAACAAATTCTGAATGTGGCCAAAATTCTCACATTCCAAAAGGCATAAGGTGTGTTGTTATTTGTATGTACAGTCCCTCCCAAACAATAGCAAGGATGGATTAGATAATGGGGTGAGGTTGTTTTCCTTTTTCAAGCCTCTTAATTACTTCCTTCGGATAGGTTCTGGAAAGATGGAAAATTTCAATGATAATGACCAAATTATCCAAACTACCAAAAAACATCAGCTACAATTGCCATTTTGTGCAATTTCATCGTGACAGTGTTTCATTCATAAATACATGTCTAGGCATTCTGTATAAGAGTTATATCTTCTTCTTTTTTTGGCTCAGTAACTTCTTGTAGAAACCAGATCTTTCATTTTACGTGACAGTTCAGAACCATTTGTGCCTGGGAAACATTCTTAAACCAATGGGTTCAAAAATGTAATACAACAATTCTAGTAGGTGTTTTATTAATACCAGTTCTGACAGTGGGGTGTTCTTCTGGTTTAAAAAAAGCCTTTGGTTACTGCTACAAAGTAAAATATAGCTGCATTCATCTCTACCTCCAGCCTTCAGAGTTTCCACTTATACTGTTAGGGCATTTTAAAAGGCTATGACATTGGGTGATCCTTAAGCTACATCAAAACACAAAAAGTGGGGTGTCTAGTGTAAACAGTGGATATTCTATCACATGCAGTCATGCCCAGCAAGATCTGCATCGTCCCTGTAGTCGTAGAAAGCATTCTATCTGTGGGGGGGGGGACCCCTTAATGCAGTTCCTCATGTTGTGGAGACCCCCAACCACGGGGACAGGGCAGCTGGGAGGGGGAGGGAGGAGTGGTGGGAAACTCTTTGTGACCTCTCTAAAAGGGTAGTTTGACCCCCAAAGGGGTCCCGACCCACAGGTTGAGAACTGCTGCTATAAGGCTTCTTCTATGGCCTTTTACATGCTAGGGATGGCAGGTGCTATATTTTGTTGTTATTGGTTTTGCACACTCTGAGTCCTTCCAGTATAGGGTGGAATAAAAAGGCAGATGACAGACATATAGGCTGCATCCCCAAAAGACTTATTTACTTCTCCACTGTCACTCTACAGTCACTCTATTGAAGTGGACTTTAAAAGTGCCATGCAAATCAGGAATAAGCGTCCGCATGAGGCTCAGGAAAATGCGTGTTTTTAACGCACCTTCCGTCCCCATAGGATCCCTGTTTTCTTTGCGTGCATCTTTTTCTCCCCACCCCTGCTCTTGTTCATAGGGTGCCAGCGGGAATGGGGAGGGACTGCGCTTGGCGCGGCCACAACCAGGAAGACAATCCCTGACAAGTGCAAAGGAGAAACAGCGATCGGCTCTCTGTTCGTCTCCCAGATCTCCCCCCCCCCGAAATGGCTTCTCGTGCTGGAAAACATTCACTCTCACCACTTTCCCTGTTATTGCTTTCAAAAATTCACCCTGTCCAGCGCATGATCCCTCATTTACTCATCACTTTCCCTGTTATCGCTTTAAAATTCACCCCTAGCAATAATCCTCCCATTTCACACCTCACAGCGATTGCAACAATGTTGCAATTCTGCGTGATTCTGGCTCTTTAGTTCTGAGCTTTAGAAAGTGAAGCTGCTTGTGTTACTGCTGTGTGTGCAGGCGGCAATCCCCGCCCCTTTTGCCACGGAGCGTCCCCAAGGTAAATGTATTTTGTCGCACGATTTCCACGTTTTGTAGTGCTGGAACCTCGTTAAAAACCCTGGCTTGGGGGTGCTTAGAGGCAAAAGGAGAGTCTTGGCAGACTTTTTATTCTTTGGGGACTGGCCCATAGACAGACAGACAGATAACCACTGTAAAATAGTTTTTCCAGGTCCCAGTCCACAAAGTCTCTCCAATAATAATAATAATAATAATAATAATAATAATAATAATAATAATAATAATAATAATAATAATAATAATAATAATAATAATAATAATAATAATAATAATAATAATAATAATAATAATAATAATAATAATAAATGAGTTGGCTTTTCTACCATGCTTTCTCACTGATATAAGGGGACTCAAAGCGGTTGACAAAGCTTTCTATTCTTCTTCCCACAACAGAAACCCTGTGAGCTAGGTGGGGCTGTGAACACTCAGAAGAGAGCTGTGACTAGCCCAAGGTCACCCATCTGGCTCCATTGAGAAGCGCAGAATCAGATAAGAGTCTGGCTCCCTAACCACTCGATCAATCTGCTGGTGAGAGATCAAGGAGACCCAACACAAAATGACTCTCAAATTCCCTCTGCCAGCCTTTTATTCAATATATATGACCAGTCCCTGGAGAATAATATAGTAGTTTAAACCCACCCGGACTCTCTTTTCTCAAGAAATCAAAATTTACCTGTCAGGAATGTCCAATTCCCCTGGTTTTGAAAACCAATTACATACTGATTGGATATGCCAATCAAATTTATGTCAGAGACCACCTGTCAGTTAAACTGATTTTCATAACTTCATCTCTTTATACAGAACACAAGATTAATTATACAACATATTCAAATAATAAGGATAGAAAACTAGGAACATACATATTAAATACGTGATTCATACAGAGGCAAAGGTTAGGGCTGAAAACTTCCTACCAGGAAGACTATATGTAGGAATAATGCATATTTAAGAATGGGGTTTTTTTTTTTGCAATTTTCATGATTTTTTTTTAAATGCCCCTTTCCTTCAATTATTTAATGAAAAAGCATACAAGAAATATAAATATACAAAGATAAATATACCAGTACCACTGTTTTGAATAACACAACTTTGCTTTTACGTAGTTGGCAAAATGTAATTTTCCATATTTAATGCAATCTGGAACTTTAACCAATGTGATGAGCCTCTGAGATGCCATTAATGCACATTGCCACTGGTAAGGTAGGCTTCCATAGTTATCCACAGGTGGCAATTGTATAACTTGGTTTGTTCTACAGTGGTAATTTGTGGGAACCAAATGATACAGTTGATGGATGACTGTGCAGGATTTTAAAAACATCTCTCTATTTTATTGTCTGAAAACCTTCTGGTATTTAATAGTTAGAGATAGTGACCACTGGTGGGTTTGAGCAGAGAATGACCCTCTGTTAATTACTGCTAATTACACCATTTCTGAGAATATCAGAGGTGTGCTGTTCCTTGAAGCCAAAGAGAGGTCTGGAACAATTTATACTATTACTGCACCAAACCACTGTCTGCCCTGTTAGCAGTTTGGCCAACTAGGATGTATGAACCAGCTTAGTACAAGTGACTATTCTAAAACCACTTCACTGATCTCCGTGACTTTGCAGGTAACTAAATCTGGGACAAAATTCAAATTGAAAAGACTTGTTCAGAATAATTATTGGTACGATAACTGTTATCTTTGGAAAGGTTGGTAGGGTGAAAGTGCCTCTCTACCTTCTTAAATGTATTCAGGGTAATGGAATCATATCTTTCACGTTCTTTTTTTCTTTGAGATGTTATCAATTTTATTGCATTCAGTAAAGTTGAAATACAATATCTATCATATACAATATGTATGGATGAATCTTTCAGGTTCTAAGTAACTTCCGTTGCTGCAATAAGATTGGTGAAAATTTGGTTCCAGATTCACACTCGCATGTCCACTCTTCCATTGAAATACCTCCCCTCCCTCATCTTGAACAAACCACAAACCAACCCTATTATGAGACTAAAATGGGGCAATACTATGAATACTAATCTGAAGTCCTTGGAGGGAAGGAAAGATGTAAGTATAAATGCAACATTCTACTGTGCTCTGATCTGGCAAAGTCTGAAAGACTTGCTGCATATGTTCCTCTTCCTATGGTCCCAGAAACATGTTGTACATTTGCATTCCTTCTTAATCTCTATAGGTTTGTCCTCAATATCCCTTTTTTCTTCGGCCCCAGAATTGTCAGCGAGGACACGAGCCAGTGCTTATGCGATCACAGTTCATTACCATGATGAAGGTGATTGGGATTTGCACAAACAATGGACTGTGACATCACGGAATGAATCAGGCAGGCATGGGGAGGGAAGCGATTATAAATGACAAAGCTTCAATAATGACACAGGCAGACTGGGAGCCAGCATCATCTTTGGTAGCAGGAAAAATTACACCCAGAAAATAAAGATGGATGGTTTCAGTATGATTCATGCACAATTTCAGTGAGGCTGTATTAGTAGCAGTGACACTGGAAGGAACACAAATGCTAAAAATGAGTGGTTGTCACTGGATATGCACTCCATGAAATGGACATGTACTCAACAGTGACAAGTAACGGAAGACTGCTCAAGGAGAGGTAGTATTTCAATTCCTTTTATTACATTAATCTTTTCTTTAAAAAAGAATCAATAATAATAGCAATAGTAATAGTAGTAATAATAAATACTTCCAGATCTTTATACCATAAAAGGGGGGGACACCTAGTTTTGTTTTGTTTGCTTTCTTAGAAAATAATGCTAAGACAATAGCAAACCTCTTTACTGGCACTTAGTAATAATGTGGTACATTTTGGAAAGAACCGTATATTTTTTTTCAAAGGCAAACATCAAATAGAAGAGAAAAGGTTATGTCACCTTCACCCTCTCAGTGCTGTCATTTATATGCTATCAGCTCATTAAATTCACATTAGGATACTCTATGGGACTTTAGGAGCTATTAGTGCATCTAAAATGGCATAACAAAATCTCAGTTCACTTTAAGGGAGATGGCATTGCGACATTTTGTATTTCATCACCGAATTATTATAGTCTCTCAGATGCATTCTGCTGTGATGGTAATGGAAGGAGGAATTCTGGAGAGGAAAGCTGTCCATTTGTTTATCCCCAGAGAGGCAAGGAGAAAGGAGTAGGCTGGAAAGACCAAAAGTTTGATATAAGAAAAAAGGAGGCTCAAATGTTACTGAAGCATTAACAATAAACACATACACATTTTCAAAGTTAAAAGAAAATGAATATTTAAGTCTTAAAGGAGACTTGGGCTACCTTCAGGCAGCAAGAGACAATGTGGGACCTAAAGAAGATCCTGCGGTTGTCAGTTTCTGCCAACCCCTGCCAGACACAAGAAGCAATCCTGGCTCCCTTCCACATCTGGCATGCAGCTGTCAGAACTGGAGTGATTGAGTCTACCAGGAGCCACCAAGGGCAAATCAATTTCTTTCTGTTGCTTTTCAGGCACTTAGTTGCCTTCCAGTAGTTCCTGATTCTGAAAGCTGCTGGTTGATATCAAGATAAGCTTCACATATACAGGGAGCCCAGCATCATTGTTGGGTTTCCCATAATAACAAAAAAGGGGAGTTGGGACTAATTATTCAGACTAATTTGAATGGCAGGTGAATATCTGAGTTTCCCAACATAGTCCAGGAGGATCAAGGGTTTTACTGTGCAGGTGAAGAAGCCTTGGCTGGGTAAAATATGGTGAAAGGGGGAGAGAGGCTGTGGTCACATTCACTTTAAACCTTCTTTGGTCCACCAGGTGTGACTGCTCACACCTTTTCCTTTCTATCTGTTTTATTTGTGGACTTCCCATCTAGGGAAGTCAAAATGAACGGTGGAAAGTCTACAAATAAAATGGATAGAAATGAAAAGATGTGAGCAGTCAGACCTGAATATGGACTGAAGAAGGTTTAAAGTGGTGTGACCACAGCCTGAGTGAGTGAGTGAGAGAGAGAGAGAGAGAGAGAGCTCTATTGGAGTCTCAGTGAATCAGAGGCTATCTGTGCCTTTTGTCTGTATCCTAGTATGCAGGTGACATTTGTCTGGGGTAATGGCACTAACTCTGGCATAAGCTGAAGGGCAATAGAAAAAAAGGGTCCTCATACAAAGGCTTCTTGTCTCAACTCTCATAACTCCATGCATCTTTGGTCTACATGAAAAAGGAAGATCCCCCCCACTTTTTTCTTTCTTTTATATTTGCTGATATTGCTTGTGTGTTGCTGATTTTGTTATTTTCAAATGTTAATTTTTTCATTTGTTACATAAATGTCTTCTATTCTCCCTGCGACCCTGATGATGATGATGATGATGATGATGAAAATAATTCTACCCTTATACAGCTAGAGACATGACTTTAAAGTCCCATCCATTTCTACTCAGGAATCCCTCATGAAACTCAAATGAATATTCTCAAACCAGGCAGCACAGAGGGCACAGAACTAGTTGAATCTAATGGGTATTTTTTGGCACAGGCACATGGAAAAACAACTTCCCATTTTGCTTCTGGCAAACATTTCAGTTAACTTCTATTTTTTTAAAAAATATATTATTTCACTAGGTTTATAACTTCCTTCCTCATGTGGCTCAGTGTCACTTAACTCAGAGGAAAGTCCTCTGCATAATAGAAGTGGCATATAAATAAGCATGCATACAATTGTAGTATGAAAGGGTTATATCTGACAAGAGTAACATACCAGATTCAAATAAAAGAATAATGGAGTAAACAGTGTAAAATCTAGCTGACTGCATTTAACTCCTTGCTACCTTATCAACATATAAGCATCTGCAACAGGTAATTTCCATCCTCTGCTTGACATATCCAATCAGTTTTTTTTTTCTTGAGAAGTGTCCTTACTGCAAGGAAGTTTCTCTCCAATATTCTACCAAAATGTGCTTTATTCTACTCTAGTTGTGAGATTTCTATGAGATTTGATCAGACATTTACATGTTACTTTTCTGCAAATTAAATTGTGCTCAAACTGGAAGGAAGGAAGGAAGGAAAATATTAACTGTTTCTGTACAGTAATAAGATCTAGGGTGTGATTAGATGTGTTCAAAGAGACACCCTCTAAGTGAATTAAGGACAGTCATAAAATCCCTAAAATCACATTTTCTGAATCCTCAAAATGGGTGTTTCTTCCTTATATGTGGCATAGTAACACTGAGAGCAACTCTTTCTTTTATATGCATTAGACAGGGAGCTTCACAAGCACAGAGAACGGAAGTGTAGCCAACCACACCATGGGACTAATTGCTGCTGGCAAGTGACGAATGATGATCATGGAAAGCCAAGCAAATGAGTGGAAATTCTAGGGGTGCTTCTGAACATGCCCTTAAACACCCATTAAGGACACATGTGGAAGCACACATCCACACAGCGGCACCTTTATAAGCCGCTTTTACAATGGAGCATCCGCAAAGTAACACCCATTAAGCACACATGCGGGAAACCGCGTCTGCACAGCGGCACCCATTAAGAACGGAATGGGTGGGCCGCATCTGCACAGTGGTACCCATTAGAGACAGATGGGGCGGCCACATCTGCACCTATCTGTCTCTAATGTGTGCTTAATGGGTGTTTAAAAAAGACTACATACAAGGTAGTCTTAATGGGTGTTTCGCTGTGAAAACGCATCCGTTTAGGATGCGGCCACACAGCAAAACCATGAATACCTGAGGCCCTCCCCTGGCCCACCATGATTGGCTCCGCCAGAGCCAAGCATGGCGAGCCAGGGGTCTCACTGTCGCGGCTCGCCCTCGCTCCAGAAGCGGCAAATCACTGCTTCTGGAGGCAGGGGGAGCTTCTCCAAAGCCCTCTCTCGCTTGGGCTCTCCCCTCCTTACCTCTTTGGCGTCACCCTGATTCTGGCCACGGGGTCCCAAGAGGCTGCGCGCCTGTGTCCTGCGCGCCTCCTGATTGGCCACGGCTGCTTCTGGCAGTGCTGGCTGTCAGGAGGCTCTCTGCGCAGGCGCACCAACTGGCCAGGCCTCTTCCTGCAACCTTTATTCCAATCCCACTCCCTGACTGCCAGCAAACGGCTTCTGAAGTTAGAGAAAGTTTAGCTGAGAAGTGCTTCTCCGCTCAACTGCCTTATTGTAGCAGCTTTTGTTAGCTTTTTAGCTGGCAAACTTCAGAAGCTGCTTGTCCGGGAGCAGGGGTGAAATAAGCCAACCAAAGCCACTACAATGTTTAGAGGCAGTTTAGCAGAGAAGTGCTTTTCTGCTTCTCTGCTAAACTGCCTCTATCTTCAGAAGCTGCTTGCCAGCAATTGGGGAGTGGGGGTGGAATAAGAGTTTCAGGAAGAGGCTTGTGGGACAGCAAGGGCCAGATGACCCCCCCCCCATCGCTGCATCTTACTGGGCAATCAGGTCTTTTATGTTTGCCTGGCAATCAGATTGCAGAGAGAAGAGGCTCCATTTCTGTTTGATCACTTATTAATGCCCAGTAGTTGTGATCGGGGAAGGGGCATTGGGTGGGATTTCCCTGCCCTCGCTCCTATCAGGAGAGAGGGGGTTGAGAGAAAAAGATGCAGTTTCCCAATGCAGGGGTTTAGCGTGGTTTGCATGGTGACAGGTGTATTCAACTTGAGCCTGCACTTTTGTCAATCACATGGGGACAGGTCAATTCGAACTAGACTCCGTACTGGGAATAATCTGAATCCATCCCGAAGTAAACAGAGTGCATGCTAATTCAGCCTTAGAGTGACTATAGTGGAGCTATGTTGAAGTTGCCACAGATACATAATGCAATTCCACCACAGCACTGCCATAATGGTGCTATAATTTCCCGTCTGGACAGGGAATGAGGGGTGTCCTGTTTAGATATATTCTACATATTTTATCATTTTATTCTTGTGAGCTACCCCATCAGATGAAGGATGGGATATAAATTCTAAAATAAATATTTGTCCCTAGTTAGCTTGTGAGAAAATTGGTGCTGATGCTTTTCTTGCAGCTGTTTCCCCTGTGTTCTTCTAGCAAAACATAGAGGCAACATGGCGGAGAGCAAAGAAAATTGACAATGTTCTGTCTCACCTCAGCCAGTCAATATTTGGTCTAAACAGAGTTAAAAGTGGTTTTTTAAGGGTCTTAAGTGCTCCTTGAGGCAGTTCCAAGAGAAGACCTGATAATGTCCTGGTCATTTTGTCAGTGTATTTCCATTTTGAGTGTCTCAGTTTTCTTGACTTTCCCTCCCTCCCTTCTCTGAAGACTCTTATCATATTCTTTACATATTCCTTGCAAAAGGGATGTCCACAAGGAGCAGCTTGCTAAGGCATACCAACAGTAGTAGAGGAAAAATCATTGGCATCTGTCTTTGATATGATGATACAAACACAGGAGTTGGGGGCCCGTAATGCCTGAGGACAGTCATGTAGGAAGCCTGCCAGCAATATTCTTATTATCTAATCAACACATACCCCTCAGTTGTTTGTCAGAATTGATTTGGAAACCCAGAACTATGCACCAGTCTGTTGACTTGTAAGCATGTGACAGTTTCTCTCCCTCCCTTTCTGTTTCTCACACATGGAACTAAAATGTTGTGATTGTATCTGCCTCTATTCCTGCTCCCATATCTATAGGATTCTATCATTTTAAGACGTGGAGTGCCATAATTCATTTAGCAGTATGTTTAAGGTTCTCCAAGGGAAGCTCTTCACAAAACAAACATGGTTCAGAACTGAGTAACATAAAATTTGTCCCTGAGGAGTGATAGTTCTAGATATTGAGATAAAACTTATTTTAATTTTAAATAGAAACACATTTCAGCACGGTAAAGGTGACTGTTATCAGCTCAGTCTCCTTCACACAAACCCAGTCCTGCAAATCTTCCACAGACCTTCTGGTGAGTTCTAATGAGCATTTGACTTCTAAAATAAAAGAGCAAACAGTTAAAGTGCAGTTGTTCATTGTATTTATTTCCAGCAATTTTCCAAGAAATTAAGTTCAATAGCTAGCATATAATCTGTGTTATTTTATACATCTGCCAGGTGGAAATAAAGCAAGTGTTGACATCCAGATTGCTCACTGGAGACAAGGATTTTTACAATGAAAACATGAAGCAACTTTCCTCTTCAAAAAAGTCATGGATGTCTGAAGTTTCATAGAAAGCCATCCATATCTAATTTATAATCTTTTTTCTTTTAACCCGCTCTAAGGAATTCATGCTATCTGTTCATTCTATGTCTGTCAACAAAACAGCTTTTCTCATTGTATTGTTCCAGCTGACCTCATGCCTCAAGCAACTTTGTTCATCCTGAGCAATTGTGCTTGTGTTGATCCTAACTATTTGTTTCACATGGCAACACTCTGATTTCCCCATAATTCTTATAAGAAGCTTAATGCAGTACAGCACCTTGTTTTGCCATGTACACTACAGAGAAGATAGGTATCACTGCTACTAATGGCTTATCTTTCATGTTAATCCATGTTCCTTGCTTATAGATTTCTTCATGTATTTTGTTAGTGTGAAAAAAAATTCACACTAGGAAGCTGAATTCAGAAATTGTCCTGAAGTTGCTCTAAAGATACCAGGTTCTATGAAGAATTTGGTGTTACATTGGCTAGTCCAGAAAGTTATTTCAGTTGATTAACTAAAATTTATTGAGTTAGCTTCCTTGGCTGGATCTGCAGTAAATGATAACTCTAACCCAAGGGACCCCCTGGAATGCTTTGTCCACACTACAGATTGGCCTTCTGTGAAACCACATTCCCTAGTATGCCAATCTGTCTCCACCAACCTGGGTATTGGAGCAGGCTACAGCATGAAAATTGTGCCACAACCCATGCCTTAAAAGCGGGCTGCTTAAAAGTGATCCACAAATCATTCTAGCTGATATGAAACATATGGGCCATAATCTGGTATACCATTCCAGGTGCCATTTCATTGGGTACCCAGAAGTAGTGCTAGAAATACCAGCAGCAGCTTTGGAGGTTGAGAACTTTGATTCCAGTCCTCCAAAGATGGGCTAGGCAGCCCTTAGTGCAAGCCTGCACCAGCCTGGCCCATTGTTGATTGGGTTGCCTTGATTAAGCCAGCATTGGGTGGGATAGCTCATGCCATGCAGAAATGGCCCCTTTTCTCTCACTGCACTTGGACAACAGAAATACCCTGAGATACTTTAGGCTTGAATGCTGGGTGGTCATGCAGTGAACAGCACCATGTGCATTTATCATAGCCTAACATGCCCATTTTAGGAACTTGTTTTTTAAGTCAGAACTTCTTTGCCATCTGGTAAAAAAGAAAACTCTCTGAGAATAGTACTTGAGTACAAAGCAAAAGCTTTTGGTCAGATCAGAGAGGAAAAAAACACAGAGCAAGATCTGTAGATCTTTCTTGCATAAAGAAAGCAAGAAGTCATTTATGCCCTTTCAGCACTTAACTCCAAAACCATCAGGGCTCCTCTTATAAGCAAATTTAGTAGTAATGGTAGTAGTAATCATAATGATGGATGTCATATGTAGATGTGCCTTATTTATACTATTTGGCCTGTCATGCATCTATGCACCATACTAGTGGAGAACAGTATATGGGTAGCAGAATGTAGAATTATAGATGAATTGTAATTCTAATTTATATATGTAAAATACATCTTTACGTATGATTGCTGTACTATTTAAGAAAGCAATCCATCCATCCATCCATCCATCCATCCATCCATCCATCCATCCATCCATCCATCCATCCATCCATCCAATGTGTGTACTAATGGTGCTCATAGCCAAGATGAGTTCTAATTCTGAGTCTGAATGATGGCAAACAGTAAGGCCATTTTATTATTAACAATAGACATTATAGTAGCTAAAAGGCTAGGATTGTTATTTTAGGCAAAACACCTGAAATGAAAAATTCAGTGATATGTAGGAAAGGATGGGGAAGGTCTATTGATTCCTCTGAATGAGTTCTTAAAATAAAAAAAGAAGCCTCTTCAATTAGCTTAACTGAGCCTGAGATCAGAAGGAACCTGGTTTTATAACAAGATAGATTCAACAGGAAATGGGAAAAATGGTAGAACAGCTAAAATGATTGAAGGAATTACATATATAAAGGGGGTAAACTTATATATGCAACTTACATCCCATGAGCAGAGATAGTTTGAGCTGAATGGGAAATAGAAATGATAACAAAAACCTGATCTTAGAAGACTGTGATATGCCTTTAGGGCAGGATCAGGAAATGTTTATAGAGATAAGTAAAGGCTAGAACACTGGCCGCAGGGAATTTCAATTATCTGAATAGAAAAACGGAGGAAGAACTACTCCTTTCTCAAGAACAACTCCACAGCAGTAATATTATTCCATACAGGATGTTGACATACTACCAAGATTAGAGACTTTGTCTCAGAGACCATAATATAATTAGTCAACGAAAAGGGGGAGGGATGGGGGACCAGATTGAGAGAGAATTGTTAAAAACAATGAAATGAAAACGCACAATGGAAGTTTCTGGTATATAAGGAAGATTTATGTTTGAAAAATGTAACTGAGATTTCATAGCCTTACATTAAGTGTCATTCTAGTTTTTGTGCCTTCCAGCGTGTTGGCCACCTTCATACAGTCATGGAAGGATGCTTCATCAATCTTGTCACAATGAATAAATGCCCACACCTGCCTCATCAGCTCTGAAATTACCCCGACTAAATGCACAATGACAGATGCACACCTTGGGATGATTGAATTACTGACATGGTGGAGTTCCCCCAATATGTTGACTCACCCTCTGCTATCATCTTACATGCAGCAATTAACCACATGGCAAACAGCAACCTGATTTGAACCTGGAGTTGTCTAGTATTGAAATGGTGCATCCCTCACCTTCTATTCCGTTCAGGATGGGCTGTGAACATAAAAACACCCTGCTCACTTCTGGACTATTTGTATAACTCAGAACACAAATGCTGCAGCTAAAAATGTTTATTACTGTGCTAAATATGAAAGGGCCATAAATTCAGAAGCACTGTGATGATGTTGGGGTATATTCTGTGGTGCCAGTTCACCATTCATTCACTGGGGACTCTGTGTGGAGAAATATTACAACATTTGAACTGCTCCACCTTTACTGTTTCACAAAAGATTTTCAGTTGTGAAAGGGGAAAGAGAGTCTAGAATCAGACAGAGTGAAGGAAGAGGAGGAGATCTGAGATGGTTTGTTCACATGCCAATCTGTCCTCATCTCATAAACATTCTGTGCTAGGAAACTGGAATGAACAAATGAATGAATGAACAAATTAATGAACGAGCGAGCGAGAAAGCAAGCAAGCAAGAGAATGAATGGATGAATGAATGAATGAATGAATGAATGAATGAATGAATGAATACAGTCACTGACCAGACTCAGGAAGAAGAGTTGGCATTTCTACCCCACTTTTCTCACCCATTTAAGGGAACTCAAAGTGGCTGACAAAGCTTTCTCGTCTTCTCCCCACAACAGAACAGCCTGTGAGGTAGGTGGGACTGTGAGAGCTCAGAAGAGAGCTGTGACTAGCTGAAGGTCACCCAGCAGGCATCATGTAGGAGTGCGGAATCAAACCCGGTATTCCCCCAGATAAGAGTCTGGCTCCCTAATCTCTAGACCAAACTGGCTCACAGTTACATTTTTCAAACTTGATTAGAGAAGGGTTGGGAATAAGAGGGCACACACTATTTCTCCAAAACCCCTATGAGACACCCCTTTTGCAATGTTTGAACATAGCCTAATTCATATTGTTATTCTTTTGCCTCAAAGCCCAGCAACTAATTTTGAGGTGAACATTGGCTGCTGCTGGCCGGATATCTGAGTCCCTGATTCATTGCCACCTAGCAGCCATTTCCATTGGCTGCAGCAGCCTCTGTGGTTTCCCTTCCCATCTACCCCAAATAGGACTAACCCAGAGAGTTATTTTTTCCTGTCCGTGGAAAGATCAGATAATTGGAGGCTTGGAGAGGTTACAACTTTGTCACTCAGGTCTCAGATTTGCCCTGGGTGCATCTCTAATCACATTTATGAATACATCATAAGAGGATCTGCATATCACAAGGAAAGACTTAAAAGAATATATCAGATTATCATGCTTAGATAATTGTATGACCATACCAAGGTTAGAGACACACATAACAGGTTGCTTTAATATTTTGGGATTTAATTGAATATGAAACATTCTTATTTGCTTTTTTTCTCTTTTTTGGTACAATTTAGTTTCTTTTCACTCCCTTCCTCTATTTCCTGTGTATTAACCACCCCCCTTGGAGTTATTTCCTATATAAAGAACAGCTAACAATTTCCATGGTGTTTTTTTTTTAACAACAACAAACAAAAATGTTTAATAATCATATAAATCATAGATCGTTGGAAGGGCTATTTATTTTCATAAAAGTTGGAGGCAGAATCCCAGAGAAAACTTTTCCTGCCCCTTTGCTTTCCAAACAGGTTACTCTCTATACAGCCATACCACCTCAACATGAAAATACCAGTTGGGAAATAAAACTGACAAATATATTTAGTCAAAGATGGATCTACTTTCTCCTACATATGTTCCAAAATGGCTTCATTAAAATAAAAGCACCACCTCAGGGACTGCATGGAACAGAATACTGGGTACCTAAATGGTATTTGTGACTGGCCTAGATGTAAAGTGAATTAAAATTTAAAATATTTTACTTCAGGTAGGCCACAGAAGCTTCTAAAAGAATGTCCATTAGTAAGATGAAAGAACTTTGAGTGCTCAAGTGACAGGGACATGTCAGGTTAGCGGTCAGGCATACTTTTATGCTTAATGGCAAGGCAAATGAAAGAAATATTTCCAGCATCCTTGGTTACTCACATGTTTATTTTAGCCAAGGAAAACAAGGTCATGGCTTTAAAAAGATATTTATTCAAAGGGGAAACTATGTGAAATCAGAAGAAGAATATGAAGAAAGTTTTTACTGTTGTGAAACATTAGGATTAGGCTTTCAACCTATGGTGAACTTTTCTAGGAGTGAACATAGTAGGATTTACTTCTGAATAAACAGTCATAGAATTGCACAATGCTTTTAGTGTGGCGGAAGGATAGTTACAACTGACCATACTACTGTAAGCTTGTGGTGTAAATGAAACTCAAATGCAGCTGTCAGAGCAGAGCACCCCCCAAAACATCTGAAACATTCTGGAATTTTTTTCTGTCCATTTTCTGAAATTCCAAAATGGCAGGAAATCCCTTTCCAATCGAAGAGGAATCAGCCACCATGCCATGGACGATAAAGAACATTCGTGACTGGCATGAGCAGAAGATTACCAGTGTTTCTTGGGCACACATGTGCTCTGGCCATTGCTGATTTATTGTCGAGCACACTTATTCGTACTAAGCCTGAAAATTCCACAAACCCTTATTCTTCTCCAAAAGAAAAGAAAAATAAAAGAAAAAGAAGAATTTTTAAAGCTATTTTTTATCTAAATACCGACATTGTACCTTTATTTCTATACAACTGACCCTGAGGTTTTGTATTTTCTGTCTCTTCCATTTATGCTTGGTCTATGGTGACCTGCTACATCAGTTGCTCAAAATTTAGCTCTGGTTTGAAATAAATAAATAAATCTGCCTCTCTGCAAAGCACCTTACAGTGCTGTTAAATCAAAAATTTAAAATATTTTTAAAAGCCATTAATATGACAAAGGGCCACCATAACCCAAGCCAAAGACTGCATTTGTACTCTATGTGCTGAAATTCATGTGAATTGGTCCTATGTTTCTTCACCTACATTGATATGTGCGTTTGGAGGTGACTGAGGGTTGCTCCCAAGTGAGGCAGACAAACATCCCCATTACAAAGCCCTGGGTCATACCCAAGGCAGAAGATAAGCCACCTTGGTGGGAGAGTTGGGTTTTAAACAGCCAGCACTGAAGCAGTATTTGTGTAGCAGATGATTGCAAAAAGCTGCAAAGCAGCTGCAAAACAGTGGCAACAGCTATCTTCATGCCAATCAGGCATCAGTTTGCCTGGCTTTTGGGAAACCGGAGATACTCTTGGGTTGACTGTTCCATGGAGAGATCTTTCCCAAAGATACTGCACATATGTCCAAACTATTTTTCTAAATAATATAAATTTTTGTGTTCCTTTTTATTTTGTCCTTGATATGTTCAATACTTTTTGGAAACTTTGGGTGTTTTTCCACCACACTCCTTTAATCCGGATCTAGTAGATCCGGATTAAGGGAAGTACCCAATGTGTTTCCATGGGCGGTCTAGCACCCAATAGCAATGGGTGCTAGCCTCCCTGCTGTGGAAACACTGGAGCACCCATTTGGAAATCTGGATCTACCCACAAGGGGTCTGCCTGTCACCCCAGGTGTTTTGGGGGACAGGGGGTGCAATCTCCAAAGTGGATCCGAAGTCACATGAAGTCTGTGCAAAATAGCTCTGGAGCATCTTTGGAGTCTGTGCTGATCTTTGGAGTAAACTTCAGAGTGACTTCAAAGTGACTTCGGAGTCATTTCAGAGTGACTTTGAAGTTCACTCTGAAGATCTGCACAGACTTTGAAATGACTTTGAAATGACTTTGAAACTTAGGTTTTGGGGCTCCCTCCCAAGGGTGCCCCCTTCCCCTAGCCTCATCTAGACCCCATTGCCAAACTAACGTGGAAACAGGCTCCCTTTAATCAAGATTTTTTGGCTGAAGACCCCATTGTAGAGCCCATTAATGGGGTCTACAGAAAATCTGGATTATAGGCCAAAAAGTACCCATATGATCCGGATTTCCCGAGGCACAGTGGAAACAAATGTGTCCCTAATGGGTGCCATGGTGGAAATGGGGTCATCTGGCTCTCACCCAAATGGGCCCTTAATGGTTGCTAAATGAGTACTAAGTGACCGTGGAAAAACACCCTTTGACAGCTACACAATATGTTGGGGTTTCTTGGATAATTATTCAGTAGATCAGGGTGAAAAACTGACTTATGTAGAATTGGAAGTATAAAATTAATCCATAGTTCCATACTTCACCCCTTTGTGGTGCAAGAAAAACAGAAAGCATCTCTAATAGGTACCCACTTGGCCTCTCCCTGAACACCCTCTGTCTTTTAAAACAATCTGGTTCACATTGCAGTCCAGTCATTCAGTTGTGCCAATAGTTTCTGTGACAGTTCTTCAAATTTCTAAAGATGGTTATCATTTCACATAATAGTCATCTCATGTCTTGGATAAGCATACCCTTAGATCAGCCTTACACTTTTTTGGTTTTGGATGCTTCCTGAAAAACTTCCTCCAAGAACACAATTGCTCTTCAAGCTATGTTATTAATTTTAAAGTTTCATGTCTCTGCATAAGAAAGTTTGTAACCATTCCATATTATATCAAAACTCACACATGCAAGGATTAGTACCCAGAAAACAGTGTTGCCCAAGTTTCCATGTTTCTTAGTGAAGGCATTTGGAAAACTCTGTATTGTGAGATTTTGTATCATGCCATTAAAAGAAATGGAAGCTTCACAAATACCAAGCAACTGCTCTACGAAGAACAAAGTTGATGGTTCAGGCTAGTTTGATTTCACCCAGGACGTACTGACATATGGTAGATATCTGAGGCTACATCTGGACAGTGAAGGAGATGCCCAGGAACTGACAGAGAGGTGGGAGCTGTGAGGGGCAAACACAGGAAACGCAGGTCGCCTTACTGTGTTTAGAAGCACATAAAAGCCTCCTGCCTTTGTGGTTAGTCACCTTGGCCTCAACTCCTCCATAGCAGCAAGAGTTCACCATCCAGTGGATACAACTAGCTGATTTCCTATGAATTTGATTGGTTAGCAGAAGTAGCAGGCTGAAGTTTGCTCAGGAACTTTGAGGCCATTCCACTCCATCTGTCCAAACTGCGACTCATCTCAAGAGTGGGGAAATTCTGTCTGCAAAAGGAATGCATAAGGAGAGACCCTGGGATGCAATAAATGACTTTTTCAAAAAAAATATATTTTCTGCTTAGTCCAAGGGTTCGAAAATCATCCCAGAAATGTACTAAAATGCATGTCTGAATATACCGTTAATCTAAAATTTGAAACCATCTTCTTTGGTTACTGTTCTTTTCCTGCAAGGAAGCTTTTTTGGGCTGGTGGTGGTGAAGAGGAGATTTTATAGGGGGTGAAATGTTCCCACCTAGACACTGATTTATTTATTTGTTTATTTTTAAATCTACACGGAATGCAATCACATATTCTATACAGTCTCTAGTCTGGCCCCCCAAAGAGAACTGTGTAAGTCTACGTACTGCCTACTCAGTTTTCCATGCATGGCACTTGTAAACAGAATTTATTCTGCTGTTTTGCCAGAGGTTATTAGCAGAATTAACCTTGACTCTTGATGATATAAAATCAACATGTGGTCCAACAACATTACCCTTTCACAAGATTCAGATATTTAATTCATAGCTTCACAGCGTATTCTTTTGCTGCAGTTTGAGGAGTATGTGAACAAGGGCACATAGTGAGAAGCCTTGAGGTGACGAGAGCAGCTATGAATTCCAAGAGCTGGTATGACTAGCAGCAAGAAGCCCCCTTCTGCCTCTCTGGCTGTCTCTTCCCCACTGCTGCTCATACCCATTCATTCCCCTCCCAGCAATGTTTAGCTTATTATTGGCCTGAAAGAAGCACAGAGGAACATAGAAGTCAAAGGCACTCTAACAGTAGGTTAGATCAAGGATTTTTGTAAATGTGATGTAGCTGTTGTGGTTTGTTCATAAGCCCTGTCATGTGTGAACTTGGTCTAACTGACTCAGAAATACAGTATGAATTAAAACAAAACAAAAAAACCCCAATTCTTATTCTAGTGTAAAATGAACTGAAGCATGCTTAGGATTGCAGCTTTAGGGTGTATTTCCTCATTTTAACTTGAATGTATCTTTGGTCTAAGCACTGAGAATAGGAACATCTCTAGCTGGCACATATTTGCCTGTTCGTATTAAGGTGCAAAAGATGAATATACAGGTGTCAAGCTGATAAATGTGTGCATGTTAGCAGTCATGCAGGTAAGCTGTCAATCCTTCACAAGCCCAAAGCTTTACAATGCCCATGAGGTCCTGTGGACTGGCTGTGAGATTTATCTTCTGCCTTAAGTTGTTGCAGGCCAAATGGGTCAAGTGGGTGTGAACTGCTGCTTGTTAAACTCCTGCAGATCTTCAAAGGAAACAGGACTGGTTTATATTTCCCTTCTTCATGGCTAACAGCAGTCATTGGGCAGTCAGGAGATGGAAGAGTTCTAAATCTCCCATAATGTTTTCAGAGGATGCTTTCTTCTTGAACCAGCATCTAGCTGTTCTGATTGAGTAAAGTAAAAAAAAAAAAGCCCAACAACTAATTAGGTTTTATCACAGGGGAGGGGGGGAGGGATGTATCTGTACATTTTGTGTTTAATTATTTATTGTTGTTTTTACTCGAGGCATGTATATCTGTATGTAAGTTAAGTATGCTACTGTCTAATAAATACTTGAAATTTTAAAAAAGTTAGGATTAATTTGAAGTTTAAATTCAGTGGTTCCTGGGTTTTTGGCTTCTGCATTTCCCCAAGGCCTCATGACAATTCTTTTAAAAAAATAGAAATAAACTTGTACTCATATAGAATGTCCATTTGTATTTTATATTCTATTCTATTACATAGTTTGTAGTTTATTGGCATTATCATGGAGTTTTTACATACACAGGGAATAAACTGGGGAATCCACAAATGACAAAAGATCATTGCATTTTTCCTTATCTACAAAACTGCTTCTCTCTCTTTCCTCTCTGGCACAGTGTGAAGTCCCATTCTGGGGCTGAACATGCCTACCTCATAGGGATGGAGAAGGAACAAGAGCAAGAAGAATCCTAGTATCTGGCTTTGAAAAGCAAACTTCAAACCCACAAACTGATAGTCAACATTAATTAAAGCATCAGTGACTGTTGAGGTATGGAGGCAAAAAATGTCAGTGTGCACATTAGCGTCGGCAACTCAAGCTACACAGTGTGGCTGGACAACATTACCTCATAGTGCTTTCAGATGACTTTTTCAGCATCATGAGTGGAAACACACTCATGCTGCCCTTGTGGTGGTTCAGTGACATGTAACTCCCTAACACTAACCATATCCCAAAATGCAGTCATGACCTGGGAAATTTTAACGTTTTGTTGCTATGGTTGTTGTGTTTTTTTTGTATTCTACGGATTATAGAATGCAGCAGGAAATGAATTATAAGATGTATTTGTTTTTTTAAATAAACATGTCAGGTGCTGCAACCCTTTCTAAAAGCATTTTCATATAGCAGAATTCTTATCACTGCATGTTGGTAGATGTGCTAATTCACACGTCTCCTGGCCAGTTTATGCCCTGAGGTGAAAATGGCCTTGGGGGAAGTTTGATCTTGGAAGCTACCACAGTCAGCAGGTGCACATACCGTATCCCTTGGGGGTCAAATGCTCTTTAAAATAACTCTATAATAGGGATGTGCACTAACATTTGAAACATTCAAAATTAAATTGAATTCATTTGAATTTGGGCATTTGATTTTGTATCGAATGTCTATAAATTTGAATTTAAACACTCAAACAAATTTTGAATTTTTGAATCTATTCATTCAAATTATTCAGATATTCATATGTGTATGGATATGTGCATGATGCGTACTTGCCCGTACGCATCTTTCCCGCATCTGTACACACTTGTACAGATCCGTACAGGACAAAATGGGATGCATACAGGATGCATACGCGATGCGTATAGATGTGTATGGATGTGTACAGGATGCGTACAGATGTGTATGGATGTGTACAGATGTGTACGGGCACATACAAATGTTGATGACATTTGTATGTGCAAATTCGAATAAAAGATTTGAACGAATAGATTCGAACTCACTCAATTTGAATCGAATGTGGGTAAATTTGAATTTTAAAAGATTCAAATCATTTGAATTTTTGGATATTCAATTTAAATCGAACCCCAAAAATTGCATTCGTGCACACCCCTATTCTATAATTTGAGAGTATTTGGCATAATTTGAAGTATTTATTCAGAAATCAAAAGTGATGTGCAAACACTGCCACCAAAGACCCTGGTTATTTAAGACAATGTGTGAAGCTGCCTCTGCATTCTGTGACTATGGCCCTTTCTGTAATTAGGAACTGTACAGTTGGATCAATGGTTCTGGGCTTACTGGATCTAATAATCCAGATCATGGGAAGGTTAAGGCTGGATTGGCACCATCTGCACTGACAAGTACTAATCTGCTTCAAGCCTCCCCAAGGCTGCAAAGCTCGTGTGAGCTTCACAGCTGCCCTTACCCCCTGATGGCTAGGAGTGAAAGTTCCTGGCCTTGGGGTGGTGATTTTCAGCATCACACTATGGCATGCAGCTGAATGATAGCTACTAGTAATTCTGAAGCATGGAAGCACGCCATTTGCATGTCTCTGTAATCTAGAATACAACTGTTAGTCTGATTTGTAGTCCTGCTATATTGGGTCTACAATAGATCTGAATTAAGGGCCTCTTAATCTAACTCTGGCTCTGTCTTTTACAGATGGAGCAGGACTAATGGGGACAAAGCCTCCTTGATCCACATTAAGACATGGATCAGGTCAGGAGGTAAGCACACTTAAAAATCTAGATCTCACTTTCAGGTGACTGCCTGTAGATTTTTTTTGGGAAACCATGTAAGGCCGTGTTCCCATTACAAGCTTAAAATGGTTTCATAACGGTTTCGATCCTCGCAGTCCGCACGTCACGTTGGCTTAACACACTTTCTGCGTGTTAAATCACCCCAAAGCGTTGTAAATGTTAACACTCATTTCAACAGGTCTTGCTCCGGTTCATGCATTTGAAACATTTTACATTTCTTACTGTGGTAATGGTACTGTTTTAGTGGGATGAGAAAGCATGTTTAGGGTTTTCCTCCCCCAATAGCTTGCTGCCAAAGATAGTGATTTCATTGTAAAAATCCACCCCTTACAGCAGCAGTTACACTGTAGCAATCCACCCACTTCACACCTGATAACAGTGTTGCAATTCTGCACAATTCTGGAAGTTCTGACCTTTAGAAAGGGAAAAGAAAGGAAAGCTGCTACAGGTTCTGGGAGATGTGTGAATGTCTTTAAGGCTGTGGCAGTGAGCAGGCGAAGAGGGCTTGAGTTGCCGCTGCTGCTGTGTGCCCTGGGCAAGGGAGAGAGGAGGGGAAAGAATCACTGGCTGCCCGGTGCCATTTTTCCTCCATCCAGGCAAGCGGCAGCCACCCAGTCACCCAGCTAGGCTCCATGAAGGGGTCTGTTATGGGTGGCGTGTTCAAGCCAGGAGGAAGAGGGCAGGGCAGCTCCGAAAAGTGGCTTTTAGAAAGTAGCCACTTGAGTCCCCCCCTTGGGTCATGTATGCCACATACGATCCTCAGAATCCAGATCGAATGCAATTAAGTTGAAAGTAATGGGATCAGGCAAATTCGTGTTAGCATCTGGTTCTATTATTTCGGTTTAGGAAAACTGTTTTAAGCTTGTAATGGGAACCAGGCCTAAGAGTGTTTTGCCACCATCTTCTTCTAGGGGTTTTTTTTTTTTTTACTTTCTTGTCTTGCCAACAGCATCTGGCATTACCCGAAGAATTTTCCTCCAAGAATTGACTCAGCATGACTATTCATAGTTTTTGAGCTCAAACAAAATTGACAAGGGGGGATAGCATAATTAAATAATGAGGGAACCAAGAAAATTAATTAATGGCAATAAATAATACCTGCTCAGTTAATGGCATCTTTCTTCCATTACATCCCCTCTTCCCCTCAGGACGAAAGAAAAAATCACTCAGAAACTTACCCACTAACCTTCTCTTCACCCACAGAAAACTTGTGTCTTAATTCCTCATGAATATTTCTAAAACATTTTATTTATACTTCTATCCCACCCTATAATTATTTTATTTATTTGAAGTTTTAAAAACCCCTCCCATACCCAAAGGTCTCAAGGCGGGTTACAACATTAAAAACCAGTCAATATATTAAAACCAGTGACCCACTTAAACAGTCCTTTTGAAATGCAGTGAACATGACCAGTTAAATCAAATCATTTGTGTTTTAAAATGAGGGGCCACAGCATGTTAAGCCTGATGTGAACACCAGGGGTGTGTACAAATGCAATTTTCAGGATTCGATTTGAATCAAATATCCAAAAATTCAATTCAAATATTTAAAGTTGAATTTAACCAAATTCAATTCAAATTAAGCAAATTCAAATCTATTTGTTTGAATTTTCAATTTGAATTTGCACTTATGAATACACATCCATATGCATCCCGTAGTTATACCGTATGCAACCCGTTTTCATCTCATATGGATCAGTACAAATGAGTAAGGATGTCAGAAAGATATGCATATGCAAGTACACATTGTGTATGACCCTGTACACATGCAAATGTCCAGATAATTTGACAAATAGATCCGAAATTCAAAATTCATTCAAATTTTTAAATTCAAATTTATGGACATTAGAATGTCAAAATTCAGATGAATTTGACCAGATTTTGAATACCTTTGAATATTCGTGCACACCCCTGCTGAATGCCAGCAAACATGACCTATTTGATTGAATTTTTGAACATGAACTGAACATCACACATTTCTTGTGTTAACATTATAGCTTGTTCTGAGTATTCAGACAATTTAAATACAACCTTTCAGTCAAGCATTGCTTCTGCTGAATTATATTTAGCAGAATAAGACAACTTTCTTATCCTTGCAAGTGTCCCCTTAGCTTTGCACTTACATTTGGTAAAAACATTAACCAAATATTAGTCACTTTCAGAGGGCTAATAAAATGTGTATACTTTCAAGAGCTCTTCCTCCACCTTGCCTCCCAGATTCATTGAGAATTCCAGCTCTTGTTTAATTATGCACTCCCAGGGCATTTGTCTGATTTTTATGTGATTTTTATCTTTATGAATCAAGAAAGCAAAGTTCACAAAATACTTATTGTGTGCCATCAAGATATATCCCCCTAAAATCATCTCCTAATTTGTTTATAAACATAGGTAGATTTTATTTCTTCATGGAGTTAATATACTTGCTATGTTGTGGATATATGTTAGTGTTGCAGTATAAAATATATGGCATAGTTCCTGCACTCTTAGTGTGAATATTTGTCAAATGTTTGTGCGTGGAGCAGAAGCTCCCCTCCACATTCATGGGGAGAAGGTTTGCATGAAGCTGAATATTCTCCTCTTTGTGTCAATGCAAACTGAAGGTGGGAAAATTGGCTTTGTGCACATCCCTAGGGGTACCCCAGCAAGTCCCTGTTCTGTCTCTTCAGTCTAACAAGAGGAACATACTTTCAACTCCAAATACCAGGGCCCTTTCTGCACTTGGCCTTATTCTGGAGTATATCTCGGGATAGTGGTCTGCTAGTCACAAGCTAATGCAGACTTATGGCAGGACTCACCTGGGACCTTCCACAGTCTGCACTAGCATGCAGATAGCAGATCCCTGTTCTGGGATACGTTACAAAATAAAGCCAAATGCAGAAAGGTCCCTGGTCAACCATATAACTGTAATATGTGCTGGAACTCTGGAGAACTGAGGACAAAAAGTCCATAACTGAACTAGTCCATAAGTTACATCCTCCATGTGGAAGTTATAATCCTCCAACACTCCTGTGGAAAGGGGTCTGAACCACCACATTGTGGTTAACCTCTGCCAGCTCAGTTATGCGGATTGCAGGGCAGAGTGGACGACACACCTACAGTATCCCTATTCTGTTTCTAAGGCACAGCATGAGGGACATACCCTTGATTCCTGACATAACCTGGGCTGTTCATTTGGTAAGAAAGATAGAACCTCTGTGGATTATGGAGACACTTCTCACTCTCCCCTCCAAGATGGTCTGGGCTGGTGCTGCACTAAGTAACCCTGGTGCTGGGAAAACATAGGGGTACCCAAGCTCACTTGCCTAGTTCTCAGTGTTATCTACAATGCCAGCCCATCCATCCACAATCAGATAATGAATGATAAAAGATTTACTCTGTACTGACCTGGCATTCATGAGCACCTCCTCCCCGCCCCCTACTCCCGACTAGCTAAGTAACCAATGCTTTCCTTAAAATCTCATGGTTGAAAGGCAGAATGGAAGGTGAGACACCTTTACTACATCTGCTCCTTCTCCAAAGTGCACTGTTACTCCTTCCAGTGCTAAATCTCCCCCTGCCAATTATTGCAGAAATGGACACACCCAGGTTATTCCACAACACCATCCAGATAATATTTCCAGCCTTCTTTTCTCTCTCCTCAAAGTATTTTCCATTCCTCCAACATTATATAATTCAGAAGCTACATGCCTCATATATGCTTCCTTGCTACTCTTTAGCTGCATGATTTAATAATCATATGCTTGGACTCTGATACTCCTGTTTTTTTTTTTTTTTAATAAAGTGCAAGCTGAGATGTTAAGCATGTTAATAAGGGCTCATATGCTTCCCTCATGTTCCCAGCAAGACACCTGCCTGTAGCAGAACCTGGCACTGCCCTCATTCCTGTTATGCTCATAGCAGGCACAGCACATACAGTAGCCCTTTTCAACTCACTAGATCATTCGCAAGGTAGCTCCAGCCCAGCCTTATCATTACCATTCGTCACACTTATAGGGTACGCTTTTATGTGCTGTATCTCACTGATGTCTGTTAATGCCAGGCCAATGCCACAGGGTACTAGTCTACAACAAAGATCTCAAACGCAGTTTAAAAGGTAACACCATAAAAGAGAAAAATAATAGCTGAAATCATGGCCAGATACCTACAGGCTTTGTGGATTTTCTTATTTCAGCTAGTGCTTGGATACAGAACTAGTATATCCAGCGGCATGCACAGAGCGAACAGCTTCCTTCTTATTCCACTGCCCAGACAGCAGTCTTCAAGACATATTTTCTTTCAATAAAACACAATTGATTATGTGGTGTATGAAAAGCCGTCTATCCTCACCCCACACAGTGCCTTCCAGCTAAAGTTGAGAAGTTTCAGGTTAAGAAGCCGATGCTTTTCATACTCCTCCTCCTCCTCTAGACATAAGTATTTCAAATGGCAGCTGTTGGATTAATAATGGGGTGGAAAGTCTTATGATTTTCCATTCTCACCCCACCTAGGGAAACAAGGGTCCTGAGAAAGTTTGTGATCTTGCAAAGAGCATATAGATGCCCTCTTGAGCAGTGAACACTTTGCCATTGGAGTCTGGGCAGAATTTTTGAAAAAACATGATTCTGTGCATCAAAGCAAATGAGTGTAGACACACAGAGAAAGAGATGCTTGTCAACAGCTCATCTCAACTGGGTCATAAACTATCAGGACTTCCTCATTCTCCAAGCATCATCCCAGGAACCATTTTGTCAGAAATCAGATTTCTGCTTTATCCTAAAGTTATTTGTGATAATACTTGTTCAGTGCTTAAGAGATATTATTTCAGCATATTATTGAAATACAATATTAAAACACAAAACAAAAACAACAAACACAATGTTCCTGCAAGAGCCATAAACGCTCTGCTGCCATTAAACAGTTGTAGAAAAAGAAGCAAAGATCATTGCTCCACGGTCATGGAGGAAATCCCCCAGGTAGTGGGGGCATTCACAGAAGCACCCTCCTTCCTGTGTGAATGGTCACTTCATAGTATCCATAGCTGGCAAAGCAAGGTGTTTCTCCAAAGACTGCCATTTTGCACAAAAGTCCTCATGAGCTTCAGGCAGTCATCAACTCCTTGGCAAGCATGTTGAGCAACCAAATGTAGAAACACAATTTCTAAGGCCCTCACCCAGGTACCTAGACAGATAAGTGGAGATACTAAAGTGCGCACCAGAAAGTCTTAAAAGCTAAAGAATAAAAGCATACAAAATAAGTGAAAAAAAGAGGAATTTTAATAAACCACATTTAAAAGCAGAAATGTTGGCAGAATAACAAATGAGATCCAGTGGAGTGAACCTGACAGTTGGTTGCAGAGATGGGATTTTAAAGATTCAGTTCTTGTGTTTCTCAGAAATAGTCGAGAACAGAAGCAGAATGAGATCTGAGATCTGGATTTTAATGTATTTGTTATAGAATATTAACTCTAAACTTCAGCTTGGAACTTGGGAAACAAATGTTACGGGAAATGGCATAGGAACCCAATCGGCTCCCAAATGGGCCAACTGCTTGCATGGAGATGCAACCTTTTTCAGGAAGGAGAAGGGACCTAAAATGTTGGCTACATGTTACAGCTACGTATTTGTTGTTTCATTTTTAAGGCAATGTTTTCATGGCATACCAAGTAAGTAAAATAAAGGAACTACATAGAGAATTGGCTGCTGTGCTGAGTAAAACACAGTACAATTTTGGACTTGGTTCCAGATAACATTCTAAACGGATACTTATGTTTCATATGGTCCATTACTAAGAAGAAAACTAAGTTAAAATAACGAGACATAAGTTCCCTTTCTTTTCCTAATCTTTGTGTTGTAAGTAATCAAAGACATGCCTGAGAGCTGCATAGCATCATAAATATAAATACACAAACAGAATAGCTTCAAAAGTACTGTTTAACTTACCTGTGTATTTTTCAGTAAGAAGCAATCCTACTATTTCCAAGAGAGAAAAGTCTGAAGTTTTACGCTATATACAAATGATAAAAGCAACAACATCAAAGTGTGCAGCCTTTCAACTCATGCTCAATTAGAATAAAAGTTTTGGTTGATGTTTTAAACATTTAGAGCTAACTAACTGTGGCAGCATCTCAGCACTGCAAATGGGATGAGTTTGGATTGACTCTTGATCTGACTGACAGTTTCTTATACACTTCAGTGTTAGTTTATAACACACGAAGTCCACCTCTGAATGCACATGGGTCTAATTAGAATCTGTTTATGGACTAGCCACATAAACTTAACACAAAAAAGTAAAGGATCTTTTAGGGGGAAAGTTGTGATTTAATGGAAGGGACCTAATTAAGTACAGTACCTGTCTTACACATTACTTTTACCACTTTTTTTTTAAAAAGAAACATTTTTATCGTATGAAGAAGAATGTACACTAGTATAAAGTTAAGAACAAAACTGATAATTTTGCCACCCAAAAATATCCAAGAGGAAGCAGGAATAGGAAAATAACTTCCCCTCCACCCCCAAAACTAGTAAGCAGTACTAACTGCACTCAGAAGGTTCTGGAATAATATCTGAATGTGTACATGACTGGTGGAGATCAAAGTACAGCAGCAGAATGACTCTTATAGCTTAAATTGTAGAAGGAGAAAGGAATGAAGCCAGCCTACCAAGGGATTACATCCTAAGCCCTTTTACTGCCCCACAAATGATGTGACTTGATCTCAGTCTTGTGCTCATATGGCTGTGTTGAAGATTCCGGCACAGAGGAGGGCATTGGACCTAACTGCTATTAGGGTATGGTGACACCTTCACTTTAATCCTTCTTCAGTCCATCTTTGGACCCCACCACTCAAGCCTTTTTAGTCCTATCCATTTTATTTGAAGACTTTACTCTCTTCAATCATACTTTCCTGAGTCCTGATTTTTACAGATCTCAAGATGGTATAGCATGTTAATTGGGTTTCATTTTTTGGGTGTAATCACGTAAGAGGACTAAAGGGGGCCGAACTATACTATAGTGGGTGGATACTGTATGAATATGCCTTCCCTTTTGCCCAGTGTGTGATTACATGCTGTTGAGTTACAGAACTTTTATCCTATCAGAGCGCAGAGGCTGTTGTGATTGTGGAGGGGGGTGGAAATCTAAAAAACTTCTCATAAAGGCATCTCAGGATGGGAACCAAAAGGTCCGAACATAGCAACCCCAACTAAGGATGAAATGAGGAAAGATTATCAGGTATTGGATGTTGTCAGAGTTAGTGCATTTGGAGTTCCGTTTCTTAACAAAACTGATTATTTCAGCAAGGTGCAACCACAGCCTTAGGTTATTGTTGTCCTGCTGGCAAGGATGGTGGAAAGCAGAACAAGTCTGTGAGCTATCTGCAGGTTGTTCACTGCGTCTTGGTAATGAGTTCATGGTAAAGTTCATGATAACTGGCTTCCCAACCCCTCCGTTTCTGGTGGATCTATACATCTCTCTCACACACATACACAGTCTCTCTCTCTCTCTCTCTCTCTCTCTCTCTCTCACACACACACACACACACACACACACACACACACACACACACACTTTTTGGCAATGTAATTTCATTTTATCAAGATTTGTGAATTTGGTTAATGATGGCCCTTCACTCATGATTAGTCCCAATATCATGGATAAGCAGAAAAACCCTGTACTTTGGCAATGGTAATAAGCAGACTTATTCTTGCTTATTTTTGCAAGCATTCTAGGTGCTTCTGTATTCTATGTATTGACAATGCAATCCTTTTTTAGAGTTATACTTAACAGGGTGCTGTCTAAAAGTCCTTGCACTGTGCAGATGGAAAAAGAAGTCCATCCAATGGCTTTAATACCCTGTTGAGTTTTGAGATCCTTTAAACAGAGGAAACTAATGCTGACTTTTAGGTCTTTTAAATGTTTTGGGGTAAGATTTCCTTCACAGGGAACTAAACCAGTTTGGCTCTCTTGACAAGGACAGGCTATCATGGTGTTGCCAAGAGGCTAAGAAAGATTATACTTCTGAAATCACAGCTCCTAGGCTGTCTAAGTGAATAGGATCATCAGTGAGGGGGGAAATATACAAAGGATAAGATGACTAGATCTTTGCCATGGGGGCATTCTTTCATGTGAAATTTCTGTCCAGTTTTGACATTTTGAAGTTTGTTTTTTTAGAAAATTCCATCTTCATTGCATTTGGAAATCCTTTTGCTCTTTCTTTCTGGCCAGGCCCTCACCTCGTCACAGCTCTGGCATCACACTGGTATCACAGGGTATCATGGCATTGGAACAACTGGATGTCTGCAGCATATGATGCATCTAGGCTTGAGTACCCCTTATACTGAGAAAACCATGCTCAGAGGCATCTTGACAGTAAACCCTGGCAAAGAACTCCAAGGACACTTTTCTTCCTCTTTGTGCCTCTGCCGCTATCTAGAGAGGCAAAGGTGGTGGGCATGATTTACTACCCGGCATGATTTAGCACCAAGCAGAAACTGGTGGACCTTTGAAGCCATTTCCTGTCTGGAATTAAATAGTACCAGGTTGAAACTGAGGAACTTTCGTTCTGCTGCTTTGAAGCCTGTGAAGTTGGGATATGCTAGCTGTATAGATAGCGGGCTTCCCATTCCAGCAGCACTATCAATGGATTTTTTAAATTATTTTTAGGGGAAAAAATATCTTTTCCATGTCCATCAAGACGCTGCCCTAAGTTCAGAACTATCCCAGATTTTCAAAGCTATTTCTGGGCTTGTCCGCATGGCAAGGAGATTGCGAGGCAAAAGCTATTTCTTCCTGCAAGTGTCCACATGCAAAGCTCTAAATTGGGTTAACAGAGGAACAAAATCCTCTAATTAGCAATTAAAAAAAACACCTTTATAACAGCACTCACCCCGAACTACAGGGCAAGAGCGGGTTACAAAGGGGGCATGGGGACACTTGGGGGTTACGACTGCACCATTAGTGGGCGGGGCTTCACTGTCCCTGCCACTAATGCTGTGATGGCAACTGTCCCCCCTTACGCTAAAATCCTTGCTAAAATCCTGTCGTTTGCCTTGCATACTTCCTGGCTACAAGGCAGACATGTAGCTAGCAAGTATGCAGAGCAAATGACAGAATTTTAGCAAGGATTTTAGTGTGGTGAAAGCTCCTCGTCTCCCTCCTTTTCCTCATGCCCCCACTGCTTTTGCAACCTTGAGTATGCAGGGCAACTGACAGGGGAAAAAGAGGGAGACAGCGAGCTTTCACCATGGGCTGGAGGGATTCTCCCGTCTGTCTGTGTGTCCACGTGTGTGTGTGTGAGAAGGAGAGGGAGGGGACTGGAGGGAGAGAGGGGGAGGGGAGGAGGACGGGAGGAGGAGGGATTCCCGCCTGTTTGTCTGTGTGTGCCTGTGTGTGTGTGTTAAGGAGGGCTCAGGGACTGGAAGAGGGAGAGAGGGGGGAGGGGAGGAGGAGGGGTTCCCCCCTGTCTGTGCATGTGTAGGTGTGTTTGCATGCTCAGGCAAGGGGGGAGGGGTGGAGAAAACCGCAGTATCCCAATGTAGAGATTTACCATGGTTTTCATGGGGACAGGTGGGTTCACCTGGAACCTGCATTGTCCTCCATTACCATGCGGACAGCTTCCAACCCGCTTTTATTTTTAATCCATGCAGATGCGCCCTCTGAGTCCTATTCTCATTCCCTTCTGCTGCATTTATTCTGACATTAACATTATGTGTTTCACCTTGTGTCTTAAAATAGGGAGAGCGAACATCTAAATTTTACTTGGGGGCTATTTTAGGAAGTAGTACCGAAAGTGAGGATGTGTGTGTGTGGGGGGGGGTAAATTCATTTTAGCTCACTCTACATATGGAAGATCACTAAATTCTGGGCTTTTCCTGCCCTTCTCCACAGTAGTCTCGAAGAAAATACACGTATAACAAAACAAAATTTCACCATTCTAGCAGGAAAGTCTACAGGATAGCCCATCTGAATTTGAGGATTTCCCCCCCTCTATTTTGTTTGGATGAGATTTTAAAAAGAAAGAAAAAAGAAAGGCAGGGGTGCACTCAACTTGCATTTCACCAGGTGTTTCTGAACTGTTACCCCCAGAGTTCCCAGGGTTGGCACAGAATTTTGGGAGTTGGGATGTGGGGAGTTACAGCTCAGAATCACGAGAGCTTCAAGTTGAGCAGTCCTGGTTCATTCAGATCATTTAATCTGCTGCTAATCACGGAGGATTCATGACAATCCAGGTGATGCTGTAACATTTATACCACCAAACACAGATGGGGTTGGCAAAGAGCCTGAAGTGGGAAGCCCTAAAATGAATAAGAATATAATAACATTTTCTTGATAAAATAATGCCTCCATGTCAAAGAAAACGGAACTGTCAGCATTCCTTTGTAGATCTCTCTCAGGCTTAAGAAAGGGGTCTTGGCAGTTCTTGCAGTGCCTTTAAATAACTTATTGAAATGTAGATTAAGACTGTACATCTTATAATAACTGGAAAGCCTTTTCATTTTAAGTCTTGTAGAAAACCAAGAATTAAGTAAGTATTAACTTTAGCAGTTATATTTCAGCATTTTTTCCCTTGCAGGTTGATCCCTCCTAGACCTAATATTTAAATTTATTTAAAGAGACAGTAGATTACCTGTCAGTACAGTAAGATGGCATTATACATTGCCAGCAATTGATAAAAAGTAAGTTTGATTGCATCCATAAGGCTGCTGCCTTTTATTCATTTTATACACAGTTGCAACAGAGCTCTTTCATTTGCAAATATATTTTAGTGGTGACATTTTTATTTCATTATTTCAAAGCTTTCTCTAACAGGGTTTACAAGTGCTTCATATTTTGAGGCAGAAGTCATGCTCTGAAAACTTGTGGCATACGATAATATGGCAAAACATTTTTCTTCTTGGTAAGAGGTTTACCTAACATATATAGAAGCACCTATTAATACACAATAATATATAGTAGGGATGTATGCACCAATATTCATAACATTTGTTATTTGTACACATTCGTATGAATTCAGACATCCGTACACAAATCAAATGTTATGATAGTCATACCTTGACAGTTGTACAAATAATTCCGACATTCATTAAACTGGGGAAGTGGGAAAGCAGCTGCGCCAGTCACGCCTGATTTCGGCTTTTGACATGGATCAAGAGCAGATTGAAAGTGGATTCAGGTCGAATTATTTGCTTTCACAGCAGATTTGTTACAGGATACGTATCAGGTACATATCAGATATGCATGCGTTTGTGTTGGGTACGTATCAGATATGTATGCATTCATGTCGGATACGTATTAGATATTCATGTGAATACATTCATATTGAATAGAATCCTACTACCTTTGAAGGGGATCTATTTGTATGAATATGGATTTTCTAACATTCAGTTTGTTATGAATCAAATGTCAAAAAACCCATTTGTGCACATCCCTAGTATATAGTGAGAATTCCTTGTTTTGGCTGAGTAAGGAAAAAATATCTCTGACTTTCCATTATGAACCAAGAAATCACAAATTTGCATATGGTTCGGAACAGAGTAGCTGTCCAACCAATCATGCCTCACATTTAAATATGATTATAGTAGATTTTGTTCTGTCTTTATTTGCTCTTCACAAAGAGAAAAATAAAGATGAAAGCTGGCATTGCAACAGAAATGAGTCTGAAATAATTGATAGCTACAGCAACGAAAATTCTATAGATGAACTGTTCTTTGCCTGAAAAAGTTCTAGGTTCAGTCTGCACCACTTTTCCAATTAGAATCAGACATAGAAAGCTGGTCATACATAGGATTCAGTGGCTATTTAACTTTGGTGACAGTTATTGGAGCCAATATTCTTCTAAAGGGCAGATGCTAAAAGAATGAATAAGGAGGTGTCATGCTCCTTGGCTTCCATATGCATCTGGTTAACCATTATAGGGACAGGCTGCTGTATTAACAGTCTACTGCTCTGATCCAGCTTAGCATATTCTTGTTACTCAAGATAAGGACACAGGGTGGCTCCAGACATGCTTAAAGATTCATAGTAGCTGTGCAGCAGTGGAACACATCACCGGTGATGTAACAATTATGGGTTTGAATGTTTAAAGAGGTTAGAGGTCAAGGCTGCTTATGACTTCTCCTTTCTTCACTCAGAAGGTTGTCAGTCTATGGAATTTGCTGCCAGAAGAGCTGGTAACAGCTACCAGCCTAGATGGCTTTAAGGAAGGGTTAGACAAACTTATGGATGACAGATGTATCAATGGCTACTAGAATGGATGCTTAAGTACATCTTTTAGGCTGGGGGGGACAGGCAGGATGCTTCTAAAGCCATTTGCTGGGATTCGAGAGCAGAAGATTAGCCATTGTCTCTGCTTGAGATGTCCATGGGAAATTGGTAGGCCACGGTGTGTGACAGGATGCTGGACTAGGTGGGCTGTGACCTGATCCAGCAGGGCTCCTCTTATGTTCTTAAACCTGACTGTATTCAACCACATGCCCCTATTCACTTTCACTAAGTCACCTTGCAGCTGCTCCCACACCTCACCTCACCACACCACACCCTTACTCTCACCCTTTACCTTACCTTAGGAGTTATTGAGGCCAGAAAAATCCAAATCCTGTCCAGGTGTGTGCAGGGGCAAGTGAAGCAGAGGGGGAAAGGACAGTGGGAGTTTCACCTGCACAGCGAAGGGGCATGGTAAACGTGTGCAGAGGAGGATCAGAGTAGTGGGGCGGTGGTGGTGGTGGAGTTTTGCCGGCATGGTACCAGACACCCTCACTGCATATTGCCAGACAACTGGTGAAGACGCATCTCTTTGCCCTGATTTTCATCTGAAAGAACAACACACACCTCTATGCAGGCACTGTCATTGTTTTAGTCATGTTTTATCTGTTTTTATTATGATTTTATTGTGACCCACCCTGAGACCTTCTGGTATAGGGCAGAATAGAACAATATACATAAAATAAAATAAATGAATTAAATAAATAAATAAATAAGTTTCTAACCATGTTCTCCATGAAACTTTGTATTTGTTCCAAAGACAAGATGTTTTATTTGATCCAAAGTGTGTGTGTGCGTGCCTCTCTCTGTGTGTGTTGCATTCCTTTTCTAGCATATAGATGTTCTTTCCCAAAAGTCTGAATGAGAAATGAATACTAAGGGAAAATTTCAGACTGATTTTGGCCTAATGTACTGTATGTGTATGCAAATATTTGAATGAAGATAAGAAAATATTGTCCCTGGCTCATTTGAAAAGGAGCAAGAACATTTTCAAAAGGAAATGATTCATGAATGGGCAAAGATAGAGTTCTGACTTACACAGAATGTGAAATTCAAAGCAAGTTAACATTGAAATACTACATGGGAAAATTTCTAGGTCCTCTGGTAGCAGTTAAATGCAACAACTTGAACATCTTGGCAATCTGTATAAGAGGGTACTGGCACGCTTTTTGTGGGTTTGGGGAATGCTATTTAAGTAATCCAGGAAATTATTTTTCCCATTTTCTTTAAGCATTGAAATAGATTTGAATCTAAGACCTACCCTTGAGTTATACATATTTGGTCTTCTACTGGCATGGCCAATTGAGCGGCATGGCCCACAGAATTGTGCAGCCATGAACAACAGCCAAGTTAATAATCTGTAAAAGATGGAAATACTGGAAGGAATCTTTTAGCCTTGAATAGTACATATTTTCCGTATATATATATAATGACATGCTTGGAAATAACCAAGTGACTGGTTGGAGAGGGGGAAATGATGAATGGATGTAAGATTTATTGTGCACACTTCATAACAAAAGATGCCTTCATTATGTTTTTTATAACTTTTTTTGCATTTTCTTTTAAATTTGTCATTCATTTTTCTCCTTTACTTGACTAAATATTTTAAAATGCTTGCATTTCTGGAACGTATCTTTGCAAGAAAATGGAATTCATTATGAGTTGCTATTAATAGTATTATACTGCTACTAATGGTTTTGGGTAGAACAGATGTAGTTATATTAGGCTGTGTTACCATACGAGTTTAAATGCAAATCGAATCCATTTATTTTTTATTCCCAGACTTTATGGAGACTAAGGGTGTGTCCCCATGGAAGTCGGTTGTAACTCGCAATAAAGCATCCCCATGTGGTTTGGGGCAACACCAATTCAAATCGTACGTGCCTGTCCCCATGGAAGTTGCAGCATGAACTCATATCTTTTTCTCCGTATCCACCCTCTTCCCTGATAAGAAGCTGGGTTGACGTCACCATAACCCGTCCTGTCCACTGTAGCGATGACAGGCAAACAGCTGCAGCAATGACAGGCAAACACCTCAGTTGCACCTCCACGAACACAAAGATCATTCCTTTCCTTGGCCACCACAGTTAAAAGCATAACCAAAAGTTAGTTAAAATCATAACTAAAAGCAGATTATTCCCTTCCTTGGCTGCCACAGATTAGCGGAGGTGTGCACATGGGCATGAGAGTGGGCACCCCCCACTCATAACTGGCTCAACATTTTCTCCCAATTCAGGCTGACTTGTCTCAATCACTTTCAGATCAACCAATCCTGAAGGAGGGAAAAGCCTTTTAATTTCACTACTATTATGTGGCTTAACAGTCAACAGATTGCTAGTGTCTGATCGCAGTGCACACAGCAGGAACAGGAAGCAGAGGCAAAACCATGCCCGCTAATACTGTGGTTGCCAAGCTGCACCCCAGATAACCCGGGAGCATCTACATGACCCTAGGATAATACGTTCTAGCACTTATTTCGCATGTAGTACAATTGTTAAGTGGGGTTTTTTAAACACGTATTGTCTCGCATGTAGCCCATATTAGGGCTTTGCATGGAGATGCTCCCGAGGCGAACTCGGAATAATTTTGGAATATTTTCAGCATGGGGATAGGTCCTAAATCATTATAATCCACGGGGGGGGGGGGACTCCTCAGGAAAACTGTTCTCGGTCCCTTTTTGGCACCCAGCCCACTTTATTTTTTTTCCTATGGGAACAGTACCAGACTATCTGAGGAGGATATCAGCCTTTTGGACTGCCCTCCCATATGCATTAGGTTGCTGCTGGAGCTAGCTCACAATCACTCAGTGGTCTGTGCTAATTTTTCCCACTGGCTGAGTTTTTGGAATTTCAATCATGGATGAACATGGTGGCCAGTGGAGAAAACAAACCTGTGCAAGCAGCTGGATTCTGTGGCTAAACTTGCATTTATAGTTGTCCTTCCCAAGCCATGCGTGCATAACTAAAGGAAGCAGTCAAAAAAGTTCAAGTTGAAGTCTTAGAATGGTAATTTTAGGGATAGGCATTTTTTTTTAAAAAAAACTGATTTCATTATTTTATCCATATTTTCCCCAGAAGTTTCCATTTTTTATATATAGACTTTCATATGTGTGGATTTTCACTTTATCTACAACGTATGGAACATAAACAAATGCATTATTGGTGTTTCATGCACAGTCCCAATGCATGCAGCTTGGTAAGTACCCAACATGCATTCTTATTAGCAATTTTGTTGGTACTGTGCTGGCCACATTCATAAAACATGTACTAATGCAGTTGTATATATATTGGTGTTATGCTATAAATTAGCATTAAAATACATAAGTTATCATTTTGTGCATTTGTTGTATGAAATGGGAAAGTGAAAATTTGCATGTTTGGAAAAATCTACATATATGAAAATTGTTTGCATGAGGATTTGGCCAGTGCAGAAGATTCTTTAATATTCATTGGAAATTAAAATACTGTCTCATCTCTACTCCCTGAACTCTGCCTATGATATACATTTGCAGAAAACGTCCAAGGGTCATAAATGACCACAAACCACACACACTGTAGAATGCAAACGAATCTACAGCTCAGAACAGCACAGTACAGTCCATGTTCTTTCATTCCTACCATACAGGTTAGCTTTTGACTCTTATCCAAAACAGCTCAACGTCATTTAAAAATTTTAAAACAAAACCCTCTGCAGTAAATAAAGAAGGAATTACTCTTCAGCAGTTAAAGTGACTTTACATTTTTTCCCCACACTGTGTTGCAGCCAAAAAAATAAATCAAAAGGTTGAGCAAATATTTCCAGCAGAGTTTTGAAAACATTGTTTAAAATAAATGTATTTCCTAAGATAAAAACACACCTTTTTCCACACATGTGATCACACAGAGTGTTCTGAAAAGCTTTGTTTACTCTTAGGGCAAAAGATGGTTCATGGCTTGCCAGTTTTCTCATGTGCGGTGAGGACCTTATCTTTGACTGGGGCAGGTAAGGACAAGGAATCAAGGAAAACAAGAGACGTTTTCGCACGGGGGTGTTTGGAACGCGCGGGAGACAGCCCGGAATGCGGCAAACGCATTGCCGCTGTGGGGCTTGCGATCCGACGTATCCGGAGCTGTCTCTCGCGCGTTCCAAATGTAGAGCACTTTGAAGTGCTCTACATGCGTTCGGGCGCGGACGAACTGCCCGCAGGCGTTCGGGAGGAGAAGGATTCGCGCTTGCTTCTCGCTCCCGAACACCCGCGGGCCCGCCTCCCCCGCCGGCGCAGGTTTGGCAATCAGCTGTTTGACAATCAGCTGATTGCCAATCTGCCTCCGCAGCTGTCTCCGCGCCCCTGGCCGGCCTTTGCCGGCCAAGACAGTTCCGGGCGCTTTTACCGTTCACGCACAGGCGCGCCGGAACGCGTTCCGGCGCGCCTGTGTGTGAACGGTGAAAGCGCCCGGAGCTGTCTTAAGCTTCCTGCTTAATGCATTTGGAACGCATTGCAGTGCGGAAAAGCCTCTGGTTCTGCCTCGTTGACTCAGGGGAATTCTATAATGTGCTATATGGTACTATAATGTGCTATTTTTAATACCTGGTTAACTTGGGCTGGAACTGTGTTAGCCTATGCATTAAGCCAAGGAGCAGGCAGCTTTTTTACAGGTGTTTGGGGGAAGTGCCACAATTGTCACTCAAAATGGCATCTTATCAACTCCATTTCTGAGTAATAATCCAAAGCATCTCTGCTGTGAGCAAAAAATGACACTCTCCTAAAATGATACCTCTGTTGGGGTGGTCTGTCCACCACAAGGCATGCATTGTCACCTCAGGAATTTAAGTGATGGTAGAAGACCTATTTACATCTTTTACCTGTTCATTTCATCACTGCCCTTGGTTCTTTGAAAATTGCAACATTTTAATTTCCATCTCCCAAATCCAGAGTAATTGCTGAAGGAGTACAAACATGATGTACATTTTGTTTCCCCACCTGTTCCCCAATATATTTTCTTTTACCAACTCTTTTCACTCTCTACATTTCTGTGTGTCTCTGTTTCCACTATATGGAGAAACATAAGTCTTGCTAAGCAGAAATTGCTGAAAAGTGCCCTCCAGTGTAATCTTGCAAACAAGCTTTCTCCACTGCTCAGCTTTCTCCTCAACAGCATACCAAAGCTGCCTTGCAAACAGAGCTGTTGCTATGAGCGGTTTATTTGAAAAGCAAAGTCTATTGCCTTATGAAGTGCCCTGGGAAGGGAAACGTGTGAGGACATGATTCAAATTGGCTGCAGTGGAGACGGGATGAAAATGACTCAATAAGTAGGAATGAATATGGATTATTTCTCTGGAAACAAACTCATTTTGAGTTTATTACAAAAGGGTGAAGCATAAAAATAACTGAGTGACTAGGGCAGTTATGAGGAAAAAACACAATTTGTTCTACAAATTATTATTTGCATATGTTCATAAAATTAGCTTATGCAAATTTGTGCCATCGCCACTCCCTTTGACTTTTTGCATTCCTATTTTATACTCTTGCTATTTATTTGCATTGCAGATTGCATGCAAAGTGTCTTATTTATTTATCTGTTTATATCTTTTCCTTCAGCTGATGTTCCTAGGAGTAGGGCACAACAATACAAAGATAAAATATTTAGAATAACCTACAAGATTTTTTTTCTTTTTAAACTGGACCCTCCTCCTTTGGCAGTACAACACTCAAAGGAAGCTAAACAGAAAAGGCCTCCAGAGGCAGACTGTTCCAAACAGTGGGACCTACCTCAGAGAAGACCCCTGTCCCTTAAACAGGGAGAGAGGCAGAAGAAGGCCCTGTCTTTGAGATCTCAGTACTCAGGCCTATGGAAGAAGGCACTTCTTTAGATAACCGGGGCCCAGTTCATTTAGGGCTTTCTGTGTTAACATCAAAATGTTGAATTGGGCTCAGTAATGAATAAGCAGCAAGTGCAGATTTCTTAAAACTGGCATGATGTCTGTCTGGCCAAAACTTCTGATCAGCAACCAAGCTACTACATTCTGCACTAATTCCAGCTTCCAGACTGTCTTCAAGGGTGGCCCCAAGTAAAGTGCTACCTTTTAATAGGGGTGTGTATGGATGCAATTTTCAGATTCAATTCAATTAGAATATTTGAATGTTTGAATTCAAACGAATAGAGAAAAAAACTGATTCAAATAGATTTGTATCTATTTGCATGAATATTCAATTCGTATTTGAAGATCCAAATGTCAACAACATTCGTATTTGTCCATACGCATCCGTACGCATCTGTACTCATCCTGTTTTTATCCTGTATGCATCCTGTTTTTGTCCTATACATATCCGTACAAATGCGTACAGATGCAAATAAAATGTGTATGGATATGTATGTAATGCATATGTATCCATACACATACGAATGTCCAAATTATTTGTACAAATAATTAGAAACACTGAGATTTGTTTGAATGTTAAAACATTTGGAATGTTTTGAATATTCTTGACATTCCTAACCTTAAACTCTCTTCTTTTGGTGTCATGTATCTCTTTGACTGTGATGGGAAATGATGGATTAAGACATATAAGAGAGAAAATGGATGACAAGTACTACTTCTTTCATCTTTTCTTTATGCTAAGTGTATACTTAACTTCACCTATCAGGATTGCTGTATAAGATTTTAAAACTAGGTACATCAGAATGCAATCCGTCCCAAAATAAATGTTGCTCAATTCCCACCAGCCTGTCATCTCCTCTCCCTTTCTACATTCTCATGGTTCTCTTCCAAGCCATAAAGTCAAATCGGTTTGAAAAAAAAAGAGAGAAAAAACAGAACAGACAGGCTAGCAAATACATTTTTTCTAGAAGATCTCAGCCCAGCCATGTAAATCCTCTGTGTGAGAGATGAACCCTGGAATTTGTTCCCACTGTTTCTGAAAATATAACAATTTAAATTTTCAGAGGTTTTGCCTCCTTCTTTTACTCATACATTAATTCCTCTGGGTCCTTGAAATCTGGTTTTATTGACCTTTGAGGCACAGCGCCAAGCCCATCTGTTTGTCTAAACCAGATTTGTGTGGGAGGTACCTGGGTCTAAATGACTGGCTGGGGACCCAGTTTCCAGGCTCCTCTAAATTATGGTGGCTGCTGGTGATTAATCTACAGTTTGCTTTTTTGCCAGTTACCCGCAGTCTGTCACCAAAGCTAGATTTCTCTCCTTTCCATTCTACCTCTGCCTCCCTCCTCCCTATATTCTCCTTCCGTGAATTTCTAATACATCCAAAGAAGGATGTAAGCAACCACTACAGAATTAAGATAATAATCACAAACAAAGATAACTTCAGTCCTAAAACAGACTATGCTTTGCCTGGGTATGGTGGTTTAGGAAGAAGAGAAACCTTGTATTCAGAATTAGAGGTCAATGGCAATACAGAAATGCTAGAGTAATAGTGCCAGACATACAACGTTAGAACCTACCATCAACGACTTGAACTGAGTGCAAGTACATCCAGGTGTTTCTTTGAGTAAAGGAAATGCTATATTGGATAAAAGGGGAACATTTTCACTTCCAGTCCTGTCCAGCTGACAGAAAAGTTGCCAGTGCTAGAACATGCCTTCTCTCCCTCCACATGTCTGCAGATTTACCTACAGTGTGGACACACTTTGCATGCCGCCATCTTTACTCTGGATGATGGCACCAGTGCATGTGCACCAGTGCCATTACCAGGACAATGGTGACATGCCATGGATGTGTGCTGGTTTTGACATGTCGCATGATGCACCAGCAGTCTTGCACAGCATGTCATGTGCTCCTCCTTGCACCAGAGAAGTGTGAATGGGCCTCACTGGAGCCGGCAAAGGCTGGTCAAGGTCATGGTAAGTGCATCAGAAATGGCTCCTTGAAGTGCAGATGCTCCATCTGGGAATGCCCTGTGCATTGACTAGTGAGCCAAGTGCAGAAAGGTCCAAGGACAGAGATGCACATAGATGCCTATGCCTGAGACAGTCTAGATGCAATTTTTGTGCAGTTGATGCAGAGCATTGAGAGATTTTCTTTAGCATGTCCTATTAAATATGCTTAGAAACCCCTCCTATGAGTTAAACTCTAGGCTCGCTATAATTCGGGAAGGGAGAAGCACTTTGAAAAGAAGCTTCAGATTTATTTATTTATTCATTTTACAATAATTATGTGAAGACCTGAACAATATCTTGATTTTCCAGGGAGTTTGGAGCAGGGGTTGCATGAAAACTGCCCTTAATTTAACTTCATACATTTCATGGAATCTCATTAACATCTGTTCTGTATGATGTCAACATATTTTTTTCTTCCATTTCCTGTGCTTCCTCATCCAATCTGTGTTTTTAAAGCAATCTTCCATCTCAGTTGCATCTGGTGAGTGCCAGCATCATGTCTAATATTGCACTTATAAGGACCCACATGAAATGCTTAGCATCTCTATTTAATAAATAACCCCTAAAATAATTGTTGTCCCTAACAATCTGGACAGTTTCACTCGAGACAATGGCTGCTTCTGAATGACCATGGAAGAAGGTCTCTTCTGGGGAGGAAAGCCCCAGTGCTGGGACGCATAATGTCTGCATGGCTTATGGCTCCCAGACTTTGCACATTTTGATTTTAATATATTTTATTATTTTCTATAAGTGTGCAAACAAATATTAAACAACAACCAAATACACAAACACAAACCATAAAAACCATAAATCCCATCCAAATAATCCAGAACTATTGCCAGTTAATGTAGAAAATTCTGAGCTAAATGCACACAACAGCCTGAATCAATAGAACTCCCTAGGACTCTACGTGCATAAATCCTATATTCCTGTAGGGACCCCTGTACTCTTGCTACCACCTATGACTGGAAAATGGGGTGTATGTGAATATTATTTTCTACTAATATAACACAGAGGTGCAAACATGGAATGTTTTAGAAGCATGCTGAATTAAAAGTTCACATGCACCCGCTGAATGAACTTCCTCCTTTATAATAATAACCTGAACAGAATGTGTTTGTTAGGAGTGACTGTGTGATGGCTATGTGCAAGAGAAGGGATTGCCCTGTCCTCTTCTTTGCCAAAGTCCTTCCGAATAGCATGTTTGGCAGCTACCAAATGACATGGCCTGCACAGAGCTGATTTTGATGAAGCCTCTGGGATGTGTTAAAAAGTAAACCAGATCAACTCACGTACTGGAAAGCATAACTCCATCAAGCAAAAATGTATGATGAAGGATGACATGGGCAAGGGAAGCTTTGCCAGAGCTCAGGGTAAATATTTGTATCTGTGTGAAGTGAAAGCTTCACATCTCTGATGTCAAGCAGCTGGAATTTTCATTGTTTATCAACTTTTGTTGTTACAGTTGGGTTTTGGCAGAAAAGTTACCAAAGATAAAAGAGGGGAGTGGAGGAATGCTAGAACCTAGATTCCCAGAAGGGAGAGAATGTGAATTTTGGTATAGGAACTAGATAATACTGAGATATAATGGCACTATATTCCCTTAAAAATATCCAGTTTGGGGTAACCTCAGGGCCTTTGTGAAGCCCATTTCATTGAAAATACATGAACATGTTGAACTTCCAGTTTTGTGGGAAGATGGCAGGATGTTCTACAAAGCAAACGGTCAGAAATTCAAGCCCATCTTCTAAAGGTGACATCATTTTGCTCTAAAAAGTATACTCAACTGTTTACTTCTTTCATGAGAGTTCTGTAAGACCACTAATATCATTAAAGGACACCCTGCTATTTACTTTCTTTTATTTTATATATGAGTTTTTATTTCATCCTTCACCTAAAAGTGTACCTCGAGGCATGCTTAAAAAATTGCATTTCCTTTGCAGCAGACAAACACGTCACCAGTCACATGACAATCAGGGGAGTCAATCTTTTAGGGGTTAGAGGTCAAGGATGCTGTGACATCCCCCCCCCCCCACACAAACCTGGCTATATTTGAATACACCCCCCCCCCAGTTACCTCATGGATGCCTTGCACCTGCCCCCTGTCCCTGCTACCTTAGTAATTGAGTGAGGCCAACAAACAAACCCTGTCCAGTCTCAGGAAGGGGGGAAAGGGAGGGAGGAGAGACTTCCTTGGAATTGTGGGAAATCCCATGTGATTTCCCAGGAATTATGGGAAATCCCATTACATTTCCCAGTGTTCCAAATATTCAAGGTTTTCTGCAACTGTTTTCTGACCCGGAACCTATGCCCCACAAATATGGGGCCTCAACTGTACAAGTTACAGTTTAATTACTGTGGAAAGCTCGCTCTTCGGGCTGTCATTACTTTTAAGTAATCTTCCCAACTTTGAATACTGTTGCTGCTCACCATTTAATAAAGATATTTTCTTCAAGCTTTTTTCCCTTTAACAAGGCAAATTTTGTATCAAAATAGGCCAAACTATTTGCTTTTCCCTTGAATTGGCTCCAGTCTGGTAACCAGTCAAACCTAACTTTTAGTCCTTAAAGTTTCTGTTCGCGGAACACTGCTAAACCTTTGTACAGAGCCATTCCCATAACCTCTTCCTGTCAATCCCCAGGTACAATGTCTCATGTCTCTCATGGTTAAAAAGTATTCCCTTAAGAAATAAAAGGCTATGATTTTATTTGTTTCTTTCTTTCCTCTCTCCTTCTTAAAGTGGGGGAAAGTTGGACTCCATAAATTTCCTTGACAGCTAAGAAGAGAGAGATTTTGACCTACTTGAGGACTCAATCCAGAACTAAGGAATTGTGTCCAAAAGCCTTAAGAAGATAAACTAATAGCCAACACGACTCTCCCTCATCTTTCCCCTCATGCAGTTAAACTGCTGCTATAAATGTGTGTTGCTGATTCCCCCCCCCACACACACCCAATATCATACTGACTAGATTAGCTTATTAGAGTATCTCAAGGGGTAGGTTGGCAATGAGAGCTTAATCTTTAGTTATTTCTTTCGATGTCAAAAAAAAAATCAGGATTCCGATATTAAGTAATGTTTTGCACTGAGCTATAAGCTTCACATTACATATAATGCTGGAAGTAAGGTCTTCACATGACAATTTAGGAGGTTGATCCAAAGACTATTGAAGTCAATGGGAATTTTGAAGGATTAAGTCCCCCATGATCCAGTATGAAAAGAATATATTTCAAGACGAGATGGACATGTTTTATTTCTACACAAATTCCTCCTGCTTGGATGAGGGCTTAGCAAGGGGACAGTTTGTATGTATGTGTGGTAAAGTGGAATGGGGAGGGCAGCCGGGGCAAACAAATTAAGGAGGAAAATTAGCTTAATAGTCTCTGTTGTGCTAAGCTGAGAATATACTGAAGATTTGAAAATCGTTGTGGGGAATTGTTTTTATTTTGCTGTGATAAGAAGCTGTATTCTATAAAGCAAAGTGGCTTTAGCTACTCAGTATGCCAAAACAAAGCATCCATAACACAATTAGAATTCCATTGACAAAAATGCAGAACAGGTTTAGGCTCCTTTAAAAAAAAATAAGCATGGAATTTATAGATAATCAAGAAGAGTACTACAGATGTTGTTGGGTGTTTTTATCATTTTAGTTGTATTTAGTTCCTATATTTTTATAGTCACCCCAAAAGCACAAGTTCTCTGAAAAGACATTAAAATATACAGATATGTTTTCATGTATATTAATGAACACAGACTTTTGAAAAGGTGCTCAGATCAAATTGTTTAGAGAAACAAAGGACTGTACTAAGCAAATAACCCTTGTTGACTTTGGATATATATAACATATATGTGTTTCCTTCTTTTGTAGCATTATGAGGTCTATCAACCACTGTGATCATGAAGTTCCTATACTTTCCTGAAGTTGTTCTCAATCCTCATCACATTTCTGTCCCATACAGACCTGGCAGAAGCCACAGCTAGGCCCAGAAATCCTGGGATCGTGATGATTGTGTTGCCTTATCTCTCTCAGTTACAAAACTGAACAGGAGGGGAAGCCAGGAGACTGAAAGCAGTCTCCATTAGTATTCATTCTCTCTTCCCTTTTCTAGAGGGCTGAGTTTGCAAAGTATTTGATGTTATGAACCCAGCCTCCTTTGGGAAGTGTTTGGACATGTTTGATGCAATACAATGCCTTCAGTTGCCAGCAGAGGCTCAATTGTGATCTGTTCAGAATCTAGAATTAGGCCTTCCAGAGGTGCATGTCTAGGAGAGGCCACCATCATCTGGGAATTGTGGGATGGGGGTGGCCTCTCCAGTTGTGTGTGTATCTCTGGAAGGCCTAGTTGAGCCTCTGAGGACAGTGTGGTCGTGGTAGTAGTGGTGGCAAAAGGGTAGTGAGGTGAGGTGGGGGTGAGGGATGTGATGAATGAAGTCCTCCACATTTGTGGTGTGGGGCTTCACACAAAGCTGAACATTTTCACTCTTTGATTTGAATGTGACCAAGAGCTGCATGTAGGTACAGCCTATATGGGCAGAAGATACTATAGAAAGTGGCCATAGGCATATATAGCTGTGCATTTTCTACCTAAATACATAAGCATTCATGAAAAAGTATCTTCCCTTAACATTAGGGACAGGCACAAATATGCATAGCATTCGTTATTCATACAAATTTGTACACATTTGGACATTCATAAATGAACTGAATGTTATGACATTTGTACATTAACATTCATACAAATACAATTTTTTTCTTTTTACTTTATTATCATATTTACAACTTAACAATATACAGACAAATAGTTTGGAAATTTATTAATGTTTCTGGACATTTGTACAAATAGTTGGGAAATTCATGAAACTAAGGAGGTGGGAAAGTGGATGCGCCAGTCATATCTGCAACGGATCCAGAGTGCATTTGACATGGATCAAGACCGGATTAAAAAAGTATTCAGGTCAGATTTGATGCTTTCAGAGTGGATTTGTTATGGGATACATAACGGATATGTGTTGGATACATATGCGTTTGTGTCTGATACGTATCAGATACATATCGAATATGTATTCATTCATATTAGATATACATACAAATACATTTGTATCAAGTAGAATCCTACCACATTTGAAGGGAATCTATTCAAACGAATATGAATTTTCTAACATTCAATTCGTTATAAATTGAATGCCAAAAATCTTTCGTGCACATCCCCTACTTAACACTGAACTGCACTGGCTGCCAATTCACTACCGAGCCCAATTCAAGGTGCTAACTTTGACTTATAAGGCCCTAAATGACTTGGGCCCCAGATATCTAAAGGAGCACCTTCTCCCATATCAACCTGCCCGTGTCTTAAGATCTGCAGGAGAGGCCCTCCTGGTTATCCCACCACCTTCAGCGGTTAGGTGGGTGGGCACCCGGGAGAGGGCCTTCTCAGTAGTGGCCCCAGGCTGTGGAATGGTCTCCCCTTGGAGGTGCATCAGTCCCCTTCTCTGTTTACATTCAGGAAGGCGGTGAAGACGCACCTCTTCACTGAGGCATTTGGCTAAATGTTCTCTATTCTTCCCACCTTGCAAACACCACTGTTTTTTAAACTGTTTTTGTATCGTTTTTATTCTTATTCTTATTATCATGCTGGATTTTAAACCTTACACTGGTTTTAGTATAATGTGATACAGTTTTAATATGTTTGTTTTTAAATGTTGTAAGATGCCCAGAGACCCTCATGTATGGGGCGGGATATAAATATAAATAAATAAATAACATCCTACAACATCTCCTTTTTCCTTGAGCAGATGTGCACAAATGTACACATTACTACTAGGCAACATGCAACTTAAATATGGTTATTCTTCAAACCCTGTGAGTTTTGATACTTGTATTTTCTATGTACCCACAAGGGTACTACTTCAAGGATTAAAAATTGGATACCTGCAGGCTGAGACCAGAAACTGACACTATTTTGGGAGGGAGTGACGGCAGAGTTCCAAAACACTGTTTTTCAAATTCCTTGTTATTTGCAGGAATAGGTTTTCATACCATTTTCTCAGAATAATAATACAAAACTACTGTATATGCATGTAATATACATCTCTGCTGTATAATTGATGTATGTAAATGCACATAGATTCACATTTGTACATTTGTCTTTGGTGTGAAACAGTGGAAATGTATTCATATGCAGTTACACATATTGTATAGTGTTGGAAAAGATAAATATATCTAACTGCAAAGAACAGAAGTAGTAGGGTAAGGAATATACAGTAAACATTGTGTTTGAAATAATAACAAAAGGGCTTTAAAAAATCCTATATATACTCAGGAAAAGACAATTTTTTCAATATTTATTTCTCACAATTTCTCAAGCATTACTATTTAAAATTCTGTTAGGCATATTTCCACATCTGTGTTATCTTTTAAAGGCAGTTTGTCAAAAGAAAATTGAGCCAGGGAAATCCTTGTGCATGCATTTTTGTTCTTATGCTTGTTAGTTTATCTCTTTTGAAAACTATTTCTTATTTTTCAGTAATATACACTTCTGTGTACACCTTTCTGTTGTCCTATTTTATTGAGAACTTCATCACAAAAGGCAGTATTAAGTTTCACTTCAGAAATGAAGATTTTGCATGTCAAACTTATAAATCATGTAAGCTAAGTTTCTTCTTTTGTTATTAATACCAACAGGAAATTACATAAATGGGTATGTAGAACTATGAAGCTCATGTCAAATGGAAAGAATTCTATGGCATACATGTCCATAAAACAGACATGTTCACTTTGCCCTGCACGCTAGCAGTGCACATTTTTAACATAGCTTTCAAACAAGGATTTTGTCCTCTACTTGACAGAGGTTAGCATATGGTACTTAGGCAAAAATGTTCCACCACCACAATTCAACCTTAACCATTTGTATTAGGAGTAGAAATCAAGGCCCTGCTGGTATAATTAAGAAATCTTCCCTTCTAGTCCTTGGGCTTCAGAGACCTGGATCACTTGCTAATTCCAATTTAGAGAGCTTTCTCGATAAGAGCCTTTGTAAACTAGGTAATAATAATTAGACAATGAAAACTTTTCCTTAAGCAAGGATTTTAGTTCTGTCTGCCTGTCTGTGGTAAAATGATTCTGTTTGGAACAAGCCACCAATAATAAGAGCATTTTGTTTTATACAAAAATGGGCAATTGAATGTCTTGCAGAAAAAAATATTTTCCCCTCCTTCTAGAAAATAGCTGTATTTTTAATTTGTTTCAATCCAAATGACATAGTAAAGAGGAAACACCATATTTCTTACTTAAATCTGATTGTATTGATTGTATAGTGATTGCCAATATGACAGTGAAAATATTGTGTTACTTCGAGAAGCAAAAAAGGAAGAATGATATAGATTAAGTTGATTTTGTCACTGGGGCATTCAAATGCATTCACTTGAGTTACATTGGTTTGGATATGGTTGTTTTATGGTGGTTAGGATTCAGGTTAATGATGGACCAAAAAATCAGTTATTATATTTGATAGACTCTGTAAACAACACATATCTTCTAACAGCAGTTGTAATTTTTCTTCCTGCATTTTAAAAGGGTTGAAGGAATAACTTTGCAGATTTGTCAAGCTGAAAAGGGTTGTGATTCGGTAGGTATGCTACAAAGGAGGGATATAAATGCAGACCTCCAATCTGACAATGGCCCAGCTTTAACCTCTCTGGCTCTTTACTCAGCAGAAATGGCTGCTGGCACTGAACCTAGCAATGAATCTGTGCTAAGATCACATAAAGAGGGCAGGTCATCTAAGCTCAGTTGTTATCACCCTCACCATCCAAATTTTGTTTGGGCAGGAAGGGGCTGGAAATAGGAGGTGGAAACATTCACCTGTAAGCAAGGCAGGTGGCACATGCAAAATTTGCATCAGCAGTTGGTGAACTGGAAAGAAGGAAGGAAGGAGGAAGTGTCAAAAGATTTTCTTCATTCAGTCTTCACAAGTGACATCTTGTTTCATAATGGCTTAGCAACATCATGAATCTGAATGTGGGGAAAAGGATTTGTCAGGGATCTCCTGGTCACTTTGGATGTTGGGATCCCCACAAATGGTAATTTCATATGACTCACCTTTTGATGGAATTTCCTGACTTCCAAGATGACTTGCAAATGTCTAGTTGGGCCCTTCCTCCCACACACATTCTCACTTGCCAGTTACTGGCACAATGGACTAAAACATGTTCACTTTGACCAAACACAGATCAAATTCAGAATTCCAGTTTCTGAAGACTGTGCACCATCACACACATTGTGCTGGCTGTTACTGTAGATTTGGCTTCATAGGCTTATAGTGATGTTTGTATTGGGCTTAATTCAGAAATTCTTGATCCGAAGAAAAATAGAGGGCTACAACTAATGTTTCCTTTAAATATAATTAGTACAGTGGCTATTTCAGCAGAGACATCCTATACCAAATGATACTAAAATATAAACAGAATCTCTATGGGATTAGCATTGGAAAGGTGGATCCATAGATGTGAACAAGGACTGTCAATAGGTTTCACATTTGGCGAAATTCAGAATGAGTTTGGCAGGAAATTCTTGGTTACTATATCCAGGGAAGTCAAAAGGATTTTATAAGGAGCAACAGATGATCTACATAAAGTACATCATCAAACTCAGTAGGACCCCCTAGCAACAGCTTAGAGATGAAAGCAATTACTATTATGGGAAAACTGGCATTGCTGCTGGATTTCTCATAATAGCAATGTTACAGGGTATCACTTTGATATCACAGAACTATAGCGGGAATGCCACAGTTACGTATTGCATTCTCAGTTTGCTTTTTGTTTATGAATTTATATCCCACCCTTCACCAAAAGGTCCCAGGGCAGGCCACAAAACCAGCAATATTCTTAACACATCTTTAAAATATAAGCCTCCCTGCCTTCCTCCCACCCTCCCCAGAAGAGCTATATCCAAAGGATGCTAAAACTCAAAGGCCTGGGTGAATGGGTACATTTAACCAGGAAGTGAAAACCATACAATGTAGGCACTTGGGCAGCTTCCAGATTAGCGGATTAAATCCACAGTTATATAAAAATATGCACCTTCCCTGCTGCCAAGTGACAATTTCTTGTCCCCACTCCAAATGGAGGTCTGCAGCTTCCTCCTCGGTGGCTGCAAGACTTCCCTGGTGCATGCGGTGAGGCACACATCACATGGGAAGGGGCAGCTAATGGGACCTGAGCTGCAGGCTCAGCTCTCATTCATTGTTCTCACCGTCCTGTCCAGACTGGCGGGAACATTCAAATTCACCTTATACTGCGGTGTGAGCATTGATAGTTCTGCAGTAGGTAAATTTGAGGTAGCGGCAGCATAATGCACCACCACTACACAGGATTGGGTGCCAGGTGTGATGCCCACACCTTGGCTGCACATTCTGGACACACCCTTGGTGAACCTCCAGAGGCAAGTGTTCCAGAACCAGGGGGCCAACACAGAAAAGGTCCTCTCTTGTGTCCTTGCCCCTTGCACCTCTGAAAGAGGATGAATTACAAGAAGGCTCTGTTTCTGTGATCTCAATATGGGAGAAGGCGCTCCTTCAGATAATCAGAACTGTGGGATTTAGTCTGTGTCTAGAGGCACCCTCAAACTCAGTAAAGACCCCTAACAATATGTCCGACTAATGAAAGGTGAAACCATTCAGGTTCTGTTGCAGGTCCCTGAAACTACTAACATTCCCTTGAGATTTTCTGTACTGCTAGCTGTAGCAGACACAAAACTCAAAAGTAAAGCAGCAAAGAAAGTGTGGCTTTCCTGAAAGCTCTCAGAAAGGGAAATCTTAATTTTGCATGAAAAAATACAGAATTATAGGGCAGCATGTGTTTTGAAAGAACAAAAACCTTAGGAGGATCACAATACTTTATAAGACATCAAAGCAAAGCAGATTTAGGTATGGGGGAGGGGAAGGTGGGGAAGAGACAGAAAAAGATGAAGGTTTTTAAAAAGTGAAGGAAAGTAAAATTATCTCACTCCCCCCACCACTTCCCGGTCCTTATGTTTGTTTGTTGTTTGTTTGTTTTAAAGTTCAAGAAGGGGATAGGTTTTCTATGAAGTTCACTTTTCCTATAGGAGACATTTTCCAAATAATCCTGTAGATGGAGCTACACTCTGTGATTCCACATTCCCAGCTTCTCACACAATGAACCAATTGTTTCCTGTCTCCCTTTAGCAAAAGCTTCCTTTCCTCTTCTGTTCTTTCTGGTTACATGTTCTATTTATTTTAATGTATACCTTTATGCACAGTCTGACTCTGAGTGGTTAGATACCCCGTTGATATGCGGCCTTCAAGGGAGAGAGGAAAAGGAGTGCAGCTTATTCCCATGACATCCCTGTGCTTTTCTAGAGCCAAAAAAACTTCTTCACAGGAACACCTAATCCTTGGGCGTCATCCAAGTACCACAGCCTTGCTGTAGAACTGACACAGGCCACATGGGACCCTAAAGAGATTTAGGTGTGTCTCTCTGAAGTCAGTCCACAGCCAAACATGAGGCAAATGTGCCCAGACCAAAGAAAATAAATTATGCGGACTCCAATTTTCAGCAGTTATGATGTATTAAATTACATATCTGAAAGGATTAACCCTTTGGAACCCAAACACAGTTTTCTCGTGAACTTGTTCCTGGAGGAATCCCACTGTGTATGTTGCCTGTATTTCAAAGGCATGTGGGTCATTGATCAGAGGGTTGCAGCACTAATTGAAACATGTGCCATAATTAACTGGGATGCTTTAAGAAGAAAAAGCAGAATTCTACCTGAGTTAAAAGAAGAGGGAAATTGAAGCCTATGAGTTCAGCCTTCTACTCTATGGAAGTGGCTTCTTGCTTGGTATTTACCACAATAGGTTTAACAAAACTGTAAAGTGTTCTTCGTTCTTTTCTTTCTCTTTTCTTTCTTTTCTTTAACTCCCTCTTGGAACTGTGAATGCAACTTCCAGCACTTAATTAGTATGCATTTATCACAATTAGCATGGCCCCTGTGGCTGCATCTTTCAGGTTTAAAGAAGTCGTCAAGAGGCTATGGAACTCCACTTTAATCAGTCCTGAAAAGCTCCTGAAAAAACATTAGCCCTGGGTAAGAGATATAAAAAGTACATCCTTTTCTGCCTCTTGGAAACATTTCTGGTTCTCTGCAACCATCTGTAGCGTCAACTCTGAAGTACATTATGTTGCTGAAATGTACATTTTGGGAAAAAACAAACCACTGACATTTTATTTCCTTCTTGAAAAGTTACTCTATTCTTTCCCTTTCCCATTCCCATTCCCATTCCAATTCCCTCTGCCTCTTTCTCTTTTTAAACAAGTAATCAAGCGGCAAAAGTCTTATAAGAATAATAAACACCCTTGATTATTGAGAAAGAATCCTTTTGTTGATTATTGATGTAGGGTGGGTTTTTCATTCTCTTCAGAATGAAAGTGGCTGGGGAGAACCAAACTAGAGAAGCAAATGATGTGATTATAATCAGAACAAGGTAAACATTCCTAAAGGTGAGCTCATTTGAGCATCTGTGGAGAGCGATGGTCTGTGTCTCCTGTTACACACATGCTGTTGAGGACCAGTATGGGCAATATGACCAGAAAAATTAAATCATAATCCATAATGCTCCATAATACTTACCCATCTGTCTTTTGTTTCATTTGATAAAATGCTTGAGGATGAACCGTCACACAGATGAAAGGCTTCAGCTGTTAGACTTTAGACTTTAGGACAGTCTAGAAATTCACTTAACGATAAGAAAAGAGCATATTTTGTCTGTCTTGATACTGAATCAGTTGAGAACCTGGAGATTAATCTCTTGTGCTACAAAACCTCATAATCGTTTCCTCTAACTTCCTTCTGCTACCAGTCAGTCCCACATAGGCATCCCCCTAGGCAAAAAATAGATCACTGTTGTTTTTAACTTTTAATGATTCAAGGGCAATATTTACATGGAAGCAACACACATGTTTTAACAGTGGTGTAAAATTCAGTCAGCTTGTAGATAAACAGCCAAGCTAAGGTTGAGAGGCAGAATTGGGAAAGAACCCTAAAGATTGTTGATTGTGGTATTTTGCTTTGTCATAGAATCATAGAATGGTAGAGTTGGAGGGGACCTCCTGGGTCATCGAGTCCAACCCCCTGCTCAAGGCAGGATCTCCTAAACCATCTCAGACAGATGGCCGTCCAGTCTCTGCTTGAAGACCTCCAACGAAGGGGAACCAACCACCTCCCGTGGCAGCCTGTTCCACTGGTTGATCACTCTTACTGTTAGAAATTTTTTCCTAACATCTAAACTAAATCTTTTCCCCTGCAGTTTCACCCCATTGTTTCTAGTCCTTCCTTGAGAGAGTGAGAACAGGGCTGATCCCTCTGCCTTGTGACAACCCTTGAGGTATTTGTAGACAGCTATCATGTCTCCTCTCAGTCTTCTTTTTGTTAGACTAAACATTCCTAGTTCCTTAAGCCGTTCCTCATAGGACATGGTTTTCAGACCGTTCACCATCTTGGTAGCTCTCCTTTGAACCTGCTCCAGCTTGTCAGTGTCTTTTTTAAACTGGGGTGACCAGAACTGGACACAGTACTCCAGATGAGGTCTGACCAAGGTAGAGTAGAGGGGGATAATAACTTCACGTGATCTGGACTCTATGCTTCTCCTAATACACCCCAGGATTGCGTTTGCCTTTTTTGCAGCTGCCTCGCACTGTTGACTCATGTTCAGTTGATGATCTACCAGGACACCCAAGTCTTTTTCACATGTGCTGCTGCTCAGCCGAATTCCTCCCATTGTATATGTGCTCTTTTCATTTTTCTTGCCCACGTGCAGAACCTTGCATTTTTCTTTGTTAAATACCATTTTATTAGTTGCAGCCCATTGTTCGAGTTTCTCTAAATCTTTTTGAATCCTCTCTCTCTCTTCTCTGGTGTTTGCAATCCTCCCTAGCTTTGTGTCATCAGCAAATTTGATCAGTTTCCCTTCAACTCCCTCGTCCAGATCGTTTATAAAAACATTAAACAAAACTGGGCCCAGGACAGAAACTTGTGGTACTCCACTTGACACTTCCTTCCATTTGGATGTGCAGCCATTTAAAGCCACTCTTTGAGTACGATTACTAAGCCAGTTTTGAACCCACCTTATAGTTGCCTTGTCAAACCCATATTTGATCAATTTTTCAATGAGGATCGCATGAGATACTTTGTCAAATGCTTTGCTGAAATCAAGAAATACTATGTCTACTGCATTTCCTTGATCAACCCATTCAGTGATTTTGTCATAAAATGAAATCAAGTTAGTCTGACACGACTTGTTTGATACAAACCCATGTTGACTACAGTTAATTATTGAATTCCTATCCAAATGCTGACATATGTGTTGTTTAATAATTTGTTCGAGAATCTTTCCTGGTATTGAAGTCAGGCTAACAGGCCTGTAGTTCCCTGGGTCTACCTTCTTCCCTTTTTTGAAGATAGGAACAACGTTTGCCCTTCTCCAATCGTCTGGGACTTCTCCTGTTCTCCATGACTTCTCAAAGATTACAGCAAGTGGTTCAGCAATTACCTCTGCTAATTCCTTCAGTACCCTAGGATGTAATCCATCTGGACCCGGGGACTTAAATTCGTTTAAGTTAGCTAAGCGTTCCCTTACTCTCTCAGTGTTGATTTTGTGTCTTGATTCTCCTAGTCCTTCATCGGTACAGTGAAGGACTGTTGCATGTACATTATCCCTCTTGGAAAAAACAGATGCAAAATAGGAGTTCAGAATCTCTGCCTTCTCAAGATCACTTTCGATCACTTCTCCATTCTCTCCCTGCAGACTTCCCAAAACCTCTTTGACTTTTCTTTTGCTGTTGACATATCCCCAAAGCCCTTTTTTATTGTTTTTAGTCTCTCTTGCAAGCCTCAGTTCATTTTTAGCTTTAGCTTTTCTGATACTTGCCCTGCAGATTGTACTGATTTCATTATATTCCTCCTTAGATATGTATCCCTCCTTCCATTTCTTAAACATTTCTTTTTTCTTTTTTATCAAGTTTTTAAGTTCTAGGTTTATCCACCCTGGTCTCTTTAGATGTTTTCCATTCTTCCTTCTTTGAGGAATTGTTAATGATTGTGCTTCTAATATTGCATTTCTCAAAATATCCCATCCTTCTTGGACATTTCTATCCTTTAGTACATTTAACCATTTGATCCCTCCTAACCTCCTCCGGAGTCCATCAAAATCCGCCCTTCTGAAGTCCAACTTTGAAGTCTGAGTCCTCTCATGCTTTCCTTCCCTTATTATCCAGAATTCAAGGATAACATGATCGCTGCCTCCTAATGCCCCAGAAACTCTGATATCCTCCACCATTTCCTCTCTGTTGGTAAGAATTAGATCAAGGATAGCCAATCCTCTTGTTTCCTCCACCACCTTTTGGTACATGAAATTGTCAGCGAGAGAGGATAAGAACTTATTAGACTTGTGACTTTTTCCTGAGCGAGATTCCCAACAAATGTCTGGGTAGTTAAAGTCTCCCATAATCACTATGTCATGCTTTCGTGAACGTTTAGCCATCTGGTCTAGGAAGAGGTCATCCATATCTTCTGTTTGTCCAGGGGGCCTGTAATAGACTCCTACAATGGTATCCTTTCTGTTGCTCTCTCCTTGAATTCTTACCCATACCGATTCTACTGAGCTTTCACTCTCTGAAACTTGAACCTCTGAGGAGACAATTTCTTTTTTAACATACAGCGCAACACCCCCTCCTCTTTTGTTAAGTCTGTTTCGCAGAAACAAGTTGTAGCCTTCGATGTTTGTGTTCCATTCATGTGTGTTATCCCACCAGGTTTCCGTAATACCTATGACATCATATTTATCTACCTGGGTCAGGATCTCCAGCTCCCCTTTTTTATTTCTCATGCTTTGGGCATTGGTGTAGAGGCATTTTAGTTTGTAATTGATATCTATTGCGAGCTTGCCTCCTCTGTTTTCCTTACAAAATTCATTGGTACTATTTCTGGGAGTAAGAATATCGCCTGGTTTGATTGACTGAGTATTTTTGCTTGACTTTTTGTTACCCTTCCCCTTTTGTTTTAGTTTAAAGCTCTCCTAATAACCGAAGCAAGGCGCTTCCCGAATACATTCTTTCCTGTCCCTGTAAGGTGCAACCCATCTCTTGCAAGGAGTCCGTCATATAGGTAGTTTTCTCCATGGTTCAGAAATCCAAATCCTTGCTGCCGGCACCACCGACGTAGCCACTTGTTCACCTCAAGAATCCTATCCCTTCTACTTTTATCGTGACCATCCACCGGAAGGATAGATGAAAAGACTACTTGTGCTCCCAGTTCCTTTACTTTTCTGCCAAGATCTTCAAAGTCTCTGTAGATGTTTTCAAAGTGCTTTTTTGCCGTATCATTTGTGCCTACATGTATGAGTAATAATGGGTAGTAGTCTGTAGGTCTGAATAGCCTCGATATGCTATCAGTTACATCTTTGATTCGGGCCCCTGGGAGACAGCACACCTCTCGTGAGTTACTGTCAGGTCTGCAGATAGTTGCCTCTGTTCCTCTTAAAAGTGAATCTCCCAGGACCACTACTCTCCTCTTTTTCTTTGCAGTACCATTTCTTCCTCTCCATTCCAGAGGTTTCTCAGTGCCTATTGGAGTAATATTTGTGGACCTTGTCGTCGACTCTTCAGATGCGTTGTTCTCCTGACTGAGTATCTGGAACTGGTTGTTTAATTGCAAGGGTTCCGAATGTCTCCTGTTCTTCCTGCTCCTTTGGGTCACATGCTTCCATAACTCAGTTTCTGCAACTACAGAAGGATGTTCTTCTATCCCTTCATTTTGAAGTGTTTCCTCCATGCTGTCGAGGAAGTTCTCTTCTTCTCGAATCTGCTTCAGTGTTTTGACTCTCTCTTCTAGACTTTTAACTCTTTGCTCCAGGAGAGCCACAAGCTTGCATTTGTGGCAGGTAAAATGTGGCATCTGTTGTGGTAGGTTCATAAACATGCCGCATACATTGCATGTGACAATACAGGTGTTCTCGCCTTCCATATTGCTTTTAGGGTAAGGATTTTAAAGATGTGATGCTAAGGTATGAATGTTTTTTTTATCCCACTGTACCTTTTTTTTAATTTTTTGTTTTGTTTTTTGTTTTGTTTTGTTTTGTTTTTAAATTTCGCGCGCCTAATGGCGCGCGGGCCGTTTCTATTTAAGCCCTGCTGAGCAGAGTAACTCCTCCTCCCTGAGGGTGTGGCTAATTCCTAATGGTCCGCTGCTCTGATTGGTCTGAGAAAGCTTCTACCTCACGCCATGTGCTCTAAGAAAAACTTCCTGTTTCTGTCTCACGCCGTGTGCTCTGAGAAAAACTTCCTGTTTCTGTCTCATGCCGTGTGCTCTGAGAAAAACTTCCTGTTTCTATCTCTCGCTGTGTGCTCTGAGAAAAGCTCCTGCTTCCACTTCACCCAAGCTGGAACTGACTAACTCCTCCCACTTGAGCTTCTATTTAAGCCCTGCTGAGCAGAGTAACTCCTCCTCCCTGAGGGTGTGGCTAATTCCTAATGGTCCACTGCTCTGATTGGTCTGAGAAAGCTTCTACCTCATGCCGTGTGCTCTAAGAAAAACTTCCTGTTTCTGTCTCACGCCATGTGCTCTGAGAAAAACTTCCTGTTTCTATCTCTCGCCGTGTGCTCTGAGAAAAGCTCCTGCTTCCACTTCACCCAAGCTTTGTATTCTGTTCCATAATTTCTCTGTATATTGCTAATTGCTTGTAAACCACCTTGAACGTATCATGAAAAGGTGGTATACGAGTGATGAAGGGCAGGGAAAGAAAAGTCTTACTGGCCACGGATTTCTCATTGTAAGTAGGTCTACACAAGGAATGGGCCTTGATTTACTTGTTTATAAGGTTTTAGCAACCAGCAGCATTAGGAGAGGGGTATTTTATCCTGTTCCTGTGATTTTTGGCATTTACAAAAATTTTAAGGAAAGGAACACTTGAAAATGTCAAGACTTCACTCACTGTACCAAGATCTTAGTTTTGACATATGAAACTGGATATGTCATTTAGTTCTAGTAAATCTTAGCCTAATGAAAGTACAAAACTTTCTGCACTTTGTGTTCAGTCTAAGAATTAATTGAATATTTTTTCTATTGATTTTTTCACTTTTACCTCCAACATTCTAACGAGTAAACTGTGTCCAAATATCACATTTCATTCAAGCAGAATTAAAGTTTTGCCCACCTTTTTTGTTTCTGTTCCATTTTCTGATTATTTTTCTTTTATTTTTTGTTGAACGAGGACAAAACAATACAGAGAATAAAAATAGTTATAACATGGCTACAGTCACATCCTAACTAAATAGTCTATCCCATGTATGAACAGAGAACAATGCTTAGGGAGCCAGACTCTTATCTGGGAATATCAGATTTGATTCCGCCCTTCTTCACAAAGCCAGCTGTGTGACCTTGGGCAAGTCACAGCTCTCTTCTGAGTTGTTAGAGTTCCACGTACCTCACAGGTTGTCTGTTGTGGGGAGAAGAATAGAAAGCTTTGTCAGCCTCTTTGTCTCCTTAAATGGGTGAGAAAAGTGGCATAAAAGAGCCAACTCTCCTCCTCCTCCTCTTTTTCCTCCTCCTCTTCTTCTTCCTCCTCCTCTTCCTCCTCTTCTTCTTCCTGTTGAAAGTAGGAAAATCCTCAGAAAAATCAGAAGCACACTTTGGCATCTAGGCCTATAGGCTCTTCGTCTCTGGGGACTGAAAATAGCCTCTGACCTTCTTAAAGATAAGGTGCGGTGGAGCCAGACTGCACAATATATGTCTCCCAGTTCAACTTCCCTTCCTCCCTAGTTCCATTATCTTTGAACAGATACTGTATATTTTTTTTAACTCATCCTCACTTTTTATATACGTAGTTTATAACTAATGAACTAATGCAGCTATCTCCTCCTGAAGCCAGCCAATCCATACTGAATGGGATCCCTGCACTCCAGTGACTCTAATCTCTTGAAAAACACCAGCAACTTCCAATCTGTTTAGTGAAATTGCTCCTTTCCTAGATGGTCTTTTCTGGTTAACTCATCAAATACTTGGATTGTTGGACTTCCTATGGAATGACATTCTCTCCCCCAAGAGAGTCAAAGTCGATCCCTCTGCTTCCTTAAGCAAGCTACTTGAAAAAATTATGGAAGGAGGAGTAGGAGTTGGCTTTTCTACCCCGCTTTTCTCACCCATTTAAGGGGACTCAAAGAGGCTGACAAAGCTTTCTATTCTTCTCCCCGCAACAGAACATCATGTGAGGTAGGTGGGGCTCTGAGAGCTCAGAGGAGAGCTCTGACTAGCCCAAGGTCACCCACAGGGCTGGATCAATAGGCCATTATTTATTTATTTATTTATTTTTGCTGAAAATGGTGGTATACATCCATAAAATGGAGTAAAGTCCTGAGTTCATGCCAAACCAAACTGATCGTCTCTTTTCAGGCCATAATGGAAAATTCTGTGTGTGTTTTTAAAGTCAGTTTTCCCCTGCAGCATTTGGAGAGACCCTTGGAAATCAAAAGGTATTATCAAGATGATTATCTAATACATCCCACTGTGGGCTCTACACTTAAATTCATATGTAGTTGACCTGTAGTCCACATTGGCTGCAAAAGGAAATTATAAATGAGCCAGTTTGGTCCAGTGCTTAGAGAGCCCCAGGCATCTTCCACTGTGTGCATGGAGCCATGGCCAACTTTAAAGTACCATTTAAAAATATAACCATTGCTATTGGGCAATTGCTATTATGAAAAGTCCAAAGTACATGACATATCACACAAATAAGTCAGAGTCATTCATTTTACTTTGTATTTCAGTCTCCTCCCCCTTTCCTATAAGCATTTTGGGGAGAGGTTGCAGTTAACAACCCTTTCATGGGCCTAAATCAAATCCTTTATGTAACATGAAGGTTCTTTTTGTAGCTGAATCACTTCTTTTCTTGGTGCCCATAAAATTTAGAGATCTAACAGGACAAGCAGTCCTTCATCAAGGTGCCTAGAAATTATGGGACCTAGAAGTTGCAGACTTTCTGAATGCACTAATTATATTTTATTGCAGAATGGCCTAAACCTAGATGGAATCTGGAGACATTTTCCCTCCCCCAAGGATGTTGGATCCTGTTCTCTCTGCCCTCACTCCAGCCCAATCCCCAGGTAGAAACTTTTTTCTCAGGGTATATGCTGGCATCAAACCAAGTGATCTTTGATGAAGGAGTAATGGCCAAAATGCTATTTCTTATTAATTTCAATATGGTTTCAAACAGTAATCTTGTACTGACAAATAGGAATTATGCTTTCCCAAATAGACAGGGAACTTTCCCAATAGACAGGAGCCAGTTTCCACCTTTCCTAGATGGACTGGCCAGGTAACTCTTGGAATAGGTTGGACGTCTGGACTTTGTGCTTCTCCAAGCGCCAGCTAAGTGTGAATTGCCTTACATTCGTGAGGCAATTGTGGAGTCGTGGCCGTTTCATCAGTGGCTTGTGGGTCCAAACCAAGGGAACAGGTGAGACAGAGCAACAGTGAGACTGAGAATGCTGCTTTCATCTGCCCAAACCAGAGCCAAGTACAAGAGAAAGGCTCCTGGAACAGATGGGTGAAAGTGAAGCATTTGTTTGCATCATTTCCCACAGCCGAGTCCTGTTCCAACAGGACTTTGTGGATAGAAGTGTTTGCCATACTGTACAATTGTTATCATTGTTTCATCTAGATACAGAGTCTGCCTTCAATAAAGGTAATGACTTGGTCTGGAGGAGACAACTTTCACAACTCTGTTATCTGAGGATCTTTGACTGCAGACATCATTTACATCCATAGTGATGCTACCAAAATTTAATTTGGCAAAATTTCTTTGACAGATTGAGGGTTCTGCATCTGGCGCTCTGAGTGAAGTGGGACATTGCAACCTGGAACCCATTAGTGAGTCATTCAGGATAAGGAATGTACATGGGCCTTGTTCCTTGGGTAGGCAGAGGCTCTGAGTGAGTAATGCAGGATGGTGAAGTCATTAAAGTCCAACTACCTTCCTGGCTTTCAGATTCTGTGTTCTGGATCTAAACAGGAATACTACTATAAATTCCAGATGTGAGAATGCCAGTGTCCCAAAAAATTATCAGTGTTTCTCTGCACATTTCAAGAATCTTAAATGTGCCAAATGTATGTTCTGTAGTCGAGCTACAGTTTCGCTCAAATTTAAAACATCCTAGCCTTCCTTGATTAGCACAGAACGTTTTTTTTTTTCACAGAGTGTTCCTTGGAGCTTGGGTACACTGATTCAGCACATCTGTTGTACTTATTCCACAGGGCAAAACAATCCTTCCTTAAGAAGAAAACGGAGCCAAGACAAGTCTCATGAGGCTTATAGCATCAAAACAGGTGATACAGAGAAAAGATATACAGTTTTCTGGCCATCTTTTCTCTGTATCACCTGTTTTGATGCTATAAGCCTCATGAGGCTTGTCCCACAGGTGTAAGTTTTTTCCGCTTTACTGTTTCATGACTAAACTGCTGAACCTGAAGCACAGACAGTTCTGCGGATAGATGCATTTTTCAACCTCTGAGGCCTGCAAGCCTGGTAACATCTGTGACAGCAGAGCAAGGAGAAGAGAAGGAGAAGATTCAGAAGAAGAATCAGCACCTATAACAACACCTTTGATTTTAGGCAGCAGATAGGCCTATTGCAAAGGCACCCAAGTCCGGCAGACACAGAGCTCATCTGCAGTTGCTCATTTTGAGGGTGTCTGAGGGAGCCATATGGTGCCTCAAGTTCTTTCTACTTGTAGCTCTTCCTGTGATAACTTCATTCTGAAAGCAGAGCCCAAACCCCCTGCAGTGACAGCAGGTCTTGTTGAAAACAATGGCAGAGACGCAGATGAGATTGAGAGGCTGACATTTGACATTTCACAACAATGTGAAAACGATTCACAGTTTTCCAAAGACAAACTATTACGAGAGACCCCAGTGTTGCTGCCACCACCTGCACTAATAATATGTTGCTTGCCCTGAGCACCATGGAACGCTGATTCCACACATCTCCTTTTAAGGATTGCTTGCCCAACCTGGTGCCAATATTTGATTTGATACCGGGGCTGCTTTGTTGATCTGGAAATGTATTGTGCTAATTCACTTAGCAGTTGATTCACACAATGTCTGCACTAATCAGAAAAGAAATTAAAAGGCAGCTGGTACTTCTTAAGCTCAGTGTGCACCTTTTGGAATAAAAATAAGAGTAGTTTTAACTGCAGGTGTACAACTGCTACCTGCTGTTTACTAATAAGGCAGGTATATAGCTCCTCTTTATATTCAGTTTGTCCTGCCCCAAGATGGCCTTTTTAATCTCACTTGATTTACAATCAGGGTAGCATAGTTACTGGCAATGTTCAAAATGCTAAAGATTAAATACTATCTCTCTTTGGATAGCTGATCTTTATACTTTGGGTCACACCTATTTCTCTGTCCAGACGGACAACTTAAGAATAGAGAGATGGTATAATTATAACTGCCCCAAAGACTATTGTTCTGATGTGGCCTAAATTCAGGAAAGGATACAGTTTTTCTGTATGCGTGTGACCAACAGGCATTCTGGTAGAGATAACTGGAGGGCAGAGGACTTCATCAGGGTTCCTTTGGAGATAAAACAATTATATACCAGAAACCCAAGTTGCTGACTGAATTTAGTAAGTAATGGCTGGAGTATATATCCCAAACTAATCTTTCTTGCATGGATATGCACAGCTGCGGATTCCTCTCTGCCCCTCCCCTTAGTTCTTGTTTAACATGATATTTAGAACTTTGCCCCAATGACTGCCAGAAGGTTCTTGCCTCCTGCCACCGATGTCCTAGTACACTTCATCTATGTCATACAGAACAAGCAAAAGCCTCCAGTACTACTGCAAGATCTGTGATCACTACACAAATGGCATTTTCCTCCGAGTGCAGAGCAAGCCCGATGGCAAATTTGTTCCTGAAAAAAAAGAAAATGCATGGTTATTTAGCTGTTTTGTAAGCATGGATCTTATATTTTTCAAAAATAGTCTTAACCCTCTTCAAGGAGACTGTTAAGACCACGTACATTTGAACATATGTCAAGGACTTGCTGGTCCTTCCCGAATAATGTGCCTATGGAGACAGGTAACTTGCTCCATTAATGAAATGAGGTCTTTTAACATTTTAAAGCTTTTTATTTAAATCAAACAACTCATTGACTTTTATTTATACTATTCAGCACTGCCAGCCAGGCAAGTAACAGTGGTTATGAATTATTCTTAACAGTTTGCAATCGACACTTTTTAATGGCACAGTGTTGGTCAAGAGAGTATCCTGGCATGCAAGCCAGGGATAGGAAACCTGCCAGCTTCCAAATGTCAGACACCAATCTCGGCTGTATCCAGATTACCAGAATAAAATCTGCTGTTAGAAACAAGTGCAGCTTACCTGCCGCAAAGCCATGACACATTCTCCAGACTCCAGCAGCCTCCCTGTAGCTTTCTCACAGAAAGCTGTGAGACTTCTGTGACATGTGCAGTGAGGCGCGCATCATGTGGGATGGGTCAGCCAATGGGATCTGAGCTGCAGGCTCAGCTCTCATTGGCTGTTTCTCACCATCCTGTCAGGACAGTGGGAAACTTCAAATTTATCTAATACTGCAGAGTGCGTGCTCATCATTCTGCAGTAGGTAAATATGAAGTAGTAGTGGTATAGTGTGCCACTGGTACGAAGTATCGAGCGTCAAGTGTGATATCCACACCCCAACGGTGCATTGGAATGCACAGTACTCACAAGTCTGGATGCAGCCATCATCAATCTCTGCTTGCATAGCCAGTGGCTCAGGAATTCTAGGGTTTAGAGTCCCTCAGGACTTCAAAAGCCACAGGGCACCCCTACCTATTGTAGACTCTACCAAGAGGGCACTGAAAATTACTGCTGGCTCATGTATACACAAACATATCTGGAGAAATCTATACAAATCCTAAATTCAAAAGGCCAATTCATGTGTTTGAGGAAAGTTTCCCCTGCTGATTCATCTTTCCATTCAGAATGACTGGCTCCTCACACACTTAATCAGTGATTGTATCAACATCAAGTGCCTTACAAATGTAAGAATATTCACATTTCATCAAGCAGGTTTTTTTAACATAGGCCATTATAAAGCAAGCAGTTTTCAATAGTTTCAGTTTATACACTCGTGCTGCATCCAGATGTCAGTTACCTATTCCACTATATTTACATATTTCAGAATAAGGTGTGGCTTCAGCCTCCAGCAACTAAACAGGCCTGGCTCAAATAATTTACCGGAGGAGAGGGAACTAATGATGCCCCCACCTCATTGGTATACGAGCGATAGGAGGAATACCTACAAGGACCTCTTACTCCTCCATAGCAGTAAAAACAGGATGATAATAAATTAAACTAAGCTAATTGGCTACAGTTTCATGGCCACCAAATATGTTACTAGAGGTGACTGTTTCCCTTTGCCTAATCATTAAGTCAGCACCATCACCAAGTGTACAGCAATATCTAAGAAATCTTGATGTGTATGTGAATCAGTCTTGAGATCTTGCATAAGCAAATTAAAGTCTGGGACATCCTCAGAGAAAACGTTCAAAATTGCCACTTTTTCATGCCCACAGGTATAGATAGATAATTATGCAAACCTTTAATCCTAAGCAGAACTACTAATAAACACATTGCATCAAGTATAGAAGAAAAAGTAAGTCTGTTAAAGGTTATGTTGTATTCAGTCCTATCATGCCTATTCCTGGGCATGAGAGCAACTGAGTTAAATGATACACTTCTCAATAGACAGTGTAAAGATCCCTTCATATTAATACTTACTTTATTTTTAATATGAAACATTTGGCAGTATTGACTTTTAACTTGCATCTTGATGTTTGAATTTAAAAATATGGAACAGTTCCTCGATGGGCCTTTCTGCATTTAACTTGAAGCAGATCTGGAATAGTGTGCCTGGAACAAGTGACCCATTCCAAGACTTGGACAAATTGCTTTGATCTGGAACAACAGCATCTTTATGGCAATGACATGTTCCAGCTCAGCTCGCACATTGTCCCAGAGCTTTGTCTGCATGAGCTCTGAAGGCCAGAAAGGCTAAAATGTGTCTCTCTGTAACCGGAACAACAAGGAATGCACCTTCTGCATGCCTCCCTGTTCTAGACCAGGTCAAGCTGGTAAGGTGGTAGACCTCAACTTCAAGGCGTACTGGTGACCCAGAGTGAGAGGCCTTTGATCTGGATCATGCTCTGTCCTGCATGGACACAATGTACCAGAGGTAGGTGGGGCTAATGTGTAGAAGGAAGGCCCTTAGCACCCTCCTTGATCCTGACTTAAGGACCAGTGCAGAAAGGCCCTAAAACAAGCCTTTGGGACAGTGACCTCCAAATAGTAGGAGAGATCAGCATTAACACGGCACATTTTATCATGAATAATGAAAGTGGGATTTCAAAGTGTGTACTTTTCAACATAGGCAGGGTTTACTAGCAGGTATACCAGTAGGACTCCTATGAAAGGTACTATATGCTTGGAAAAATAGGATTAAATAGACTTAATGCATCGGTGACATGAGGTAATGCTGCTGTTATCACCTGATAACACACAACTCTGTGTGAAGTTAAGTTGTCCGCAAGCCACTGTTTCCTGCAGAGTGGATGGCTTATGGTAATTCAGTGGAGCACTCTGGAATTCTACTGTTTTAAATCTCCCAGTTGATTAGGCTATTAATTTCTTCCATAACAGCATGATAGGGAGAAAATGCAACCATCCTTGCCGCTAGTGGTTGAATGTCTTGTGCTAAAGGCAGCCGGTTTAGATGCTAAGGAGGACACACACAGAATCAGCATAACCTTTGTGCCCCCATGTGGTTCTCTACTCCCAAGGAAGGAAGGTATTTTTGAAGTGTACCTTACATGATAAATAAACAAAATTCATGATGCAATGTTAACAAGTTATGGTATTTTTAAATATAGAAGCATTCAATAATATATGCACGGTCCCCCTCTCCATTTCCCTCCCAATTCATATACATATAAAGTAGGTTGCACTGGTATGCTAAAGAGTTGTACATTCATCATCAGAAGTAAAATACTAAACTCTCTTCTTAAGCTATTTCTATATGTTGATTTGAAATATGATAAGGAATTCTTATGTATTTTTATATTTTGATTTTGGGCTGTGATTGGGAATAAAATTCAATTCAATTCAACTCATAAATGTGCTTTCTTTGGGATATTTGTGTCCTTCATGTTTGATGATGTTTCTAATAAGAGGGACCATAGTTTCCTCCAAGTAGTATCATCGTCAACTGCCTTTCTGGATCTCTGGGTTGTAATATATTTATCAAGATTTCCCAAATCTGGTAGCATTACTCCTGCTTTTTCAGTTTGTCAGAATATTTCCATTGTCAGGTTATCAAAAGTGTGACTGCAAAAGAAAATGAAGAAATAGTATTTATCTTCATTTTTATTGAGATAAAAGTTGTGTAGCAAGTAAGTCTTTAGGCGTAATGAGGTTGGTATATCCAACATGCTTGTTAAACTTTGTATTTTGCCTGAAAAAGCTTTTACCTTTGGACAGTTCCAGCACATATGGAAATATGTGAGGGTGTCTGTTAATCTTTCCAGTAGGTCTTATCTATTTTATTTCTTTTTGCAAATTTGGCTATTTGAATAGGTGTTCTGTGCCATCTGTACAATTTGGACTTGATTTATTTCATTTTGACTGATGTTTGCCATTTGTGTTTAACCTTTATAATCTTTTGCCAAATGTCCTCTGGATCCTGAGTGTTCAGATCCATTTCCCAGATTGCTTTCCGTGATTGTACTAACATTTGTGTGTCGATCAATAATTTATATATTTTTGAAGTTAACCCTTTACCAATGATATGGTTGATGCTTTAATGATTAATTCAAAAGTTTTGAAGGTTTTGTAAATGGCTGCTTTTACTTCTGCAGATGTTAAGTGTTCATTAACATTTAATATTTAACAATTAAACCCTCAATGTTATAGCTTGTCCTAACCTCTTTTTTAATTGTTTGATTCAGCAAACCACATGGTCTTAGGTCTAATAAGAGAGTAGGCAGCAACTTGGACTGCCATGTTTCCCATGAAAAAAGCTGACCCCTGTAATATAATATTGAATAGTTTTTCTTTGTAATATTATTTGCATATGGAATCAACTTTTAGAGTTGGAAATTCTTTTAATTCCATCTATCTCCACTTTGGTATAAATTTCTTTTTTTATAAATATATTTTATTTTCTATAAGTATGTAAACAAATATTAAACAACAATCAAATACACAAAGCGGAACACAAACCATACAAATAATAGAGAACATACAAACAAAATAGAAGAAAAAGCACCCTAATCCAAGTGTCTCCTTCCATTTGGTCACCTGTACCCTTAAAATACACACACACACACACACACTTAGATTGGGGTTTTAAACACCATCCTTATGTTAACCATCTCTTTAAAAATATCTTTCCAGCCAAACCTAGGAAAGATCTCTTGTTCAATTCTTCAATGCATGGGTTCCAGATCAGTCTAAATTGTTGAATGTTAAGATTTCTGACACCTTGTAGTAATTGCATGATATGGAAATAATTACTTCATTACTATCTAAGGGATAATAAGATGTATAAATGAAAATAATATGAGTTACTAAAATTATCAGGAACAAATATCCAATATCCTTGCTTTCTTTGGGGTGGGGAGGGTTGCTTCCTTACATTCTAGCATTCTGGGGCTGTCCCCAAGGAATAAAAAGTCTGCCAAGACTCTTTAACACGGAAAGCGTGTTAAGCCAACCTGACGTAGGAACTGCGAGGATTGAATCCATTTTGAAACTGAAATAAGCTTATAAGATGAAGCTTAATATTTTTAATTTATTTCTGGAGCCACCCCCTATCTCACCTCTGATCCACATTTGTGACTTTCAATACTAATTAGAAGTGGAAAGGCAACATTAGTGCATATCAGCTATATTCCTTAAGCTGCTTTTGAGCTACCTTTTTTTTTACTGTGTGTTGATGTAGTCTCTCTCTCTCTCTTTCTTCCAAAAGGCATACAAGAAAAGAAAATATCACACTTCATTGTTAGTCCACCTGTTCTTTTCCTCCCTGTTCTGTCCTTGTGTTTTTTCTCAGTTACCTTATTTTCTACCTTCTTATGTGTTTTGAGCATAGCTGTTGGTGGAATTCTGATGGCTCTTGTTTTATGCCTAAACAGTTCTATCTTCCCCTTACCATATGGTCATCCTGATGTTACCATTTGCCTCAATCATCCTTTTTGTAGCTGCTTGAACATCTTAATTGATCTCATGAGCTATGTAAGGGATTTATAACAGACATCAGTGTAATTCATCTCATAAGCACGTAACTATCTTTCTCTCCAATTGGAGGCCAGTGTCTTATGCATCTGTAAATATGTCCCAAACAGCTTTTTTATTCCTGTGGTGATATAAACATTTTGAAAGATTACTAGGATTTCATGCAATGCTTCCATGACCAAAAGTATTACATCACAGGCTCTCAGTGTATCTTTGTGATGTTCTACACATTTTATTTTGAACAATAAGGGCATAAGAAAATACCTCCCCCAACAGTGTGCAGCTTTATAGTTATTATAATATTAAAAAGATTAGGAAGACTGAGATACTCTTAACTATCACATATGGGTGTCTGCAATTTACTGTTTCTGAAGTTATGCTTCTCTTATACTTGTTCTTAATCCATGCAAATAAAAAGCTATCAATAGACCATTTACATGAAACTGCCCCAGAAATTTCTTCAGCCATTTTCAAGAAATGATTCTATGCCAAGCAAGAGTAGTTGCTGCACATCTTGAGGAATCCAACCTTCTTAGTATAATGTGCATGGATTGGCTGCTGCCTTTGGCTGGCTTCCCTAGAAGATGAATTGGTAGTCTTTTGCCAACTACCATGTGAGCTGTCTCACCCTTCTACAGTCTCCCCCACATCTGCCCACAGTTCTTCAGAATCTGCATATCCATTGCTCATCCACTTGCTCACCCATTTTCAGTTTTTTAGATCTCCTAGCAGTACTGAGGCCTGTTCTGCCACTTTAGTTGCATCTTTGCAGAATGAAATGGCTTCAAGATATCCTGTCGATGGGGATTCCTACATTTTTGCCACCACAGGCATTCTTGGACAGACACTAGCCCAGGGAGGTTTCCCTGTCCTTTCCCTTTCCTCAGAGTGGTAAGAGACCACAACTATTAACCCACCTTGACTTCCAGGACAACCAAGGGTCACCCCAGACAACTGCCTCTAAGCAACCTTAGGGCAATTCTGCACTAGCTGGTATACCAAATGGGCCCTCCCTTAGACCACACCAATGTGTGAAAAGGAATCTCGTACTATACTTATCAGTCTGGCACACTGGCCAGTGCAGAATCAGCCTTAGTCTCAGGTTCTTTCCACACTGGACTTTACTTTGGGATATGTCCTAGAATAGGGACCAGCCATCCACATGCGAGTGTAGACTACAGCCCACCTGGGGCCTACTGTATTCTGCACTAGAATGCATACAGCAGCTCCCCATTCCTGGATCTATCCCAGAATAAGGCCTAGTGTGGAAAGGGTTTCCAATGGCAGAAATAATCTACGTAGACAGATATTAAAAACATGCTGTGTTAATTATCTAATATGAATATTAATAGTGAGAGAAGAGGCCATTCTTTTGTTCTCTTTGCTGGTCCTCCTCATCCTGGTTCACTTACACAGGCCATTTCTGCACTTGTGCAGGGAGAAGCAGTCCAACTGGAACTGCCCCAACAAAGTGGTTCAGGCTGGAGTGGACCACCTGGCCCGAAAGAAGGCTACCTGCAACTTAGACAGCCTGTTCTGGGACAGGCCTCACCCTGCCTCACATGGGTTTCCAGGACCTGACATGAGGGGCCCTGTGGCCAAGCACTAAAATTCTTGGCCTTGGAGCCCTATGGGGATCCATTTTAGGGATTAAATTTGGGGTGCTTCCAAAATGGTTCCCCATGTTAAACTGAAACAGGAGAGATAAGGTTTTCCTATCCAGAAGCCTCTAGCCCCCACACTGAGCCGTTCCTAAGACAAATGTGGAGAAAGCCCAAGTTGGGGTGGTTCTGCAATTTTCTCTCTTCCATTTCACACTAGTTGACAAAGACGGTGAAGGTGAAGAGTTAATGTGCCTGTTCCTATGGGGATTTCAGTCCATGTTCACTTAATACTTGATGTGGGTGTCCAAAGAACCCATAAGGGGATCTTTATTTGGAAAGGCCTGTAACAACGATCAATGTTTTTGACTGATGACTGCACCACAGAAAAAAAAAAAGAATATGAATTTGAGTCCAATTGACTACATTCACCTCATTCTTTACTGCAGCACTGATCAGTTTGCTGTTGGAGGCTTCCTTGCAGTGGATGACCTTTTCCTGCACTTTTGAACAATGCTTATATCCCCAGGGATAATGTTTGGCAGAGGACTGCACTGGCAATGTACCAACATTTAGTCACCTTTCTGCACGAGTGAGCTGTCACTTTTAAGTTACACTGCAGTGAAACTGGAAGGTAGTTCTAAATGAAGGTAGTTGTAAATGCCGAGATCACCCTACCTTAACTCTTCTCACTCACACACCTTGATTCTTTGCCACAAGGCATTTCAGTGATACATCATTGTACTGTGCCTCATCTCTCCACTCCTGGTGCCAGTTTTTCATAAGATTCCATCCAAATCATGCAAATTCCTCTGTTGTGACGAAGAGAGGAAAGGATGGAATTGTTAGATTTCTTTGTGGCTGAGAGAAGGAAGATCACTTTCCCCTTAGAGGGCAGCCATTTTGTACCTCTTCCATCTCTTTTAAGCTATTACTCTTTTCCCACTCAGAAAAAAAGAAATGAAAAACTGAATGATTACTCAGTTTCTTGGACCCAAATCCTCTCTCTGAGCATTTAATCTGAGTTTTTAAGGAGGAAATAGTGTTGAGCCCGTGCAGACAAAAGTTTTTCCAATAAATCTGGCAGAAGCAGGTATTATTATGAACGATGACTGATGTGTGGATGAAAGCATATCATCAAGCTAAATTCAAAGGGATACGATAGAGGCTGCATCTAGACAGGTTCTATAATGTAGGATTATCCCAGGGAAATCCCAACATAGCCTCTTGCATTATCACTATTCCAGGAAAATCAACTCCCAATCTAGCAATATGGTCTTGCCTGTCTTGCACCCAGGATCCATTGTAGAAAACGGCCTCTGTGAAAGTGCAGGGCTCAAACAGGGCTGAAAATGGCTGCTATTCAAGCATGGGGGCTGGCACTTGTGCACTTCTGGGTGTCAAAATACCTGGAAATATGCACCATACCATCATGAGAGCAAGTGCGTAGACAAGTAGGGGCCCACACTTGCCCCACAGTTTTGCTCTACAGTTGGGCAGGGATAGCTAGAAGCAGTTGTGGAATCTAAACCAGGGGCCTTTCTGCAATTGGTCTTATTCTGGAATATATCCCAGAATAGGGACCTGCTATCTGCAGGCTAGTGCAGTCTATGGAAGGGCCCAAGTCAGGCCTGAAGTAGCCTGCATTAGCTTGGTGCCAGCAGATCCCCAAGATGTATTCCAGAATAATTCCAAGTGCAGAAAAGGCCCAGATCTTACATTTTCCTCTCACCATCTGAAGTCAGCAGAGTCTTGCATATTATGGTTTTAAATTTCACTGCAGGTAACCTCAAAACATTCTAATTTATGACCAGTATATATTCCTTAAGCAACTCATGCATTTTTTAAAAATGGAAAACATCCATAATGTAAGAAGTTTTTTTTTAAAAAATCATAATATATTAGAGACTAAGCATAGATAACGATGTATACTAGTGAAGTAGAAGTAGATTGCTTTATTCTCCACAGCCTGAAAAATGGGACCTTATTTTCTTTCGTCATTGACTGAGAAGTGATTAAACCATGTGATAGTGATAGATTTAAAACATGCAAAGGAAACACTCAAATATATGCTACATTTAAAAACCTAAAACCAGCCTCTCAATCTTAAAAGCAAATCTATTTTTTTTATATTTATAAACAGAAATACAGCATTTAAGTCTTGAAATCAGATTAACACAGAGAAGACTGAGGAAACTCTAGCACCAGGTTCCTGTTTGTATGTAACACCGAAACAGCTGTTTTAAATTTTAAATTTCTATTTTTATTAGAACACTGACTCTTGTTTATCGTTATTGATTTTATTGGGTTATTATTGACTCACTGCACCCTGTGGGCCTATTAGTGAAAAGCTAGTAAAGCATTAAAGGAAGACTTAGGTTTTCCAGTGCCTTGTACATGCAGCACTTGCTTTTATACGTTTTCTTTTTAAAGCAAATTGCTACTATGGTACAGTTTCAGGATACTACTCAAAGTCCAGCTTTCATTTACTACAGAACCATTTAAAGTGCATCACGTATCAAAGTCAGAAGCACTCCAGAGCTACATTTATTCTTCGTAATTCCTTAACATATAATATATATATATGTTTCTTACCTATGGTACAGCTGCCACAGTTTGTGATGAGACAGTAATGAATCCTGGCTGCGTTTTTACAACTATCAGGCAGGTAATGATTTGACCACTGAGAAATTTTCAACACCATGTACTCATCAGGAACAACAGTGTCAGCTGGTCATTTTTAGAAGTGAAATTTGCCTAATTTGTTTTTTAAAAAACCCTCACTCATTTCCCCATGTTAACTACAATTATCATTTTTGCAGGATAGTCCTATTTTTAATCCTGCTTTCTGGAAAAAAAAGTAATCTCAAAAGGGCCAGTCACTTCAGAAAGCAAACGGCTTCTTCATGCTAGGGTGGCAATGCCATGATCGCTGCTAGAAATAATGCTTCTCATCTCCATTTCAGAGGTGTCAACTGAAGTGGTGATCCAAAGTGCCTGCATTGAGGGCAGAAAATTGCATCCAGCCAAAATGGCACCTTGGATGGCTTTTGCATCTCAAAATGGTGCAACACAACTTGCCATGAGGAGCCTATTACTGCTGGAGGTGGCCACATGGTGGCAGAAGACATGGTTGAAGAAGGGAATTTTTTTTGCAAGTGGAGATGCCCTATGACTTAAGGACAATATGTCAGTTGCTGAGGAACAACACCAGTTAGGGATGTGCATGAATATTCGTAATATTCATTATTTCTATGAATTCAGATGAATTTGGATATTCAAACATGAATTGAATGCAATGATATTCGTATATCAATATTCATACAAATACAAATGTTTCCATACATTCATATAATAGTTCGGAAATTCATGAAACTAAGGAGATGGGAAAGTGGCTACACCAGTCACATCTGCAATGGATCCAAAGTGTATTCGATATGGATTGAAAGTGGATTAAAAGTGGATTCAGGGCAGATTTGATGCTTTCAGAGTAGATATGTTATATGTGATCACATTCATATCACATATGTATCAGATCACAATGATCTTAAAGGAGTTGCACTGGGTGGCAATTTGCTACCTAGCCCAATTCGAAGTACTTAATTTAACCTATAAGGTCCTAAATGACTTGGGCCCCAAATATCTAAAGGAGTGTCTTCCTCCATATCAAACTGCCCATGCCCTAAGATTTGGAGGGGAGGCCCTCTTGGTTGTACCACCAACCTCAGCACCCAGGGGTGGGCAACCAGGATAGGGCCTTTTCAGTGATGTCTCCCAGACTGTGGAAAGAGGGTAGGCACATCTCTTTACCCTAGCCTTTGGCTAAGAAAAGGAACAACAGCCTTTTCCTCCCCATTCAGGCACTGCCATGGTTTTAATATGCTTAATATGTTCATTTGATATAGAATCATAGAATGGTAGAGTTGGAGGGGACCTCCTGGGTCATCGAGTCCAACCCCCTGCTCAAGGCAGGATCTCCTAAACCATCTCAGACAGATGGCCATCCAGTCTCTGCTTGAAGACCTCCATCGAAGGGGAACCAACCACCTCCCATGGCAGCCTGTTCCACTGGTTGATCACTCTTACTGTTAGAAATTTTTTCCTAACATCTAAACTAAATCTTTTCCCCTGCAGTTTCACCCCATTGTTTCTAGTCCTTCCTTGAGAGAGTGAGAACCGGGCTGATCCCTCTGCCCTGTGACAACCCTTGAGGTATTTGTAGACAGCTATCATGTCTCCTCTCAGTCTTCTTTTTGATAGACTAAGCATTCCTAGTTCCTTAAGCCGTTCCTCATAGGACATGGTTTGCAGACCGTTCACCATCTTGGTAGCTCTCCTTTGAACCTGCTCCAGCTTGTCAGTTTGATATGTTGTAACCCGCCCTGAGACCCTTGGTATAGGGCAGGATAAAAATATGAGTGAGTGAGTGAGTGAGTGAGTGAGTGAGTGAGTGAGTGAGTGAGTGAGTGAGTGAGTGAGTGAGTGAGTGAGTGAGTGAGTGAGTGAGAGGGATTGCCCTATGCTCACTTACACAAGATTGGAGGACTAGAAGCAATGGCCAATCAGCAAATGGAATAGATTGCCATGGGAGGTAGTAAGCTCTCCTTCACTGGAGTAAGTGAGTGAGAGGGATTGCCCTATGCACATTGCTAAAAACATCAAAAGAAATAACAAGAACTTCTTTAAGTATATCAGAAGTAGGAATCCAACCAGGAGAGCAGTTGGACCACTAGATAGTAAAGGAGAGAAAGGGGTAATTAAAGAAGACACGGAGATTGCAGAGAGACTAAACGAATTTTTTGCTTCCGTATTCACGGAGGAAGACAGAAGACACATGCCAGTAGCTGAGCCTGTGTTTTCTGAAGAGTTAAACTGTACAGAAATAACCAAGGAAGAGGTCCTGGCATGTCTTAATAAACTAAATGTTAACAAGTCACCGGGACCAGATGGTATTCATCCAAGAGTCCTTAAGGAACTCAAATGCGAAATTGCCGAACTTCTAGCAAAAATATATAATCTTTCCCTAACATCAGGCTCCGTACCTGAGGACTGGAGGGTAGCAAATGTAACACCAATATTCAAAAAAGGATCCAGGGGTGATCCAGGCAACTACAGACCAGTTAGCTTAACGTCAGTTCCGTGTAAGGTGATGGAAACCATTATTAAAGACAAAATTAGTGTGCATATGGAGCAGCAGGCATTGCTGAACAAAAGCCAGCATGGCTTCTGCAAAGGTAAATCATGCCTCACAAATTTGTTGGAATTCTTTGAGAGTGTCAATAAACACGTGGATAAAGGTGAACCAGTAGACATTGTCTATCTGGACTTTCAGAAAGCTTTTGACAAAGTCCCACATCAAAGGCTACTGAGTAAACTCACCAGCCATGGAATAAAAGGACAGGTTCTGTCCTGGATTTGTGACTGGCTTAAGGGCAGAAAGCAGAGAGTAGTAGTAAACGGCAATTTCTCAGGGTGGAAAGAAGTAAAAAGTGGGGTCCCTCAAGGCTCAGTACTGGGACCAATGCTTTTTAATTTATTCATCAATGATCTAGAAAAAGGGGTACATAGTAAAACAGCAAAGTTTGCTGATGATACTAAATTATTTAGGGTAGTAAAATCTGAAAGAGATTGCCAAGAGCTCCAGAGGGATCTCTTAGCATTGGGTGAGTGGGCAACCAAGTGGCAAATGTGCTTTAATCTTAACAAGTGTAAAGTAATGCACATTGGGGCCAAGAATCCAAATTACGTCTATAAACTGATGGGGTCTGAGCTTTCTGCAACACGCCAGGAAAGGGATCTCGGGGTTTTGGTGGACAGTTCAATGAAGGTGTCAACCCTGTGTGCGGCAGCAGCGAAAAAAGCAAATTCAATGCTGGGAATAATTAGGAAGGGAATAGAAAATAAGTCAGCAAGTGTCATTTTGCCCCTTTATAAATCTATAGTGAGGCCACATTTGGAATACTGTGTACAATTCTGGTCACCACACCTCAAAAAGGATATTGTGGAACTAGAGAAGGTGCAGAGAAGGGCAACCAGAATGATTAAGGGTCTGGAACACCTCCCTTATGAAACCAGGCTGCAACGTCTAGGCCTCTTCAGTCTGGAGAGACGGCGTTTGAGAGGGGACCTGATTGAAGTATATAAAATTATGCACGGCATAGAAAAGGTGGATAGAGAAAATTTCTTTTCTCTATCGCACAACACTAGAACCAGAGGGCACTCTATGAAGCTGATGGGTAGGAGCGTAAGGTCTGACAGGGGGAAGTATTTCTTCACACAGAGGGTCATCAGCCTATGGAATGTGCTGCCAGAAGAGGTGGTGACAGCTACCAGTCTGGATGGCTTTAAGGTAGGGTTAGACAAATTTATGGATGACAGATGTATCAATAGCTACTAGAACGAATTCCTAGGTGCATCTTTCAGGCTGAGGGGGGGGGAGGAAATGGGGCGCTTCTAGGGCCATCTGCTGGGACTCGAGAGCAGGAGAAGGTTTGTCCTTGTCTCTGCTTGAGATGCCCATGAGCATTTGGTGGGCCACTGTGTGCGACAGGATGCTGGACTAGATGGGCTGTGGCCTGATCCAGCAAGGCTTCTCTTATGTTCTTATGTTCTTACACAAGATTGGAGGACTAGAAGCAATGGTATGAAACTTCAAGGGAGTCAACACAGATTAGATATTTAAAAAATCTTCTTGACAGTAAGGCCAATCAGCAAATGGAATACGTTGCCATGGGAGGTAGTGAGCTCTCCTTCATTGGAGTTCTTCAGGCAGAGCCTGAAGATGGTTCAGTAAATCCAGCATTGAGCAGGGGGTTGGACTCAATGCTAGAGGTTCCTTCCAACTCAATGATATTATCAAACAGGAAGGTGCATCCCCTTCCATACGCCTCTCCATTCCATTCTATGGGTCCTGGTCTATTATTAGACCTGTTAAAACAGATCTCTCAGTATTCTGACCTAGGTGGCCATTTTTGCCATCTAAACCAGGCTTTGTCATGTCCATTGCAAACACAACATGCTAACAAGGGGATGGGCCTCCTCTTAAGCTTGTCCACTGGCTTAAGAGTAAGTGTGGAAAGGCCTAGAGTTTACACCAAAAAGTTGATAAATGACTGTTCTAGAGCAGGAAGCAATGATAGCTCTGCTACTATTAGACCATCAACTATTTCTTCAAATCATAATTTGATCGGTGGTACCTCAAAGCAACCCATCCACTGTCCACCCAGAGTAGAACATGGATATTCTAGAATGCATCTGTTCCCTTTCAAGATTTAAAGATTTTTGAAATCGTTGGGTTTTTTTGGGAGAGGACCATGCTTTAGGGTCATTCTCCTCATTTTCTCCTGATCCAATGATAAGCCATGATTTCCTCCCCTTTTTCCTGGGCTCTTGCCATTATGTGCTAAGGATATCAAGGTTGACTGACAGGGAAGAGTGAGCAGAACCTGCAGTAGCTTACAATGTAACAAGAGATCAGACCATTACAATGTAATGGGAGATCAGAAAGACTTTGGTCTCAGTGCCTGCCATTTCATGCTGTGCTGATCCAGCACAAAGAAAAGCCTGCCTACTTTGTCTCTCATCCCTCCCTCCCTTCCCCATTGTGATCACCCCCTGCCATTATAAGGAAAAAGTGATATTTAATGTACTACTGCATTGTTAACAGGAGAAAGAAGTTGTTCTATGGTGGATACAAGATGGGGGGGACAGGAGGTGAACAAAAACTGAGACCTCTTCTGATGCATGATCTGATCCGGGGAAGGTTCATATAAAGATTGGGGTTTGAATTGCCTGCCCCAATGAAGCCAGGGTATGTCGGTGCATGGGGTGGGGGTTCTGCTGAGGGGGTTTTCTCCCCCGGAAGTCTGTATTATAAGCTAACAGTGGGAATGCAAAAACAAAACAAAACAAAACAAAACCAGGTTGTCGCTTTCCGGATAAGCAACCTGAATCCTTGGCTCTGGGAAACCTGGGGGAGGTAGTTTCTGACTACCTCGATCGTGGCTGCAGTCCTGAGACCACAGCGATACGTGGTTACAACCCAAATGGGCTGCAACGATCGTGGTACCAGTAGACTGGTACGATCACTGGGTGTTACGAAAGTAAATCCCTTATTAGCCACCGGCAGGCTATAAGGGATCACCATGTGCTCTTATGGTGATTTAAAGACAGAGAGCACAGGAGAAAGAAGTTAGGCAGGAGACAAGATGGGCTGGAAAAGAGAGAGTTTATTTCTGTGCCAAGCTTTTTATATCCCCCACCAGAAGGCGGGGAAGGAAGTGACCTCAAGAGAAAATCCAAGTAGGTGATAGGTGGAGTCCATCAGCTGGGCAGGTCAGAAGTCCTTCTGATGTCATATCCTGTGGCAGGCAGGAAGAGAACAGGCTGTACTCTGCGTGCAGCATGTGGCCATCCTCCATTAAGCCTTCAGGCTACGTCCAGCACCCTGCTGTGCTGGGTGTATACTGCAAGCTTCTGGACACAAGGAGAATCCTTTTACCCTGAGGCTAGAGAAGCTGGTGGAGGAAACCTGGGCAAATTTGCAATTGCTACACCAGACCTTGCAGCTGATTTAAAAAAAAAAAAACCTTCTTAAAACCAGTACTAAATTGCTCAGTGGGAATCTGGCCAATAAAGCCTATCTAGGTGTGCTTTGTTTCAGAATATCTCAATAAAGCAGAATAAGGATGTTGCCATGCAGTGTTTATCAATCAGGTGCAGTTTGCTTCCCAAACAGTAGGTATTATACATTCTTCAATATATTGTTGCTCTTTTAATCTTTAATAGCTTAAATTATCTCATTGTCTGCTAGATATTGTGAAACTACTGCAGCATAAGCTTTACTGAGATACAGTTTTGTAACCCTTGATTGTGGTAGGGAGAACAAACAGATCTTTTGAAAATAACATGGAATATACTATACAAATCCATCAATATTATTAATACAAAACCTGTTGTATTACAACAAAGGTCAATAACCTGTATATAACATTAAAGCCTCCATCTCCTCAAAAAGTCTATACCTTATTTGTAGTCAGCCCAATTCAGTAGAACAAGAATTCCAGCATGATTCAGGTCATCTTTCCTTTATAATCATAAGAAACTGCAGCCTGACGTTAGTTGAATGGGAAATTTACAGACTCATGGCAAACTGGTTAGTCAAAATGTATTTACCCTTAATATCAGATGAGATCTGCTGGGAATACACCATGGTAGTTAGTTGAAATCAGTGCCTTTCAAACAATATTTTTTTTTCCTTTCTCTTTTGGTACAATGTGAATATTGCATGTTAAGATCTGAAGATGTACACTTGCCTTACATAGGTATAGGAGGAATGGAAAAAAATATTTCCATTAACTTTGAATATAGGTTGACATTTTTTCACTTCCTGAACAAATACAGGAAAGGCAGGTTTCTATACTATTTGCAAGGAATCTATCCAGCATAATGTTTTTACATGAGACATGTAATGGGATATAATAGTAAAGATAGCATAAATGACCCATATTAGAATTGCTTACAGAATGCATACGTTGGATAAATGTTATGTACAAAAATGTGTATATGAAAAGGTTTCTTGTTTTGTTATTTAAAGATCAAATATTTTAAAATATAATTTTAAAAATATGGCATTGAAAATGTGGCAAATTTGCAAAGGATAAGCTCTGATGGTTTTGTCCTTCTATTACAAGACTAATGAATAAATAAATGCATATTGTTAATTGCTGGGTAGGGAAGAGGAAATAAGAAGGTGTTAGACAACATTAATTGTTGAAAATCTACAGTGGACAAACTCCTCTGGGCCATGACAGCACTAATTTTATAGATATGGAAGCAGCTTCAAACCTGGTTGGTCTATAACCAGCTCAAACCAGATAAAGGTTCAATACATGGAAACCAAGTGTTAGAGATTATACTGAACCATTCTCAGATTTAGGGGTTGGTTCAAACTTAAACCAAACCAAGGGGGTCCAGTTGAACTGCATCAAACCACCAAGTCAGATTTTAACCGGTTAGTTTTATTTTATACCTAGCCTGAGATCTTTAGGTATAGGGCTATAAACACACTCTCTCTCTCTCTCTCTCTCTCTCTCTCTGGCCGCATCCCCATTAGAAGCTTAATCCAGTTTCTCTAAATTGAAATAACAGAACTGGATGCAAATGCAAATTTGCCTGATCCCATTACTTTCAGCCAGAATCACGTTCAATCTGGATTCTGAGGACGTACGTGACTCAAGGGGGGGACTCCAGTGGCTACTTTTTAAAAACCGCTTTTCGGGGCTGCCCTGTCCTCTTCCTCCTGGCATGAACATGGCACCCATAACAGACCCCTTCACAGAGACTAGCTGAGTGGCTGGGTGGCTGCTGCTTGTCTGGATGGAGGAAAAACGGCAGCGGGCAGCCAGCAATTCTTTCCCCTCCTCTCCTCACTGCTCAGGGCAAGCAGCAGCAGCAGCAGCAAATCAAGCCCTCTTCGCTCATCACTGTCACAGCCAAACATTCACACATCTCCCCAAACCAGCAGCTGCTTTTATTTCTTTTTCCTTTTTTAAAGATCAGAACTTTCAATGGCAAGATCGTTATCAGGTGTGAAGTGGTTCGATCACTACAGTGTAGCTTTAAGCAGTGGATTTTACAGCTTGCTTTGGAAGCAAGCTATTGGGGGAGGGAAATTCACATCCCTTAACACGGAAGGGTTCCCACAGTAAGAAATGTAAAATGTTTCAAGTGCACGAACCAGAGTGAGACCGGTTGAAATGAGGATGAACATTTACAACACTTTGGGGCGATTTAACACGCGGAAAGCGTGTTAAGCCAAACTGACATGGGGTCTGCGATGATTGAAAATGTTTTGAATTCAAAATAAGCTTGCTGTGGGGATTCACCCCCACTCTCTTAATGTGTAAAGTGGAATCTGAACCACAATTTTTCAAGTTCCTGCACCATCTGTACTGCAAAACAATATTCGCAAACTGAGATTTTGCATCATAGGGTTACAAATTCTTCAGTTTCTCAGATATCATATAAATAAATTGGACATTCAAATTCTGATATTTTTTAAATAAATCAATTCCAGTTCTCAAATATTAATTAAGCTATCCTATACTCTCTCAGATACTCACTTGGGTTTAGCTAAGATTAGCAAAAGCCTTTTTCCAAGAAGTGATATCTTCCTATTGATTTATTTCTGTTGTCTCTAGGAATACATTCCCATTGCCGGGGGGTGGGGGGTTATATATCATCTGACCCTATTTGGAGAAAAGTGTCACAGCTTTCTTGAAGCAATTTCTTCCCTTTCCATATCCTTAATGAAGCACATATGTGCTGGGTGAGGTGTTAGACTAGAATTAAAGGTTCAGGTTCTGCCTTATCTGCAGAACTTATTGGGTGGTCTCATACCTCCACCTAAAGATCTTGCAGCCTTTTGTGGGAAAAACTATAGGCCCCTTGAATAATAATAACAATAATAAATAGCAACAAAAATAACAGGATGTCCGACTCTCCAGCATCACTCTAGTGATAGTCCTCCTCCCTCCTTTTCCAAACTTGCTTTTCCAGTTCTTATTTTGCACAAACAGGACAGTCATTTTTCATGGTTTGAAACAAGACACTTGCTTAAATACTGGTGGAAATAGTAACCAATATTTTGTAGGGAGCCAATCTAGTTTGGTGAGAAGAATTCCATATATCCATGAAAGAATGAGAAGGTTGATGTGCCTGCATTCTGTTTCTCAGATATTTATTTATTATTTGTATTTCTATCCCACCCTATACCTGAAAGCCCACAGCAGGTAACATTTACAATCAGACATATATTAAAACAGCAGCAGTATTTATTGAAACAGTAACAGGGTCTGTAAAGTGGGAAGAGACAGTATATCCTCATTTAACCAAAGGCCAGGGCAAAGGGACGTGTCTTCACTGCCTTCCTAAACATACACAGTGAAGAAGCCTGATGTAAAGTCCCAAACAAGGCCCTTTCTGCACTGGGCTTTATCCTGGATTAAATTCCAGAACAGGGGCCTGCCATCTGCATGCCAATGCAGACTATAGTGGGGCCTTGGCAGAGGCTGCAATACTCTGCACCAGCATGTGGATGGCAGATCCTTATTCCAGGATATAATTCAGGATAAAGCCCAGTGCAGAAAGGGCCTAAGATTGTACCAAGCTCTAACATTAAAATGACACAGTTTTTCCATGGGAAGACTATAGTTTTATTTGCTGCCAATAACATAGAATTTAATAATATTTTATTAGGGAGTTTTATATTTTCTCCCTGATCAGTATGTACTAACTAAACCTAACTCTGGTGCCAAATTTAAGTATTGGACTTGACTTTTGTAGCTGACTGAGATGGAATGAGCCTCTAGTAATCTCTGTGTCAACCTGTTCCCTGTGTTTTCATGCAGTCATATTAAGCCTTCAGATGGTGGGGAGAAACTCTAAATATAATGGAAACTCAGAATTGCTGCTCACCGTGCCCCAGCAAACTTCTCTTTCCAGCATATGTAGTGAGGTCCATTTGGGATTATTTATTTATTTATTATTTATATTTCTATCCCACCCCATACCCGAAGGTCTCTGGGCGGGTTACAACCTTCAAATAACAGATTAAAACAGAATGTACATTAAAAGACTTTAAAAATTCAACAACTTTAAAACAATACACATTATGTTTAAAATAATAGTGTGTGGCCTGGGTGGGAAATATAATCAGCTCAGCCAAAGGCCAGGGTAAAGAGGTGCGTCCTCACCGCCCTCCTGAATATATATATAAGGAAGGGGCCTGACACACCTCAAGGGGGAGGCTATTCCATAGTCTAGGGGCCATCACAGAAAAGGCTTTTTCCCGGGTGCCCACGACATTGCCACAGATATCCTCCCTCCCTCCCTTCCTTCTTCCACCCAGAAGATCCAAGTGAATTAATGCTGAATGGACTTCTCCAGAAGTCCCAGTAAGAAGGAGAGAGGGGAGTCAGGAAAATACAAATTCTCCAGAAGTATTTTTACTTGAATTTAACAACTGATGAACCATGACAGCCTTAACATAGAATCAGCGCTGTCTGGCTGTGCAGCATAGTATTTCACTATGCCTGCCAGCAGCTTTAGTCAGCTTATCTCAACTCACTCGTATAGTGGTTATTTCCTACTGGGCAAAGACTGACTCTGCCAAGGTGCTGTGGCAATCTCATCAATATAGTTGCAGTATATTTCCCCATGACACATGTTGTTCGGTTATATTTAACAAATTTCCTACAAAACCTCCAAGTTTGATTTCAACCAATCCCTTACACCCCCGCCCACCATATCTTACATCTTTATTCCCCTTGCATTGCTTTTACTGCAGAACTTCTGAGATATGAAGGGCAGGAGGTATGAATCAACTGGCTGTCCATAGACCCCTCTCATACTCTCCAAAACAGCTGGTGGTAATCAGATCAGACTTCCAGTGAAGGAGGCCAGGAAAAAAACACACATTCATTTAGCTTGCTTTTTAGTAGAGGAGCAGTTCAATGGTGTGAATGATCTGGACAAGAATGGAGTGACAATTTAAAACTATGGAGAATTTGCAGTAACCAATCATTACTCTTAAGACAGTAATTATTTGAATTCATTTACTAGCCTTGTTCTGCCTCTGTTTCATTGTACTTGCCATTCTTGGTAGACCCTTGGCCTTTTAATCTGTCTTTCTTTCTCCTGCCTGGTTCCTTCTTCCTGACATTTTCCTCCTACCAACTCCTCTGTAATCCTTGTCTTTGCCAGCTTTAGCAGCCCATGATTTCAAATGGAAAATCTGCCGCCAGTATCCTGCCTCCACAAACATTAATGGCCACACTAGAGAGACTGCCCTTCCCTTCCCTCCATCATCTAATTTGAGACACTGAGGGGGCAGACAAAACAGATGGTTGGCATAGCTGAGAATGATTCACTCCTTGAGATCCTGGTGAAATTATCTGAAATCAGTGAGAGAAAAGCAGGCCTGACATTTGACAGAGACATGTAAAAAACACAACGTTCCAGACAAAGGTCAGTCCCATCTGCCTGCTATTTCCCAGAGGCACCACATTCCCAAACGGGTCAAAGTTAGCTTCAGGAAATGCCAATTCTTGAACCATGTGGGGAAAAGTAGAAGGGTCTTTCATAAGACCTCCACTACCCTGTTTCTGATTTTCGCTAAATCATCCTTCAGAGCTTTTGGAAAGCCAAGGACATACAGAAAAAGAGGTTCTTTTCAGATACAGTGTGTCATCCAAGTTGCACTTGCTGAATTTCCTTCTTCTAATGAGCTGTCAAAGGAGAAGATTTTGCTTTTTTTAACCTGGCCATCCTATTTACTCTAATATCAGAAGCAGGCCATGGGCAGGAATTTGCAAGGAAGCAAGGCAGTAGCATGTACAGATAGAGTATTTTAAAGAAAAAAAACATGCAAGTTGAACTTGGCTTGATTTATTTAGTCTGACTGAGGAAGTACCTTTGGATGCACAATCAATTGGACATGACTTAGACAGACTGCATTCAGCTGACCCTTTCTGCATGAGCAGATCTCAACCCATGAAGGAGTTTACATGGCAACCCTTTTGAACACTCTGCAAGGGTTGAAGGAGTGGAACAGGGCTATGAAGGCAGCCCTTAACATGTACTACTGGTAGCCCAAACCAGCCTGGGACAGATTACATGGGCTGGAACAACACATCATGGGATAGTCCACATCATGTGGAAATGGCCTGCATTTCCAAATGGCCAAATTTCAGAAGTTCGAGTATGGCTTGCACTGCTAATGTCAACTTGTGTAGGTGCTTCTGAACAGGAGCTACTTTTGATCAGACCTCAGCTTAAAAATGGAGGCAGCTTGTTCCCAGACACCAGGAACCCTTCTGAAAATAACACTTCTGGATCTCCATCATTTTCAGGGACTTTTTGAAGCAACACGGCAGCTGAAAGCATGTGACTGGGTATCTTACCCAGTAAGTGGAGATGTGGTCTTTGTCACACCAAACAAACAAACAAATAAATAAATAAATGTATTGCTATGGTCTAGATCAGCAAACATGGAAATATAAATAGGCAAGGGAAAAATATTGTAACTATTCAAATAGTACAGAGTATGATGGGATGCAATGGTCTAGCAGCCTTCTGTACATACATATAAAATAGATACCATAAATTACACCAAATACACTGTTGCTCAGTCTATAGAAGCATGGGAACTCAACACATGAGGAAAAGAGAGAGAGAGAGAAAGTAAAAGGAAGGAAGGAAGACGGCAGTTGTTTGTCAACTAAAAATAACATGGTAAAAAGAAAAAGATAACATGGTCAAAGTGCATAAGCAGTCCAACAATCTTTAAGAAGGTGACTCAAAAGAAGCTTAAAGGTGGAAACTTTAGCTTGGTTTCAGTGCTTTAGGTTTTTTTAAAAAAAACACTCTTAAAATGTATTATCTGACCTCTATTATGGATTAGAGGTGGGATGGGACATTAGTATCCATATGCAATAACCTCTGAGCTTGAGTTACTTTTCAAATTTAAAACCAAGATAAGGTTTATTATAGCTCCTCTTCCTTCTCCTCCTCTATCACCACCACTACCACCTTCATAATTTGTCTCATGCCACAATTATCTCTGAGAGCACTTGCTGCCCTTTTCAATGTCTGCTGCTGTTGTTTGGAGAGAAGGCAGCGCCAAAGCCACACACCCCAAAAAAGGTCAACTTCCAGGACACTTCCTGCCTGGCCTTCTAAAAGTGCCAGAGGAAACTTCAAAACTAGGGAACTTTTGTTTCCAGGCTTTGACATCCATCAGGTTGGCAGTACCATGTGTATGAATAGCATCGTATGATCTTCAGGGCCAGTGTAAGTTCTGTTGCCATGCAGATCCTACCTAAGGCTGCCTCCAGATACTTATTATGCTATTTTTCTGTTATTTTGTAACTACTTACCCATACATATTCTGGCGTATAAGACAACTGGGCATATAAGACGACCCCCAACTTTTCCAGTTAAAATATAGAGTTTGGGATATACTTGCCGTATAAGAAGATGACACCCGGCGTATAAGACGATACCCAACTTTTGAGAAGATGTTCCTGGGTTAAAAAGTAGTCTTATATGCCAGAATATACTGCACCTTTGATATCATTCTCTATTGTCGCCATAGCAAAGCGAAGTGGCACATTTTCAAGCTTGATGCTCTGGCACTTTTGCTATAGTGCCAAGAAAGGGATGTTGCAGAACATTCAGCTGGCTTCCATGTTAACTTCATCCAGATTGGATGCCCCAATCATGCTGATTCTTGATAGTAACTTTGAGAATTCTTGAAAAAGAAATCCAGATGATTGAATGTTATTGCTAACAACCAGATATTAAGCTACAAGAGCCCATTTCCTTGCAAGAGTTTTGTGGAATGATATTGCTCCAGATATCATAGGGAAATATGTCCAGCAATTCCACAGCAAGCACATCATGATTATGTCTGGATGTGGCTAAAATATCAAGATGTGCATTAATTTGCATGAAGGCAAGCAACCCGACTTGTCTTGACATTGCTTCTAATTTTGAGCATGCTCACGACCAAATGAAAAGCTCAGTACTGCTGGAATGTATAGTCCATTCAAGTTCATTTTCTCAAAGACAGTGATGAAGTGGGAGGCACGGCCATTTCAGAGAGTTTCTGACAAGGACACACACATTTGAAGAATAAACAATTCAGTCCTCAAAGGTCATCACTCCAGCAGCTTAGAGGCTCAAAAGCAAATGAGAGATGGTAGCAACCAAAGCCAGAAAGTGCACTTCCAAAGTATATTATCTGCCCCACCATGTGAATTAAAGGTGAGATGAAAACACTAGTATCCACATGCTACACTTCTAAGCTGCTTTTGAGCTGCTTTATTAATGTGTAGAGATGCAGCTAGAGATGAGCAACATGGTGGAATTTGTCCCAGAAGGAAAAATTGTACCCAAGGACAGCAGAGCCCACAATCAACTTCATGTAGGTATTCAGTACTTCTTTCAACTTCCTATTGGAAGTGGTACTGAGGTCTTTGTGCTTCAGATAGGTGTGTGTAGTGGTAAGTGGAACCTTCAGCAAATCAATCAATCAACCAACCAACCAATCAATCAGCATTTAGATGCTTTACCCAGCTGCCAGAAAGAAGGACAGCAGCTCTTCTTCCAAACAGAACCTTGCAGGAGTATCTACCAAAGAGGAATGGATGAGTACATCAACCCCAATCTCAGGAAATCCAGTACAGATTTTGGAGCTGGCTCTCCCCAGAAAGTTTTGTGCCAGGGTGGTCGGCACTGATGCCAAGCAGGGGAGGAATACTTTTATACTTAACAGGTGTCTTCTGTTGAGTGAGTGTAAGTGCACCAACAGCCTCTTCAGCTCTCCTCCCCATCCTGTTGTCTTTGGTCTACTTTTAAGCTTTTGTACATGTAGATGTGCCTGAATGCAGGTTCTAAGGTTCAGTTTGAATTGGATCAAATGTCCTTGAGTGACTTTGATCTACAACCATGCTTAAACAGTTTGCAAACAGCTGGAGATTAAAATGATAATGGGTAATTTAAAAAGCCATTGGAAATACATTTTAGAAGGCCCTATTTAAAGTGAAAGTTGGGGTCAAATTCAAGCAGTTCAACTTAAATCCCTTTCAAACAGGAGCTAATTCAGTTCAAATCAAACTGCTTTGAACTGAATGGTTCAGTTTGAACCATTCTAATTTGAACTGAATCTGATCAACTATATTTTCATTATTTAGTATGGCATTTCATTCTGCTGCCTACATCCACCATATTTTTGCTTATCTGTATATGTTATTCTTATACTTTCCCCTCTGCATTTTAATGCCTTAGCACAACTGTGTCTCTTAACACTGTGTGTAGATGTTTGCCTTTCCCTGAGTTAAATTCCACCATGAACTTGTGAGACTCTTACATTGCATGTAGATTGTCATGCCTTATTGGTTAGCAATTTGATGTACTTCTGCAGGCACCATACTTTTGTACTGTAAAATGTGGATGTGCTTTTCTTAAAATTCCCACTTGCTTTACTTGAGAACATATTGGCATCTTTCTTTGGGTTGGTCTGTTGTGAAGTGTAGGTTTACACAGCCATGGTTTCAAAGCCCATCACACACAACCCCAAAGGAAGTGAGGTCTATGCGTAATGCCTTTCACTGAGGCTCAGCTGATCTGTGGACATGAAAATCTATTTTTGTACTTGTAATTCTACAACTATGTTTATTTAGTTTGCTCTTTTGAACGGGTGCCATTTGTTTCCCAATCATTAAAGGCCACTGCCTTCAAACACCTAATAAATAATCTTCTTTTATCCCCTAGTTCTCCCTTTCTGATTTTTTTCCTCACTAACAAACTGTGCTAAAATGGCAAGCCCTACAAAGCTAAGAACAACAAAGAACCTGGAAAATCACAAAGACCAAAATCTGAGATATGTACCTTATCTGACATTTATATTTGAACACAACAAGCTCATGATAATACTAACATCAGAAGGAAATGGCCTCAAATTAATTGATGGTGGTGATGATGTTGCTAACAGAAATGCAAATAGACTAAGCCTCTCTCAGAATGTACAATACTGCAAATCAGTCTTTTGCACAGTATGTCTTGGTTTGACATTTTCTATAGCACTGGCCCCAGTTTAGGTCTGTAAGTTAAAATGTGTGTGTGTGTGTGTGTGTGTGTGTGTGAATAAGTGAGAGGGGAGAGAGAATTCAGCAATGAGTATACCTAGAATAAATATCTACATGACAAAATGGACTGCCTCCCCAAGACGGATTGAGACCTATGTAAAAGTGGACTCTAAAGAAGGTGGTTTGAGGAAGCGCAGCCTGCCTCCAAGACAATCCCAGTGTGGGGAAAAAAGTGACCAATATGAAGAGTAGACTGCCGGAAGACATCTTGAGCTATGGGTGTGATCACAGCCCAAATATCCATAAGGCTCTACTTTTCCGACCAGCTTGTAGACCCAGTTTCACAGCTGCTGCCACTATTATTATTTGTGGTGTTAGGGCACTAATTACAGGAGTGTTCGACCAGTAATGACAAAATGGGCAGTGACCCATCACATCCAGCAGCTCATATGTGACTACATTCTCCCTTCCATTTTTCATGCCTTTTTCAGTCCAAAGTTGGTCAATCTACTACGTTTAGTTTAGTTTTCTTGTGCTTGCATAGAATTGTAGTCACTACCATTAGCTTTAATTATTCTGCCCATGGTACAAAACATCTAAAATCTTCAGTGAATCTCAGAAAAAACTGTGACAAAGCCAAGTCCTTAATCTTTAGCTTACTTAAGAGCAAGCAGGTGCAGATGCATGAAAGGGGGTGAGGAAGGGACAGGATCATAATGGGAGTAATCATGCATCCTCCTTTTTGTTCTGAAGGGATCCAGCTATAATATTTGTCCATAAGTTCACCCATTTGTAGATTTCCACCACTCTCTGAATGACATAGTATTTGGAAATGTTTTCCCAAGAGCAGATAGGGAAGCAAACTTTGCTTTTTATCACCACCTTTTAGGCAAATTCTTTGAGAATTCGATTGCCAAGAATTATAATGCAAATGGCATAGACTTGTGCTCTCGTGCAGCACGGCTGGAGCCAAACTGCCTCTATTCAGGTTGGTTCAGCTGTTTGCAGAGCCAAGAAGTGACTGGAGGGTTTGGCACAAGTCACGCTTTGCCCAGAGCACTGGTGCAGTGGTTTGGATGCTGCCAAACCAAACCAAGCCAGTGCAGAGTAGGAACAGGCTCCTCATTACTCCTAGAAAGGTCTTGGTGGGTTCATGAACACTCACCGGAGATCCATAAATTATACATTAAGAAACAGTCTGTGCTGGGATCCATGCTGTTTCATTTATCTATGGTAATTTTCATGTTGTTTCAATTTATCTATAGTGACGTCAGTCTTAAGGGTGCTTTTCAGTATGTTCTATCTTATAAATCTAAAGAGTGGTATACATCACCGGCAACTTTATTGGAAGATAAATTCCACTCAGGTCAGCAGGACCTATGTGTAAAGTGTAGTTTATGTCCCTTTGGGGAACAGACTGGTTTACCACATAGGTGGAAGCAATTGAACTGTCCTATGCAAATAGTCTTCTTGTTTTAATTTAGTGAGTTATTACATGGAGTAGGGAGAGAATAAAAAATATTTTTTTATTATTATTATTTGCATTTTTTTGACATATGTCCAAATGAGGTATGCCATCTTAAGGAATTTGTGTAAAGGTTGCTTGAAGGCTTTTTGTTTTAATTTGTCATCTCCCTGTAACAAGGATGGCAGCACAATTTATAGGGCTGTTGCAACACACTGGGTGACGTGCTTTGTCCTTTCCCACCAATATCAAACTTCAAAGACTAGAGAGTGCTTTAGATGAAACACAACTTAATGATTTTATCTCATAATGGATTCTGGGAATCTTTCCTATCTGATGCTGTTAAATATGACAAATGAAAGGAGAGTTTGTATTCCCAGCTGTAATGATTTAGCATATGCTACTGAAGGATGAAATGCTCCCCTCTCAGGTCAGCATGGGGTGGTAGTTTTCAGACAATGGAGTGGGTCACCTTAAGAGGAGATAGGATGATGGCAGGTAGTGGATGGGAGGGAGGGAGGATCTGAAAAGAGGGATGCAGTGTGGAAGAAGAGAGGATCTTGCAGCAGGCTAAAGGTACTACAGGATAGATGCATTTGTCTCTCATTTCAAGTAGCAACACATATTAACCATTGCAGCACTCTTCCTTTGTTTTTGTTCTTTGTCCTTTCATTCCTTTGTTTGTTCATTCCTTTGTTTGTTCTTTTGTTCTTTCCTTCCTTCCTATATGGAATATATGGGGCAAAGTACAGGGGGCACTAAATATGGGTGCTGGGGCAGTTGCTTTAAAATAAAATAGGGAATTGGAAGCAAGCTATATACTGTTTTCACGGAGACTTCATTAAACAGGAAAGTGGAGTTTACCAGTTTCTTCCCTTACTATGGTTGCATTTGCCCAGCTGAACAAGGGTCAACCCACCCATCAGGACCACATCCTGTTTCTGAAGCTGACAGCATTTCATGCAGAGGGACAATGCATAGAAACTTCCTGTGCATCCCCCAATGGAGCTAGGTGGGGCTAGCCTGGGAGACCTGGGACATGTGGACCACCTTGCTCCCTATTCCAGGGATGGAGGAAGCCATCCAGCCCAACAGACACTTTTTTCTACTGTGGGACACAGCAGCCTATGAATCTCACTATGATCTAGTGCCAAACTAGCATTACCTATGATGTCATGGCCCCCTGTTAAAAGCTCCCCCCCTTATAGAAAGTAAAATAATAGATGAATAATATACAAACAGGGAATTAAGACATTTGTCACCCTGTAGAATTTGGGCTGAACATTTTGAAAGGATTCAAATCTGCTGCAAATGTTCTTTGAATCTGCTTTGAATTGCTAACACCAGTCGCGCCTCTGAATCCCTTCTGAATCCACTTCCGATATGACTGGGAAGCTACTGTGCCACCTCCCCACCTTTGCTAATATAACGGAGCATTGAATGAATGCACACTAGCATTCACTTTGCATTTGAATTTCAGTCTACAGATATAGCCAACCTTCAATACAAATGTGAATGTTCAAATTCATATGAATTTGTATGAAGTGCGAACCGGACAAATAATTTGTGTACGTCCCTAAACTGAACCACAAAGGAAACAAACTGGTTTGATGCAAATCTCAGACTGGCTCAGCAGTTTGTTGAACTGATTTATTACTTTAAAATTGTTTAGAAGTATGTAAGAAGGCCAAACATACGGCCAAACTGGGTCCATTTAGAACTGTTTCAGCATGTACTGGGGTGTTTGTGGGGTTCTATTTAAACCCCATTGCTTCAGCTTGGATTCAATCCAAAGTCTAGAACCATCAGAGACCCTTCTTAGTTTTTGTCAAACCATTTCTAAAAAGAACGAATTCAGCACATCCATAAGCTCCTCTTCTAATATTTTAACAGGAATTGGATTATAGGCTAGATCAGACAGGTAACTGGTGCAAATAGTGTTTATATGAGTAGTGCTTAACATGACTAGAAATGCTTTGAAAAGAAGAAAACATACAAAAATCCCATCCAGATAATGAAGACAGAAGGGGATCTCTCTTTTTCCACTTCCTCTCTCCCCACCAATCAGCTGATCATCAGAAAAAAGGATGGGAGAGAAACCAGCTGATAATATTCCTCCACTTTCCCCTCTCTTCCTTGTCAGCTTTTTTTCCTATCAGTATGAGGCGCACACAATTGTTATTTTGCCTGGAGCATCCTCATATTTCTCTCTGACCATATACACTCTGTGTGTGTGTATTCAGAGATCTACTTCTTCAGCCCTTAATTTCTCAGTTTTTCTGAGATGTTTCTCTATCTGCCAATATTGGAAGCATTTCTTTTCCTCACCCTCTTCATCACCAGTGCTGTTGTAACATTTCCAGTTTGCAGGAAGTTCCTCCCAAATAGGACTTATTTCAAAGCTCAGATTTCTCCTGATTACTCTGGAGTGTAGCACAAACCGAAGAGTGCACGTAACAGCTGAGTGGAAAACTTTGTACAGCTATCATAGGAGAAAGCACACCCATTTGGACTACCCTTAAAAGAAGCAGGGAGCGGGGGAGCACACCAAATTCAGCTACTCTCAGTGGAAAAATAAGCCCATCATTTGCCAGCAAATAACTTAACAAATCCTGGGATTTCCAGGGTGAGTTCAGAATCTATCTTTTACACACCCAGCCCAGGAAGTCTTTAAAGTTAAAATGAGGCTGTAAATGTACATTGCCTAGAGCGTGGTCAATGAATCAGCAAGTGTTGGAGGAGTTCAGGGTAAAATGTCAGGTGCTATTTCAGCAGTCTATCTTTCATAATTCTTAAGAGAGTCCTGTTCCTGGAACATACTAAAAAGCCAGACATATGCACAGCTTTGAGGCTCCTGTGTTATAAAGATTCTCCCAGATCTCTTTTTAGCTTAAGGTGCCGATTTTCCTTCTCTCCATTATCACTGGTCCAACATGCAACTATGTTGTGTTCCAAAGGGAGGAGAGGTGCTCTTGAAAAAAATAAATGTTGGACTAACACCAAACCACACTTTTGCAGTTCAGAACCAAAACAAGAAACTATCAAATCCTTACTTAGAGTTTAAGAACTTAAGAAGACCCTGATAGACCATACCAGTATTTCATCTCGTCTAGCAGCTTTTTTTAGGGTGGTCTACCAATGGCATTTGGTGGACCCAGAAATGGGATAAATGCAGCAACACCTTCCTCATTCATATTCTGGAGAAACTGACCTTCAGGGGTATGACATATCTGATAGAGGGTGTCTTTCAATGCTCTGGGAGAGAGGTGGCAATATGGTGGGTAGACAGATTGTTCACAAGTAAGTGTGAACAGGCCCATTGACACAAATCACCTGTATAAAAAAGGATAGGTACCCCAAGATGGGAGTACAATGTGTGCTGTGATGGAGCTTTTTTTCCTTTGGAAAGGGTTGAAAACTCTAGGTTCAGAAAATGTGAAACTCAATAGTCACTTGCCTTGACTGCTTTTCCCCAATGCTGGCCTTTGCTGGCCATCTGCAGCAAACAAATACTTTGTAAGATAACCCAAAGATAAGGAGGAGGAAGTATATATTCTTTCCATCTGCAGCTGTTGAATATATTAAACACTCTGAATACATTAAACAGTTTAGGTCCTGTGACCCAAAGGAAGTTATCTCTTACTATATTTAAAATTAGTGAACTTGCTAAAATTACCTGCTTTTTTTGGGTGTGTGTTTGTGAAAGGATTTGCTGGAAAGTTCCAGAGATAAGTTATGCTATTTCCCCTGCCATTTTTCTATGACATGAGAAATAATATAAGATGCTGCTTATACAGTCAGCATACATTCTGCTTTTGAGGTACTTGATCAGGAATTCCTTAACAATTTCTCTAAATTTTGATCAGTTGTTGTTGTTGTATCTATTAATGCCATATTCAGACCAGATTATATAATAACGGAGATTATTTTTGTTTATGACTAGACATTAATAACTCTGAATGAACTGTAATGGTACCGTTCTTGTAGGGCAAGCTTTGATTCAGTGAAGCCCATCTACAAAATCAGAGGGTAGAAATCTTATTCTATCTTTTATTCACTCAGTTGAGCATTTCTTGCTCTCTGTCCATGTCCCAATGGTAAGGATACTGTGAGGCGAACGTGAAGTCCCCTCGCGAGAGTCCCCATGCAAAGCCCTAATTCAGGCTACATGAGGGACAAAATCCCCCAAAGTGAAACACACACACCCCTTTATAACTGTTCTCGCCTCAAATTACGGGGCAAGAATGGGGGCATGGGGACAGTCCCAGGTTATGATTGCAGCATTAGTGGGCAGGGTTTCACTGTCCCCACTGCTAATGCTGCAATCACAACTGTCGCCTCTTACCTGAGCACTTAATCACCCAGGTAAGGGCTTGATTTACCACAAACAATTGCCTGACAGCTGCCCTGCAGTCAGCTGATCAGCTATCAGGCGGGTATAGGGGCTGTCATGCGCTCAAGCAGAGCTCTGCTAAAATGATTAAAACACTCTGCTCGTGCTCTTGACAGCCCCTACACCTGCCTGACAGCTGATCAGCTGACTGAAGGGCAGCTATCAGGTGATCGTTTGGGCTAAATCAAGCCCTTACCAGGGCAATTAAGCACTCACAAGGGGGGGTGGGAGGTGGAGAAAACCACGGCATCCTGATGCAGGGATTTACTGCGGTTTTCATGGGGATGGACGATTCACCTTGAACATGCCCTGTCCTCCATTGCCATGGGGACTCCTTAATGCGAATTAAGATTTGCATTAAGGCTGCCCCAAATCCACCGCGAGGTAGTTGGAGCCCCATGGGGACGCAGCCTCTCAGATGGTATTTCAGTATGTAAGAAAGCTGAAGAAAATACACTGATAATGATGTAAAAGAAATCCATGCAAAGCACATCTCCCCAGGCATGTGTTGTCCTGTGCTGTCCTGTTCTGAGCCAGTTTGGTCTAGTGGTTAGGGAGCCAGACTCTTATAGGGGAATACCGGGTTTGATTCCACCCTCCTCCATGAAAGTCAGCTGGGTGACCTTGGGCTAGTCACAGCTCTCTTCTGAGCTCTCACAGCCCCACCTACCTCAAAGATCCTGTCATAGGCTTCTCCAGCACTTCATAGTAGATCTGTCCATAAGGCAGACAAGGGGTCATACCAGGTCTCCTAGGTCTGCCCACCAGCCCATTGTGGATCAGCCAATGGGTCCACAGAAAATGGCATGGTTCACTTTCTATAAAACTCTGTGATCAACAAGCCAGTCATGGGCACAAAAAAATGGTTGGTCTCAAGGGACATTGATTACAGAATTTCATAGCAAGGAGAACTACCTTGTTTCTATAACAGAGGTCCTAACCCCCTTGGAGAACTTTAACAAAGGCTACCGTCACTTAACCTGTGTACCGTGAAGTTGTCAGGGGCCATTGAGGAAACAAAGGTAGAATCACAGCAAGAATTGTTGTTTTTGAAAAGGACAGTTTAGTTCTGCTTTCCTCAGGGCACACTCCTTTTTGGTTCAGCTCCATCTGTTTTTAAATACACCAGCTATTATTTATTTTCTCTCTTAATTCCCCCACCCTTAAAGTCTTGTCTTCTCTATCCCATCATGATCCCAATAATGACAGAGTAAAGCAGAAAACAATATTTGCAGAATGATGCTAGGAAAACTAATTTCAAGAGTGTGAAGACCCGGCTCCCTGGACCTTGATGAGAAAACGTAGAGCAAGTAAGGGGGAGAAGAAAAGGAGCAACAAAACAGATTGTTTTCTGTCAGGCATGGAGCTGATCATGCACACCGCACATTCTATATGAGTTTCAGCTATGGATCTCTGTGGCCAAGCTATATGCAGAAATACATATTTCTATTTAGGAGTATGACCCAAGCAAAACACCCATCTTTTCAAGGACAGACTACCCTCCTTGCCTTTGGACTTCTGAGTGAATAGCCCATAGTATTTCAGCCTCATCTAGTCACTTTCCCCTTGCCTGCTCAACTTCACATAAATAGGGAAAGACTGATTTTCATCCTTGGTATTTAGGGTACATAACAGTGTATCTCAGCTGCAGTTCTACCATTTGGTTTCACGTCGTTCTTTGATTATTGAGGATCTACCTGGGTGCAATCTTACTCAAGCTGAAGAGCACAAACAAGACACCCCTTCTTAGAATGGAATCTTCCATTCTGTACAGAGGAATACAGCTGAGTTTTTTCATCATGGTTTTGCTATTGTAACATGAAAGGATGCCATCCCAGATCCTTTCTCAGAAATATTCTCTAGTGTGATGATTTCATACCTTGTGTATGCTTCCTGGTGTGCAAGTCCTTACATATTTGCTGAATTCCAATTTCCTGCACCCCAGGCATCAAAAGGTTGAGCTCTTTGAAAGGTATCAGTTAGGAGAACTTTGCAAACACAGTTAGATGAAGGTGAGACACCTTTGTGAAATGAAACTTCAGTTCTGAGTGCTCTTTCCTGCAAAGGATTTTTGAGGGGAGATATTACTTGCTTGAGGTTTACGTTTCCATATAGCACTAAAAGTGAGTCAATTAACAATGCACAGCTGAGAAAAAGCATAGGTAAGTGAATACCTACTGTTTAAGATTTCATTTTTTTTTTAAGATTATAATTTTATATACACTAATGTGCACATATGGCTATGATTTCACTATTTTGAACAGTGGCTTCCAGTATCACAGAGTATACCAGAAGCCCCACAGGTGTTGTGTATTGGTTTGTTGATCTTGAAGTCTAGGGTGTGACAGCAAATGTCCCTTTGATTCAGCCCATTTCTGCTCAGATCAAAGGAAGATTTTCCACCACATCATGTACTTCAAAGGAAACTGACAAACCAGCACATGCTGGTACTGAATGCTTCCAGCTGTATCCATGTGGGCCACCTATAACTGATTTTGATGATTTGAAAGGCATGCTAGGCCTCTACAAGCTATGTTGCAATAGGTTTTTAACAAAAACTCTATAACCCTTAACAATTGCAGGTACTTTTCCTTAAAGAATACTGTATTGTTTCATTCTGTTGTGCTACTTCCTTTCTCATGATACTCATTATAGTTCTAAATTGAGTTTTAGATTTTGTCACAGGTATTTGCTTTATGAATGCTGTTTACCACTGGATACTACTAAGGTTGATATGGTTATTTGTTATTTTACTGTGGAAGCCTTCAGTATCACTCCATCTGTACACTTCCCTCCCTTGTGTGAATGCACAAAGGGGGGGAGAAACTGAGGCAAGGGCCAAATCTCCTGGCCAGAGACCTGGGAGTGGATGAGAATATGGCTAACTTCCAGTCATATTTCCAGTCCCTCACAGCAAGTCCTGACAGGGCCCACACTGCTGGGTGCAGAAGTTTCACAGTACTACTACTACTACTAGTAGTAGTAGCAGCAGCAGCAGCAGTTAGGAGTAGGAGTAGAAGAGTTGGCTTTTATTCCCTGCTTTTCTCACCCATTTAAGGGGACTCAAAGCTGGCTTGGTGGAGGAGTGCGGAGTCTAACCCGGCATTCCCAGATAAGAGTCCAGCTTCTTAACCACTAGACCAAACTGGGGGTGCTTCTGCATTTGCCACCAAAAAACAGATCTAAGAAGATCCGTTTTTTGGTGATCCGACCTCTCAAGGATCCATCCCAAATAGGGACGGATCCACAGGGCCCTCGCGCATCTGCACACAAACAGGGAGGCTGGATCCCAACAAATTAGTTAAATGGTAGGCAGAAACTCAGCCTGCAAATAGTAATGAAGAGAGAGAGGTTTGGTAGCACTCTACACATATCAAGAAGAGAAGTAACTTTAACTTCCAGTCAAGGACATGACGGACTGAGACTGTTTTGAGCAAGAGCTCAGCAGACGCTCCAGTTGTTTTTGCCCTGGAGGGGAGAACTATCTGCCTGAAATAACAGGGAGCCAAAGAGATTCTTCTTAAAGAGCTACTTAATTGCAGCTCTCCAATGGCAAGAAGTTATTCCCTTGTTGAAGGAAAAAGAACTATTCCTTCAACTCAAAGCTGGAGAAGGTCAATTAAGTCTGTCCATTCCTCCTTTTAAGACTTTTCATGGATACAAATTATGGATACAAATTGAAGTTTGGATAACATCCAAAGATAAGAAGATTCAACTCCGAACATTGGCAGGCAGCCAAAAAAATTACTGCAATAATCCGGAGGTAAGGAACACATGAAATCTATCCTTTAAGCTGTTAAACGAGCAGGACAGACAAAGATAAATGCATTTAGAAATAAATCTTACCTCTTGAAAGATTCCAACAAGGAAGTGATATCAGATCATAGACTTGGAAGTCCTAGCAGGATGCCAAGCAAACAGGAAATGCTAAATTTCCTTGTCAGAATAGAATAGAATACAATAGAATCTAAACGTGTTGAAATGCAGAGGCAATTGGCCAGAATGAACAATGGAATAATTAATCCTGATGAAATTAGGAAAGAAGAACTAGGAAATGAAGAGAAGCAGACAGAGATTAAGGAGAAAAAGGAGAGTTCTGCAGACAGGAAGAGATGCCAGTTAAAGAAATTAAGTAAAAAGAAGAAAAATAAATCTGAACTCTGTCAGCCAGTTGAGAGTATTTTCGACGGAAGGCTTTGGCCTCTACGAGAAAAAGTAACAAGTTTATGAAGGAAGCAAAATGTAAAAGATCAGAAGAAGAAGAGTCTCAAGAATGGAGGAAGTCACATGGAAAAATTTTCTTTTTAAACAATTGTAATGGTATATAATTATGTATGGAAATGTATCAATGAAAATAAATAAAAAATGGACACACATACAAAAAGAGAGAGTAAGGGCTGAGAGAAGGCAAAGCAATGAGGATCTCGCTTGAAGAAAAATTTACAGCCAAGGAGAAGAGGGAGTGAGCTGGAAGAGAAAGTAATAAATCACCATGCAAAGACTATAAGCTTTTGGTCTGGAGAAAAGGAAACAAGATTATCTATGAAAGAAATATTGAATCCCATGAAGTTTGACTGCAAGGACATTTTTGTAATTGGTATTACATAAAAAAAACTATGAGAACTATTGAAGTAAGGTGGGACATTTGTAGAAAAAAATAAATATTGACAACAATATTAAGAAAAACAAAACTGGTATGGTGATAAAATGTTACCAATAGAATAAGGCTAAATAAGGGAATGGATATGCAGATATGAGTTAATTTTTTTATAGATTAGAAAAGAATAAGAGTTGATTTTTAAAGATAGAGTCTTTATTATAATTGAAACAAATTGTAAAAGCATAATGAAGATTAAGGCAATTAGTGAATTTAGGATTGGATTCTGTTTTTGTAGAAGAAAAGTAGTGAAGATATAAGTTGATTAATATTAATAAGGTAATAATAGAAGTATTGCCATGTGAATAGAATAGATTATCGTTTAGTAAATGCTAATATAATAGTAATTCAGGGTTAGATTTTGCCTTGTGTAGAAATATAATGAAGAGGGGAGATTATTAACTAGTAATGAGGGTAAAAATACAAATTTATTATGTGAATAATATAGATTATTGTTTAGGAAATAATATAACAGAAAAAAGGAGGATAAAAGAATGATGTTTTTGTAATAATTATGTTTGAAAAAGGTGGTTAATGAACATTGGTTCGGTGAAGTTTATAAGTTTAGCTGAAAAACAGAAAGAGAAATATAGAGTGTGGACGAAGAAGAAAAAATTGATGAGAAGATGTTTGAAAAACAAGGAAGTCACCCAAAAACACCAAGAAGATGGATGGACAATATTAGATGTCAATGCCCTATGGTGTTCTGTTTTTTCTAGATTATTAATGAAAATTTTTAATAAAAATTATTTAAAAGAAGAGTAGTAAGTGTAACAATGGTTGAAATACAAGGTTTCCTGTTGGCAGTAGACCGAGAGTTACTCTTAACTCTGGCTAACAATATAGCATCTATTCCTAGGTCCAGAGCCAGGCAACAGAGAACTTGATTGGGTGAACAAGGAAGTGAAAGAGGGAGACAGCAATTTCACTATCTGACAGTATCCAGTATCATGCAATGAAGAAGCCTTTTCCACTTTCCTTTTTTTTTCAAAAAGGAGGAGAAGGGGCTGAAGCAGCAGGAGTTAATCAGACTCAATGCCGCCTCCCCTGCCACAAGGACGATTCACCAAAGAAATTAGATTCCCTTTCATTCTGTTAACCATGCACTTACCTAGATATGCACACAGAAAACTGCATGTTTCATATTGGAAAATCCATGAAAATTCAACAGAAACTATTTTAAATGCTTGGGATCCTTCCCAGAGTCTGTATTTGTCCATCACATTCAGTAGGAAATGTGGTGTAGGGAACTGAGCAGAAATATATCCATAAAGATTTCACAATTTGGACTAATATATTGCACCTTTCTTTAGTGCTTCATCGTCCACAGTCCCTTTGAATGCACCCTGTTGCATCCTACCTAAATTATTGCAATATTTAGAAGACTATAAAAGACATTTATAAGACCTATCAACTTCTTTTAATTTTTATTTTTGTTTTGTTTTAAAGAAACATACTGAGTGCTTAATATTGCATTCATAATAGATGGGAATGCCTCCAAACCAATTCATTGCATAATCATCTAATTAATACAATCTGTAATAATTAAAAATCCTTTGGAGAATTTGAGAAAACATTTTACTGTGCATGTGCTGTAGATAATTTTAAGACTCAATGTCTCAGCTGTTTGCTTATTTTTAATTTGGTCTTCCAAATTGCCAACAGGCTTATTGCTGTCTTGTGGGCCACTCACTTAACAAATTCCATTTCTTAAATGAAAATGCAGTGTGTGTGTGTGTGTGTCTTCTTCAATTCAGCTTGAATTTCTTGTCAGGTGTTGCACATGAAGCCAAGAACAAAGTAAGAGTTTATATGAAGAGATTCTCCTTTAAAAAAAACATGTGAGGGAAGTGTTTTGATATAGTGTATGAAATTACATATAACCGATTAATCTTGAAAAACAAACATGCAGATACAGATATGGCTTTCCAGATGGTACTGAAGTTTAATTCTCAGCAGCCCCAGCAATATGTCTAATGATAAGGAATGCTCGGAGTTGTGGTTCAGTGGTAGGGATGTGCACAAATGGTTTTATAAAATTCAATTAGCATTGAATCAAATGCAAGAAAATTTGTAACCATTTGAATAGTAGATCCCCTTCTAATTTGGTAGGATTAATATTCAATATGAATGCTCATTCCCATACGAATGCATACAAATAGCATATGAATCCCATATGAAGCTTCCTGTGAAGCTTTATATAAATGCATCAAAATATTTGATTCGAATTTGAATGTCAATGTTCAAATGTGCAACATTCAATTTGGTCCAATTTGAATGTCTGAATTTGGCTGAATTTGTACAAATTTTGAACGTTATGAATATTCATGCACATCCCTATTCGGCAGCACTCGGAGAGACACAGTTTAATTAGCCCTGCTACATACTATAATGGAATGAATTTTCATAGTGATCCCTTTGCAACCAAAATGCCTCGGTTTCCAAAGAATAGAGGCAATGACAGCAAAGAACTATTAAATAAATTATTTATTTAATCATTTTATTTATTCAATTATTTAAAAATAAATAATTAAATAAATAATCAGCTTTGTAGCTGCACTTTATATGTCTCTGCCATCCTACCACACACACCCCTCCCCACCGAGATCTATTTCTTGGACAAACACTGATGGTTTATATCCCTTGAGGCTCTACTGTTTGTTTATTTTCTGATTTTTAAATAAATAATCACTTTGAACAGTGAACATTAAATGCATGGTCAATTCAGGAGGCATTCAGTGCATAAATATTAGAAAATCAAGAATCTTATGCTTGGTTTTGAATGTGGGGTTGCATTGAGTAGAATCTTAAGTGTGCAATCCACTTATCACTTTCAAAGGTCAGTAAACTGGCTTGTCAAAAACATTTTGCTTTGTTTTGTGTTGCTCTGAATTAGCACTTCTTATTTACTTATTATAAAAGGAACATGCAGCTAAAAGTCTGCTGTGCTGTACAACATGTCTGTTTCTTTTTAGAGGCTAGAAAAATCACCTAAAAGATCAGAAAAAGCACATTGGGACAATTTTGTTGTTTCTGTATTCTTCCTGGGTTGAATACAGAAATATGGATCTGAAAGGTACAGCCAGTGGTCACAATGCCAGCAACCATTTGCATGGCAGCTGCTGGTCCCAGCCTACCTGAAGAGGCTTAAAGACAAAGTTCCCTGGTCTCCAAAGTTGCAGGGCAATTGTTTTATTTTTTGTTGTTGCAGTGCACTGCTTACAACCCCTTTCCTGGGCCATTTCCAGGAGTCCAGAAAAATGATGCCAGACTTCACCTGCATGGCAGATGGCTGGACTGATCCACTACTTGAAATGCTAGGGAGATCACATTTGGTTTAATCTGAACAGCTCTGAACATTTTCAGAGCATGAATGGTTTTTCCTTGCTAGATTCATTAGAAAACCTCTTTGTTTGGTTCAAATTCAAAGCCTCTTTTCAAACAGGCAGAGTATTTGGTTCAGAACTTTTCAGTTCCCTGTTCAGTTTGAACTAGTTTGAACCTGAACCAGTTTGACACATCTGCAGCATGGAGACCCTGTGTCCCTAGCTGCATCTATCATAGGACCTTTCTGCACTGGGCCTTATTCCTGATTATATTCCAGAATAGGGGCTTGCTATCTAGAGGACATGCTAGCAGACTATAGCAGGACCTGAGGCCTATTCACACTTAGGGTGCTTCTGCACAGGCCACCAAGAAACGGATTAAAGAAAATCCGTTTCCCAGCAATCCATCCTCCCGAGGATCCGAGTAGGCCTCCCAAGTCCGCACAAACGTGGGCAGGACGGATCCTGCCAGCTGGATTCTCTGGGTGCTGTACGGAGGCTGCAGCACCCATTCCAAAAGGCAGCCGGCCTCCCACACTGCCAGTCACTGTGCACTTCTGCCGGTGCACGGCGGGCGGGGAAGGGGCTCTGGAGGCAGACCGGGCTGCTTCTGCCCTTCCTAAGATGGCAGCCACTGGGACATCTGGCCCGTCGCCTCTCCTGCTTCTGAATGGATCGAGGTGAGGGGATGGATTGAAGACCTAATTTTCCAGGTCTTCCCAGAGGCTGGATCTTTCGGTGCCAAGACTCCATAAAGAATGGGTCTTGTACGCCAATGTGGGGAAGCAGCCTCCTCAGAGGGTCCCGGATCCGGCCTCCAGTGCAGAAGGTAAGTCTTGTATCTGTCTTTAATGTGTCCTGTATGTGTTCTTAATGGGGTTTCTGCGGCCAGTGCGGAAACACCCTTAGGCCGGTAGTCAACAATTAGTGAACTTCTGGTAAAGAGCGTCCACATGTGGAGTAGGCTGCTACAACCTCCAAGCCCTGCATCCTCCAAAGTTCACTAATTTGTGCTCCACACCTTTACCAACATTGACTAGAAGCTTACCTGAAGCATCCAGCAGCACAACCATTCACTCTTCTTCCATTTGTCTGTGGTCAGTGGGCGAGGGAGGTGGCATCTGTGCAGGCACTTTGGTGGCCATGATTGATCACTGGCCTCTGACGTGACCGGACCACCAATCCCTGGGAGTGGCGTCAGGTCATAGAGTTGCAAGAGGGGCATTTGATCAGACACTGATGTGATCGGCTGCAATACACCCCTGCTCGAACATCCTCCTCTGCAGTGGCGGCCAACTGCAGCAGCAGGCAGATGGAACTTCCAGCTTCAGAGGCAGCAGCGTGGGCTGGTAAATGGGAGGACCATTCATACTTCTGGCCAATAAGGGATGCTTTGGGGAAGCTTTCCTCATTATAACTGTGAATGGTCCACCTTTACCAGATGTTTACCAGCCCTAATCTAGGGCAGCCTAATCAGCTAAGTGCAGAAAGGCCCTGGTTGGAGCCTGCAGTACTCTGCACTGGCGTGTAGACAGCAAATCCCTTTTCTGGGATATAATCCAAAATAAGGCCCAGTGCAGAAAGGGCCATAGTTCCCAGGGACGATACAACAGATGCATACATTTCTTATATCATGATATAGAAACCCAAACATAATCTATAAATCAGTGGTTCTCAACTTTTGGGTTGTGACCCCTTTGGGGGTCGATTTATTCTTTCACAGGGGTCATCTGAGACCATCAAAAAATACTATGCTTTAATTATGTTCAATTTGTAACAATGAAAACACATCCTGCATATCAGATATTTACATTATGATTCATAACAGTAGCAAAATTACAGTTATGAAGTAGCAATGAAAATAATTTGAGGAACTGTATTAAAGGGTCGTGGCATTAGGAAGGTTGAGAACCACTGCTAGTAGTGTGTAACTGAGGATACATGAGCTCTGCAAAGCTAGGTTTACATGATTACAAGTTGTCTAAGGACAAATTCTGATTAAAATTTGAAAATGCAGTAGTAGAGGAACTGCAGTATAATCTCACATATGTTGACTACTCAGCAAGTAACATTAAATTCATGGAGTTCATTTGCATGTAAATAGAAGTTAAACTGTTTTCTCACTGCCTAAACTATCAAACAACAGTATATGAGTCCTATAAAATGTATTAATGGTCCTGGAAATCATTTCCTAAATTCAAGCATTAAATGAATATATAAAGTACTGTATATAAAACCTGGCTGGTATTGCCTAAAACATATGTTTACATAGTGGACGAGCATCAGAGCAGGCACAAAAACAATATTCCTCAATTGCAGAATGCTTTCAGAATTCTGCAGAAGTAGATCCTGATGAGCCAATGAGGGTTTTTAAGTGTTTGTTGAACAGCTTAGCTCCTCACATGAGGATTCGGCATTTGGACTATGCAACTAGGGTTGTATACAAAGTTGATTTTTGCAGTTTGGTTCACATGGAATTGAACCACAAAAACAATGGTTTGATTCAAACTGCCAACCAGTCTAGAGTTTCATCAAACTGTCTGTCTGTCTGTCTGTCTGTCTGTCTGTCTGTCTGTCTGTCTGTCTGTCTGTCTGTCTGTCTGACTGACTGACTGACTGACTGACTGACTGACTGACTGATGATAGATAGATACACATACAAATAAAGGATCTAAATCTATGTGTCTGATAATTACTATCTTGGGTGCTTCCGCACAGGGGCTAATTAATCTGGGTCTACTGCACACGGATTTAGTAAAACCGGCTCCCAGGGGAACTGGTTTCACCAAATCCGTATCCCTGGTAGATCCAGATTTAGGGGGTAGATGTGCATCTAACAGAGTTAGGGGGTAGATCCGCATCTTTCAAAGCGGTGTTGCTGTGCAGACATACCTCACCGGAAGTGTGCCACACAGCAACGCATGTGCGGAATGGCCGCGCCAGAAGTGTGCTTAATGGGTGTTAAAGGGCCTGTGCGGAACCACTCCTTGTCTGAAAATCTAGACATTCTCTTGCCTTCTTGGATTTGACCAGTTCTACCTCTACCATAACTCAGTTAACTGAGGGTTGCATTCTTCATCATGTATTTTAACAACTAGTTGATGATCATGGATGCACTCTTATCAGTCTTCTACCAGTTTTTCTCATATAGTGGTCTTAGCCTTGATATTTCATTTTGTAAACCATTCCAAAATTGTGCACCACACCCACCCAAACCCTACCCCCAGCAGCTTACCGATAACACCCAGTGCTGCAACCATTTTTATCATTTCTGGTGCTGGGGTCATCTGAGGTGCAACACAAGTGCGTTGGCACCTTAGATGACCCCAAATGCAACTACATGTGTGCAGATTATCACCGTTGCTGTGGTACCAGCACATGTGCATGCACAGTTGCACCAGGCTCTGAAATCAAGATGACAGCACACTGCTGGTACCCGAACATGCACCTGAACACAGGAAAGTCTCCAGTCATGTAGGGCTTAGTGTGACTTGTACCAGTGTTCCCAAGTGCAAACGCTAGAATGCATTAGGTAGTTTAATGTTTATTTCTAATAACACTAGACCAGACATTTCTTTTGCAGTTGGGGTACTTAGCAGAAGGGTAAGTGATCCGAAGGTGCAGGATTGGACCAAAGTGAAACACGTGCTAAGTTACTTGAAAGGGACCAAAGAAAGAAAGTTAGTAATACAGGGCAGTGAGCAAGGGCTAGATTGCTATGTAGACAGTTCGTTTGCTTCAGAGTTACATGATAGGAAGTCAGTGTCAGGTTTGCTGATAAGATTTGCTGAAAGCCCTATAGTGTGGCACAGTAGAAAGCAAAGCTGTGTAGCTTTAAGCACAACAGAAGCTGAGTTTGCAGCATTGTCTGAAATTACAGGAGAGATCCAGTGGATTAGGCAATTGCTTGTAGATTTAGGGGAAAAGTGTGAAGAATCCACTATTGTGCATGAAGACTCACAATCATGCATTGCGATGTCAGAGGCAGAAAACCTAAAGTGCAGAACCAAGTATATTGGTGTGAGGTATCAGAACGTAAGAGAAATGGTTCAGAACAAAATCATAAATCTGCAGTATATTGACACCAGAGATAACATTGCAGATGTTCTCATGAAAGCTTTGCCAAGTGAGAGACACGAACAATTGTCATGCTTGATAGGCATGGCATAATTCAACAAGTACACAAGGTGTAAATACAGCAAACATGCATGTGGCAGTATCTACACACATCCATACATTTTGGAGGGGATTGTTAGGCAGGGAAGCCCGTATAAGGAAAATGCATGGATGTGCTGGCAAAGGTAACTAAGAGTCACAGGCGTGACTATCAACAAGTGCTCAAGGTTGGATTGAGCAAGGTTGGATTGAGCAAGAATTGCGTAAGTCTGTGCAACACTTGCAACACAGGCTTGTGCAACACTCAGGAAGTGAGTCACCATCTATGATAAGGAAAAGGTATAAAAGTGCCTGTACACTGCTGGTTAAGTTGTTATTGTTGTTGATTGCTGGAAGAGAGCTTGGATGGAGAAATGTATACTTGTACATGCAGCAACCTTTAAGAATAAACCTCTGTGGAGAGAGAGAACTCCTGTTTCAGTCTGTTTCTTAAACTGCTGGCAGAAGAAGGGGGAGTTGCTGAAAGGCTGGACAGCTCTGGAGATGCCAGCAAGTTTTCCAGGACAGCAGAGCTTGTCTTTTTCAACACGGTCGCGCATCTGCTGATTTAATACCAACGAGGGCTGACACCCCCTCCCCCCAACATCCCCTTGGTTCCTCAGTGTAGGTGTATAATTCCTCTATCTTGCATTTTTATGGAAAATTTCTTATTATTCTTTTTAAAATTAATTGCATGAAGAAGAAAAACACATAAAAAAGGAAGGGGCTATGTAGGTAGGGGAGCAGGCTTTAAAAAGAACCCCTAACACCATACCCTTGCCTCCCTTGAGTGACAGAATGGCATCAAATAAGAAAGGAGATAGATTTGACCCAGCAAGAGGGGTGGAGAACCAAGAGTTCCATGGAGGAGTCTCATGTCAGTCGTGCAGAGAGGTGTGAGCAATGCAGTCTGGAATGAGGATGGCCTGTGTATGACCTATTCTTATTTGATACAGGTGTGAACACAGCTGGTATGACCCCAGTTTGAATTAATGAATAGGTTGTGTGACCAGGGCCTGTGTGAGATCAGATGTGAACTTGACAGGGTGTAGCCTAATCCAGCAAGTATCCTCTTATGTCCTTAAAAGATAATAAACAGAGATAAAACTATTTGTACACACACACACAAAGTGGGGTGGAGGGAAGGTGTGGCACATTGTTGTCCCCATTGGGCCTACAGCTCTTCTCTAAGGTGGAAAATCTATCCTTGGAGGTAACTGAAGAAAAAAGAACTCTGGGGGTGTTTCCTGTCCTGCCACCACCTTCTGGAGAGACCATGGTGGTGCAGGTGGTTCACTGTGATCACCCAGGCTGCAGATGTTAATACAGGTGGCAGCAGGTTTCTTGAAGAGAAGAGAAGACAAGACAATAAGTGGATTCAGGCAGGTATCAGACAAACACTGTGGCATCCGCTCATGTCTGCTTTGCCTACTGTCAGATTTCAAGTGTTTGGCATAATTTACACTAAATGCCTGTTGAAAACATAAAGACAGCTATGACTAAAGACATCCCAACTTACCTCATGTTTATTTGCTTTTGTCTCCAAACTGTTACACTAATTCAAAATGAACAGCGCTTATTTAAATTAATTGTGACCCTGTAGTGTAAGGTGATGTTGTTGATTACTTGAAAAGCTACAGTATGTTTTGTGACATCATCATGACATGATGTAAAACATCATATGACAGCTTATATGGCCCAAATGTCATCACACCTTGCATCAAAGCCCTGAAAACATCTTTTGTCAGGATGCTAATTACCATGTAGTTCAGCTTCCTTATGCTCATTCCTGTTGTCTTAGGAAGTGAAATGGGAAGAATGAAACAAGAACCATTATGCCAAACTTCCCAGCCTAATAATGTTAGAAGAATCATTTGTTTAACAGAGTGATGTTTCAAGTCAACTGTGCACAACAGAACACAGATGAACTATTTTGGCATCACGTTTCCCTATTGATTTGAAAAGCTAAAAGCAGGCAACAGGGGAATGAATTAGGTGGTCCTATATGTCATTTATAAAGGACACCAGACATCCACAGGCCCAGGGTATCAGACAATCCCAACAGTATTACAATTGGTCCTTGTAAGAATTCCCATACAGATGTCTTACAGCTTTCCCTGTTCCAGAACTACAACTCCCAAGATTTCACCCTTAGCATTCCATGCTCATCCCATGGAATACTGTTTTGTTTTTGCAATGTGCTGAAGGAAGAGGGCTAAGACTTTTTCACTATATATAGGTCATCATGCAAAGAAGCATGGAAAAGGTTCTTCATTTAAGTCATATGATGGTAATATTCAGATTTTGGATGTATTGTCCAAAGATCACACAAAACATGGGGAAGAGCCTGAACAGGGACACTGAACAACTTACATGAAGTTCTTAGGGTGGGTTTTTTTCTTTCAGATTACAGAGAACTGGGTGATACATTTGTGAAGCTTTACACAACAGTTCCTAAGCATGAACAAAATCATAGCATAGGGTATGAATGATGTTACGATGCTAGATGAAAAGCTAACATAGATGTCATTTTCTTTCAACTGCACTTTTAAAAGAAGAAGCTGAAGGACTCTTTTTTGCTACATCCAAACGAGCTGTCAATGGTGTGGCTTGCCACCCAAAGTGTGGAGTGTTTTCACTGGTACCTTGTCAACTTCCAATCACCCCCTTAGCTGTATGTGGCTGCAGCCTTTACTTTAGATTTTAGAACAAAGAGGGCAGCCAATCAGAACCACATTCTGGGCCTTTCTGCACTTGTCAATCTAGATCTAGGAGCTGCTAAGAACACATGTCTGCATGAGACTAGAGTATATCTGGTTAGAACAGTGCTAAGGGCTCACTAATCTGGATTAGTGGTAGCCCAAAACTGTGGTCTACATCCATTTTAGCACTTCCCAATCTGGATCAAGGAAGGGGCATCCACACATAGAACAGATCAAGGAAAAATGTGGGTGTGGTATTAAGTGATGTTTGCAATTATATTGCAACTGAGAAAAGACACTTTTGCAGTGTCTGTAACAGTGGCCGAACTGACAACAATAATGTCTGTGCATTGCCTGCAAAGACACCTTGCATCCATGGTGAAAGAGTATTCACGTTGTCTTTGAAGGGACCTCAAACATGCACATACACTCCAACCTGGATGTAATGTTCAGTTGACAGGGATGTGACCAATTTCATCAGGTATTGAAGGTGCTGTGGGCCAACTACACCACATGTATGCATCCACTGATACATAGCAGGGCTTAGGGCTCTATAATTCATCACTCTTTAGCACACTTTTACCATTCTGAAGCCTACTCGATGCAGATTCTTGTGGTTAATCCAGATCTAGGTAATTCAGATTCACTAAGGTAATGTGTGGAAAGACCTCCCCCCTTCTAGTGCTAGTGATTACATGTGTTCAAAGATATCCTTTTAAAAGCAAAGTTAGCAACAAAGAATGCTCTGTGATGTCTAATAATATCTGAACTCACAGATCTCCTAACTCTGTGTGCTGATGCCAAAGTACTTCACTGAAACAAACTTTAAACATGTAATCAGTTGGAGTTGTTTGTGACTTACAGAATGTCCTTTGGTCTGGGCAGATATAAAAAGCCTGACCAGATGACAACAGCTCCAAATCAGCAATTCCCAGTCACCATAGCATCAACCGCAGGAGTCTGGCTTCAGTCAGAGTTATGGGACTGAACCTGCTTTGGTTGTCTTAGTTGATGACTTTCCCTGGGAGAAAGACAGAAGAACTGCTACTCTGCCTGTTTTCGTGGATCTCTTGGTGGTTTTGATACCATTGACCGTGGTATCTTTTATGAAAGGCAATGGAGTTTGGTAATATAACACTACACTACTAGTCTGCCCATCCAGGAGTTTTGGGGTGGTAGGCCATGAGAAAGGAACAAAAGCAGCCAATCCAACCTTAATCACCAAAACAAGAAGTAGCATTTTGGAAGGGGCACCCAGAGAGCACTATTCCCCACTCTTTAGTTACAAAGCCCTTTTCAGATCTTGGCTCATGTTGTCCTGTTCTCTTATGCTTTTTCCTTTCCCCAAATGTGTAAATTGCATACAAAACCCTAATATTTTAAAATTCATTTCCCCTCCATATAAGGATTTGAAACTGCAGCAATGTATGCTTTTTGAACAACTTTGGGGATATAGTTTTTCATGACAATCAGAAAGTTTGTGAAGTCTGATGGACATATACATTTTACCATGTACCTTAAAAAAGGAGACATGCTTCTGGTCACACTGTGTTGGAATAAACAAGACAAAATTCTCCAGCCAACCTTAAACTGTCATGAAAGAAAGAAAGTATTATTTTGCTGATCTTGTCTTCACAAGAATAAGAATGCTCTTGTTAGTCAGCTTTTCCCTATAGGGTTTTCGCTATAAGGCATTTAAGCAAACAGGCAAACATTGCAGGGTGAAATTTGCCATTCAGCACTGAAAGCAAATGATAGACTAACTGGCATATGAGGCATTAGGCTGTGCAATAAAATTGCTATGGCTGAGAGAATATGGAGCAGCAAAATTGTCTTAGAGCGCAAACATAGTAAGTACTGTAATTGCCCTAGAGGTAATGAGTAGATCATTACAAGCTCTGACCAGGGCAGCTTCCATACTGACCTAGTCAAAATCCAGAATGAAAATTATTGTAAAGTTCATGATGAACCAATTAGCCTAGAGCCAAGGTTCCTTTCCTTCTTCAAGTTAATCTCCCTACAGAGTAATACATTAATCATCAAAAGGAACTTGGTTAGTTTACTGAAACACAATGTGCTCCTTTGCTCCATGTGGCAGAAAGATATCTCTGGGAAAGGAATGGATCCAGCATATTTGACATTTCGTTGCTGGCTAATCCAACTTAAAAGTCAGGGAATCAATACTCTGAGATGGGCAAAATGCTTATGAAAAGTCTAGAATAGACCATTTCCATTTCCACTATTCATCCACATGGACATTTCCTATTCCACTTCCAGGGACAAGTGTCACCTCCTCCATCCATTTTTTCAGCCTTAGCTGGCTCAGCAGCAAAGTAAAACTACTCATACTACAAGGGGAAGAGAGGAAGGAACAGTTCACACCTATGGAAGTTGCTAATCTGTTTGCAATGAAGGGCAGGTTCTGAAACAAACAAACAAAAAGCTAAGCAATGATTGGCTGAAATATACATTCTATAAATATATGGAATTATACAAAATATGGTACATCTCTGATGACGCTCTAGAACACTCAAGAAATTATTGCAAGGTAGTTAGTAGCACTTGGAGACTAACAGGGGAAGGGTTGGTGGTTAACCCTTCTCCTGTTAGTCTCCAAGTGCTACTAACTAACCTGCTGGACTTTTCGAATTAGACTAGCACAGCTATTTCTCAGATATTGACTACCAAGAAATTATTGTACAAGATGTCAGCTGGGTTGGTGGCAGTCATTAACAGGAAAAAATAGTCTTGTGAGTTGTGGCAACTTGATCCCACTCCCCCCCCCATGAACTCGTATTGACAGAGTAACGCAGGCGAGCCAATGGGCTGGTGTCTGTATATGAACTAGACCCCCCCCCTTGCCCAGGTGCCCCACTTCAAAGGCTTACAGCCAAGCCTTCTCCCTGAAGCAACAAAATAAACACTAATGTAATATAACACCAACTCTTTATTATTTACAAGCAGATAGATAAATAAATAATCGAGTGTTAGCGAAATATAAAGGTTGCTCAATATTGCTTAAGTAGTCCAAAAGAACAAGTAATTGTAAATAGGATTCAGCTTAGCTCTCCCCGAGCTAGTCCCACAAAAGGTAAATGAATAGCAAAAGCCTCCAGCTCCTGAAGGAACCTTTCAGGAGTTCAGCTTGAAAGTCCTTCCTAAAATAAAGATCAAATCCCAGCAGAAAAGCTATCTGCTAACCAGGAGTCTACTTGCTCAAACCAGTGCCCAAGAAGCCCCTTTCAGCATCCCTGTATTTCTCCAGTTATGTCCTGAAGTCTACCCTTGAGATAGGCCCCACCTTCCTTCTTTCCCCTTGCCCTACCAGCAGTGAGCACATAGGCCTAGAAGGCTGAAGAGTTCAGCAAACTCCCCCATGATCAGTCCCCTGCAAAACCGACCCAGATAAAGACCCCTGCAAAACCTGCCCAGAGAAAGCCCTAGCTCTCTGGGTTAAATAGGGAGATAGGGTGCTCTGATTGGCTGGGTTTGGTGCTGACTGAGAGAACTCCTCCCTCCTGTCACTCAATCTTGCAAAGTCCCTGGGAACTTGCCCGCTCTTTTTAGCTTGCTGCCAATGCTTGCAAAGAGCCCGGGAAATATTTCCTGCTCTTTTTGCAGCTTGAAGAAGCTGTTTGCAAAGGGCCTGGGAAATCTTCCCACCCTTTTTCTGCCTGCAAAAATGAATCCATCGCATGTGTTGTTTCGGCTGCTTCCACACAGGGGCAAAGAAATCCAGATCTCCTGCACCCGGATTCCCAGATGAACCGGTTTTACCAAATCTGGATCCCTGGGAGATCCAGATTTACGGGGGTAGATCCGCATCTAAGAGATGTGGATCTACCCCTTGGCCCGTGCCTCCGCACACGTGGCGTGGATCCGGATTGGAGGTGGCTGCTGTGTGGATGCACAGCGCCCGCCTCCCATCCGTGGCCCAGGGTCTCCCCCGGCCCGCCATGATTGGCTCCTTGAAGCCAAGCATGGTGAGTGGGGGGACCTCACTGCCGCGGCTCGCCCTCACCCCAGAAGCTGCAGATCGCCGCTTCTGGAGCCAGGGCGAGCTTCCCTAAAGCCCACCCTAGTCCGCCCTGGGGGAAGCGCGGCGAATCCCCTCCTTAACTTGTCAGCGTCGGCCTGTTTCTGAGGGTCGGCATGGAGGATGCAGGCTAGAAACAGGCCAGCGGGGAGCCAATCATGGCGGGCCGGGGAGGGCCCTGGCTAGGCACACTTGCGCCATGCGGACACATCCTAAGTGGATGCGTTTTCACGTCGCAAGACTACTTGAAATGTGGTGTGTTATTAACACGCATTAGGCACACTTTAGTCATGGGTAGGTGCGGACGTACCTACCGGAAGTGTGTCTAATAGACCCCGCAAATGCAGACGCGCCGCCGAAAACCGGTTTGAAAACGGCGTTGCTGTGCAAACACACCTCACCGGAAGTGTGTCAAACAGCAACGCGTGTGTGGTCACACGCTTCCAAAAATGTCCTTGATGGGTGTTAAAGGGCCTGTGTGGAAGCACCCTTCACGTGTTCAAGAATGAGTAGGCCACCCTCTACAGCTTAAAAGATGTTCAACCTGGTCATGTAGTGACAGCAGGGCCTTCACCAGATACTGGTAGAGCACTCAGTTCTGCTCTGCACTCAAGGCCTCTCAGGAGTACTTACGGTAGCATGGCAACTGAAGAAGTGTGGGCCCATGTGGACACTGAACTTGCCTAGAACACCCAACTCATCATGAGGGAGCAGAACCATCTGACCTCTGCATTTTCATGGTGCATCCATGGTGCCATAAAAGGTACTATGAGCTAATGAAATGTGGGCTAATGTTTTCAGCTTAGCCAGGGTTCTTTTCCTTCAAAGCTGATTCAACAATTCAGCACTGTTGCTAGTGCTGATTCAAATTAAGAGTTTATCAATAATGAAACAACAAAAATGAAATGAGAGCATTTGATCAAGAACTGTAATTTTTCCTGAAGGCACCTTCCAATACCTTTATACTGGCTCATTCCAGATATTCTCAGTGGATCCTATATGTGGCGGTTGATTTGTTTCTTTGTAGTTTATGAACATGCCAAACAAAAAAGTACTAACTTTAGTGCAGAGTGGACAGGACCTCATCACATTTCAGCCCTCAAATCCATTGTCCATTTCTTTGTAATCAATTCAAGGCTAGCAACACATGACTACTATATTCGGTGAAGTAATTTCCATGGCCATTTGAATGCAACTGCTGCTTTAACCATTTGGTTGGCATCACATTGAGACTTGCAGTCTATTGCAATGTTGGGTAGGTACTAGTGTATCAGCATATTGCCCCCACCAATTGAATTAAAGATAGGATTGCCTTTAAAGGGGGTTGGGCATCTGGCATTAACTTTTTTGATACAGCACCAAAATGAACTTCTGTGAGCTCACCGTGCCAATTAATTGACCAAAGAAAAAGTAGAGACATTGCAAACTCCTGGAAGTTTGTTCTAGCATGGTTGTCAGAATAGCCCAGCCAAAGGGTTCACACATCAACAGAAGTTTGGTAGAGAAAGCTTCAGTTTATTAAGCTGATATTGAAAAACAGCATGGTGCACTTTGCCACAATCTAAAGGTGCTTCTGCACTGACCCTTTAACAGCCGTTAAGCACACATTTTAAACACTAGGGAAATCCGCGTCCGCACAGCAGATTAGAGACACATCAGGAAAGCCACTTCCGCATTGATGTGTCTCTAATGGGTGTTAAGCGGCCCTTAAACTGGTTTCCTGGAAGACCACATTGAAGGTAGTCTTAATGGGTACATGTGCTCTAAATCCGCATTATCGGAGGACACATCCATGCACGAATGGGAAAGAGTACACATCAGGCAGGACAGGAAGTTGCCATGTTGAGTGAGGCAGGAGAAGCACAGTCCAACCATGAAGTCCCTCTCACATGGGATCCGCATCAGGCAGGTGCCCAGCTATGGCGGCTGAGGGACAGCAAGTCTGAATGTACATAACAACATAAGAACATAAGAGAAGCCTTGCTGGATCAGGCCACAGCCCATCTAGTCCAGCATCCTGTCACACACAGTGGCCCACCAAATGCTCATGGGCATCTCAAGCAGAGACAAGGACAAACCTTCTCCTGCTCTCGAGTCCCAGCAGATGGCCTTAGAAGCACCCCAGTTCCTCCCCCCCTCAGCCTGAAGGATGCACCTAGGCATTCGTTCTAGTAGCCATTGATACATCTGTCATCCATAAATTTGTCTAACCCTACCTTAAAGCCATCCAGACTGGTTGCTGTCACCACCTCTTCCGGCAGCACATTCCATAAGCCGATGACCCTCTGGGTGAAGAAATACTTCCCCCTGTCAGACCTTATTCTCCTACCCATCAGCTTCATAGAGTGCCCCCTGGTTCTAGTGTTGTGCCACAGAGAAAAGAAATTTTCTCTATCCACCCTTTCTATACCGTGCATAATTTTATATACTTCAATCAGGTCCCCTCTCAAACGCCGTCTCTCCAGACTGAAGAGGCCTAGACGTTGCAGCCTGGTTTCGTAAGGGAGGTGTTCCAGACCCTTAATCATTCTGGTTGCCCCTCTCTGCACCTTCTCTAGTTCCACAATATCCTTTTTGAGGTGTGGTGTCCAGAATTGTACACAATACTCCAAATGTGGCCTCACCATAGATTTATAAAGGGGCAAAATGACACTTGCTGTCTTATTTTCTATTCCCTTCCTAATTATTCCCAGCATTGAATTTGCTTTTTTCGCTGCTGCCGCGCACTGGGTTGACACCTTCATTGAACTGTCCACCAAAACCCCGAGATCCCTTTCCTGGTGTGTTGCAGAAAGCTCAGACCCCATCAGTTTATAGCGATTCCATGCACAAAAAGCCAGCTTTGGCACCAGGCGGGCACTGGATTTCAGACACACCACTGATTGGTCCATGGACAGCAGGAAAGGAGTGGTGACTGACGACTGAAGGCTCCAATCACGTGGCTCCTGGGGCAGCCGTCTTGAAATCTGTGCTACTGCATCCGCATAGCGAAGGCAGAATCTGTTCCTTGCAATCCGTCCTTCCCACGCATGTGCAGAAGCATGGGGCCTTATTAGATCCATATTTGTTTGAGACAGATCTTGCTAGAGACACATTTCATAAAAATGGATCTACTTAATCCAAATTTCAAGCAGTAAGTGCAGAAGCACCCTAAGAAGAAGTCTTATCGACCATTTTTCAAGGCCAGGCCTGATAAAGCCTAAAAATCCTCATTGCTAGGGAAGCACAGGGCAGGCTACTCTCACACCGGTGTGGAAGCAGTGCACATTAGTCTGGTGGCCCCAATTGTCAGTAATTGCAAACATTCTTTAAAAAGGCAAAATTTCCCTGTGCTACCTGGAAAGTTCATTACATAGTTGTCTCAGGGTGTGATCAGACATGCTTAAAGAGGCAATCTCTGGGTGAATATGATTCTACAATGACAGACATTTCCCCCTTGAAGCCTGGGAATGAACAGGAAACTGCATTAACCAATCAGTGGTGAGCATCAGTAGTCAAGAGGAGGTGAATAAAAACTGCAGAATGGCAAAACATGGTTGGTTCTCAGATGTATATTTAGATAACTGTCAGACTTTTTTGTGTCTGGGGATGGGACATTTCTTAGGCCGCATCCCCATTATAAGCTTAATCCAGTTTCCCTAAACCGAAATAATAGAACTGGATGCAAACGCGAATTTGCCTGATCCCATTACTTTCAACTCAACTTTGTTGGATCCAGATTCTGAGGATTGTACATGGCGTACGTGACTCAAGGGGGGACTCAAGTGGCTACTTTCTAAAAGCCGCTTTTGGGGGCTGCCCTGCCCTCTTCCTCCTGGCGTGAATGCACCACCCATAAGGGACCCCTTCACGGAGCCTAGCTGGGTGGCTGGGTGGCTGCCGCTTGCCTGGATGGAGGAAAAACAGCAGCGGGCAGCCAGCAATTCTTTCCCCTCCTCTCCCCATTGCCCAGGGCACACAGCGGCGGCGGCAACTCAAGCCCCTTGCTTTAAACATTCACATATCTCCCAGAATCTGCAGCTTTCCCTTTCTAAAGGTCAGAACTCCAAAGAGATAGAATTGCACAAAATTGCAACATTGTTATCAGGCGTGAAGTGGTTGGATTGCTACAGTGTAGTGGCTGCTTTAAGGGGTGGATTTTTACACTGAAATCACTATCTTTGGAAGCAAGCTATTGGGGGAGGGAAACCCTAAACATGGACTCTCATTTCTTAAAACGGTACGGTCCCCACAGTAAAAAATGTAACACGTATCAAACACACAAACTGGAGTGAGACCTGTTGAAATGAGGGTTGACATTTACAATGCTTTGGGGCGATTTAACACGCGGAAAGCGTTTTAAGCCAACCTGACGTGGGAACTGTGAGGATTGAAACCATATTGAAACCGAATTAAGCTTGTAATGGGGATGCGGCCTTAGAGGGATTACTGAAAAAAAACCTTCTGATTGCTCTCTCATTCTGCCCAGAGCCTTGGCTATCCTTTAATACTCTTTGCAGATAATGGGGCTGAGCTTGAGGTCTAGCAACCCACATCGTCATTCTGCATCTGTTGTTGAACAGAGCACAACACAGCTCAGTTTTCCTTCCCATATATTTTAAACCATTTTAGTGAAAGGGAAAATTGTTCTATGTCATCTGCAGAGAAATTAGCATTGTGAAAATAGAAATGGCTGTAGTTAGATAAAGGGGTACATGTCACATGGCTAACAATGAATCAAGACTGTCTCCATTCCAATGGATTTATAGGTGAAATTTGCAAAAGTTTAGAGAAAGGTAAATTTACCACTCGATGCCATGGCATTTAGATGATTAGACAGATAGGTAGATAAATAGAAAGATAGATTTCACTCCCACAAGAAGCATATAGATTGCCAAATGTACTTTAATTTCTTCCAATGGCTCCCAACTGAGTGGGTAACTGATACACTAATGAAAAAGTGTCTCTCCTTTAAATCAAACCTTAAATTAAAACCTTTCTCATTTGCCTTGTGAAGCTGGGGCTCTGGGACATCTACAAGAGCTCAGAAACACAGACTTGTCTGTTGTATCCTCCAGTCTTATTAACCCACAAAAAGATGATGATTGAAAACATCTCTCTAACTCTCACTGGCAACAGCATTAAGAATCATTCATTCTCTGAGTCAATATATTGCCAATGCCAAATGTTCAAAATGCCGTTTTCCCTTGCTTGTTTTTTTTAAAGACACTGAAAATAGTTTTATTATCCTCTCTGTGTGTGTGCATGCACACAAACCAGAATTCTAGTGATCTTAGTACAATAAAGAAAGCAATGGCGCAATTTTATTACAATTCCTCGGAAGCCAGATCCATATGCAGCAGAATATACTCTCTGGTATAGGATTTCAGGCTAAAACAGCATCAAACTCAGAGTGTTCGCCAAACTTGAAAAACCAGAACCACATCTTTAATAATGCATTATTAGGAAAGCATGCATGCATAGTAAAATCTTATGGGGTTTCAAAATTGAGCATGGTTTGATAAAAGAAACGTCAAGCGTAGTTCAGTAGCTTTGTGGACCTTGTGTGCTGAACCATGAAAAGCAAGAAGGTCTAAAACTGTGTAGAGGGTATAAAGCTGCATCTCCATGTCACAACAAAGGGACTTCAAGTGAGACCAGTTTCTATCATGTTTTGATGGCCTGATCATGGTGCCTTCCCTGCATTATGCAGCCTTTATCTATATAGATTCTGCAAACAATAGGAGGTCCAAGACTTAGAATTTTTCAAATTTTTTAAAAAATATTTTCCTAGTTTATCTCTTTTATAAAGCAATCTGTTGTAATAAATTAGTCTCTCCTGTTCTCGTTCAATGATTTTCACTAATAAGCAAAGTCAGTCCATAGTTATAGAACTCCTGCAAACAATGAGGGAAATTATTGTTTCTTTTTGTGGTGGTATCTCAGTCCTCTTTCTTGTCCTTAACAGAGAAGCTACTGTTGCCTTGGTAAAATTAGATGAGAAAACAAAAAGTACAAGGACAGGAATTCAGCACTTCCAACTCTACATTAACATTGGCTGCATCCAGACAGGTGTTAAAACTTGAAATCATGGCGTGGCAGTGTTCAGATTGCCACACAATTTCAGGCAGGAATGTGTGCAAATATTTGAAACATCTGAAATTCAATCAAATTCACTTGAATTTGGACATTCGAATTCCAATAAAATGTCTAAATTCGAATTTAACATTGAAATGAATTTTTGAATCATTTGTATGAATTATTCGTACACATTACATACGGATATGTTCACATCTTATTCGTGCCCATATGAATTTGTACAAATACATACAGGACGAAAACAGGATGCATATGGGATAAAAACAGGATGCGTACAAATGCGTATCAACACATTCAAATGTTGTCAACATTTGTATCTTCAAATACAAATAAAAAATTCATAGGAATAGATTCAAATGTATTCTATTCGAATCAAATCTGAATACATTCAAATTTTAAACATTCAAATTCAATCCAGTGTCACGAAAGCCAGATAGGCTTTCCCTAAAAAGCTAGACTAGCTTAACCTAACCTAATGGCCATTAAATATGGTGCAGAATAAAGGCTTGCTATTTGCAGGCTTGTGTGGACTAGAGCAGTCCCTGCCCATCCTCAGTCACACTTCATCCACATTGGATGAAATATGGACCAGGCTAGGGCTCCCAAGATGGTGCCTTAGCCCTGCATAGCTGGGGAGGTCAGCATCAAAGTCTACAGCCAGCCCATGAAGATTTATCCTTTGCCTAATATTTGTTGTATTTGGTTACTGCACTCACTATTTCTCGTGGCACTGGGAATGGTGCATTTGCAAAACTTCCGGTTTTACAAGACATCATCAGTATGTCCCACCAGGAGGAGGAGGAAGAAGAGAAGAAGAGTTGGCTTTTCTACCCCACTTTTCTCACCCATTTAAGGGGACTCAAAGCGGCTGAAAAAGCTTTATATTCTTCTCCCCACAACAGAACACCCTGTGAAGTAGGTGGGGCTGTGACAGCTCAGAAGAGAGCTGTGGCTAGCCCAAGGACACCCAGCTGGCTTTGTGGAGGAGTGCAGAATCAAACCTGATATTCCCAGATAAAAGGCCGTAGTGGCTGAAGAAGAACGGGCCTGTTTCAACACTCTATGTGCAAACGGCCCCAGCCATTCCTGTTCTTCACCAGCCAGTAATGATCTTCTGAGACCATCCAGCCAGGTAAATGTGCATTCAGTCTCTGTCTCCATAATGTTGAGCTTATTCCAAACTCACCTAGGCATGTCTTCCTCTCTTGAACTGGTTATCTGAGGCCATTTTATGTTTTGCTGTCTATCATGACATCATCAGTATACAATGGTGTCTATAGACATTACATCTGGAAGTTTCTGGTCATAGTATCCTTGTAGAGAATGAACAGTAATGGTGAGAGGGCAGTTTCTTGTAGATACTGACTTGGATGATAAAGACATCTGATCACCCATCTAGTAATACTGTGGAATACTAGCTCTATCCAGCTGACGTAGTTCTAAATTTTATTTGTTTAGGTAATTGCAGCTTTCATCTGGGCAGAGCCAACACTGCATCGTACTGGAAAATAAATATGGCATGGAAAAAGGAGTTTTTGATGTTGATTTGGAGATTAGAGTTTCAATCTGTCCTCATCTATGTTGCTTTTTAAGTGCCCCCAGCACTTAATGCCATAAAATTACAGAGGCTGTCCTAAGCCTGAAGGAAGAAGAATGAGATAGAAGTAGAATGCGAAATAAAATACGGTGATTTAACTAATTTGGCACTCTTGTGTCTTCACATGAAAATAAATCTTAAAAGGTTGGTAAGATGCCAAGCATATAATATACTTTAAATCTAGATTCTTAGGGCTTGGTTGCAGGTCATATTTTCAATGCTAGCTAGAGCTCAGCATGGAACATGTCATGTGGTACTAAAAGTCAAAGTTCAGAATGTAATCCTCTCAATGTTGTATTACCAAATGGGGATTCCAGAGGAATGGGTAGAAATCAAAAATAGAAATTCTGCAATATTTTCTGTTTTAACAGCAAGACCTCAGTAAGTATACTGTATGTTCATAAAAAAAACCCCAAAGGTGTAAATTCACAGATCTCTACCTCCATGCATTTTAATTAATGCACTATGTAACTGTTGGTCACAAACATGGTCATGTTAAAAAAATTCAGGAAGTACTGAATACTCAGATCAAAAAATATGACAGAAATTGATTGGAGAAGAATGTGTGTTCGTTGTAGAATACCATTATTGACAGGCAGTTTGCTGTTCTCTCTTGCAGAGGTTGGCATAAAGTTTTGCAGGATTTTTTTTTTTTTTGTCAAAAAAAATTATGAAAGTGTCACTTTCCCTTTGCAGTTAATTCAGGAGAGATCCTCAATTTGAGCAGGGCACATTTTCATGCAAATACCGCAGCACCGTTTCCAGCCCCCTAATAGCTTCTTACAAATGATGTGCCATTACAACGAGGTTTATTTAAACAAATTTAATACATCTTTAATCAAGCTGGAGAGCATTTTCAAAGGTCACGCTCCAAATCAGGATCACTGTACAGAGCTTATCAAAGTATTAGCTTAAGGGGGGGAGGGAGAATTATTTCTTGGACAAGTAATTTTAGGCAAATCTTTATTTACATTTTTATTCAGTTATTAAATTTTATTCCATTCCCTCCTCCTCATCTCCATTTATGAACCTATAAGAAAGTCTGTAAATGGAGCCATAAGCATATCTCAGCACTCAAGAGTTTCTAGGAGCTATTCCTTTGAATCTAGAGGGTCTATTAATGCAAAGATAGAAGAGACTGATTTTAAAAGAGAGAGAGAACGAAAGAGTCTGTATGTATCATATAGCTTATGCCTTTCAGGATAAAGCATTCCAATTTGGGTTGCTTGCTGTTAAAGAGTTTCATTTTTGTTTGGTAAATGTGCCTACTTTTGCACTGAAAACCAATTTACATTTTAAAATACATTTTATTTCTTGATTTAAATTTATTGTCCACTTTTTTCTGAAAATCAAAAAAAGCAAAATGTCCGTCCAGGTTTGTGATTTATTTTAATGACGTCAGGTTTGTGAGCTGTTTTAAAATTACTTGAAGCTGATTCCAGAGTTGAGGTTATTGAACTTAACTATTGTTTAATTGCTGAGGAAAGATGGATTACTACGGCTCTTGGGCTTCGTCCACCAGAGCTCCATGGGAGATTAATAAATGTGGCCCTGACTGCTGTTCTCACATCCCAAGAAATGGTGAGGCAGGATGAGAGACAAGTTCTGTCCACGTGCACTTAGTCGATGGGCTGCCTAAGCAATTGGCACAAGTTAATAATATGCATTTTGTAGTATCAGCTTTGATTTAGTGCCTGCTTTGCCCATGGCGGGATGTCAAGGTTTAAAGGTTACTATAGGTCACTGAGCCCCAAAGCCCAAGCCAAACAAGATGCATCATACTTTTGCAAGTGGTTAATAATAACAATAGTGCCGAAAGATCTTAGTGGACACTTGAAAAGCATTGGCATCAACAAAATATCCATCTGCCAGCTACAGAAAGCCACTTTGCTGGGATCTGCTCATATCATCTGCCGATACATCACTCAGTCCTAGGCACTTTGGAAGGGCCCAACTAGTGATAGCAATTACCAAAACCAGCATAAATATTTGTTTGCTGTGTGTTTTTGTTGTGTTATGTCAATAATGATGATGATGATGATGGTAATTCCATTTATTCAGTTATAGTGAAACTAAGCAACAGTTGCAGTTTACAAAGGACACTTTTATGACACCATGGAAGAGCCAGAATGGCCTAGAAATCACTCAATCCCACTCCCACTGGCTGCCATCCTACTGCAGAAATGTATAAAGCACTGTCAAGAAACAGCCAGGTAGGAGATGCAGCCAGAGTCAGGATGGTCTCGGCTGTCACCAGTAAACCACCCCCAGGAGGGACGGGAAAGTCTCTTGGCTCCTGCAGGAAGCATCTGAGGCAGAGATTGGTTTTAGCACCTTCAAAGGAACCTTGGTGGTATGGGGAGCAACTCCCTCCAGGACGTGAATCATCCCACTGTTTAGTTGAAACCACAGAAATACAATCTCACGTGTAAAAAACAAGCATGTCTTGAGACAAATAGTCCAGATACCTTCTTCCTGACTGTTAGTTTTTTGCTTGTTGAAGAAATTCATAGTATCGCTTAAAAACCTAAGATTTAAATAGTAAAGTAGAAGGCACCAAACAAAATAGAACTGTTGTAGTACTGAGAAGTAAACTTTTAAAAGTATCTAGCCCAGGTTGAAGGAGGCACCACACAGTCGCTAGGCAAGGGCCTTTCCTCACTTGCTCCAGTGGGACAGCTGGGGGTTGCTCCCACATGAAGCATATGCACTGGAGCCCCCTCTACCCCAGAAGCAGATCCATGCATGCCAGGGCTTCCCCCAGGTGTATAGCTGTAGAGCACTAAAAAGAGTGCTTGCTAACTGCTTGCTAGCATACACTGGTACAGTGGTATTTGCACCTTGTCCAGATGAACAAAGACTGGGGCAGGGTGACACAGCCACATATGCGCTCCACATCACCTGGTCACCACAGCAACAGTACCGCACATGCCTGTCCACAGCAAGGTGATCACTGTGATCACATTTACCCAGCACTTGGGCTAAGTTTTGTGTGTGTCAGATGTCACAAAGTGTGGACACCCAATGCACCCTAGGAGTGAACCAGACTTCACGCTAGCGAAAGGTGTGAAAAGTTACAGTTTGCAACCAAGGCTATCTAGATAAAATGGAACCTGATAACTTGCTGTAAATACCGAGCTGTTGTGTGTACCATTGTTTGAGCTGCTTCCAATCATACAGGAAAAAGGGTACTTAAAATGAGAAAGTTTTCCAGTTACTTCTTATACCAATTACGAGCACTATTCACTAAAGGAGAATTCCTAAATAAAATATGAACCCATGAAGTTTTTGCTTGAGATTTGGAATGCTTTGCTTGCATTGATAAATTTGCTGGTACTTTGTCTGTTTTTATGGTGCTGAGCAAAATCTGTACATAAATGTCTGCGCGAGTGTGAGTGTGAAATGCAGATACATATTTCTAGAACACAGTTCTTTGGCCTTGCGCTTTGTTGAACATAACTAATGAGGCTCCAGGATTGCAAGCGAAGTGAACCCTGTAAGCCCACAGACAGAAATACCCCAGAGAATGTTACACTCATTAGACTTGGGAGACTTCAGACTTCTCAGCAAAGAGTAGTAAAAGCAGGCAGCTTAAAAGATAATAAAATTGTGTGAATTATTCCTCATATTCAGGTTCATATTGATACATTTTAAGCTGGACATTGTAGTTTTCTTGGTATCCTCATATGACATCTACATACTGTAAACAATGAGATCCTAAGAGTGTCCACAGAGAAAATTCCTTCCATTCTTCAGTTGAGCTAAGAGCCATCAGAGGTCTCTCAGACAGAAAGGGAAAAGTTTCCACCATGTCTCTTTTCCAGCACAGCCCCTTCTATCATCTCAATGCACAAGATGCTGAAAAAATGCTAGGTGAAAGTAAACTTTGGGTGATTCTGCATTGGCTGATATACTGGGGCAGCAAGTGAACCAAGAGTGTCCTTTCTGCATGCTGGTGAACCTGTCCGGAGCCTCCCTTGAACTCCACTAGCAGGCTTACATGTCCCTTGTATTCTTCAATAAGAACAACTTGTTTGGGGGCCCTTTTACAAAATGCGTCCTGCTGGAATGCAGAACATAAGTTGACTTACCTTCTGGAGGGAGAAAACATATAGGTGAATATAGGGTAGCTTTGTTTTTTGTTAACGCTGCTCGATTTAGGAAATTATTCATTGAGTTGAATGGGGTGTCTTGAAAGGCGATGGGGACAAATAATGATGCTAATTTTATTTTATTTTTGTTTTTATCCTTGTATGTTTTATATGATTTTATCTTTTGTAAACTTGAGACAGTCATATGACTAATCAATAAAGTTTGTTCGTTCACTAGCCCTGCCCTACATCCTGCCAGTACAAAAGTGACCTTCCTTTCAGCTGCTTATATGAACTTTGCTAAATGAATTGTCCTACCAACAAAAACCTATAAAAGATCTAGAGTATAGTGCCATAACCAGCATAATACGAGATCTATGGATTCTGCAGGACCTGCCCTATTTTGAATGTGCTTTTATGCCCAGGTTGAACATTTTCATCTAGGAGGGCAGCTGGATGCCATCACCAGGACCTGAAGAAGAGATGAGAAAGGGGGTGAGTTTTACCTTGTGTGCATGTAGCAGCATCCCCAGTACCCTTTCCTAAAGTTCAGCTTCTGTGTAACTTTGTTTCCAAATTGTGATGCTAACATTTTTTGTAGTACATCCAGTGAGCTGTCTGCAGTGTTTTGTTTATTTTATTTATTTAGAAAATGTATATCCCGCCCTTCACCAAATGGTCCCAGGGTGGGTTACAATTAGATTAAAACATATTGAATAGTAAAATATAATTAAAAATATAAACCCCTTCCTTCCACCCCCACAGGACAGCACCCCAAGGAAGCTATTTAAACAGCAAAAGACTGGGTAAAAAGATATGTTTTCACAAGGCGCCAAAAACTATCCAGTGTAGGTGTCTGGTGAATCTCAAGAGGCAGGCTGTTCCAGAGTCTAAGGGCCACCACAGAAAAGGCCCTCTTGCACATCCCTATGTTATACCTCTGAAAGAGAAGGAACTAGAAGAAGGCACTCTCCCTGAGATTTCAGTGCCCAGGCAAGTGTACATGGGAGAAGGTGCTCTTTTAGATACCCAGAAGTTTCATTCCTTGACTTCTATCAACCATTGATGGTTATTCTGCACTGGGGGAAGAAGATGGGGGTGTCTTTTGTTTCTTTTGCTTTGTTTTGGGGTCCCCAGTGGTATTATAATTTTATATTTTATACCTGTGCCTGAGCACTTCCACAAAGTTGGTGGGGCAGGGGTAGTCATCAGGTGAGAGACTGCCTTGCATTGCCTTACACAGCAGTCTTAACTATGGATTTAAAGGTGGTTTGGGGAGATCAAAGGGAACCTTCCAACAGGACCTTTGTCCTCCCCATGTTCCTTGGAGTTCCAGTCTGGAGGTCACCATTACATACGTGTGAGAACGTATTAGACATTGTAACAGTGACAATGCCAGCATTTATATCTATCTAACCTAAAGCAATTCATAGAGAAAAAAAGAGATGTCTAAAAAATGTTTTCAAATAACTAAATATAAAACCTGACTGATAGTGTTATTCCTCAGGGCTGCTAAGAAAGTATGTTGGTGTTAGCACATTAACGGTGTAAAAGAGGGTACAGTGTATTGGGGTTAAGGAAGAGTTTTAATGGAGAAAACATAAAGCTGGAGAAAATATACATTTGATGGAGACACAAAGATCCCCCCACCTGAATGGTTAAAAATTTCTGAGTAAACTATCAGGCCTATTCAAAAGGCAATAATGTAATGGTTGAATGTATGCTTTTATGCTTCCAGTAAAGTCATAAGACCTTTCTGCACTAAGTAGTCATGATCTGAACCAGCAAAGCCCACTTGTTCAGTCCATGGCAATGTATGGTCCAGAGCAGCACCATCTGCACGGTGATGCTGGTCCAGACCACACCTTACACAGTCCCTGCCTCAGAGCTCCCAGGGAACCCATTTTGGTGGCATACTTTGGTGCCTTGCTGAAATGGGTCCCTCTGTAATTCAGAACACAGAGGTGTGCCTTTTGCACACTTCTGTGTTCCAAACTAGGCTGAGCCACTACCCTGGTAGATCTGATAATCCAGATCAAGGGCCTCCTAAATGGACAGGATGTGCCAGTGGGGGGCAGGACCTCCCAAATTCCACACTAACATGGAAGGGAGGTCTCTTACCTTTCATCCAATGAAGCATATTTTTATCCATAAGCCACTTGATCTTCAAGATGTTACCAAAATCTTGCAACAACTAGACCATTACTGTTTGGAAAAAAAAATAAAAATCCTTGTCAGTATTTCATCTCTAACCAGACTTGTGTAACTTGTGGTCTACTAAGCTGATATCCCCTGTTATTTATTTTCTCCAGCCAAGTACGGAACTGATACATCAAGGAAACAGAAATGATTAAGCCTAGCTGATAGGTGTCCCCTTCCAGGCTGATAGGACAGCTCAGATGTTGCAATGGATTATCTATAACTCTTCTCTTTTATAACTGAAGTTGAGAGATTTATACTTCCTGGGAGTCTTTGAAATGATACCCTTTCCCAGAATGTGAGTAAATGAAAATTGCCATTGTTCATTTACATATGTTAATTAATGTAAAAGTATGCAATTTATAGTTGCCCTTTTCATATGCTTCAGCTGTCCTTATTTAGCAAGCATGGTCTTTTATTTTCTGGTATGTGTCTCCAGTAAATCACTGTCTCTAGTTTCCATTTTTGGAAGATTCTGTGGATATATTTAAAATGCATTTAGAGTTATGAAGTTACTCCCACCAGTTCCTACTATTATCTTGAAAGTAAGACTGGAATCCCCTACATATTTATATTGTGTAAACAGCAGAACTTTGAAGTAAATATGCACAAGATTGTTCTGCAAAGCTGTGAGGTACCTTGGCAGTTTTATCTGGACTCAGAATATCACTTGACACTCGCTATGTTTACAACCACCCATCCATCCAAACAGTAAAGATTAATTGAATGAGCTGAAATAATTCTATACCTCATGGTGGCAACTGTTTGATCTCTAAACGGTGCTGGACTGAAACTCCCAATAATTCTGTTAATCATAGCTTCAGATTCAGAGTCCAAAAAAGAGCCACTTGGATGGCATGATCTAGTGATCTTGAAGCTTGACATTGCATGTACTTGCATGATACCACACATTCTCACAAGTTTCTACTGGGTGTAATTAAGTGACAGAAGTTGGGCATTTTATGTGCAGAACTTTAACATATTGGGCAGAAAGCAACTGAGGCAAGTCACTTCTGCTGCTATAGTCTCTTCAGTAATTTTCTACGGAATTATTTACTGGGGACTACTATGAAGAGACCTCCAAAGGGGGATTTAAGTCCCCTTGAAGTGACTGCTGCCTGGATGAGGGTGATGTTGCCACATCCTGGGGATCTTGACAGACTGTTTTTGGCCATCTGGATGCAACCATGATAGGAATTTGATTCCAGCCAAATCTGGCGGACAATGAGAAAATCACTGCCTTTTTCTAGAAGAAGAAGAGTTGACTTTTATACCCTGCTTTTCTCGCCCTTTTAAGGGGACTCAAAGTGGCTGGGAAAGATTTCTGTTCTTCTCCCCACAACAGACACCCTGTGAGGTAGGTGGGGCTGTGAGAGCTCAGGAGAGCTGTGACTAGCCCAAGGTCACCCAACTGGTTTCGTGGAGGATGGCAGAATCGAACCTAGTATTCCCAGATAAGAATCCAACTCCCTAACTACTAGACCAAACTGTAGGATGAAACATTTGTCTTAAGATTCCTCACTTCTGACCCCTTTTCTTTTAGCATGGTGTTGGCCACTCTTACTCAAAGCCTATTTGAATAAAGCCCTGCAAAGTAAATAGCCATCATGTGAGGGGACAGTAATGACAGGAAGAACTTACCTGAGTTGGACTGGCTCCATTAAAGGAGTGCATTTCAGGGATTTTTGAGTCCAGGAGGCAGGAGGCATGCGGTCACTGTGATTCACAGCTCTAGAACCACAGCATGCGTTCTTCCACCTCTGTGCAGAAAAAAACAATGACTTTACCTCTAAGCGGGGGGGAAAAAGCAGTTGTAGCAATGTACAGTAATGCCCAAGCTTCAAAAAGCTTCCCTATTTTTCACTTGTGTGATATTAATTGTTGCCTAAACGCTGTTGGACAAGTGGCATAACCATGAGCTTGGCTTGTTAGATTTTAAAATTGTTTGTCATATATACACAGAAATGAGGCAAGCCCAGTTTTGCTGCCTTTTAGATCACTCTCAGGTTTAAGTGAAGGTGCGGCCTTTAAAGTTATAACTCTGCTGCTTTCTTTGATATATTGCATGAATAACATTTGAGACAATGCATAGTTAAATATTTATGCCTAGTACTATAGAACTGGGAGGGGGGAAGCACAAAGAACCCCTAGAAGAATAAATATATTTACCTAAATAAATTACTAAGACAAATACACTCCTATGTGTTCTGTCCCAATAAACAGTAGGTATTCACTAAATTGTGGAATATAAATGGCTCATTTCCTCTAAATGCACACTGAAAGATCTATAACATGTTACACGTTTCCTGTGCTTTGCATATATATTTCAATATTCATCATGAAAAGCTTGCGTATGTGTCAATATACATTACTTTGCATACATTAAGAAAAATATTTGGGAGAACATTTCTTTTTACACTTACTGAGGCATTTCAGTATGGGAAAAGTGAAGGACACAAACACTTTATTTCATGATTAACCCTTTCTCGTCTCATCTTCCCCCTCCTCTCTTTCTCTCTTTTTATCAACGTGACATTTCCACAAAATGAATTGCTTGCTTAGACACAGCTAACTAAATAAAAGCAGGGCAGAGCTGATAGTATGAAAAATGGATTTTCATTACTATCTCATTGATTCTTGTAAATAAGGGCCTGAGGCCTGCTCCGAAAAGGCTGCAAAGAGTAATAATTTAATCTGAGGTGACATAGACCAAAATGTATGTGGACAAAAATCATCCTTGAATATTAAACAACAGCCTCAAGACAGAGAAAAGTGTTAGGGGCACATTTAAATGTATGCAGATCGGTGGGTAACATATTTAAAAACAGAAATTAAAAATTCTTGTCATAAATCACATTTGCTGCCATAGATACGCCTTGTTATGCTGGCGTTTAAGAAAACCTGAAAGGTTAAGGCAGTTGGTGCATTAATTCGCACACGGATAATTAATACTTTTCTTGTGGCTATTTATAAGAAATGGAAAATATAGTCAGATCAGCTGTGACACCGTAGTAATTTGCAGGGGAAGAAATGAAAGCATGAGTCAATAGTTTTAACTGGACAAATGTCAAATGTTTAATGATCCAGGATCCTAATTTGCAGGCCCTTTGAAACTTCTATAAGAAAAAGAAAGACAAAAATAGCTCATTATTCTATTACACATGTAATTTGTTTGGCTTTCTTACCCCTTGCTATTTAATAGGGATGATATATTTTTCAACTCTTTTAAATTCTCAAAACTGTCACAAGAAACTGTCATAAGAAACTGCATTAGAAAATGGATGCCTAAGTACTAACTCCAGGTTGGAGAAACATTTGCAGGGAGTCGAGAGCAGGTGAAGGTTTTGCTTTTGACTTCTGCTTGAGAATGCCCAGAAGCAATTGGTGGGTCACTGTGTGAGACAGAATGCTGGACTAGATGGCCTGTGGCCTGATCCAGCTGGGCTCCTCTCATGTTCTTGCAGTTTTATGTCCATGACATCTCAACAAAAAGGGACCATTTTCATAATAAAGGAGGTTGACCAGAGGCCAGCATAGAGATGAGGCGAACAAATGCCAGCACATCAGAGTTAGATGTTTTTGAGGTATTCTGCTATGGTCTAGAGTTCAGTTTGGAAAATTAGCTTTTGGGTATAACTCTGAGGACTTGACTAGTTGTTGGTGGAAAGTGGTTCTCGCTTTTGTGTGGATGTAGAAGAAGAAGAGCGGTGCTTCCGCACATGCCCTTAAACACCCATTAAGGACACATGTGGAAGCACACATCCACACAGCGGCACATTTTTAAGCTGCTTTTAGTATGGAGCATCCACACAGTAACACCCATTAAGCACACATGTGGGAAACCACGTCCGCACAGCGGCACCCATTAAGTACAGAATGGGTAGACCGTGTCAGCACAGTGGTACCCATTAGAGACAGATAGTGGCAGCCACGTCCGCACCTATCTGTCTCTAATGTGTGCTTAAAGGGTGTTTCACTGTGAAAACACATCCCTTTAGGATGTGTCCGCACAGTGAAACTGTGCCTACCCAGGGCCCTCCCCCGGCCTGCCATGATTGGCTCCTTGGAGCCAAGCATGGGGAGCCAGGGGACTCTGTTGTCGCAGCTCATCCTCGCCCCAGAAGCGGCGGATCACCACTTCTGGAGCCAGGGGGAGCTTCTCCAAACCCCTCCCTAGCCCCCCCAGGGGAGAGCCCGAGTGATCCCCTCCTTACCTCTTCAGCGTCGCCCCGATTCTGGCCGGGGAATCCCAGGAGGCTGTGTGGCATCAGGAAGCTCTCTGCGCAAGTGCACCGACTGACCAGTGTAGCGCAGCTGTGCAGAAAGCCACCTGACGGCCAGCGCTGCCAGAAGCAGCCCTGACCAGTCAGGAGGTGTACAGCACGCAGGTGCGCAGCCTCCTGGGATTCCCCACCTCAAATCCGTATCTAAGTCGTCCTTCCACTGTGTGTGCAGAAGGACGGAGATGGGTAGATCTGGATCTACCCTGCATCTGGATTTAGTAAATCAGTGTTCTAAACTGGGTTTACTAAATCCGGATGGGGTAGATCTGGATTTATTATACGTAAGTGCGGAAGCAGCCAAGTTGGCTTTTATACCCCACTTTTCTCACCCATTTAAGGGGACTCAAAGCGGCTGACAAAGCTTTCTATTCTTCTCCCCACAACAGAACACCCTGTGAGGTAGGTAGGGCTGTGAGAGCTCAGAAGAGAGCTGTGACTAGCCCAAGGTCACCCAGCTGGCTTCATGGGGAAGATTGGAATAGAATCCAGTATTCCCAGATAAGAGTCCAGCTCCCTAGCCACTAGACCAAATGTATGTTGAACTTTCCTGGCTGTTGGCTTTTGGCATAGCTGTTAAGATGCAAATGTTGGCTTATGTCCTTGTTAGCCTGTTGGTGTTTAAAGGGGTCATTTTACTGGCTGTTGCTAGTCTATTGTGCAGTTAATGACTATGATCTGTTTGTTATTTGGCTTAGCGGTTAAAGTTCAGTTGCTGGCTATTTTCATCACTGGCTGTTTTTGAAAATAGGTTTCCAGATTTTGCCTAAGTAGTGTCCCTGGTTTGTGATGAAATGGTAAGGGTGTTGGATTCCAATGGCCTCTCTCATGAATAATTTGTGATACCCCACCCCATTTCAGCTGGACTCCAATTTTCTTGTGTGTAAAGTAAAAGTGCCCATTGCTTGGTAACCAACCACGCTTGGTTCCATCATGTGAGATACTTTGCACTTGGCATAAGCTCATGCAATTTGTCTGGAAAGTGTCTCAAACGCTGTCAAAAGGTTGACATCTTAAATCTGCCGTTGCCATTAGTAATGATGAAATAGAAAACTAGATCTTTTGAAAGAGAAAAGGGCCAAAAAGATGGTGGATATAATTCTTATGTCTCTGGACACAATCCACAGTTTATATATGGTGAGTCTTGTACCACTAGTATAATTTCCTTCATGCAATCCATCCCACCCAAAAATCTCCCCAGGTTTCCATCACAATCATCATTCTTCTGTTCCCAATCTTTTTCATGTACTTTTACCAATGTCCTTCCAAGCCAACACTGATAATGATGCATTTAACCACACCCGTCTTGTGGTTAAACTGATACGAAGTAATGTATGTTTCCCACATGCTGGGCACCAGCAGTGTTATTTTTCTGTTGTCTAACAGAGACTAAACAGTAACTGATACCTTTCAGGTATCTGGGATATCAGTCATACATTACTGTGGATTATTTGACAAGTGCCCAATGCAAGTGATGTATTTATTTATTTGTTGTTGTCGTTTTATTTTACTGTGTAGATGCAGTAAGATTTTTTTTGTTTGATGGGCAATAAATTTCAGATATTTTCAAATATTTCAGAGTCTTAAACCAGAGATTCATATTTTCTTTTGCACTGAACTGTATAAAATATTGTATTTAATTATCATTTATATAATTTTGCTCATATTGCTTTGGAACAATCTTTGTGCACATCATAATTCAAACTCCTTTCTTCTTTCCTTTCATGGCTTGGTTACGTTGTTTAGTCCTAACTTTTAGCAAACCCTGCATTCTGAGTTGCCTTCTTCACTAAAGTTACTTTATTTGCACTGGCTGGGCCGAGATCCAAACTAGCAGGTCTGGATTAGTGAGGCTCATTGGTCCAGATCAGGGCATGGTATGGCCTGGAACAGCATTGTCTACATGATGACGCTGGTCCAGATCATCACTTGCACCGGCCCCGAAGCCCTCACAAGCTTTGGAGGTGGCCTCTGAGGGCATGGTCTCACCTCAGAGTACCTTTTCACTCTTGACATACAGGCTACCTCCAAAGAGAAAATTCATATCTTGGGTGCTGGCCTGACAGGAGTGGGTTGATTTGTCTTCTGGTTCCTATGAGTGTTCTAGGAGTCATATGGATGCAGTCATGCTCATTAATTCACTAGGGCATTAGTGAGATCATGTTTTCAAATTTCTGATTTGTTGTGTAATAATAATGATTCTTTTTAAAGGTTCCATAAACCCCTTTTATCACAGACACTTTGGTGGTGCACAACACTACCTTGAACATCATGGGTATCATGAGTGTCTTGTTTAAGCAAATCAAAGTTTGAACTATCTGCATCCCTACTGAATGAAGTGATGGCATCCTGCTAGTTAATACAAGACACAATCTTTCTGATCTATTCCTCAGAGCCATGCAGAAGAAGAGAGGGCATGGGAACATGGAAGGTCATGAGTTGCTTTGTCTGATCTACCTAATATTAAGCTACAACTTTAAGTTACATCTAAATTTAGATAGTTATTTAATACAGATTTGTAAACCATGCTTTGATGATTGGGTGTAAACTCACAGAGAAAAGAAGGCTGTATTGATGAGGGGAGGCAGGCAGAAGGAGAGAGCAGAAGGCAAATAAAAGCCAAGATTTATCCAGTGTGTGTGGAGTATGTGTGTATGTGTGTGTAATTTAAAGTATTTGTCACAGTTAAATATAACTGACTAAAGCTCTTGTCTTGCTGATAGAGGAAGAACAGAAAGTGAGAAGGAATGGTAAACAAGAAAATGGTTTCTAGCCACAATGATCTGGCTCACACCACTACGCAGTCCAGATCAGTGACACTGGCTATTTCAGACCCATCACTCCAGATCTAATGAAAGTAAGTGCAGAAAGGGTCTAATAATGTTGCCATTATGCTGTCTATTATTCTGAATATCAGTTTCTAGGAAAAACTAGTCGGGATATTATTGTCTTCAAATCCTGCTTGTGCCCTGGCTGACTCAAGTTAGCATAGGATGCTTGTATAAATAGGTCATGGATTCAGTAAAGGTCTCTCCTTACATTGTTCAAGTGTCCCTAACTTTCATCAAAAACTTTTGATGAAGGTTCTGGAGTAACACTGGAGACATTTTGCACTATATTTAGGCCCTTTCTGCACTTGTCTTACGTTCAAATATGTCCAATGAACCTCTTTCATGTTAGTGCAGATTAGAGATGCCCCACCCCCTCTGGTATGCTCCCATCCACACAAGATGGAGTACGTTCTGAATCAAGAGGCCCAAGCTGGCCTCTTGGTCCACTTCTCGGCTGCAATACTAATAGACTTTGATAATGAGGTCTACCAGCATACTAGGGTCATGGGGCCCCCAGTTTGGTGGACCAAAATGGGTCCTTCAGGAGCTCTGAGGCCAGAAACTTTCAATCATGATTGTCTAGCTTGACTGCAGAGCTTGCATGAGCTTCAGAACCAGCATGGAGCTTCCAGAATAGATCAGGACCAGCCTCTGCCTGATATAGATCCACAGATCCAGACCTCCATATGTAGGTACAGAAAAGCCCTTAATTTTTCAAAGAACTGTTCAAAGGAAGGAAGGAAGGAAGGAAGGAAGGAAGGAAGGAAGGAAGGAAGGAAGGAAGGAAGGAAGGAAGGAAGGAAGGAAGGAAGGAAGGAAGGAAGGAAGGAAGGAAAATATTCTGCTCTCTAACTGGATAGGGTTTATGGGCTTACTAGTCAAATTAGCACACCCACAAAGTTGTGCAGAATATATTGTAGAAACAATGATGCATTTCTGTTGATTTAGCTAAGATTTCCCTCTGTAAACTCCCTGGATGGATATTTTCCTGCATACCATATATACACAAAGCTCTTTGAGCTGCAACAGAAAATTAAAAGCTCAGACTAGAAGAAGATCTATACTCAGTGCTTAAAAGAATCAGGAGCTGATTCCATATTCATTTTCTGAGAAGTTATTTTAGAGAAATCTGGGATACGGTGATTGAATAATGTTCAATATCAGTAATTTCTTTGGTACGAAAAGGCCTTTTCCTGTGTAACAGCTGCTATTTCAGCAGAAAAATATAAGCTTTTGTACCTTTGGATTCTTCTGCTGCTAACTATAGGCACTGGTAACAGCTTTGCTGCTAACACTATACGTATTAAAAGGAAATGTTTCCACATGCCATTTTTAAATTCGAATAAGTGTTGAAGCTAAAAATAGTGATGGAAGTCAAAAGAGCTTTCCAACTTTTTTCTTCCATTTCTGTTTTGAAGAAACAATAACTTGTAATTATGGCCTAAACCTGGGTATGGGGTGCATTTTTACACAAAGTGTATACAAAAAGGGTATATACAGCCTTGTGTGTAAAGAAATAGTGCAGGCACTGTAATATTACTTGCATATATGGGTATCTTTCTATACAACGAAGGCTCTTTAAAGACTTGATATTCCAGACTACAAAGATACTTCCTTGTAAGCCTGAATGCCATGGGGGGACCCATTCTGGCAGTGCAACAGGAAGCACTTTAGAAAATAGCACCAGATGTTGGCCTGCTGCCAGACTGGACCTTCTTGAAGACTGTCCTGACTTCAAAGTTGGTAGTCGGAGCTGGGCCAAGATGAGCTATATCAATCCAGGTAGTCCTTAGAGCAGGCTACTGTTTGTCCGCTTCAACATGGTTTGCACATATTGGCCCATGCAACACTGGCAGGAACAGCCCATGTAGTATGGAAAGGCCAAAGAATCAGTGACACTGCTAAAGGAAGACCCAGTTTATGGTTGGATAAAGACATTGGTTACTTATTCTACCAAAGTTTTATATTCCAGAATAAAGCAATATCCATGCTTTATTCCGGAATATTCAAATATAACAGAATAAGTAACTGATGTCTGGCTGCCACCTATCACTGTAAAGCAATTATGCTCATCTACTAAATGACTTTCTTGAAATGTTCCAGTTAAACAAGGCAAATTCCATTCTGATAAATGTGCAAAAGCAAACCATGTTATACAAGAAATGACTATACATAGTGCTGGCCTTTTAAAAAACCTACTTCGATATTATTTAAAGTATATTAAGGGTTACATTTTAAATATGTCTTAAGAATATTCTCTGTATTCTTTGTTGTTGTGATCTACCTTGGGACCTCCTGGTGAAGGGTAGGATACAAGTTCTTAAATAAAGAAGATAAAACTTCCTTCTACATGCAAAGTTGTATACTGTAGCACCAATGTAGCACTCTAGTGGGGGGGGGGGGGCCTCAAAGATCAGCAGAAGTTCAGAACTGGCAGAATTTTGTGAAATTTAGGCTATTTCCACACTTACCTTACATGAACTACTTTGGCTGTTCCATTTGTACTGGAATAGTCCACCAGGTGGTATGGTCCAAATATGCTGGAATAAGGCCATCTGCATTTGGACAGTTGTTCCAGATGCTCCTCATGGTAGCCCCCAAAGCTCGCACAAGCTTTGGAGGCAGCATTTGAAAGCTCCAGCAGATGGAACCAAAGTTCCTGGCCTCAGAGGACCTCAGAGGACCCAAGGGGACCCACTTCTGTTGTTGCATACATTATCTCCATGCCTCTATGAATTTGTTTCAGCTTCGAATAGCCAGTCAGGGTGGTGTTCCGTGCTGCATCTTTTTGTGTGGACTGCTGAGTGTGGAGAGGTGGTTGAAGTGCTTGGCAGGCACTTGGAGTCAATAATGAGCTGGATGAGAGGGCAATAAATTGAAGCTGAATCCAAACAAGATGGCGGTGTTGTGTGTCACAGGGTCACATGTCCATGAAAAAGGGGGCATTCTGTTTTGTTGCCTTGAAAGAGACAGGTGCATAATTTGGGGGTACTGTTGGACTCTGCTGATGCTTAAAGCTCAAGTGGAGGTGGTGGCTAGGGGCACCTACTTCCAACTATGGCTGGTTCACCAGATATGGTCCTTTTTGGACAGAGTCAGTCTGGCCACAGTGATCCATGTGCTGGTAACTTCTAGATTGGACTATTGTAATGCACTCTGTGTGGGACTGCCCTTGGAGATGGTTCAGGAGCTGCAGTTGGTCCAGAAAACAGCAGTTGGATTGCTAAACTGGCACTGCTGGCTGGACGCACATCATGCCAGTCCTAAAATAACTATCCAGGATGTCTATTTGATACTGAGCCCAGTTCAAGGTACTGACATTAACTTATAAGGCCCTAAACAGCTTGGGCTCTAAATATCTAAAGGAATGACTCCTCTCCTTAAGATCTGGTGATGAGGCCCCTCTTGGCAGTCCCCCCACTGGAAATCTTCTCTATGAGGTATGTCAGGCACTCTCAGTATATGTGTTCAGAAGCTTGATGAAGATGCATCTCTACCTCACCCTTGGCAGATGGAACAACATCCTCTCTTCATGCAGGCACGTTGAGTTAGTCATTTTTCAGTCTTGATTTTATTGTGATGTTACTGTAATCCAGCCCGAGACCTTTGGGTATAAGGTGGAATAGAAATGTAAATAACATATTAATACATAATAAATGGTTTGCTGATGCTGTTGTTTTCCTGACCCATAGCTCCTACTTCCCAAATCAGCAACATTGATAGCTTCGTGACCCACAGAAGGTCACTTTCAACGATGTCCACCTGCCCTGCCACCAGCTGCCTTGCACCATCTCCTGGTAGTGCTGGCCAGCGCTAAGTGGCCAATCTGTAAAACCAAGTAGAGTTTAATCCCAAGCATATTCTAGCTTAACAGCATGCTGATGATACATTCTTAATTGCTCTTTCCATAGAAGCACAATTTGCTGTTTTCCTTTTTGGCTGAAATGAGACTCAACAGTATTTTCTGTACATGCTATTTCTTTGGTTGCTGTACTGGGAAATAAAATGCATCAGCAAAGTACAACAAAGTGTAAGAGAGCCCATGTGGAGAATTTTTTTCCCCCAGCTTCAATTCTCCGGAGCTAAAAATCCATTAAGAAATATGATGATCTACCTTTCTTTCACCTAACTTTCCTGGCTTAATTATTTTTAATGGGTTTCTTTCTGGTTTGAAAATACTCGGTGTACGCAAGTGATTTATTGATATGTGCTCCACCCTTTCTGGAATATAACTGGAAAGACTCCAACTCTTCCTCTTTTTAAATGGTGCTTTAGGGTAATTTCTTGATAGTTATACCTTTCAAGCAAGCAGGATCACTTTCTTGAAAAGTTCTCCACTAACTACTGTAAGTTCCTGGGTTTTTGCTCCGTAATTAATTACTTCTTCACCCAGAATATTCTAGGAAGCCTTTCTGCAAGGCAACATGTGACCCCCTGCAGCCTACCCATACCAGAGAAGAGTTCTCTCGGTATGCTACCATTTAATTTACTGAGCAGAATTTATTACCGTGTAAAATAGAGCTTAAGGATCTTCAGGATTTGTGTCAGCCAGTCATCAGCTTCAGTATAGCTCAGGTAAAGGAGGAGGAGGAGGAGGATTGAGATAATAGTCCTAACTAGCCTTTTGTGAAAAGAGAAGAAAGAAAAAGCAAAGAAAGAAACCTGTATCTACTACCATCACAAGCTTATCATTCAGATTTCCTTGACTTCCTTTGAGGTTCTTCTTCCACTATTAGAAATATAAATGCATCACAGAATAGAATTAAAACTGAGGCATCCAAGGGCAGTCAAACATAACTTCCCAGGGGGAGAAAAAGTCATCTAGTCAATCTGAATTCCTAAAGCCATCAAACAGGGCACTGCCTGTCTAATTAGAGAGATTGCATTTAGGCTGTATGTTAATAGCTGGGGTGACTGACGGTCACCCAGAGGCTGGGATAGGCAAGTGGTCGTGCTCCTGTCAGGGCCAGTTCCTACCCAAAAGACCAGAGAGGAGGGTGCCAAGTGAAGAGCAGGAAATCCCAGGAAATGTCCTCTTTGGCAACTTCTGCACTATGTTTCTTGGCACATGATGGGGAGATTGTTCTTGACCTGGATTGATTGACCTGGTGTGAATGGGCCAGGTGCCATGCACCAGGGACTGCCTGCTTTGTTATGGCCCTATCCCATGGTATCTGAATTTGCAGGCTTGAGAGGTTCTCACAGAAGCCAGAAATGGCCTACTTCCAGAGGTGTTTCCAGGGTCAGGAAAAAGGGGGACGAGTCACTCCAGCTATCTGCATGAGGCACAGTCTACCATGCAGATGACTGGAGCAATTTTCTTTCCACGGAGGACTCCGAGTGAAAGTCATATGGTCAGAGCATTCTCCAGGAGGTCATTCCTAGGTGTTAGGCAGCATGATGCAGAAGATTTCTTAAAGACAATCCAGAGAAAACATAAGCTTTTGACTTGGGTCATCCCACTGGTGCTAAGTATGGACACAGCCTTAGAGTTGGATCCAATAATCAACGATAGATTTGTTTTTCTAACTCTTTCTCTCCTTCCCTTTTAAACATCTAAGCTACTAGTCATTACTATTTTTGGAGCAGTAAAAAAATTCCATGTTTTAACTATATGCTCTCTGGAGAAGTACTGACTTACACACATACGCCAATTGCTGCTCTGAGGGTATAGTTGAACACGTATAAATGCAATAAAAAAAAACACAGAAAAAATACTTCACATCTATCTGATTAGATGACCCAAACCCATCAATAATGTTTATTTGTCAATGTAAATTTACTCTCAGTTCTATAAAAAGAATCTCATTTTAGAAATGTTGCACAAGATTAAATTCAAGTCTCAACAGATATTGAAATTTTTACATTCCTTCCTCATTCACTCAAAGCTGTTAAAGCAGCAACAATGTACATTGTCACCTTTAAGTAACATTCATGTTTTGCGTGGGTCACTAATCTCCTGCGCAGCTCTTTTCAAATGCTGAATTATAATTGCGCTCATTTGTTCCACACGAGTCATAAGCTCAGTTAAGCTTTGTTTAACTGAGGAATGTGGTACTTATTTACAAAACTCTCTGAAAAAAAGCAGGTTAATCCTTTTTACATCTCAAAAATTCGGAGTGAATTTTTGATTGTCAATATGCAGAAACTCTTAGAAGGAAATAATAAACAACGTAGCTATATATGGAAATGGAATTTAAATATGCCCTTTTAAAAGCATTTTAGAGACAGAACAGAATGGCACAAAATGATCTCCTGACCCCCAATGGAACAATGGGCACCTTAAAGCAACTCTTTTGCAGCCGCTGCTCTTTTATACTCTTTCCCTCCTCTGCTGCAGAACTTTCCCCTCCTTGGATAATTAAGGCGGCCTTTCATGTATACTGTAGGTCAAGCTTCCAAAGAAACTTTGTCCTGCTCAGTAAGGCCACTGTCTTCTAATCGCTTACAGCTGTTCAATCCCATGAAGGTCAATGAAAAACCTCCGAAGTTGTGGGCTTGAGGATTGTAACTGAACCGTTCAAGGAACATTTGCTGTGTTAGCCCGTACACTCCCTCTATCCCTTCTTGGCCCAATTATCTGTACACACTTCATAGCTGTCACTGTCCTAACTACCTTGGAGCAATCAGATAAAAAGCTTTCTCTGCTGTGCTGCTCTATTCATCAGGAAAACGGCAGAACCACAGTTTGTATACCTCCTATCAGAGGCCCTCCCACTCAATTGATTTTTAGTCCCTAATGAACCATAGGCTGATGGACAATTATTCATCTTGCAGAGACATATGGGACTTTTAAGGCTTCGGTACTTGGGAACTTGTAAAACTGCATGCTTTCCAATTTAATATAAGCAATCATTTTTGACACGAGAAGGATCCTAATAATAACACTGTTAAACGCCAAGCAGGACAGCTCAGTAACAGCCAAAGTGACTTTTGTTTCCATGTTGTGCTTTCTACTATCTGTAGGCAGAAATACAAAGATGAATGAAGTTTTACAATTTGAAAAGCAATGCTCCAATGTCAGTGTTCAAAAAGCAGTGGAGGCCCTCAGATCAGGGAGGCAGGGGAGGAACCGAGTTGTGATTGGAAGACCCACTTTGATCTCTCGAAAACACACTTCGATTCCCCAGACGCAGCACAATTCAGGGAAACCAAAGTGAGGTGTCCAATTGGGTCCTCACCGCTCCCTCCCTGCTCTGCAGTCCTGACCTGCACACTGCTGCCATAAAAAAGGAAAATTACGGTATTACAAATAAGAGTTTTAAAAAGTTAACAGCTTCTCACAACTGGGGGAATGATTTAAACTAATACTGTATGATCCCAAACTGAGAAAATGGATGCACATTCACAACTGTATTAACCAATCTATTGTACAAATCCATTCAAGTCAATTTACAAAACAACTCTTTTACAAACTTTCTTGGAAGGACTGTAAATTCCATTGGACTCAAAGAGGTTTACTTCTGAGTAGGCACAGTTGGATTGCAGCCATATTCAATGTGCTTCTTTTTCTCTGTACCTGAAACTTCATGCTGTTTTTTTTCCAGATATCCCCAGTACGAATGTGTGCTTGTTTGATATTCCCATCCAGTTTTTGATACTGCTTTCATATATGGATGTTCTGATTGTCCTGAAGTTGGTTTAGAACTTGTGCAAAACCGCTTTGAAATTTTGAAAAAAGTGATGAAAAAATGTTTTAAATAAATACATAAATAATAATTTTGATACCTGTTTATGCCAAGTAAACCTTCCTAAATCATGATAAGAAGCAGAAGGGAGGGCTGCGTTACAGTTGTGTCAGTGTTGAAGCTCAGCAAATTTAGCCTTTCTGGCCAGTAGACCCTAATGCACTTTATAGAGTTCTTGAAAGGAGAATTACGTGCAAAAGAAAAGGAAAAACAAAGGACAAGATGCAACTGTCCTATGTGAATAGAAATGATAGTCCTGGATAGGGATGTGCACGAATGAAATTTCCGGGATTCAATTTGATTCTCATTGAATATCTGAAGATTTGAATCTATTTGAATGTTTAAAATTCAAATGTATTCACATTCTATTTGAATCGAATACATTTGTATCTATTCATACAAATATTTTATTTGCATTTGAAGATATGAATGTCAACAGTATCCATATGTGTTCATACGCATTCGTACGCATCCTGTTTTCATCCCCGTACGTACCCATACAAATGCGAATGGATACGAATAAGATGTGTACAGATACGTATGTAATGTGTACGTATCCGAACATCTATGAATGTCCGAATAATTCGTACAAATGATTTGAAAGTTTCAAAAATTTGTTTGAATGTTAAATTCGAATGTATAGACATTTGATTCAAATGTGAATGTCTGAATTCAATCAAATTCGATCAAATTTCAAATGTTTTGAATATTCATGCACATCCTTAGCCCTGGGCCCTTTCTGCACTAACTTGTTAATCCAGATCAAGGAGCTGCTAAGAAGACATCATCTGCACGGGAATAGAGTAGATCCAGATCAGAACTGTCCTTGTGATATAGCGGATAAATGGGGTCTACATCCATGCTAGCACTCTTTAGCACACATTTGCTGTTCTAAACTCCACTCAATGCAGTTGACTCTGCCTATGGTTGATCCAGATCTAGCTAATATGGATGCTGCTAATACAGATTAACTGAGGAAAGTGCAGAAAGGGCCCTAAAACCAGGTAAGGCAAAGTATCATGACGTAAAGCTGGCCAACCAAATAGCAATAAAAGACCAGTTCACTTCAACTCATTCAGATTTATTTGAGGAGTTATTTGATATGGAAGTTGAGACTCTCAAATGCAATGCATCCATTGTTTTTCAGAGGGGAAACAGTCCAAAGATTGCTGGTAAGCTTGTTAATTTACACACAAAAAAAGAAGAGTAGAGGAAAGGTTATGCAGACTGGGTGCCAAGCCAATACAGATGAAGAGCAAAAAAGGTGCATTAATCTATCCAATCCATCTGTTCCTCCCACCCTGATTAAGGCATAACGTTCTGGCTGACATTTAGTCCATAAGGATTTCAGCTTGATATAAATTAACAAAGTCCTGAGGCTGCTTTAACATTTGTTATAGGGAATTTAATCCTCTCTTCAGGATAGAAGGACACAAAATAACAGAACAAACTCTACTGGTCAGCAAGCTCTGCAGATTTAGGAGAATTCCAGATTGGTGTGCACTTGAAGAAGGATAGATATTTGGTTTACATCTAAATATACTCTCTATATCAGAGAGTGGATATACTACAACTTGCAACTTGGACCTTGCAACTTTCTTTATTGTGATTTGTAACATGTGAACTCCCAAGAAACCTTAATTACATCCCCTCTTCCATTTTATATACACACTATGGAATTGTGGCCAGCTGACTGAGTGATGAGATTGTACGTTACTCACAGAAAGGATGCTAAGGGCCTTTCCACACTTATCATTTTACCCCTCCAGCAAAGGGCCCAGAGACCTCACTTCTACACATTGGTGCAGTATACGAGAGGCTATACCTCTTCTAGAATGCTCCATCCACATTGAACAGAGCATAGACCAGATTAGGAAGCTCAAAGTGGTCTCCTAGTTTGGTATACAGGTAGACCATTTCTAAAAAGTCTAAGAGCAGTCCAGTGATTGCTGAACCAGACCATGGAAAAGTGTGAACATGGTGCATGCCTCTGTGTTCCACTTTAGCAAGGGACTCATTTTGGCAGCACATCATATTGCCCTTCCAAAATATTGCCCTGGGGGCTTCAAGGCCAGGGATTGTAATTCCTCCCATAAGCTTGTGCGAGCTTCGCAGCTGACACAGCAGCTGTCCTGTAACAGCCGTCCAAATGTGGATGGTGTTGTTGAGGACATGTAGAGGGGTTCTGAAGGTGGATTGTTTCAGCTGATCCCATCCCACTAGATCAGTTCACTGCAAGTAAGTTCAGAAATGGCCTAGACCTCTGCATTCCTGAGCATTTTTATCTCTTTGGGTGCATGCTGGATATTTGATATTTCCCCTTGTCCTACTGCATGTGACAATTCTTTCCATGAGAAATAACTACCAAACTCTTGGGTTAATTTCATCATGAATTTGGCCACCAGGGAGACCGTGGCCAGCAAAACATAAAGAACATTGGAGAAGGCATTGAGGAACACTTATCGCCAACTTCCTCCTCTGTATGCATGGGCAGCTTCAGCCTTGGTGGTGTCTGGTGAAAAATGTTTTGTTTTGTATTCTCTCTCTTCCAATGGGGGTCACTGTCATAGCATGCCCAGGGGTTGGTGACCTGCATGGATGCCCATGCTTCTTACGTGCAATCTGCAATCTCCAAACTGCCCTTATTGGACTATAAGTTCTTCTTAGAGGCTCAGGTCAGTAGCATGTTCCAGCTGATGGCCCAAATCTTTCTAGGTGCCATGCCTAAAGTGTGACCAAGGGCATAAAAATAGGAAACAAGTAAAAATTCCTCTTATTTTTCTGAGGTGCTCTATATCTGCAGCATCTCACAACTGATCTTTCTTTCCTATATCTTATGTCCATGTGGAACATGGATCACTTTCTCTTTCCCCCTCCCAGATAACCTTCAAAACAAACAAAAATATATTTCCCATATCATTTCCTGGCTAGTTATAGTTTTGTTGTTGTTGCTGCTGTGGTGGTGGTACAAGTGGTTAGACATATTTCTTTTTTACTTAGATACTAAACCAAGGCGTTTCCCTATTATGCTGTTTTCTTTAATTCCCCATGATAATATATGCGGTTTGTGTCATGTGGTTTCTCGGTCAAAACTTTTAGAATATCCCAAGACACCACGCAAAGATATCATGTGTATATTCCTCTGAGCATGTGCAGAATCTGCTGAAGCATATTTTGTAATGGATTGGCTATTCAGAATCCCTCATTCAAGTCACTTTGAACCATAGACATGGTGATCTAGGAAGCCAGCCAGTCAGACTGGGTAATAGTGAAAAGGTCAAAACAATCAAAATGCTTTTATGATTCATGCTACCTATAAAGATATTAAATTGTAGTAGCTCAACCAAATGACAAAATTTAAATAATAAAATAAGATAGGGAAATTTGAATTGACAACATTGCTAACAAGGATGGAATATAATAAAGAATTAACAATTTTACTCAACTGGTCAGAGGTTTACTTTTTCAGCTGTCCATCACATTTATTGATCTGATTTTTATGAAAGCAAACAAGGTAGTAATTTTGATTAAGGAAGACTGCAACAGACCTCATCATATATTTTGCCATTTATGTATCTTTAGATATGTAGTTTGTAGTTCCCATAACTGAAATGTTATGAAATCAGAGAAACAAGAAACAAAATTATCTATTCCATTCACTGAAACATTCTTCTTTCCAAAGAAGTACATGTACATTCAAACTTAGTAATCAATATTCACTTAGTTTCTTTAATCAATTAGGCAGTTATTTCAAATATTGTCCAATGGCTGTCTTGTTATTTTACAAATAAAACCACCATTTTTAAATTATTCTTTAATGAAATAATTAAAAAAATAAAGTGAGGAAATTTTATTGAGTAAACTAGTACTAGGCTAACCACTTGAACTCAATAATTATTAAAAGCAAATGAAATGAATGAATGAACTCCCATACACTTCTAATTTGTTTTCTATGTTATATAAATTGAAACACAGAGATGCATCACAGGACTGAACCATTTCATTTTCTCATTCATTTCTCATAAGAGGTGCTGCACAACATTGTTCAGTGAAATGTTACCAAATTCAGGCCATATCCTTAAGAAGGATTCCTCTTTAAGAGACAAGGGAGAAAAATGGTTCACTCTAAGTCCAATACATAGCTTTCCCCTGCTCAACTTTTCTTCCACCCTTGAACAAGATCCAGAAATAACATCTTTATTTCAGAAACAAGATAATACATTTTTTAAAGAAGAAAATGCATTTTTGAATATTGTAAAACAGATGATACGATCACCCATAATGTAATATTAAGACTGATTTTAGAAGGTGGGGAGAAGGTTTTGCAGAAGTATGATTTGCACCACATGTATAACATGGTTTGTATTACTCTTATTTGACTTACAGAGTGTCATTAAACAATGGAACTGTTGATGACAAGTGTCAATATTTATTGTATTGTATTTCTATTCCACCATATATCCAAAGTTCTAAGGGCAGGTCATAATGAAATCATAATAAAAACAGATTAAATTGAGTGATTTTGTTCCCTTAGCCAAAGGCCAGAGAGAAGAGCTGTATCTTCAGCATTTCATACAGTGGGGCTTCCTAGGGCACCTCAGAGATTATTCCATAATCTGAGGGTCCTTCTCCATATTCACATGTACCCTAACTACTGAAGGTGCTGGGACCTCTAGAGTCTCATCAGATCTTAGGGCATAGGCAGGTCTATATGGTAGGAGACATTTCTTTAGACATTTGGGACCCAAGTCATTTAGAACCTCATAAGGGCTTGGTAGCACATAAGAGTTATTTTTGTACCACCATCACATCCTTAAGCAGCTGTCCAGCAGAGCTTTTTTGAGTGGCAAATAGTGCTTTGAAATCTAGTCTGAGGACACAAGGGAAGTTACCACCTAGGGTTTGCTGTGACAAATTTGCAGGTCTCTTGGAGGGTAAAGTCACTGAGATCTGTAATGAATTGGATGTGATAGTCAAAAATAGTTCAGAGGAAGTGATCAGAGAGTGATCCATTTTCAGTGGTAGTGGATATCTTGTGCCTACTGTGGCAGCCTTTATTCTGGCAAGATCAATGCCCACCCCATCCGTGGTGCCCCATGAGGAAGTGGAGATTCAGGCATAACCTAAGAACAAAGGTCAAACTTACAAGAAATCCTATGAGCTGGTTGAATAGCATGGTGCTGAATGAGATTAGAAACTTGTTAGAGTAGAAGCTACCATGGAGGTTTGTGGTGTGAATAAAATAAGATGATATACTTTGGGGAAATGCTATGCATGGCTTCCTGGAAAACATGCAGGTAGAAGTTCAATTCAGCCCACACAGGCATTCAAGAGAATGCTGCTTAAAAAGATTTGGGTGATGCTAGTGCTATTGCTATATATTCTTGCTCAATTTATTTTGCCTAAGGGAAACTAAGGTAGCACATGTGTGGTTCTTGGACTCAATCCCTGATTTAAGCCCTCAGATACAAACTGCCTTTCCTTCAAATCATACTTCTGCAAAACCTTCTCTCCACCTTCTAAAACAATTTAAGTGAGAAAGGTGCAGACTGGGGAGAAAGATCTATGCAGACAGAAACAGCTGTGCATCATCCACTTGTTAAATAGACGTGCACATCAGTGACTGTTCTAGAACAGAGAGCCATCTTACTTACAAAGTCTACATGTGTGCCCGGATATCTTTCCATTTCCCAGTCTTTGATAATAGCACTACTTGAAAATTATTCCTGATTTAATATAAATGGGGGAGAAATTCTTAGAAGAATCTGAAGCTCAGGGCAGTTGGAGATGGTTAAAAGAGCGATGCCAAAGCAAATGTTTAGAACAGGAAACACAGTAATCATAAAGCAAGATTAGCCAATGACTAATTGGCTGAGCTTGCACAGAGGAGACATCTGGAAGAGTGGGGGCTCTCTCCCCCTTGTTTTCTCTGTTTACCTGCTTGACCTTTAATTATGCAGAAGTTAAGTAGTTTTGCTACTGATGGGAGTACAAAAGACAGAAAGAACATGACTGAGAGTTTATCTGAAGCAACAAATCCAAGACTTAGGTCTGCCCTCCCCCACCCTCTATTTTTTTTTTAATCAAGGTGCATTGAGGCACTTTTGAATGCATTGTTCCTGTGCATTTATGTGCAGTAATTCATTTGCAGGATTAGTGGCCATGGCTTTCAAAATACCACAGGGCTTGAAGGAAGACAAAGAAAAAACAGTTTTAGGCCTTCCCTTCTCTTTCTCCCAGACTTAATGTTATTCTGCTGGAGCTTTTTGGCATATGAATTTATGGTGCTGTCTAAAGCTGCAATACTTGTCTTTGAATATACTTGTGGATGTTTCTGATCTTGCTTTAATTGGGCATGCTTTAGGCTCACATAAAATATTAACATCTTAGCCAATGAAAGTCAGTGCCCAGAGCTCAGGCCTTCTAAAATTAATATTATCTTGTTTCTTTTCAGTTGAGACTACAGAAGATCAAAATTCAGAATAGCTCTTATTCTTTTTACTGATTGGAAGCTTGTTTTATTTGGAAATGGTGGGGTTCCTGGAGACCTCCCGGGCATCCTGCAAGGTCTATCTCCTTATGCAAACATTGGCTCAAGGGGAAGAATTAAAGGTGTTTTGAGTTCCTTTGAGAGGCTTATAAATCAATGGACTAACAAATCAAGGCAAGATGCTTGTTTCTATTTACTATTAATGAACTAAGCATTACACTGCTAAAGGAACCAGCATAACCACATACCTTAACCTTGATTGTATATAAGAATGTATTCAATAAATGCCCTCAAATGAGTGATGTTTTCTGAGGCAAAAGACCTGTTAACCAAATAAAGGTATTTGGCTAAATACAGTAGGACTACACTTTGAAGTTTTTTGCTAGCCAATTAGAAAAGTATATCAGATCTAAAATCTATACTTCTGCATAAGTATACCATGTATGGGGCTAGAATTGTCATGTTTACTATAAAATCAGTATTTCATGCTGGTTGTTGCCAGCTGAAATGGAAATAGAGCTAAGCATCAGATCTTGGAGAAGTTCTGTGAGGTTGAATTCACAGAAGGTACAGTAAGGCCCTGTCCCCATGCAACTGAAAGTCTGCTGGAACTCTTCTTTTGCCTCTGAGCGGCCCCATTCCAAGCTTTACAAGGCGCTTAGGGAGCTTAGGAAAGTGAGACACCCGCGATAAAATACGTGCACTTTAAAGAAGAGTTCCAGCGTTCTTTCGGTGATTCGTGGGTTTTGCTCGCTATATCTGCCTTGAGGACGCTCTGTGGCAAAAGGGGCGGGGATTGCTTGCCTGCACACACAGCCAAAAAGCATTCACACATCTGAGAAATGCAGCAGGTTCGCTTCCTTTCCTTTGTAAAAAGAGCCAGAATTGCTCAGAATTGCAACATTGTTATCAGTGATCTGTGAAAGCCTTAAAAGAGAATGAGCGAAGGATCGCGCTGCGGATGCCTGCAGCCGCTGACTTTGCCGCGGCAGAAAGCCTTTTCTAACAGAGAACTGAGTGAAAGTAAGTGCTGAAAGTGAATGAATGAGCGATTATCTGCCTTTGCTAGGAGCGGGAAGCCGTTTCAGGAGACGGAGATCTGGCTATTTTTCCTTTTAACAAGAGAGGGGGCGGGGGGAAAAAGATGCCCGGAAAGAGAAGACGGCTACCATGGGGACGGAAAGTCTGTTTAGATCGCGGCTACCATGGGGACGCTTATTCCGGAAGTGGAGGGGACTTTTAAAGTCAGCTATAACAGAGTGACAGCAGAGGAAGATGAAAGGGGCTAATAAGTCTTTTGGGGACAGGGCCTAAGGCTTCAGTTTGGAGCTTTAATTACTTTGATTTTGCTGAACTGTGTTTTGGACTTTTGCAGAACATCCAAAGAGAACAGGACAAGGTTTCCAGTCATACCCTTACCTTATAGTCCATCTCTAGGATAGACAGGGGACCTAGGCTACTTTCAGCCCTGAACGGCCTGATCACACCTACCAGGCTGCCCTCCACCACCAAGCTTGGCAAAAGGTAAGCCTCAGCATGTGCATGGGGAGAATTTTACAATGAGGGAGAATCTCACAGTGGGGGAACAGGGGAGGGAGGGTGACCCAACGTGGGTGGAACAATGGAGTTTCCACATGGGGGTACGGAAGAGTGACTTTCTGCCGCAGAGGGGGTAGGGGAACAATTAGTCATAGCAGGGGATGCGGTGGGAGTCCAGCATGGTGGAGAGGTACAAGGGTAGGATCAGAACAGGGGGAGGTAGGGGGAGTCTTGTTCTGGTGGAGAGGATTGAAGCAGTGGGGGCAAGAGAACAACTTGGTGGGGTGTATGGGAAGGATCAGAGTGGTGGGGTCAGGAGGAATCTTGGTGTGGCGGAGGGACACAGGGAGAGCATCAAAACAGTGGGAGGGTGGAGGGAGGCCCCTGCTGCCCCACCAAAGCTGACTGTTTTCCCTGCTTTGGTGAGAATCTGATTTCTTTTCCTTCATCTGAGTCCATTTGGACTCGTTGCTGGGATAATCCACATAGTATATAGTCCCAATCAGGGATTTTCACATGTGACCCCTCCAGATCTAGGATAGCCTCCATCCAAATAAAACTTAAGCCCAAGTCATGTTCACCTCTGTTACTCTGTGGCTTCCACCTTTAGGGCACCACTCCTGGAGGTAAATCTGAAAACCTGAATCTTTACATGATCATAGCCCTGCCTCCCCCATTGTTATGATGCCAGTATCATGGTATTGAAACAAACGTTTGCCCAGACAGTGGACTGTGATGAAGTTTCACAAAGTTGTCAAGCTATTTTTTTTTTCAATTGTCTTAGTGGTAGACAGGAGTATTAGTGGCATGTAAACTCCACAGGAGGCTTCACCACATCATCAAGACTAGTTTTGTGACTAACAGATGCAGAGGTGGGTAGAAGATATCATGCTTCCATATGCTGCATTACACTACTTTTTCTTTCTTCCTGTATTTTCTGCAAAATGACTTAGTTAAAAAAGCAACATTGTCTGCATTTTGAGGGGATGCTACTCTCTCAGCTGAAGACCAGGGTAAACAGGTGTGTCTTTGTCTATCATCTACATACATGTAAAAAGAGTACCTGACACACCTCACATGGGAGGCTATTTCATAGCTTTGTGGTTATTACTATGAATATTGGAAGCTATGATCTTGTTTTTGGCACTGAGATGGTCACCCATATGGATGACCTTTATCAGAGGAGGGACAGGGGCAATGTGATCCTATTGGATTTTCTCAATTTGTCATTGGCTTATGGTACCATTGACGACGGTATCCTGTTGGGCCAGCTGCAGGGACAGGGATATGGAGGCACAGTGGTTCTATTCCTATCTCTTGTAGGCTCCAGAAAGTAGGAATGGGAAATTTTTGTTCAATGCCCTGGGAATTTTCTTGTCTGTTGTTCTTCAGCCTCTATAGCTGTGATCAAACAGGATGGATACTTTGCAGTTACTGTGGAGCAGCTCTCAGCCTACCAGACAAGTTTTATGATACTGCACACTACCTGCAAATTAAAACCCATAGTTCCAAAGTAAAAAAAAAGAAAAAAAAGTATTTGCATGAACACCAGCTACAGAGTTTCCCTTTCCTCCACATTTTCCAGGTGTTTGGGTGACCTGTATGACAACATGCAAGAGTTTGCCCTCACCTGAGAAGCAGGGGACTTATCATGGGGGGGGGGGGTCACCATATGGTTGGAAGCATTGGAGAATGTGGGTGCAATCTGCTCTCCCTGCAGAGTGCCTTTATTGAAAAATAAAGGTAAGCTCCAAACGTAAATCTGGAAGTACCACCCTATATGAAGTCTCTGGGAGTGATCATCCAGCATTCTGGAGAAAAGCACCATCTGTATGCTGATGACACCCAGCTCTATCTCTCTGTTCCTTCTGATTTAGGGGAGGCAGTTCAATTGCTTGATTGCTGCAGGAGGAGTACTTGGGCTGGATGTTGACCACTAAATTGAATCAAAAGAAGACAGAGGTACTGAGTGTTATGGGGGGGGGGGTCTCAATTCCAGGAAATTCAAAGCAGTCAATTCTGGATGTGGTTGTTTTGCCTCAGAGAAATAACAGGTGCATGATCTAGGGGTTCTCCTGGATTACTCACTGTCATTTGAGAACCACATGGAAGCGGTAGCCAGGAGTGCCTACCTTCAACTTTGACTGGTTTTCTAGCTTTGTCCTTTCTTAGATAGCGATAATTTGGCCCACATTCTGGTAACCTCCAGATTCAACACACTCTTCATGGCATGGGCTACCTTCGAAAATGGCCTGGGAGCTAGAACTGGTCAATAATGCAGCAGCTGATGGGAGTTGTGGCTGGACACACATCACGGTGGCCCTGAATGATCTGAAATGAATGATCAGCCTATTCATTACAAGGTCCAATTCAAGGTGTCGATGAACATATTAATCCCTAAAAGGCCTGTGTCCCTTTGACACAGGTGTATCTAAAGAAACACCTTCTCTCATACTTTGGAACAGTCTCCTGCTGAAGGTTTACCAGCCACTTGCATTATATGGTTTTTGGCACCTGGATAAAACATACCCGTATTTTCCGGCGTATAAGATGACTGGGCATATAAGACGACCCCCAACTTTCCAGTTAAAATACAGAGTTTGGGATATACTCGCTGTATAAGAAGACGACACCCAGCGTATAAGATGACCCCTGACTTTTGAGAAGATTTTCCTGGGTTAAAAAGTAGTCTTATATGCCAGAAAATACAGTACCTCTTTACTCAGGCCTTTGATACTTAGCTCCCCTCAAGTGCTGTCCAGTCAGGGAGTGAGGAAGGGAGTGTCATATTTATATATCATCTGGTATATATATTATTTTTAAAAATATTTTTATTGTTGTGACTTGCCCTGGGACTTTCAGGTGATTGGTGGGATATTAATACTTAGTTAAATAAAGTATAGAGTAGATGTGTGCTTGTTATTGCTGTTATTTTCTTCCTCATTTAACACAGTCATAATTAGGTATGCATGAAACTACTAGAAGATGAGAAATTAGTCAAATGTGCTGTTACCTTGACTCAGGGCCTTTTCCACTTTGGGAAAAGGGAAATCCCAGGAATCCTTTGGGATGGAGCATTCACACTGTGAGGAGATGCTCCCATCCCAGAAGCATCTCCATGCATGACAGATCATTCCTCAGCCAGATAGCTGTGGAGCACTTTTTCATGCTCCACAGCTATATTAGGCACTGGCCAGTAAAACTTGGCACATGCCTTTCACACCTCTTCTGAGCAAACAGAGTATGCCACAGATGGCACAGGTACGGTTGCATACTGCTTGGGGGAAGCACTGGCTAAGTTTGGAATGGATCCAGCATCCCAAAATGCAAACACTGGACCCATCTCCCATGATCATTACCACCATCATCACTTTACTTCTCAGGGAAGTAAAGGTGCAAATAGGCCCTCAAGCTGGTTAGGAAGGAAGGAAGGAAGGAAGGAAGGAAGGAAGGAAGGAAGGAAGGAAGGAAGGAAGGAAGGAAGGAAGGAAGGAAGGAAGGAAGGAAGGAAGGAAGGAAGGAAGGAAGGAAGGAAGGAAGTCTCTCCATCCCCCCCATGTTAACTATCACAGCTTAAACACCACTTCAGGCTTTCTGGTCTCATAGGTTATAATTTCCTGTTATCTGAGTAAGGATGTTTTAAACAGCTTTTTGTAGATGATTAGGTATTTGCTGATCATTCAGGACAATTTACAAAGATAAATATATGTTAAATGGTTTTCTTGTTAAACCCAATGTAGAAGTAACCCCTCGAGGCCAGACAGTAATTACTCCTAATAACAAATTAAAGCATTACCTACTTCTTTTCCGTTTTTCATTTTGAAGGAGAAATTACCTTACAGAACAGAACACACTTGAAACTGCAGATTCACATTTTTTTTATAAGCCACTTCATTCTTTCTTTTATATAAGATCTAGAAGAAAAAGAATGTACTCATTGAAAAGGACAGACTGTGAGCCATTTATTTTTCAAGCAATGGTGTTTAACTTCTAATGACCTTATAAGAAGCCACCAATTCCATTCTCCTTACAGTAATGCTATGAAGTGGAAGAGATGAGAAAAGGAATCATTGATTTTATGTAAGAAAAACAATGGCATGTATGAATTGTAATTATCCACTAAATGAGGAAATGATTAAGGGAGTACAGTGTTATTTTTGCACCTGAACCTCAGCCATTATGTGACGAGATGCCAGCTTTTGACTCTGAAAGGCCAGAAAGCATTATTTATGGAAAAATATGAAAGATCTGCTATAACCTGAGATACTAACTCTAAAATGACTCTCATTGCCTTAGGTTTTATTAATCTGAAGTGCTGGAATATTTCCCTTCTGTTTCAAAACCTTGGAGAAATTGACTTTAGGCTTAATTGAAATTTTGAGAGTATTAATTCCTTCCAATAGAGGGATAGAGGCAAGGCCCCTTTTTTCACAGCCCTTATTTTGGATTAAGGGGTTGCCTGGTAAACATCTGGGTCTCTAGATTTGCACATTAGTACAGTCCTATGAGGCCTGCCTCCTGCTGGTACAACTCTGTCTGCTTTAGATGGAGGATGAGGCCAAAATAGATGCCTTGTTTGGTATCACTGGTATTCCCATTTTATCAGTTCTTTTATTGGGACCAGTACAAGGGAGGCATGCAGAAACACCAAAGAACATATTTCAGTAGCGTGCCCTACTGAAATGCATCTCCCAAGAGGCCCTGAGACTAGGGACTTTTGTTCTTAATCCTTGGAGATGTGGGAGTGCAATCATAAAACTTGTGTGAGCATTGAGGCCTTGGTGTGGCAGCAGTGGCAGCAAGGTGTTGGGGTGTGTGACGACCCTGGGGAAACAGGTAAGTAGTTTGCTGTAGTTAGAGACATTTTGACAGCTGATAGAAGTGAAGGGGTGTGGCTAACGCTGTTGCTCTCCAAAGGTGGGTGTGAGCCAGCCCAGAGTTCGACTAATGAGAGAGCAGGAACAACAGAAGCCAAGGCATAAAAGGAGCTGTCAGGAGAGAAAGTGGTTCTTGCCTGGGAAAATAACAGACTGTGGGTTGGGCCAGGAAGAAGGGGCTAATTGTAACTGTTGCAGGGGAGGGGCAAAGTTAGAGAGCTCAACTGTGAGAGAGTGCCAGTTAAGAAGGAACACTGAAGCTGCTGATATCATTAAGTGGGCTTGTTTCACTGCGTTTTAAGTGTTATATTTCCTTGAAGAGTGAATCTACTACATTCAGAGCTGTTTACATCTATGAATCTTGTTAGAATGGTAGTCAATGAATTCCCAGTATACTTGAACGGTGAATGCTGAAGAGAAGCTCGGAGACACTAGGGAGAAGTGTAACATTATAACAGCAGTCAGCAGTGAGCTGAAAGGAAAAGCCATCCAGATCTTTTGCTCTGTGAAATAGACAGAAGGGGGGCTGGGGTGGATCGCTGCCAGCACTTTGCCAGAAGGAATCTCTGAGAAAGAGGACCCTGGTTTGGGGAAATAAGCATTGGAGTTGAGGACTACCCGTTACAGGGTGTCATCATTGCTGTTGGCAAAAAGAGGTTACCAGGGTGTTGGCAATGATGGGGAATATTGGTTGTTACCATTGTTGGGGCTGGGATGGTGGGGCCAGGCTGGGTCGAGCCATTCTCTGCTGACTATATTTTATGCTGCTGCTGCTAAGCTTTGACTGATTCAGCTAAAAAAAATATGTGTGAAAGTCATTGCCAACATGCTGGTAACACCTTTTTGCCATCAACAATGATGATACCCCAAAACCTGAAAACCTGTCTCTTGGCTGCACCTATGGTTTCCAGAATTGTCTGCATCACTTTCTCTCACACATTTTCAGTCACCTGGGACAAGCCACAACTGAAATTTTAGGACAGAGACCATGTTCAGTCCTTGAAGGCCAGATGCCCAAATGCCTTTCTGGTTTTTCCAAGCCAAGAGACAAGTTTTTAGGTTTTTGTTAATCTCTTCTCCTTTTGCAAACTTCTTCTTACTTAAAAGTGTTTGCTGTAGAGAAAGCAGGTAACTTTAAATAAGCAGTGTCTTTTTTCACACAGATTTATTTTTAGCTGGAGACTCTGGGATATTTGCTTACTTGTCCCAAACAGTAAGCAGGGCCTACAAAGTTTTGTATGTGCCATAGGATAGTTAATTATTCACTAGGCTGTCATTGCCCAAACTAGGCTGCCATTTCCCAAACTATTTCATTTTGGGAACTTTAATGTGCAAGACTTGGTATTGTGGCCCAGAGATATCACTTTTTAAAATAGTAAATTATAAGTACCTACGAGTAGAGTGCTCTTTTTACAGTGGCTGATCACATGCCTGCTGCCATTTGTGGTTGTTGAAACATCAGAAAGAAGTGGGAAGACACATATTTCTTTGAGGATTGTGGCCTTGGTAAATCCTCACAATACGAAGAAGAGTTGGTGTTTCTACCCTACTTTTCTCAGCCATTTAAAGAGAATCAAGACATCTGACAGATTTCTATTCTTCTCCCCACAACAGAACACCCTGCGAGGTAGGTGGGGCTGTGACAGCTCAGAAGAGAGCTGTGACTAGCCCAAGGTCACCCAGTTGGCTTTATGGGGGAGTGCAGAATTAAACATAGTATTCTCAGATAAGAGTCCAGCTCCTTAATCACTAGACCAAACTGGGTCACAGAGCAGCAGTGGCATGGTGATACAACCGTGGCCGAGAGCTGTGGAAGAAGCTGTTAAAACTCTTCCTAGCATTTTGTTAGAACCTTCCTACTACTACCACTCTTGTCTGCCTCCAGACAGCAGCTGGATATACCAATAGAAAATATTGCTTCCTATCTAGACAGTGATGGTTTCAGCACAGTCTTTGCATATTTTGGTGACATGCAATTTGGGTAATTGGGCTGCTGGCAAATTCCTGCAGGTGCATGATGTGGTGCCCGCTCCCCAGTCAAGGTGGGTATTTAACTTTCCGGACTCTCCAGTCCTTCTGTTATATTTATTTGCTTTAGGTAGCGTTAAAGAAGCCCTTCCCAGCCCTGCACTGCGAAGAATGCCACTTTCACTCCTTCCCTATTAATAAGCTGTGAAACAGTTCCTGTAGCAGCCGACCGTAGCACTGCTCTCTCTCTTCACTCTCTCTCACTCTTAAAGCTACAGAATCCCCTTTTTCACTAATGTTCTGTGTATCACTTTAGGAAATAAATACTGTAGAACAATTTCTGTCAAAACAAGGAAACTGTTCTTTATTATTTACACCTCAGTTATAAATAAAGCAAGGAATGAACAATCAACTAAGCTTGCCTAGCCTCGAGCTAGTGTTATGATCACTTGTGCCTGCCTTCCCAAGACCAGAAGACCAGGATCTATCTCTGTTTCTTTTCACTCGCAAGTGCTACTAGCCCCTTTGTGAACCCTGGACCAAGAAACAAAGCATAGAACACTTCTTTCAGTGTGGCGTCGCCTTTTATACTCTCTGCTCAGCATGCACCATTCCCACACCATTTTCCTTTTGTATCTTGTCTCTTTAGATTGTAAGCCTGAGGGCAGAGTCCTGTCGAAGATTTTTATAATACTTAACCCACCCTGAGACCTCTGCTTATAGGGCGGGGTAGAAATACAAATAAATAAATAATGAATGAATGTTGTTCCAATAGAAACAGGAGGCTTCATATTGCCTGAAAACACAAGACTGAAGTCTTCTCACCACCACTTAACAATTGGATGGGGCAAAGAAGAAAATAAAGAAAATTAGAAGAGAGAAGTATTGTCAAATGCCTCCAACAAAGCAACAGCAAAAGAAAAAAAAAGAAGAAGAAGAAGAAGGAACAGACCAAACTGCCAATTAAAATCAAAATTGGCTTAGAAAACATTTCAAAGGACACAAACCTGGTGCACAGGAGCACTAATCAAGCCTTGATATGACACAGTATACCAGATGATCCTGACCAAGACTTCAAAGATAAAACTGTTGCCATTATACTTAGGAAAGAGTTGACACAATGCCCCTCTAAAATCACCATCTCAAAAAATGTCACCTGAATGGCAGGGCAGGAATTGAAAGAGGCTGATGATGCAGGGGGAAATGTCTACTCTTTCTTTCTTTCTTTCTTTCTTTCTTTCTTTCTTTCTTTCTTTCTTTCTTTCTTTCTTTCTTTCTTTCTTTCTTTCTTTCTTTCTTCCTTTCTTCCTTTCTTTCTTTCTGCAGACTCCAAAAGAAACTAAATCTGCAAATTTGGATGAAAATTGCAATTTGCATGAATATCTGAGTCTCTTAAGGGAATGTCAAAGGAATGCCAAATTTACTTTTGATAAAATATGTCTTGCATGACGTAAGGCTCCAAACAAGCCTTTATTCTAAATTCCATTTCAAAAGTTATTGGAATCAATCTATTAATAAAAATGTGGGCATAATATTATGTAATAAAATAGAAATGATAGCATAATTTAGGCAAATATAAATGAAAGTTGTGCAATATTTAGATCTCCATAGTATTTGTGGAACAACTGCCATGCTGAGCAGGAGGAAGGCAGGCATTTTACATTGGAGGTGGTTCCTTTCCTAGTGGATGGACGAGTAACCCTGGAAAAAATGCACCCTCTCTGTCTCCATTTTTGAGTCTAGGCACACCATTTTTAGCAGCACCTCCATGCAGGGTGCAAAATCACACCCTTCCAACAAGACACCTTGGACAACTCCAGCACCAGCAAAAGGGGCAGTGCTCTCATCAAAAGGCACCTGCTGTCATTGAGAACGGAGATGGATATTTTCTTCAAGGACTATGGGCATCCTTGGGTGGTAGGAGGAATTGCAGTTGAAGCTTTTATTTAATGGACAAAGAGAGAGATGAATTCATGCCATATGTTTTCTTTGTTTCACATATTTGTTCCTTTTTTTGTGAATTTTAAGATTCTTGAGGGGAATTTTTTTATTATGATATTCTAACAGGTTTTCTATGAGTAAGCTCCTAGTAATCTTGTTGGTGTTAATAGTAAGATAGTAAGCTTCAGGTAATCTGTTTTCTCCTTTAATGTCAATAGAAATACTAGTTTTTAGCCTTCAGTGTAGTTACTTTATGCCCAGTTATTTGCCTATAAATATGCTCCATCTAAATGGCAGTAAGAGTTAGGAAAGAGTTGACTACATGGCAGAACCTATAGTATTACACAACCATTGCATATGGTAGAAGGTACTACCAACTGTTAGGAACTGTGTTTATGATTTATAATATTTTATCTTTTTCAAGATTAAATACCATCTTTACATTAATTTGGTCTTATTTTAGAAAAGTAATTCTAGCCCTTGGAGGCATCAGGCCAGGCCACAGACTGGTTTGGACCAGCACTTTCATGCATATGGTACTGTTTCAGCCCATTGCTTTCTGTATCTATAATCAGTGGACTTGGCTGTTCCAGATGCTCTGATTCCAATCACAGAAGGGTAAGTGTAGAAAAGTGCTTTAATCGCAGTACATGTTTTCAACTTTCATATAAATGTACGGTATTTTAATATTTTAAAATGTCTGTGCTATTTTTCCCCAGAGAACTTTGGTTATTAGGCAGACACAGAAATTCAGGGATTAATAAAGAGATAAATATTGGTAGAGGTCCACTCAGCCCAGTCAAATGCTTTGTATGCATCTAGGAAAATGCAAGCATCCAAGAAAATAATGGCCAAAATATTGTAGGTTTGTTTACTGTTGCTTAACACTTTTAACAATGTCCACATGTTTATTTAGGTATCTGTTCCATCCATATACCTAAAGCTTTATGGCATGCCACAATAAATTGAACATTAATATAGTGATAAAAGCAGTTATGCAGACAATTAAAATAAGTGAAATATGCTCAGACTAAAAATGTGTAGTGCACTGAGGCAGTTCCAACTGCCTTTTGAGCCAAAGGCCTATGGAATCAATGGATTATCTTTGTGATAATATTCTTGAGGCTAACACAGTTAAAACAGATATCAAACAGACATTGTCAAAGTAAAATAGTGATTCATCTTGTCTCGGTTTGAGAAATGAAAGTTCTCATCTTCAGAGACACATCTTGGTGACATGCTTTTGTGTACTCCCCAAACTTCTGCAGCATAATCCTGAACAGATGCCATTTGTGTTTTGTTCCAAGGGCAATACTAAGGAACCAGTATGTGTAGCTTCAACTCCTGGTACTTAGGAACACAGCCTGAACAGAGAAATGTCCACAAGGTTTCTGTTTTTATAAGCTTTACTTATCCACGGTTCCACAAGTACAAACTGATTTAGAATTCTCATCAGAAAGCCCCTTTTTCACTTGCTTTTCACTTTCTCTGAAGATTGGCTTCTTGTTGGGAACCAACTTTCTCTAGCTTCCTTTTTCTTGTGAACCAATTTTCCCTAGCTTCATTTTTTTTGTGAACCAATTTTCTCATCAAGAGAGATACTTTTCTCCGGTCTGTCTCACAAACAAAACTAACTACAGAGTTAGAATAAGAACCCAGGAATTTCCCAGAGTTCCTTTCATATTCTTAAAGATACAGAGTCCATTTTTGCTCGCCAAAACTGATGCAATAGAAAACTATTTTAACCTTAAGGAATCCATGATTCAGAGCATAAAGGATGCTCTCGAGGCATAAAAATTTGCACCGCACACCACCATGCTCAGAATCAGGACCCACTAGTCCATCAGCAGACTAATTTAATGAGTTTAGCAGTGATCCCATTAGGACCTCCTTAATCAAAATTATGCTCCCATTTAAGCAAATGGAGCATACAAGTGAGATGTGTGGCCTCACAGACCCATGCTGTTCAGGGCTACTTGGTTATATACGGTAATGCACTCACTAGTGAACTCCATCCGCATGCTCCCACTGCTATCCCAGAGCTTGCCAATCCCTCCCTGAAGTTAACTGGCTAAGGAATGCTAAAAAGAAGCCCATAGATTGACTGGGAGAGGCTAGGTGGCTGCCAAACAGTAGCACCCACTCTCTCTTCTGGGGGTGGTGCTGTGAGTGGGCATGGTGATGCAACTGCAGCTGTGCAATTGCATGCTACATCCATATTGCAAGACTCCTGATGTTGCTACCATCATTGCCAGGGTGATCATCCATCCTGCCCTGATCTCCCCATCTCTATTTCAAGTGCTGCTGGCCTGTTACAGGGCTGATCCAGCACTTGACACATGGATGGCCATTACTGCCTCTCAGCCTTACCAGCCTAATATGATATTGCAATACCATGCCAAGCTGTTAAATGTGAATGGTGACTATGAGGCTCAGATCATCAGTATGGAGCCCTTAATTCTAAGTGTTCATGCCGAAAGGGCCAAAAATAACATTAAAACAGTTTTAAAACTAGTCCGCCCAAAAGTTATTTAAATGCTTGAGTGAATAAATAGGTTTTCATCTGTTGCTGAAAAGCATGTAGGAAAGGCTGGTTCAGCACTTGGGTGCCATCACCAATAAGGTGTTTTTCCTTCTGTCCACCTGTGTTAAACTTGATTTATGGAAGGCAAGGAAATACAGATTGGGGCCGTTTTTTGCAGATCTAAAGCTATGAGTAATGGCATAAAGAATAAAACGCTTCTCTAAATTACACAGAAAAGACAATGGACAGCCAAAGGAAAATCAGGGAGTCACATTCCAAACATCTCAAAAGAATAAAAAATTGCTTCGCTTTGTCTGTGGAAGACCTAAACATTTGCAGAAAATATATTTCAGAAGTAAGAGTTTATAGACAAAAAGCAAGCTAAACCATATTGCAAAGAGAATCAATTCCCTGGGACATAGTGTATAAAACAAACAAGCACTTTGGAATTAAAGCAACTAGGCATAAAACATATCTTGCAAGAACAATATCTGAAGCTAACTCTAAGAAATACTTAGGTGCCGCAAGCAACTTTTTCAAGGAAAGGGAACAATTTACAGTGCCTGACAAAAGTTCTGTCGCTTATCCATGTTGTTGAAACCAAAGCCTATAACCTGACTTAAAATTCATCCATTGGTTTTAGAAATGACTCATATGAAAGCTGAAACCCTCCCAAATGAGGTTTTTAAAAAGAAAATAAATTTGCTTCACTGCTGAAATATTGATCATTTAAGGAACACAGAAAGGTCAGATTTTGGCTAGACAAAAGTTTTGTCGCCCTCTGCAGAGGTAATGTGAAAATCAAACAGATAATTCACTTCAAATACAAAGATATGTTTCATAACATTGGTGAATGAAGTTGTGGTGCTATTAGAGCCATATTTAATATTTTGTGTGACTTCCATGAGCCTGAAGGACTGCATCCATGCATTTCGGCAATGATTCATACAATTTATTGATGAAGTCATCAGGAATAGTGAAGAATGCAGTTTTACATGCCTCCCAGAGTTCATCAAGATTCTTTGGTTTGGTGTTCCAAGCTTCCTCTTTCATCCTACCCCAAACATGCTCAATGATGTTCATATCTGGTGACTGGGCTGGCCAGTCCTGGAGCACCTTGATCTTCTTTGCCTTGAGAAACTTTGGATGTATGAGATGGAGCGCCATCCTGCTGCAAAATTTGACACCTTTTATGATTGGGAATGTGAGAGGTAGCTAATACGTCTTGATATTTTAGGCTATTGATATTGCCTTCCACCTTGCAAATGTTTCACACACCCCTATACTGAATGTAACCCCAGACCATGATCTTTCCACCACCAAACTTAACTGTTTTCTGGGTATATCTTGGATCCATACGGGCTCCAGTAGGTCTCCTGCAGTATTTGCGGCAGCTGTGGTGTAATTCAACTGAAGATTCATCTGAGAAATCCACCTTCTGCCACTTTTCCAGCGTCTATCTGTTTAGTAGGCTGTGGGCCTTGGCAAATACCACACAGTTTTTTAATTGCCTTTTGTTTAGTGCTAGCTTCTGGGCACTGATTCGACCATGGAGGCCATTTCGAGACAGAATCCTACAAACTGTTCTAGTTGACACAGGGACTTGAGGTGACCAGGCCTGTTGGAGCTCTGCTGCAGTGGAAGAAGGGCTGGCTTTTGATTTCCGAACCAACAAACGTTCCTCCTGAGCAGTCGTCTTGTGGGGTTTGCCGGACCTGGGCTTGTCAAAAACATCTCCAGTCTCTTCAAATCTTTTTTTAATTCTTTGTACTTGACGCTGAGACACATTAAAGGTGCCAGCCACCTCTGCAGAGGATCTGGTCTTCAGTCTCCTTTGGTCGCAGGGTGGATTTTTGGCATGTTGTCAGAGGTCAAGTTGCATTTCAAGTGAAGGTCTGGAGTGCTGGAGTTCTTTTTATACACACCCACTAATTATCTGATCAATTAGTGAGCACAGGTGAGGCTGTAAACTAGGATTAGGTGCATTATATGACAAGGCGACAAAACTTTTGTCTAGCCAAAATCTGACCTTTCTGTGTTCCTTAAATGATCAATATTTCAGCAGTGAAGCAAATTTATTTTCTTTTTAAAAACCTCATTTGGGAGGGTTTCAGCTTTCATATGAGTCATTTCTAAAACCAATGGATGAATTTTAAGTCAGGTTATAGGCTTTGGTTTCAACAACATGGATAAGTGACAGAACTTTTGTCAGGCACTGTATAGGTCTAGATATGTTTAGTAAATGCAGTTTTAATATATTCAGAAGGGAAAGACACTGAAATTGTGTTGCAAACTTGAAAAAAGAAAGACCATGATTTGCTGAAGAAGCCCCACATGTTCTCACTTTTAAATTTTGTGCTTTAAGAATGCAGAGTGAAAACTTTCTTGTAGTTCTGGTACCTTCAAAGGTGCAAGGAGTTGCAACACCACACAATAAGGCCTTTTCTGTGGCAGGCCCCTGACTTTGGAATAACACCTGGGGCCTTTCAGCACTTGGGCCCATAGTTTGGTTCCTGTGTGCTCCCAGATGGGACAACTGCAATGGAGTGGGGCTGTTTCCCACTCAGAAATGGTCCCTTCCATGCAGGTGCACACTGGAAACAAATGGCATGTGGAACATGATTTTGTGCTCCACATGTGTGCTTACTGCACCCAGCTTGCCCAGTATGCCCCCATCTTCACCTCTTGTCTTTTTTCAGTTATGAGCTTCATCTCTCTAGAAAGTTATCGATTTCTATCCTTGTAAGTGGTTCTAGAAACGTACAGTATTTTCTTTTGCAAAAAAGAAGTTTCTTAGGTTGAACTCATATTTTGCTCCTGTTAATCACACTCCTTTCTCTATTTCATTTTAACTCTTTCTTTGACTGAACACTGGGCTCAAAGTGTGGTTGCTCAGTGGTCCTTTAAAAAAAACAAACATTTCTGCAGTATTTTCTAAAACCTTATATCTGTTGCTTCCTTGTGAGTATCCCTGTGGTGTATGCTCCACCCCAGAGTGGTTGAGAGTCACCCGAATCACCGCTAGCTGTGGAGCAGTTTAACTGAGAGTGCTTAGAGCACCATTTTGGAACCATATCTTGATCTGTATCAGCAGTGGGTGCAGCTTCTGTTTTTCTGCACTACTGTGCAGACCCCAGTGTCTTAGGGCTTTTTCACACTTCGAATTCCTTGGGAAAATAGTTTGGGAGTCCACACTTTGGGAGGCACAAAGCATTTGAAACTTAGTTGGTACTTATCTATGCACTAGCTAAGTGTGAGCCAGCTTGGTTTAGTGCTTAGGGAGCCGGACTCTTATCTTGGAATACCGGGGTTGATTCTGCACTCTCCCACAAAGCCAGTTGGGTGACCTTGGACTAGTCACAGCTCTCTTCTGAGCTCTCACAGAAATATTTGTCAGACACTTTGAGTCCCCTTAAATGGGTGAGAAAAGCAGGGTAAGAAAGCCAACTTCCTTCTCCTCTTCCTCCTCCTCCATTAAAGGGGTTTCTGTGGAGCTATGGCAAAGGTGCCAGAGCAATTTACATGGCAACTGGGTGCCACATCTTATTACACATCCATGCATCTTCAGGCCATGCTAGGACACTAACGTTCAATTGCATATCAGAAATTAAGACTCTGTGAGTTTATGAATTTCTGTGAGTTTATGAAATGTCTTACACAGTTTAAATTTTACGTTAATGTTGTTAAAGACAGGATGTCCTGTTAAAAAGCAGAAGCAGATGGTTTTGCTTTCAGGTTCCCTTTTTCACAGATTGCACAAGGTAAGAAATGATGGATGTGATGAGCAAAATAAGAGCTCATCTGCTGGTTAAAAAAAATGTGTGCATCTATGAGAAAGAGTGAGATATAAAGAAATAAAAGCAAACTGCCACCTTAAAATTCAAGTATTTTTAAAATCTCTTAAATATTGTTTCAGTTGGGAAGTGAAATCAGCTTTTACTTAAAGTTTTAAGTATTGGCCTACCACAACCTGATGAATTTGAAAAATAAAAATAAAACAGAATACAACAGTAAGCTTAAGACTGTATCCAGACAGGCAGGGGCTGAAATGTGGAATTACCTCAGGGCTATATTGAGATTGGTGCATGTATGCATGGCAACCCTACATAACCCCAAGGGTAAATCCCACAGCATCACTATTCCAAGAAAAAGAGCTCCCAATCCAGGTTTTCTTCGAATAGTGATATGGGTTTACCTGCCTTGGACTCTTGCTTCCAGAAGCTGCCATCTTGAACATGACCACTATGTATGTGGAGGGCCAAAAATACGCACCACCAAGCTACTTGGAAGTATGTGCCATGCCATCACAGGAGCAAGGACCTAGATAAGTAAGGGTCCATGTTTGTCCTGCCATTCTCTTCTTGCCTTCTGGATGCAAGCTCAGCTAGTTTGATTGCACTCACGCCAGTTCAAATACTGAGCTTATTTGGGAACATATTGACCAAAAGGATCAGCATAACAGTACTTGAAATGAACAAAAGGAAGAAAAATCAAGGAAATATGAATGCACTGAATTTCAAATATTTGGCAAATTGCATTTCCACTTAACCTTTGTCAGTTAATCCACCAAAAGATAAGTATACATGCTTATCTTTATAATTGGTAGAGACTCCAATAATATGTTTTCACTGTTGTAGAAAGATCTGCACAATTTATCCACAGAAGATCAAAAAGCATTTTTGACTGCAAGGACCTTCCTCAAGATTTAGATCAATATCTTTTCTTTCTTTCTTTCTCTTTCTCTTTCTCTCTCTCTTTCTCCTTTTTTTACCACAAGTGGCTGAAATTAAATACAAGATGTCTGATGCTAAGTGTCACCAGTTACAATGGCCTTTGATATAAAGAAAGTGTTGCCTTGTAGATAACTTTTGAATAACTTTTAAATTCTATAGTAACTTTCCTCTTAGTGTGTTTATAATAGGTAAACTAAATAATATGACTCAACCCTACAACAGGAACACTTTTTTTTTTGCTTGATTTATGTTTTCTGTGGGGTTTCTTTTAAAATGTTCCACAGATGCCTCAGGAGAACCAGCCAATTCTGCACATAAAGAGCATGGCAGAAGAAACTGGCCAGAGAGACTCCTAAGAGTAGTAAAAGAAGGGATAAGTCTAGATCAGACACTAATAATGACAGACTCAATTAGGGATTTTCCGCCCTCCATTTTGCCCTTCTAGGCTCCACATCATTTGGAAATATTGCACAGATATATGTCACTCACTATTGATAGATTTATCTGACTTCCTGTCAAATCCATGCACATTGACAAAAATCAATTTTGCTGTTTTTGTCACAGAAATCTACACTGGCATTTTTCCCTGTGGAGATTTGGCTAGTCATTGTCAGCATGAGGTGCCAGCTAGCGCTTTTTACTGTTTTTTACTGTGCCAGCTGCTTCCTTGGCTAAGGATCTTTTGGTTCAGATTGTAAATGCAGGCAAAAAATAAAAAAAATATAAAATAAATCCATATCCACCTCGGCCTGCTCGATGGAAGATGACAGAGGGTTGATTTGTGAATTCTTTTTGCGTGTCTTAGAACTGATAGCAGCAGCTAATGTGGATGTTTGAAGATCAAAAAATGAAACAGGAATGAGTGTCCTTGGTGGTTATTTGAAAATTCCAGTTACCAAACTTAAGCTCTTTGGCAACAAAGCAGCAACTGTGAATCTGGCAAACCTGAACCAGTCAAGAGACGTTTTCGCATTACTCCCGTTCCATTTGGAACGGGAGTAGGACGGGAAGCTTAAGACAGCTCCCGGCGCTTTCCCCTTTCACACACAGACGCGCCAGAACGCGTGTAAACGCGTTCCGGAGCGTCTGTGTGCGAATGCTCAAAGCGCCGGGAGCTGTCTTAGCCGGCAAAGGCCGGCCAGGGGCGCGGAGACAGCCGCGGAGGCAGATCGACAATCAGCTGATTGTCAAACAGCTGATTGTCGAAGCCGCGCCGGCGTCGGAGGCGGCCGCAGCTGTTCGGGAGACAGAAGCAGGCGCGAATGCTTCTCCTCCCGAACGCCTGCAGGCGGCTCGTCCGCGTTCGAACGCATGTAGAGCACTTTAAAGTGCTCTACATTTCGAACGCGAGAAAGACAGCTGCGGACACGTCGGAGCGCAAGCCGCGCTCGGGCAATGCGGATGCCGTGTCCGCAGCTGTCTCCCACGCGTCCCGTTCACCCCCGTGCGAAAACGTCTCAGGTTCGCGCTCTTCATTTTATAAGAGGTTTTCATTTGGTTTGAGTTAAGATTTGACTTTCCTTTACCTAAAATTTAGTGCGTGGTCAGGCACAACATTTAATTAGTTTCCAGGTCATGTTCAGTTCTGGCTGCCCTGACAAAATACTACCTTTCCATTTCCTGTATTTTGCTTCTTTTTTTTTCCTGGACTAAATCGACCAAAATTGGTCAATTTTGCATGCAGATTCACTGATTTCTTAGTACTTTTCATATTGTTAGTGCACTTCATTTTGCAGATGTCTCCAAAGCATACCCCAAACAGTATTAACTTCCGCTCTCCAGCCATTCCCAAAGAAGACTGATAGGCTGTATTGTGCCGTTTGTGCTGGAGTACAGGTATGCTGTGCACAAATGTGATTTTCAGGATTCAATTTGAATCAAATACTCAAAAATTTGATTCAATTCAAATCTGTTAAATTTGAATTTAACCAAATTAGATTCGATATGAGCAAATTTGAATCTGTTTGTTTGAATTTTTCATTTGAATTTGGTCTTACAAATTTTGACATTTGCAGATACCCCTACACATTTTCCCTGGATCTGTACACATCTGTACACATTCATACATGTCCATATGCATCCCATAGTTATCCCATATACAACCCGTTCTCATCCAGTATGGATCCATACAAATGCGTATGGAGGCGGGAAAGATGCGGATCTTCAAGTACGCATCGTGTACGAACCCGTACACGTGTGAATGTCTGAATAATTTGAATGAATAAATCTAAAATTCAAAATTCAGATCAAAACTTTACATTCAAATCTAAGGACATTCGGTTTGAATTTGAATGTTGAAATTCGGTCGATTCGGTCAAATTTTGAATGCATTAGAATATTCATGCACATCCCTATCCTGGAGCGTAATCTAGATTACGTTAGATTAAGGCTGCATCCACACCATGGTATCTTAACCACTGCAGTGAGTATCCTTCCTGGGGGTGGGATGGATAGTCCAAGCTGGAAAGTTTCTCCTTGGAGTCCGTGAGGGACAGTGCTGTGACAGAGTGACACCTTCAGTACATTGAAACAAGTCTAGAATTTCAGTCACAGATTAGTATTATGATTGGAAACCCACTGTAGTTTCAGCCCCTAGAGCAATTGTGCCTGTAGGTCTTCAGGCTGCTGTGTTTACTTTCTTACACAGTTGCAACGATCAACTTTTCTCATTAGGACAGACTGAGAAAAGCTGGAACTGGTTTACAGTTAGGTCACCCTCATTGGATAGCAGCAGCATTTTGTCTAGCCTGTCATACAGGTGCCCAGAAGAGAGCCAGAAATTACTTCTTTTGATTTTTGGAGGGAAAACCAACAATAGGTTTGTGCTAGATGAGGTTTACATAGAAAGCTGCGAATGTTAAATACTCTAACTTGCAAGGCCAGCTTCTGTCCAGCAGTGAGAGAAAGGGAAACACAACAGAAGTTGAATGGAGAATGTACCTCATTATGAAGTGATTCACAAGCACTATGCAGCCCTGTCTGTTCCTAGTCGCAAGGCCAGTTAGGAACCAGGAAAGAATGGCAAATGATGTACATTCTCTATTCCATTTCCATCACTTTCACCAACCCATCACCTTGCCCTCATTGTCATGGGGAGGCTGGGTTTGTGGAATACAACATCTAATAATCCTAGGCCCCTTTATGTGGTTAGCTAATGCCAAATTTCTATTTGGCATGAGTGTAGCCAACAGGTACTGTCACTGGCTTAAAAGTAGAAAGATTAACAGAACTTCAGATCACAATCAGATAGGTTAAGAAACAAACAAATAAACAACTAACAGAAATTCTGTGGTCAGATTCCCTTATTGTTAATTTTTTTGTCTCACTTAAAGATATACAGAGGTGCTGTTTGTGCCTAAAAGCTTAGATTTCTAGGAAAGCTAGAAAGCCCTAAGAAGCAAAGATATCAAGAAGACCTTAATATTCTGGAAGGGAAAAGCTACAAGGAGACCAAGGGTGTTTCTGCACAGGCCGTTAGAATGCATTTAGAAATACATCAAAGACACATACAGAACACACTGGAACTTACCTTCTGCATTAGAGGCCAGATCTGGAACACTTCAAGGACACCGCTTCCACACAGGCTTGCGCGAGATCCATCTCTAATGTGGTCTTGGTGCCGCTAAAACCGGTTTCCGGGAAGACCTGAAAAATTAGGTCTTAATCCATTCTTGCATGAAAAATCAACCTCAAAGGAGGACGCTTCTGCACACGAACAGGAGAGGGAATGGATGTGCCTCTGGCCGCCATGTTGGGAAGGGCGGAAGCAGGACTGCCTGCTTCCGAAGCCCCTCCCCTGCGTGCCGGGTGCCACCGGAAACACAGAGTGACTGGCAGCTCGCCGCTCCAGTCCCGCAGTTAAGATTGGGTATGGTGGCTGGTTTTGCATTGTGAGCAGCGGCATATCCCAAGCTTCAACTCAACTACCTGAATGCTCATGTCTGGGAGCATCTGCCTCACTGCAGCAATGGTTATATTTGCTGGGCTGTTGCTATGGGCTAAAACACAGCAAGCATAAACTGTTTCACCAAATTATTTGCGTTCACATGCAGGTGACTGGTTCGGTTTGGTTAAATTTCTGAATATTCAGACAACCACATGTTCAGATTGATTAACATTTTGAATAAGAACTGAACTTTGCATGTCTCCAGAAAGAACAGACCAGCAATTGATGGTAATCTCTTCTGCTTAGAAAGCATTTAGCATAGAAAAACTGGTTATGTCCTTCAATTTGATTCTTATGTTCAGTTGGGCAACTTGTTCCCGCTTTCCCTACTTTTCATTATATATTCTATTCATTTGCTTTAATCTGGTTTTGGTGGGTTCTGTATTTACCACCCCATACCTATTTATCTCACTACTCTTCCTACTTTAATTACAGATGGAGTGCTGAGAGGCTGTTAGGAGGATACTGCCAAATATCTGCCAATGGCAGTGGGAAAAAAATGGGAACTGAATCATAGACCAAGAAGTGACAGCTTAGTTCCAATAATGAGCAGAACTCTGGTCTCAGATCATTTCTACTCGGAGAATAAAAAAGGTAATTTGGATTGATCTTTCTAGGTAAAGTAAAAGTTTTTTTTAAAAAAATCTTCCCTTTGCCATACAAAGTTAGAATAAGCTCTCACATAAAAGTTCCTAAAAAGTTGCCCCTGGAAGGTATAATATAGGTAGCATAGTGCAAAATAAACAGTGAATTTGAAAAAAACACCAAAAGTTTAAAAACATTTCTGGTTCTGTGTTTTTTATTTACAGTACATAATAAAAGAAGAGTCCTGCTGGATCAGCCACAACCAATCTAGTTCAGCATCTTGTCTCACAAAATAACCCAACAACTGCTTCTGGGTATTCTCAAGCAGAAGACAAGGGCAAACCTTCATCTGCAAATGGCCTTCAGATGTGTCCTGCCTGTCTCTCCAATCTGGAGGCAGTATCTAGGAATCAGTCCTAGTAGCCATTGATCCACCTGTCCTCCATGAATTTATCTAATCCATTTTTAAAGCTATCTAGGCTAGTTACTGTCACCACCTCTTCTGGTAGTAAATTCTCTGTGGATTTTTTTTTTAAAAAACACCTTTCCCTCCTGCCATGAGTTTAATAGAATGTCCCCCTTTATTTAGCGCATATTCATGAAATTATTTTCCATTTGAATATCCCTTAATGCCTTGGATACACACACACACACACACTTTTCAAATCCACTGTTTCCTTTTAGGTACAGCATTGCAGTATTTTGTTTTGCTTTTTGTAAATAGGCTTTCCATCTTTTTTCACATATTCCTTTATAAGCATTTCCAACTGCAATTGAAACTTTGACAAACAAAGGGGGGGGAAACCCACAACCCTTTGTAGTTTTATTTCACCTTTTTCCTATTTGCATTTTCTACAGAAACATTACTAAGAGGAACTTTGGATTTCCATAACCAAGAAAGCCCTGGATTGCAACTTAAATTAACAGGCACAGAGTTGCTATTTAAACTTACCTGGCACAGTTGTCTCCACCAGATGTAGGTCTGCTATCACATCATTTGATCTGCCGACAATATGCACTGCTTTTAAAAAGCGGGGGTAGGAAATGCCTAGGTGACTCTTATCCAAATCACACATACTCTTTTGGTTAAGGATGAAACGTGAGACTGAATTTAGCCTTTAATTACATTTCCTTCCTTACCTCCAACAAACAAAATTTTATAACCTTTCCAATGAAGAAAGCCATATTTTGTGAATTACTTGCTTGGAATCTTCCCAGGAGCAAAGTTACTTAGGAAACATTCTATTATTTGGATTAATCAAAGGTACAGGCTCATTTTCAAGTATTTGCCCTACTCCTTTTGTCTGTTATTCAGGGGTAGATGATGTGTGAGACCATTTTCTTTTCTTTTTCTGAAGGTTTAATTTACTGCTACCTGGCATACAGGAAGGATTTCTGTGATTAAAAATGTCATCATCTAGAACAAGACATCTTGTGTTGCATACAGAGATGCATAGGGGAATGTTACTTTCATTGTCTGGCTGAACAAAGCTCAAAATATTATTATTGTTGTCATTGTTATTATTTATGGAAATGAACAAGAAGCAGGAAACAACAGAAATGTTTAATTCCTTCAAAAACTAAAACAAGGCAGATTAAACAACTATCTAAATTTAAATTATTTAAATTTGTCTTCCTTAATAACCTATGTCTGTCACCACTTCTTCCCCTTTGCTTTTTCTTTTTCTTTAGCTCTAGGGGAATGGCTTTGTTCTGCAAGGATTAAAATATGAAAAAAAATCTACATTTTAACATGTGATTAAACAAGCAACACTAAGTATTAAATCTAAGTCCTCTGTACTTTGAGAAGCATTTTTACAAGTGGAGAGTTATTCCGCTTAGACGGATCATCCATTTCCCAGAACCTTTTAAACCTGCCTAATATATTGAATGTCAAAAAGGGCTATAAAATCTCTCTTAACTATTGATATCTATTTGTAGATGGCAGTATAAGTCCTGACATGTATTTGAATAAGCAAATGGCTTTATCAAACTAAAGATTCTGTGCTTCAGTCTACTAATTTCCAAGCAATAATGCATTATCAGTCCCAGATTTTATTTCAGGCTACAGAAGGTGCTATATGCATCTAGTAAATTCAGTGGGGCCTTTACAATCAACCTCAAGAGCATGTTAACTCTACCTATAGCTTTAACTTTCTGCACTTGAAAACCAGTCTAGCTCTTGCTAATGAAAATTCTGTAAATTTCCAAGTTGCTGCATCTTCATGTAATCTGCTGAAACCATGCACTTCCTTGATAAATTCTCTTATAAACAAAGAGCACAAGCACTTGGCTTGCAGGTAAAGAATTCAGTCAAGACCTGGAACCTTTCTGCATGTAGACCTGTTCTGAAATATATCCCAGAATAGAGCCCTACTCTCTGCATGTTTGTGCAAGCTATGGCAGGCACCAAGCAAGGCCTGTCATAGTGTGTATTAGCATGCAGAAAACAGATCCATATCCCAAGATATATTCCAGAATAAGGCCAAGTGCAGAAAGGGCTCTGTTTTCATCTTACCAGCTCTGTACAGGAATTGCTTACTTGTTAGTGTAGAAGATTTCTGCCTAGTTCACCTGTCCTTGTCAAATATGTATTTTATTATAGAACCCAGAAATTTGTGTCATACCAAGTAGACAGGCCACACCATAATAAAATCCTCATCCTTTAAAACTCTTGGTACTTTTGGTCCACGTGCAAAAAGGGGGCTTTGGTGAACTTATAAACAAGCTTCCATACCATGGCATGTTGTGTGTGCTTCACAGAATGCTCCTGAGCTGAAAGGAGTACCGTAATTTGGGACAGGAAAGGGATAGAGATTGCAGTGCATCCTGGTGGACATCCCTATCTACCTTCAGATCGGGGGGGGGGAATGTTAACCCACCTGCAAAGTTGCAGTCCAGGGACATTCAGCCACAGAAAATAACACCAAAATTGAACCATTTTATGGACTCTGCGAAAATGTCACTGGACTTCAGAAAGGGGCCTGAGTGGATCCATTCACTGCTGCTGTCTCTATGTGACAGCAGAAATGGGACACAGCATGGCTTGAAATTGGCCTCTTGCCAAACTATGGTTAGATGTGGCTTCATGCCCAAGAATGGGCCGGGTCAGGCCCCCTGTACCAGCATAGTCTGGGAATGCATGTGGCAAGATACAATTGGCCTATATGAATGTTAGTCTCAGAAGCTCCCACATGTGAGTACTAGGGCCCTTTCTACCCTGGGCCTTTTCTGGATTATATCTCAAAATATGAGCCTGCCATCTACATGCTGGTGCAGACTACAGCAAACCCTGCCTGGGGCCTCCCATAGTCTGCACTGGCATGCAGCAACCTACTGTTTTAAGTATATATGTGTTACATACTTTCTAAAATTGATTTAAGGATGCATGAAGTAAACTACGATTGGGGACTCCTGACTAGATGCTATCAACAGTTCAGCTATAAAGACAGAGGTGTGTTACGTATACTATTAACCCTTCACATGGTTGTAGTACTCAAGAGCTTAGTAGTTTATATCCTGTTTAAAAATAAAGATCAGCCTCAATGGTCCTATTGGTATTATTTTCTCCAAGTGGGAAATACAAACCGTACCCAGCATTCACATTTTTCTTGGTTTGTTACATAGTTATTGCTAAGTAGTGTCACAATGGGCATGCAGTTTTATTCAAAGACTCAGAAGCGGCTTACCATTATTTTCTTGTGAGAAGTTGCTGGGGGCTGAACTTTGGACCCTTTATTTTGCACATAGTGTGTTTTTCTACTTAGCACTAAAGGACCCATTAAGGGTCCTTAATTGGTCCTCTAGTGCTACTGGAAAAAAAACCTAGCACTAGAGTGGGTCCTTAAAGGGTCCTTAATAGGTTATTAAAGGGTCCTTAATGGGTACTCTAGTGCTAAGTTGAAAAACACCCATAGTAGGCCTACCATTGAATTGCAGGTGCACCTCCTTGCCAGCTGCAGATTCCACACTATGAGCCCTGGTCCAAAGGGGTTCCTGTTTCTTTCTTCAACAGTGTGTTGCATTCAGCATGTCTTCAGATTTCATATCATAGAACCTGTAGTACAAAGAAATTCATGCAAGTCAACAAGTCCAATAATCTATCCTATAACATAGTATTCTCCATACTTCTGTGTAGCCCATCACCTTTGAGCCAAGAAAGGAAAGGGTTAGCATTTCAGTTAGAACAAGAAATGAAACAGTGTGTTCCTTTTCTCTCTCTTAAGGTTAAATGCCCAGACCAAGGCTGTGATCAGACAGAACAGCAGCAGTAGCTGGGGGTTCTCAGAGGAGGCTTTGGGGTTGGAAAGATTCACACAATAGTCTGATCCTTTCCCCTCTCCTGAACATTATGTGCAACAAAGGGTGGATTAGAGAAGGCTTGAAAATATGCGGGCCACACACACTGTATCTCTTAGGCAGCCATTTGCTATGTCTGAATACAACCAAGAGAAGACAGGCAAATGTGAAGACCTGGTGGTGTGGAGTGCTACCTCGAAAGTCTAGCCTGAGGGAAACAGCAGTCCCCTCTTCTTTCACTTTTGGCTCAGAGGTAAAGAGCCATATGGAAGTATGGAGAGAGCAAACAAAGCAGCTGGTTGGTAGATGGGGAAATAGCTTATTTTCTGCCCACCTGCTCTGGCAAAGAAAATGATTTCTGAGAGCCTCACTAGGCACAGGTCTTAAGATGGATTTGAACAGTTTCCGCTGCCTAGAAATCACACCTAAAGAGGAAATCTCATGGCAAACATGAATTATAGCCCTTGTAATCCACTTTTTATGTAGAGTGCCCCCCAACACTCCCCCCCCCAAAAAACCATGTCCCTTACCTTCAACTGCTTCATTTTCACATAGTGACAATAAATGCAATTTTGTAGAAGCTTCCAGGGAGGAGGAGAAGGCATTACTTCTCCCCCTGCTATTTTCCACATCAGCCAATCATGAGTGATGTTGCATGACACTAGTTACAACCTTGTTTGCTTGTTTTCCTTTTAATTTCATGCTGGATTTTTTTTTTAAGGGGGGTAAGATGTTTCGTCTTCCTACCCCCTGTCACCAATCATATGCAACAGTTGCTATTATTTTTTGTTTGTTTTATTTTACTTTTACACAGAAGTTCCTCTAGGGGCATGTGATTTTGCACCAGAGCACTTGTGCAAAGACATTTTGCAGAACAAAGGTGACAGATTAACTGGTTGCACCAGACCATTCATTTACAAGGTCTGGGGTAAGAAGCAGAGCAATAAAGTCCAGATTTGACATGTAACATCTTGTTCAAAGAATAAATGCACTAGCAATAGGTTACATCACTCATGTGTGTTTTCAGGCATCATTGGTACAGATTCTATTTTGAAATGTAAGGTCTTTAGCGTAATAAGGACTTTAATTTTCTGTGTCCCAAAGTGAAACTGCTCATCTGTCTCCAATATGAGGAAAGGCATTTGGAGCAGGTTGTGCCTATTTTCCACTATTTCCTATAGTGTTATAAGCACCCAAAGTCTACTTCCTCTTAGGCACAATGTATCTGTGTTAGTACATTTGAGGCACTTGAGGAATTAGAGGATCCTCTGAATTTTTATCTATATGTGTATATTTACATACATACATTTTCTATGAATCTCTGTTGTGTTAGCATCAGAATAAAGTTGCATGTACACCAGAAGTTTAGACAATCTTAAATGAAGAATGGTAGGATTAAAGTACAATAAATGTGCAAATAAATAAATAAAGTAGATTTCATGCTGTCAGGATATTCAAATAGATGCTTTCTTTAGATTTTTTTTTTTTGAGTACTTGTAGTTTTGCTCTTGGAAATCCCCCATCATTCTAGGATGTTACTTTTGGAAACATTCTTAAGTCAGAAGGAAAAGTAACTGTGACATCTCTAGTCAATGCACCATCCAGTCAAGCAGCACTTAAGTTAACAACATGTGAGAAAGATATTGGCAGTAACATCAAACTCATGAAAACATTATTCTATATACATTGAAAAGTAACAGACATCTGGGCCACCTCCAAATATTCCTATGTGAGCCAGTTTGGTCTAGTGGTTAGGGAACCGGACTCTTATCTGAGAATACTGGGTTTGATTCCACGCTCTTCCATGAAGCCAGCTGGGTGACCTTGGGCTAGTCACAGCTCTCTTCTGAGCTCTCACAGCCCCACCTACCTCACAGGGTGTCTGTTGTGGGGAGAAGAATAGAAAGCTTTGTCAGCCACTATCAGTCCCCTTCAATGGATGAGAAAAGTGGGATAGAAAAGACAACTCTTCTCCTGTCAAACCATTGTTTCATTCATTTTACCTTTCAGTAACTCAACAACAATTAATGAATTTCACCTTATACTTAAAGGTCTCTGGGAAGTTACAATAGTAAAAGTATTTAAAATCAAAACTAAACTAAAACTAAAAATAATCACAGTGCCTGAAAGTGAAAAGTGGACAATTAAAGGACTAATTGTCTAATAATTCACAGGCTGTTACTGCTTGCCAGGTGCTGGGCTTCAGACCCAACTTCCTTCTTAGAACTGATATCACAGGTTAGTGTTATTCTGTAACTTTACCACTGTACTTTTGAAAGCTATCTATTTATAGCTTGTTGATAACACGCTTATTTTAATTGATTTCTTACAACCATATTAAATGTACTTGATTTGATTTGACAGTACAAAATTTCATTTCCTAAAAGATATTCCCAAGAAAGACTCATGTTCATTCTTTTCTTCATGTTTGGAACTTCAGTTTGGACAGATGATTGAACTGCAGAATCCTTTATAGTTCTGGTCCGTAGTGCTCTTTCCCCCCCTTATTTGCATTTCTGGACATTCCAAATCTATATCTAAAGCTTATGTAGATTGCATGTGGGTTAGACATCCTACTTATAATCCTTGTCTCAAACGCATGGAGGGTAAGTCTTTCAGTGGTTCCCACTACCTTTAACAATAGATAAGATGCATATCATTTGTTGGAAAAAACTGCTTTAAGTGCTGCTAAAAAGCTTTCCATTAACATCTTGTCAACTTCTATGAAAACAGGATGCTAGACTAGATGGGTCTTAAGTCTGATCCAGGGGTGTTTACCATTTGAAATCCAGATTAAGGAAATCCGGATTTCTGAAATCCGTATGAAATAGGGATGGATCCAAATGAGGCCTAACGCATCCGCACTCGCATGGGCAGCACGGATAGCAAGGAACACATCATGTGTTTGCTGTGCAGATGCCAAAGCACCAATATCCAGAAGGATCAGGCCTCTCTGCGGCCCTGCCGCACAAGGTGCCGTGTGATTGGAGCACTCAGCCATCAGTCACCACTCATTTCCACCGTGTGTGGGCGTGTCAGGGACAGACTGACCACCAATCAGCAGCATGCCTGAGATCCCATGGCTGCCCAGCTGCACTCAACATGGCAACTTCCAGTCCCACCCACACATGTTCCCTCTCCTGTCCCTGTGTGGAAACGTTGTTCTTTGATCCAGAATTTGCAAGCAGGAATGGTTTGAAGACCTAATTTTTCAGGTCTTCCCGAAAACTGGATTCGGAGGCCTCTAGAGCCCATTAGAGACTGATCTTGCACAAGGCCATGTGGAAGCAGTGTCCTTGAAGGGGCCCTAATCTGTCCCACTGTGGGGAAGGCAACTTGCAGATGTGTGCCATATGTGTCCTCATTGGGTGCTTAATGGGGTCTTAACGGCCTGTGCGGAAACACCCCAGATGTGCAAACTAAACTTAGGTGCCACGAGGAAAGTTGTGCAGAGCCATCTGAGAACAGAAGCTAAAAGGGAAATGCATACTCACTAAATTAAGAAATATTTCATTTGTTAGAGAAAAGGAGAACAAAATGTTATTTTGACTCAGGTTATAGGTGAATCTAGACCAGGACCATCAACACTAGGGACAATGCAGCTATACACTTATAAAAGTCTCTTCTACAATTCTTCATACCATCTTGTCTGAATCTGCACTTTCAGGGAAGTTTAAACCAGATATGCCCTCTAGATGTTATTATATGCCAGCCACAAGCAGCCCCAGCAACCAACAATGTCTGAAAAATCAAGGTTTTGTGAAGAAGATCTTGGCTTTGCCATCACTTTCTACTTTTATCTTGTCATGTCGGATGGATCCAGGCTGGAATATAGTTCCAAGGATATGGAAATGAGAGGGAAGAATAAGCAATAGACATTGTCATTGGAATATCAGATTTGGGAGTCAAACTGGTTCTTGGAAGGGAGGAGTTATTTAAAAACTATTAAAAATTTGATTGTGTAAATATGGTTTCTTATTGACAATCCATTGCATCTGTTTCTTAATCAAGTAATCCAAGATTTGTTGTATTTCATCTTGTAAATTCAAGGAGCCAGGCTGGGTTTTCTTATAGGTTCTTCAAAACCATTCCTTATATTAAACACAAGCAAAACAGGGTATCCATTTTGCATTGTATATTCATTAATATTTACATTTAGGTTGCTGCCAAAGTTCCCGCTTTGCTGATATCATATTATTGTTTTAATTGTATTAATGTTTGAATTTTTATTATTGTTCCAGAAGATACTATTTTTATTTGTATAGCTTTTTATGATATGGTCATTTAACTAATAATTAATAAACGTATAAGACATTCAGGTTGTTACCATACATCAGGAGCTTGGAAACAAAGACCATTTTTGCACTTACAGTCAGAGACCCACACATCCAGATTACTTGGAGGCTTGGGCTGAATCATCACTATCTGCACTGATGGCAGTGATTTAGCTCATGCTTTCCTGTAGCTGCAACCAGACTCCATGCCTCCAAGCTGGGGGGTATGCTTTTTGGCAGTACCCTATGACACATTGCCTAAAAAAACACTCCTCCCCATGCCAGTTCCAGAAGATAGAGACATGCCATCTGCATGGCTCCCATGATCCAGCACATGGCCTTTGTTCTAGTTGTAGATCTGATTAAATGGGTCTACAATAGATCTTGATTAAGGGCCTCCTTAATTTGGATCTGGATTCATCTAGTACAGACAAACCCAGACCAGTAGGAGTGAGACGTCTTTGATAACCATTAATTTGTGGATCAGGAGGCCCATGCTCCAGATTAAGGGGGCCTTAATCTGGATCACCAGGGAGTTCAGAAAGGGCCAAAGTCTGTGTACATGTGAAAAATGCATATCTTCTTACCATACATGAACATGGCCACAAACACATGGGGTGGTGAAAAAGAAATCAAAAAAGTACACAGCATCTACATATGGTTACTTCTCAACATGGTTTAATAGAACCTAACTTATCAGTAGCAATGTATGGCCAATGTAGCAGTTGTATAAATCTTGAATTGGCACTGACTATAATTTACATGGGATACATATATCTTATAGTATTACTATATAATAATTCTATCATTTCAACAAAAATTTTATTGCATTTTCTGATAATGTTAATTCCTCCACATTATATGTTAAGAAGTCTAACAATGGTTTCCAAACTTCTAGAAACACATATCGTTCTTTTCTATTTGTATATTTGCAGGATTGAGAGGTAATAAGCTACCGTATTTTCTGGCGTATAAGACGACTGGGCGTATAACACGACCCCCAACTTTCCATTTAAAATATAGAGTTTGGGATATACTCACCATATAAGAAGATGACACCTGATGCATAAGACGACCCCCGACTTTTGGGAAGATTTTCCTGGATTAAAAAGTAGTCTTATATGCCAGAAAATACAGAAATTTATTTGTTCATTGTGACCCATTTTCAAGACTTTGGAGGCATCTAACTGTCCCAACACAATGCTGGACCAGATTTACCTTACAGTGGTTCTGTTATGATTTTTTGTTTACATAAAACATTTTGTGAAACAAAATAGCAAAACGATCTCTTTTGGACCAATATCATTTTCACATTTTTGGGCTGTCAGTCATTTTATGCAATCCTCTTTTTTCAAAAAGAATTAATGTCATATTATTCCAAAATCTACAAGAGAGTTGCACTGTGTGATAATTGTAATGTCATCAGATTCCCTAAAATTAACCGTGCATCTGGCACTAAAGTACATACACATACCTTACTCATTATCAGTTATGATTACTTTACTCCACTTAAGATAAAAGGCCTTTGATCATTAAAGAATGTGAAGATTTACAGAGGGGAAACTCACCCAGCCATCATTCTGCTTTCTTTCTCTTTTAACAATGCCAAAAGTTATTTACTTTAAACACAAAAGCCTCAAAATCAATACAGCCTTGCCAGATTCAATTTTTGCACCAGGTCAGTGAAAATAAAATCCAGAGCTGCCACATTTTTGATACCTGCAAAAATAATCTGAACATAACATTCTGTCATCCTTTGAAATGGCAAGTGGTAGTCATTTAAACCAGATGAGTGAGTGGAGAGAGAATTATTGCACCTACAGCACAGGATATACAGCGTTCTGCACCTATTTCAAGGGAACTAGAGTGGGTGGCCGGAAGAAAGAAACGTTTCCCCCCCATTTAACCTGTAATTTGACAACATCTGCAAAGAATTAGCCTGAACACTGGCACTGCAATTGTTTTATCTAACATCAATCACTAGGAAGAGGAGGTTACTTTAAATAGATGTTAGCTGCACAACAGCTTTAAAACATGAAAGGGGGGTGGAGAAACGAAAGGAAGGAGATATTTAAATGGGAATGGAAATTAATTACTGGAAATATAAGGCTAGTTCCAAAGGCCATTCAAATCAGGAACATTTCTGGGCATCCACGGGGACTCTGGAAAGGAATGTTCAGGCCTAATTTCATGTTTGAGAGGAAAGAAGAAAAGTAATTAACATCAGCATGGCATGATTTAGTTTGTGGTGCATGTATTTTGGCATACCATGTTCTAATAACCTCTTTCCTCATCTTCATTTCTTTTCTTTCCCCCTCCACCATTCTCTTCCAATGTTCTTCTTTTTGCACTTCTCTCTTTCCAAAATTCTGATCAACTGAATTGGTGCAACAGATGGTTTGTCTCTCAGTTTTTGAATGGAAAGACAGTGATCAAAGGAAACTAAATTAAATTATCTAAATTGTACACAACTGTTCTACTATTTTGTTCCTTTCATTTTCCTATAATCAGCCCATATCTATACAAGGACTCAGATAGACACACAGACAGATGGGAAATTTTTGCTTTTGATGAAGTTTTTTTTTAAAAAAAAAATAGTTTGTCATCCTGAACTTAGCAGACCCACAGTACTCAATTGTTTGGTAGCATAAAGTAAGGTGACTACATAGATACAACCATGCAGTTTTCTTGGCAAATAAAGATGTGAAGATTTTCTACCTTTTTCCAGGGACAGGTCAGGCACTACAACCATTTAGACACTCTTAATTCCTGCATTTTCAAATAACAAAAATGGACATGTGTGGAAAAACTAAAGATGAAAACATATCTAGGGAAGAAGGTGATGATAAATAGACATTTCTCTGATGAAAAAGCTTGGTGTGTTTCAAGCAATGGTCTTTGTTTTTGTGATGTATGCCAGTGGTAATTAGACCCTGATAAACAGTGAGAGAAAGAGGACAGATACCTTCAAATGATGGTTATAAATGTAGTTAGAATACCAATGTTACTACGTACTTCATGAAAAACAAATTGATTGATTCTTGATAAAATAAAAATGTTGTTCCTTTGAAGAAATGATCATTAAGCAGAAACTCACATAGTTTGGACGTACTGTGAGTGAAAAGAGCATTGTGTTTAGCAGTGATGAAGAAGCAGGAGAAAGGGAGTAAAATGAACAAATTAGAAAGATGGGATTAAAGAGAAGACTATGGAAATTTTCTTGGAAAAGCTGTGAGATATTACTAGACACAGAACAAAGTGATGCAGTGGTTCACTTGCAACTATATAGCATAAGTAGCAGATTGTTCATTGAAGACAATTGAAGATATAATTTTTTAAAATAGTGGAAAGAAGGTAAATCCTGTTTATAGATTTGTGCTCTTGGACAACTATTTTAGTCTATGGAACCAAAGATCAACATGCAAACACTTGTCTTCCAGTGGAGGGAAGCTGGAAATGTTACTGATGAGCCAGTTACTGAAGAGACAGGGCACTAGGTGTGCTTGTAGAGAATGTGCAAGAAAACAAGGAATAAACTGGTTTTTTAGGGGGAAGTATTCATTGAATTTATTCTTTCAAAATCTTGGCACCTATAGGTTGGTTTAACAATCTGTTCTGAGGCAGATTGCACTTGACTGGTGTGTGTTACTCAGGTGAAAGGGGGAAAGAGCAAAGCAGAGATCCATCTTTATTACAAATTATAAAAGAAAAAGAGGTAACAATGTAATTGATAACAGCATAGCAAAGGCATTTCAAAAGTACAAAGTTAGAATTTAGCAGTACAGTGGCAGTACAGTGTTATTTTAGGGGCTTTTAAAGAGTTTGCCTGCAGTGCATCGAGGCAATGGATATCTTGGTTTCCTAGATGAGTTTGTCTGTTTATAAAAACTAATAAAGGTCCCTAATAGTTCTAAACAATACTCTCTAAGCAAAACATCAAACTAGGGGCAATGAAAATAGTCCTTACCTAGGGATGGGCAAAAATATTTGTCAGCTTCGAATCCACATCCAATTTTCATGCTTTAATGGTTCACATGCAAATTTAAGACCCTCCCTTTGCATGTGAAGTGTATGTACCTTGTCTACAAATGGACCATATGGAACCTGTCTATAACTTGGTGAAGTTCTTCTTGGTAGGGCCATATATATATATTTTTTTTTAAAAAATTCTCACAAACATCAGTGTTTGGAAGCTATTAAACAAGAGAACCTGCTCCCTTTCCAAAAGTGTAGGAAACAAGAGGTCATTTTCAAGATCTGTATTATACTAAACAACTGTATATCTTGCCATGCTGTTTTGAACCTTATGTAAATACTGATTTTGGGAAGAAATATGGACAATTACTTTACATGTACATACATATTACACATTTAACATATTATATTGATGCCATATGAAGGAAGGGCTGAGGGTGGGGGTTAAGAATGACTATTTTGGCATTTGAGCCCAGAATCTAATTTTAAAAAACCCTCATCAGTTGTTTATCTCACTCTGCATCTACAAAGATCTCATCTGATGAAGTGTGAAACACAAGCAATTTTGTAACTATTTAGAAGAAGGTAAATGGAATAATGGTTATATTGCATAGGTGGTCTATACAAAGTTTTAATTAACTTAGGCAATAAAGTGCCTTCATCTAAGGTGAGGAAAAAAACAACAAAAACCAACCCCATAAAACAGTTGTCTGAGTGCCAGGCAATATTTACATTAGGATTCAGCTGGGGTGTAGAATGTCACTGTTTTCAACTTTATAAAAGTGTTAATTTCCCCTAAAATTGAACTCTTCTAGTAATCCAGTTTTCCTTTCCTGTTGAGCCAAGTAAGCAACTATCTCACTAACTTCTGAAACAAACTCTACCATTTTTCCAAATTTTTTTTTAAAAGGTCATTTTGGTGTACTGCTGAAACATTACTTCAGTGATCCCTTTAATCTAAATGATATTTGGGGAAGAGATTCCATAGAAGTCTTAGAGGTCCTTAGATGCTATAACCATTTATCTAGGAATAAGTTCCAGTGCATTATTCCAGGGTTATGACCAAGGTCACCAGGCTGTGATCAGACACAACAACAAAAGCATCTCTGAGATGCCTCTGAGGGTGCATCCCCAAGCAATTTAAAGTGTGCTAAAAGTCTTCTTTTGCCTCTGAGCGCCCCCATGTTTTTAACGAGCTTCCAGCACTACAAAAGCAGGGAAACCCACGACAAAATACGTGCCCTTCAAAGAAGAGTTTTATCGCTCTTTTTGGAAATCACGGGTTTTCCTCGCAGCATTTACCTTGCGGATGCTCCGTGGCAAAAAGGGTGGGGATTGCTGCCTGCACACACAGCAGGAACTCATTCACACATCTCCCAGAACTGCAGCAGCTTCCATTGCCTTGCCTTTCTAAAGCACAGAACTTTCAAAGAGCCAGAATTGTAGAGAATTGCAACATTGTTATCAGGTGTGAAGTGTTATCAGGTGTGAAGTGGATGGATTGCAACATTGTTATTAGGTGTGAAGTGGGTGTATTTAAAACCACCGCTGCTCTATCAGGTGGATTTTGACAGTGTTCTGTGAAAGTGCTAAGAGTGAATGAGCAAACGATCCCCTGGCTGATGGCTGCAGCCGGCACGGGAAGCCATTTTGGGGGATGGAGATCTGGGAGACGAATAGAGAACTGATGGCTGTTTTTCCTTTGAACAAGAGAGGGGGCAGGAAGAAAAAGATGCAGGGAAAAAAACACGCTTCCGTGGGGACAGAAGGTGCGTTTTAAATGCGTGTTTTAAATGCGAGTTTTGAGCCTCATGCGGACGCTTATTCCGGAAGTGCAGGGCACTTATAAAGTCTGCTTGAATAAACTGACAGTAGAGAGAGACTAGAGAGGCAAATAAGTCTTTTTGGGATGCAGCCTGAGGCATCTTAGAAAAGGCTTTGAGGTGGGATTATTCACAATCCAGTCAGCCCCTCCACCCTTTCATGAACATTGGATGCTTTAAAGGTAGGTTAAAGTATTGGGAATAGGAGGGCCACACACTGTCTTGCTAAAGCTACCCTGAGGCACCCCTTTTGTTATGGTTGAACACAGACCTAGCTTAAGTCTTAATCCAGCTTCAATTGAACTTCAGAATGAAAGAGCACATCAACAATTACTCGTGCCCTGGCAACTTCCAAATGGAACTATTGTAATGCACTCTACATGGGGCTGCCCTTGAAGATGGTTTGGAAACTGCAGCTGGTGCAGAATGCTGCTGCTAGACTGCTTACTGGAAGAGCTGGCTGGACACAAAATACACCGATCTTAAAAGAGCTGCATTTGGCTGCCAATTCACTACTGAGCCCAATTCAAGGTTTTAACTTTAACCTATAGGGTCCTAAATGACTTGGGCCCCAAATATCTAAAGGAACACTTTCTCCCATATTGACCTGACCATGCCTTAAGATCTGGAGGGGAAGCCCTCCTGGTTGCCCCACCATCCTCAGTAGCAAAAGAGCTGGGCACTTGGGATATGGCCTTTTGAGTGGTGGCTCCCAGACTGTGGAATAGTCTCCCTCCTGAGGTGTATCGGATGTCTTCATTTTATGCATTTAGGAGAGCTGTGAAGATGCACCTCTTTGCTCTAGCCTCTGGCTAAACAAGGAAATGGCATTCCTCCCCACATTCAGGCACTCAGGCATTGTCATGGTTTTGATGTTCGTTTTGTATGCTCACTGGTAACCTGCCCTGAGACCTTTGGGTATAGGGTAGGATAAAAATTCAAACAAACAAACAAATAAATAAATAAATGTCTGCTGTTAACTCAGTGGGATGGTATAGCCTAAGATCAATCACAGAGGAAACCCTCCATACTTCAAGCAGTCAAGCAGTCCTGAATCTGACAACCAACACGGGCAGGCAAGATCACTATGGCAACAACAGTGGCAACATCCGGCTTGTGCCTGGATGTTGCCATGGCTGTTGACCTGCAGCAGCAACTGCACAGCCAAAGGCATGCTGCCCCACCCCCTTACAGCATTGCACCGAGATGAGGTGTGAACGCTTCTTCCCAGGAGTTCCCTGCCCTCTCCTGGTCAAGCTGTGTCCACAGCTAGAGCAGACTGGGGCAGCTGAAGCTCTTGGACATTCCAGGATGACAGTGGCAGCACAGTGTGTGGACAGGCCTCTCCAAGAGCACAAAAGATCGGGTAAAATGAGAACATTCTCAGGAAAACTCACTTCTTTAACACAAGCAGTGTTTCCTTATTAACTACAGCAGAAATTGGACACAGTAGTTAAATCCAAGTTTCCAAGGACCTATTTAAATATTACATTTTTGCATTGTGATTATCTTTGGGCAATTTGCAAAATACTCCTTTCCTAAAAACAAAGCAAAAAAAAAAGTTAAAATAAACCCCTGTTGTATTTCCAACTAGCCTGCCTCTTCTAGAACAGGTATCTGTATGCCGGTGTTTGTAGCATGGACAGAGAGACACACGCCAAGGTGATTGTTCCTGGCTCAAAGCATATGATTTGATTCAAGAGCAGGTGGAAATCCTTTATCCTAGCCTGTATAACCATAGAAGGCAGAGAACAAAAATTCCCTAGCATCCAAGGGAAATCACATTGGATGCCTGATGTGAAACACCCAAAATGGTCCAAGAAATAGGATATTCTAGGCAGATCACGTCATGGGTTCAGGCAGGTGACTTGGCCTTGCAATGACACAATGGGTGTTTTTTCACTGTCACTAGAAGTACCTATTAAGTACCCATTAATGGGTACTTAATGGGTACTTCTAGTGACAGTGGAAAAACACCCAATATCCTTTAGAGCAAACCAGGTTCATGCTGTCTTCCGGAGGGCAGTTCCCACCGCTATGTAGATGAAGCACTCTTGGGTCTGGATTAGGCCTTTGGGCCTCAGAGCAAGCCAGGCAATGGTGATGTGCAAACCACACATCATAACATTTTCAGAACTCTTTTGGTGTGTAGTGGCACACAGTTATTATACTCTGGGAATAACAAAAAATAATTATAATATTCATTTCTTCATTATTCATTTTGAAATATGCAGAATTTTAAAGGAATTATCTACCTCTGTTTCAAATGTCTGCAATTCTCTTAGAACTTAATATTTTGTATTGAGGGTATCCATATAATAAAAACAAAAAAATAATTTGATATGTATACTCTGCACCATTTCTTCATCTTCTTTGCAAACTAGTTTATTTTTTTTAAGTTTATCATTTAATACCACATCATATTTCAACATAGCCATGTCAATCAAATTCCACATTTGTATGTGTATTAAAAACACACATAATTTTTGTGAGAACTCGATATTCTTGTTGCTGTTTAAGAACACAAGAAAAGTCCCACTGTAACAGGCAAGTGACCCATGTGATCTCACTGTGACCATTCACTTTGATAGTAAAATCCAGGAGCAAGACAGGAGTCCACCTTGCACTTCACAGTGTCCCAGGTGCTGTCCTTTAGAGGCAGACAGTTCTTATTTTGCTTTGCTTTCAGGCCTATGATCAATTTGACTATGAAGATGGACAGGATGAGAAATGTTATGGGAGGTTTATGATTACCATGTCAAGGGGCAAAACTGCTACATTTTGAAAGGTCCGCCTTACCTTCCATTAGCAGCAAGCCATTTATGAAGTTGCAGAGATTTTGACCAGTGAGCTTGAGAGTGTATTCCAGGTATGTGCATTTGCCAAGCTGCAAAGCTTCCCTACCCCCAACCCCTAGTTTTATGTAGCAGAACATGAAAATACTGCCATGTAAGCAAAGGGTTAGGGTTTCACCTCTCTTTCTTTTAAAGTGAGTGTACAAGTTGCACGCAGAGCAAGCAATTCTCAGATATATAGCCCACCTAGGTAATGCACTTTCAAGTGTACTTCATTTATTTATTTTAGGCTATTTTTTTGGCTCAACCTCATCAAAAATTACTGTCTCTAGTTTCATTCTGCCTTTTCTGAAATTGTCCAGATTTTGCACTACACGTCTACAGCCACAGTAAAGAGCCAGGCCAAGAGGGAAAGCTTTTGAAGAGTTCCCACAGCTGTGAAAACATAGGCCTCAGGCTGTGTGTTGAGTTACTTCAAACAGCTGCTTCAGGTGACTAAACACCTTGAATCTCATTCATCAACTGTTGTTTTTACTGGCTGACAGACCAGACTTGGAGAATTAACTCTGGATGAAAAAAGACTATACTAAATACCAAGTATGGGAAAGGAACTTAGCTCCTTATATTACGAGAAAGCCAGTAAATGACCGATGTGCCAATAGAGTGATCAACTTGCCATGAATAGAAAAGCGAGGGATCCATCTAGTTCAGCTGTTTTGCAAAACCTCTCACATTATTCTGCAGCACAGAAAGGGGGTGATCAGACAGGAATTGAAAATTCATACAAATAGATTCGAATTTATTTGATTCGAATTGAATGTGAATACATTCAAATTGTAAACATTTGAATCGATTTAAATCTTTGGATATTCAGTTCGAATCAAATGGAATCCCAAAAATTGCATTTGTGCACATCTCTGATTGCATCCCAAAATATATTCTGTGTGCAGCAAACTCTTTCTGTTGTGTGTTCTACATTATGCTTGACAATTTTCCTCCATAATTTATTTATTTGTTTATTCATTATTTATATTTCTGTCCTGCCCTATACCTGAAGGTCTCAGGGCAGGTAACAACCTTCAATACCAACAGAATACAAAACAATATCTTTTAAAAACTGTAATGACCATGAAAACGTTTAAAACAACATAATTAAAGCAGCATCATAAATATTAAAAGAAAAGGGAGCTGTATTTCCAAATAACTTTGTTTTGTTTTCTTAATATGCATTATCATATTTCAAACCATACATGATAATTCAACACATAAATGAATGAAACATACTAACTTTGAGGGTGAAATGGACCCTTAGCAAAGGAAATGAGTGGTCCTCCCATATGATACAAAGGGTGTTTTTCCACTGTCACTAGAAGTACCCATTAAGTACCCATTAATGTGTACTTAATGGGTACTTCTAGTGAAAGTGGAAAAAACACCCAAAATGAGACCAAAAATATTTACAGATTTAAATAATAAATAAACATAATAATTGGAGTCTTGGAAAAAGCTGCTCTTGTCAATGGTAGCTGCACCCCAATCTGCTTTATTAAATGGATTTGCACTCCACATACACTTACAGAACAATATATATGTTTGCATTTATTACTCTTAACAAAAATAATAATAATACTCAAACATGACTATGAGAACTTCTACGTATTGGTTGACTGCAGAGATTTTATCAGTTGTTCAGCACATGGCTTATCACTCAAGTTTGAGACAACATCCTTTCATCTCTTATACACACAAGAAGGTGACACGATACAATATTTGCAGTCATGTAACTACTTTGCAGCAGATCAAAAGAAGAATGAAAGAATATGACACCAGTCAATGTCAAGTGAAGTGCTACTAGTTAAGTAAGCTTTAAATATTGAAGGGGGTTGTTAATATTTCCTTTTCATCTAGGAAACTGTCACTTGCTGATTCTTTCCCTCTTAAACAATGTTATTGTTGGTAACAACATTTCACATTTTTTGGAAGCCAATGGCAAATGCGATCATTTTGTCAAATGGTTCTTCTCCTTTTTAAAATCAGCGCCAGTGCAAATTTTGAGAATTTGGTGATGCTTTCCTGACATAAAAGAAAGGCGGAATGCTGGCAGTTTAACATGGTCATTAGTGTCATCTCTAGTGCTTGAGATTGTAATAGTTTGCCTTATCACCGTAGATGTTGATTCTTAACAATTAGTTCTGTAGGAGCAGCACATTTCTTGATATCATAAAAATATTAGCTTGGGAGGGAGAGGGCTAAGTTTGGTTTTGAAAGTGAGAGAAATAGAGATATATAGATAACTATGCACATATATGCATTATGCAAGATTTATTGCTTTGTTTTCCACATTGCACCTCAATTCAGATTGAGCACTGAGCTACCACATTTCTGTAAAATGGGAAGAGAACTATGGAGGACCGATATGATATAAATGTAAATTTTTAAAAAATATTTTCATTTAGTTCAACTGCTCACCATTACTGTATTTTTTTTAAAAAAAAAATCTTCATCAGAGTTTATATTAATAAGCTACAGGTTTTAAAAAGAAAAGTGTCAGACAATCAAATATTATTTAGCACTGGATGAAGCCAAAGGTCTACATAGATCTATATTGTTCTTAAGTTTTAAAAAGTAAAACCTCCTGCTTGATATTGCCTCACTGCAAACGTTCGGGTTATTAAATCTGAGTGTTAGAGGATCCCTATGCAATGTCATAGTCGAAACATCTGTCTAAAAGCAATCAAAATAATAATAACCTAAAACTCAGAAACACTTTCAAGTCTACTTTTCAGTGCCCCAGGCTATCTGGCAGCTTCTGTATAGGCTTGTAGAACTATCCCAACTTCCTCTGGAGAATGCTGGGTCCACACACTTGCAGGAGCCAATGTGAAGAGGCTGCTGAAGACACAACTAGGTCATCCCAAGTAGCAACAGCAATGCAATGATGTCAGGGCCACCAACGAAGAGAATAAATTGATCCCAAAACACTTTCTCCCTCTCTGCCATGTGCATTTTGTAAGGGGCATTTATGGCAGCAGCATGAGAATGGAGCTGTGGAGCCTCTGGCTGGGGTGAGAGGAGAAACAACCAAGTCTTGTGCTGCATCTGTGAGACTGGAGCCTGCACCACACGCTCCCCCAGGAGATTGGAGCCTTTGCCAAGCCTCCTCTAGGTGTGAGTTTCAGCTGAAGATGGAGGGGCCGAGGGGCATCTTTGTTGGTTGTTGCTGCTTTGCTGCAATTTCTGTTTGGTTTCTCCTTGACATTTTTGAGTTGCGTTAATTGCCCTTACAGTTTATTTTCTTATTTGATACTGTGTACTGTAGTTTCTTAGATTACATAGCTTATTATTAGAATTCTGTATATTGCTTATGATATGTTTTTGATGTTTTATTTATTGAAATGGATCTCTTTACTTGCTGTATTTCTCTGATGTGATTGTATACGTTGCTTTGTGCCGCCCTTTGGTGTAAGAGGTGTTATAAATAAACGTTGTTGTTGTTGTTGTTGTTGTAAGGATGCTGCACTCATCCAGCATCCTGAAAACACCATCAGGGTGTGGAGTTGTACACCCCTCATCTTGCTATGGTGCATCCACAGGAGTGCTGTGCAGATCCTGCTTCTTGAAACTTATGGTATTTTCATTCTGTTGTGCGCATGGCAGTCTTCATCAGCTTTACGTGTTGCCATTAAGCAAAAGTCAATTTTCCTTTGGAGGTTCTTACAGGTCACTGAATATTGGATATTAGCAGGAAAGGGCGGAAAGTGCTGTAAAGAAGCACATTTAAAAGAGACCTGAATATTTTTAGCCCTATTTTAGGTGATGCTGTCAATCTAACTCGAGATTTGTAAAATACTGAACTAAACCAATATTAACCACCCTTTATTCACAATACCAGCATTTTGAATCTTCTTTCCCAACCTAATTATGTCACTCTCTGTATTCCACTAATAACCTCTTCTTTGAAAATCTTCCTGCTTCCTGGAGCGGTTCTAGTTCCACTCTCTTGAATTGCATGCCGTTTTCATTTTAGTAGCCCCAAGTGCTGCTATTTTGCTAGGTGAGTGCCTGTTCCCCCCTCCTGAATAACATAATAATCTTTTGCCAGCCCTCAAGTGCTAACACCCTGTCTCTTCACTCTGATGGAGCTGCCAGAAACCACTTAGACATTTGTCCCTTGCTGAGACTGGAACTCTAACCAGCTCTTTGGATTTCTTTTTATTATTAGTATTGTTATTATTGTTTTAGTTCCCAGGCTCTCTCTCTTTCTCTCTCTTTTTTTTTTAGACCTTTATCCATCTGTGCAGTGAAATGAGGAAAAGAGGTCTGTGGAGTGGCTACTTTACCTAGATACTAAAATGATTTTGCTATGCAGTACCGAGAGAGCAAAACTTCAAGCATCACATAACTGCCGTATGCCGTTACTGCTATTAATATCCAAATGCCCTTTCTGTGTAATACAAAGGCAAATGTAAAACTACTTAAAAGAGCAAAAAATTATCACCCACAAGCACAGGCACAAAGGAGGAAGCAGGGCAGATTACAAAATAAAGAGACTCAAGTGAAAACCTGATGACCCCCTGGTAAAATTCCACATTGCAATGGTATAAGTCAAAGGCACATTCTGCACTGGGTCTTATTCTAGATTATACCCCAAAGGAGGAGCCTGCCTTCCATGTACTAGTGTAGACTGCAACCATTATCTGAACAATGCATGCAGATGCAAGAAAATTCCTATCCGTACAAATAGATCCCCTTCGAATGTAATGGGATTCATATTCAATATGAATGTTCAATCCCATACAAATGCATACAAATAGCATATGAATCCCATACAAATCCCATATGAATCCCACATGAAGCTTCATACAAGTTTATCAAAAACATTCTATTTGAATTCAGATGTCCAAATTCAGCTGAATTTGCGTGAATTTCAAATGTTACAAATATCCGTGCACATCCCTAATGCAGATAGCAGACCCTTATTCCAGGATACAATCTGGAATAACACCCAGTGCAGAAAGAGATAAAGGCTTATAAATACAGGAAAGCCCCTTCTGGACTTAACTTCTGTAAGTCAGGATCAGTTGGTCTGGAATAGGGGTATGCACGAATGTATTTTTTGCATTTGAATCTGAGCCGATTCAAATATTCAAAAATTAGATTTGTTTTGAATTTAAAAAACCCGGATTTTCAAAAATCCAATTCAAATCTGGATTATCTGAATCTGCACATTCAAAAGTTTGATCCATATTCAGAAATATGAATGTCAATAGCATTCGTATCCATTTTTCGGATTTGCGTGCATCTGTAAGCATCCCATTTTCATCCCGTATGCTTCTCATTTTCATCCTGCATTATAAGCACAAATACGCTTAATTTTCGCACATATTCATATATGATAAATATGGATCTGTTCATTTGAATTATTCAAATATCTGTATAGGATTTTCAAAAATCTGAAATTCGTCCAAATGTTGAAATTCAAATGTTTTTAAATCCGATTCGAATTTAAATACCGATATTTGTTGGATTTGAATCGGTGTTTGGAATTTCCAAATATTTGTGCACATTCCTAGTCTGGAATAGTCAAGCCCACTAATCCTGACCACAGGAAGGCAGGGGCAGGGATCAATGCCATCTGTAAGAGCTTTGTGGCCACACCCCCAAACCTGTGAATGCTAGGAAAAGAGGTTCCTAGCCTTTTTCCCTCTGGAGTTCCTTCTGCTACCCTTCTGTGTTGTAGATAAGGGCCATTGATGCTCCGGTAGACCTTCTTAAGTAGATCTACCAATGATCCAGATTAAGCTTGCCTTAATCTGGATCATACTGTCTAATGCAGACAGAACGGCAGGGTGTGTGGCCTCTGATTTGGCTTTATGCACAAATCTAAGAGACCTAAGTCTGTACTACACCAGTCTTTAATCTGCAAAAAGAGTAGAGTCATCTTCATTTTAACCACCAGGTGGGATGGATGCTAAGCAAAAATTGAAAGCCTTGCTTTCACCTTGCCAAACCATGTTTTGCTCTGTTGCCAATAAGCAAGCCAACACTATTTAATCATTATATCTCACCTCTATTTTTGGCATAGCTAATATTTCCCTTTTACCAGCCTTACAAAGTTTTGCATTCATTTCTGGGATCAAAATACAACAAGTGTATTAGATAAAGGGAAGCTACAATGTTATTGACAGTGTTATTTGGCAAGAGAACACTTAAAGTGAGAATTGGCCAGGTTGGGGAAATTTTAAGTTTGTCTTGAACTACTGGTTCTGTCTTGTCTCTTAGAGCAGTTACTGGTTTATGGCCTTTCGACAGACATACAAATGTTCATACAAATGCTGAGCAAGCCTCAGAGGTGATTCTGGCATTCACCACACAGGTACTACCTAAAGGCCCCAAGTTAGATCACAACAATAAAAAGTTAAAATACATAAACTGACATCTTTAAAATATACTCTAGAAATTGTTGAAATGGCACTGTTTGGATGCAGTCTTAGGGCTAATTCACACTTTGCCCCCCCTCCAGACTTGTGGAATAAATCCGCAGTTAAGGGGAGAATCACAGTTTACCTGCTGCAAAGTGACAACTGTCATCCCGACTAAAAAGCAGCTTCATAGCTTCCTCCTTGGAAGCTAAGAGAGCTGAGTCAGTATGCACGGTCATGTGGGATGAGGCAGCCAATGGGATTTGGGCTGCCCTCCCTACTCTCGTTGTCTCTTCTGCACAGCTGTCGTGTCTCAGGCAGGCTAGGTCACATGCTCGCTCACGGCAAATAACAAGGTCAGAGGAATCCAGAAGTTCAGCAGAGTCAAAAATAACGAAGTCCAAGAATCAGGTTTCACAGGCAAAACACAGACAGGGGTTGCACAGGTAGATGGTTGTTTGCAACACTGAGTCCAGCGAGGGTGGAATTTAAGTAGGTGACTCAGCCCCACACTCTTTTCATCCCAGGTGTGCGAGACGCTGAGATCTCCTTATCTGCTTCTTCTCCTGCCTGAGCAGATGGGAGGAAGGGCAGGCCTGAGGCTGAGTGTTCTCGCTGTCCTTCCCAGAGCTTCCAGACTGCACCCCCAGATCTGGCCCCGGGCTCTGAATGAGGCTGGGGTGACAGGACAGACAGGACCGCAGCGAGTGTTCATCGTGCACTATGATAACTGTGCCGTAGCGATGGGATAATGCGTCACCACTGTGATCTATTATGATCTACTGTGTGTGATGCCCCCACCACAACTGTGCATTCCGCTGTGCAGTATTAACGAGTCTGGATGCACCGTTTGTTTCCCATCTCCGGGAGGCAAAGTGCTGGGATGCTTTGGGTGTCCGCACTTGCGGATGTCTAAAGCATTTGTAACTTAGCTAAATGCAAATTGCTGCCATTACAGTGGCGATCGCAGAGTCCCCACAAAGGTGCCGGAGCACGTGCACGCTGCCATTGCTGGAGTGACCAGGTGACACAGCATGCAGTTGTGCCTGCACCACTGGTCACATGCCCCCCTTGCACCTCTTCTACCTCAAAGAGATGCAGATGAAGCATGCAAGGCTACACTAGCCCTGTCATTGATATAGGAATGGAGCAGTTTTAACTGAACCACACCTATATACACAGGGGATGTTCTGGCACGCACAGAGCCATTTCTAGTAAATAAATGGCTCCACAAAGTGCTGATGGATCATAGCAGATTGTTTCCCATGTTAACCTATCTGTGCTTTATTCTGGACCATGCAAATATAGCGGAATAAGTAAGTGACATCTGGAGGCAGCCTGAGTGATCGACGTCTGGAGGCAGCCTGAAACTGGTCATGCACTTCCTCCTAGTGAGCACTAGAGGAAAAGAAATGTTGTTTAGTGGCAAGAGAGTGGGTCTGTTTTTAAAGCTCTTTCATAAAGTATTGAGAGGATTGCTCCAGTTGGAAATTTCTCCTTAAGCTTAACGCAGTGCATCTTTACATACTGGGAACCACAACACAGATCAAGAAAATCAAATACAACTTTCACATAAGAGACTCGCTCATCCGCCTAGTTTGGTCTAGTGGTTAGGGAGCCGGAATCTTACCTGAGAATGGAGGGTTTGATTCTGCCCTCCCCCACAAAGACAGCTGTGTGTGACCTAGGGCAAGCCACAGCTTTCTTCTGAGCTATCACAGCCCCACCTACCTCACAGGGTGTTCTTTTGTGGGGAGAAGAACAGAAAGCTTTGTCAGCCACTTTGAGTCCCCTTAAATGGATGAGAAAAAAGGGGTAGAAAAGCCAACACTTCTACTTCTTCTTCACCCTGTTTTGCAATCCTAATGCAGCAGTGTGCATGAGGCACTGGATATACATTTAGCCTCATCATTACAGCTCAACATGTTATGCATTTAATCAAGAATTAAGTTTTAGAAGTACTATTTTGTTAATTAAATGTGATATGAGAAGGGGAAAATATGGTAAGGGAAAATAGCAGAAGCCAGTTTCTGTAGGCTAGAGGTTCCTTCATAAATGCAATGCAGGATAAAGGGGAAAGGTTGTTTTTATTTCTAAGCGTTTTGTGAACATTAACCTACTTTGTTTTAACAAGGGAAACAAATTATTCTGATGATACCTGTGCTCATCAAAATTGGAATCATGCTTCTATTAGTTTAGAATTTTCTCCTTTTACACCTCCATTATTTCTCATTTATTATGTGCTTTAAAAGTTTGTTTTGGCTGTGACTGAAATTAAAATTGATCTTCAAAGGAACGGAACAATGGAACTATAAAGAGGAAGCTTTTGTTCTCTCCCTAGGAGTTCTGAAAGGTAATAATTATGAAATGATAAGATTCTAAATGAAAATGTCATTTGCAAAGGTTGAGGTTGAAAACAGTGCAAGCCCCGGTAAAGACAGGAAACGTCAGATTTGATTCATGAACATAAATATAACCAGAATTATTTAATTTGAAATCATCTCATGATTTATTGTCTAAATATTTTACAATTGTGTGAGGGGGGAGAAAAAATCTTCAAAGGATGCTTGTGCGTTTGACATCAAAACACAAAGCAGCTTTGGAAAAACAGTACTCTTGGTATTAATAATAAATACTTGTACCAGACACTTTAATAAGTTACGCAAACTGTGGGTAACTATTCAGATCAATTATAATTCTATGCAAAACAATAGGCTGACATCTTCATGGAACTTACAAAACCATTTGTTTGCAAAAAGGCATTGCATTGTGATTATACTAATAAAAGAAACTGCTCTGAATATAGTAGTAGCAGCAAAATGCTTGCTAGCACAATGAGACTAATTTGATCAGCATGTGCACTGCACAGAACCACTTCTACCCTAAAAGCAGCTTGGTGTGCGCCACACACATTGCTGTAGAGCATAAAAATATGCACTACAACTATACTAGCCACTGGACTAACACAGCCCGGCACACTCCATTCCATTCACACCTCTTGCAGGTGAACTGAATGTGGGACTGTGCATGCTGCAGTGAGGCAGTCCCAGCAATCTCACTGGGAAGCGCTGGGTAAGATTCAGATGCATTGGGCATCACAAAGGCAAAGGTGTGAAAAAGCCCTAAGCTTGCATCCAGATGTCCACTATATTTGGGTATTCAGAATAAGCAACCTTGGGATGCAGCCTAAAATATAGGTGGTGAATAGATTTCTGTTCTCAGACAATGCAGACAAGACAATCCTTATGAAGCAGGGTGGGTCTTAGCATTGCAAAGACTAAGAGAACTTCACTTACTTTGTAGGTTGGACAAATGTGTTTTCCATCGGTTAACACAGGACTTTCTTGGGTACCTACCAAATCTCTGCTAATGGAATCCAGGGATGCCTTCAGATATAAATAGAAAAGACAGTTTAGCAGAGGAGTGCCTCTAAACATTGTAGTGGCTTTGATTAGCTTTTTAGCTGGCAAACTTCAGAAGCTGCTTGCCGGTGATCAGGAAGAGGGGGAGGAATAAGGTTTGTGGGAAGAGGCTCGTGGGACAGCAAGGGCCAGATGACCCCCCTCATTGCTGCATCTTTACCTGTCAAACTGGGGCCATCAGTTATTTTATGTTTGCCTGGCGATCAGATCACAGAGAGAAGACGCTCGTTTCTGTTTGATCACTGTTTAAAAATTGCCACCAGTTGTTATCAGGGAAGGGGCTTTGGGTGCCATTTCCCTGCCCTCTCTACAGCTGGTAGCACAGGGGTTGGTGATGTCAACCTGGCTCCTATCAGGAGAGAGGGGGCAGAGAGAAAATGCTGTTTCCCTGAGCAGGGGTTTAGCATGGTTTGCATGGGGACAGGTATATTTGACTTGAGCCAGCACTGTTGTCAACTGCACGCAATGGGTCAATTCGACTCAGCTCCATATTCGGATTAAATTTTATCCAATTGTGACTAAATGGAGTGGATGGGGACGTGGCCAGAGTGTTTTTTCTAAAGATGGAACAGAGGAGCAAAGAAAAAAGCAGTAGATCTAAAAACAAGAGTTCCTGAAGATGCAGGTGGCTGAAGATGCAGTGGATACTAGTCACATAGCATTGTCTTGCCAAAAAAAAATTGTATAAACCAATTTGTTGCTTCCTACTAGGTTAAGCTCTTAAAATATTTTTTTTTTAAAAAAAAACATATTTGCTTGTTATTCTTCCAGAGTTCAAGTCATCTAATGAAAACCCCTACTTTGTCTTGCTAAACTTCAGATTAATACAGCTGACTTCCTTTATTCTGTTTTATAATGTTTTTTTATTATTTTTTTACTGAATTTTGAAATGGTCATAAGACTGATCAAATGAAATTATTATTATTATTATTATTATTACTAATATATGCAGTGCCATTTTCTTCCTTTCTGTGGTAGCCACAGAAAGGAACACTTCAGCACACTTCAATTTATACAGTTTTCCTTTGGTAAAATGGTGTGCAAATGGAAGCCTCATAAACTGAGCAGTTGACATTAATGTAAATCCACGATTTAGGGGGACCATGGCAAAAGCCTCTACTGGCTTACACAGTGTCACATCGCAGGCCGGTCAGGCAACAGGCAAACATTTGTGCAGCTACTCAGTCCCAAGGGTTCCAGGCATTTTCGAGGTCAGTTCCAGTCTGGGGTCTAGGAGTCCAAAAAGTCAGCAAGGGTCAGGCAGTCCAAAGGGTCAGCAGGTCACAAGGAGTCCAGGATTTCAAGCTCAGGTAACACGAGGCTGCTAAGACATTGTCTGCAGCAACTTGAGGCAAGCTGAGCTTGTTCTTAAATAGAGGAGTCAGAGCCACGCCCACGGTGCAGCTGGGCTAATGGCTCTGATCTCTGTCACACCTGCTTCTGCTGCCTAAGCAGACGATGAGAGAGCCTTTGATTAGGCTCACCGCTGGTGGATTCATCACCAGAGCTGTCTGGCTGCTCACCTGGGCCCGGCCTTAACTCTTGCATGCTTGCAATGCCCTGCTGTGTCTGCTCCTCGGCCTGTGGTCGCATTGCAGGCATATCCTCCTCTTCTGATGAGGCTGAACAGGGCAAGACACATAGGGTTGACCATCCTGTCTAGAGATGTGCACGAAGCACATTGCCTCCATCAATTCAATTCAAATTGAAGGGAGGGGATGTTTGGCTTTCCCTCTGCATGTGAACATCTGTCAGATGTTTCTGTGTGAAGAGAACCCCCCCCCATCCCCTCCCTTGCCTCGGTTCACCCCATCCCACTCAACTCCTGCTGTTACCACTGTGTCTTCCTCCAAGACTCAATTAGACTTTCTGGAGAAGCATGCACAACTGGACAGGACACCCCCATTCAGGAATTATGGCCAATCTCATGCAATTCCTTTGGAATTGTGGAGAATCACAAGATTTCTCATGATTCCATGAAAGATCACAAGGTTTCCTATGACTCCTAAGAAATATTGTGAGATTTCCTGCATTCCTGGGAAATCCCATGAGATTTCCTATGAATTGTGAATGCGGGTGGCCGCTCCAGCTGAATGCACATTTCTGGAAGGTCTAGTTGAGCCTGTGAGGAGGGGTAGCAGCAGCAACAAAAGGTGAGTGGGGACGTGAAGTGGGTTCCTTCTATGAACGAACATTTGATGAATGTTTGCACACAAAGCCTCCTACATTTGTGGGGGGCTTGACACGAATCCAAACATTTCCCCCCTTCAATTTTAATTTAATTGAACAGGGGAAATGTGCTTTGTTCACATTCCAACTAAAACCTGAGCAACTGATGCTAAACCCAGAGGAGTGTCATTTCCCCCCAGGGTGCAAAGTTGAACACACAAATGTCACATAAGGTACTAACCATCACCACCCAAAAAGGAGTTCAGACGCAAAACTGTGAGAAATTTTCTAATATTTTGTATGACATAAATTTTTATAATTTATTTTTATTATAATGTTTGATTATTATTTTGCATTGTATATTTTCTATTTGCTGTAAACCCCCTTGGACAAATTTTTGTTTGGAAAGGTGATATACAAATAAAATGGATAAAAAAGAGTGATTCGTTTATTGATTAGTACAATTAGACCATATCAAAAGAAAAGTATACATATACCAAAATACGAAGGGGTAATACACATCATCATCCATAAAATCTAATAAAAAGCCGACTGGCACAACAGACAAAAAATTCTAAGTTTTTTGTTGTATTTAAAATATAAGCTGAATAAACACAATTATTAATCAATACAGAACAGAGGGGAAAGGTATCAATAACAAGAAAGACTCTGAAAAGTCAATGCCGAGGCCATGGTGTTGCAATTCTTCAGGTGACAAAATCTGGGTTGATGTTAGCAATCTTACAGATTAAGTTAGCAGGGCTTAGGGATGATAAAAAAAGAAGAATGTGTTTTACTTTCGAGAACTTCTGAGTGTGGAAGCCATTCTCTTCAATTTTGTTGCTGCAAAGTCTGCTTCCTTGATGGTAACACTCTTTGGAGCCATCTCGTATAAAAATGTGTGTGATAAACTGTACCAAAATGTGGTGTACACAACAAAAACTGGTGTGCAGGGCAGCAAATGATATGTAAATGAAAGGGTACATGATAGTACACATTTTATTGATTGGTTGAACAATAAGATTTCACAGATTTTGCAAAGAGTCTTACTTTTGCAAGTAAGATGTAAACTCAGAATAAATGCAAGAATAAAATGCACATGTGCATGTATGCATGCCCATGCATACAAACACACCCACACCTGCACCAAAATACACTTCAGACACATTCAGGAACACAGTCACTCATTCATTAACTAGGCTATGCACCCACACAGCAGACACTGGCAAACAGACTGAGTACATAAGAATGCAACAGTGGTTTACTCTACTCCACACAAAAGCAGCCAAACAAACAAAAATCATGTGAAATCCTATTCAGATCTCATTTTCTCTCACAGACTAACCAAGAATCTTCTTCACTGTAGCATCATAAAAGGGAAAAGGACTCCTGAAATAGGGAGGTTCCAGTATGCTGGGACTTGCCTCTGACTTCCATGTTTTGTCAGGAAACCACATTAATGACCTATTTCACTCCATTGATTTGTGCTGAGAGGACAATTTCCCACTCAGGTCGATAAAACTGTCAGGAAGGTTGGTCAACCCTATGCAAATCTATGGAGTTTTCCTTTCCTCCCATTGTCAGCCACTGAGAGGTTACTTCCCCTATTTAAGTCTATGCAATTGCCAGACAGATAAGTTAACGTAATGTGTATCAGTGGAGATTGCCACTCACCCACTGACAAACATGAAAAGGTTAGTCCCTCATTTAAGTCAGTGTAATTGGCAAGTAGGATGTTCAACTTAATACGTGTCAATTTCATTTTATGCAGATAGGCTCACCTAATGCAATTCCGTGGAGGTTTTGGTGAAAGAATGTGCTATAGCAAATAATTGGGGGGCAGATAAAATGAAGAAGGTCACCATTTTGAATAGATGTGATGCTATTGTGGCATTCTCTACTCCCTGGGGGTCCTTCTAAAGACATACTTCTTCACCCAGGCATCCCTTGGATAAAGAGTTGTCTTCTTTCTTATTCCATCAAAATTTTCATAAGTTTTTAATTAGCAGTATAATTGTATCCCTGTTTTTAATGTTTGCAAACTGCTTTGAGGTTTTTTTATGGGAAGCAGTATAGAAAACATTGAAGTAAAGTCAATGAAAGAGCATAACTTCTCAGAGATCATTGGGCATTTCTATATTAACTGGGCCTGGAATTCACCAGCTTGAACTGTTCCTGCAGGACCAGATCCCTTCTGGAGTAGTCCCACAGTCCCATAACAAGGGCATCCACACTTGGGACAGCTGTTCTGGGATGGTCCCCACAGTACAGAGCCTGTTGTGAGCGCTCAAATGACTAGGAGCTTCCCCCAAGTCCCAGAGCCCCCGGGGGGGGGCTCCATTTTGGAGGGGGGATGCAGCACAGGGGTGGGCTGACATCAGCTTCCAATGAGGAGAGAGGGGGCACAGAGGAGGGGGCGCTGCTCCCCATACCAGGTTTCAGCATGATTCACATGGGGACACCACCATCCACGCCCAAACCATACCTATCCCACATTGCCAGGAATGTCATGGGGACACCCAAGATGTGTTTGCAGTTCCATGCCCAGCCCATGCATGCCCAAGCAGCGCCCAAAGTGTGCCAAGCAGCTTGCATGGGGACATGGCCTTAGGAGCTTCACAGTGATTTCAGATTAGACTTACATTGCATTTATCTATGGGAAAAATGCACTAGATATGGTAAGCACTCATCTACCTTTAAAAAATATTTGGATAATAGAAGAGCAAGTGAACTTGTAGTCAATAAATAGATCAGATGCTCCCAAATTAATATTTTGTGAAAATATTCTTCACCCTCCCAGAAAAACTGAAAGATAGAAAGGGTATGGACTTATTCAGCAATCAATTTCTTGTTTTCTCTACACAATGATTGCCAAGGTGGAAAATATTCCCATAGCTGCATGTAGATGAGACACAGCCTCTCAAAACTGTAATTGCTACAGCTCTGTAAGGTACACTTGGAATGAAACTCAGGTCACCATCTCCTCCCTCTGGGCTAATTAGATCACCTAATGTGGCCTGCTTATACAGGAACAGGGGCGATCCTCTGGGAGGCAAAAGTAAAAGGAGCCTGAAAGCTGGAAAACAGCATTCGAGGGAAGAGGGATTGCTGTGTTTGCTACCTTTGGTGTCTCTTCTACTCTGCCTTGCTGCCAAGAATCAGCTAGCAAAACTGATGGATGCAATAATGATCCTCAGATAGGAAATGCTGGAATTCAGAATGACAAATTGTCTATATGGAATTGAGAGAAAGTGGGTTATATTATTTGCTAATCAAGAGCACAAAAACTGTATAAATTAGCATATCCAAAGGGACGCCAGGATGATACCCTGTTATGAAAGTCAATAATGAAAGGAAATCAGATTGTGTCCTGGCAAATGGATCTTTTCTGTGTTAATGGCTATGGTCTTCTCTCTCTCTCTCTCATCTCCTTCTCTTAACTATCAGGCATTCCAAGAGAATGATTGATTATAAACTTACAAACGAATGTTACCTTTCCAATCTTGCAGACTCTCGTAAAGAACTCAAAATGTAATATGCCATTCAAGATAAACACGGCACTGAAATATTTCTCTTGATCGCTGTCCAAATGCAAGACAGAGATATTAAATTGTTGGAAAAGAAGCATATTATTTGTAGGAATTATATAGTGCATTACTTAAAATGAAGAATCATTTGAAGAAAAGAATAAACTCACACAGAAATTTCTGAACAAGACTTTGGGCGTCAATTGTACTGACAATGTTACCTCTGAGCTCTGTAATTGAACTAGTGGTTTGCAATTAACCAAAGAGCCACACTATTTTCTTTTATATGACTGCCCAGAATTCTTTGTGACATTACCTGTAATATCACCTTTTATATTCACTTTAAAAAAATCCAATATATCCTCTTTGACCGACCTACAGTCTTAATATATAAGTGATGGGTTGCGTACAGCAGGATATTGGCAATATCTGCAGTTCTTTTTTATCAAAATCCACATTAAAAAGTGCATACAACTACTAGTATGAATTCCTGGACTTCACCATCTGCTCTGGATCTTTTTCAATACCAATTAAAAACAGCAGGTTAACTGACATTTGGTTCATTAAAATAAAGTATACAGAGAGTTTGAAACATCCAATGTGGCTTTGTCTGTATTTCAAGCAAGGGGTGAGGCTGATGGAGAGGCGAACAAGGGTGAGCAATTGTAACAATCAGTTCCCAATGAACTTATGTTTTTTAGGGTGCTCTTGAAGAATAGAACTCATTCTCAATTTTCCTACACTGCAGAATGTCAGTTAAGAAGAACACTTCTGGATTCCTGGACACCAGCAATAGTCTCTTCATCTAGCCACCTGAAAATGTCAAAGCATAGATTAGTATTATGTTTCAATAGACAGAATCCCATGTTGCTTTATTACAGCCTCTGGTTGCATCTCCATAGGGACCTTGCCCCGGGCCCTCCGATGGGCACCCGGGTGCCTGGGCATCTTCCTGCCAGGTGCACCAAGGAGTCCTGTAAAGCACCTATTGCTATTGCATATCCATTTGTGGTAGCAGCAGGCAACTTGTGCCAGGCCATTTTCAGGTCCAATCATTATGCATAGTCCACCCTAAACAGAGGTGCCTTTGTCCGGTGCTAATAACAGCAACTCTATACTCACAAATGGAAATGCAAAGGAATCTTTTTCAGTGCTAGATCACCTCTCCCACATGCCCATTTTGGAGACACCTCACCCAGTAAATGGAGACCTGGCCTTAGGTGGGTTTTGCACAGTCCTCTTAAACTGTGCAAACAGGGTGCTGGACGCATGAGTTCTCTACAGCATTATGCTCCAAATGAGGCTCCAACAGGTTGCCACATTTCCATTTCAGAAGAAGGAGGGATTCCTGGTTGTGGCACTTTAAGGTGCATCCACAAAGGGTGGCAAAATTGCACCCTCATAAAATGGTTCCTTGGACTATGATTAGTCTACATATGGGGTTGTGGGATTGCTGAGACATGCTTTCTGTCACCACAGGTGGAACACAGCAGCGGACCTCTACTGCAATCAAAATGTTCATATGTGTAATTTTATATACTTCTATCACATTTCCTCTCACTCTTCTTTTCAGACACTGCAACCTCATAACGAAACTTGTCTAACCCCTTGGTCATCTTAGTCACCTTCCTCTGCTCCTTCTCTGACTCTACTATATGTCTCTTTTTTGAGGTGTGGTGGCCAAAATTGCACACCGTACTCCAGTATGGCCTCACCATCAATTTGTATGAGCACATTATAATATTAGCATCTCTGTTTTCAACACCATTTTCAATACCTAACATGCCATTGGCTTTTTTAAAGCACACTGCGTTGGCACTTTTATTGAACTGTTTTTCATTACCCCACAATCTCTTCCCAAATTGTTCCCAATCAGCTTTGATCCCATTAATATACATAAGTAGTTAGGAATTTGGCGCTTGTACACCTTGATTGGTATCTGCCATTTTATGCTCCATCCCACAATGTACAGAGGTCGCTTTGGAGCTCTCTCTTTTTACTAGTCTGAATGATCGGGTGTCATCAGCAAATTTGGCTATACTACTGGTCACTAGGGATGTGCAGAACTGAATTTGCATTTGCAACCATTCACATGGGATTGAAAATCTGATTTTTTTGGAACATCCAACATTTTGATTGAAACAAATGGCTCGGCTGCTTGCAAACATGAACATTTTGACCAAAAATTAGTAGTTTGCTGTGTTTATGGCTTGAAAAGGACATTTTCAGAGGGGAAAAGGTCTTTTTCTGAAAAGTTCAAAAGTGATTTTTTAAAAAATTTAATGATCCAGCAATGAAACTAATTATGAAATTAGTTTGTATGTATAGGTCACATTTGAATTCAGATTATTTATAAGTGTGGGACAGAAACTTAGGTGATTAACTTGTTCCATCTTTCCAGTGTGAAAAATGTTTACTAACTCCTACTCTTTTTATTTTTTAGCCAGTTATGTATCTATAATGCCTGTCTTTTTATTCCATAACTATTAAGTTCATAAAGATGTCTTTGGTGAAGAATTTTACCAAAAGCTTTCTTCAAATACAACCTCATTTCTGGACTCTTTTTCCCTATATCTCAGATCATAGCAAGTTGCTGCCCCACACTGGGTTGCTACTAGCCCAGCATAAGGCTGGGATAGACTTGAACAGTTGGGATAGACATGAAGAGGATTGACATAGTTTTTGATATGTTTCTTTTTAAATGTTGTGAGCCGTCCAGAGACCCTGGGGTATGGGGCAGAATATAAATATAAATAAATAAATAAATATAAATGAGTCTCTCCCAGCCCAGGCCCAAGAACCCAAGCACCAGCATCCCCCAAAGCTGGTGTCAAGATTTCAGAGTTCTCAGGTGGGCCCTATTAGAGGGGAACACTCCCTGCATCACTTCTGGTGGTGCTTCTTGTTGTGTTGCCAAAAAGCCAACAGCATATATTTGATAGTCCACAGCTAGATCTCATTCTTGAGGCCAAGCAGTAGGCCAGGGCACCGATTCTGAATCTCTCTTATCCACGTTTATTAATACTCAAAATGCCTCTAGAAGATTAGTTAGACAGGACGTTGCATCACAGAAGCCACTTGGCTGTTTTTGAGCAAGCCCTGTGCTTCCAAATATAAGACAATTTTGTCATTAAAAATGGTTCCCACTATCTCCTCTTGGGCTCCTTTTTAAAAATGGAGTTAACTAGCCATCTTCTACCCTTTAACTACAAAAGCTGGGCATAGTGACAAGTTACATATTTTGTTAGAAGGTCTACAATCTCAGCTTAAAGCTGTTTAATAACTCTTGGGTGGATGCCATCAGGGCCTGGTGATTTGTTGATGCTTAATTTGTCAATAAAACCTACCATTTCTTCTCTTGTCACCGTTTCCCTCAGTTCCTCAGACTCCCTTCCTGAGAATGAGTTGTTCATGTTCAGAGATCTTCCCTAATTCTTTTTCCATGAAGGCAGATGAAAAGAATTCATTCAGCTTCTCTCACATGCAGCTTTTCTCACATATTCCACTCATGGGCTTCCCATAGGCATCTGCCTTGGTGCACTGATGAAAGAATACTGAACTGGATACTATAGGCTAAAGTATGATCCATGTCAAAATGCTGAATGGTGGATATAAATGTAGGTGAATACATGTAGGTAGAAGGGGACCTGTTGCTTTGATTGGCAGGGTATTTTTAATGCCTCCTCTCAGCCTTTTTCTAGCCCATCAATAAAATGTGAATAAACTGCATTGATTAGTCGCTTGACCATATCACATATCAAGTGTACCATCAATAGAATTGGATTTATATATCTCTAACATGCCATGTCATGCCCCTGTTCTACCACTCTATGATTCCCATTTCACTGGCCATCTCTATAAGGTGATTTTTCTGAAAAGAAAGGTCTTTAAGCCCTTCCAAAGATCGACTAAGTTTTTCTCAAGCCTGAGTTCTAATGGGAGGGAGTGCCAAAGCTGTGGAACCAGAGGCCTCTTCGCACTACAGCTGGAATGGGGCCATCCGGTGCACAGGCGCAATCAGGGACCACCCAGCGCGCAGGCACAAAATGCGGCCAGCCTCTTCACCTTAGTTACTGTCCAGTGCCAAACAGGTAAGCCCCTAGGGTGGGTGTGGGTCCTGCTGGCCCTAGGAGCCCGATCTGGGCCCCAGGAGTGAGCGGGAGCCCAGGGAAGGGAGGTGCCTGGGCTGCCCACCCCTGGCTTGAAGATAGCCAATCGGGGCAAACCAGGGCTCCCCAGCTGTCACGGGGGGAGAGCATGTGAATGCTTTCCCTCTGGTACAGCTGGGACGGTTTCAGAGGACTTTTTTGTGCTCTGAAACTCGAACGCGTGTACACGCATTGGGACCGGCTAGGGCAGCTCGGAATGGAGCTGCCACCCCTGAAGAATGAATGCTCTGTCCCAACGTGTTCTACATGCATTTGAAGCTCCCTTGTGCAAAAAGGCCTCATGTCTTGAAATGCCCATAGTCTAGAGGAAGCAGCCCATATCACAGGGACAACCAGTAGAACTTTATCTGTTGACCTCAAATTCCTGGTCAGCATATACCAAGACAGCCTGGATGCCAGGTAATTTGGGGTATTTAATCTGAGAGTCTTGAAGACCACTACAAGGATTTTAAATTGGCCTCTAGCTCAGATTGGAAGCCAATGAAGGGGTCTGTGGTGGACAGAGATATGTGTGTATTTTGGTAGATTAAGAACCACCCAAACAGCTAAATAAACATACATTAATTTTCATAAAGCAGTTGTTGTACCACGTTCTATGTAATTACTCTGGCACATGCATGGCCAGACCTGATGGTTGCTTTCAGTGCCAGATTTAAGGGGTTTTCTCCAGTTTCAAGGACCTCAGGCTGGGAGGAGCCAAGTAGGCCAAAAATCCTGTTGCTGTCTTTGTGGTTCGGGCCTGAGAGAGAATTCATGTAGATTTGTAACCCTATCACAGGTGGGTTGCTAGACAGTGTCTTCTTCTTCTTCTTCTTCTTCTTCTTCTTCTTCTTCTTCTTCTTCTTCTTCTTCTTCTTCTTCTTCTTCTTCTTCAGGCCACTGATGAGTTAAGAACAGAAATGATGGGACAACAAGGAGGTGTGAGGCTACAACTGAAGTCTTGTTTTAGATGTCTTTATATAAGAACATAAGAAAAGCCCTGCTGGATCAGGCCAGAGCACATCTCATCCAGCACTTTTCTCTTTCCTTAGAAGTAAACAAAGCAAGTCAAAATATGCCTAGTTCTGAATGTACACTGGAAAGCCTGGGTTCTGGATCTTGGCAGCAAGCTTTTGACACTCCAAAGAAGAGATTCCATAAAATCCAACATGGCTTATACCCAAGCAGGAAATGGACAATTCCACCCATCTTCTGCAAATTTTAAAAAAATAAATACAGTACTCTCTGCTGAAAAGGAACAATACAAAGCTCAAGTTGGGCAAGAAGATACTACAATATTATAAAGAAAAGAAGAAGAAGATTGGGGAAAATATACTGGCTGTGTTTGGAAAAGCAGTTGTAAGCTCAGATGTTTGCCCCATCTGCCTACATGTGCCTACACCAGACAGGAAATGCCAACAGAATGCATTTCCTTATGATTTCACAGAAATCTGTGTTCTCCTTTACTGTTAGAAAACCTGAGTTAGTTTTGTTTCATATTTTAGCATGATTACTTGCATTTTTAAAATCAAAAACATGACCAAATGAGTTCTTTTAAGGATTGTTTTGTAGTGCATAAAAGAAGAAAGCAGCACAAGGCTACTTCAGTATTTTTATTTCCCATAAGTTACAGCCCACGTGTTAATTTGCAGGTTTCCTGCTTTCCCTCATTATTGGACCCATTTACTTCCTACAAGCACACACAATTTTAAGCTGTGCTTCTTGAACATTTTCTTATAATTCCTTCCCTCAGTTCTTTATGGCACACTTTCTTTCTACCTTTATTTGCACATAGCTGCCTTGGCTATCAGTTTGGTACTTAAGTGATCTAAATCTTTCTTTATGAGATCACAGTTGTTGGCCCCACAACAAGGATTAGCTATTCAAACTGTATTGTTGGCAAGGCAGGTTCACGTATCATATCAATTTCTCTAGCATTAGAATCACCACCCATTGACAGCGGGCCTCATCAAGTACAGCCAGAAAGTGGCCAAGAATATCAAATATTTATCCCTTTCAATTTTATTATTATTTTTTTATATTGTATTCTCCAGGGGCCTGATTACCGAATATTTAATGCTTACAAATTTCTTCCGTGCAACAGGACTAGTTTGTTTCCAAGGAAACAAATGCACTTCTCCTCCACTGAACACACTCTTAATCATTAAATGCTGTAATCTTGCTCCCTCCCTTCTTCCCTTTGAATAGGGAACTTCTAAAAACTGTTTGTTTTCACTAGAGTCCCCAGTCGCAGTTTTACTGCAGGTAAATTTCCTGACATGCTCTCCACAAAAGATTATTTCAAATGCAATTGTCAAGAGGTTTTATGAAATTGTCTTAATAGAGATAAATACGTGGTCTTTGTTCTTTTATTATTTGATGTAGGAGTGTTGATTTAAACAAAAACAAACAAAAAAAGAACAGCCATAAACAGATCCTGGGTGCTTTGAAGATTTTTTTTTCCAGTTTAGTGGAATAAATCAGGACAAAGTGACAAAAATAACTTTTTTTATTTTATGGTACAGGCATGTTAATCAACCACTTTTTAAATGTAACATAAGCATTTCTACTACTCATATTTTATTTCTCAAAGGTTATTTCTGAACTTACCTGGTAATCCGGATCAAGAAGCCTCATAGTCCACATGGTCTGGTGATAATCTGAGGCATTTTCGCACTACACGCGTTCCATTTGGAACGCGTGTAGAGCGGGAAGCCTAAAACACTTCCGGACGCTTTTACCATTCACACACAGGAGCGCCGGAACGCGTGTGCACATGGTAAAAGCGTTCCGAAGTTACTTAGCCGGCAAAGGCTGGCCAGGGGCGGGGATACGGCCAGCAACGCTGCCTCCCATTGGGTGAGACCACCCAAGGGGCGGGCAGCGCTGTCAAGCGGCTGCTCCGCGTCTTGCCGGCTGCACGGGGCCAGATCGGGGCCCGTGCACCTGGCAGGAAGATGCCCAGGCACCCGGGTGCCCATCGGAGGGCCCGGGGCAAGGTCTCTATGGGGCAGGACGCCTTCGGAGATCGGAGCCCCTGGCTCCGATCTCCAAAGGCTTCCCCGCCACACGGATTGTGCCTATCTGCGGGGCGCGAGCGCCTGGATCTAGGCGCGGGCACCCTGCAGAACAGTCCCCCACCCCCCCACTCCCCAAAGCCCCCACCCCCACCCACCCTCCGAGCCCAATCGCGCCCATCTTCGGTGTGTAGGCGCCTACAGTGAGGCGCCTACACCATGAAGATGATTCTCCCCCCCCCCGGGCCCTGGGAGGACGTGCGCGTGTGACGCAGGACCTACCTGCTCGCTGTCCGGCCTCTGAATGAGGGGAGCATGCTGGGAACACGCAGCACGCAGCCCACCGAGGCCCCCTATTGGAGAAGCAGAAGATGGGCGCGATCGGGCTCGAAGGGTAGTTGGGGGTGGGGGCTTTGGGGAGTGGGGGAGTGGGGGACTGATCAGCGGTGCGCCCGCGCCCCGCAGACCGTCACGATGGGGGCGGGGGGACCCTTGGGTGACCGGAGTGACATGGTCCGGTCACCCAAGGGGTTCCTCGACCCCAGCCAGCCAGGCATCGGCCTCCTGCCGCCCTGGAAAGGGGCTACAGGAAGCCGATGCTCCCAGGTCTCCGACTCCGGCAGCCGCAATGGGGCCGCTGGGGCTGGGAAGGGCCTAGCTCACCCCCTGCGGAGGGCGATCTCCTTCGTTGCCGGGCTGCGGGAGTGATTGGGCAGCGGCGGCGAGGCTGGAGATGGCAAGGGGTCCTACGATTCGAATCGTGGGCCCCCTCGCTGCCAACCAGCCTCGCCGCCGCTGCGCGATCACTCCCGCAGCCCAGCAACGAAGGAGATCAGCCCGACCGCCATCAGCTCCTGTGCCGATTTTCGGCCCATGCTGATGGTGGAGGCGTGGCCGCAGCTGTCAAGGAGAAAAGCGTGCGCGAACGCTTCTCTCCCCGAACGCGCCAGGATGCCTCGTACGTGCCGGAACGGATGTAGAGCACTTTAAAGTGCTCTGCATCTGGAACACGCGGAAGACAGCTCCGGACATGCCGGAACGCAAACCCGGCCGCGGCAATGCGAATGCCGCGCCTGGAGCTGTCTTCCGCGCGTTCTGGAACCGCGTGTACGAAAAGGCCTCAGATTAATTGGAAATAATGGTGGACCAGATTAGTACCACAGCCATACCAGCACTATCTGATCTGGAACAAACAAAGAGGTATTTGTCCATAGAATAGAACAGGAAATAGAGTGTACATGGCATAAAGGAACACGTGCCATTAATATGACCTTGAGAAGACACCTCCTTCACAGTTCCTCTGTATGTATTGACAGAGATGTGAGCCAATTGTAATCTGGTTTTGGAAGAGCTGTTGCCATAGTTCACACTGACTATTATGGAATAGTGGTTTTGTGTACCATCGTATTTATCTGTTGACATCCAGGCCATTTAATGTGGAGGCTTCCTGCTGCTGAAGATCTGGATCAAGCTAATCCAATGATAAGTACAGAAAAGGCCAAAGTACAAATTTTATATAAATGATTCCCAATGGAAATAGGTTCCTTTGCCTGTGGCACGTCTAACAGCACAGTTGCACAGGGTGCTGTGATCAAAATGGCGGTGCCCTGCTGGGGATTGGGCATGCAACCAGACAGAGGTAAGTGTCTGGGTGCATGGGGCTTACGGTGTTTCCGCACTAGCTGTGGAAACCGGTTTAACCCCACCCCCCTTAAAGACACTTACCTTAAATGGCTTCTGCATTGGAGTCCTCTTCTGCAACCTTTGCAGAGGCTGCTTCTGCATTTCGGCGCACAAAACTGGTTTTTAAAACCAGTTTTCTGCTGAAATCCAGATTAAATATAAGACCTGAAAAAGCAGGGTGCTTCCGCACACAACCAGGCAAAGGGATGGATTCCCTCCGCCCGCCATGCTGGGAAGAGTGGAAGCAGGACTGCATGCTTCCGAAGCCCTTCCCCCGCATGCCAGGTGCTTCCAGAAACACACTGTGACTGGCAGCTCCATGCTCCAGTCCCATGGCTCCAGGGGCAGCGTCAGTGACGCGCGAGCCGGAGGACTTTTGGAATGGGTGCTGATGCATCTGCACAGCACCCACTCCATCCGTCTTCCCAAATCCGTCCTCCCTGCGCATGTGCAGACACACGGGGTCCCTCAGATCCATCACTATTTGTGATGGATCTGAGGGAGGATGGATTGCCAAAAAGCAGATCTTTTTAGATCCACTTTTCGGTGGCAAATGTGGAAGCACCCTCAGGTTACTGTATACTAGCATTCCCTGGTTCAAATGCTAGTGCACGTTAGCCTTTTATGCACTCTTCCCATCCAGCTGATGGGAGGGCAAGTGCAGAAATGTCCAGGGTTTTGGCAAAAGCTCCTTGGCTACTTTGGTGTGAAGCAGCAAGGGATACTGGATACAATCAGCAGGCAAACTGGTGTGGAGCAGATCAGAGAAATTTTTTCCAGTGGTGTGGCAGCAGGCAGTAACAGTGTGGATAAGGAGTTATGAGCAGTAAATGGTGGGATGAGAACTGTAGATGATAGAAGGAAAAACCCTGATCTTTGATGGGAGGGAAACCTTAGGTGGCAGAGGGGAAAAAATGTACCATACTTCTCCAAGTGCTTGTCCCCATGGTTAGGATATTGTGAGGCAAACATCAGTTCGCCTCGCAGGAGTCCTCATATAAAGCCCTAATTCTGGCTACATGAGGGACAAAATGCTCTAAATTGACACAAAAAACCACTTTTATAACTGTCCTCGCTCTGAATTACAGGGCAAGAATGGGTTATAAAGAGGGCATGGGGACACTCACAGGTTACGATCACAGCATTGGCGGATGGGGCTTTGTTGTCCCTGCCACTAACACTGCAATTGCAACTGTCCCCCCTTGCCTGGGTGCTTACCCAGGTAAGGGCTTGATTTACCCCAAACAACCACCTGACAGCTGCCCTGCAGTCAGCTGAGCAGCTGTCTGGCTGTCATGCACACAAGCAGAGCTTCGCTGAAATGATTAAAATAGACACGGCTTTTGCATCTGTTTTAATCGTCTTACTGGAGCTCTGCCCTGCTCTTACAGCCCTTATACTCACCTGACAGTTGCTCAGCTGACTGCAGGGCAGCTGTCAGGAGTGATTCAAGCCTTTACCTGGGCGATTAAGTGCTCAGGCAAGGGGGCTGGTAGAGAAAACCATGGCATCCTGATGCAGGGATTTGCCGTGGTTTTCATGGGGATGGGCTGGTTCACCTTGAACCCACCTTGTCCTCCATTACCATGCAGACTCCTTAATGTGAATTAGATTCGCATTAAGGGTCCCCCGAATCCACCGTGGGACACTGGCTGCCACACGGTGACTCAGCCCAAGTGTCCCTTTTGTATACAATCTTAATTTAAGCCCAACCGAGGGGGAGGGAGTGTTAAAGGTCACATTCAGGTGAATGGGGAGTTTGGAGGGAAGGTTAGTGGGCGAAAGGGAAACAAAAGGAACTGTGAGTTTTCTTAGCTCCAAGACACAATAAAAGATTTTGGTGGTGACATCAGGGTTGATGACCTCACATTCACTTCAGACAATAACCCATCCAAGATAAAAAAAAAATATGGTTCAAGCCAAACTCATCAATTCTGATTAGCATTTCTGATAAAGATCTCCCTGGTATTTCCTGTAAATAACGGTTGCTCTTGATGGCCAAGTAGTTTTATCATACTGCACCTGGTTTTTCCTGTAGGATTATTAACAGCTGCAATCCAGAGTTGTTTTTATTTATTTATTTATTTATTTGAATTTTAATCCCACCCAAAGGTCTTGAGGCAGATTATTTCCGGGCTGTCTGGTGCTTTGTTCAGATGCAGATTTTTTTCAAGTCTCTGCTCTGGTAAAGACAACTATTTTGCAATCTTTTCCTTTGTCTTTCATTGTAGTGGAGGTTTGTATTTTAAAATGGGATAGTCTGGATCTTTTTGGTTTTGGCCTGGGGCCTGCCGTGAACTAGGGCTGGTAAACTTCTGGTAAAGGTGGATCATTTGCACTTGTTACGAGGAAAGCTTCCCCAAAGCATTCATTACTAGTCAGAAGCGTGAATGGTCCTCCTGTTTACCAGCCCATGCCATTGTGTCCAAAGCCAGAAGATCCATCTCCTCGCTTCCCCGATTGGCTGTTATGTGACATGATCGGGTGCTGTTGTTAGAGGGGAAAGTTTGAGCACATGTATTGCATCCAATCATGTCAGCACCCATGATCGAAGAGCCCTCTCATAACTCTATGACTGGATGCCACTCCGACCATGTTTGGGCCGGTCCCAGGATTGGAGGTCGAGTCACATCAGAGGTCAGTGACTGATCATGGCTGCCACTATGACTGTGCCTGCATGGATGCAGCCTCCCCTGCCCATCAACTGCAGGGAACTAGAAGAAGAATGAATGGTCGTACTGCCACACCTAACCAACAATTACTGAACTTCTGGGGATGCAGGGCACTCTTGGAGGCTCTAACAGCCTCCTTGAAGTGCAGATGCTCTTCACCTGTAGTTCACTAATTGTTGACTACGGACTGAAGTGCAAATAGGCCTCTGGTACAGTGATTTTCAGGATTCCTGGTCATTCTTCTGTACTTGCAATCTATATGCCAACGGAATGCCAGTTATTTCCATTTTGAAGCCTGTGGGGACCCAGCCTATCCCTCCCTTCCCCGTCCTCCATAGAGTAATGCGAGTTGGAAGCAAGCTGCTAAGTGCCCCAGTCAACTGCCAGTTCCCTTAGGGCTTTATCCTAAAAGTACCCTCACTGGCATCCTGCTTTATATGCCAAACGTAAAGGCTTCCTTAAAGCAGTACACCAACTCTCTTGTAAAGCAAAATACTTGAAGTTTATTGTTACAGTAAAATAAAATAAAGAAGGATGCTTGAAGTTTAGCTTTAAAGTCTTTAGGTTCCTTGAAAAGAGAAATGTTGCTTTTGTAATCTCCCTCCCCCTTCTATCAAGTGCTCCACTGTAGCCAAACAGACCCTATAAGGCTCAGTATAAAAGCCACATAATCCACAGACCCTTTCCTTGGGCCTTTCCCGCTCTGCCCCGAGAGGAGAGTTTCAATTTAAATGCACTCAGAGTCTGGTAGCAGTTCTTTCTTTCCCTACAAGGGCTCTTCTCCACTCTGGCACCAAGTGAAGAGGCCCACGCACACACGCTTGGAGCAGCGCTTCCTGATCCCCCTCTAAATGAGAGAGAGAGACAGCCTGCAAGCTACCTCATCTGCCTGCTTAAATAGTCGGAGATTCAGCAGCTGTGATTGGTCAATGTTTGGCAGGCTGGCATGGTTTCTGCTGGCGCCCACCCCTCCTGTCAATCATGGGGCTCCAAAAGCCCACCAAGCCACTGCTCTGCTGCTTAGCCTCGGCACGAACACCACAAAGCCTGGTAAAAGAATCTAGAGGTATCTGTCTGAGCACTCCCAAAACGGGGGATTCTGGCATAGTACTCTCAAAATGGGATTCTGGGAAATACATGCCTACACAATATAAGGGAGAGCCCAGGTGATGCCTCCTTAAGTCTGTGCCAACATGCAAAAGGAAGGCACTTAGACCAAATTTACACTTAAATCCTCTCTTAGGATTTAATCCCAGGTTGGTTAACAGCAGGAACAGTTGGGATCATTCACAGGCTCAGTGCTCAAACAGTCCTGATCCTGCCCAGTAGCCCCTAGAAATGTGGATAACATACTGTCCTCTTCCATTCCTGACATCAGATGTCCCACTCACTGCTAGCCACAACTTGGTGATTTTCCAGAGATAAACAGCAGCCCTCCCTTGCAATATGAAGTGTTGCAAACACACCTGTCCTGAACTGTTCTCAATGCTACAGGAATTCCTGTGGAAACAATTAAGCTGTGCACAGCAGGTAAGGATCAGGAAATGCTCAAAAAGCTTCTGGAACAGCTGCAGTGGATTACAGTATGAAAAAATGTCCAGGGATCCACTTGGAACTGTCATGGAAGTAAGCATGAAAAGACCCCTAGAATTCTTGGTTAGGTTTTCTGTCCTGTGCAGAATCACCCTTAATAATAATTGGCCAAGATGATGTGAGTTTGTCCTTATGGTCATCAGGACTCAAGCCTGACAATGGCATGACAACAACAACAAATCCTTTTCAATGTGATGACTGGCAGCTGCGTGGAAGTGTTTGTTCTACTTTAAAAAGTATATACAATTTTTAAGCAAAACTCCAGCAGATTTTCCTTCCACTAGGCATGATGTTCTTTCTCTGGGTTTAGATTATCCATCCTGGTTCAATTAGATTTTGGCTCAGACAATAGAAAGGATTGTTGAAGAAGTTTTCTTAGTTTAATACTCTATAATCAGTTTGCTCTAAGATTCGTTTATACTTGATAAGCTTTTTAAAAAAAAATCCTCAGCATTTTAAGAGGATATAGTTGGAAAGTACAGATGACATGTAGTCTGAAGCATTAATTTTTTTTCTTTAAAAAATGTCTACCATGGGTTGTTCACACAGGCACAGTTTTCTACAACAGATATAGGGCAGATATGCACAAAGCTGTAACACTAGTCCCATAGCATCACTGTTCCAGCCTGTCGACAGACAGATAAGTACATATGTAGCCAGGATATAGGACAGTCCTCATGTCAGCATGCTGATTGCCACTCTGGTAGTGCATTAATATTGCCAACAGAGGCTCCAGAGTGCATTGACAAGCTGCACTAGTGGACAGACAACAAACATATAAGGAATTGATCCTGCTTCTGTGCATAGCCATGGACAACATTATTCCAAACTGCCACTGGGAAGTCCAGACATCAAACAAAGCACACACTCTCTTCTAGGGATGTGCATGAATACAATTTTTGGGATTCAATTCCATTCAAATTGAATATCCAAAAATTTGAATCAATTTGAATGTTTTCACATTTGATTTGATTCAAATACATTTGAATCTATTAGTGTAAATTTTCAAATGTGTTTGCAAATACGAATGTCAACATTTGTACATGCCCGTATGCATCCCTATGCATCCTGTTTTTGTCCTGTATGGATCTGTACAAATGTGCACAGCTGGCTTTGTGGAGGAGCACGAACCCGGTATTCCCAGATAAGGGTCTGGCTCCCTAAGCACTAGACCAAACTGGCTCATTTGGTGGCATGTACATTTCTCTACACGATTCTGTGGGCAAATTCTGTTTACCAAGAACTGCAGATTTTGTGTTTTTTCAAAATCACTTGCAATTATAGCAAGCGAGTGTTTGAAGGTTGTTATGCATTTAATGAGCCATTGTTAGGAAGCCAGCACAACACTACTTAAGTCAAGTAGTGCATGTAAACTGTCTTTTAAAGACACCTTAGTATATCTTGATTGTAAGGAGTGTTGGAGTTTCTCCTTGAATTACCACATTGGCAAAAAGGAGTTTGAAAAGAATTGATGGCAAATGGGATCTGTTTGGATTGTTTCCCCCCTACACTCTCTAGGAAAGAGAATTAGGTCTTAAATTTAACTCTATAAATCCTAATTTTAGCATAGCAGGGGGAAAAAATGAAGTCATGCTGAAAAGCAAGCTGTTGCTTCAGTGCAGGAGAAGCTGCATATGCTACTTTTCTTGTAAGTGGAACATTCTGTAAAATGTTACTAACCATAGCAGAGGACAATTAAAAAGAAAAATCACAAGGGATGGAGGGGGAGAGAAAGAAATTACCGCAAGCTGTTTCATGAACAAGTGAGGATTGAAATAACTCACTTATCTTACCTAGTAGGCCTTAGTGTGAAGATCTTAGGGTGATTCTGCAGTGGCCACTGGCCAGTATACTAACTGTAGGAGCCTCTCTTCTGGGTGGAGCCTCCTTAAACTGTGCAAGCATCTGACAGGCAGTTCATTTGGTCTGTCTGGATTGGTCTAGTCCAGTATACCAACCAAGAGTACAGAAGAATCACCCTTGGATTGGAAGGCACTGCAACCACTCAGCAGTATTGTTAATCTTGGGTGGATGGAATATTTGAAACTAATGCTTATATTTTAGTCTGAAAAGAACAATCCTAATATTAAAAATGATTATGATACTAGCCATTTCCACACTTACCAGCAGTAATCCTGGGTCACTGTGTCTGGGATAGCCTGGTCTGATGCTCCAGATCACAGGGAGGTGTGGGTGGGATCTGTGCTGTCCGTGCTAATCTGGATTAGCCTGATGTGCGTCTGCAAAGCTTGCATGAACTCCACAGCTGCTTCCCGCCCCCCGATGCCTCTAAAAGGTAGAGAAAATATTTCTAATCTTGGGGCTCGGGAGGGGTGTGTTTTGGTGGCACACCATGGCACACTACTGAAAAGTGCTTCCTGGTAATCCCAACATGACAGGAATCTGTCTGAATGTCTCTTAGCCTTCTTATTCTGGATAAGTCTAATTCATAAAGAGTAGGAATATTTATGAAAGGCTTTTTTAGAAAATCCGTGTTCTTATGACTAGATCCCCTTCAAATGTATTCATACTAATATCTGATAAAAACAAATATGTATCCCATACGTATCCGACACAAACACATACATATCCGATACATATCCAACACAAATTCATATGTATCTGATACGTATCCAATACATATCCCGTAACAAATCTCTGAAAGTGTCCAATTCAATCTGAATCCACTTTGAATCTGCTCTCAATCCATGTTGAAAGCAATCTGGATCCATTGCAGATGTGACTGGTGCAGCCACTTTGCTACATGTGAACTGCTTGTCCAATAGGGGGCCTAGGTGGGCTGCGTCTTGCACGCTCCCACAATGCCACCCTCAGTTCGACGCTGGACGGCGACGAGGTAAGTCGTTCCTCGCGCGCGCGTCCTCCCAGGGCCCTGGGGGAGGGGGGGAAAACATCTTCGCTCTCTGGGTGCCCCGCTGTGGGCACCTAGAGAGCGTAGATGGGCCCGATCCGGGCCGGAGGGTGGTTGGGGGTGGGGGTTTTGGGGACTGGGGGGGGGTGGGACTCATCTGCGGGCTGCAGGCGCCTAGATCCAGGCGCCTGCAGCCCGTAGATGGCCGCGATGGGGGCGCGGGGCGAGCCCTTGGAGATCAGAGCCAGGGGCTCTGATCTTCAAAGGGGTCCGGCCCCATAGGGGCCTTGCCCCGGGCCCCATGATGGGTGCCCGGGTGCCCGGACATCTTCGTGCCAGCCCGTAGAGCTGGCGCGAAGCACGGGGCGGGTGGCTTGACAGCGCTGCCCGCCCCTTGGGTGCTCTCACCCAATGGGCGGGCAGCGCTGCGGCCGAATCCCCGCCCCTGGCCGACCTTTGCAGTTCATTAATGGCCGGCCAAGACAGTTCCGGGCGCTTTTACCTTTCACACACAGACGCGCCGGAACGCATTCCGGCGCGTCTGTGTGTGAAAGGTAAAAGCGCCCGGAAGTGTCTTAATCTTCCCGCCTGAACGCGTTCCGTTTGGAACGCGTTGCAGTGCGGAAATCCCTAAGGTCTTGTGTAGAAAGGGCCATTCTATCTATTTTTTTTCAGCAATAAGTCTTTGTTTGGTATGCATCCATACCAGCTAGTTTCTGTAACACTCTTCTGCTGTCCCTTAGCCCTAAGTAAGGGTTTTTTGTTTTTCCCATTGTTAAAACTTTGCCATAGATTTGTCTTTTTAGTAAGAGAAGCTCAATTCATACTCTAAAAATGTCTTGGCTGAGATCATTTCATTTACTTTGGTGCTGGAAATTTTCTTCCTTGTGCTTTTCCTTTTTAATTCCCCGCCTTTCATCTTTATTTCTTTGCTGCTTTTTCTTTTTTCTGTTTAATCTCCAAGTCATGTAGACTTATTTTGTTTTCAAATACCAGTCAGGAATGCTGTTTCCACAAACATGATGTGTGAAAAACAACATGGTTAGTTTTTTTTTGTTGGACCCAAAAAGTCTATTAAAATGGCACAGTATTTTCTTGTAGCAATTTGGTTTATTTGCTATTAAATCTGCCATCAAATACAGATTTTTTTTCTTCTACAGAGAAGTAGAATTGAAAAATGTAAAAAAATCAGAAGAATTGCAATTATAGGTGAACAAGAAATATTCAGAAAATGAAATTCAGATTAATTTTCTGATAACTGCATATTCTAAGCTTCCTCTGAACAGCTGTAAAATGCAGTTTTTATTGCAAATATTAATATCAATTATACAATTATTTAATATTGATAGCTATGATGTTATTTAGCATTAACTGAGTCAAAATTAGTACTCTGCAACATTTTCTTACCAACTTTAAGTGAAAATGTTGGATAATTCAGCCTGAGTTGGTAAATTATTAATTGAAATGCTTGCCTCCCCACCCTTATATAAGGTTCTACAATATCTGAATGTCAGAATCTTCTGTCTCCTCTGTCTGTGGATAAAGAATGGAAGCTACATGTTCATTAATGAAACAGCCCAGAAGTGTCAATTTGAATTTAGTCTTAGCAAGGAAACAGTCTTCAAGGGAGGCAAGAACATTCCTAGACTATACTCCTCATGAAGTAACTCCGCATACTAGAATCCTGGCTATCAGGAAATGGACTGATGACTTTCTATATGATTTGAAGATGTTAATCAGTCTGCTATTCCCACATTCCCTATATGGTGGAATTATCACTCCAATGTTCCAGTGTAAACTCCTGATGTACAAACATCTTATGCAAAGTGCATGTGCCATCTTTATTAGCTCTCACACCCTCTTAGAACCATCTTGTGATTTGCACAATTTTCACACACCTTTTCTCACAACTAGTCTGCTCAAGTCCCATATTACAAAATGGAGATCATGAAGAGACAGAAATGAAATGGTAAGAAAAAAAATAGTTGAAGACAGAGAAAAGATAGGAGGAAGGAGAAAGGGTTCTGAGGATTTGAAAAAGCAAGCACATAGGAAAAAATGAAGTTGTTAAAGGTAAAAGCTGTATGATATACTGTGTTCAGTTCTGGGCACCCCAATTTTAAAAAGACATTGACAGACTAGAGCAAGTCCAAAGGATGGCTAGCAAAATGGTTAGTGGTCTGGAAAGCATGTCCAACATGGAACAGTTGAAGGATCTAGGAATGTTTAGCCTACAGAAGAGAAGACTGAGAGGAGACATGATCATGGTCTTCAAGTATCTGAAGGGCTGTCACAATGCAGAGGGATTGTCCCTATTCTTACTTGCACAAGATGGGAGGATTAGAAACAATGGGATGAAACTTCAAGGGAGTCAGTGCAGATTAGATATTAGGAAAAACTTCCTGACAGTGAGGGCAATCTGTCAATGGAATAGGTTGCCAGGAGCTCTCCTTCACTGGAGGTCTTCAAGCAGAGGCTGGACTTACATCTCTCTGGGATGGTTTAGGAAATCCTGCATTGAGCAGGGGGTTGGATTTGATGGCCTTTGAGGTCCCTTCCAACTCTGATTCTATGATTCTGATTTGTCTTTACTTATTGCTATTTAGAGCAAACATGGAAAACTGATATTGTATTTTGGGCCGCGTTCCCATTATAAGCTTAATTCAGTTTCCCTAAACCTAAATAACAGAACCGGATGCAAATGCGAATTTGCCTGATCCCATTACTTTAACTTAACTGCGTTCAATCCAGATTCTGAAGATTGTACGTGGCCTACATGACTCAAGGGGGGACTAAAGTGGCTACTTTCTAAAAGCCGCTTTTCAGGGCTGTCCTGCCCTCTTCCTCCTGGCGTGAACGCGCCACCCATAAGGGGCCCCTTCAGGGAGCCTAGCTGGGTGGCTGGGTGGCTACCATTTGCCTGGATGGATGAAAAACGGCACTGGGCAGCCAGCGATTCTTTCTCCTCCTCTCCTCGTTGCTCAGGCCACACAGCAGCAGCAGCAGCAACTCAAGCCCCCTTCGCCCGCTCACTCCACAGTCACAGCCTTAAAAACAGAACCTGCAACTGCTTTCCTTTACTTTCCCTTTTTTAAAGGTCAGAACTTTTGCAAAATTGCAACATTGTTATCAGGTGTGAAGTGGGTATATTGCTACAATGTAGCTGCAGCTTTAAGGGGTGGATTTTTACAGTAAAATCACTATCTTTGGAAGCAAGCTATTGGGGGAGGGAAACCCTAAACACACATTCTCATCCCTTAACACGGTACCATTCCCACAGTAAAAAATGTAAAACATTTCAAGCGCACAAACCAGAGTGAGACCTGTTGAAATGAGGATTAACATTTACAATGCTTTGGGGCGATTTAACACACAGAAAGTGTGTTAAGCCAACCTGACATGGGAACAGTGAGGATTGAAACTGTTTTGAAACTGAAATAAGCTTATAATGGGAATGCGGCTTTGTTCTTACAGCATTTTGAGACTCATTTATTTATTTTGCATTTTATTGCATATAACAATCGTATGTGAAAACAGCAGACTGGAATTCTGTTTACCAAAATCCTAACACACTATTTTAACCTCTGTACCCCATATTATATATACAGTTCCCTCGTTCCCTTTTCCTGATAAGAATGCCTATATTCTCTGACAGGGTCTGCACAAAAGGGCAAAAACAATAAAAGGCGCACCTTAGCAGTATGCCAAGGTAATTAGTGAAGAAACACCTGTTTATGCTTACTGTTTGCTGAGGACATGGCTTCTCCACCCCTCTTTCAGACACTATTATTGTTTTTAGTGTGCTCATTTTATATTTTGTTTTTACTGCTGAAACTCACAGTGAGACCTTTAGGTAAAAGACAGGATAACAATGCAAATAAATAAACAATCGCTGATAGTTATTGTTTTCATGTCTGTTGTGAAAATCAGCAAGTGCAGCAATGACTGATCTTATGGAAATGATGGACGTCATTTTATATTATCTCTATGTACCACTCTAAGGATTTATGCCTGGTTGTGTACAAAATGTCACAGATACTGAATGCTTGCACTGTGATGCACAAATATCTTTGGTATTCCCTGTGAGCATTCTGAGCATGACAGAAGGAAAACTGATGGCTGTAGAAACAAGAGAATCCCACCCTGTCAGAAGATGAATGAGCTGAGCCTGCCCTATATGAACCATGCCCGACAGAAGCAAGGTGGAATCAAAGAGTGAGCAACTTTTCCCCGTACACACTTCACAGCTCTGACCACTGAGGATCGGCATGATTATCTCCAGACAAAATAACTGTGAGTAAAAGGCTTACATACACTTAAATTAAACACAGCAGGGTTTTAGTAATCTCTGTTTGCATTTTACTTTCTGTTAAGAAGGAAATTGCTTGGACTTGGAACATTTCATTTAATGGCATTTTTAGTTACCTTTTGTATTTCTAATGCCATAGACTAAATTCACCCCAAATTACCCAGGAAAACATAAGAAACGTTTGTCCTTTATTTTTTAATTGCAGTGGCTTCCTTACCAATTTTTCTAAATTCAATGCGTTCTTAAAACATCCCTGTAGCTGAAACCTAATTATCCCAATCTCTCAGTGAAGTATGGCTAACAATGCAAACCCCATTTATGTAATTTATTTGGTGAAAGGAAGTAAATGGAATGCAGTTGAACTAATGATATACAGGTACATGTATTTATTTCAAGCACAATTTCTCACTCTCTTTTTCACCAAGTCTTTCTACCAAAATTGTGGAGAAAGTGCATCTTTTTAAAAATACAATAAAATTTATTGAAAGTATGTTAGATACTGATACTTAATACTGTTACCTGCCACTTAGGGTGCCTCCAGACAGGATGAGGGAAAGCTGTGCAGGGGAACCAGAGCCTCTGAAGAACTGCGTCCCATCATTGAGATGGGATGATTGATCCTCTGCTGTATCCTCACAGTATGAGAGGAAACTTGTGAAGAGCTGCTAGTTAATCAACAGCTTTTTACATCAAACCTTCCCTGCTACTGTGCTTCCACTGTGGATGACAGATCATCATGTGACCAGTCACATGACAAGTGGCAATGTCACAGCTGCAAGGGTCTAAGGGTGTCTGGAGGCACCATAATGATGGGAGGTAAATTTTCCCTATGTTATGTTCTTTTCTAAAAAACAGGGAGAGCTTTTGCTTTGTGAGGCCAGGCCACCACCTTTAAGCCATTTCTGCACTTACTAGGTATAGCAGAAAAAGCTGCATCATGGGACTAGCACCATTCTCGTCCAGAACTGTCCTAAGGACTCTTTAGTTGAGATCACTGGTAGATATCTTTGAAGAGGTCCACAACCATTCCAGTGCCATCTGTGCTAGCCCTGATATCAGTGCTTCTGCATCTGGTCCAGAACAGTGAGAATGGGGTCTGGCATCTGCAAAAAGTCAGTATCTGCCATTGCTGCCAAAACATCTCCTCCAAAACAATACACCACCTCTTTAACCATTTCTGGAGCATTGTTTCAGAAGTAAATATGAAGCGTCCTCTGTAACATCTGAATAGGATAATGACACTGAGAAATGGAAAGCTACCAAGGTGGGAAGCCATGGAGTTCACCCTCCTTCCAGCCCCAAATTAAGACATGGTTTCCCAACAGAGCTCAACATCTATGCAGAACACCCATGCCCTTTGAAGTCAGGCAATCTGACAGCATCCTGCCCATAGTCTGAGCAGCTGCATGCCATCTTGCAGGGCAGTCCCAAGTGATGATAAAATCAGGAAGGAAGAATATGAGTAACTGAAGAAATACCAAAGACAAATTAAAGCAATCAGGGTACCAGAAGTGATAGGAGAATTTGGGGCAATAACTCTGAAGTTGGAAGAATGGCTTCAAAAGATCCCAGAACAAACATTGATAGTTGCTGATTAGTTTAGCACTGGGATCTGCTTGGAGATATCCACCCTGTGAATGTACATCAATAGCAGGAGGTGAAATCAATTGTTCAAGAGGAAAGCCCACTGGGCAACAAGAAGAGAGCCCACAGGGTAGATAACTCTAGTGAAACAGATCAGGAGTGAAAGGGAGGCCACATCAGGGCCACCACATTGGAAAGTGTGCACATAAACAAGGACATCCCATGTGCCTTCTGCAGGAACAATGGGCTGGCAGGTCATCAACAGGCCAGCTGCTACATTGGCTGCTATGACAAGCCTCTGGCTGTGGTCTACCCATCAACAGAGATGCAGATAGAAGTGGTATTGCTCTGATCTTTCCTGGACCAATTTCCAAATTTCAGTATTAATAGGATGTCCTATTTCTGCTGTCCATAATGCCCTGATTCCCACATTAGACATTTCTGATTGAGTTAATAAGATTTCATATGACTTAGAGGTGAGCCCTTTCTGATTTTCTGTTTTAATAAATTGTTCTTCATCATAATTAAGCGGTCTGGTACTCGGCAACCACTATAATCTGTGAGTCCTTTACAAATGCAATAAGCTACTTGAAATATGAGAAATTTGTTTTGTATAGCTTGGATCACTCTTAAGTTGTTCGGCTTTTATGGTTTTTGTTTTTCCAGTAGTGAATGTCTTTTTCCATTTGTTTTATTAATGGATAATAATTGGCTAAAATCAGTTTATTAAAATTATTTGTCATGTATATTCCTAAATATTTTATAATTTAACTTTGGATCAGCTCTGAAATCTTTTGACAGTCTATTTGCATATTTGGTAGGATGTTTTTAAATATAATTTCTGATTTAGTAGTATTTATGGAAAGCCCCAGTTTCAAAAATTACTTGCTATATATAATGGTAATTTTTGGATCAGTCATTATTACAATTGTATCATCTGCATTGAAAATTATTTTTTATTGATTTCTCTTCTAATTTATACCTAATTATTCTAATTAATATCATAATCTCTGATATTGTACACAAGTATTTCTCTTGTTAAATTAAAAAGGAGCAGGAACAGCAGGCAACTCTGTTTTGCCCCCCTTTGAAGATATACCTTAATCTATGTAGTTCCCACACGTTTCTTTCAGAAATATTTGCAATAATTTTTATAAAGCATATCCCAAATTACATTTCTTATAATAAATGAAAGAATTCACATTTAATTGTATCAAACACTTCATAAATGTCTAAACTTAAAATTGCCAGAGGTTTTCTATTTATGTGTTCACACCTTGCTAAAATAGTCTGCTTTATTAAGAAGTTGGACTCAAAATGCACTAACTCAAATGGCACTCAAAAGTTCAGTTTGGGTTGCTGTGTTCACACCTTTCTGTCCCATCCTGAGACTCCTTTACAAGACTGTCTAGATTTCTACCACTCTCCACCTTCACAACATTCCCCACACTCTGATAGGATAAAAGTTCTGTGACCAACAGCACGTAATCACACCTTGGGCAAAGGGAAAGGCGGATGGACCAACAGTCCTGAATTTCTTATAGACTAAGGGTATTTATCCACATGAGCATGAGATGGCTCTATTTCATTCTGCTTTGTCTCTGTAGCACCTTGTTTGATGACTACACTAGTCACTGCCCACAAACTGTCTGTGTTCAAATGAGTAGTCACAGCCCCCTCCACGTACTGAGATAGATCTTGTTCCTGCTTTCTTCTAGGTTCAGGATGGGAGATGGAGGTTGACATTCTTCAGGTTGCTAGCTTTCCTGAGTGTCTGGACAAATGGCTAAGTACATAACACCAACCAAGAAGTATGCTGTCATCAACAGAAGAATCTCCTTAAAAATGAAAAAAAAAACCTGCTTGAGAGAAGCAACCTGTAATGCTTTTCCAATGAACCTTGGCTGGGTGAATCCCCAACATATTTGCAGACAAAGCAAAATGAAATGGAAGCAAGAATCTTCCTCCACTTCTTACAGAAGGGTTGTTGTTTTTCAGACACAAGAAATGGGCCCACAGCACCCACACTCTCCCTGCATATCAGATGTGAGATGAGGGGATAGTGTCATGTAGACATTGTGTCCTTATAGTGCATTGAAAGCACTATAAATATTCCATATGGATTCTGCCAAAGTGTGGTGATGTCTCGCCCAGCACCTTGCTGCCGAAAAGTACTAAACCCCAGATCCACGTTCAGTCTGTATACTATGGCCTTGTGTTGGCAGGCAACTCCCCACCCCCGCAATATCCCCCTTTCAGTTTCTTCACAATATAAATGGCAAGATTACTCGTACCAACCAAGAGTGGGCCCCTCTGTCTCTTTCTTCCATTCCTAAAGGCAGAGTATTTCTTTATGAAGATGTATTGATATAGCCTTCCCACACATATGACAGTCGAGCTCACTTTAAAGAGAACTAACATATATTGTTTTTATTGTTACAGTCTTTACACTTCATTCACAACAGTCAGTATTACTTTGTAATCTTTAACAGCACTCTAGTTATCAGGACCCTTCTACCCAGCACCACTCAGGTAGATCAAGAGCCCGGTCCCTTCCTGGCCACCCTGCATTGAGTTACCCCAGGCAAAGAACCTCTTGCTCTCGTTCCACGCCCTTATATGGTCTCTGTCATAATGTCATCCGGTTCCGATTGGTTCTGTAGCTTGGCTAGCTTACCCCGCCCTCAGGGACTCAGTAAGCCACGCCTCTAAACCATAAAACATCAGTCAGCCTATGGCTATAACTAACTATATCTAACTTACCTTAACCCATGGTCATCACACAAAGGATGGAACAAGGTCAAGGTATGAGCACCAGGAAAACCAGAAACAAAATGTTGCCACAAAAACCAGACTGGCCAGCTTTGCAGTCATGAACTGGCAAAATGATGAGTCTGTCTTGTGGCCTTGGTGATTTGGATGCATTTTATTTCCATACCATTCATTTTATGTAAAGGCTATCTAGCACAATGGATGAATGCTCCTTTCTCATTTTTGTGTAGCCTTAAAAAAGTAAAAGTAAAAATAAAAATCAGAAGTGTTACTAAAAGACTGGTTATGTATTTTGTGGCTTGTGAAATGTTCTGTGCAATGCTACACTGCTTCCATTTGAAGGATTTCCAGTGGGCTGCCGGTTGGTCAATTCTGGCTCAGAGTGCATGTAAACACAATTTTAGATTGAATGAATTAATTAGAAGTAAGACAGGACTTTGACTTCAGTTGTGTAGTCATTATGTACATGCATAGTGTCTTAAAATATGAAGGACTCGGGAGAATACAAATAAAAATGAGGTAACAATATTAATTACTTTTCTATTTACAATTGGAGATGGTTACATATGAGTTTCTTTAATCTAATGAAACAGTTTTGCTATTTTTGTAGGTTTATTCCAAGTTGGATGTTGATCTACCTTATCTCTAAACTGACATTTGTACTTGCAAAGAGCTAGTATTCATAGCATCGGTTTGTATACCCAACAAAGCTATGCCACTTCCCTGATAAAGAGAAGACCTCAAGAAAAATATTCATTCTGAGTACCTCCTGCTTTTGCCTAATTTCTCTCAGTGCTTCTCCTCTTTAGTTTGCTTTCCTCTTCACTTCACATTAACTTCATTCTCCCATTTTGCTCTTATTCCTTACTTTAGTCTCTGCTTTGATTTAAGCCTAAGAGACAATGGGAATTTTTAAGTTTACCCTGTGTCTTTTTGCCTAAGGAATAGTGAAACCTTCTCTTCTTCCAAGCTACTACTGTGATATTTTGGCAATCTCACTCTCCAAGCTGCTTTACTGTTTGACTAATTTGCCCACCTTGGAAACTTTGAATATTGTTGTCCCTTGCTATGTTATAAAGTTATTTCATGTGTGTCTTTTTAAATTATAGCAAAGAAACTCTGTATTTAAATCAGCCAAGTGTCTCCCCCTGCCTTAGGATCAGCTTCAATCCATTATCAGTCAAATCTAACCAGTAGTCTTTTTAAAATTTTGATTACTTGAGGAAGCATTGCTAAAACATATATGTCTAGACCAGTTCCCATAATAGGGGGAAGCCATCTTGTTATTTTCTATTTAAAAACATAATAGGAAGGTGCACAATCATTTGTGTGCAATTTGTATGCAATTTGTACAAATTTGAACATTTGCATTCAAATCTAATGTTGGCTACATTTGAGGATTGAGATTTGAATGCAAAGTGAATGCTTTTGTGCATTTGTTCAAAGCATTGTTATATTTGCAAATGTGAGGACATGCGGCTGGCCTGACCCAGTCGCACCCCCACTGGCTGCCCAGTTGCTTCCCCAGAAGCTTTGGATCTGGCTGGGTGCCGCTGGTGAAAGTGGCCAGCTGCCAGAGAGCATTCAAATCTTGTGAAAGGGTGGCAGCACTTCCAGATAAAATTTAAATAAACCAATTTTAATGTTGAATGTGTATATTTGAATCTTATCTGGAAGTGCTTCCACCCAGTTGGACGATGTGAATCCTGGTGGCTGGCCGCTTTCTCCAATGGACCGCTAGTAGCAGAAGCGGCTCCCCAGTTACTTCTGCAGAAGATCTGGATCCAGCTGGGTGCTGCTGGTGAAAGCAGCCAGCTGCCAGAGAGCATTCAAATAATGTAATTAGGTGGCAGTACTTCCAGCTGAGATTCAAGTGTACAGATTCAACAGGAATCACTACCACCTGATCACATGATTTAAATCCTGGTGGCTGGCCGCTTTTGCCAGCAGCATCCAGCCCACATCCGTGGAGAACATTTGTCGAACATTTGTGATGGGTACAAACCAAATGTGAATCTCACTACATTTGAACTGGTTACATTTGCTTCAGTGCAAAGTGAACACACACATATAATCCGTGCCCATCCCTGAAACATAATGATGCTGATTCTTTATTACTATGGAACTTACATTTCTGTATATGTCATCATAAAATGTTTTTCTTCTATTTTTTTTTTTAGAAAGCACACAAATGAGAATTAAGGTGTTGTATAATGGATAATTTCCATAAAATGATTTGATAAATATTTGAATAGTTATCAACATGTGCATGTTTAATGAAAACTTCTCTGGCATACACTCCATGGACCTGGTGTCTTTTGTGGCTGGTGGACTGGAGAACAAAACATCCAAAGGGAAGAGATAGCTCAGCATGCATGGAGCCATAGGTAATAGGGGTGTGCATGAATACAATCTTCGATATTTGATTCGTAATGAATTGAATATTGAAATATCTGAATTCATATGAATAAATTTTGATATTTGATTTGAAATTTTTGATATTTGATTCATAATGAATTGAATATTCGGATATCTGAATTCATATGAATAAAGAAAAATGAATGTCTGGACATTTGAACCAATACCAATACATTCGTATCTATTTGTATGAATATTCAATGTGTATCCAGTGATACGAATCTCATATGCATCCCATTTTCATCCCATAAGTATCCGTATGGATGCGTATGGATACGTTCAAAATGCATACAGAATACGTATGCAATGTATACGAATACGAATGGAAAATCCTCCCACTCAGATGACCTGCTTTTATTTATCATGGTTGTGTGGAGGCAAGAATGTAGAACAAGTACACAGCATTCATCTCTCTCTGCTGCCATATGAATGTCCAAATTATTCATATGAATAACTCAAAATATTTGTATACATAAGAATACTAAAGCATGAATTTCTGGACATTCATTTAGTATACGAATGTCTGGATATTCGATTCATATACGGATATCCAAATTCATACGACTAACAAATGTTACAAATATTTGTGCACATCCCCAATAGGTAAGGCACTCTAATGCTGCAGTTTTGTGCAAACCAGCCTATGAACAAATCAAGTACAGGGTTGCTTGCTGCTCTGTTGTTAAATGAGTATTTGTTGAAGGATAGAAGGAGTCTCAGGCAGCAGGTAGAGAGCCTATCAGGTGTTATCAAAGATCCCTCCTGGCCATTACTTCCTTCTTAACTGTCACATTCAGCACTTATTGAATAAGGAAATGGAAAATTATCCCATTCAGATGACCTGCTTTCATTTATGATGGATGTGTGGCAAGAATGTAGAACAAGTACACAACATTCATTCCTCTCTGCTATTATCCCTAGAATGTGGCTCTCAAGCCAAAGAGAGGCAGCTATTCCTAATCTAACATTTGGTTCATGGAATGATCTGGTAATGCAGACTGAGAAAGATCTAAGCTTCATCCACAAAGCCTCCTAAAGGTAAGTTTTGGGCCTCTGTATGGAGCTATCATTCTGGGAACATGGATGCCTATGCCTAGTTACACTTTTAATCCACCTTCAATCTATCTTCAGTTCATCTTCAGAATGAGAGAACACATCAACAATGTGACTCATTATTTTCTTTCCATATTAACAGACCAAAAGGTGGATCTTGTTAGATAACATGGAAGGGAAATGGCTTGTCATGTTGCTAATGTGTTGTCTTGCTCTGAATATGGACTGAATTTGGATTAAATCCTAGCGTAGTTGGACCTTGTGATGGCTCCTCAGAACCCACAAAATGCTGCTGCAGCCTAAAATATGGCCAGAACCATGGCCATGGACCTGTAGTCCAGCCAGAAATATGATGAATTTTCAGTCTGAATCTGGGATCCAGCTACAATTTCAGCCGTCGAGCCAATTCCTAGCCACTATGTTCTTTTATCTTGTAGTTGAGAGGCAATGTTTACAATTCAGGTGGTCTCACCCTTGTTACAGTTCTTGAAGACTTGGGAACTGAATGCGGGGCCTCTTTCCTTAGATGACTGAAATTATTATTATTGTTATTGTTATTTATATTTATATCCCGCCCTATACCCATAGGTCTCAGGGTGGGTTACAAGTCTAAAACAGCAGGTTAAAACAGTAATATCCATAAAAACATTTTAAAAACAAACAAGCAGACAACAAACAAAAATCTACAGTTGGAGGAAAAAAATGGTCACATTAGCCAAAGGCTAGGGCAATGAGGTGCGTCTTTACTGCCTTCTTAAATGTATACAGAGAAGGGGCATGATGCACCTCAAGGGGGAGACTATTCCATAACCTGGGGCCCTTTCCCAGGTGCCCACCTGCCTCACTATTGAGGGTGGTGGGACAACCAGGAGGGTCTCGCGTCCAGATCTCAAGGCATGGGCAGGTCGGTATGGGAGATGGTGTTCCTTTAGATATTGGGGCCCAAGTCATTTAGGGTCTTGTAGGTCAGAGTTAACACCTTGAATTGGGCTTGGTAGTGAATTGGCAGCCAGTGCAACTCCTTTAAAACGGGCATGATGTGCATCCAGCTAGTTGTTCCAGTCAGCACTCTGGCTGCTGCATTTTGCACTAGCTGCAACTTCCGAACCATCTTCAAGGGCAACCCCATATAGAGTGCATTACAGTAGTCCAGTCTAGAGATTACCAGAGCATGCGTAACTGTGACCATGTCGTCTCTGTACAAAAAAGGTTTCAGTTGACACACCAGCCATAGTTGGAAGTAGGCACTCCTGGCCACGGCCTCCACCTGAGCTTCAAGTTTTGCACCTGTCCCTTCCAGGGCATTGCAACCCCATCAAGGACAGATTGTCTCCCAACTACCTGGATCCGAGACCCTGTGACACACAGCACCTCTGTCTTGTCTGGATTCAGCTTCAATTTATTGGCCCTCATCCAGCCCATTATGCAACCAGAAATATGCCTTGATCTGTATTGCTTCTTAGTTTCCCCAGGCAGTCACACACTTTCATCTTGCATGAATTCATAACTTCTTTTCTAGACAGAGTCAGATGATTCTTTACACATGCAGTGCATGCATATTCCATTGAAGGCTTAATAATGTTAACAGGACCACATTCATTAGACATGGCCACAAGTTTTTAAAGGAAATCATAACATGTAAAAAAGAATTTGTATAATCAACAGGAACTTACTATTATTATGATTGCTCTTAACATTAGGCTTTTTGTTAGCTAGCATGAGTTTATTTATGCAGTTTCAACTTACACTCTCAGGTTTACAGATAGTTAATCACATGATTAGAAGACGAGACTGTTCAGCACATCAGCAGTCAGGTATCACCCAACTTCATTACTACCTGATTAATTAACCTGTTTAAAGTGTGAAAGTTGACACCTTGTCATTAGAATCTATGTATGGGAATAATTAATGAGAAACTATGAAATAATTTGTTCCTCAGTTAAAAAAAACTGAAGGAAAAGACATTATTTTATCTCATTATTCTTGTTTCCTGTTATCACCTAGACAAAGCCAAGAGGAATTTATAAAACTTACTGTCTGAAAAAAAGTGGTGAGGGGGGAGGCTATGTAACATCTCAGGAAACACTTCACAGATCTTTAATAAAATGTAGTGCTATCCAACAGCAGTAGATAAGCCAAGAAGTTTTCAGAAATAATCAATTTTCTAGATAGCAGAAATGTAAATAGCAGCCCTTTTTTAGAACGAACAAAGGTTTCAAATGATTCATGGAACAAACTAAATGATTATAGCATGATGTATTTCATAATTATAAGTATGAAGTCTAACTGCCTATTTTGCCACTGCCACTCAAGCGAACAGGTAGGGCATGAAAAACTGGTTTCCATTCAAATTTGAATTACTTTTAGAGATTTTCCTGAGTATATTTCTCTTTGAACAGATTTGCTTGTAATTCTGTTAATAAAGATTTTCAGATTCCAGTTTTGTTGAACGTCATGAAATGCATGCAAGCACAATTTTTACAAGTTGGACCCAAGTTCCATTGCATGCAGCTAAACCATCCTGAGTTTAATAGCCATCCAGATAAACTAGGACAGGGTACAAATAATTATTTGAATGGAAAGTTAAACCTATCCCCTATCCATTCAATATGCCTGTGGGACATTGTCCAATTTTAAAAAAGCATACCATTTCAAAGAAAACAGAGCATTGTATTTGATTCTACTATGGATAGACCAAAATCCAAAAAGGATCAGAAAAATATTTCCAGAAACAATTCTTGTTCATGGTTTAAAATTACAGCCCTCCATTCAATTCTGCCTTCTAAAGTTATGAACAACTCGGACTTGCTCATCTACTACTTTTTAGTTAATGTTTAAATATATCACAGAGATACCAGGGATGATCTGCTGAACGTTTAAAAAGATTATTGATGAAGGTTCCCAAGGTTTAAGATAACTATGGAAAACAGGGAAGTCCTCAAAAATAGACAACCCTTTATTACAATCAGAGCAAGATTTATGTAGCACCTCCTCTGGCATTCTGCAAGTCAAGAAGAAGAATTCTAAGCTGTGATCCAGTCCAGGGTCCGAATTGCCTCCAGGTCTCATCAACAATTACCAAAATACCACATCAAGACCAGGTCAGCCCCAATAGAAACCTGGACTTTAAATCCCTCAACTATGCACCAATATACAGAGATCCAAAAACTATTCTGATAACTTCAGAGGTGCAAGATCAGATGAATGGAGACCCTGACTGTATATTCTCCAATGCATGCATATATCCTCTTTCTTGTACCTTTAAACAGAACAAAGGGCTTCAAAATACAGTTTCATCCCTAAGCCAGTTTGGTCTAGTGGTTAGAGAGCCAGACTCTTATCTGGGAATACTGGATTCAATTCCGCCCTCCCCCATGAAGCCAGCTGGGTGACCTTGGGCTAGTCACAGCTCTCTTCTGAGCTCTCACAGGCCCACCTACTTCACAGGGTGTTCTATTGTGGGGAGAAGAATAGAAAAGCTTTGTCAGCCACTTTGAGTCCCCTTAAATGGGTGAGAAAAGTGAGTAGAAAAGCCAACTCTTCTTCTTCTAAGCCCTGTTAAATTAATCTGAAAGACTGCTAACATCTACCCAGATTTTGTCACTTGAAAGTTCGTAACATCATTGCCTTTGGAATTGACTTTCCAGAGTTTTTCCTATTCTTGGTGCCTTTCCCCTCAGTTCTGTATTGATTAATATTTGTGTATATTCAGCTTATATTTTAAATACAGCAAGAAATTCAGGGTGCTGTCTGTTGTTCTAGTACTAGACTTTTTATTAGATTTTATGTATAGTGATGTGTATTGTCCCTTTGTATTTTGGCATATGTATACTTTTATTTTTGATATGGTCTAATGGACTAATTAATAAAATGTTCTATAGATTGAGTTGGATATGACATGTCCTAGGAATAGAAGACGTCATATTGGTAGGCTGTTATTGATTTTGTAATCCATATTTTGTACTATTAGACTGTATTTTGAATTCTGTAGTTTTAGATTGTATCTTTGGTGGAAATGACAGTATAAATAAATGTTTATCGTCATCATCATCATCATCATTAATAACAATAACAATAACAATAACAATAACAATAACAACAACAACAACAACAACAACAACAACAACAACAATAATAATAATAATAATAATAATAATAATAATAATAATAATAATAATAATAATAATAATAATAATAATAATAATCAAATTTAAATGTCTGAATTTGGCTGAATTTGGTGAAATTTTGAATGTTAAGAATATTTGTGCACATCCCTGTTTGGGTTAGACAGGATAGTGTCGGAGTCCAAGTGGTTTGATTCCACACTCCTACAACAAGCCGGCTGAGTGACTTTGGGCTAGTTACAGCTCTCTTTCTGACCAATCACAGCCTGACCTACCTCACAGTATGTCCATTATGGGGAGAACTGAAGATTTGTCAGCCAATTTGAGTTCCCTTAAAAGGGTGAGAACAGTGGGGAATAAAAGCCAACTCTCACCCTCCTCCCCCTTCTCACTGCATTTAACCTTTCTACTCCTCCAGCAACAGGTCCAGCTGCCTCCCTTCCTCATTCTGGAATGGTACAAGGGTCCCCCTATCTCCTGCTTGCATATTCTGTCTAAAGATGAAGAAGAACCACTTTTCTCACCCATTTAAGGGTGGCAAAGCTTTCCATTCTCCCTACAACAGACACCCTGTGAGGTAGATGTAGCTGTGAGAGCCCAGAAAGAGAGCTGTGACTAGCCAGGGTTACCCAGCTGGCTTCATGCAAGAGTGTGGAATCAAACCCCATGACTACCTGATATGAATCCAGCACTCTAATCACAAGACCAAACAGGCTTTGAGGCAACCAATCATTGTTGGGGTAGCCATCCTCACCTTAAGTGCTGTTGCAGTCCTGAAACAGACCACCAGCACTTGAAGTTCAGGTAGGCAGACCAACGGCAGGCCATATCATCATGGCAATGGGTACAGCATGTGGCATGCAGCCAAATGTTTCCACGGTGATTGGCACATGGCACACAACTGTGCAGCAGCAGGAGCAGTGCCACCATTCCCACTCACAGTGTCACACCTGGAACTCACACGCTGCTGGCTGGGAGCTCACTAGCTGCTCCCAGTCGCCACTAGTGAGGACCAGGGCAGCTTTAGTAAGCTCCAAGACGGCAGCAGCAGTGGCATGAGGATGGGCCTCCCCACGAGCTGTGAGGGTGGGGGTGGGGTTTGGGGTCGGGGTGGAGGAGTGTGGGGTGGGGGTGGGGTTCAAGGTCAATGCAAACAGGTCCTTTGTCTCATATTGAAGTTTGTATGAAGATCTGAAGCAATTAAGTCTGCCAAATATGTAAAAAATAGAAGAAATCAGGGAAGGGGCAAATTATTTTTCATGGCACTGTATGTTAATGGCTTGGAATTCATTTAGAACTTCAGTGGCAAGGGCTGAGAACCAAGACTTTAAATCACATGCAAACATTCCCTTTCTGTTTCACCTACTGTGCTTGTGGTTTAGCACTGGCTTGCAAATGTACATTTCCTCTAAAATTTGGAAGAAAATAACAGCACACTGACTTCATAGAACTGCTTGTTGAGCTTGATCCAGGATAATTCTTGACCATCAAGACAACTGTAGTAATAAATTCAAATTGTTGCCCAGTATGTTCCAGGGCAGAGAATATGAAATAGTGTTCTCTACAGATTAAGAAGTGTTACAGGCTCCCTCTAATTACTTTTCCACTTGCCATTGAGGACAACGTTAAAACCTTCCACAAACTACCAGTATATATTTTTTTCCTTCATGTCAATCAGCCATTTGCTTAATCTCTCCTTTTTCTGCAGAATTATAAAAGATTACAGGCTATTGCCCCTCAGGAAAGCCATATAGGAGCTTCACAAAACAAAACAGACTGTCTTCCTGAAAGGCATTACTATCAGAAAAAAATGTTCTACAGTATCAATAAATATTCTTTAAATTGATTGTCATTAAACAACTTAACACTAATCTCTAAATGCAGCATTTAGTTCTGGATAAGGATGCTCAGTGCAATTAAAATGTGATGCAAATTAAGCATGTTACACATACTTATTATGAGAAATCCTCGTGGAAGTTAAAATAACACTATTTAACATGGTCACCTTTGTGGATTTATAAAATCACTACTATAGTTCTCACATTTGGGATGTGTGTGTTGCTCTTTCAGTAATAATTCACATCAGCAAAGCCACAACTTATTACAAGGTTTCCCGAGACGAGTGACTTCATTTCCAGTGTTATCCAAACATAATGGTTTTTGGTCAGTCTGGTTGGTATCCAGCTCTAGTGGTCTCTTGAGTTCAAAGGGACAGTGGTGGTTTTCTTACACCACTTTTGCAATCTGAAGGTTTCATCTCTACAAAAATAAACTGGCTATGTCTTAAAATGGTCTTTTTAGAAGACAAGGCACCAGGAGCATTGCAGGATTTAATTCTTCATCACGATGGATCATTTTTACATTACCAGACTTTGTCTTACAGTTTTGTCTTACACTTTGAGCCTTTTCACATTTAGGTGAAAGGGAAGGTCTGGGAAAACTCCCATTTGCAGTATCTACATCATGAGGAACTGCTTCCATTCTGGAAGCAACTCTGAACATGTGGGACCCTTGCCCAACCCAGATAGCAGTGGAGCACTAAGGTATTCTAGCAACATCTAAGACACTACTAGGTAACTCAGGTGCACACCTTTTGCACTACTTCACATTAGGGATGTGCACAAATGCAATTTTTGGGATTCAATTCCATTTTAATCAAATATCCAAAGATTCAAATAGAATCATTAAAATTTGAATGTGTTTTCATTCGATTCAAATAGAATACAGTCCAACCTACTTGTACAAATTTTCAATTTATATTTGAAGATGCAAATGTCAACAACATTGAAATGTGTCCCTATGGATCCGTATACATCCATATGCAACCTGTTTTTATCCCATATGCATCCCGTTTTTGTCCTGTACGTATCTGTACAAATGCGTACAGACACAAATATGATGTGTACCAATATGTACATAATGAGTACATATCTGTACACTAACCAATGTCCAAATAATTCATACAAATGATTCAAAAGTTCATTCAAATGTTAAATTCAGATTTAGAGGCATTCAGTTCTAATTCGAATGTCTGAATTTGATTGAAATTGATCACCTTTCAAATGTTTTGAATATCTGTGCACATCCTTACTTCCCGTGCTCGGTTGTGCAGTTGCCAATTGCTGCCACACCTGGCTGTCGCCGTAGTGAGGTGATCACCACTAGTACAGTGGCATTTGCACTTACTAGGGATGGCTGAAAAATGTTCTTCAGCTTTGAATCTGCATTTGAATTTGAAGTTTCAACACTTAACGTATGAATCAAAAGGTGCCTACATTTGTGGAGGGCACTTTTCAAGTGAAATGAACGTATCAGGCTTTCGTCAAAGCTTTGTGGAAGTTTGCAACTTTTTTTAATGTGATCATTATTTCCTCTTAAGCTTGCTACCTATTTTTTGTGTGATAATCATTGATTATTTTCCAGGCACTTTCCAGAGGCCTATGGCTATGTTTAGTCTTGAAAAATTCTACTGTTTGGCCGTTTTAGTGTTAAATTTACATAAACAATTCATCCTCAGCTTGTATTCCCACAACAAAAAAATAAGTTGTCTTTCTTCCGAGACAAGCATATTTACTCTTCAGGAAGCTTATTTCCCCTGTTTTCAAGGGAGTGGAGGTTAAGAAAAGCAAGCTGGGATATCCTCCATCAGCTCCCAGCAGTGGCCTGACCTCATGCAGTGTGAATGTGTTTTTATGTGCAATATCTGTAGTTTGTTTGTTATGGAAACCACTCTGGGACCTCAGGGTAAAAAAATGACATACAAATGTGAATAATAAATGATAAAATAAGTAAACGTACTTGTACTTTGAAGGTAGGGATTTTTGCCTTTTTGCAAGTGGAGATATCCAAAAATTTATCATGAAATTTGCTGTTTATCTGGGTGGCTATTCTGAAGCTCTTCAAAGGGTTATTTAGCTTCCGTTCCCATAATATCTTGATACAATATAGAATGTCTTGTCAATATACTGGAAGCTTTTATTCAGTAACACCTACAGGACTGCACTTTAGTCTTCTCCAACTGATTAGGTGAAATCTGGCAATGCCCTTCCCTTCTAAATTGCAGGAGCTTTGTTAAAGCATTTGTTTTTGTGTTCTTGTGGGGGGTGTTTTTGCTTCCCTTTTTCCTGATGATGTTGCTCCAAAATTCACATTTTACTTTGGCTGAAATTTTGGCAGCAATTCCTTGGTGACATACTAAATGCAGACTTTGATACAATACCAACTGTGCCATTTGAAAGGGAACCTGTAGTACAATAATAAACATCTTAGCAGCTAACATACAAGATTTTGTTACAAAAGCCCAGGTCCATTGATCTGTGCAATGAATAGCACATGCAATAAACTCTGGGGAAAGAAGGATTTATAAAAGACATGCACTCACATGAAAGAAAATAAAAAGAACCAAAAAACGTATCTTTTAAAAACAAATTATATGAATATGGTACAAACTGGGAGATTTAAATAAAAGGGTTTTTAAAAGGGAAGGAGAGAGAGGAAGGGGGAAATCAACTCTTAAATGCTACCCCCCCCCCCCTTGCAGGAAGCAGTGACACAAAAATGCTCTTTTCTCTTGAGACTCATTGCCCATTACTGCACTTGGCCTTATTCTGGATTATATCCCAGGACAGGAGCCTGCCATTCACTTGCTAGTGTAGACTGTTGAAGGCCTTGTTAGGACCTGCTGTAGCCTAAACCGGTATATAGAAGGCAGGCCCTTCTTCTGCATTGTAATCCAGAATTAGAGGCCAATTTGCACTTGGTCTTTTAGTAGACGCTGGGGTAGCTTCTGGTAAGGAACATCTGTACTTGTAGGAGGCATAAGAGGAAACTGCTGCTGAATTAATTATCTCCCCACTCTTTCAGTCTTAAGCATGTGACCCCTTTAAGATGTCAAAATGTACATTCCCTGAAAGCTTGTGTGAGGAAATCCATTTGATAGCATAAGTTTAGAAGTTTACAAGGAGGTGCTTGTCAAACAGTTCAGAATGTTATGTTGTTATCAGGAACCTAAGTCACAATGAGTCAGCAACTCATAATTCAGAGGCTTGTGATTCAGATGACTCAGCGTGTTGTGATTCAGTCTCATGCTACTGCAGTAATTAGATAACATCATTCTGAAACCTCATGCAGTTTGTGGGCTATAAAAATAGCTCTGTGTTGATCAAGTTTTTGTCTTTAGTTTCTGGTTTAAAGAGAGATTCTGAAATAAAGCTGCTGAAACTTCCAGTGAGGAAAGAAATACTTTGTCTTTGGATTTATTTGTCTGAATGACTATTTAGCTATTCTCTGAGATTGACAAGTGATCTGACTCCAGTCCAAATCTGCTACCCTACCTGACAGTGCTCAGCTGTAGCTCTCCAGATGCACCTGAACTACAACACTTTGGGAGCTGGAAGGGACATCTCACGGGCTACAGCATGTCCCACTTAGAAAACAGGAGTAAGGGACTTTCTGCACTTACCTGTATTTCAACTTTGAGAACCTCATGGTCTTCTTCAGGGCCTTGTCCACACTCTGGTGCAGCCTAGATAGGCCCCGCCCATTTCTAGTAGGCTTCATCTCCGTTAGATGGAGCATAGTCCGGGTCTGTCTCCTGATCTGGGTTACTGGTAGACCTGATTAAACAGGTCCATCAATGTAGTAGAAGGGCCCATGTAGTAAGCATTTGGGCTTGATAGATCTGCACATTAATGCAGATCTAGGTGGCTGTGTTCCTGCTGTTCCACTTTGCTTGCATTCAATGGAGTGTTATCCAGATTAGGGAAGTCTGATTCATTATTCTCAGCCGACTCATTTAATCAGGTCTACAGGTGTCCTAGAGGGCCTTGATCCTGAACATGGGATGCACACAGAAGGCATGCCTCCTGTGTTTGCAATTACTGGGGGATTCATTTCAGAGATGTGCCATAGCACACTGCTGCATCACACAGAGCCTCCAAGTATGAATTCTGTGCAATCTTTTAAAAACAAATGATATGAATATGGTACGAAACTGGAGAATGAATTCTGAAGATACCTTTCCTCCAGTATCTTCAGTGAATGTAAGAGTTCATTTAAAGTAATATTCAGACAAATATTACTTGGTATAGTGTCATGCAAAAATGTAGTGATTTCTCTCTCAAAAAGGGTCAGTCCTACTCCTTACACAGAACAGACAGATGATTTATGGTTTCTTTACAAATCAGCAAAATGTTGTTGTCTTCTAGGGACATTTCTTTCTCAAATGCCTGGCAACTAAGTGTGAAAATATGCTTTTGTTTTTAATAAAAAAACAATTTCTTTCTTTCTTTCTTTGTTTAATTTGGGAGTTTTAAACACTGATTTTGTCATCCGCCCTTTCCTGAAGATTGCAATGTAAAAAAAGACAGACAGGCACAATGGTCTGTGATGGGTAACTTATAAATCTATTAGGTTGGGATGCGCACCTGGAAGAGGGCCTTCTCAGTGATGGCCTCTAGGCTATGGAATAGTCTCCCCATTGAGATGTGTCTATCCTCTTCACCATACACATTTAGGAAGGCAGTAAAGACACACCTCTTTGCCCTGGCCTTCAGTTAAATGGGGATACACTTTACCCTTCCCACTTGCAGATGCTATTGTTTTAATACATACATACATACTGTAATTGCTTTAATAATGTTTGATTTTAGATGTTATTACCTGCTCAGAGACCTTCGGGTATAGGGCGGGATGAATGAATAAATAATAAATAAATAAATCATTGCTTGAGACTAAAGTTTCCAAATTAATTTTAATAAAGCAAATGTGAAAAAACAGAATATAGTCCTGATCCAATATAGAGAATTCCCTTTCTTGTTTATTATCACTTTTTACAAGTCAAATAAACAACAACAACAAAATCTGTTGTTGAATGAACTTAGAATCCCAAAGAAAGAAAACTTCCAATCCTATTCAATGTCCTCAATAACTGAATCTTTATAAGTATTCCCATGACTTGACACTTATTTTACATGCATGAGAGAGAAAGGTTTCTTCCTTTTCTCACTTGAGATCATGCCTTCATTGTAGATGAGGTGAATAAATTATTTGTGAAAATGAATCATTAGGGTGGAGGTATGAGCATAATATTTCTCTTGGCTAATTATAGTTAAAATAATAATTACAGGCTGCATAACACCACTCGTAATAGTTTTATCATTAAAATGATTCTAAAATATCATGTTCTTATTAGATTGTATGTGTTAGTGCACACGAAGGTACACTGTGATCCTAAGCATGCTCCCTCCAAACTAAGCTCTGCTGAATTCAGTGGAATTTATTAAAGGTCCTATCTATTCCATTCTTAGCCCGACTCCAGTTGGTGAGAGGAAAATGTGAGATGTGAGGCCAATTTGTACTTGGCCCCATAGTTGACAGTAGATTAACCAACTGGGCAGGTGCATCTGCACTTGAAGAAGCATCTGCACCCTAGAAATGCCTCCTATCTTACCAGATGAACCCAGATAAGTCTCCAGTTCCGATTCTGACCCCGATTCTTGCAGCAGTGTGAATGGTCACTCCTCTAGTAGATTTTGGGGCAGCTTCTAATAAGTACAGATGCTCCTTACCAGAAGCTACCACAGCGTCTACTAAGAGGCCAAGTGTGAATTGGCCTCAGATTCTGGATTATAGCTCAGAAGGGTGACCTGCCTTCCATTTACTGATGCAGGCTACAGCAGGTCCTGATAAGGCCTTCCACAGTCTATACCAACAAGTGAATGACATGCCCCTGTTCTGGGATACAACTGTGCAACACATGTGACCCAACCTTACTTGAAAGCTTACCTGTTGCATCCAGCCCGTGACCATTCACATCATTCTTGGTGCAAGGGGTAATCTGAGGTCGCGTTCAAGCACACTGGCACCTCAAATGACCCCAACGTGACTGCACATGTGCAGACTGTCATCACTGCCATGGCGCCAGCGCCAGCATCATAACAACAGGCATTGGATGTAAGATGGTGGTGGCGTGCCAGCAATTGGACACATGCCCAGATGCAGGTAAGTCTCCAGGTGTGGGGGGCATACTGCAATGTGTCCTACCACTAGTCTGCCATGCACTTTTCTCATCCAGTATTTAGCCAGATAGGTGGGAGCCCCTTCTGGTTCCTGGCTAAATGGCACTGGGCTTCCTGGCCAGTCAGGCTAACTGTTCTGCATTTTCAACAAATTATTATGCAGTCCATTGCAGGAGAAAAAAGCCTTACAAGGAAAATTAGTTGAGTGCATTTGTCAAGTTTTGCCTTTCCGTTTGAGATAAAATGAATGAAAATAACACTACAGGAACTTTAGAAAATTCCTTTAAAAGTGTTCAGACTCAAATTTACACTTTGGAGTGATCTCTAGCTTTTTGACACCGGCACTTGTTCGGCAGGGGTGGTGGAAGAAGGTACCTGATGGTCTGGAGCACTTGCATCAGCCTGGAGGTGAGAGGCATGCCATCTTCACAAGGACTCATTTGTGTTCTGTCACAATTTATTGCCAAAAATGCCCATACAGTTGCGATCTCCAATGCACCGGACAGGAACGGCGAGCACAGAACGTGAAACCCATCCACTAATGAAGTAAGGATCAATCTCCTCCAAAATAATGTGGGCTTGCCTCATGAGCCATAGCGAAAACAGTTTTCTTCAGGACTAAATTTACCGTGGATTTGGGCGATTTGGTTCACATGTAGCCCAGTTTGGGGGCTTTGCATGGGGACGTTCCTTGCTGAATTCTGATTTGATTCAGACTATAGAGTGCATGGGGACGCAACTTAAGATCAAGATGGTTTGGCTCTTGCCAGACTGAATCAGCATACATGTCTAATGTCTAGATATTTTGATATCCATAGTTCCAGCTTCACTCTCTTTTGTAGTAATGCTAAACATAGAATATCCTTTTTATCACAACTAACACACACTGGTTTGACTTTATCATCAGTCAACTCTGCTGATCCAGACCAGCTCATTCCATGGTGTCAAAATTCCAACAAGCTTCATGGCCAGACTTCCCTGCCTGTTTTTCCACTGAGGTCCTTTAATGCGGATCTAAGGAATGGGTACTTCCTTAGATCCGGATTAAGGGAAGTACCCAATGTGTTTCCATGGGTGGTCAAGCACCAATAGCAATGGGTGCTAACCTGTCTGCTGTGGAAACACTGGAGCAACCATTTGCAAATCTGGATCTACCCATGAGGGGGTCTGCCTGTCACCCCAGGTATTTTGGGGACAGGTGCTGCAATCTCCGAAGTTGCCTTCAGAGATTAGCAAAGGCTCCGAAGAGAACCCCTTATGAGAGCCAGCTCCAGAGTCCCTCTGCTAACTTCAAAGATCCTCCGAAGCCTTTCACAACTGCATTGCTCTTGCAAGGGGTTTTTCTTCAGAACCTGTGCTAATCTCTGAAGGCAACTTCGGAGGGACTTCAGAGCTGGCTTTGGAGGGACTTCGAAGTTTTGATTTTGGGGCAACCTCCATGGGTGCCTCCCCCCCCCTGAGCCTCCTCTAGACCCCATTGCCCAATTGTAGTGGAAACAGGCTCTCTATAATCTGGATTTGATGCCTGGAGACCCCATTGTAGACCCCTTTAATGGGATCTATAGGAAATCCAGATTATAGGTCCTGAAGGACCCATATGATCCAGATTTCCCTAGCTGTGGTCAAAACAGATGCGTCTCCAATGGGGTCTGTAGTGGAAATGGGGTCATCTGGCTCTCAGCCAAATGGGTCCTTGATGGGTGCTTAGTGCTAGTGGAAAAATACCCTTTGGCAGTATCCTATTACACATGACTGAAATGCATGCCCTGGTAGTCCCAAACACCAGAGGCATGCTTTCTGCAGTTATCCAGTTTTCTGGATCGGGGCCATGAGTCTGTTGATAGAACTGATTAAATGGGTCTCCCGGTTATCCTGAACAGAGCCTCCCTTATTGGGATCATACTCTGTCTAAAGCAGATGGAGTGTGATCATCCATGTGTGTGTGTGTGTGTGTGTCATAGATCCACATTAACATATAAATCTATTCAAACCAGAACCTTTACTACATGGGATTGGATTAAGGGCTTATGAAAAAAGACTGTAAAAAAAACAGATATTAATGATATTAATAGTCTCAAGGGCCGACTTTCTGAAATTACTCTTGTTCTTTTCTATTTGTTTGATAATGATATTTTTAGAAATACTTCCCATCAGCTTTCTTGTAATAGCTGTTGACTGGCTGAATTTTCCTGAAATATAACTTTTTTAAAAAAGGATTTTAGGTTGATCTGGTTGATCTGGTAACAGTAAACTACTTTCTAAGCCTTATGCATAACCCATTTCACTGTATCGTATTTATAGCTACTGTACCATAATGTTGCAAAGAAAATAATTCTTAAGTAAAGACAATGAAATTTCAGAAATAAGTTCTTCTGGATCTACTATTTTAACTTGAAATTAAGCAACAAATTGTATTTTTAAAAAAGAAATAATAGTATCTGCTAGTTGGTTTCATATCCACACCTAGTCAATCTGCTCCAAAAGAATCAAGCATGTGTTTGCTGAAAAGGATTGTAGACTTCACTATGTTATGTGGACCTTGACATAGTATCATCCTAATGAATTTTCTTATTATAGGTTTGTCTCGCACAGTGATGATCTACATAAAGATCCTAAGTAGGGGTGTGCATGAATGCAATTTTTGGGATTCGATTCAATTTGAGTTGAATATCCAAAAATTCAATTTGATTTGATTCTTTAAAATTTGAATTTAACCAAATTATATTTGAATTAAGCAAATTCAAATTAATTTGTTTGAATTTTTTATTCAAATTGCACTAATGAATGTTGACAACATTCTTATGTGCCTGTACACATCGTTACACATCCCATACGCAACTGTACACGACTGTATGCATCCTGCAGTTATCCTGTATGCAACCCGTTTTCATCCTGTACAGATCTGTACAAATGTGTGCGGATGTGGGAAATGTGTATCTGGAAGAACGTATCATGTACAAACCCATACATATCCGAATGTCTGGATAATTTGAACAAATAGATCCAAAATTTAAAATTCATTTGAATCTTTAAATTCAAATTTATGGATATTCAATTCAAATTCGAATGTCGAAATTCAGACAGATTCGATCAAATTCTGAATACCTTCAAATATTTGTGCACACCCCTAATCCTAAGCTGCCCCAGGTATTCCTGAGGTTAGATAAAGGTGATATACTCAATAGGCTTAGTAGGTGGGAGAGAAGATCTCCTTGAATTTGATCAATGAACTCAATTATAAATCCTTTGCAAAGACTTTCATCCTGGTCTGAGAATGATACATAGTTGCTGGTATACTTGACCATCCTCTTCAATAAATAAGGGAGGGCTGGAGAACATAGGCTTGCTACCCCCAGTTTTTTATTTTGCTTTTTCTCTCTCCTCCCCCCTTTCTTTCTGTCTCCCTTTTTCTCTTTCTTTTTAACAGCTCTTCTGGGTCCCCAGCTGATTTTCTTCGCAAGGTTAGTTGCTAATACATTCCTAGCACCCATGCATTATTAATGCTCACTGCTCTCCAAGGTGGCAGTGACAAATAGGGAGTAAAATTCACTGACTAGTGGGGAATGTACTTTTTAGTCATGCTTGAGTTTTTCAATCCATTCTGCTTGTTGAGGATTTTTCAACAGAAGTACTGTAGCAGAATATGACCCCCCCCCCCTAAGAAAGAACTAAGAAGCACTCTAGTAACCAGGGAAAAGATTATGAGTCAGGGCTTTTCCCAGGAGGCTTTGAGAGAGAGTCGTGCAAAAAGTACCTTTGATGTTTCCAGTAGTACGGAAGTCATTGTTTTTCCTCCCATGTAGTAAGTGGCAGTTTTGACTCTAAATCTACTATGCGTGCAGTCAAGTAAATTATAATATTTTAAGTAGGCTACGCAAGCCAGCTGTAGCATTCCCAGAAATAATACCAAGCATGTCGCATGAGAAGCATTGATTAAAAAAAATGTGCAGATTTGTTTTTTGGGGGATAGAAACTGTTCATTTCTACAGCATGGAGGAACTCTTCTATGAAATAACTACTACTATGGACTTCTATAAATTCCAACAGAATCTTATTTCCACTTTGCCTTATTTCAAAAATATTTAAAGTAGTACATGATGCAGCAATCATGCTGCAGTCATTTTTGTAAACACCTGTTTATCGCAGCCAACAGCTATCAATAAATATAAAGATTCCTTAAGAGATTATGAAAGACAAGATAATCTCTTGGAAGCCACTCAATTTGCAGGTCTGGCATTTATTTATTTTCATGTATCACTTGCTCTATACGGTCCCAATGTGGATCACAACGACTAAAACACAAGTTGAAAGAATATTACAAATGATTGGATCTTTTAACTCAATTCAGTGGAATAAAACAAGAGAAGAGAAAGCTTCTGGCACAGAAGTCTGGGTAAAGGGATTCATTTTCACCAGTTCCTTCGAAGTATATATTGATGGTACATGGCCAAGCTCAAAAGTGAAATCTTTCCAGAACTTCAGAAGAAATAGTCAGCAGATATTCTATACTTCAGCAGTTCTATGTTGGTGGGTGGGCTTCTTTTGGGCCTGAAGCTCAAGTTGTTTAGATGCTGTAATGTTAGCATCATGTACTAGCCCATAAATATATTGGCAACAAGTGCAGAACATCTAGAATTGGTCTGATGTGCACCCTCAACTAATTGCTGATTCTCAGCCATCAAGGATAACACCATATGGTTGGTTCAAGTTCTTTCTTTGAAATCTTGCTTACGTCTGCATCACTCCGTTATCATCATTCTGTTATCAGTCATTTAACAGTCAGTTTCCTGTTGTTGTGAACATCTTCATGGATCCTCGCTTTTAAATGCCAAATTTCCCAACAGTCTGAAAATCCTCACTTTAAGAAGCCAAGTCTCCATCTTATCATGCATTGCGCTTCATCAGTAGGTTTCAGCCTTTTTACTCACACACCTCATCACAATAAGGGAGTGATGCTGAGGGGAGGACAGGAGGCTGGAGGTGGGAGTGGGGGTAGGGGTGGGCCTCCCCCACCATTCATGCGTTGCTCCAAGCCTCAAGTAGGCCTTACAGAGGTGTACATGCACCTCCCTTATTGAGGGATCACTGCAATTCCCAGATAGGGAGGTAGGTGCACACCTCCTGAATGCCTACGTGGGCCTCAAAGTAGTGCACAAATGGCTGAAGAGGACATGGAAGATGCGGCCACGGTCACAGCTGTGGATAAGAGAGCACAGCTAGGGGGATGGGATACCAGGAGTGGCTAGATCTGCCCTTCATTGAAGCTTCAACAAAGGCTGGATCTGTTCAATTCATGGCCCCTTTTGATTTGTCCATGAATGTTGACATTTGAATAAATTCATAAAAATTTTGAATTGCATGAAATACATGCACATCTTATGGTAGAGCGATAGGAAGAGTTTCACAGCAATTCTTATCACTGTCTCTCTCCCCATAGTGGCCCTCCTTAGCAACAAGCTGCACAAGTTGTCCACAGGAAAATGGACAATTTCCATTGTCATTTATTTTGTTCTTCTTAACATATCCCAGTATGATTATCAAAAAACTTCCCCAGCTTGATATCCTTGCTACTGTTTCATATGGTGCCACTGTCTGTAGCTGATAGTTCCATTGTCTGTAGCATAATGGGAAAACTCCCATTTTTACTTGCCGTTATCCATACTGGCTAGGATTGATGGGAGTTGTGTCCCAGCAACATTTCAAAGGCTGAATGTTGAGTGCCCTCAAAGAAGTTCAGTTGGTCAGTTCAAGAGATAGGTGCCTACTTTCCCTGTCATTGCTAGAAGTGAACAGTTCAAGAAAAAAGCATGAAAGTAATGCAGTAAGATCCATTAACCCTTCATTGACTCTAAACCTTTAATTTAGAGAGAAATACATGTAATTTTGTGGAGAAAATTTAAATGCGACAGGAAAGGGTTAAGCTGAAGAAGTTAAGAAGATAATGAAACTCTCTTTAAAGCAGAACTTGATTGCAGGAGTCTTCAAAAGTGTGACGCTGCAGAGACAATTGTTCCATGGACCTACGAAATGTAAAATAAAATAAAAATGAGCACCTTCTCCTAAATTGATATTTTTTTAAAAAAAATCATCAGCAATCAAAGTTGAATTTCATGAATTTGAGCTCTTTTGAATTTCCTTTTGTTATATAGATGCCTTGTATGTGTTTCAGAATTAAACAAGGATTCCGTTTTGCAACCTTGCTGTGTACTTCTGCTATGTAATTTTTTTGCACCTAAAGTGGTCTTCACTTTCTAAGTCACAGTTTATCCCAAAGACCAACTGAAAACAAGGAAGGGTACATTAGTATTTATAGATGGAAATACATCACAGTGTAATACCAAAAAGCACAGAAATGAGAAAGACACCATAGAGCTGTATAAAGAATTAAAAAGTACATATTGTGGGGTGTATGTGTGCACACACAGTCTGTGTGCGTGTGTGCGTGTGCGCATAGGCACATACACGTTCACAGCAGATACTGATGGACCCCATCCAACTTGTAAATGACTCTGTGAATGACAGAGAATTTAAACTAGATGAGACAGTAACTAATTTAGTTCAGGCAGTCAATAATTTAAGTCAGAATGTTGTAATATTTAATGCTAATGCACACACAAGAATTTCAATAATCCAAGATTCATAGGGTGCTGAGAAAATTAATCTCTGATTTCATTTTCCAAATATTGTCTTGAAAGCTTTGAATAATCTACTGTACATCCCTTCAAAGGCCATTTGAACAAGTTTTATATTTTCTTTTCCATATGTTTTCTGTCTTCTAGCCACTTCTAGTACTGGTGCATCTGAGTAAAAGAAGAACTTGATATATATGTGTATATATATATGTATATATATATATGAATGAATGATGATAATTTGGCCAGTCCCTTAAATATTATGGATAAACAGCTTCTTTTACTTACAGTCTGAAAACAGTACAGGACTACCGATTATTTTACCAGAATCTTGCATATATCTGGAAATAATATAGGACAGGTCTGGATAATTTACGGGCCATTTCTTCCACCCATTTGCTAGAGTTCTGTTTGCTTTTACAGGACAAAAACAACTTATCTCTGTCTTTCAAAACATCCAGGAGATCCAATCCAAATGGGAGGAGAGCTTTGCATTAAAATCAAAACAAGCTAGGGTGAGGTGAGAGAAAAAACCCACAGAAGTGACTCACTCTATGAAACTAGCCAAAATTTATGGAAATCGCAACTGGGTTGCTTTAAAGCAGAGCCTGGAGTTACAGTTAATGCAAGATTCCCATACACACAGAAGTATACAATTGCCAGATTTCAAAATCAGCTAATTTTTGAGCAGAAGCAAGAATATAAGAGAGAGAGAGACTTTCTCTTTTTTGTGTAGATTATAAAGGAATTTAGGAACAGGTTTTTATTTAACAAATTTAGAAACTCTTTTGAATGGGAAATGTTTTCAAAGAAAACATGGGTTGTTTTTTACACAAGGCATAGTTGACGAGAGTTCCACATATCCCTAGGATGTTGGCATATTGTTATGCCTCTGCAACAAGTTTGTTTGTAGCAATTGAAATTTATGTTGTAAGCCTTGTTTATTAGAAGTATAGAAAGGAATGTGAGCCTGTATCTTTAAGAGGAAGGCTTATGGGTAGGAGGGTGGAGCTTTTACAGCTTGCACAGGAGAGTCAGGCCAGTTTTCAGTCTGCTGTGAGAGTGGAAAGAAGCATCATTCTTAGACAGGCTGAAACTCCTCATAGGCCACAAGTGCCACAGAAGGAAGAAACTCCACAACAGAAAGAGTAAAGCAGCAACTTCCAATAGGCCAGCAAGAGCCAAAGGAAGCAGAAAGTCCTTCTAGACCAGCCAGTGTCTCAAAAGGAAGGCAGGAACTCTTTCTAGGCTGAGTGCCTCAGAAAAGGACAGTAACTAAAGCCTGAAGACCCAGTAAGCTGTAAAGAAACTGTAAGCTCTTACTTGCTAAGAAAGTGGTTATATATTTGTTTTGCTGTTGCAATAAATACTGTAATTTGTGCATACTAAGAAAGACTGGTGGATTCTTCAAAGAGGGAGGAGTTTCACTTGTTCAAGACCTCTGCCCAAGGCCAGAGTGCAGACTGAACTTAAAGCTTGAGTATACCTGGGGCAGAACAGTCTAAGAATGCTTCCTCTCTGCTCTTCTAACCAAAAGGGTTACAGAAGTTTACCTAGGGCCTGTTCGCACTTGGCCTTTTTCTGGAGTATATCTCAGGATAGGGGTGTGTGACCCACATGCTAATGCAGACTCTGGCAGGCCTCACCTGGGGCCTGCTGTAGCCTGCACTAGCATGTGGACAGCAGGCCCCTATTCCAGGATATATTCCAGAATAAAGCCAAGTGCGAATAGGCCCCAAGTCTCTTCAGCTTGAAAAGAGACACAGTTGAAGTATAGAGGCAAAGCTTAGGAAGGGGATTTGGAGGGAAAAAATCCCTGCTACTAGAAAAAGCATTCTCTGCAGAAGTTTCCAGAGAAATTGCAACCAATGGAGATAGCAGCCTCCAGTAGCAAACCAGCAAGCATGCAAATGAGCCCAAAGCAGTCAAATAGAAACCGAAACCTCACAGAGAAAATGAAAGAACATCTTTCACTACAAGTAGCAGAACTTCAAGCCAAGGCTGAAAGAAGTTGGAAGAAGTTACAGATTGCCATTCAGTCAAGTCATGACTTGAGCGATGTAGATGCAGCAGTTGCTCTAAAAGAGTCTATGGCAAGCCTCTATGCCAAGTGGCAATGTCAACAAGAACGCATATCACACTTGTTACAACAAATAAATACAGAAAAATTTCTGAATGAGGATCAACAGAGGGAAGCTTTGAACTCCTCCAGAGAGGCAATTTGTAACAAAGCTGTAAAAAATATAGATCAAAAGATACAACTGTGGGAAGAAGCTCTCAACGTAGAGCAACAACCCATAGAAGTAAAAGATTCACAGGAACCCAATTCACCTTGTGTAACCAGCATTGGAAGAGGCTACCAGATCCACTCAGAGGTAACAATGAGTAGAGCTCCATCTCAAGCAGGATCTTCTGCCCGCTCTAGTATCAGCAAGAGGTCTAAGTCGGTTGCTAGCAGCAGTTCCTCTTGTAGAACCCTCAGGTTGGAAATGGAGATGAAGGCCATCCAACTTAAAGCTGAGGCAGAAGCAGCTACCTTTGATGTGGAATTGTCTAAGAAGAAAGAAAATTGGTATGTGGGCCAGGCCAAACTTAAAGCAGAAGAAGAAGTGCACAAAGCCAAGCTTAAAGTTGAAGAGGCAGTGCACAAGGCAAAACTAGATACCATGATTCAAGAAACAGAAGCTGCGAAATTAGCAGCCATGGCAAGAGTGTACGATCAGGGTCTCAAACAGGAGGCTGATCAGAGTGGCATAGAAAGCCTAGAAGAGGATCATCCTATGCAGAGGGTTTCTGCTTACGTGAGCAACCAGACGCTGAATCCGGAAGCAGAAGAGTTTATAACAAAAACTCATCACATTCAAACTGCAGTGAAGGGTATCTCAGCAGAGGAGCCAGAGGGAAAGCCTGTTACAACAGTCACAAAAATTCAAACAAAAATGACAGAGCCACAATTCATGCCTACAGTCCCAACTCAAAGCTGGTATCCCAGTTCATTTGTGCAGCCGGACACCAAGATTGTATATCCACCTATGGAAAAGGACTTCATTCCAAGTCGCCCTGAGATTGGCACACATGGAACTCCAGTGAAAGCAGAACACATCTTGCCGATGCATCCCTCGCTGTATCCACCAATGGTACAACCCAACAGTCAACTTCCATTGGTTAACGGACCAACCATGTGGAATACATCCTGGCCAAGAAACCCAAGACGCGATTTATTAGATAGAGGAATACAGAAATTTACTGATAAGCCGGAAGACTATTTGCTATGGAAAATCACCTTCCAGAGAGTAATGAAGGAACTGCAAATGTTGCCAGATGAAGAGTTAACATTGCTTATAGCCTGGCTAGGCCCGGCCTCAGCAACTCAAGTAAAAAGCATCTACTCTGCAAATGTTCGCGAGCCATCCAGTGCCTTGCAAAAGGCATGGAACCGTCTAGACCAACGTTATGATTCATCCGCCCAAATTGAAGCAGTTTTGTTGCAGAAACTAAAGGAATTTCCCAAGATCACCATGAAAGACTGCAAAAGGCTATGGGATCTAACGGATCTGCTTTTACAGCTGGAATCTGCAAAGGATAACCCAGAACTCCCAGGCTTATAATCTTTAGACCAGCATTTAACTCAGAAAGAGATATTACAAAAGTTACCCTTCCGGCTACAGGAAACTTCGGGAAAGGAAGTCTTTGCCTACAAAGAAAGCCATTCACAAATGTACCCATCTTTCTCTTACCTAGTGAGATTCTTGAGTAAGATAGCCAGAGAAAGGAATGACCCTCAAACAGGCCTGCCAGATCTCTACCTGGGTCCTAAGGAAGAGAAGAAACCTTACAAGGCCCTTGAAACTAAAAGAATAATCTCAGTTAAGACAACAGAGACTGCTAAAAGTGATTCCAAAAACAGTCCAAAAAAGTCAATTAACCCAGTATGCCCACTCCATAAGGGCCCTCATAGCCTCAACGAGTGCAGAGAATTTTGTAAAAAACCCTACAGTGAACGCACCATCTTTGTTAAAGAACAGAAGTTATGCTTCAAATGCTGCAGTTCCACAGACCATGTGGCTAAAGAATGTAAAGAAGAAGTCAAGTGTCAGGAGTGCAAGAGTTCTAAGCATTGTACAGCTATGCACCGCCCTCGACCGTTGCAGAATTCTTCAAAACCACAAACAAATTCACCGCCCAAAGAAGATCTTAAAGAAATAAGCTCCAGTTGCACAGCTATGTGTGAAGATTCAGGAGAGGTATGCACTTGTCATCCCATATGTTTGGCAAATGTGTATCCAGATGGATTGCCAGAAGCGGCACAGAAGGTGTATGTGGTATTGGACTCACAAAGTGATGCTTCATTGGCCACACCAGAATTTTTTGAGCTCTTTAACATCCAATCAGCAAAGATAGAATACATCATGTCTACTTGTACAGGAGAGCAAATAATGGCGGGGAGAGTAGCAACAGGATTTTCCATCCAGTCTGCGTTTACCAGTAGAAGGTTTGAATTGCCAGCCTTAGTGGAGTGCAAAAACATTCCACGAAACAGGAACCAGATTCCCACCAGATCAATAGCACAATTACATCTGCGACCAATAGCCAACATGATCCCAGAGTTAGATCCAGATGCCAAAATTATGTTGCTGATTGGATCAGATTGCCCAGACTTGTTCCATGTGAAGAGACAAGTCAAGGGTCCTCCAGGTACACCCTTTGCCCAGAAATTGGAGTTAGGCTGGGCCATCTTAGGAGCTGTCTGCCTTGATAAGAAGAGAGCACCTACACATGTTAAAACCTTTGCATCCAGTATTGTGGACCACAACCGTCCTTCTCAGTTTGAAGACTGTCCAGACCATGTCTGTGTACGTCCGTCAAGATTCCGAGAGGAGGAGGCTAAGGTATTTCAAACAACATCTTTAGATGACCAGATGGATCTCTCCATAGAAGATAAACAGTTTTTTGACATTATGGATCAATACTGTCAACAGAACGAGCAAGGAAACTGGGTCGCCCCACTACCCTTCATGAAACCTAGGCCAAGGCTGCCTAACAATCGTGATATCGCAGTGCAACGCTTGAATGCCTTGAGACGCACCATGCAGAGGAAACCACAATTAAAAAAGGATATCACACAGTTCATAGACAACATGTTGATGAAAGGCCATGCTGAAAAAGCACCAGCGACACAGCCGCAGAAGGAGTATTGGTATTTGCCCTTCTTTGGAATTTACCATCCTCAGAAACTGGATCAGGTGAGAGTAGTGTTTGACTCTAGTGCGCCCTTCCATGGAATCTCGCTCAACAAAGTCTTATTAACCGGACCAGATCTCATCAACAACTTGGTTGGAGTACTGCTTAGATTTAGGAAAGAAGCTATTGCCATAATGACTGACATACAACAAATGTTTTATTCATTCTTAGTCCAAGAAGATCATAGAGACTTTCTCAGGTTTTTGTGGTTTGAGGACCCAGACACACAAACTCAGATCCAAGAGTATAGAATGAGAGTCCATGTTTTTGGAAACAGTCCCTCTCCAGCCATAGCTAATTATTGTTTGAGGAAAACTGCACAAAGTATGTATAAAAGACACTGGAAACAGGTCCAAGCCTTAGCTAACACATTCTGGAAAAGATGGAGACAGGAATATCTCCCACTTCTTCAAAAACGGACAAAGTGGGAAACGGATCAACCTAACATCCAAGAAGGTGACATTGTCATCTTAAAGGAGAAAGAAGTCCCACGGAACAGATGGCCACTAGGTGTTGTTCAGGAAGCCATCTTGAGTGAAGATGGAAGAGTCAGAAAAGTAAAAGTGAGAATAGTTAGAAATTCTAGCTGTAAAGTTTTTGAAAGACCTGTAACTGATATCATTTTTTTGTGTAAAGATAATGGAATCTAAATTAGTAGAATTTATTCTCAGCAATTGTATATAATGAAAAAGCATGATAGTAGTAAAACTTTTACAAGTTTTATGCGGGGAGTGTTATGCCTCTGCAACAAGTTTGTTTGTAGCAATTGAAGTTTATGTTGTAAGCCTTGTTTATTAGAAGTTTAGAAAGGAATGTGAGCCTGTATCTTTAAGAGAAAGGCTTATGGGTAGGAGGGTGGAGCTTTTACAGCTTGCACAGGAGAGTCAGGCCAGTTTTCAGTCTGCTGTGAGAGTGGAAAGAAGCATCATTCTTAGACAGGCTGAAACTCCTCATAGGCCACAAGTGCCACAGAAAGAAGAAACTCATCAGTAGAAAGGAAAGTAGCAACTTCCAATAGGCCAGCAAGAGCCAAAGGAAGCAGAAAGTCCTTCTAGACCAGCCAGTGTCTCAAAAGGAAGGCAGGAACTCTTTCTAGGCTGAGTGACTCAGAAAAGGACAGTAACCAAAGCCTGAAGACCCAGTAAGCTGCAAAGAAACTGTAAGCTCTTACTTGCTAAGAAAGTGGTTATATATTTGTTTTGCTGTTGCAATAAATACTGTAATTTGTGCATACTAAGAAAGACTGGTGGATTCTTCAAAGAGGGAGGAGTTTCACTTGTTCAAGACCTCTGCCCAAGGCCAGAGTGCAGACTGAACTTAAAGTTTGAGTATACCTGGGGCAGAACACATATTTTGTCCATTATACAAACTTAAGCAGATGAGGAAGAAGCATAGACACAGTCTGAGCTCGTTTTAGAATATATCACAGCTTTCAACCACAGGGACAGAAGGTGGTTCAAACTCAGGGAAGCTTCCAGGCCGCTGCAGGATATTCGAAAAAAGATTGAAAAAGTTCAGAGAAGATCTAACATAGACAAAAAAAGTTTGTGCACATCTCTAATTCCTATATATGATTACTGCGGCAAGAATTTTATATGCTAAATTATGGAATGATACTAACTTTCAAGGACTGGGCTTTAAAAATGGTTGAGTTAGCATAAATGGACAAATTGATGTCCTTGTTAGAAGAAGAAGAAGAAGAAGAAGAAGAAGAAGAAGAGTTGGCTTTTCCACCCCACTTTTCTCACCCATTTAAGGGGACTCAAAGCAGCTGGCAGAACACTCTGTGAGGCAGGTGGGGCTGTGAGAACTCAGAGGAGAGCTGTGACTAGCCCAGGGTCACCAGCTGGCTTCATAGAAGACTGTGGAATCAAACCCAGTATTCCCAGATAAGAGTCCGGCTCCCTAATCACTAGACCAAACTGGCTCAGATATAAGACAATGGTAACCATAGGTTTTGAAGACTGAGTAATAAGTCTTTTCATGGTGAGAAGATCAAAGAAGAATGCCAAGAGTAGCTGAACTATAGCCATGGATAGTGGTAATAAAAGCAACCAGAAGTCAACTATTCACTTGTTTTTTCTGTTCTATGTGTTATCTTTTTAATATAATGTGGAAATTATATGTTTTGAAATTTAATTTTTAAATTAAAAAATGCTATTGCCTTTGGTATCCTTTTGAAAAGACACCTATGTCTTCCATTCCAACATTTGAGATACTTGGTGTCTCATGTGGATGCAGTCACCTATTTGTTAGTCAGCAAATCTCAGGAGTTTTCATAAGAACACAGAAGGAAAGAGGTCATCAGTTAGTATGCTCACTGCCTCACATTTCTTTCCCAACCCAGTTGAATAGCTGTAGAGAATTGCATTATGAATGGTCCTAATCATGGTTTTAGAGATGTTTGCAAATGTAAAAATAATGGTTCATTTTAGTTCGGTTAAAATCAAGCCAAGCCATGTTGAGTTTGGTTCAAACTACAACTGAGCCAAATAGGCTCAACCTGGTTTTAACTTGAACCTTGAACAGGTTCAAGCCTATTCATTCTTTAAAATAAACATATAAATATACATTGAAAAGCCCTTTCCAAAGGTCCAACAAGGTCAGACTCATATCTGCCCAGATCAAAAAGATAGTGTTCAACCAGTTGGAATGAATACCCATTGGTTCAATTTGAACTGAACCACTTTCTCCAAACAAGTTTGATACAAATAACTTCAAACACTGGTCACATCCTCAAGCACTCCGGGATAACATTCATCAGTGCCTCCTGTTATTCCTCTCTCTCCTTCACTACTATTAAAGTTGTGACTGTGAGCTGGTCTCTTCATTTAATGTCCATAGTAAGCATTGATAAAAGCCAAATTATTATAGGATTGGTGGATCGCCAAAGATGGTACAGGACACATCAACCCATAATTTATTTTTACCTGTTGTAACCCACCCAGAGACCTTCGGGTATGGGCGGGATAGAAATGTAAATAAATAAATAAATAAATAAATACGCAATTCTGGTCACTGTAGAATAATGAGATGCCAGTGTTTTTACTGGCGGGTCCTTACAATCCTCTCCTTTTCTCTACTAGAAATAGGAACAACAGTTGATACTTCATAGATTTATTCTAAAATGAAAGTTGATGTGAACAGAAGCATTCTACTCTAAATGAAATATCAAAGCTATTCTTAGAGAAACTCAAAAAGGTTTTTTTAAAAAAATGGCGGGTGTAATTAGCAAAAAATTCTAAAGTAGATTTTGTACTTCCTAACAGAAGCTTATATTGGACAGACATTGAAGTAATTATATTTTGAACAGGAAAATAGTTGTATAATTCCTAATCAGTAGAAATACACACATTGTATCCATTATTTAATATACAGCAGTGTTTACAAAGAACATATCACACAATGTGATTTACACTGCGATGGATATGTCAATAAGAAATAGAAATGCAGGGGGGGAAATGGATTATGACCCCTGGAGATTGTGTGCATCACTGCACCTTTGGTTAAATCTGTCATTTCACCTGTCTTGCACAAAAACCCCCACCAGAGATAAGATAAATTGTTCTTCATGCAGAAGATTAAATGGAATTGTAAAATCTTTTTTCTTTCTTTGTCTGTTTTAAGAAATAGTGTCTTTATTGAATACAGATGTTTTGTTATGTATTTCATGGACCTGCAATAATTGCTTTTGCTTTACAAATCTGCTCAAACATGAGGAAAAATATGTCCATTCAGGCGTATGTGTGAGCTTCTGTTGGGGAGAAGTCAAGATAAAACAGGTCCTTGGCAAAGCAACCAAGATGGACCCTTTATACTTAGGACCCACCTACATTGTACAAAATGGATACAATATTCTGATAAAGATATGCAAATCTGGCTTGAAAGAGGCTGCTTCAAGTCAAACTGAAGCAGGGTTGCTCAGCTGAACAGAAAAATTTGGACTGTTTAATTTCAACTGCATCTTGCCCTTGAAATGAAGCTTTTTTCACTGTATTTCCAATAGGTTGTTGTTGTTTTCACCTCAAACTGTAAACTGTTCTAGATTGAACAACGGTTTATCTTCAACATCGATGAGGCATCTTCCTTGTTTAAAGGGTCATGCTACATGCATGATACAGGGCAACTGAATAAAAACAGATGCAAATTACTTTTTACTGGTTTAAAAACATTTGTTGTTGAAAGAAATTCAAATGGTCCCAGCAATACTTAAGGTGCTCTCACCAAAGCTTAATTCTTCAACAGTTTATTTAGAAATTTAATTGAAGGGGCCTAAGATCAAAACCACACATGGAAAGTTCAGTAATAAGTAAACGGCTGTCACATACTCCAAATACCTCCAATTCGTTTCCTACCCCACCTTGCAAAAAGTTAGGTTTACTTAACAACATTTACATCAAGATGTATTATAGCATACCACAAATTTTATGTTTCTTCTTTATGATTTCCTGTTTTCTTTTAGTGATGTATGTTTCAAACGAAAAGCCCAATAGCACTGAAGACATTTCAAACCTTTGAGTTACCTAATTTTTTAAAATTAATACAGGATCAAATCAGTATTCTTTCCCTGTGGCCAGATTGTTATGGATGTTGTCTCTCTTGTTAATTGATCACTATTTCTTGGAAAAGAAAAAAAAAAGCAATAGCTGGTTCTGTTGACTAAAATGATAAAAATTGATTTTAAAAAACCTACCAGCCAAATAAAAATAAGTTTGTTTAGCAAACATTAAAACTCCTAACACATCCAAGAATGGCCTTTCATACATACCTAACAAACTAATTCACAAACTCAACCCTAATATCCAAATGATTAGGATAGTGATCTCTAAGTACAAGACTGCTTCCTTGCTCAGTGTTTAAGGTCCTTTCTGCACTTTCCTATCCATGGTCCAAACCAGAGGGTCTGGACCAGCCAGACCTGCTGGTTCAGATCACAGAAAGGTATGGTCTGGAACAGTGCTGTCTTCTCCCCTCTCAAGTGTCAAAGCATGTCCAAGCTTCAAGGCTGGATGACTACTCCAAGGAGACCCTCAGGGGACACATTTTTGTGGCATGCTTTGACACACCATTCAAATGGGTCCCCTGCTAGTCTAAGACATGACAGGTGTGTCTTATGCATACCTCCCATGTTGTGAATTAGGACCCTCTGGTGTGCTAGTTAGACACTTCTAAATGGCGATCCCAATCTGGGCCTTCCTGATTCTGGATCCTGCTCATCTAATGCAGAAAGAGCATACCAGCAGGGGTGGGACCTAAAGGATCTGCACTAATGTGCAGATCAATGAGACCAAACAACAACAACAACAAAACCCTGGCTACAGGGGCTCCTGATCAAGGAAGTGCACTAAGGGCCTAAAATCATGCAAGTACAATCTGAAAACAAGTGATTATTTTTACAGTTTTAAATTTTGGCTTTTTCTGCACTTACTCTCAGTAAATCTAGGTTAGTCGGTCCTGAATAATGAGACCCACTGATCCAGATTACTTGGAGATATGGGCCTGATTCACTCTCACCTTCCAGCTGCTGCAGAGCCTGTGCAAGTTTCACAGCTGCTTCATCCGTACTTCCAAAGGAACCTCAGACCCTGGGAGAGTGCTTTTTGGTAGGTCACTATGGGATACTGCTGAAAATCAACCCCTGGTAGTTCCAGATCCTAGAAGTGTGCCATCTGAATGCCTCCTGTGATCTGGAATATGGCCCTTAGTCTGATTAAAGACCCGATTAATTGGTCTACAAAAGATCCAAATTAAGAGTCTCTTAATCCAGATCCTGTTATGTCGTGCACAGACTGAGCTAGACTAATTGGGAGGCAGGGTGTCCTTTGGCTACATTAACATGTGGATGAGGAAGCCCAGAGGCTCCTAGATCCAGATCAAAAGTAAGGGTATGTCAAGACTTACAGATACTGCACATTCTGATGTGCAGTCGGGGCATAGGCATCACATCTGACACCCAATACTGAATAGCGGCAGTGCATGATGCCACTGCTACTTCAAATTTACCTACTGCAGAACAATAAGCTCTCACTCTGCAGTAGCGGGTAAATTTGAATGTTCCCACCAATCCGGACAGGACAGCGAGAACAGCAAACTAGAGCTGAGCCTGCAGCTCAGCTCCCATTGGCTGCCCCATCCGGGTGACGTGCGACTCATGGTACATGCCATGGAAGTATCCCAGCTTTCTCTGAGAAAGCTGCGGGGAGGCTGCATGGATCTGGATGGCATGTCATGGCTTTGCGGCAGGTAAACTGTGTATTCTGCAGATTTAATCTGCTAATCTGGATGCTACCTAAGTGGAGAAAGGGCCCTTGATTGAATGACAACAAATTAATTTAAACAGAATGGCAGCATATAATTCTTTGCAATTCAGTAATATCTGAAGGATGAGGAATGAAGCCCAACATGTGAATTCTTCTGTAGCTGCCTGTATGTATGAGAAATCATAAGGAAGGACGGGTAACCAAAAGGAAATAACCAAAGAAATAACTATAACAGCAGCATGAGACTCCAAAAATAAGCAAGGTGTTTCACCCTATAAACATTAAGACATCTTGCTCCCAGCAGTGGGAGCAAGACGGCAAAGAGACTACGGCATCCGATCCATCAGTTGAAAACGTCTGGTCCTGAGGCCAAGCAGGGCGGGGCTGAGTAGATGCCGGCTGACCATCTCTACCATCATCCAGTTTGCCCCCAATGAAGAGAAAATTCAAAGTAAAGAGAATAGGAACAGAAGAATTGGAAGTGAAGACCTCAAGTGCTTGCTTTTCACTGTTCCCTGTTCCTTCCCACACCATTTTCCTTTTGTTTCTTGTCTCTTTTGATTGTAAGCCTGAGGGCAGGGACCTTTCTAAGATTAATATTATATTGTAACCCACCCTGAGACCTTCGGGTATAGGATGGGAAATAAATAAATAAATAAATAAATAAATAAATAAATAAATAAATAAGACCATATTTCTTAGATAAGAAAGACTGGATCAGACCTGTTAGTCTGTAATCCTCAGCATTTCTTAACTAGGTAGCCTCTTTTAAAATCTATATTGGCTGCGGAAACCTTATTCATGACTTGAACGTAGAGTAGCATCCATCTCTTGGACCTTATTTATTCATAAGCCTGTGACCCAAATTCATTTTGCTTTCTGATGAAACCATAGTGTCAGTGTAATTTTACTTATGTAGGCATCCTATCATGTTTAACTTCTGTCTCTCCAAGATATATAATTAGAAACCTAAGAATGGATAAAAGATTTAGATTGCATAGTTGCTGAATTTTTTCTTCTGTGTGGCTACACCTTAGTGAAAGGAAAACCTTGGGAAGAGTAGAAGCTTGCAAAATATTAAGGGACAATATATATATTGTTTTTCTTGTCATCATTTCTCTTTAAATTGAAATTAAATTTACACATAGATTTCTTCATCCTTCATACTTGGAAAGACTGAAGGAGAAAACCACAAAAAATAAAATAAAATAAACTTGTTCTTGTATATTGTAACAAGATCGAAACCTACTTTATCAGTTAGGGGGAGGAAGGAATACATTTCCCCTTCATTAGACTGGGGAGAGCTGTTGATTCCATCTAAGAACTGTGCTTAGTGTCTAGCCAATAGTGTGTAGATTTAGGGCCTTTCTGAATTACTGGTTAGCCAGGATTCTGTCAATGAAGAATATGAGAGGCCCTGCCCACCATTAGTATGCTTGATCTTCATAGGATGGAGCACGATCCAGATCAAGAAAGCACGGATCTGGATCACTGATAGACCTTGATATCAAGGATCCTTTCTGCACAGGGCTTTGATCACAATTAATAGTCTCTAAGCCCTTTCTGCGTTTGTTAATCTGGATCAAGGAGCTCTAAGAACACATCCTCTGCATGGCAATCCAGATAAAGAAACCTCTAGGAACACATCATCTGCACAGGAATAGAGTAGATTTGGATTTGAACTGTGCTAAGGCCTCACTAATTCCTTTTAGCGATAGACCAAATGTGCACACTCTTTAGCACACATTCACTGTTCTAAAGCCCGCTCAGTGCATATGCCTCTGCCTGTGGCTGATCTGGATTTAGCTGATACGGATTAACCCAAATAAGTGCAGAAAGGGCCCTTATTAATTCTGCAGGCCAGAAGCATAGGAGTGTCTTCTTTTCTATTATATCTAAATCTTAGCATGAAAGTCTTAGGCCCTTTCTGCACTGGCCTTTGTTCCAGATTATTACTACCTATGGTTTGCTGTAGATTGCACCATCATGTGGATGGCAAGTCCCTGTTCTGGGAAAGGGATATTATCCAGAATAACGCACAGTGCAGAAAGGGGTTCATTGGCATACCATACCTGACAGTACCTACTTTGCTTGTGGAGCAAAATGGACAAACTGGATTAATTTAAAATGCCATCAAAAAGAACTATAGATACAACTCATCCCTCTGGAGCAGGAATCATTTATCGCAGTAAGGTTTACTCACAAGGAGACATGATTATGTCTGCTGCATCATAAGATTGTGTGTGAAAAAGACCTATGCTATGCTATGCTATGCTATGCTATGCTATGCTATGCTGACATATCCATAGTCCAAACCAAAGACATTCTAAATTTCACTAACAATGTTCTTTTGAGCATCGTAAAAGATTCTAATAGCTATCTTGTTTCCTTGGACGTGTTTGTATGTGCATGCATGTGTGCTTTCAAGTAATTAACAAGACAGCAGTAGATTTGATTGAATAGTCTTTGGCTTTTAAAGGAAACCAATGGATAAGCAACCTGCTGTGATAAAACAGAACTAGATGTGAGAAGAATTCTCCCCCCCACACACATTAGCCAACTATCAAATTGTATATTTATATGCTTTAGACCTATGGGAGTGGGTCTATAATAAACACATGAGGAAAATGTGTTTTTAAATAGATACGTCTTGTTTACAAGCATGTTGTTTATTGTAGACAGTTCAGTCTTCACAGAAACTGCTGTGAAACTGTACCCTTTTGCCTCCTTTGCAGCTGAGGCATTTTAGCCATATTACATGTGCTGTCCATGGGGGAGGGCAAAATAAATATTTAGGCACAATTAATAAGCAGTAGCCAAATTGTTGCACCAGGTCTTGTACCGGCAGCCACAATTCTGCTCACACTTGCTCTCAAAAGGTTCCCTCCATCCAGTGTGACACCACACTTACCGATCCTTCTTGCTACTGAAGACTCCTCCCCCAGATGACCACCCTGCCTTGTATCCCCAGCAATCTACGTGGCGTGAGGGAGAATGCCAGGGGAAGGTGATGGCAAAGTGAGGATTAAGGAGCAAAGAGAACGGGCATGTAACACAGTGTGGAAAAGTATGGGAAACAGGTCCCTGCCTTTATATTTACAGTATGAAAAAAAGTTATGTAGCTCAAGGAAAAGAGGACAGAGAGAGCAAAACAGATCTTTTACTGTATGTCATTGGAACTCTATTGAGATCTTGAGGATAGAAGTAAAACCACAATGGTTTTCTCACCTAATATATGGGAAAGTATGCTTTGGGGGCTTCTGAGTACATTTAGTTCTTTGATGGTCTACTTTCAGGTTCATTCTCTCTGGTTACTTTCTCCCTCCAAGCGATACATTTGTTATTTTATGTTTTGGGGGTGCTAGAAAGATATCTTCAAAGTTACCTGGGACACTCTGTTGTGAACTTTGCTGTATCTTTTTCTCTCTTTTTTCCCTTTCATTTCAATTTTTCATACAATACATGTATCTCAGTTTTGCAATAAAGATACATCAGAGTATTAGTAAAAATAACAAATTTAAACAGCATTGTCTGGGGGTGAGCCACATAAGTGCAGGAAAGACCAAAAGCTCTTGCTGTGAAGTTTAGTTTAGCAAACATCCTACTCCCATTGGTGTACCTGGAATGTCAGCAGTAGATGCATCAAGAAGATAGAGGAAGTCAAATGTAATGTGGCAATAAATGTGTTTTTTGTTTGCTATCAGTGGTGTTTGGTGGATCAGAACCAGAGGGCAGCAGAAGAAAATCAAGGAATTGTGTTTTGATCTGCATTTGATCAAAGTGCTGTTGAAGGCATTGAAAGTCAAACTGTCCCCATGATTCTGCAGTCCTAATTCATGGACTGCAGAGTCCATGTAAATAAATAAATAAATAAATAAATAAATAAATAAATAAATAAATAGTTTTCCTGACTGTTTCATGAATATACAGTAAGAAGTGATGCAGTAATAAAATTAATGAAATAAGTGGTGCTCTAATGTTCCTCAAGGGCTTTGGACAGGGCTGGCAAATGAAAGAGGCTTGAATGTATTGAATCTCACTCCATCTCTTGCTTTCCCCCCTTTCCTTTGACTATTTAAACTGGTGTAACTTCAGCTGGCTCCATTCACAAGGTGGATATCCAACTAGCAAGCAATACTCCATAGTATTCCCCCTCCGGTATTTTCACTTGCTAGTTAGACAGCACCATGGTCAGGGCAGTCTTTGCACATTTTAGTGACAGAAACATCCAGGTATTCAGCCAGTCAAATGTGCATGTGCTGCCATCTATTTCAGCTTCGACACATGTACAATGGACAGAACTGATATAGCACTCTCCACAAAGGTAAATTATAGTGCTATTGCTGGAAAATCCACCACTAGTGTTGGATCTTCCAGCAATAGGCTATTGCACATTTTAGGGGTGATATAGCAGAGATACATTTGGCAACTCCAGCATATCACAGCCATAATGTTACTATATTTCCCCCATCTGGATGCAGTGTTAAGATGCATGCTCATGTAGATTTTTTTTTTTTAGTCTTTCTGAGGCAGTTTAGGGTGAGATTCGACAAGGTCTTTTTTATAGTTATCCCTTTAAGAAAAAGCATCCCATCCCCAGATACACAAATAATACTTTACAAGCCATTGTCCAAATATGCAGCTGAGGACTTACCTTATTTTGCCACACTGCAGTCTGCATTTGCCTTCAAGGTAGGCAACACCTCCCCTGACAACAGATGCTACCCACTGATCTTTTCACAGTTGGAAATCCCCACCTCTTTGCTTATGTATTTTGCCACCCAATCCAGCATAAAGAAAGAGATGTCTTTGGTACTATGAAATCCCAAATAACAAAGAGGTAGACGTAGGGCAAATGCTGGCAAAAATGTTTGTCATTTCAAATGAAGTAAAGGGTGCCTCTTCAAGCGTGTCCAGTCACATCTTTAGACCCTTTCTGCAGTGAGATGTATTCTGGATTATTCTGCGTTCCTGGGGCCTGCTGTAGTCTGCATCAGCAAGGTGAGAGGACATCTCTCTTCTGGGTAATTCCAAATAAAGCCCAGTACAGAATGGGCCTCGGAAACTGCTTATAAACATTTCACAGGTGGGACCCATCCACATGCCAGTCTTCTCCTTTCATTAACGTTCTATGCAAGAAAAAGCGGATTTGAAGTGGGATGAGATGACGTCCACATTCTACCATCTCTACGGTGCTCTTAAGCTGTTTCAGTTGCTATGTGTGAATGCAGCTTTAAAATAAGAAATATAATTTAGGCCACTGGATTGCTCTGTAAGCATAGTTCATTTCTAAATGTATATAGCCTAGATGGCTGCAATTTCTTTACAGTTGAATTAGCTATTTTGAAATATAGTAGATAACATATTATTTGAAATCCTACATTTTAAAGTTTGCATTCTTTTTCTAGCAATGCTTTTACATGGGAAAGGATGGCTGTCTGTACAAACTAGGGATAAAGTACAACCACAAAAGAACATGGGAGGGTGGGGGAAGAAAGATGTCAACAAATAAGGAAGTCTACATTATGAAGTGGTCAGTGGAAAAGGGCTGTAAGGAATGTATCAGTTCCTCTTGAGCTGTCCATCTCAATCAGATCAATAGCCCTACCATGCATGGGACACACAAGCTTTCAGCTTGAGAAATTGAAGCTCTCAAAATAAGTCAGGGTAGCAACACAAGTCCATCATGGCGTGTCACAGAAATGAAATGAGTTGTCTCCCGTTCGATTGATGAGTGACATAAAATGAGGGAGGAAATAAACGAGACTTATTTTTTTTCTTGAAGTTGCTGGTGTACGTCTGTCAGAAAGTTTACACTAAGGGATCCATTCTTTGCATTATGGTTCTACACGAATCCAGATATTTATAACAGGTCAGGAAAAGAAGGGAAGAGAGCTTGAGAGAGAAGGTAGTGGGAAACAGGGAGATGGATACAAAATCTTTATGAGCGAGTTAGGTTTTAGTATATGTATTACAGAATATTTATGTTGCTGATGGGTACCATCAAATCATTGCCGGATCCTGGTTGACTGCGTAGGCTGTTTTCTTGGCAGAGATGCAGAGGTGGTTTGCCATCACCTACCTCTGGGAAGAGGGTGGGGATCGAACCAGTGATCCTTTCCTTTCCATGCCACTTTCATCATTACTGAGCTAATATTGGCATTTCTGAGCCATTTCCATTTCTTCTGGAAAAAAGGAAATTATGAAAAGATAAGAGCAAAAGACATCTCTCTCTCTCTGTCTCCCCCACCCCCAGAAAAGCAAAATGCCTTTTTAGGCACTTCATTGCAAAACTGCAGGTCTCTAAGAGTGTTCCTGAACTAAAATAAAAGGAAACAAACAAACAAATATGGCAGCAGCTGGAATTACACATCATTGCACATGATTGGTTGACAAGACAGAGGAAAATAAGAGGAAACAACTCCTAGAATGCCCAAACTAGCCTCTAAAAATCTGCATTTATAGCCACAACATGAAAATGAAATGAAGGTAAGAGACCTGATTTCAGTGGGAAAAAAGCACTCTACAGAAAACATTGATTACAAGGGTTGTCACCCACATTTGTCACAAGATATGCTTTTTCTGCAGCAGAAACCGTTCAAATCCAGCTGAAAAGATATATGTAGTGAAGTTCTTACAAGTGTTACCTAATGAAATGTTGTAACACATCTTTAACAGATTTCTGAGACAGGAATTCATGGGGATAGAGGAAAATTCAGAGAATTCTCATTGAAAATACTGAGCAGAATGCCTCTGACCATGTGTTTACCGTTCAACATATCAGATTAGATTTCTCACGCTTCTAATACCACAAAAAGGAACATCAGTTTCTTGCATTTGAATAATGATAAGAAACTTTCACCTATTCTGAATGGTTCTAATGCTCAAGCACGCACATATTTATATAGATTTTGCAAGCAACTTCCTTAAACAGAGTTTATTACAAGTGCATTTGTTAATTCCCTAATGCAATGTGGTGGCTGTGGTCCCAGGAGCAAGTGCACTGTGCAAATGTAGCACTATGTGAGTGCTATGTTTTGAACTGCTGCTTTTTAAAAATTAGTATGCATTTTGGGCAGCACAAAACCTTCCTATATGAGGAAAGGTTAAATTTTAGCAACAATATGGCAGCGAGATCACATTGTTTGAGGATTGCAATATATGAGAGACAACCGTTTAGATATTTTTAGGCATGTCTGTTCTCTATTGCATTTGGTAAAATTTGGATATGTGTGTAAAGAATCTGAAATTCAGTATATCTCTTTAGTATCTCATCTCATTACTAGCACACCTAAAAATGTGTGGATTTTTCACAAAGTGGGAAATGATGAGGATAAGAAGCAATTTTTACTGTAAATATCATTTAGCAGAGGTCCCAAGAAGCACTTGTGTAAGACTGTGAGAGATGACTGAGGCTATGTTTGCATAGATACAGTGTAGGACGGGGCACAGTGCTAAAATGGTACCATAGACTGTTCGAAAGTGGTTTCCAGTGTGTTCCCTGATGGTAGACCAGCTTAGCACTCACTTGGGCTGGTCTACTGAGCATCACTTCATCTGTAATGTGCTGGGATAACACACTGTGCAGATCTTGCCCAAAGTTTCATTGGAAGCTTCTTTTTGAACACCCCAAACACCTTCTGTACTGTGGTCTTTGGGTGAAGGAACAATACCCCCTCCCCATACAGAACTGTCATTAGTTTACTCCTAATTTTTATCTGTTTTAATGTGATATTATGGTAACTTGCCCTGAAACCTTCAGGTATAGGATGGGACAGATAGATAGATAAATAGATAGATGGGTAGGTAGGTAGGTAGGTAGGTAGGTAGGTAGGTAGGTAGGTAGGTAGGCAGGCAGGCAGGCAGGCAGGCAGGCAGGCAGGCAGGCAGGCAGGTAGGCAGGTAGGTAGGTAGGTAGGTAGATGGGCGGGTGGGCGGGGCTGGCTGGCTGGCTGGTAAGGGGTATGCATGGATACAGTTTTTGACATTTGATTAGATTTGAATCAAATATTTGAATGTCCAAATTTGTACAAAGAGAGAAAACATGAATGTATTAAAATTCAAACTGATTCGAATACATTCATATATATTTGTACAAATATTTGATATGTATTTGATGATATGAATGTCCACAATATTTACATGTATCTGTACGCATCCGTACAGATCCCTTTTTTTATCCAGTATCAATCCGTATATAAATGTACGGATACAAATAAGATGCGTATGGATACGTATGTAACACATGTGTATCCGTACACATTTGAATGTCTGAATAATTTGTACGAGTAGTTCAAAATATTTGCATTCATTTGAATAATGAATATCTGGACATTCGATTCAAATATTTGATCGAATAACAAATATTTCAAATATTCTTGCACATCCCTAAGATTGATATTTGATCAGTGGTGAATCAAACTGTGGCTTGTGACAGATGCTTCCAATTGCAGCCTCTCCCACCACTGTTTTCCCCATCTGTGGGCCACTGTTTAAAATTCAAAAAATCATTGGCAATATATTCAGGATGCCAAACACCTACTTTTTCCCCCTGTCCACCTTCTGCCAACTCTCACCCTACAGGATTACAACTTTTTAAAACTTGTGTTTCATCAGCATTTCAAGATTTTGCATGGGAGTCCTACTTATTTGCAGGGAACTGTACATACTCTGCTTGAGAGAATGCATGAATTGATACTCTGTGCCAAATCTGTGGATGAAGGAAGATGTTTATGGCATGATCTGTCATTTTTTCATTAAATGTATAAATTTGTGTAGGCTTCCTAAAATATATGAGATTTCTTATAGCAGTGTTACAGAATTATGCTCTAAGTACAAGTATAAATTAGTGTTCATGAAATTAGAGTAGGGATTTAATGAAATACCCTTAGAAGCATAAAATGCAGCAGTTCTACACTCCTAATGAGTTCACACTGTTTGGTGAGATTACATACATGAAAAATATGATTTAGAATAAAGCAGTAATTTCCTGCATTGTTCCAAGTAATACACAGGGCTCGATCCTGATCCTATACTCTATAAAGCAATATAGTCCATGTCTTCCTGTTAGACACAAACAGAAAGGAGAATAAAATGTATTTATTGAATTATAGAATTGCAGGGATAATATTGCCATTAAATTATAAGGATTTGTTTTCAACGGCCTCATGGTCTCATCTCACATTGATTCAGGTGACATGTAAACAGATTCCTGCTTTAGTCTTGGAGTTGAAGGAGCCATAGAAGGTAATGACTGAGTATCAGCCATGTGACCAATGTCTCACAGAGCCAAGCATAATGTTCCTGCAATCGGAACTCTACTCACAGCAGTGAAAAACTCATCCAGAATTGTGCACATGGATCAGACATGTGTCCAAAAAGTGTGCCACAGATCCATGTTCCCAGATGCAAATCCAGCTAGGATTTCAGCCTCAGAAATGCCATGGGGATGAAATATAACCAGTGAAGTTGATCTTAGACTACTTAAACTGGCTTACTGATAAGTTACTCTCACCATGGTTTGAAAGAACTGGGGATCAGTGAAGGTGTGTAAGTATATGAGGGTCTTACTCTTTAATTACCCAGTAGCTGTATGGATGCAGCCTTCATGCCTCACTCCTTTTCTTATATGCCACAAAGATAGGCTTGTGTGCTGGTGAGAGGGTGAAAGAGTGGCTCCTTACTAATATCACAACCACTTTCAGAAAATATTTTGGAAGTTAATAGAAGGGTAAATAAATGAAATGCTGGGGACAAATATTAGACTGGATAAATAAATGATAATATTTAAGTTAATAAAGAGTATGGATGCATACATGGTCAAACAAATGATAGGGGCAGCACAAGCAACAATAGCCTTAGGGTGGAACGACCAATCAAAATGGATTTTAATTAATTGGTTTCATTATTGTGCAGAAAAATTAAAATTTGATTATCTACCACAAAGAAGGAATGTGTTGTTCTGAGTGTGGACTTATGATGTAATAATGAATAAGTGGCAAAAAGTGATTAATTACACAAGATGGAGAAATGGGAGCAATGAATTAAAAAATGTGAGTTTATTCAATGGAATAGATCAGAGGCCCTGTCCCCAAAAGACTTATTAGCCCCTCTCGGCTTCCTCTGCCATCACTCTGTTATAGCTGACTTTAAAAGTCCCCTCCACTTCCGGAATAAGCGTCCCCATGGTAGCCGCGATCTAAACGGACTTTCCATCCCCATGGTAGCCGTCTTCTCTTTCCGGGCATCTTTCCCCCCCCCCCCCCGCCCCCTCTCTTGTTAAAAGGAAAAATAGCCAGATCTCCGTCTCCTGAAACGGCTTCCCACCCCTAGCAAAGGCAGATGATCACTCATTCATTCACTTTCAGCACTTACTTTCACTCAGTTCTCTGTTAGAAAAGGCTTTCTGCCCCGGCAAAGTCAGCGGCTGCAGGTATCGGCAGCGCGATCCTTCGCTCATTCTCTTTTAAGGCTTTCACAGATCACTTGATAACAATGTTGCTATTCTGAGCAATTCTGGCTCTTTTTACAAAGGAAAGGAAGCGAACCTGCTGCATTTCTCAGATGTGTGACTGCTTTTTGGCTGTGTGAGCAGGCAAGCAATCCCCGCCCCTTTTGCCATGGAGCGTCCTCAAGGCAGATATAGTGAGCAAAACCCGCGAATCGCCGAAAGAGCGCTGGAACTCTTCTTTAAAGTGCACGTATTTTATCGCAGGTGTCTCACTTTCCTAAGCTCCCTAAGCGCCTTGTAAAGCCTGGAATGGGGCTGCTCAGAGGCAAAAGAAGAGTTCCAGCAGACTTTCAATTGCATGGGGCCAGGGCCAGAAGCAGTTTAATCTTTCTCTGTAAGAGGGGAAATGGAAGAGGGATATTTTCTTTTGTTGATTGTGTTGTATTGTTTTATTTAAATAAAAAACAAGCACTTTCAGGAACTTTGAAGACTGGTATGTACCTATTTTTTGAAAAACTGTCTACAAGGAAGTCTACTCTGTACTTCTAGTTGGTAGGTAAACCTTAAAACCCTTGAGTTTATACTTCAAGATAGGGGGCGAAATCCCCTGAAAATGTGTTCTAACAGCACCAAGCTAAGGGTGTGAGCAAAGACTGTTAAAGAGCCACCTTCTGGATGACTTTTTAACCAGCAGACATCAATCCTCATCATCCAATTACTTGGATCTTGAAGTCTCAGGGAGGGGGACAGGATTTCTTAGCACTGGAGCTATCTATTTTTTAAGCCATAATGACCATTGGTTTGGCAGGAAAACTGCATAATCAACAAGTCAAAGTTTACTACCTTGAGAGGAGGATACCAGTGATGTAGGTAGCTTTCTCTTTTTGGTATATTAGTATATGGATTTCCTTATTTCATACAATATGGAAACTCATGATTCCTTTTTCTTTCCATGAAGAACGAAGGAGTAGGAAGAGACATTTGCAAATAGAACATGGCACAGGAGGGCAATCGATTGTAGCATCACGACAATTAAGAAATAAAATAGCAATTGGGGAGAAAAAAATCTGGATTTCCAAAAATGTGAAATTGAGGAAATAAGAATAAGCAAATGGTGAGAAATTGAGTTAATCACAAAAGAGGAACAGTTTTTACAGATGATTTACCTGTCACAGAGAGGGAAAGATGGGGAGATCAGTAGTCAATCATTGGGTGCTACCATCGTCAGGGTAGTGTGCCCTGGTGTGGAAGTGAATGCAGGCTGCAGTGTGATAAAGTAAGGCAGCTTCAAAGCCATTTGTGTGGAAGGCACTTTTATTGTGCATCTGACACTTGGACACTTTCCCTAAAGGAATGACTTTAAAAGTGCTTGGGAATTATATTGATATTTAATTCTCAGCTACCACTTTCCTTTTAATTTGCTGGAGCTCTTTCCTCACCATTGCCACACAATTTGGTGTCATCACTAGCAGACAAACCAAATATGATAAATATGATTTCGAGAGATAATTGTTATGACTTTCAGGTCTAATTCTTTCTAGCCTGGTGGGCCTCAGAGCAGAATGCTCTGTCAAGCAATTCTTTCAGGTGAGAATAAGGTACACAGTAGGTATGTTTGCTTGCTTGCTAATGTCACCACCCATCTTTCCTTATTAATAGAGTACCCTCTATTAATGATTATCTACAATCCAAAATAATGAATGTTTAATACCTCTGCATAGAATTTCAAATTGCTTTGTATCTCTTTGCTGTACCTTTTCACTATTTCTTCTGTGCACATTCTTGATCCACAGGTTTTTATTATCAGAGCTACAGCATTGATCAAGTATAGCCTGCCTTGAAATGTACCTGCCAAGAAAAGTTGAAGCTGAAACATCAAGTTGAGTGGTGGAACCTATCCCTTTTCTTTCTTTATTTGTTCTTTGGTGGTAGTATGGCCAGAATGGGAGGGAGAGCAGCTTTTCGGGTAGGGCAGAAATAAAGTGGTGATTGGCACTCACATTTGAACCAGACTTTGGTCTGCAGCACGTCAGAATATGCCTGAGCACAATCAAAATGGAGAGGCAGCAGTTTCCGTTTTGCCCACCCTCTGTGCTACTGCCCAAACCACTGCTGGATCAGGGCTCTCGTTTCTTTAATAGTCATGCAAAAGAAGGGGTTTCAGGTCTTTCCATGAGGCTATCATCTCAAGGACACTTTAGGCCTCAAACTATTTTGTCACTAGATGGGCTCATTAATTAGTAATTGGATACCCTGTGCCTTTTCTTATTTTGCTGGAATTAGACTAGACCTACAGCCCTTAATCAAACACATGCTCTTATAAACATAGTACATAACTTGTGAAGCAGTTACATGGTTTTGTGATTGGTGTGCGTGAGAGAAAGAGTGTAGAACCTGTGAACTCCATTCTCTCTCTTTCTCTCTCTCTTTTTTTTCCCTGCTGGAAATTGAGCAGCACTACTTCTGATTTTTCATGTTTGATTTCAGATGGTAGAACAGCTGAGAAACCAGTCAAGCAGGAGAGCAGAATGGTCACAATGGAAACAACTTATCAAAAAGAAAGCTGACCAAGAAAGCTCATGTGGTGCCCTTTCACACCATGACACTTTATTGGATATCACCTCAGGATATTGCAAGACATATTTTTCCATGATAACAGTACAAAGTCTACAAAACCACAGAGGGCATACAATCATAGCCTGGCTGTTCAGAGAGAAACCCCTGTGAATCTTTTTGGCAACTCAAAGCAAGAAATTCTAAACATCCAGGAGAAGCAAGTCTCGAATATATACAAGCATTTTGAACCAGGTGGCTAATCATTAATATGTATGTGTGTTAATTTCACAGTCTCCTGTTGGATACTGGCAGAGGAATTCTGTTAATCTTTCTTTTGTTATTTCTTTCTTTCTATCCAGCAGATGGCTATCCCGATATACATTCCAGAATAAGGCCTAGGTCCTAAGACTCGTCACAAAAAGAGCAAGATAAAATATATGCTATAACATAAAATAGAGTCCTTCCTTCTTCCATGGCAGGACAATACCCAGAGGAAGCTAAACAACAAAGACCTGTGTGAAGAGGTATGTTTTAAGCAGATGCTGAAAATCATGAAATGTTGGTGACCAGTGAAACTACAGGAGAAACCTTGCCATAACAAAGCACTGCTAGGTTCCAGCATTTTCAATAGAAGATTTAAGCAAAATCTCCCCCACTAAAATAAGCCAGTCTCTTCAATGTGAAAGCAGAAAATTCCATGTCAGCCAAGGGTGCTCCTTAAATTACAATTCCTCTCAGCCCCAAGCTAGTCAAGTACATAGAAAGGAATGAGGGGAACTGCATTTCAGAAACATTTGTAGGGCCACAGTCAACATTCCTCCTATTCCAATATGCCTCAGTAAACTGGAAAGTATAAGTAAGCCAAAGTTCATCAGTACATCACAGAAAAGAGGTATCAGTATCCAGACAGCTTAAAGATCATAGGATTAAATTTTATTTATCTATTTATGCTTTTAATTTAATATTTGACCCTTCTTTCAAGAAAACCCAGAGCAACTATTCAACAAATAATCTACTAAAAAGGAAACGAAAACTTCACATCTTTGCTTTTGACATTAGGTAAAACAATGATAGATAAAACACAAGATCCCTCTTTCCAACACTGAAGTTTAATAATGTTGCAGTTCTTACATTAGTGGACCTGTTGGACCTGTCAAGGGGAATCTCAAGAAGGAGGACAGGAAATAGACTGGATTCAAATCCATCTCATCTGAACCTCCTTTTTGCACTTATCTTTGCTTTCCCAGACCACAGAAGGGTGCCCTGGTCCAAGTTATGTGACCTGCTCCATTCCCACACAAGCTGTTGCTGACAAGGAACAGGACTGCCCACACTGGGATACTGGGATGTCTATTCCCACAGGCTGGAATAGCTTTAAAGCAGGTACTAGAAGTGTCAAAGGCCATGAAATGTTCATGGGCCTTGGTGTTCTTGGGAAAGGCCACACCCTTTTGCCTTCCATATACCATAGCAGGGATCCATATGCAATCCACACATGACCCACTTTTCTGGATCATGGTGAGTAGCGTGCCAGTACCCCTCATCACAGAGGCTTACCAATAGAGCAAGATAAGGCATTCTGTTCTTTATGCAGACAAAGCGTGCTGGAAGGAAGTGGATGTTTCCTTATTTTGTAACATTTATTTGAGCAGCCAGCTTTCAAAACAGCAGGGTGGACAGGAGAAAAACCCAAGGCTGCAAAGACGGGAGAGCTTCCACCTTTCTGGGCTTAGTCGCTGGACTCACCCAGGAGGAGATGGTCAAAGAGGTATTTCACAAGACCATCCTCGTTGGCACACACATGCCTCAGGTTGGTCAGGTGGTCTCCCAGCTTCTTCATCAGCTTCACCTCCTCATGCAGGAGGGCCCATTGAAACATGCTACCAAACTTAGCAGAGTTTTAGATCAGCCTAGGAGTTTTTCTCTTCTTCCTAGTGGAAGGAGAAAAGTTATCTAGGTGGAGAAAGGTAAAGGTGTTGCTACACCTCTGTTCTGCCTAATAATGAAAGTTGTTTGTTCTTTGGTGATCTTAGAAGTATGAGAATGTAGAGTGCTACAATACGCAAGCAAACAATTTTCTACTCCTAACTGAAATGAGAGAAATCACACACACACAAAAATTACAGCTAAGTTATGAATATTCAGGTATAAACATGGGAGAGATCTGATAGAGGCAACTGAGGTTCAAGAAATATGGAAAAACTGCTGAAATCCTTTATCAATGAGATTAGGGAATGGCAGAAACTTTTTCAATGGCAGAAACTGCACCAATTTAAAAAATAAGTTATAGCGGATATTAGAACAATTGCCAGATAGGAAAGCATTATGGAAGATGAAAAACCCAACATTCCAACAGCCCTAAGGCAACAAACACTTAACAAGTCTTGGTAGCCTAAAGACTGAAAAAGATCAATGCCATATATAAAAGAAGGGAAATGCCAGGGAAAGTTGTACCTTTGCATTAACTCCTTGTGCAACAAAAATGTTGCCTTAAGATCTTGCAAATAAAGATATAGCCATATGTAAAAACTACCAAAGAACAGCCTAATTTTGAAAAGACAGAGGGAGATGGAGTCAGACAGCTAACATATGGTGGATAATAGGAATTTTATAGCAGAAGGAAAAAGAATAGGAAAAAGTACCTCTAAAAACAGCTTAGAGGTGGCTTAGAGATGGTACACAGGAGGGATTGTTCATATACTATGATTCCTCTTCCCTGTCTCATGGGCTGTGTTCACACACAGTAAAACAAAGCACTTCTGAAGTGGCTTAGAGACAATTTGCAGGTTCACCTGCCAGTCTGACCTCCCCCCCCCCCCATCGAGAATGGGATGAGATGGGTGAGAACATGAGGGCTGCGGGAGACTGTCTCTAAGGGTGCAATCACACAGTTGGTTTGCTTTTTACAAAATGCCACTAGCATTCAGATGGGAAAAAGAAAATTCTACCACACGTTGATGTTCCTTAGACTCAAAGTCTGGCACCACCTCCAGCAACAACTGTTCACCACACATTGGGTGTCCCAGATTTCTGGGTCCCTAATCACTCATCCCTAGCAGCCATTTCTGTTGGCTACAGGAGCCTCTGTAGCTTCTCAACTACGCTGAGAGTTGATCACCTAAGCAATTATTTCCAGTTTGGGAAAGGGGACACAGAAACGGAGACTTGAAACATGATAAGTCAGACTTTTGTATTTTACATCTGTACCTTGAGCCTTAAATTCACCCTGGGGCTGCCCCTTATACCAAGTCTGATCACACTGCGCTGCCTTTTTTCTTTTCTTTTTGCTACATGTGAATACAGTTTAAATTTCAAGTTTTCACAACATAGGAAACATGTCTTTATAGTTCTGATACCACTGTGAATAAGTGTCTTTTGAAAGATACAGCATCTTCCTCAGGCCCTTGCTTAGTGAGCTAACCCGTCTTGGCTTTTTAAATAAACCAAACCTGTCTGTGACACTTAGATCCTAGATCAGTGCAAGATATTTCATTTCCTTATAAGTTGCCTCTTGCCAAAAGACCTATCATCCTACTGCAGATCGATGTGTCTTCAGGACTGTAATCTATATTTACTTTGCAGAAGATACTGTACCTCTGCTTTCAGCTGATTCAGCTTCTGTTTCAAGTTCCTTGACCTCAAATGTCTTCCTGTTCACTCCAATGTGTATTGCTTAAGCACTTACTGTGAGTGTCCCTCCGGCCATTTTGAAAGGTGTTTCATCACACTACAATAAATGTGAAATACTGAAGCACTCAAAATGGCAAAAAAAAAAAAAGGAGTGAAAGCAGCAGCTGTAGATCGACGGGGGAATGAACAGAGGCATTTATTACACTTCACTTTCATACTATTGTCTACCTTTGGCAAAGGAAGATTGTAAGTGTCCCTGGTGATCTGAGTCAATCAATACTACATGGGAGTTAAATTAGGCCTCAAGTCAAGCATATATCCACCTTGGCTGAGATACCTCCAACCTAAAGTCCCTGGAAAATTTACATTTTTTCCACTAAGTTAACCAATAAGAGAGTGAAATGAGTGAGAAAAAAAGCAGCTGTCTGGTCAGCTTTTGAAACAGGCATTGTCCAAATAGTAGTTAGGTACCTAAAAAAAATTGCAAAATCTCGTTCAATAGCTACAATTCAACACTGGGACCAGTTACAAGACAGCAACATGCATTTAAAAAACAAAACAACTCATTTTCAAATTAAAAGGCCTATTCTATTGAGGGTTGAGAGGGAAGGAATTTTAGATGTGGTTAAGAAAAACCCAAAAAGGTGTCCTTCATTTTTCAGTGGTTCTCAGCCTTCCTAATGCTGTGACCCCTTAATGCAGTTCCTCATGTTGTGGGGACTCCCAACCATGGGGGGGGGGGAGGGCAGGGCTGCCAGGGTCATGGGGCAGGGCTGCTGGGGTCACGGAGCAGGGCCATTGGGGTAACAGGGGTGGGGCTTCTGGGGTCACAGGGGCAGGGCCGCTGAGGAATCCACAGTGAAAACACCACATACAGGAGGATTCAGAAAGTTCCTGCAAAATGTGACAGGACTTCTCAATTCATTTGCAGCTCATGAGATTTACAAGCAGTGGTACAGAAGAAGTGAGAAGGTAATACTGACATCCAATTTGCAAGTCTCATAAAAGTGTGTTAGGGTACACACATGACTTGCCACCCATACAGAGGCAGAGAGAAGAGGGGAATTAACTTCTTCAAATAAACCCATAATGTGTGGTTTACCAACTTCATTTTTAAAAGATGTGTTTGGAAAGAGATTTTTTTTAAATTCAGAGCTGGTATCCCCAGATAAGGGTCTGTCTCCCTAACCACGAGACCAAACTGAATCCCCCTGTTCAGCTGGTCTTCCTCAACTTTGAAAGTGGACCTGCTTCTCCAGGAACAAGCTGGCCTCCAGTTCCAGTGACAGTGAAAACTAGAAGTAAGCTGCTTCCATAGACAAAAAGGCTGCATTCATACCTAGGTTTTAATCTAGCTTCAGTCCACCTTCAGAATGGAAGAATACATCAGCAAAGAGACCAGTGGAGAGGCTTCAGATTTCTCTCTTTTCTAGGAGGGGCAACCTTATTGCCCCCCTGGAAAAGAGAGAAATGTCAACCCTCTGCACCTACTTTTGCCGAACTGCTGAAAGAGGCTTGGCTTTCTTCGGCAGTAAAGTCAAGCCCCTTTTGGCTTTACTGTTGAAGTTCCTTCTGCAGCAATAAGCTAATCAAAGCCACTACAATGTTTAGAGGAAGTTTAGCAGAGAAGCGTTCCTCCTCTAAACTGCTGCTTGCAAGAGATCAGGGAGCAGGTATCGTGGGACAAAATGGGCCAGATGACCCCCCTCATTGCTGCATCTTTACCTGTCAAACTGGGGCGATCAGTTCTTTTATGTTTGCCCAGCGAATGGATCGCAGAGAGAGGAGGTTCATTTTTTGATCACTGTTTAAAAATGGCCAGCAGTTGCAATCCACAACCCACAGGACAGGGATGGTAGCAAAGAGGCTTGTTTCTGTTTGATCACTGTTTAATGCCCAGCAGTTGCAATCGGGGAAGGGGCATTGGGTGGCATTTTCCTGCCCTTGCTACAGCGGGTGGCACAGCGGTTGGTGATGTCAACCTGCCTCCTATCAGGAGAGAAAGGGCAGAGAGAAAATTATGCTTTTCCCCAAGCAGCAGTTTAGCACAGTTTGCATGGGGACAGGCACATTCAAATTGAGCCTGCGCTTTCATCAATCACGTTGGGACGGGCCAATTCAGACTCGACTCCGTATTCAAGTGTGATTGCCACTATACTAGCAACAACTACATCACTGCAGTAACTGCTGCAATGGACATGCATACCACCTGTTGCGATTTATTAATACTCAGGTGACTTCCGGATTGGACTGTTGTAATGCACTCTACATGAGACTGCCCTTGAAGACAGTGTGGAAGCTGCAGGTAGTGCAGGATGCAGCTGCTACAATGCTCACCAGCTGCCCAGATGCACATCATGCTGGTCTTAAAAGAACTGCACTGACTGCCAATTTGCTACCAAGCCCAATTCAAGGTGTTAACCTTAACTTATAAGGTCCTAAATCACTTGGGCTCAAAATACCTAAAAGAACCCTGCTTCCATAATGACCTTCCCATTCCTTAAGAACTGTCAGGGAGGCCTTCCTGGATGTTCTACCATCCTCAATAGCAAAAGGGTGGGCACCCAGGATAGAGCCTTCTCAGTGATGGTTCCCAGACTATGGAATAGTCTTCCACCTGAGGCGCACCAGACACCTTTACTTTATATGTTTAGGAAAGCAGTGAAGATGCATCTCTTTCTTCCCACTTTCAGATATTATTTTGGTTTGTATTTGATTTTTTATGTTTGATTTTTAAAGTTGTAACCCACCCTGAGACTTCCTGATACAGTATGGAATAAAAACCAACCAACCAACCAACCAACCAACCAACCAACCAACCAACCAACCAACCAACCAACCAACCAATGTGTACCGAGTTATGTCAGTTTTTGCTTTTCATTTTCTCCTCAAGACAAAATATCTCACCTTCATATGGTTGCATTCAATCATATGGATTGAATTGTTACATTATAGATAGCTGTAGTTTTCATGGAACTTGTATTATCCCTTTTTTTGCAGTGAGTTTTATTGCCCATGTTACTTCTGTGACTGGAATGATTTGGGAAGGGTGTATAATATAATAGAATAAATAATTCGAAAAGCATGCAATGGTCACACTTGAAAAATACAGGCAACTGAACAGCTTTTCCATATTTATCACATGTATGCCTCTTTCAGGCCTCATAGAAGAAGAGAAAAAAAATCTGGAGCAGTAGCTCTATATTTATAGAAAGAAAGAACCACTAACTTCTGCTGATTTTGTGATGTGTGACTGAGAGCACCTTTTATTTCAACAGTAACTTTTCTAATTAAAGCATCTTCTGCCTCAGAGTAATAAAGCTGCTGCGGCAAAAGGATATATACTGATTTAATCATCTCACAATCAAAAACAATAGACAATTATTTAGCTCAGTCTTTTGTGAAAGTGGAATGAAATGTAAGTGTATTATTATATTGCTTTACTAATCAAATCAAAAGCATAGGTGCTGTGCTCTACAGAAGTAAACATGAATATATTGGATGGATATGATCAGTGTGAGTTGGTCATGGGAAGGAGCGAGAAAGGGAGGAAGGTTGGTTCTGTATTTGCCTTCAGTATAAATACAGAAGATAGTTTCTTATACAGAGCACTGGAAGTTGTTTAGCAAAGCTGATGTTAGCTGAGAAAATTATTTTAAATATGAAGTAGGCAACCTTAGCCTGCCAGATGTCTTCCTCATGTAAGCAATTTAAATTCAATTTGTGGCAGAGAATGCAGGCACTCCTGGATCAATAGACGGTATTCACTGGAGCTGACACACTACACCTGACACAGCCAACCTGGCGAGGGACCTATTATCCATACCTGAGGGATTTTCTCTTGCTTTTATCACAAAGTAAATCTCCTAGGATTACAGGTACTTAACGCTAATTAGATCTGCTCTATTACCTGCCATTGGAATGGCCTCTGCTTTTCTGTCTACCCAGTTTACTATCCTGTTCCAGTGAGATAATTGTGGGTGTGCAGTCTATTGAGGCAAAATGATAGGTTTGCACACGCTTTCTCCACAATCCTATTTTTTCCTCTTCTTTGAGGTGGGGACAATCACAAGGGTAGCAATACAATCAGGCTGAATGAGCGTAAGTAGCTATCCTGACTTACTTACAAGCCTTTTGTCAGACATCTGTGTTTAACAAATACCATTATGTGATTAGAACAAGAGTGTGTAAACAAACAAGTCCGTGGCCCTCTTCAGCCACGTGCTATAGCCTCTGTTTAAATTACCTGCACCTTGCTGGCAGCAAAAGCAAGACAGAAGGATCCTGGAAAAATAGAAGAAGAAGAAGAAGAAGAAGAAGAAGAAGAAGAAGAAGAAGAAGAAGAAGAAGAAGAAGAAGAAGAAGAAGAAGAGGAAGGGAAGTGTGAAAATGCCCATGGTCTGCTATTCCCAAACATGCTGGGAGAGGTCTACTGGAAAATCAGGCCAGGATGCCATTCTGGGCATTCTAGACTGGTTTATGCTCAATCCTATGCACAAGCAGGGCTTTCCCTATTCTGCATCAGTTTCTGGACTGGAAGCTCCTGGATCCTTTCCTAGCATATGTGTGGAAAGGGCCATATACTAGAGTGTAAAGGTGATGAAACAAAATTATGTAAATGTATATTCTTAGATATAACATCTTGAACAGTATACATGCATATGTATTTTAGCATTTATTCTGGTTCTTCTGTAGCACATACTTTTTTGGAGATTGTCCCATTGTCATTTCTAACGTACTGTATAATGGGACTTGTATTATTATTATTATTATTATTATTATTATTATTATTATTATTATTATTATTATTATTATTATTATTATTATTATTATTATTAATTATGTAAAAGCAGCAGTTACACACAGCAAACGAGGTGACTATGCTGGATTTCATATTATATCACTAGTCGGGCACTTCCCAAGCACCTAGGACTGCGTGATGTATCGGCGAATTATGCAAGCAGACCCCAGTAAAGTGGCTTTTTGTAGTTGGCAGATGGATATTTTGTCAATGCCAATGGTTTTTAGGTGCCCACTGAGATCTTTTGGCACCGCACCCAGTATGCCGAGGATGACTGGGACCACTTTCACTGGTTTTCGCCAGAGTCGCTGTAATTCAATTCTCAGATCTTCATATCAGGTGAGTTTCTCCAACTGTTTCTCCTCAATTCTGCTGTCACCTGGAATAGCAACGTCGATGATCCACATCTTCTCTTTCTCAACAATGGTAATATCAGGAGTGTTATGCTCCAATTTTCGGTCAGTCTGAAGCCTGAAGTCCCAAAGTAGTTTTGCCTGTTCATTTTCAACAACTTTTTCTGACTTGTGATCCCACCAGTTCTTTGCCACAGGCAGATGATACTTTTGGCACAAGTTCCAGTGGATCATTTGTGCTGCAGCATTGTGTCTCTGCTTGTAATCAGTTTGTGCGATCTTCTTGCAGCAGCTGAGTATATGGCCGATTGTTTCATCAACTTCTTTGCAGAGTCGGCACTTTGGATCTTCTCCTGATTTTTCAATTCTGGCTTTGATGGCATTTGTTCTTATTGCTTGTTCTTGTGCAGCAAGAATCAGTCCTTCTGTTTCCTTTTTCAGTGTTCCATTCGTAAGCCAAGCCCAGGTCTTTTCCATGTCCACTTTGCCTTCGATCTTCTCCAGGAACTGTCCATGCAGTGCTTTATTGTGCCAGCTGTCCATTCGGCATTGAATTGCAATTTTCCGGTACTGGTTCTTGGTTTGCTGCACCTTGAGAAGCTTCTGGTTGTTGACTTCAATCAAAGCTGATTCTTTGCTTTCTGCCACATAATCTGCTAATGCATGCTTCTCTTCTTCCACTGTTTGCTTCACTTGCAAAAGTCCTCTACCACCTGCTTTCCTGGGCAAGTACAGCCTGTTGACATCACTACGAGGATGTAGTGCATGGTGGATCGTCATCAGTTTTCTGGTTTTTCTGTCTAAGTTGTCCAACTCCTGCTGAGTCCAGTTCACAGTTCCCGCAGTGTATCTAATGACTAGTATGGCCCAGGTGTTTATGGCCTTAATGGTGTTACTGCCATTCAGTTTACTTTTCAAGATTTTTCTAGTCCCTTTGATGTACTCTTTACTGACCACAGATTTCACATGGCCATGCTTAATGTTATCCAGTTGCAGGATGCCCAGGTATTTGTAGGCTTCTGACTGGTGGGACCTGATGACTTGACCATTTGGCATTTCAATGCCTTCACTTTCAGTAATCTTCCCCTTCTTCAGTGCCACTGTGGCACATTTGTCCAGGCCAAACTCCATACTGATGTCGCTGCTGAATGTTCGCACTATGTTGGTCAATGACTGGATCTCGATTTCAGATTTTCCATAAAGCTTCAAGTCATCCATGTACAGTAGATGTGAAATTTTCTGTGAATTCCTGGCAGTTTGATAGCCCAGGTTTGTTTTCTGTAGGATGAGTGACAGCGGGATCATAGTGATGATGAAAAGCAGTGGGGACAATGAGTCCCCCTGTAAGATGCCCCTTTTGATGTTGATCAGTCCGTAGCTTTCATTTCCGACAAAAAGCTCAGTCTTCCAGAGTTTCATCGCACATTCTATAAATTTTGTGATGTTCTGACTGATCCCGATGGTTTCCAGGCACTTTGTGATCCAACCATGTGGCAGTGAATCAAAAGCTTTTTTATAGTCGATCCAAGTCATATGCAGGTTTGTTTTTTGGGTTTTGCAGTTCTCCAGAATCATTTTGTCAATCAGTAGCTGGTCTTTTGTGCCCCTGCTTCTCCGTTTGTTTCCTTTTTGCTCTACTGGCATGATGTTGTTGTCTTCGAGGTAGTCTTGAATCCTGTCTGCTATTATGCCTGTCAGCAGCTTGAGCACAGTAGGTAGACAATTTATCGGCCAATATTTTCCTGGTGTGGCTCCCTTTGCTGCATCTTTCTGTATTAAGTATGTTTTGCCAGTTATTAGCCATTCACTGATGTTTCCTGTTTGCAGCATTTCATTAAATAGTTCGGCCATTTTTGCATGCAGGCTGGTCAGATATTTGAGTCAGAAGCCATGCAACTGATCAGTGCCAGGGGATGTCCAGTTCTTCACTTTCTTCACTCTTTTCGTGACCATTTCCGGTGTTATTTCCAGCTGCTGCATTTTGTTCATGGAGAATTTCTTCTCGAAATCCTTTATCCACCCAGCAGTTCTGTTGTATTCTTTTTCAGCCTCCCAGAGATCTTTCCAGAAGTTGGTTGTTGCTTCTTTCTCTGGCTTTTCCATTTTCTTGTCTACTTGCTCATGGAGGCTCTGGTAGAACTGCCTCTGATTAGACTGGAATATTTGGTTCTGCCTGTACTGGATGATTCTTGCTTCATATCTTTTGATTTTCCTGGCTGTAGCTATTATCTGCTGTTTCACGATTTCCAAAGCTTCATCAATTTTCCTTGTATTCAGCCAGTATTTTTTGATCAGATGTTCTTTAGTCTTCTCATTGTTCAGTTTCTTCTCCTTCATATTTTTTAGGTTGCTGGCATCTGATCTCAGGCTTTTTATTTTCAGTTCCAGTCGAACTTTCCACTTTGGCTTTCCAGTTGATTTTCTAGTTGGTTTTGGCTGCAGTAACCCTAGTTCTTCTGTTACTATCACAGCTGTACTGTAGACAAGCTGGTTCAGTTCTTCGATTGTTGCTACCTGAACAGTTACAAGGGCAGAGTTGATGTCATTCATCAGTGGGACAAGTCGTTTTCTGCCTATAGTTTTTAGGGTTGGCGGTCGCTTTCTCTCTGTACTTGATGCTGTATGAGCCAATATTCTGTCCTTCAGTTCCTGCTGTCTTTGAGACAATGTGCCAGGTGTTTCATCCATGACTTCATGCTGCTGTTCTTCCTCTTCTTGCAGAATTTCCAGATTTTCATCAGGTTCTAGTTGATCAGTGACTCCTGGTCTTGTTGTAGCTTCTGTTGCTGCCACAATAGGCTGCGGTGCTTTAGTTTCATTAGTTTTTTGTATTTCTTCGAGTTCAGCTTCACTGAACACTTTAGTCCCGCTTATGAATCTTCTCTGATCAGCTAGCCGCAGTTCTGTTATCTTTGAATCTGGGTATTCTTGTTTCCATAGCTGGTGCATCCGTTTTTGATAGCCTCATTTTCCAGGTTCTGATTTGTAGTAACACTTCATGACTACACGATTCTCTGACCTTGAGAATTTCTGCCGCTTCCTTGTTTGTGGATTTTGTTCCTGTAGCCCATTTGTCAACGATTGCCCAGGTTCCTCAGCAACCGCCGCGGTCCTTTTTATCCTGGGTGACGACCGAGCCAGTATAGACTTCTTTTTTGTTTGTGTCTCCATTCTGCTAAATGGGTTGGGTGCACTTAGTTTGGCTCCTCTGCTTCGACCACTCCGGCACGGTTGAACCTGCCAGTAGTTTGCACTACCGCCGGCCCAGCTCTCAGCTTCATTGGAGCACTTAAGCCCCCCCGCCACAACAAGGCCACACCCATCGGGAGGATTATGATGATGATGATGATGATGATGTAAAACAGCAGTTACACACAGCAAACAAGATGACTATGCTGGATTTCGTATTATATCACCAGTCGGGCACTTCCCAAGCACCTAGGACTGTGTGATGTATCGGCGAATTATGCGAGCAGACCCCAGTAAAGTGACTTTTTGAAGTTGGCAGATGGATATTTTGTCAATGCCAATGGTTTTTAGGTGCCCACTGAGATCTTTTGGCACTGCGTCCAGTGTGCCGAGGATGACTGGGGCCACTTTCACTGGTTTTCGCCAGAGTCGCTGTAGTTCAATTCTCAGATCTTTGTATCTATTGAGTTTCTCCATCTGTTTTTCCTCAATTCTGCTGTCACCTGGAATAGCAACGTCGATGACCCACACCTTCTCTTTCTCAACAATTGTAATGTCAGGGGTGTTATGCTCCAGTTTTCGGTCAGTCTGAAGCCTGAAGTCCCAAAGTAGTTTTGCCTGTTCGTTTTCAACCACTTTTTCTGGCTTGTGATCCCACCAGTTCTTTGACACTGGCAGATGATACTTTTGGCACAAGTTCCAGTGGATCATTTGTGCTACAGCATTGCGTCTCTGCTTGTAATCAGTTTGTGCGATCTTCTTGCAGCAGCTGAGTATATGGCCGATTGTTTCATCCACTTCTTTGCAGAGTCGGCACTTTGGATCTTCTCTTGATTTTTCAATTCTGGCTTTGATGGCATTTGTTCTTATTGCTTGTTCTTGTGCAGCAAGAATCAGTCCTTCTGTTTCCTTTTTCAGTGTTCCATTCGTAAGCCAAGCCCAGGTCTTTTCCATGTCCACTTTCCCTTCGATCTTCTCCAGGAACTGTCCATGGAGTGCTTTATTGTGCCAGTTGTCCGTTCGGCATTGAACTGTAGTTTTCCGGTACTGGTTCTTGGTTTGCTGCACCTTGAGAAGCTTCTGGTTGTTGACTTCAATCAAAGCTGATTCTTTGCTTTCTGCCACATAATCTGCTAATGTATGCTTCTCTTCTTCCACTGTTTGCTTCACTTGCAAAAGTCCTCTACCACCTGCTTTCCTGGGCAAGTACAGCCTGTCGACATCACTCCGAGGATGTAGTGCATGGTGGATCGTCATCAGTTTTCTGGTTTTTCTGTCTAAGTTGTCCAATTCGAGATGAGTCCAGTTCACAATTCCCGCAGTGTATCTAATGACTGGTATGGCCCAGGTGTTTATGGCCTTAATGGTGTTACCGCCATTCAGTTTACTTTTCAGGATTTTTCTAGTCCTTTGGATATATTCTTTACTGACCACAGATTTCACATGGCCATGCTTAATGTTATCCAGTTGCAAGATGCCAAGGTATTTGTAGGCTTCTGACTGGTGGGACCTGATGGCTTGACCATTTGGCATTTCAATGCCTTCACTTTCAGTAATCTTCCCCTTCTTCAGTGCCACTGTGGCACATTTGTCCAGGCCAAACTCCATACTGATGTCGCTGCTGAATATTCGCACTGTGTTGGTCAGTGACTGGATCTCGATTTCAGATTTTCCATAAATCTTTAAGTCATCCATGTACAGTAGATGTGAGATGTTCTGTGAATTCCTGGCAGTTTGATAGCCCAGGTTTGTTTTCTGTAGGATGAGTGACTGTGGGATCATAGCGATGATAAAAAGGAGTGGGGACAATGAATCCCCCTGGATGATGCCCCTTTTGATGTTGATCAGTCGGTAGCTTTCATTTCCGACAAAAAGCTCAGTCTTCCAGCGTTTCATCGCACTTTCTATAAATTTGGTGATGTTCTGACTGATCCCGATGGTTTCCAGGCACTTTGTGATCCAACCATGTGGCAGTGAATCAAAAGCTTTTTTATAGTCGATCCAAGTCATATGCAGGTTTGTTTTTCGGCTTTTGCAGTTCTCCAGAATCATTTTGCCAATCAGTAGCTGGTCTTTTGTGCCCCTGCTTCTCCGTTTGTTTCCTTTTTGCTCTACTGGCATGATGTTGTTGTGTTCGAGGTAGTCTTGAATCCTGTCTGCTATTATGCCTGTCAGCAGCTTGAGCATAGTAGGTAGACATGTTATCGGCCTATAGTTTCCTGGTGTGGCTCCCTTTGCTGCATCTTTCTGTATTAAGTATGTTTTGCCAGTTATTAGCCATTCACTGATGTTTCCTGTTTGCAGCATTTCATTGAACAGTTCGGCCATTTTTGCATGCAGGCTGGTCAGGTATTTGAGCCAGAAGCCATGCAACTGATCAGTGCCAGGGGATGTCCAGTTCTTCACTTTCTTCACTCTTTTCGTGACCATTTCGGGTGTTATTTCCAGCTGCTGCATTTTGTTCTTGGAGAATTTCTTCTCGAAATCCTTTATCCACCCAGCACTTTTGTTGTATTCTTTTTCAGCCTCCCAGAGATCTTTCCAGAAGTTGGTTGTTGCTTCTTTCTCTGGCTTTTCCATTTTCTTGTCTACTTGCTCTTGGAGGCTCTGGTAGAACTGCCTCTGATTAGACTGGAATATTTGGTTCTGCCTGTACTGGATGATTCTTGCTTCATATCTTTCGATTTTCCTGGCTGTAGCTGTTATCTGCTGTTTCACGATTTCCAAAGGTTCATCAATTTTCCTTGTATTCAGCCAGTATTTTTTGATCAGATGTTCTTTAATCTTCTTGTTGTTCAGTTTCTTCTCCTTCATGTTTTTTAGGTTGCTGGCATCTGATCTCAGGCTTTTTATTTTCAGTTCCAGTCGAACTTTCCACTTTGGCTTTCCAGTTGATTTTCTAGTTGGTTTTGGTTGCAGTAACCCTAGTTCTTCTGTTACTATCACAGCTGTACTGTAGGCGAGCTGGTTCAGTTCTTCGATTGTTGCTACCTGAACAGTTACAAGGGCAGAGTTGATGTCATTCATCAGTGGGACAAGTCGTTTTCTGCCTATAGTTTTTAGGGTTGGCAGTCGCTTTCGCTCTGTACTTGATGCTGTATGAGCCATTATTCTGTCCTTCAGTTCCTGCTGTCTTTGAGACAATGTGCCAGGTGTTTCATCCATGACTTCATGCTGCTGTTCTTCCTCTTCTTGCAGAATTTCCAGATTTTCATCAGGTTCTAGTTGATCAGTGACTCCTGGTCTTGTTGTAGCTTCTGTTGCTGCCACAATAGGCTGCGGTGCTTCAGTTTCATCAGCTTTTCATATTTCTTCGAGTTCAGCTTCACTGAACACTTTAGTTCCGCTTATGAATCTTCTCTGATCAGCTAGCCGCAGTTCTGTTATCTTCGAATCTGGGTATTCTTGTTTCCATAGCTGGTGCATCCGTTTTTGATAGCCTCGTTTTCCAGGTTCTGATTTGTAGTAATTATTATTATTATTATTATTATTATTATTATTATTATTATTATTATTATTATTATTATTATTATTATTATTATTAAATAGTAATAATAGTAATAATAGTAATAATATTCTATCTGGTGTATTGTTATCCTAGACCAACTTTTTAAAAAGTAACAAGGTGTTGACTTTAGCTACAGCATGACTGGATGTTATCTGAGTCTTCAGTAACCTAATTTTTATTTGCCATTTTTTGAAACACTTACAGCTTATAGTAACAATGCTTGGTACCAACCCAACCTGGTTAAAACAGTGTTTTCAATTCTGCTAACATACAGATTGCCCCAAATATGTTACTAGTGGGGGTTGATGTTTAAGCAGATTGGCATCTATAACAAATGGTGGGGTAAAAAACAAAATAATAAGAGTGGCCTATGTAGTGACGCCAGGGTGGTCCCTTTTTGAAGTGAATGACTGATTTTGTTTCAATGAGTTTGGAAAGTAATCAAAACTTCTTGGTACTAAGGACGTGATTTTACAGGAAGCAGAAAACCATCCCTACCCAACGGGTTACCACATATTTAGAGAAACCTGAACTTTTCTCAGCTGGTTCAGCTTCTCTCTTTGAAATTTTTCGCTTGCTGTTTCTTTTTTAAAGGTGTTAGAAAAATATGACTGTAATTAGCAACTGACAAATATATCTGGGCTCGAGCTAAAGTGGGAAATCACAGAGGTTACTTATTTTCTCATGCATTTTCCATTTGTTCTCTTTTTCACCAGGAAGTTGAAAGACCTGAGGTTCAAACTTAATAAGGCCCCATACTGTTTCTAAGAGTATTTACAACTTGCAAAAAAAAAAAAAAAAAAGCCAGCACATTTCGTATATTTAAATTTGTTTTCATTCAGCTAAGCTATTACACAGTAGGCCATCCAGAAACCTTTCATAATAAGGAGTACATGTTTCCCAGACAAGGGGAATAAAGAAATATTCAGCTAGTCTAGCTGTTTGAGATTGAGAAGGCAACAAAACATTTGTATGCATCCAATTCACACATCAGCAGCATGAAAGCTAGCTGCCTGCAGCATATGACCTGTGCGGCGCATGCCTTTAAGACCAATCAGCCAAGGAGAAGCCGTGGCTTCCTTTAAAAATTCAAACCTCATAGATCTCTATTGAAGTCTCACATTACCAGAAGGTCTCCAACTATATTCCAGTAGCTGCTCATAGTTCCAACCACTCTGGGGAAGAAATTTTAAAAGAAAAAGAATGTGTAAGACAAGGGCCTTCCTTGCACTTACATTCTGGGACTCCCCCCCACCCCCGGTTGTTCCTGCTCTATCTGCACTAGACAGAGCAGGATCTGAATTAAGAGGCCTTTAATCTGGATTTCTGGTAGTATCTTTTAACCGTTACTACAAGAGGGACCAAGAGCCTTGATCCAGAATAAGGGAGGTGTGCAGAGAGCATATCTCCATGTTTTGAGACTACTGGGGAGTGCTTTTCAGAGGTGAACAATAGCACAATGCCAAATATCACACCGCCCAGATGCTTTCAGAAACAGAGGTGGGGAGTCTGCAAAGCTTTTGCAAACATGGCAGTCAGAGTATGCATTAATGCTGATCAGCATAGTCAGTGGATATGGCATGGATATGGCCTAAGCCTCCACAAATTGATCTGGATCTATAGTAGGTGTGCACACAAAATTTGAAACATTTGAAATTTGATCTAATTTGGACATTCGAATTCAAATTGAATGTCTATAAATTTTAATTTAAATATTCAAATGAATTTTGAATTTTTGAATCTATTCGTTTGAATTATTTGGACATTCATATGTGTATGAATACATACACGGGCAAGTACGCATATTTCCAGGAACCACATGCACTTGTATGGATCCATACAGGATGAAAACAGGATGAAAACAGGATGCATTTGGATGCATGTGAGATGCATACAAATGTGTATGGGCACATATGAATGTTGCTGACATTCGTATGTGCAAATTTGAATTAAAAAATTGAGCAAATGGATTGAATTTACTCAATTCAAATTGAATATGGCTAAATATGAATTTTAAAGATTTGAATTGAATCACATTTTTGGATATTTGTTTTGAATCAAATTAAATCCTGAAAACTGCATTCATGCACACCCCTAATCTATAGCTGGTAAGTGCAGAAAAGGCCAATAATACTTGTAATTTGGTGAAACTCTTTGGACATTGGAAGCTTTCAGACCTCTGGTCTAACTCATTCAGAATTGTCTATATGAGAGCCGGCCAATATGGAAACTCAAGATATTTGATTTACAGATAGACTGGGGAGAGATTATAAGAAATATCCAAACTTCAAGGCGCCACATAAGATACTACCTGTCACACTGACACCTCTGGGTTTTAGAAATATCTTCTTTTTCTCATTTCTACATAGGAGTAAGATAAACTCCATTCATTTCAATTTGGAATTATATACAGTAGACAGAGAGAGTAGTTTGGGCCTACTTTTAGTCTAGAAGAGACTTTCCACATTCACATTTGGTGTTCTGGGACAGCGCAGGCCACCTTGTCCTGGATCAAGCAACCTTTTCAAAACTGGAACTGGTGCCCTCTGAAGCGAGACAGGGCTGTTCACATTCGGATGGCTTGTCTTGCTTCAGCCCTCACAAATGCCTCTGAAAAATCCCCAGAAGCAGTGACAAGGCTCCAAAAGCTGGGAATTTTTCATTCATAGCCTTTGGAGTTTCCAACTTGGTAGGTTTTGTGGTAGACCCATTTCAGGAAGCACTTCCTCGAGCACTGCCAAAAAGGGTTCCCCATAATATATTAGAACACAGGGGTGTGCTCTATGGTCTAATATACTACATCTCATCCAGTTGTAGATCACACCTGTTTTATCTGTTGATTTACCATTCAGGAAAGTCCAAATGGAAAGTTGAAAGTCTGCAAATAAAACAGATAAAAATGAAAAAATGTGAGCAGTCAGACCTGTAAATGGACTGAAGGTTTAAAATGAAGATGTGATCACGGCCTAAGTGTTATATTTAGTTATTGATTAGGAGCTAGAATATTTCATATTCCATTGAAATTCTCCAATCTCTAGAGTATGTGGTTGAGAGTGACCTTAAATAGTAATATAGACAATGGTTCTAAATGATTCCATAACTTTTTAAAAAAAATAAGATGCAGGGTATAAATACTAATGGTCATTTTTCTGAAAGTGGATACCTTTACTTAATGCAGCTAAATCAAACATGTCACTTAGACCAAAACCCTCATTTAAGTCTTCTTTTAACTATACTTTGATTTCTATATTTCCTCATTCAAAATTCATTACTTATATTCTGGTTTTCAGTCTTCTTTTCATATTGTAATTAGATAATCAGTGTTATTTTCAGTTTTACTGCATTTTGTGTGTGTAAATGACTGTTCAATCTGTATTGTTAAACTTTTGACTCATAATTATTGGTGTTTTGTTTATTGTACTGTTGCAAATTTTGTGACGGTTTCAGGGTACAGGCTGTAAACTGCTTTGCTTTCTGTCCTTGCAGGCTTCTAGCAAGCTGCATTAGCCAGCCTCTTTGCAAACAGCCTTTTGCAAGCCCTGGGTTTTGGCTGCAGAAAGGGTGGGAAATCTTGCCAGGCCCTGCTGCAGTGATTGGCTGCAGTAAGGTTATGGAGGGAAAAGCTGTCCGGGGATCTGGGAGCTTGAGGGACAAGAGGAGGAGTTTCCCTCAGGAGTCTCCAGCAGCATTTTATTTCAGCAGTTTACCCCAGGAGATGACAGCCAATCAGGGCCAGAGGGAAAAAAGCATAAATGAACTCAGAGTACAGCAGATTGGGTCTTCGTGCTGGAACTGATGCTGAAGGGAACAGAAAGAGAAGATCTGAACCTAAGGGAGCCGTGCCAGTAGCTGACCATTGGTCATTGCCCAGAAGGGGAACAGATCAGACTGGTTTGGCTCAGGGGATCCGGGGAGCAGAAAGGGACAGCGGGACTAGCTGACTCTCCGAAGGAGCTCGGGATTGAACTGACCAGGGGTTAGGATCTAGTTGCTGAACTTTGGTGAGGCTTAAGTTATTCTAAGCAAACCAAGGGGTGGGGAAGTGGAGAAGCTTACCTGCCAGAAAGCAACAGAGTCCTAGGAAGCTCAGAAAGTTGAGTATACAAGAAGCTTGCTAAGTTGCTGAACGTTAATCTTTACTGGTTAACTAACCTGACTATTTTTCTAGTTTACCTTACCCTACTGTATTCTTAATAAACTTGTTTTGGTTAATCGCTTGCTACCAGTGCTTTGTTTGGAACTGTAGTATTCACTCGGCCTTTGCACGAATTCAGCATCCAACTGGTACCTAGCTACTCCTCAGAGGGCAGACACAGGACTGGACTGCTGGGTATCGTGACAAATTTCAATATAATAAAATAATAATTAAAAAATAGTAAGGTCAGATGAAAATACAATGCAAAAGGTAAAGAGTTGGGTAATTATGTAATGAAAAAGTAGTAGTTAATTTATTATTAGTTCACAATGTTGTGACCCAATTGACTCAATTAACATATACATTCTATTAAAAGTCCTTTGTATTGGTTTGGTCCACATGTGATACTTCTGCAACCTTGGTGTAATGCAATACAGTCTTCTTTCTTTGAAGCTCTTTATACTCAGAATACTAGTTCATGCATTTTGTGAGGGAGATTATAGACTACAAGAAATGTGTGCCTTAAAGTGTTAATCTTTAAAGCATCCCTATATTTTTTTTTGTAGCATAAATGATAGTCTGTCTTACCTTTCACTGCACTCTCACATGGGGAAATAGGATTTTTTAAAATTCTAGCTAGAATATGTAAGGAAGGACTAATGATGGTTACTAATCATGTTGGGAGTGTTTGACTTCTGCTATCATGAGCAATGTGCCTCTGATCACTTATTGCTGAGCTAGGAGAATGATATTGAGCTCATGTTCTTCTCCAAGGCTTCCCAGAGGCATATGGTTAGCCACTGGAAGAAGAGCTGCTGAATTGGATGAGCAATTGACTCAATCCAGTAAACCTCTTATTATAATCTTATGTATTTAGCACAGCCCTGCTCTCATTAATTTTCTAGGGATCTGCGTGCAGTCACATTGAATATCAGATCAGATCTGAAAGTGGTACTGTCAGACACCATTGTATCGTATTAAATCATGTCCACTAGTAAAAATCCAGAATCATATTATCAATCTCAAAATAATGTGACCCAACTACCAAATTATACCAGTTTCACCCTGAGACTGCATCTCCGCTTCTAGGTAAAGGAAGCTCCATTTTGGAATGAAGAGGTACCATCTTGTGGACTGATTCTGTTCAGAGCAGAAAAACATGCAACAACAGGGGTCCCTCTGCAAGCAATCACAATGGAAAAGAGTGGCACCTGCTGCCACTGAAAATATAGTTGGGGTAGGAGCGGGAATCTTCTTCAATTCCCAGAGGTACTTTAGGAAGGTAAGTGGAGATGCAGCCTGAAATTTTTTTTAAAAGCTTTCATGTAGTTCTTTAACTTGCTACACTGTAGTGAGTTTCTTGCAGTAAGGGAAGAATAAAAAAAGTGTTTATTTTTTTAAAACAAATTGTTAATTTAGTGTTCCTCATCCTCCATTATTCATACATACTGGAAGCTACCATTTTTGATACCATTCCGCGCCTCTATGCTGGTTAAACACTTCCTCCTGCCTATTTGCAAAAACAGTGCACCAGTGGCCAGAAAACACACCTTGAACAAGGACTGCCAGTATCAGCACTACTTCAGAACTGTGGCTTTTGGTCAGTGTAGAAGCTCTCTTGAGTCCTTGATTCTGCTTATTCTTCAGTGACATTTAGAAGGCCATCATAAGCAAAAGAGTACAGGTCACAGTAGAATAGGGAATCTAGCTTACAGGTTTGGGCAAAGGTACAATTTTTCTTCTGTGGGGGAACACTGCAATGGACACAGCTGACATTTTTGTCTTATTCATTGTGAATTTCCACTTTTGGAGAAGTACGTGCATGTTAAAGGCTCTCTTGACATGGAATATCTTGCTCAATATTACAAAAATTAAAGAAAATGTTTCCGTCAGCATGCATTTGCCATGGAAACCCTGGAAAAAACACCAAATTGAGTCATTTTAAAACTGAGTGGGCACAGAGTGGTGCAAAGGTTCATATTTGCCAGTGTGAGCTCAATGTAATTTACTTTTCATTCTAGAAAGACACCTGCGCTGGAACACTGGCTAGGTCAAATGTTGTATTACCAGAGACACGGATCTTTGGCAATTGTCAGCCCTCTCATTTGAAAGGAAAACATGACCAGCCATGTCAGGGCAGTTGCCAACAATGATTTTATTCCTCTGTTTCAGGAAATATTGGATAGTTGGAAGCAGACTGAACAAAATTATGTTAATTCTTTTAGTCATCACTGAGACCCCCCCCCTCCCTCCCTCCATAATTTATTACACCTTCCCACCTTCTTCAGATTGTGATTCATCTAATAAATGTTGGTATTTTGTTGTTAAAATAACTTGTGTTTTGATTTAGGTTCTGATTAGGGGTATGCACAAATAAAATTTTCGACATTCAAGTAGATTCAAATAGAATATCCGAATATCCAAATTTGTACAAATAAAGAAAAATGAATGTCTGGACATCTGAACCGATACGAATACGTTCGTATATATTTGTACAAATATTCTATACCTATCCAATGATACGAATCTCTTACGCATCCTGTTTTTATTCTGTACGCACCCCATTTTCATCCCGTACATATCCGTACAGATACACACAAGATGCATAGGGATACGTATGTGATGCATACGTAGCTGTACAAATACGAATGTCTGAATTATTCTTATGAATAACTCAAAATATTTATATTCGTATCAGTATTAAAAATGAATTCTGGATATTCGATTAGTATACGAATGTCTGAATTCGCCCAAATTCATCCAAATAATGAATATTTCAAATATCAGTGCACATCCCTAGTTCTGATCTTTGAATATGACTCTTTCTGCATTGTACATTTTTCCAGTATAAATCCTGGAATAAAGGCCTATCATACCATGCTGGCACAAACTTGGGTGAAGTGAAAGCAGGAGCTTTTCTCAGAGCACACGGCGTGAGATAGAAACAGGAAGTTTTTCTTAGAGCACACGGCGTGAGATAGAAACAGGAAGTTTTTCTTAGAGCACACGGCGAGAGATAGAAACAGGAAGTTTTTCTTAGAGCACACGGCGAGAGATAGAAACAGGAAGTTTTTCTTAGAGCACACAGCGTGAGGTAGAAGCTTTCTCAGACCAATCAGAGCAGCGGACCAATAGGAATTAGCCACACCCTCAGGGAGGAGGAGTTACTCTGCTCAGCAGGGCTTAAATAGAAGCTCAAGTGGGAGGAGTTCGTCAGTTCCAGCTTGGGTGAAGTGAAAGCAGGAGCTTTTCTCAGAGCACACGGCGTGAGATAGAAACAGGAAGTTTTTCTTAGAGCACACGGCATGAGATAGAAACAGGAAGTTTTTCTTAGAGCACACGGCGTGAGGTAGAAGCTTTCTCAGACCAATCAGAGCAGCGGACCAATAGGAATTAGCCACACCCTCAGGGAGGAGGAGTTACTCTGCTCAGCAGGGCTTAAATAAAATAAAAATAAACAAAAACAAAAACAAAAAAACCCACCAAAAACACACACACACAAAAAAAAAAGGTACAGTGGGATAAAAAAAAAATCATTCATACCTTAGCACCACATCTTTAAAATCCTTACCCTAAAAGCAATATGGAAGGCGAGAACACCTGTATTGTCACGTGCAATGTATGCGGCATGTTTATGACCCTACCACAACAGATGCCACATTTTACCTGCCACAAATGCAAGCTTGTGGCTCTCCTGGAGGAAACGGTTAAAAGTCTAGAAGAGAGAGTCAAGACACTGAAGCAGATTAGAGAAGAAGAGAACTTCCTCGACAGCATGGAGGAAACACTTCAAAATGAAGGGATAGAAGAACATCGTTCTGTAGTTGCAGAAACTGAGTTATGGAAGCATGTGACCCAAAGGAGGAGGAAGAACAGGAGACATTCGGAACCCTTGCAGTTAAACAACCAGTTCCAGATACTCAGTCAGGAGAACAACACATCTGAAGAGTCGACGACAAGGTCCACAAATATTACTCCAATAGGCACTGAGAAACCTCTGGAATGGAGAGGAAGAAATGGTACTGCAAAGAAAAAGAGGAGAGTAGTGGTCATGGGAGATTCACTTTTAAGAGGAACAGAGGCAACTATCTGCAGACCTGACAGAAACTCACGAGAGGTGTGCTGTCTCCCAGGGGCCCGGATCAAAGATGTAACTGATAGCATATCGAGGCTATTCAGACCTACCGACTACTACCCATTATTACTCATACATGTGGGCACAAATGATACGGCAAAAAAAGCACTTTGAAAACATCTACAGAGACTTTGAAGACCTTGGCAGAAAAGTAAAGGAACTGGGAGCACAAGTAGTCTTTTCATCTATCCTTCCGGTGGATGGTCACGATAAAAGTAGAAGGGATAGGATTCTTGAGGTGAACAAGTGGCTACGTCGGTGGTGCCGGCAGCAAGGATTTGGATTTCTGAACCATGGAGAAAACTACCTATATGACGGACTCCTTGCAAGAGATGGGTTGCACCTTACAGGGACAGGAAAGAATGTATTCGGGAAGCGCCTTGCTTCGGTTATTAGGAGAGCTTTAAACTAAAACAAAAGGGGAAGGGTAACAAAAAGTCAAGCAAAAATACTCAGTCAATCAAACCAGGCGATATTCTTACTCCCAGAAATAGTACCAATGAACAAACGCATAAATTTTGTAAGGAAAACAGAGGAGGCAAGCTCGCAATAGATATCAATTACAAACTAAAATGCCTCTACACCAATGCCCAAAGCATGAGAAATAAAAAAGGGGAGCTGGAGATCCTGACCCAGGTAGATAAATATGATGTCATAGGTATTACGGAAACCTGGTGGGATAACACACATGAATGGAACACAAACATTGAAGGCTACAACTTGTTTCTGCGAAACAGACTTAACAAAAGAGGAGGGGGTGTTGCGCTGTATGTTAAAAAAGAAACTGTCTCCTCAGAGGTTCAAGTTTCAGAGAGTGGAAGCTCAGTAGAATCGGTATGGGTAAGAATTCAAGGAGAGAGCAACAGAAAGGATACCATTGTAGGAGTCTATTACAGGCCCCCTGGACAAACAGAAGATATGGATGACCTCTTCCTAGACCAGATGGCTAAACTTTCACGAAAGCATGACATAGTGATTATGGGAGACTTTAACTACCCAGACATTTGTTGGGAATCTCACTCAGGAAAAAGTCACAAGTCTAATAAGTTCTTATCCTCTCTCGCTGACAATTTCATGTACCAAAAGGTGGTGGAGGAAACAAGAGGATTGGCTATCCTTGATCTAATTCTTACCAACAGAGAGGAAATGGTTGAAGATATCAGAGTTTCTGGGGCATTGGGAGGCAGCGATCATGTTATCCTTGAATTCTGGATAATAAGGGAAGGAAAGCATGAGAGGACTCAGACTTCAAAGTTGGACTTCAGAAGGGCGGATTTTTATGGACTCCGGAGGAGGTTAGGAGGGATCAAATGGTTAAATGTACTAAAGGATAGAAATGTCCAAGAAGGATGGGATATTTTGAGAAATGCAATATTAGAAGCGCAATCATTAACAATTCCTCAAAGAAGGAAGAATGGAAAACATCTAAAGAGACCAGGGTGGATAAACCTAGAACTTAAAAACTTGATAAAAAAGAAAAAAGAAATGTTTAAGAAATGGAAGGAGGGATACATATCTAAGGAGGAATATAATGAAATCAGTACAATCTGCAGGGCAAGTATCAGAAAAGCTAAAGCTAAAAATGAACTGAGGCTTGCAAGAGAGACTAAAAACAATAAAAAAGGGTTTTGGGGATATGTCAACAGCAAAAGAAAAGTCAAAGAGGTTTTGGGAAGTCTGCAGGGAGAGAATGGAGAAGTGATCGAAAGTGATCTTGAGAAGGCAGAGATTCTGAACTCCTATTTTGCATCTGTTTTTTCCAAGAGGGATAATGTACATGCAACAGTCCTTCACTGTACTGATGAAGGACTAGGAGAATCAAGACACAAAATCAACACTGAGAGAGTAAGGGAACGCTTAGCTAACTTAAACGAATTTAAGTCCCCGGGTCCAGATGGATTACATCCTAGGGTACTGAAGGAATTAGCAGAGGTAATTGCTGAACCACTTGCTGTAATCTTTGAGAAGTCATGGAGAACAGGAGAAGTCCCAGACGATTGGAGAAGGGCAAACGTTGTTCCTATCTTCAAAAAAGGGAAGAAGGTAGACCCAGGGAACTACAGGCCTGTTAGCCTGACTTCAATACCAGGAAAGATTCTCGAACAAATTATTAAACAACACATATGTCAGCATTTGGATAGGAATTCAATAATTAACAGTAGTCAACATGGGTTTGTATCAAACAAGTCGTGTCAGACTAACTTGATTTCATTTTATGACAAAATCACTGAATGGGTTGATCAAGGAAATGCAGTAGACATAGTATTTCTTGATTTCAGCAAAGCATTTGACAAAGTATCTCATGCGATCCTCATTGAAAAATTGATCAAATATGGGTTTGACAAGGCAACTATAAGGTGGATTCAAAACTGGCTTAGTAATCGTACTCAAAGAGTGGCTTTAAATGGCTGCACATCCAAATGGAAGGAAGTGTCAAGTGGAGTACCACAAGGTTCTGTCCTGGGCCCAGTTATGTTTAATGTTTTTATAAACGATCTGGACGAGGGAGTTGAAGGGAAACTGATCAAATTTGCTGATGACACAAAGCTAGGGGGGATTGCAAACACCAGAGAAGAGAGAGAGAGGATTCAAAAAGATTTAGAGAAACTCGAACAATGGGCTGCAACTAATAAAATGGTATTTAACAAAGAAAAATGCAAGGTTCTGCACCTGGGCAAGAAAAATGAAAAAAGCACATATACAATGGGAGGAATTCGGCTGAGCAGCAGCACATGTGTCCTGGTAGATCATCAACTGAACATGAGTCAACAGTGCGAGGCAGCTGCAAAAAAGGCAAACGCAATCCTGGGGTGTATTAGGAGAAGCATAGAGTCCAGATCACGTGAAGTTATTATCCCCCTCTACTCTACCTTGGTCAGACCTCATCTGGAGTACTGTGTCCAGTTCTGGTCACCCCAGTTTAAAAAAGACACTGACAAGCTGGAGCAGGTTCAAAGGAGAGCTACCAAGATGGTGAACGGTCTGCAAACCATGTCCTATGAGGAACGGCTTAAGGAACTAGGAATGTTTAGTCTAACAAAAAGAAGACTGAGAGGAGACATGATAGCTGTCTACAAATACCTCAAGGGTTGTCACAAGGCAGAGGGATCAGCCCTGTTCTCACTCTCTCAAGGAAGGACTAGAAACAATGGGGTGAAACTGCAGGGGAAAAGATTTAGTTTAGATGTTAGGAAAAAATTTCTAACAGTAAGAGTGATCAACCAGTGGAACAGGCTGCCACGGGAGGTGGTTGGTTCCCCTTCGATGGAGGTCTTCAAGCAGAGACTGGACAGCCATCTGTCTGAGATGGTTTAGGAGATCCTGCCTTGAGCAGGGGGTTGGACTCGATGACCCAGGAGGTCCCCTCCAACTCTACCATTCTATGATTCTATGATTCTATGACTATGGCAGGCTGAACTCTCATGCTTTGTCTGCAGTGGACAAAGCATGGACTGGACTAGGGTTCCCCAAATGGTGCCCTATCCCAATTTAGCAGTAGAATTCAGCATATCGACCTCAGAGGCATACAGAAGGTGTAGCCCTGTTGTCCACTATACCATGGGGGGCCCTTTTTGGTGCTAATGGAAGAGGGTCTGTCCTGAAAATGACCTGGTCAGAAGCGCCAAAGTCCAAGAAAGAAGGTTCCCAGGCTTCAGATCCTTGGCTCCACCTCTGAGGGCTCTTCAGAGGCACCATACAAGTATGGAATGGAATGGGCTGTAAAAATGTTCCTTGTGCGGTGGGATGTCTGTTCCATGAAAGGGCATTCCATCCTGGCACAGAATGGGGGAAGGTGCAGAACGAGCTCTAAGTATTAAATTCTGCCAATTTCCCTCAAAATGATCAAAATGAATGAATGAATGAAGTTACAACATGCCACAAAGTTGCCTGATAGTTTTAAAATAATCACAAACCATACATTTTAGATATTTCTTAGATACATTACAACATAAGGCTACTTTTCTTCTTCTGGATCAAAGTCGAGAAAGTTTAATCACCTTGTATCCTCCTTTTATACTCCCTTGTTAATTTTGAAAGACAAAATAAGGATGCTTCCAGACATCACGTTAAAAAGGTGTAGTTTTCCTACTATCCAAAGTAAAGTGCTTCCAGAGGGGAAATAGTTTGTCATAACACACCCAAATATTCCACACTGAGCATTCATGTGCCCAGCCCCTCCCTTTCATGCTCAGTCAGCTCTGATAGGTCCACATGTTCTCAGGGGAAGGTGAGTTCTCCTGAGTTCTTGTGCAGTTTGCCTAACAACATGGGGAAATATTAGTAATAGTATACTCCACTGTGAATGTCCTTAAAAGTACTTTTTTAAAAAACTAGAGTATCTGATTTTAATGTGCAGCTCCTGCAGAGAATTTTCAAACCTGTCTGGCAAATTGAAAGTTGCCGCACATTCCGTATGTATTTTTAACAGTGTCTGAAAGCACCCTTAATGAGTGAAATTGGGAGAAACCCCATTGTTGCCGGTTTTCTTATCAGGAAATCAAGCATGTTGATAGCAATGGGATTAGATGTGATCTATATTTAAGATTGCATAGTCTTCTTTTCCTACTCTTGATGTCTAGAGTAGGCAGATTCCTACCATACATCCTTCTATTTGATCTTTGTGAATTCAGACAGGAATTGTTGTAGCCTGCATCTCACAGACATTATTTTGCATGTATGAAGCATTTGTTGCATTTCCCAATTCAAATATAACAATGTCCATATCTGGGTAGGTTTCCTGACATCCATGTTTGTATTTCAATATTATATTGGTATAAATATAGTTATGGTCACAGTTATGAATGTTTGTTCTGTTTTATTGTTAACTGCCCATGAAAGTGAAAATTCAGATGAAATAGACCTATATGTAAACAGGTGGAAGAAGAACATAGGGCAGAAAAAGACAAATGCATCCTCCTATATTTACAGTTTATCTCTGATACGTGATCTCACACTGGCTTTTACAATGAGTACGAACAGAAGGCAGGTTTATTTGTTTGCTTACTGTGTCTTTTTGTGAAAGAACCAGAAATTTTCAGTCACTTCCTAGTTTCATAAAACTCCTTGTTTTTTTATAACTATCTTCTAGCTTCATAAAACTTGGCAAGATGCCACTCCGGCTTTTGACCACTTTGAGGGGTTTTGGTTGTTCATATTTGTCCTATGAATGAAATTAAATTTAGAACAGTGGTAAAAGCAATTAGAACAACACTACATAAAAACAGGTATCAAAATTGTGCCCTCAAGAAATGATACCTTGGGTGTTGATTCTACAGAGTTATGGGATTGCACAATCACTGCAAAGCACATACTGCCACCTTGAGTGGAAGTTCAATGGCAGAGGTGGATTTTCCAGGTGTCCCCATGTAACGCACTAAAATCTCAAAACTTATCACCACGTTTCTATTTCACTTTCCTGGTGGTCAGTAGGGTCACTGTTATTTATCCCAGCGTTTATTATCAGTTATGAATTTTATATATTCACTACATGAGGTTATTCAACACTCTGTCACCAAGAATAAAATGCTGCCACCACCAATTTATGAATTGGATCTCTGATATATATTGTTTCTCTCTAGTGTTGTTTTCTATGTCATGTAGCGTGTGTGAATCCCTAGTAAGGTTTCTGAGTCAGAACTTCCTTTATTATAATATTTCTTCCCTGCCCCTATGAGCTGAATCAAATGTAGCAGAACGTATTTCAGTAGCTCTTATCCTCCCCCACTGGTTCTCCTTGCCAGGCAGAGATACTGTTGCCTATGCTTAGAGCTCTGGCTTGCTCCGGTACTATGACAACGGAATGTACCAGCCGAAGTCTTCTTTATTCAACAAGAAAATATGTTTATTGTTTACACTGTAAGTTATCAATCAGCTTCTTCTTAAAGTTACACTTTGTTACTTCAAGTGCCAAACAGTTAAGTCCTTAGATTTCACACTAAGTCTAAAGACTCTCAAACTTCAATATATGTTAGCTTGCCCTTAATTAACTTCACTCATAGAATCAAACATGTATTAATAGACTCAGGACCCTAATTCAAGCCTCCTCAGCTAAGAGCCCATTTCTCCCCTTCGTTAACCTCCCTCCAGGTTTAACGACCCAAGGCAGAGAACAGAAATTGTTCCCTCAGGCTCCCTTAAATATGGGCCTGGCTGGGTAGCTTCGCCCTGATTGGCTGAGCTCCTCCAGGATTCTATTTCACCCCTCCTCCTGGAGAGCTCAACTAGCCCCTCCCTTAAGCTACTTACCCTTGCTAAAATACGCTCTGGCGACACTTTTGAGCGTCTGGACTTACCGTGTTCGCCACACTTTGTATTTTAAACCAAAAAACTTATCTTTTGGGATTGAGGGATCCTAGCGGGCATTACACCCCATGGGTAAGTGAAGAAGAAAACAAGGTATGCTGCATAAAATGAACATTGGAGAACAGTGTGGGTAAGCGAGCAGTTAGTCTTTACACAGTAGATCAGCCTTAACCAGGGGTGTTTTTCCACTGTCAAAAAGTACCCATTTTTGCACCCATTAAGGACCAATTTGTGTGTGAGCCAGATGACCCCATTTCCACCACAGCTCCCATTTGCGACCTGATTGTTTCCACTGCCGTGGAGGAAATCTGGATCAAATGGGTACTTTCTGCCCTTTAATCTGGATTTTCTGTAGACCCCATTAATGGGGTCTGCAACGGGGTCTTCTGCCAGAAAATCTGGATTAAAGGGAGCCTGTCTCCAAAGGAAACAGGCAATGGGGTCTAGAGGAGGCTAGGGGAAGGTGATGTACCCATGGGTGGGGGAGCCCCAAAGTTCCAACTTCAGAGTCATTTCAAAATCATTCCAAAGTGACTCTGAAGTCCCTCCGAAGAGATCGGCAGAGACTTCGAAGCCACTCTGTAGTCCCTTCGGAGCGCCTCAGAAGTCTGCATTGATCTCTTTGGAGAGATCGGCGGCAAGACTCCGAAGTCCCTCCGCAGCGATTGGCAGAGACTTTGGAGTCTCGCTGCCTGTCTCTTCAAAGAGATCAGCACAGACTTCAGAGGTGCTCTGAAGGGACTCTGAAACGGCTTTGAAGTCTCTGCCAATCTCTTCGGAGAGACATCGGAGGGGAGTCCAAACAGTCTGCACTAATAGCGCACAGACTGCGCTGACAGCTCTGGAGCCTCTCCGAAGTCCATGACAATCTTTTCGGAGGGACTTCGGAGTCATTTCGAAATGATTTTGAAATTACTCCAAAATGACTCCAAAGCTAGGAGATCGCACACCCCTGTCCCCAGAAACACCTGGGGTGATGGACTGACCCCTTGGCGGTCAATCCGGATTCCCCACATGGGTGCAAAAGTGTTTCCGTGGCAGGGGGGGTAGCACCCATTGCTAATGGGTGCTACACCTCCTGTGGAAACACATTGTGTGCTTCCCTTAATCCGGATCTACTAGATCTGGATTAAAGAATGTAACCATTCCTTAGATCTGGATCTTCTTAGATACAGAACTAAGGGCTGCAGTGGAAAAACATCCCATGTTTGCAGACTGCTAATATTTCTGGTCCATGTGCTGTGTTTGTGGACGTGTTTTGTAAGGGAACCTTTAGATAAGGGCATATGGTTGGAAAGAGATAACCTGTCAGAGCTTTGATTTCCCTCTTCAGTTGGTGCAATTGGACGCTTCAGGGTCCATGTGGAGTCCATGCACAGCTGCTTCCAGTTGGACAGAAACACTGATTGGAAACTGCACAGCCACTTCCTGTCAGCAATACAGGAAGCTTTTATTGCTTGCAGTATCCCCACACCATTCCTACAAATTCCAGAGTAAAAAGCTGCTGATGTAGTAGCAGCTTTTTACTTTGGGGCGGGGAAGCTGGGGTATTCTGCCAAAAAATACATCCCATCTGGAGGCACCCTTAGATATGGCTGATGTCATAGCAAGCTTGAAGTGGATTCAGGGATAGCAGGGATTATGGGTCTAACCTAGCAGCTTCCCCACAGCTGCACTATATAATGATAGTTGTTCAGGAAGGGACATCCCAGCAACATCTGCTTCTCTTATTGCACCTATACAGCTGCAGAGAGAGCATGGAGAAGAACGTATGTTGTAAAAGTTTTCAGTATACAAATCACTCCTTTATTTATTTTGTTTTGCTTTACTTTGTTTATATTTCTATCTTGCCCTATACCCAAAGTTTCAGGGTGGGTCACAATAAAATCATAATAAAAACAGATTTGCAACAAATGTGACACTCAGCCAGCTACCTATGGACTGGAGCAATTGTGTTCATAAAATACAAATCCATTTTATCCACCTTCCAAACAGGGTCTTAGTGTTGTTGAAGCTTTATTATTCTCTTCTAGTTTAATTGATAAAAAACCTTAAAATGCACATTTGAACACGTAGCAGCTGCAATGGACTGCTTGCCATATTCTTGTTATCTCAAATGTACAGGAAGAGAGACTGATACAGATGGTGTTGTTGCTTGTATGGTTCTTCTTTTTTTATTTTTTGGGGGTGTTGGAGAAGCAGGGAGAGGAAGGGGCAAAGTTGTAAAATTTATAGAACGGAAATATATAAGAAATTGATTTATACAGAACTTTACAAAATTGAAACTTACTTTGATATATTATTTTATTCTCACTACTGATAAGGCCCAGACCTTAGTGGTTTAGTTTCTGAAAAATCAACAGCTAATATAACAAAACAAGTTTAGAACAAGGAAGGAAAAAGAACATCCCTTCATTGGAGCCAATGCTAATGTATTCACAGAACTGTGGTGCCAACCTAACAATATTCAACCAAAGGCTCAAATTGTATAGCTGTGTCCAAATCATGTGTCAGGATCTCCAAGTAACACACAACAGATTTCTAAACAGATGCCAATACGTTATAAAAATGGCACTCAGTTTCACTAAGATAAAGAAATAGCAAATATCCAGAAAGTCTTATAGCTGTACCAATCTCTTGGCATGCTCCCCAAGCAGGGCAAAATGTATACATGCTCTTGAGCATTTCTAAATTCCTTTCTGTCCTTCCCATGTTAATTATCTTTCTCTGTTTTCTGACCCTACCCTACCAAGAAGAAGAGGGATGAAAGTCTATTATTTTAAAATGCCACTACTCTTCTAATCTGAGATTAGAAAGGCTGCGTCTGCCAGTGGAAATGCCTTTAAGCCTCCGTTATTTTTATATATTGTTCTGTAAATAGTTTATGGCACTGCAATGTATGTATTAGTTACTCTTGATCTCAAGTAGGGATGTGTACGAATATTTGTAACGAATATTCCAGAGGTGGACATGCATGTTTAGAAGTTGCCCCCATCCAGAAATCCTCAGAAATTTTACAAGATTTCCCAAGAATGTTGGGAGAATTTTCATATGGTGGTAGATGCATTTCCAGGTAAAGGGTTGTGGCTGAGGGGACGGGACTCTGGGAGTGGGCAGATCAGGCCTTTGTTGGAACTTCTTTGAAGCAGAAGTCCAATTGATGTTTGTGTGTAGATGAAATTTTCCCTAATAGCTCACCTCCAGATTCCTACTTGTATAGCATTTTGTACAGAATCTGCTGGAATCTGGAAAGTGTAGGCTGATATGAGGAGCCCTTATTGATTCTAGGCACCAGAGGGTTTCCACCTGTTTCTTCCCAATATGGCAGCTTTTGGGGTACTGCTCTGGGTACCTTGTGCCAACAAATGAACTTGGGACATATCTAGAGAAGCAGAATACAAGGCATCCAAGTGTGTTATTATTTAGTACACCTCTGCAATTGTCTCTTGAAGTTGTCGTTAGACATCATTGACTTGCAGCCAACTCCTGGTCGACTGCAAAGGCATCTCCATAGGCAACTCTATGCAGTTCTCTTGGCAGAGATACAGAAGTGGTTTGATATTACCAACTTCCAGGAGAGGCTGTGGTTCAGACCTGGAACTCTCTGCTTTCCGAGCTGCTTGTATTACTACTGAGCTATTACCTGCCCCCATTGTATGCTTGCTAGTAAATCTCATCACCTTGATTTCAATGGCCAACTCTGAAGTTCAACAGACTACAGTGCTTAGGCAAAAGTCACTTTCCTAGGCTTATTTGCCTTAACTTGCTACTGACAAACCTCTATTGTAACAGACAAGAGGGGGAAGGCTTTGCTATGACTGAAGTTAAGGAGCAGAAAATAAAAGAAACATAAATGGTTTTATTATTGCTCTTTTTTAGCCCCATATTTTCAGCTTCATGACATAGCCATATGTAAGGGCCTGTTTGTACTTACCTTACCAGAGCAGTTGCAAGTGCTTGGGAGATGGTGTCTGCCTCCACTGTACCAGAGCATATAGGAGCTCCCTCCAGCTGACCCAATAGTCCATAGTTGTGAACAAGTAAAAACCTGTCCACAGCTTGACTAGGGGCAGCTGGTGAGCTTCTGGTTGCGGCGTTCACTCTTTCTCCTGGTGCGAATGCTGTGCATGAGAGTGCAGTGCAGCACAACTACAGCTGTGGCTGTGGCTGTGCAATTTCATAACATTCAAAATTTGTACAAATTCAGCTGAATTCAGACATTCAAATTCAAATCAAATGTCGGCACATTCAAAGACTGGCATTCAGATTTGAATAGAATGTTTTCATACATTCATACCAAGTTTCGTTACAGATTTGAACGGGATTCATATGTGATTCATATGCAATTTTATGCAAATTCATATTGAACATTGGTATCAAATTTTAATCCTATTACATTCAAAGGAAATCTATTCTAATAAATTCAATTTTTTTGCATTTGATTTGATATGAATTGAATACAAAAAACCCCCCACACATTCATGAACATCCATACTTCAAAACAATTTCCATGGCAATACCCAGCACATCTTGGATGTTGCTGTGGCAATTGCCATGATGATCTGGCTAAGCAGGGCTATCTACACTTGACACCCTGCTACTCTGGCTGGGGACTGCACCAGCTCTTGAAGTGTGGATGTCTCCCTCTATGCCTGATCTTTGCTTCAGTGGTTTAAGTGCAGGCCCAAAGGTTCAGTGCTTTGCCCTTTTGTGCCTGGCATAATGGATGGTCTACTTTACTCCCTCTGTGCCTTCTTAAGGTGACTGGCACAGCATACTTTGTGGCAGACATAACAAAGAGAAAGAGGGGTTGGAGGCATACACCAAGTGGTCCATTCTCTCACAGGGAGCCTTCCCTTCAAAGTGGCCTCTTAACAATATGATTTTCTAATGTGAAATATGTATTTGTTCAACAGCACTTGGCTTTCCAGCAGCTCTTACTTTTCTTTCCATGTGAACCACAAGTGTCTGAAAGAGGAAAAGAAGGGGCATTGCATGTCATAGCACAAGTTTCCCCATGGTGTTGTTATGATGAATAAAAGGTTGGGCATATACACAACACTCAGTTTCTTGAAGGAAAGAAAAAAATATATAATTAAAGATGGAAAATAAGAGGGGGAAATATTTTTAGCTTGTGGCATTTTTGTTAAAGTTCCTTTATATAGGGTTATACCAGCAATGTCCCAACTGACACAGTAAAGAAATTCATATTAGGGTTTCTGAACTTATCTGCAATATTATATGATGCCTGCTCTAATTTTCTCTTTTTTTTAATTATTATTTATTTAAGTTTCACATCATTACAACAAAAATAAATAAATAAATAAAAATTCTCAAAGTTGCTCTTGTTGCTGAATGGTTTATTAAACTGTTTTTATTGAAGGTACTCTGGCAAAAAAATTTATTTTAATTATTATTTTAATGCCAATCACTTTAAGTATAGGTATTGCAACAGAGTCCCTTTCATGCCACATGCTACTCCTATGGAAAACTAATCCTGCATTTTAGTGAATACATTTAACTTCTGTCAGCTGGAGTTTATTTAATTATAGAAAGCTCTATTCTGTTATAGCCTATAGCTGCTAGATTTAGCCATGGCCCATCCATGCTTGGAAGTAGGTTTCTTTATGCTGATCATCCTTCTTTATATAGATCCCCATAAATAAACGTAGCCATAGTATAGGGATTATGCTACTTACAGAATTTTAATACTTCCAAAATGGGACTAAGTAAAAGCATTGATGGAGTCCCCTCTTCACTATTTACTTTTAAAAAGTCAATTTAATAATCTATTATGGTGGGACTTCATTTTTTAGAAGTTCTAAAAGCAGCAGTTTGTGAAGCATTGCCAGGATAGTGATGGTGGCAGAAGATATCTTGCTTTGATCTTTCTGGACTTACTTTTTGAGGAACAAAATATGGTTTGGTGAGAACACCATGAGGCCTCCATCCTCATCCCACCCTTATGTCTTTGGCAGGCCTAGTCTAGTGCTAGCAATTGACTGAAATCCTAATCAGAAGCTGAAACTTCACCTATCTGGGATGCTACAGTATCTGATTTATTTTGGCCAGGTTCTGACTGGGCAATTTAATCCAGGTTTTAATCCAGTTTTTTAAAATCAGGAATGAGGCCTGTTTTTTGGCTTTCACACTGCCAGCTTGATACATCTCACCCCACCCCCCTCCCGATTCATGTATCTGTTGTTTACATCTCCTACTGGATACATGTATCTCTGCTGCTGGCTCTTTACTCTTCACCTCCTGCTCAGCCAGCACAATCCCTTGGCACATAATGGCAGACAACTGGGGGAAGAGAAGGGTTGGGGAAAGGGGAAATCACAGCTTCTCATTGGGGAGGGAAGGAGGGAGAGAAGGGAGGGAGGCTGGAGCCGACAATTTCACTGGAGAAAGTAGGAAGGCATTTGATCTCTTGTTACAAATGTAATAGGCTCTGTTACAATCTGCAGCCTCTGTTGATTCTTTGCCTCTCTCCTCCCTTTTAGGCTTCCCAATACCCAGGAAACCATGGCTTATAATTGGGTCAAGGGGAAACTGTAGAGAACACCCCTAAAGCATGGTTCTCCCTCCCCCCAAAGCCACTTGTTTTCCCATTACCAAATAGTGAGGATTATTTCTAGATCCACCAGTGCGACCTCATTTAATCTGAATAAGGATACTCCATATTTTGGGACCTGTAGTCCACAGAAATGGGAGATTCCTTGGTAACTGTTGGGACGGTTAGAAGTCAAGCTATTTTCAAGCCTGCCCAAATCCTATGTCAGAACAGGGCCTTTGTCAACAAGAGGTTGGACTACTTGGGCCTTTCCAGATGCTGAAGAATATATCATATTGCAGTGATTCACAATGGGCCAGGCTGCTGATGGTGCTCACCAAGAGCCACTAACATTGTGGGCAACCTACAACTTCCCAGTAGAGTATTCCATGGTGTGGATATTGCCTTCAATCATGTTCCTTCAGCTACCTGTCCAGTGCAGACACAGCCAATGATTTTCAGAGTGTCTTCATACTTTTTTACTCTTAAAGGCCCTATCTTGGTCAGTGTGAAGAGTATGAGTCGTCCCCCCCAAATATCAAGCAGACGTTTGTATAAGTTTCACAAAAATATCAGTCTTCCATTGCACATATATTTACTGCACTAATTTTTAAGATATTATCTAAGGGCATGTTGAGCATATGGCAATTTCTGCAGGTTTTTTGTTTTGTTTTTGTAGTCCTAAGCAAGGACAGAGATGTTCCTGGACCAGAACAAATCTGTTCTCAGTAGGATGCCTGTTCCTGGGTTCAGATTCCCCAGGGGACCCATTTCAGCAGCATACCTTGTTGTGGTGCTGAAATGAGTCCCCCATAGTATAACAGATCACAGAGGTATTCCAGCAGACCTTTTCAAAGACATCTTATCAGTATACAAAACTAGGCTGCCTAATCAAATCTACACACTGTCCTGAGTGAATAGAGTATAACAAGAGGTGGAAGGGTCTCCTTTAGAATGCATCAAGAGTGCGGAATCTCCTAATACCCTTTCTGGTTCAGCTTACCATCAAGTGCAAAAAATTCCTGTATCTCCAGAAATGAACCAGAACCTCTATGGCCACTTTCCATGGCATTTACAAAGGACACCAATGCAGACATACAGAGTCCCCTTGCTATTCCAGGTTTTCATTACCACCATTTATTCTTGAACTATGGTGATGAGATGACCCTCTCCTCTTTAGCCTTCCTTCCCAATGTAGACATTTCTGTCTTTGAATTTCTGACTTCTCCTTTCACTGTGCTCCCTGCATAAATATACTGCCCTGATTGTCAGAGGAAACACTTCAGTTTGCAAGCTGGCAATGAAGAGTGAGTTGTAAATTACCCACCACAGAGTTGCTAGGGTGCTCGAACACTTGAGTTTGCTCTAACTGCACAATCCAGGGGAGTTTCTGAAACATCCGCAGTCATTGTTTTGTCACGATCTCATTCTAAATGCGATTTATTTTTTTGAGTACCATTCAATTGGATACATCAGCATCAGGGAGTAAAGAAGAGAATTACCATGAATTGAGCCCTGAAGAGAACTTCTGAAGTGTCTCCTTTTTTCCTTTAATCACCGCAAAGACTAAAGGAAAGGCAAAGAGATAGGGAACGAAGGTGAAGAAAAAAAGAAAGAAAGAAATGAAGCACTTTAAGAGGTTTTTTTTCAGACTCGAAGATGCAGTTGTGGATTTAATTAAGTAATTCCTCTATTCCCACATGCTTAGGAAATTGAAAATAAAGGTAAGACTGCTTACCTTTGCAAAAACTCCTACAACTTCTAAAAAGCTTAAGAATAACCTATAACTTGAAATGAAAAGGACAGGCCTAAGAAGCACATGGGCACCCAGACTTTATGGTCAGAGGAGAAGCAACTTCCAGGCCAAGGCAGTATGGAGTAATGGAAAGGGATCTCATTTAAGGCACTTTTGCTGCCTAATCAAAACACAGTCATATATGATGAGTTGGTGTTATGTTCTGCATTACTTTGTCAAGTTATTCTAGTTGCCCATGAGGAGGATATTATTTTATTTAATCTGTTTTCTTAATTTCCTGCCACTACAATTCATTGAAGAAGCACAGAGCCTTTTGGTACTGAAGGGTTGTGATATGGATAACAGGATCCAGAATAGATTACTTGCACATTCTCACTTTCCAAAATAAAACAGACTCTTGCTCTGAACTGAGCTTACCACTCATTTAATGTGCCTACACTTAACCTCACATTTCAGCACTTTAGACCACAGGAGGGTGGCTGGCCCCTTCCCATTGGGTGGCTGGCCAATGGGAGGCTGTGGCACACGCACATGCAGTGCACACTGGGGCCTCCACTGCCAGAATCGACCCAGCAGTGCCTGTGCAACCCTGGGTGAGGGTTAGGCCGCGGGGTCCCCTTGCCTGAGAAGCAGCGATTGCTGCTTCTTGGGTGAAAGGGACCCCGGGGAAGGCACCCCACGGCCTCCTGATGCCTGGCTCTAAGAGAGGGGAGTGCCCAGGTGTCAAAGAGAGAAAGCCTGGTTTTCCCTCTCTGACAGCTGGGAATGCGCCACTGCCACCACCTCCAGGCACAGAGGAAAACTAGCAGTGGCAGTGGCGACACTCCCACCAGGCAATCCCCTGCCCCTGGAGGAAGAGGCGGTGGTGGTAGCAGTAGCAGCAGAGGGTGGGGGAATGGAGGCAGCTGCCATCTGCCTCTCCTCCTCTATGGTGATTTCCTTGCATTCTATTCAATATGAATCAAATTTTTAAATATCTGTGCACATCCCTATCCAGAATGGGTCTCCTGGTAGTCTTGGACATGGAAGTGTATCTGCTGCTCACCTTCACAATCTGGACCAGGGCCCACTGGTCTGCTGTGGTCTACTGGCAATTCCAGTCAGGACCATCTTAATTGGGATTACATTCTGTCCAGTGCAGATGAACCATACTAGCAGTGGGCAGCCCCCACAGAGCTGTACTAGCATGCTGGCCATTGAAGTCCAGAAGCTCACTATGGGAGCTACAATCTGGATCACAGATAAGTGCATAAAGGGTCAAAAACAGGTAGAAAAAAGTTGATCTTGCCATTCCTGAACAGTTGCATCCCCCTCTCCAGTATGGAGTGGGTGGCCTGGTGAAATGGATGCATGGTCCAAACCATATGATGCACTAGAACTCAAAGGAAATGATGCAGTAGCCCCAAACACACCCAGAATTACTGCTGGGAGCAGGAAGTGCAGGCAGAACACCACTTCATTTTCCTTCCTAGTATGGATTCTGGGAGTATTTGGGAGTCTTTAGCAAACTTTGGGCCACCTATGGTTTCCCCTAGCAAAGCGACTTCAGTGTCATTTAATAAGATTAAAAGAAGGTTGCCATTGTTGGGAACTGAACTCGTTGGGGCCAAAATAAGGTGAAATACATTTTGGCCATTTGTGCATGGTGTTCATTGGCCATGCTAGGTCAGTCTTGGGCAACGTAGACAGTCCATCCCAGTCCAACTATTGAGGCTAGGAATAAAAACTTCCAGCCTCCATAGTTGTTGGCCAGGGATGTTTTAGCTGGGCACTCAGAAGTGGCTCACTTCCAGAATCGCTTCTGGCTGCCTGGCAAAATGATACCAAGCTGCTTCATGGGCCCAAGATCAGGCACTCGTGTGTCATTCATGTGGCTGGTCCACTATACTACCTCAGAATGCCATGTTGATCATTTTCACACTATAGCCCAATCCAACACTGTCCAATGTGAATACAGAAGCCTTTGGAGTTCTCTTAAAATGGAGGGCATGGGGACAGTGCCTAAAACTGAAGAGAAACAACAGTCATACTTAGAGTTGTGATCTATAGTCCCACACAATTCACTGCAAGAAGTAAGCATTAGGAGATCTTCTAGGAGATCAGATCTGTACATCATTGTTGGCTCTAGTTTTCTTTTCATGCTATTTAACATAATTGTGTAGAAGACTATTTTAGACTAGCTTTTTCAGATGCCCTATGGCCCTTTCTGCACAGGCCCTTAATTCAGAATAAATATCCATGTAGTAAGCTTATGAGGCCATGTCCCTTGCTGGTCCACTCCATCTGTATTAGATGGAGTGTGATTGCAAACAGGTAGGCCCTCTTTGGTATCACTGGTAGACAAATTTAATCATGTGTACCAGATGGCCTGATCAAGAACAGAGAAAGGGTAAAGAAGGCAGACCTCCCACGTTCAGAACTACTGAGGGGTTGGCTTTCAATAGTGAGCCACAGCACATGGCCAGAATGCATCCCCCAAGGAAGCTAGGGATTTTTGTGCTGGCCTTTTGAGGTGTTGGAACCCAACTTCGAATCTTGCACAAAATTCAAGGTCATGATGTGGGCTGGTCCTTGGTATCCCTATACTCAATTAGGAACACCTACTAAGTTCTTTGTGAATTTTAAACCCTTTCTGGATAAAAGTAGCTCAACTACAATGATCTAGTAGTTTCCAAATAGGACTGTTGTAAGCATGGACTTTCCTTTGAACATAGTCCTAAAGTTTGCTGATAGGTACCACTACCTAGAGTTGCACTGGTTGATAATTTGCTGACAAGTCCAATTCAAGGTACTAACTGGACATTTGGGCTCTAAAAGCCTTGGACCCAGAAGATCTAAAGCAGTAACTCTTCCAAGAAAAGAAAATTAAAGGATTAGTGTGATTATATAGCAGAACAAATGCTTTTTGATTTCCTAAGGGAAAGGTGATTAAGTTATATAGGGCATCAAATTACAACATTGGCAACAACCACTTGGAGGAGACTATTGACCTATTTGAAAAGAAAGATGGGGAAGCCAGTGGGGAACCCAACTATAAAAGGTGAGGAACCCAACTATAAAAGAGTATCCAATATGGAAATAAGTTGAACATAAGAAGGGCACTGTGGCTGAGGTTGGGACAGGGAGGGAAGGAAAGGAAACAATGTACCTGAAATGATAAAGAAGTATAATATTTAAGGGATATTGGTAATGTAAATTTGAGATATATGTATTGTATTAGAAATTATAAATAAAGAGGAAAAAAAGAAAAAAGAAATACTTTTTTTAAAAAGGAGTACCTCTTCCCACAAAGACATCTCTGTACATTAAATTCTGCCAAAGAGGTTTTCGTGGTCGTGCTCAGCAATGAAAAGAGTGAGGATTTCTGAAAGAACTCTTTCCAGGTCAGCTTTTAGGTTATGGAATGGCCTCTCTGGGAAGCATCAAGCACCATCATGTTCTTAGACAGAATAAATTTACCTCTGTTGTTGAGGGCTACATTGCAACAATCATTCGGACATTTTTAATTTTTTTTTTTACTTGTCATATGTTTTTATAGGGTTTAACTGTTTGTTACCTGCCCTGAGGCCTTTGGGTATAGTGGAAGGACGAAAATGTAAGTAAATAAATAAACAAACTTGTAAAACTGTGTGGTCCACAGGCAGTAACTTCATTCACACAGAGATATTTTACGTAGTGTGTATCCCCAAGTGCAATGACTATATTATATAAAATTCAAGTGTGCAACCTTTGCACATAGAGACTATGGATTTCTACATGAATTTGGCATTGATTTCTAGGATAAACAAATGTTTTTAAGTCTTCACTTGCCCAAAGCTAGATCATAATATTCTGCATTTCAAAGCATCTAAGTACCTTTAAAGTGATGGCTATAGAGCCCCTCAAGGCACAAAATGGATAAAACCTTCTTTTAAAAGTATTTTGCTCACCTTTGTTTTAAAAGGAACTTGGGGTTTATTGAGTGAAAAGCCTTATTCCCATAGTAACCAATGTAAGGCTAATATTGATCCACAAAGTCAAAAGCAAAGTCTACTGACAGGAATAAAGAGTGACTATTCCATATCCTCATATGTATTCCTTATCAAGTTCCCGCAGGTAGCTAACATGTTACAAGGAGAACATGCATGACAGAGGTTCTTGCTTTTGTTTTACTCTTGGCCACATTCACAGAAAAGTTAGGGGTTTCCAAAGTTCTTAGGAAGTGGGCCATAACAAACAATTTTGCAAAATTTTCTGTGATATGTTATTCTTGCAGCAAACTCCCAGGAGCCTAGTATTCCTTTATTTCCTGATGCCTGAAGTCTTTGCTATCTCAGAAAGCAAAAATGACCAGAGGAAGTGTTATTCTAAGGCCATCTGCTGGGACTCGAGAGCAGGAGAAGGTTTGTCCTTGTCTCTGCTGGAGATGCCCATGAGCATTTGGTGGGCCACTGTGTGCGACAGGATGCTGGACTAGATGGGCTGTGGCCTGATCCAGCAAGGCTTCTCTTATGTTCTTATGTTCTATTCTTTTCATTGTTGTTGTTTTTAACTGGAAGAAAGAAACTCTTTTGTTGTTATGTTGTTCAGTCCTTAAGTCATGTCTGAGTCTTCATGACCCCATAGACCACAGCAGAACAGCCCATTCTGTCTTCTACTGTCTTCCAAAATGTGTCCATGTCTGTTGCTTCCATGACTCTATCATAAATACTTAATTCTACAGGAAGAATCTCTGTGGCCATCTGAGGCCTTGCTTCCTCCTTTGGTCCCTGGCCAAAGTCTACAGGGGTGTAGCAAGAGGACTTACTGTCACTGCTTCCTTCCTTTCCTGGAGAAGAGGTGTGTGGCAGTAATCTCTTCCTGCCTTTCCTCTACATTTTTTTCTTTCTTCAGATTGCAGGTGCTTTCCTAAAGGGGGAGCAGCTGGTGCACATTTTGCCCTGTGGGTTAGAGGACAAGGCAGTAAGAAGAAGGTGATACCAGGAGTCAGAATAGGTAAAATTAAATGTAGGAGATAAACTATATAGCTGCATTTCTATTCAAACACACATGAAAACTGATCTTACTGAATATAGTTATATATTTTTCATTAATTCAAAATTACAAGAAAAGAAAGAACAAATAATAAGAGAAAAGAAAGAAAAAGATGATGAACACAAGTATACCTTAAATTTATACCTCCTTAAACTTTTTACATAGCTCCACTTCTTTTAACAAACCAATTTACCATCAAGCTTATTAATCCTCAGATCACAAAGTTGCTCTCCCCCCCTTTTTACACAGAAAGTCCATGAAGGATTCTCAGTTTTTCAAGAATAACTGCATGTTTCCTTGCTAAACATGTTAGTTTATTCATCTCAGCCAAGTCTGTCAGCTTTATCAGCCAACCTACACTGGGTATTACAAGAGTTCTTCCTCCTTGTGAATATATCCATCTCACAACTGTAACCATATATGGTAGGAATATCCCATGGCATTTCTCTCATGTTGAGTGCATCAGTCCCAAAAGAAAACTATCTAGTTTCAACTGTATATTTATCTTTAAGATTCCGTGGGCAGTGGAGACCTTGAGGCCTGATTGGGCACACATCTGTACCTATGTGGAGATTATGAATACCCCCCCCCCATCTTCCCAGTGACAAACTGGGGATATGAAATGCATAAGCACAAGCTTATATGTCAGTCAAACACCTAGAACTATTCCCAGGGAAATTATACCCAAGCTAAATACAATTAGAGCAAGATGTGGTTTCTTCACGCCACTTGCACCCATAAAGAAAAACTACTTGCTTAACTCCAGACATCAAAATCTTGGCTACATGTCTCAGACATTTTATGTTTGGTTTCTCCCTCCCACTTTGTTTATTCTTTCTACGAGTCCATGGTTGGGAATGACAAATTATTATTTGATATCATGCCGTATTTCTCATTAAAGATTTCATTAGGCACTAAATACTGAGCTTAACTTTACTGCAACAGACAGAAGGCCTTTGAAGTCAAAAGCACATGAATTGTTAGCAGGAAATCCATTGCGTTTACGTACCTTAAATCCCTATCATGATTAGATGATTTCCAGAATTCACAGCTCTATAAAAACAAAGGGGAAAAAAAAAGACTTAGTATTGCTAAGAAAGGAAAGATAACGTACAGAGCATGATATTACGTAATAAAGTTTTTTCTCTCTTTCTTTCAAGTTTAGTAGTTTAACAAGGTTTTATGTACTCCTAGGCAGGTAATAATCTTGTCGTTTCTCTCTTCTGCAAAGAGCTTTAACTCCCCACCACCACAGTACTGATAGATAACAACTGAGCCAAAATTTAATAACCCCCAAAGTCTTCCTCTCTAATCCCTTCTGTGCATGTTTAATGTTTCATTCTCCCACTTCAATTACACTGCCTGCATTATGTCCTTCACTCCACACTTGAAAAGTTGTTAAAATAGAAAGCCTCTTTCAGAATGTCACAGCTCCATTATGCAGGCCTATACCTGCACTGGCAGCAGGCTCTCCTTCTCACTTGATATTGCCTTTGCTTGGGAAAGGGATCCCTGCTGTGCAACTCAGCCTGAATGATGGAATAAAATTAAGTCCAGTATGAAGACATTGGACAGCGATTGTGAAAAAGTGGGGCCTCCTATTATCTTATTCTTTTTCTTAAGGTAACAATTGCTTTGTGATTGCTTTATGAATTCTCTCTCTCCCTCTTTATATATGTTTGTGTGTTCAAATATTTTTAGTGAAATTTAAATATCCTCCATGAAATTTGTACCAAAAACAGTTTTTTGCAAACCAATCCAGCCATTTATAGTTCCATCACCAGTATGACTCAAAACAGTGTGAAGGATCTTTAACAACACCTGAACATTTGGAAGAAGACTCCCAAGGGTATAATTGGTGGTGGTGGTGATCATATTGTGGCAGATGGAATTTGATCTGTTTTAGGTTTAAATTGGGCCAGTTTAATCATCTACTTTCCAGAAGAGTTTTGCTGAAAGAAGTGCATCGCCTTAAAAATATGGGAGTGTGAATAGACATGTTTAAAAAGGACAGATTTGAGTCTGTAATGACAGATACACACACATTCACTTTATCTCATCCTGGGCTATGAAGCTTTGACGAAGTCCAGATGCATTTGATTTGTGGGCAAAGGGGGGCATGGGTGTAGGCCCCTCTCAATCCCCCTGTGAATTGTCAAATTGGCAAATTCGATTATAAATTTGAAGGTGATGATTTTTCATCCATCCCACTGATTGATCATTCAGTGGGAAAACTCCAACTCTTTGCTCATGAAGTTTCCTTCCCGAGCTGTCTTACACCTGGACTAATCCTGGCATGAGTAGGAGAGACTGCAGAAGCATTGGGGACAGGGATCTGGAGCTGAGAGTCTCTGTCCATGTGTATACAAAACAGAATGTTGTTTATTTGACTACAGTCTTTTTAAACATTCAGTATTTCTTTATGTCCTGTTTTTAAAAAGTAGGAAAGAAAGAAAACAGAGAAAAAGATGTGAGAAAGCTTTCCCGGCTGAATGAACCAGAGGGAATATGTGACTGACAGAAGCAAACAGCCAATAGTGTTTAGGAGCTGATGAAAAAGGGAACACAGCTCTTTAATGAAAGTACACACAAAATATCAAACTAAAAAGCAAGCTAATGTGGTCTGTCTAGAAGCAGTCCACTTTTTATTTTAAAATCTTACCTTTTGGGTGTAGTGGTGCCTTTAGATACATTTGGAACACTATATGTGACAAGTCGCAAACAAAGACTGCTGCTCCATTTATTGTTTCAGGACACCCTCATGCATCCAGGGAGGCTCCCACTTCTGCCTTGCCTCCATTTTTTGTGTCTCGTGTAGACCATGTTGGTAGGGATGATTGCTGATAGAGGCACCTCCTGTGCAGAGTGGTTTCTTTGGAGACAAAGAAAAGGACCAGTGCAGAAACAGCCAAACATTCACCCTCTGCATGCCCCCTTCATGACTGGAAGTAACCCTAAAATGTCCCATCGGTGAAGCCCATGTTTCTGTTGCAAAATTAATAAAAATGGTACGTAGCAAAAATATTCTACTTGTTTCTGTCTGGGGAGGTTGGTATGCAGATACTGATAACATGCTAACAGATAGGGATGTGCATGAATATTCAAATCGAATGTCAATAAATTTGAATTTAAACATTCAAACAAATTTTGAATTTTTGGATCTATTTGTTTAAATTATTCAGACATTCTTATGTGTATGGGTACGTACATGATGTGTACTTGCACATACACATCTTTACCGCCTCTGTATGCATTTGTAAGGATCCATATGGGATGAAAATGGGTTGCATATGGCATAAATACTGGATGCATACGGATGCTTACGGGATGCGTAACAATGTGAATGGGCGCATACAAATGTCGACATTCGCAAGTGTAAATTTGAATTAAAAAATTGAACAAATAGTTTCAAGAATTCTCAGCTGTCCATACTAAAAAAGCATAGCCTACATGGAACAAAACAGGCTACGATCTAGACACCCAGTTGTTACTACTGCCAAAGCCCTAACGGAAGCAACATTGGATAGACAGTTGCCCTCCATAGTGCCAAAACCTGCCCTGCATTTCGGAAGAACCACCTGGATTCAATCAGCCCTGTGCAATATGGACAACTACAAATTGCATATGCATGGGACATGGTAGATGTGCAGATGTTCTTTATAAGTGGGGAATAACTACATCCCCGATATGTGGCTGTGGGGCAGAAAGACAAATAATCCAGCATATCATGGAAGAATGTCAAAATCGAGCATATAATGGGAAGTTTTGTGATTTCCTGACAATGACAAAAGGTGCAATAGACATTGGGTGTTTTTCCACCACGCTCCTTTAATACGGAGCTAAGAAGATCCGAATCTAGAGAATGGGAGCACCCATTTGGAGATCTGGAACTACCCATGAGGGGTCTGCCTATCACCCCAGGTGTTAGGGGGGACAGGGGGTGCAATCTCCGAAGTGGCTCCGAAGTCACTTCGAAGTCTGTGCAAAATAGCTTCAGGAGTCACTTTGGAGTCACTTCAAAGTTCACTCTGAAGATCAGCACAGACTTCAAAGATGCTCTGGAGCTAGTTTGCACAGACTTCAAAGTAACTTTGAAATGACTTTGAAATGACTTTGAAACTTAGGTTTTGGGGCTCCCCCTCCCCAAGGGTGCCCCCTCCCCCTAGCCTCCTCTAGAACCCATTGCCAAACTAACGTGGAAACAGGTTCCCTTTAATCCCTATTTTCTGGCTGAAAACCCCATTGTAGACCCCATTAATGGGGTCTACAGAAAATCCAGATTAAAGGCTGAGATGTACCCATATGATCTGGATTTCCCCAGTGGTGGTGGAAACAAATGTGTCCCTAATGGGTGCCATGGTGGAAATGGGGTCATGTGGCTCACACCCAAATGAGTCCTTAATGGGTGCAAAAATGGGTACTTTCTGACAGTGGAAAAACACCCACTGTCTATGATTTAGATATAATTTTGTGATCTTACCATGTGATCTTTACAGACTTTTCTACCTTGTGTTTAGCTATTTTATTAATGTATAACAATGTGAATTTGCCATACACTAAGTAAATAGTATACAGACCCTTCCAATGCATTATATTTTTTTAAAAAAAAATCAAAGTGTCTTTCAACTTGCTGCAGATTTTACTGTGTGCTCTTAATAAACACCCTTCATGTACTACTGGTGAAATGAAACCTTTTAAGTAACACAAACCTTGCTAAACCTCTTTATGTTTCTTTATTTCCTTCTTTCGGTACCAGCACTGCTATTATCACATGGTGTGTTTCACATGATAAGCCATTCATTAAAGCATTGCCTACTGTTTTTTTCCTCCTCAGCACCAGCTAGAACATGATCTGTCTCTGCATGAAGACATTGGACCTCTGACCTTTTTTGTAGTTATTCTGCAGAAGTATAATAAATAGGGTTCAGTGGGCTTGTGTAAATCTCTTATTATGTTTACTCAGAAATCCAAGTGTTCATCTCAGGCACAAAAAAATTAAGTCTCTCTCTCTCTCCCTCTCTCTTTCTCCCCCTCCTCACCAAATAGTATGTACAAACTCTTGCTGTTAAGCATTCTGTAATGAGCTCTTTGGCAATTTAAAGCAAATTAGGTGTTGCCACTAGGCAGAGAATACAAACACACGGAATGACAGCATGTTGATGTGTGAAAAAGATGCATAAGGGGGGGGGGGGAGAATGGAACTATGCAGTTGTCAAATCCAAAGGATTTCAGAGATCTCATTTTAATTTTTCCACAGATTTTCTCTGGCATGGCAGAAATCCAGATCCACCCAGATCATGCCCCCCACTAAACACACACACATACACTTTAAATGCTTCTCAGTATTACATTTTCATGATTCCTAGAAGGGGATCTCCAAGTAGGGATGTGCACAAACTAAAATTGTGTGTTTGGTTCACGTCAAACAAATACCCATTTGTTTGGTTCAACAGCACACCCATTAATCACACATATTAATCATACACCCATTAATCAAACGTTTGTTCATATTCAATTTTGAGTTGGTTTGAAAACAAGAAATACTACATTTTCCAATGACAAAGCCCATTTTCAATGGCAAAAACACAGCAATTGCAAACTGTAAAATAAAATAGTTTGTTTGCAAGTGGTGGACTGGTTCAGTTCAATCAGTTTTTGGATAGTCAAACAACCACATGTTCAGTTTGATGTGAACATTCACAAACTAGCTGGTTCACTACCAATGGCAAATCAGCCAAACCAATTCAGTATGTCTCTATCTCCAACACTTTGAAATATTATACATTGTCAACAAGCTTTGTCTCAAATAATCTTCAAAGGATAATAAGAACTAGTAAACTATAAGGACTCTACAAAAAAAAGGCTGTTTTGGTCAGCTAAATATTCTATCTGATCCAGCAGCTAAACCCAGATGCAGGACAGGTCCTCTCCTTCTGATTTCAGATATATCTGCTTCCCAAAATAGGCTTTAGAGAAGGGAAAAATCTTTAGAATATGTTAAACCTACAAATATATATATAGAGAGTATAGTAACTTGTTGGAACACATGAAAGAACATCAAAGGTTATATATCCCAGCAGCAATCTCTGTCCGAATAGAGAACTTGGGCTGGAAGTCGCCTCATGGTATGCTCAGATGAAGGAGCGTCTGCACATCAAGGAACCATTTCCAAACCAGAAACAGCTCCTTCCATGCCCTTTATTTCCCAGAGATGGGAAGCAAAGTTTGAATTTCCACCTGGGCTGCCAACTGCTTTTAAGAAGTGGAACTTACAGTACAAAGAATGGTTCCTCAGTGTTTGTCCCAAAGGTTCTACTAGGAATGCATACTCTCCATTTTGTCAGCACACCTAAGAACTACAGATAAATGGAGAACGATAAGATTTGTAGAACTGCCCCATTAGCTCCCCTGAGAAACTGGATGCATTGGCCTACCCTCCTCATACATTTACATATCAGGAAGTGCCTATTCGGGTGCATAGTGAGGGAAATCCACAAGAATAAACTTCCCATTGGCTTCATTGAAAGATGGATTATTTTTGGTTTTCTTTTGTGTTTCATGCCTTCTCCTTCTTTCTTTTTCTGGTATGTCTTTTAGTTAGGAAATTTTTATACTGAAAGTAACCATGGAAAAAGCAGTATTGTTTTAAAAAGGCTCTTAACATTTAATCATTTGGATAAGAAAGTTGCCTCAGTTTTCAGCTCCCTATGGTTCATAAGCTCCTGAGTTAAACAGGACATGAGATGTTGGGGAAGGGGGTTGCACGCTCAAGATTTAGAGCCCTTTGGTATAGGATATTGGCCCATGATGAAAAAGGGGTCTAGAGGCTTCCCTTCAGCATGCCAGTGCAGATTATAAGAGCCTTAGACTGGGCTAAATCACCCCAAATGACACTTTACCATTGTTTACCAGCATACCATGACACCAAGATTTACCAGCAAGCTAGGTGTAGGGATGTGCACAAATGATTGTTTGTTTGTTTTTGCATTCACATTCGAGTTTAGAATCCGAATGCAACGAAATCTGATTCAAATAAAATACATTCAAAACTATTCGTTCGAGTGTTAGATTCGCATCTGAAGATACAAATGTCAACAACATTCATATGTGTTATATGTATCTGTATGCATTTTGTACACATCCAGTTTTATGCCATATACATCCCGTTTTTGTCCTGTGCTATAAGTGCAAATGTGTATAGATACAGATGAGATTCATACAGATACGTATGTAATCTTGTTAATAGGATTGATATTATTGGTATAACTGAAACCTGGTGGACCAGTGAAAACCAATGGGATACAGTCATCCCAGGTTACAAACTATATAGGGAAGACAGGGAAGGGCAACATGGAGGTGGTGTAGCCTTGTATTTTAAGGAAGAGATAGAATCTTACAAACTGGAAAATCCAGGTGAGTCTGACTTTTCCACAGAAGCAGTGTGGGTAATAATACCAAGCCAAAAAGGAAGCCTAACAATAGGGACATGCTATCATCTTCCCAACCACAAGCCTGAAGGTGACCAACAATTGGCAAATGAGATAAAGGAGGCATCCCAGAAATATAGGGTAGTTATAATGGGGGACTTCAATTATCCTCACATAGACTGGCTAAAATCCTGTTCAACTCAGGAAAGAGAGAGAAAGTTCCTAGATCTGTTAAATGACTGTTCCATGGAGCAAATAGTCATGGAACCAACCAGGGACAGTCCTGGACGTGATCCTAAATAATGTTCAGGACCTGATAAAGGACATCACTGTGGCTGATCCAATTAGGAACAGTGACCACAATGCAATAACCTTCAGCTTAAATATAGGGAGTAAGTTCTTAATAAAGTCTAACACAGAGACCTTAAACTTTCATAAGGGAAACTTCCCCAAAATGAGGAAACTAGTAAAAAGGTCATTGAAAGGGGATGTTAGGATTGCTCAATCACTTCAAAATGCATACCTAAAAGAAAAAAGGGGACTTCTAGGTCCAAGAAGAAACCAATGTGGCAGTAGATGAAGTCATTAAAAACACTGGGTGAGCGGGCAACCAAGTGGCAAATGTGCTTTAATCTTAACAAGTGCAAAGTAATGCACATCGGGCCAAGAATCCAAATTATGTCTATAAACTGATGGGGTCTGAGGTTTTGGTGGACAGTTCAATGAAGGTGTTAACCCAGTGAGCGGCAGCAGCGAAAAACACTAATTCAATGTTGGGAATAATTAGTAAGGGAATAGAAAACAAGTCAGCAAGTGTCATTTTGCCTCTTTATAAATCTATGGTGAGGCCACATTTGGAATATTGTGTACAATTCTGATCGCCATACCTCAAAAAGGATATTGTAAAACTGGAAAAGGTGCAGAAAAGGGCAATCAGAATGATTAAGAGGCTGGAACACCTCCCTTATGAAACCAGGTTGCAACGTCTAGACCAGTGGTTCTCAACCTTCCTAATGCAGCAACCATTTAATACAGTTCCTCATGTTGTGGTGACCCCCAACCTAACCCTAACCCCCAACCATAAAATTATTTTAGTCGCTACTTCATAACAACCCCTGTGAAAGAGCAGATCAACACCCAAAGGGGTCGCGACCCACAGGTTGAGAACCACTGGTCTAGACCTTTTCAGTCTGGAGAGACAGCATTTAAGAGGGGACCTGATTGAAGTATATACAATTCTGCATGGTGTATAAAAAGTAGATAGAGAAAATTTCTTTTCTCTATCTCACAACACTAGAACCAGGGGGCACTCTGTGAAGCTGATGGGTAGGAGAGTCGGATCCAACAAAGGGAAGTATTTCTTCACCCAGGGGGTCATCAGTTTATGGAATTTGATGCCGGAAGAGGTGGTAACAGCTACCAGCGTAGATGGTTTTAAGGTAGGGTTAGACAAATTTATGGTAGGGATAGACAAATTTATGGATGACAGATGCATCAATGGCTACTAAAATGAATGCCTAGGTACATCTTTCAGGTGTGTGTGGGGGGGAAGCAGGATGCTTCTAAGGCAGTGGTTCTCAACCTGGGGGTCGGGACCCCTTTGGGAGTCGAATTACCCTTTCAGAGGGGTCGCGACAAGTCTCCCATTGCCCTTCCCTCCCACCTCCCAGCTGCTCTACCCCTGTGGTTGGGCATCTCCACAACATGAGGAACTCCATTAAGGGGTCGCAACATTAGGAAGGTTGAGAACTGCTGTTCTAAGGCCATTTGCTGGTATTCAAGAGCAGGCAAAGACTTGTCCTTCTCTCTGCTTGAGATGCCCATGAGCATTTGGTGGGCCACCATGTGCAATGGGATGCTGGATTAGATGGACCGTGGCCTGATCCAGCAGGGTTCCTCTTATGTTCTTAAGTTCTTAATACATGTGTTTAAAATGTGTGGTTCTTAATACATAGTTTTTCGAATCATTCAAACAAATGTTTTGGAACATTTGAAATTCATCCAAATGTTTAAATTCGAATGTGAAAACGTTCTGTTCAAATGCAAATGTCCACATTCAATAGAATTCAATTGAATTTTCAACGTTCAGAACATTCATGAACATCCCTAGCTAGGTGTAGTGTAGGACACCGATAAGACATGTGGATGAAAAATCTCTGTGATCTGGTATACCATGGGGACCCTTTTTGGTTGCACAACATGCCATGCTGCCAAAATGCCCCCTCCAAAGATACTCCAGTGTCATCTCCAAAGCTGGTACAGACTTCCGCACCAGTATGGAGGCTGGTGTGGAACAGTCTATCCCAATGCAAATGGCCTTGTCCTGTGCCAGAAGCAACTTATCTCAGCTTGGAATGGCTTGAGTATCCTGGGCCAAAGCAGCCTGTCCTGACCTGGGATACAAAATGGCAGTGTGAATATGGTTCTAATCCTGACATTCAAAGCATCTAACCTAATTCTGCAATGGGTTAGATCTTTTCATCTGTATTCATGGTATCATCTTACAGGACGAGTTTTGGCTGTCATTTGGGGGGCTGACCAGCAAATGCCACCATCCCAATTGCCCCTGAGTTTTCAGAACTTCAACCAATAAGGAAGTCTTGTTAAAGTTTCTGAAGTCCACCTTCATTGTGAAAGTCAGTACTTGGCCACTGGGTTGCATAAGTGGCAGCCAGGAGAAAACTCAATGATTTAAAAAACATCTGGAACTGTTGCCAGGGAATAAAAATATAGTGGATCCACAGCAGTGATTCTGGGCAAAATTTGAGTTGCTCCACACTGTTTCTTCAGAGCTCTGGGGACACACATAGTTTGGACCATGTGCCTATATCCCAGAAATGTCACTTTATACTACAGCTTGACTGAGAATTTAAGGACTCCATTTTGAACCTTTTATATTCAGCATTCATCACTTTTCAACAAATTGCTCCAAAAACCCAGTTGATAAATTCAAATAGTTTTCCAGTCATCAATCTGTTTCTCTTGGTTATCCTCATTTCTACCTCTTACCTGATGGCTCCTCACAGCCATGGTAGCAGCAGAGTGGTAGAAAGCTCTGTGATAGAGCTTCCCCCATCCCGGGCTTTCCCCTCAATGACAGGAAGTTGGTTCAGTGGGTGTGGATTTGTGTAATCCTCACAACCTTTGATCTGTGAATCCTGCCTTTGTTTATTGTCTAAATATGTTAGCTAAGGGATTTTTCAAGCTTCTTGTGAGATTCCTTCCTTCTCTCTAGTGCTTTCAGTCTCAAAAGCTTGCACCTGTCTTAACAATTACTCACTGTGTTTTATCTTCTAGTCCCATGCTTATCCAACATAGTGGATATATATTTTACACTGACATTAGCTGTATACAAAGTTGATGGAAGGAAAGTCTTGTATGGCCTTACCACACATTGAGGTCATTAAACATTCACCACTCATATGTTTTAGACTCAAACTTTATAGACTCTTCTTGTCTTTTTATTAGTGAATGCTATGCTAGTCAGCACTAAAAACTCACTAATTTACTCCATGAAGAGAATGCTGACTCAAATCCTGAGCCCCCAAAGAGTCTAATGGAGTAACAGAGTAGTAAATTAATTTCCTTTTATTTCATCTTGGGTAAAAATATGTTCCATTTCTGATGCAATCACCAAATTTATAGTGGCATTTTCATTCAATAATCAAATTGGAATGAAACTGAAGATGTAGTGGAGGTATTTCAAACACACTGCAGTACCTGATATTAAGGATGCCTGGATATCCCTGCTGGATTGGACCAAAATTCCATCTGATTCTCTGAGTGTTGTTGCCAAAAAGCCAGCCAGAGACTTCTGGAAAATTTACAAATAAAAGCATGCTGCCTAATTAGTTCCAATAACAGGGATAAAAAATGTTTCTATACTCTCATGTCACACATTCAGTCATAGTGCTGTTCATTTGTTTAGGAGGTCAAGAGATACTTCAGCTGGTCTCCTAATTGCTCTGGTCTCATGATCCTTACTATTGATGAAGATACTACTCATATTTAGTTCTAGAATAGCTAGGCATACTCATACACTCACTCTGATACCACACTTAGCAAAGGCCCATTTAATGGACTGTCAATTAAATTATTTGGAAGTAAGACCATCAGAGCACACTCAGAAGTGCTGCTTGATTCTGCTGTTCCAATAAAATATGAGTGGACAAGTGGACTATGGTTTTCTGTGACAATTAGTGGACATCCTCTAATGAAATGGAACATTACCCAGAAACCAATAATGAAGGGCACACTATCCAACGTGAAGTTTTACCTGTGGGATTTGCCAGTCTGCCTTGTCAATGTGTCATATAAAGTGAAGAAAAATGGTACACCTTGAAACCATATCCTTCTATGGTACATTGTAGCTTGGGGTGTCTGTCGGGTATGGATGGGCTCATGATTGATAAGAATATGGTGTAGTGTAATTCTTCCGTATGATGTTGTAAAATGGAGTATCGCTTCTGTTATTTTATCCAGTTTGCTTTTATATGACAGGGTTTATTGTGCGTTATGTTGTAGCTCATTCCTCTGTTCACAGTGCCTACTGATGTGTAATTATGACTTGTCTGAACTGTAAGAAGGAGCAGTAAGTGAAAGGAAATCTGCAAGCACACTTGATTTATGAGCCCTGATACAATATTACAGTCTTAATCTGCCTGCTTAACTTAGCTTCAGGCAAACTTACTGTATAACATGCTTATGATTAGCACTGCAGTAAGTTGTAGAAGATTTACTCTGGGTGAGCTATTTGGCTTTTTTCTTCTTTTTGTCTTTTTAAAGGGGGAGGGCATGATTTACAGCCATGAAGAATCTTCCTCAGCACATGTTTCTCTGAGGTAAATTGGAGTTGAATCAACTGAGAACCATGAAGGGGCAGCTTTTAGTGCATGTATCTCCTTCAGCTATATTAGTAAATTAAATCCTGGAGAAAGAATCTTGTGTTACTGACCAACTGCACAAAGTATAGTGGGAAGATCACCCCAACATCTTTCCTTTATATATGATGAATTCTGAGCTGCAGATAAAGAAGACCTCAAAATTGTCCATCATATTTGAGGGGGAAATGAAGGGATCGTTTTATCAAAATTTCAGCAGAGAAAGAAATTCATTATTAATATTTGGAATTGAATGGTTCCTGTTTTTTGTGGGTTTTTTTAAGAGGGGAAGGGTAGAAGGCACTACAACTGAATCAAAACCACATCAACAAATGCATATGCAATTTGTTTTGCTTTCCCATGTTTTTTTGTTTCTTGAGCTGAAGAAGCTAGGAGAGAACCACATTGTTTAGAGAAATTTCAACATACAGGCTTTCTTTTTTTCTTGGGAAGGGATCATCAACCTCTTAACCCTCATTAGTAAGTGTGAAAAATTATGTAGTGTATGGCTAATAGCCTCATATTGCCTTCCACTCATTTTTATCCCACACAGCCAAACCATATTTAGTTTCTGCAGGATTTCTTCTTTTCCTGAGGGGTGTCCTAAAATTGTACTGCTTAGTTGTGTTTTTCAAACTCCATTTGTATATACCTTCATATATATATCTTTTTACACTTGTACTGATTAGGTTAGAATGAGGGCATATTAATTGTGGCCTTCCATACTCCAAGTCAGAAACATACAAAAGCATAAATGTGAGCACCGATATAGGGTGTTTTTCCACTGTCACTAGAAGTACCCATTAAGTACCCATTAATAGGTACATAATGGCATTTTTGTACCCATTAATGGGTACTTAATGGGTACTTCTAGTGAGTGGAAAAACACCCTAAGTTAAATGGATTTACACCTTTCATGGTGCTAGTGACATGCTGGGACTTCAGGAGAAGGCATTTAAAGTCATGATGGCTTCTGCTATTGGCTCTGCATGCATTTTCAAAAGTAACAAGAAGGTGCCCATATCTTAACAAAGGTCGCATGTTTGGATGGGGAGAGTGATCAAACAGGAGCATGACATCCAGACGTCTGTGGGCTTGCTCAGGAAAAAGTTTATTCCAGAGTATTGTGTAATAGTGAGGGGGTTTTTTTAACCTGCTTTCAGGAGGCGATCTAAGCTGAAAAAGTTGGCCCACTAGGACAATCCAAGTATGCTCCCACATGTAGTATGTATCTTTGCATGTGCCAGAGTCTCCCCTAGACAGATAGCTGTTGAGCACTAAAACGCTCTTCACAGTTATACTAGCACAGCAGCTAGCACAGCCCCACATACTCTGTTCGCACCCCTTCTCTAACCCACCATACCCAGTGCTTACCAGGAAACACCTGGTAAGTTCTGGATGCATCAGACAACATGGCAAATCACTCCCGCCAAGGCCCATGACCTATTCAGACCAGTGGTCTGAACAAATAAGTGGGGCACGGAGGCTGGGGGCAGCAGCATGCACCCCTGGGCAGAGGTGGGTACCCAGAAGGCCCTCTCTGGCTGCCACTGGCCTGATCGGGGTGGTGGGAGCCCATGGGAGCCCAACACACCCCTGGCCCTTTCTACCAGCCACTGGGCCAATACAGGCCAATGGTGGCTGCCCAGGGTGGGCCATCCAGCCCCTGTGGGGGTGGCAGTGGCTGCTGGTACAGCTGTACCATTCACACATTGGCTGCTAAGGGGCTTGTTGAGAATGCGTCCATTACTGGCCAATGCAAATGGTACAGCTGTCCCCAGCGTGTGTCAGCCTTAGTGCACTACTGCCATCCACTGTAGTGCAAAAAGGCCTCATGTCACAGCTTAAAATGGAGCCCAGAGGAAAGAGCACAATACTTGCAGTATTTTATCTTCTTCCTGTGTGGGATTTTGCTATGGTCAGCCTGTTTCACAGTTCTCTTTCACCCATTTCACTTGATGTGTCAATCATTAACCTATTTGTGTGTGTTTTGAAAAAGTGCTTAAAGTCATATTTTAAGGAGTTAAAGTATATATTTTAAACACAACTATACTGTATGTCAAACACATATGAGAACAAATAAACAACTGTTTTTCTGTTATATCAGATTGGAAAGTAGTTAGACAGTTTGGTCTAGTGGTTAGAGAGCTGGACTCTTATCTGGAAATACCAGGTTTGGTTCCACCCTCTATGGAGCCAGCTGGGTGACCTTGGGCTAGTCACAGCTCTCCTCTGAACTCTCACAGCCCCACCTACCTCACAGGGTGTTCTGTTGTGGGGAGAAGAATGGGAAGCTTTATCAACAGCTTTGAGTCCCCTTAAATGGGTAATAAAAGCCAGGTAGAAAAGCCAACTCTTCTCTTCTTCTTCTTCTATCTAATACTCCCAAGTACTTGTGCCTAACATATTTTCTAAAGTCCTTTCTAGATGGAAAACAGAAAAAATTCTGAGGGAAATATATGCTTAGGCACAAAGGCTAATGCCAACTTACTGTTCACCCCCTTCCCTGCACCATATGTGCTAACTACTGCTGCTTTGGAATCCTGCCAGGATTATGTTCTCAAGAGTGACACTTTATCCACATTCATTAAAAAAAAGTGGCTCAAGAGTAGCTTAGAGGTGGTAGTATGTAACATCTAGTGTTTACGCCTCACATGGGAGGTTTGTGGGCCAAACACACAGGCTGGAATTCAGGCAGCCCCTAGCCCAGCCCAGCTGTCCCTACAGTTGACTTTCCCATAGGGTGGGGAAAATGACCCTGACGATGATTAAGGCAGGTGAATTCCCCCTCCTCACTTGTAGAAACATGAAGGGTTTGCGTCCAATGTTCTGTCCTCCAATGACCTAAATATGTGTCCAGAAGACAGGCATTTTTAGTGTGTTACGGCACTGGCTGGCAAGAAACAATGCATCTGGGAGGCAGGTTCTCCTTACAGTTTTGTTTGCCCCAAAATGACACCTATGGCTAGATTACCAGGGTGTGTGCCTGCTGTGTGCTCATCATTCTGCAATGCCTCCTCTGGATGGTGCCTTAAGAGGTACAGTGCCAAAGCAGCCAGAAAGTGCATTTTATGAGTTTTACTGTAGATTAGAAGTGGGATGAGAACATTAATATATGGCATTCACCACCTCCAAGCCCCCCTTTGAGGTGCTTTATTTTTTAACCGCATGTGGATGCAACTTAAGGCTGAATGCTTTGTTACAAATAGGACCCAGCTTTACATTACAGCAGTTTCCTCCCTTTACATCTTTAGGTGATGCTTTACTTACTTGTAGTTTATTATTTCTGATAATTTATTGCTGAAGGGTTTTAGTATGCAGTGTAAGCACTGTTCCCATGCTGCCAAGTAGCTGTGCTAGTGGGAAGTATACTCACTTCTGGGAAATGCTCTGGGATGCCTCCAGAAAGGCGCACTGGTGTAAATGTCCTGATGACATTATGAAAACTGAGAGAAGCTCTATCAGAACCATGCAAAACGCAACTACATAAAATATTGGATCCAAGTATTCATTCTCCCAGGATGTCTTTGGCCCTTTCTGTGCTTTCCTCCTGTTAATCCTGGATCAATAGGTCCAGAATAGCCTGGCCCATTGATCTTAATCACATAGAACATGAGCAGAATCAGCATCATCTGCACTGACAGCACTGATCTAGATCAGCCCATGCTATGGCTGCAAGGTTTGCATGAGCTTTGTCATTGTACCACAAGCCTCCAAAAGCTAGGAATGAAAGTTCCCAGCCTTGGGACTCGGTGTGTATGTTTTCTGGCAACTTGCTGTGGCTCACTGCTGAAAAGCGCATGCATGCACATACACATGAGTAATCCCAAACACTGGAGAGAGCGTTCTGCAGCTCCCAGTTTTTTTGATGAGGGTTTTGGTCCACCTGATAGTACTAATTAATTGATACTACCAAAGATCCAGATTAAGGGCCTCCTTAATCTGGAGCAGGGCCCATTGGATGCAGATGTAGTTGGACCAGCAGGGGTGGAGGTTCCCTGATCTCCATTAACATGCAGCCCAGAACATGTACTAAATGGACCCTTAATGTAGATGAAGAGTTTGTGCAGATTTTGTTTAAAAAGCACATTTCTCATCCTAGTCCTACTACTCTGGTAGATCTATGTTCAAAGGCCATTCAGCCCAGTTAATATAAAAGGGTCAGCTAAGGTTTAAGAATGTCAAATTTTAGAACAAGTCAAGAATGGGAAACTTTTGCTCCTGCAGCAGTTGTTGCTTCATATTTCTCAGTATCTTTCACCATTGTTTTTGTTGGTGGTGAATAATACATCCCAGCCACATATACAGGGCTAGTACATATTCCTCATCTTTGCGCCTTATTCATTCAGTTTTAGATTGTCGATTCTTCACTAGATGCAATTCAACAAGATTTCAGTGTTAACTGAATGGTTTTTATTTGGGAGCTTTCATATAACACTTTGCAGAACATGGTGCTTTGAAGGGGTGTCCACAAATATTCGTAACATTTGAAATTTGGTTGAATTCAGACATTCAAATTCGAATAGAATGTTACGATATTTGAATGCTAACATTTGAAGGAAACATTTGTATTAATAGTTCGGACATTCATTAAGCTTGGGAAACATATCAGATGTGTATATGTTCATATCAGATATGTATTGAATGTTCATATGAATGCGAATGAATAGATTCATATCAAATCGAATTTTACCACATTCAAATGCGATCTATTTGTACGAATACAGATTTTTAAACATTTGATTCATTTTGAATTGAATGCCAAAAAACAAACAAACAAACATTTGTGCACTTCCCTAGTGCTTTGTGGGTAAAGGATTATTTCAAGTCTGCTTCTTTTGATATTGTCACCCTTACAAAAACCAGCCCTTGGGATAACCTTCCTTCCCTTTTCTGAAATGTCAGAGGAGACAGCCAGCATTTTTTTTATAGGAAAACAACATGGTCATGCCCAGATTCAGCAAAAGATGGGCTTGAAAAGTCTTAAGATGTAAAACAACATCATGTGCATCAGGCCACTGAACAAGCCTTAAAGTAAATAAATAAATAAATAAAAAGCCAGGTTTTGTTTTGTTTTGTTCTTGATAAACTTATGAAATGCTCTTCAATTCCCAGTGAGGCAAACATTTCAATTTTCTGCGGTATTAGCAGGGGCAACTGTGATGGCTAATTGTTGCCTGTAGTATTTCCCTCAATCTCCTTGTGCACTTTCAGTTATTCTGGCAGAGGCAGCATTTGTACATTTTCTGGTCACTAAACACTCAAGTACAATTGTAAGTGATCAGTTTACAGTTGGCCAGAAAAAGCACTGAAGGAACACAGCTGCAGAAAGATGTCCATGTGCATAAATTGAAACATAAATATATACACACATCAGTGCTTACCTTTTTTTAAAGTGTTTTTTAAACTTTAACACAGTCTAGTATCTCTCATAACATATTGTCAAAATATAGAACTCAAATATTTACTCTCCTAATGGAAAGAATATCTAGATTATCACAACAAAATACTTTTAGCTAGAAAAGTCATGACAAAGGCTGAGTCTTCGCTTCTAAATCACTCATATATTTATATATGCTGCTTAGTTTGGTTTTGTTTTTCTGCACATTCTGTTGTATTTAAGTGATTAGGGATATTTTTCCATTTTGTGCTATTCCAACTGGATAATCCTGAGTAACAGAATTGGAAGGAGACTTCTGGAAGGAAAATTGCCAGAAAAGGACCTCTTTCCATATAACAAGTAGAGAGACTTCCCAGGAACCCTTCTAAGACCCCATTAGGAACCCAATTAGTACCTGATTGGTACCAATAAGCCCTGTCCTCACCTGGACGCCACTGAAGGCCCCACCGCAAGGTCCCTTAAATCTGAGGTGTTTTTCCACTGTCACTAAAAGTACCCATTAAATACCCATTAATGGGTACGTAATGGCATTTTTGTACCCATTAATGTGTACTTAATGGGTACTTCTAGTGACAGTGGAAAAACACCCCTGGATTTCATGTGGACCTGATTAAAGGTGTCCACAATGGGGTCTTCAGGCATCTTCAAGATCCAGATCTCCAGGAGGGCCCCATCTCAGAGATCTAGATCTTGAAGATCTGGATCTTTGACTGTGTGTGGAAAAAGGGGGTACGACATGAACTAATTTGTAACATTTTACCTACAAAAAAATTAATATGCCAATGTTTTACCTCTGCATCCAGGAAAACTGTGCAGAAAAGATAAGAGTTTGCAGAAAGTTTGTTAAGCTTTTCTACTGATGTGATAATCATCTTTGGTTGTTTTTGACAACGCCTCTGTACCTTTCATGACAGTGATTCTGCAAAAGAAAATGTGGACACTCTTCACCCATGCCTGAATTATTTCAGTGCAGCACTCCCTCTTCTTGGAAATCAAATATTTAAAAGCCAACAAGAAGCTTTCTTGAGGCACATGAATAATTATTTCTGTGTGAAATTTAATTACTGCCTTGTATTTGTAATGATGCCTCTTTTTTTACAATAAAGTAGCAAAATGGGCTGAAATTAAATCAGTAATGCTATCTCCCCTTCAAAAAAAATCTCAAAAAAATCATCAAAAAACAGTGTTTGTGTGTGCGCACACGCATCTGAGAGGGGGAGGCTTATTTGGCAGACAGCAATTACTGTATATAGATGAACTTTTTTTAAAAAAAATCACTAATTGACAGAGATACATTTGTACCTAGAACCACCTCCATGGCAGTCTTAATGCCAGAACAACATAGGCCATATGCTGTAGGCATAACAGATCTTAATGATTCTAAATCCAGGGGTCACAGCTCCATAACTAATAAATATGTACTTGAAAAAAATGACTTTGTACAGGCAAATCAAAATATTAAAAACAGTGGAAACACAGTAGGTAAAAAGAAAGCATTAAGATGCACTTTATACACAGAGGTGTTTTTTTTTAAAAAAAAAACAGTCGAAAATGAAATGCTATGGAACTTTCTGCCCCTGCTGGGGAATTGCCCCATGGTTTCAGGGAAAGAGAAACAGCAGTTTAGGGCAAAGCCAGTGAGATCTTGTTTACCTATACTAATAAATCTAAATAAATAAAATCCATAACCACAAGTAAAAAGGCAATGGTATCATTTCAAGTGTTCCTAGATGCCAGGAGCTATGAAAGTAGTTTGAAAAGGATCAGCTAGTATTTATATCATCAGTTCCTTTCTAGCCTTTTGTCTCTGCACCAAGTAAAAGGACAGAAAGTTCAAACAGCAGTCATTCCTTTGTGCAAGCAATGTGACCTACAGAAGCCTTCTTCACTAGGAGCATATCATCATTAAACCAGCAAAGTGGCTGGAGGAAGAGAAAATCAAGGCCTCCTACACTATCATGCCACTATCATAATTAAAATTAGAATTCATTCAAGTTAGCTGTATAAAATGTGGATACATGTTAAGAAAGAATGTGCAACATGCCTTACTACAGCCACATCTATCAATTTGCTTGTTATTAACTGACTCATCTAGAAGATTCAATTTTAGGAAATAAAGAACTCAGATCTTAGGCACTCAAAAGTATAACAGACTACGAAGGTATGTATAGGCCTCCCCTTCCACACACAGGTATAGTTTAAGGGAAGCCCTGTCTGCTCCTAATACAGTCTGTCTGCATAGGAAGAAGAAGAAGAAGAAGAAGAAGAAGAAGAAGAAGAAGAAGAAGAAGAAGAAGAAGAGTTGGCTTTTCTACCCCGCTTTTCTCACCCATTTAAGGGGAGTCAAAGCAGCTGACAAAGCTTTTCTATTCTTCTCCCCACAACAGAACACCCTGTGAGGTAGGTGGGGCTGTGAGAGCTCAGAAGAGAGCTGTGACTAGCCCAAGGTCATCCAGCTGGCTTCATGGGGGAGGGCAGAATCGAACCCGGTATTCCCAGATAAGAGTCTGGCTCCTTAAACACTAGACCAAACTCGCTCACATGTAGACTGAACTAGGATATCCAAAACCATGTCCTGAGATTTTTTGCACTACAGCCTCTAGTCAGTAATTAGTGCACCTCTGGGGAAGAGCATACACATGTCACGTAGGCTGTTGCAGCTGACAAGCATGCCTACCTTACTTACCTGAAGCATCCAGCAGCACAACCATTCGCTCTTGCCGGCACTCTGGGGTCATCTGAGGTCCTGCCCAAGCATGCTGGGACTTTGGAGAGCCATAGACATGATTGTGCATGCACAAAGCATCAGTGTTCTCAAGGTGACAGCACTGATGCATGCCCAGTTGTGGAGGTACCATTGCCAAAATGGTGGTGCCCAGAGGACCGAGCCCTAGGATTGAATAAAGCAAGTATCCAATCCCAGGGCGAGGGAATGGGTAAAGTTGACTGACACTCAAGTGCAAGTGCTAGTCAGTGTTGGATTATTGTGCTCCTTTCCTGTCCAGTGGACAGGAAGAGAACTACAAAAAATGCCTCTGGTCTTGTCAGTAGAGCTCTATTTCCAGGTTACTAGCATACTAAGAGGTAGTATACTGGCTGGGAAACTTCCATAGCATTCCTACATGTTTCCTATTCATTTGGAAGAAACAGAAATCTGGAAATACAGAATTGTCCTTGTACAGCATATATTTATATTTGTTATTCTGTCATTCAAACTGGAGGGGGAAAGCTTCCTTAGGTCTCTTCCCCATCACCTCACACGCAGCTGCTTTAATATCAGAGAACATTCAACATTTAATATATTTGATAGAGAAAATCTGAGCAAATAATGGAATGTTCTCTAGTATGAAGTAAAATCTTCCAACTGCTTTTCGTTTGGCTTGCAAAAATTCAGATCCTAGAACAGCAAGCACCATGCATTCTTGGCAGACAAGTGGCAAAGAGAATGGCACTAGGTGTGTGGGGTTGCCTGGAAAGCTGAATGGGATTAGATTCCAAGAGATGAAGCCCAGGAACAGCATTGTCGGTGACTTGAGAAAACTGTCTTTTATTCTGTTTAATTAAAAGCCTATTCTAAGTCACCCCTTACTTCACAGAGAATTCCATCACTCAAACCTCTCTCAGGGAAAAGTGCCATATTGGTTTGATGTCTTATATTTTGCAGAAAACCGAAATCAAACACAAGCACTTTTCTTTTCAGTTGCCAAGCTAAAACATTACTCTTGCAACTGTAACAACCTTTGAGGAGATAATACTTTCCGACATCCTATTTCTAGCCAGGAACAAGCACAAAACCCACTAATGTTTGATTTCCTCTTGTAAAACTATCCTTTTGATTTAATGAAAGGAGAAATGTGCATCATTACCAATAGTATGCAACAGTGTCAACAGGAGAAATAGCTAAGCTTAGAGATAGGGGTAGAGAAATAAGAGTTCTGTTTGAATTAGGGATGTGCACGAATATTCTAAACATTCAAAAACTGACCAAATTCATTCGAGTGTGGACATTTGAATTCAAATTGAATGTCTTCACATTCGAATTTAGACATTTGAACTAATTTTGAATGTTCCAAAACATTTGTTCAAATGATTCAAATCATTCGAATGTACAGATACGTATGTATTACATACTTATCTGTACAAATATTATACATATCTGTACACATTTGCGCTTATAATGCGGAATGAAAAGGGGATGCATACAGGATAAAATGGTGTGCATACGAAATGCGTACAGATACGTATAACACATACAAATGTTGTTGACATTTGTATCTTTAAATTCGTATCCAACATTTGAATGAATAGATTTGAATGTAACAGATTTGAATTGGTTTTTATTGCATTTGGATTCTAAACATTTTAATCGAATTGAATGTTTTGACATTCTATTTGACTTAAATTCAAATGCAAAAAGAAATTTGTGCACACCCCTAGTTTGAATGTTTCTCGAAAGCATAGGCTTTCCTTCGAGACAGTGTGTGTGTAAATCAAAGAATTGTGTAATATTGCAGAGCAAATCTTAAAATCTCATTCCTCCCCCCTCCCTCTTTGAACCCCATGGGCTTTGTGTGAGCTCAGCCAACCAAGTGGAACAACAGACATAATCCTCACTCAACCAGGTGATTTTTGCCTATTGACTATCAGAGTACTCACAATGTGTCATATGACACTTCCTCAGGTTTCCAGTGACATTCAGACATTTCCAAAAATGTCATGACTAACTTTGGGCAACGATTTACAGGCACTAAAAAGATTTTTAGAGAAAACATTTAGTTTTGAGGGAAGGCAGGGGAAAGAGGCTTGGGGTGAATCCCACTGAAAGTCCAAAGTCAAAATACTTTCATTGCTCTGGTTAGCATGTTAGCTTACTTAGCTGGCAAATCCAGTTTCCTTCTGTCTTTCTCAAACACTACTTGGGCTTTTTTTAAAAGGCTGTCACTGTTCTTTCATGGACTGCATGGCTGAGAGGTTTGGAAATGAAATTCAGAAACTTTCACCTCTAGGTCAATGGCTCTGTTCTGTCCCAGAACAATCCCGACAGCTCATTCTTAACTTATGTTCACTGGCTTATAATAATCTTTCTTTCCCTTCCAGTTCTTTGTGGCTACACATCCCAAACTTTGAGATTTTTTTTTAAAAAAATCATTTTCTCTTGTGAGACATGTTGAAAAATTTGGAATAAGTCCAGCTAAAGAATGTGGCTCATCTTTTATCACTGGTGCAACATTTTAGTTCTCTTTTGCCTCGGGAACCTTGTTAGAGACACCGGCCAGATAATGGTCTTTCAAGTAGCTGCCATTATCCTACAGCCCTTATCAGGAGTGATGCCCATGAACATTTCTTTTAATAAGTCCACACTACTCCATCTTTACATGAGAACACATTGTGCTCCCTCATACATGCACGGACCCCCGAGAAGGCGTGTCCTGGATATCATATCTCCATGTTTGGTAGCACAGCACACACATTGGAAAGTGCAACATCCACCTCAGGGACCTGAGAGTGAGGCTAAAACAACCCCACACCTTCCACCCAAGTATCTCACCATTTCACGAGGTGCCCACATTGTCAGACATGAAGACAGGGGAGCACCCATTCATGCAGGGAAAGCCTTTCACCATGGCTAAAGAGCCACAGCCACAGTTTGATTTCCTCCCGAGTAGGGATGTGCACAAATGGTTTTTTTGGCATTCAATTCGTAATGAATTGAATGTTAGAAAATTCGCATTCATTCAAATAGATCCCCTTTGAATGTGGTAGGATTCTATTCAATACCAATGTATTGGTACAAATTCATATGAAAATCTGATACGAATGCATAGGGATCCTGGATACATGTCCTATATGAACACATACTTATCGGATACGTATCCTATATCAAAGGTCTTCTTATGAAATCTTTCAGGTGCTGGTTACTAGAGGGAAGAATGTCATCAATGAAGATCATAAAAAAGGTAGGAGTTGCTGTTTTTTATTCATCCTGAGACCTTTGGGCATAGGGTAGGCTATACACAAACAAACAAACAATGTCATTTCCTCTCTGGGGACTGGCACTATGAGGGCATAGTGGTTGCTAAGAACAGCAGTGGAAAATGTTTGCTCAGCATTCTGGGAGGTAACCTGTGCTTCTTGCAAGGAGTCATTGGGTATTTTTCCACTGTCACTAAAAGTACCCATTAAGGGGTACGTAATGGCATTTTTGTACCCATTAATGGGTACTTAATGGGTACTTCTAGTGACAGTGGAAAAACACCCAATATCTTCTCCCATCAAAGTAGATTGTCAAACATCTAATAGAAAATTCAGCAGGAAAGCTTCTGATTGATGTTTGTGGCTGACAATTCTCTTATGTACCATGCCTGATGAGTGTTCCTTACTTTAAGTTCCTTACTGTTATACCAATGCTGGAAAGCTTCTTCAGCCTTTAGAAAAATGTAACTAGGGAAGGGGTGATATTTTTAATTATTTATTTCTTTTTATATGTCGTATTCTTATTGTAAGCCACCCTGGGACCATTTGGTGCAAGGTGGGATATAAATTTATTACTTACATACATACATACATACATACATACATACATACATACATACATACATACATACATACATACATACATACATAATACATACATACATACATACATACATACATTTATTCCCCTTTATTATTTCTTATCCACAGGTGATGAAAGGAAACAGAAAAAGCTTTCTAGTTGGCAGTCAGAAATATCTGTCTGTTCATTTACATTATTATAATCTTCACCATGTCAAATTTATCAACTGATGCTTTTTTGAATCAATGGTTGCTGGGTTTTCATTCTTCTTGTTTTTATAAGCATGATAGCTACATACATAGAGCAAAACAAATAAATTGTTCAAAGCTGCAAAGGTGTGAACAGAAATAATTTTGACTTCAAGACACCTTAGTTACTGGCTGCTCTGTCAAAGTCCATTTCTCAAATAGCAGCTATCTTATTAAGATCATCCTGAATATCTTCTGTCTTAAATGCAATAATGCTAATAGCCAATGATGATGATGATTGAGGAGGTAGATTATTATCATATCTCACAGTCATAACCTACTTTTGCCTGTGATCAGCGAACAATCTATGCTATATATATTTCACTATGACATTATTATTGATTGAAACAAGTGGTTCTGAACTGAATGCCCTTATGACATCCTTTAGAGACGTCATTAGGTTTTAAGCAGCCTTGGAGACTTTGCTGGATTGACTTAAATGGCTTTCTATCCTCTCTGTGGGTTACTAGATAATTGCCATCCTCCTGTTTCCAGGTGAATGCAAACAAAAATAAGGAACATTTAACATTAAAATCTTGCTGGCATTGCGTAATCCATTGAAAATGCCTTTCTCAATTTGTTAGCTTTGTCTGTTCCTCCTTTTACTATTCTTTTTCCAGTTGAATTTGAAGCCAAAGCTAAATGTGCTGCTTTTGTACAGGTATAACTCAGTACAGCCGTGTCGCCTTGAACGTGGTCTTGTTTGTCTTACAGCATGCTGGCCAGCTGTAGTAACACGGCAGCACACAGTGACAGTAATTTGCACTGATCTGCCCCCACTGATAGACCTGCTGCTACAAATAGCAATTGATTATTATGCTGTAGTGTTATTGACTGTTACTATGAACACGGGCTTTAATTCATTTCATTTCATTTTTCTTTTCTTCTCTCTTTTTCCCCTGTTTTTTCCTTTTTTTTTTTTAAACGAGCAGAGCACAGAGTGGTTTAGCTTGAATGTAGAAAATCATAGAATCATAGAATCATAGAATGGTAGAGTTGGAGGGGACCTCCTGGGTCATCGAGTCCAACCCCCTGCTCAAGGCAGGATCTCCTAAACCATCTCAGACAGATGGCCGTCCAGTCTCTGCTTGAAGACCTCCATCGAAGGGGAACCAACCACCTCCCGTGGCAGCCTGTTCCACTGGTTGATCACTCTTACTGTTAGAAATTTTTTCCTAACATCTAAACATCTAAAATGATGGTGGTGGTGGTGCGTGTCCCAGAATTGTTGGGGAGGGGGGACCAAGAGCAGTAAGATATCCCTTGCCAAAGAAGTGGCAGTGCACAAAGACCTTCATCAATGTTTTAATTAAAATGCAAGGGGGCAGTAAGTAGAACTAGGGATGTGCAAGAGTATTTGAAATATTCATTATTTGATCGAATTTGGCCAAATTCGGATATTCATTTTTTAAATATTCAGATAAATGCAAATATTTTGAATCATTTGCATGAAAGATTTGGACATTCGTATGTGTACGGATACGTATGCATTACATACGTATCTGTATGCATCTTATTTGTATCCGTACACATCTGTACAGATACGTATGGGATGAAAACAGGATGCGTATAGGATAAAAACAGGTTGCGTACGGATGTTGTCGACATTTGTATCATCAAATACATATCAAATGTTCATAAAAATAGATATAAATGTATTCCAATTGGTTTGAATTTTAATACATTTGTTTTATTCTCTATTTGTATGAATTCGGACATTTGGATATTCTATTTGAATCAAACTGAATTTCAAAAATTGCAGTCGTACATGGTCATTATTGATTAATGAACTCATCACAGTGCAACAGTATAAGATGCAACTCCTGGAACAAGAAGGTCAATTTATCAGGAAATGGGCACCTTTTATCATTCAGGCACAAATCGATCCCAGACTTCGACCATCTTCCTCTTTCTCGGTACCATTTTTGAAACAAAAAATATTGATGCTTTTTCCAGATTTTCCATTCTAGACTGTACTGGATAAATCTTGATTGAACTGTATGAACTATGCGATCCTCAGAAGTGTATATTTGGTTTATGTTATGGGTTTTTGAAGTTTGTTGTTATATATTAATAATAAAAAAGAAAATTGCATTCGTGCACATCCCTAAGTAGAAGTGGGATCACTGGATGACAAGCAACCCTCAAACAAGTTTGAGATACTATGGTCCTTTATAAATTACAATAATATTAAAAAAAAAAGAATTGGGGAGTATGTAACCAAATCTGTACTAAGGTTAATTCTGCACTGGCCTGTATAACAGACCAGCAAGCAAACTAGGAGCTTCTGCATACTGATGCAATCCGTATGCCCTAAATGACTTGGGCCCCAGATATCTAAAGGAGCGCCTTCTCCCATATCGACCTGCCCGTGTTTAAGATCTGGAGGGGAGGCCCTTCTCATTATCCCTCCGCCTTCAGTAGCCAAGCGGGTGGGCACCCGGGAGAGGGCCTTCTCGGTAGTGGCCCCCAGGCTGTGGAATGGTCTCCCCCTCGAGGTGCGTCAGGTCCCTTCTCTGTTTTTATTTAGGAAGGCAGTGAAGACGTACCTCTTCACACAGGCCTTTGGTTGAATATTCCCCATGCTTCCCCCACTGCACACTCTACTGTTTTTTAAACTGTTCTTGTATTTTTTTTTAATATTATCATTATGCTGGATTTTTAAACCTTGTTCTGGTTTTAATATTGTATTATACAGTTTTGACATGCGTATTTTTAAATGTTGTGAGCCACCCAGAGACCCTTGGGTATGGGGCGGGATATAAATAAATAAATAAATAAATAAATAAATAAATAAATAAATAAATAAATAAATAAATAAATAAATAAATAAATAAATAAATAAATAAATAAATCTAAGGGAGGGCACAGCCTCCAACAGCACCTGGATACAGAAAGAAGGCTCCTAGTTATCTTAGCCAATGCAGAATTGCCCTAAAATTCAACTCAAAGCTTTTTATAGTCTCTGGGTGCCCTACAGTTCCTGGGACAGTATTGTTTCATGTCCTGCCGCTTTCTTATTATAAGGGGTCTGAGCATTCATCTGTTGCATAGTTCATTTGTTTATGAGAAGCACACACTTAAGATTTGCGATTTTACGGCCAGAAAGGGTGTAAAATTTGGTGTAAGTTGGTGTACTGCCAAAATGGGTCCCTTTGGTATATTGATGTGTGTCCTTCTGTATGCCTCTCTGGATCAGTCTAGAGGTTCATGGGCCACAAGTAGAGGTATTAAAATAGGTCTACCATTACCCCAATTTGGGCAGAAATTTTGGCTGCCTTGACCAGTGTAGATGCAGCAGACTACCAGAGGGCAGGGATTTTCTAGTCTGCACTAGGGATGTGCACGAATGTTCTAAACATTCAAAATTCAATTGAATTTGATCGAATGTGGACATTTGAACTTGAATAGAATGTCTACACATTCAGATTTAAACATTCAAACAAATTTTGAGTGTTCTAGAACATTCATTCAAATGATTCAAAATATTCGAATGTACAGATATGTATGTACAGATACAAATGTACACATATGTATCTATAAGCATCTCATATGTATCTGTATGCATCTTGTACATATTTATATGCATTTGCATACAAAATGCATACAGATACGTATGGCACATATGATTGTTGTCGACATTTGTATCTTCAGATTCTAATCTAACATTCTAATGAATAGATTTGAATGTATTCAATTCGAATCAGATTTTCTTGCATTCAGATTCTAAACATTTGAATTGAATCAAATGTTTTGACATTCAATTCAAATCAAATGCAAATGCAAAACCCCCAACATTCGTGCACTTCCAATTTGTGGATGGTCTGACTATCTACACTTGAAATTAGTTCTTTTCTCCTTTTCCTCTGCTCTCTCAGATTTATTTTTCCTCATTTATTCAGTGTAACGCCTGCCACTCTCAAGTTCTTTTCTTAACTTTTTCTTCCCTCTTAACTCCTTCTCCTCTTCCATCCCTCTTTTCTGCTGATGATTTTGCTTCATTCCTCCATAACAAGATCTCTACACTCCAATTAGAGTTTCCGCCTTTGGTTTTATGTCTCTCTTAAACCTCCCATCAGCCTACTCCTTCTTCTGTTTTTTTCCCCATTTCCCCCAGCTGCAGGACTGGAGCATTCAGCTGCCAGTCACCGTGTGTTTCTGCCGGCATGCGGGGGAGGGGCTCCAGCACATCCATCCCCTCGCCTCTCCATATGGGGAAGCGTCCTGCTTCCAAATGGATTGAGGTGAGGGGACAGGTTGAAGACCTAATTTTCCAGGTTTTCACGAAGAATGGATTTTTTAGTGGCAAGACCCTATTGAGAATGGATCTCGCAAGCTGCTGTGCAGAGGTGGCTGCCTGGAAGGGTCCCTCATCCATCCTCCAGTGCAGAAGGTAAGTCTTGTATATGTCTTGTATGTGTTTTTAATGTGTTTTTAGCGGCAGTGCAGAAACACCTTCAGGTTTCCCTTCTTGGTCCTTTGCTTTTTTCTCTTTACACTTCTTCTCTTGGTCAGCTACGCAGTTCACATGGATTTCAATACCAACTCTACACTGACGACACCCAGATCTATCTGTCCATTCCTGATCTGTCCTCTGGTGTAGCCAATTGTAGTTCTTCTTGCTTCAAAGCTGTCTCTAATTGGATGTGTGATCATCATCTTAAACAGAACATGTCCAAACTCCAACTTTTAATCTTTCCTCCATCCTCTGCCTCCTTCTCTCCTTCACTCTCAGACTTCTCCATCAAAGTCAACAATCTTCTTATCTTTCCCATTTCCCAAGTGCATAATCTTCGGTTTCTGTTTGATTCTTCTTTATCCTTCTGGCCATAGATCTACTCATTGGCAAAGTCCTGCTATGTCTTCCTGTACAATATCTCCAAGATTTGGCCTTTTCTCTCTTCCCTTTCTGCCAAGACTCTCATTCACACCTCAGTTATCTCCAGGCTTGACTACTGTAATCATCTTCTAATCAGCCTCCCTCTCTCCCATCTCCAACCTTTAATCTCCACACAATACTTGGTGGCTAGACTTACTATTTTTCAATCTAGTCACTTCTCTCATATTTATCCTCTTTTAAAATCCTTGCACTGGCTTCCCCTTTCATACCGTATTCAATTTAAACTTTTAATTCTAACCTTCAAAGCCCTTTATTCTCTTTATGTCTCTTTATGTCTCTTTCCTAATATCCATCCACATTCCTTCCCATGTACTGTGATCTTCCCAATCCTGTTGCCTTTCTTTACCCATGGTCCCCTCTGCCTGGTCTCGTCTCCGCTCCTTTTCTCTCATTGCTCCCTATTTATGGAATCATCTTCCCATTCACCTCCACTCCTTAACCTCCTTACAAGCTTTTAAATCACAATTAAAAACTTTCTTATATTCGATGGCCTTCAGCCCTTGTAACTGAAGTTCCTTTTTCACTTGTTTTAATTCCTAATATGCCCATTGTGATATTATGTGTTGTTTTACCCTTGTTATTTTAGCAATTTTAATTTTGCTTACTTGTCCTTTTTGCTCTATTGTCTTTTTAAATTTTTGCAGCTTGTTCAGTGCCATGTACATCTATAGCACTTGATAAATATGCTTTATAATCATCATCATCATTATCATCCCTAGTCTGCACCAGAGTGCAAAAGAGAGAGCTCTAGAAGAGGCTAGGCCTTGCACTGGATCAGTCTAGGGATGCCTCCAGACTGCTTTAATACTGTGCATTCTCTGTGCAGCTACTTCCTGTCATCAGGCAGGATAAATGCAAGCCGCCGCAGAGGGGCTTCCCATTGTTCAGACAGGAAAATTGTTCATCTGCAATATCTGCAGAGCATGCAAGGGAAAGCATGAAGTAAAAAGCACAGCAGCATCACAGCATTAAAGCTGTCTGGAGGCAGTCCCTGTGTAAGTGTGGAAAAGACATATGTCTTTCAGCATCTGATCTTTAGGAGCATACTACCTCCAGTTCCCAGCATCAGTCACACTGCCATCATGGATAATAGCCATTGATAGCCCTGCTCCATATAAGAGGGGTGTGGCTGGTCAAATACTTTACAAATAATTCAAATGAACGTTTCTTTGGCACATTCCTACAGGGTTTCCCATGGCAAACCTACATACAGGAGACTGAGCTTTTAATGAGTTTTTAATTAATTTTAGTTGAAATAGATATTTCTTGGAACAAGCAAGAGGATAGACATGGTTAATATAAGCTGTTTAAAAACCATGCAGCAGATTGTAGCCATATATAGTAATAGACTGAAAGATACATTGTAGAATATTGCAAGGATACATATTTAGAACATCTCCATCTGAAATCAATGTGATAGCCCTCATTAAGTGCTGGCAGCTATTTGTGGTCATTGGAGGTCTCACACCCACAAATAAATTCTCGGTGATGTGGTTTAAATAAGAAGGCAACTTTATTGCTCTTTATTTTGGGAGTCAGGCTTTCCCATTTGAGAAATTTCCCTCCACACAATCTTCTTTAACAATCCAGTAAAAACTGCTTGATTTTCCAAGCCTCTGCTGGATCCTAATATATGGACTGTTCTAACACTTCTGCTGTTTTTCCCCCCTATGGAACTTTAAAAACAATTGGAACTTGATTGTTGATGCATTAGTTTGAATTTTTATACAGTCCTTGACATGTCTGCAATAAAGGCATAGGACTTAAACAGTGTGAACCCTGGAATATTTTATAGATATTAAAGAGCCCAAGGGACAGCTATGGGGACAAAGACTGTATTCAGTCATTAACAAACAGAACACCTCAGAGGTGTTTCATAGAGACGGTGTGTGGCCCTCATAATCCCAAGCCTTCCCTAACCCACCTTTTCTAGCACAGAACATTTATGGACAAGGGGGACACAGAATGGTGTGTAAACAATCCCACCTTGACACCTTCTCTGAACTGCGTCAGAGTCACCTCACAGATTCTCCCTCCCTCCTGTGTCTGATTACAGCCAAATATATGCATTTCTCTTTTTCTTATAGTGGCTCAATAGGTGACCAAGCTGGGACCCATTCAATTGCTGGCTCATAGTGTGAAAAAGTCTTCAGCGTTGTATGGGACTCCTTAGGAAACCTGCCCTGGTTAGCCTATCAGAAAGCTTAATCCTGTACAGTATTTTAATCAGAGAGAAAATAAATTTGAAAAATTGGTACGAATCTCCAATTTCTTTTTTATTATTGAGCGTTAGAGTAGGCTGCCATTTAAGCCCTATGCTCTGTATAAGAGGTGACAGGATCTGTTTCACTGTTTTGATGTAGACTGTAAGTACAGATTTGTGGGCACATTATTCCTTCTGATGGCTTGACTGCATTTTTAATCTGCAGCTTGATAGTCCCTAGAGTCCGCTTCACATGGGTGCAGAAACTCCGTTCAGATAATTATCCTTTCTTTCCAAGTGGATGATGAGACCAAGAATCCCATGTTTAGCTGAGATTTGGCTACTTAATGCTCATCACCTGAAAGACAAGCCACACAGGTAAATCTCATACTGTCTTTCTGCCCATCAAAAGTGGATTTTTCAGGATATCTCTGAAGTTTAATACCCAAGGGGCATTACAGTTAGGAGGAAAAAATGGTAATTCTGTGTATAAAATGTGATTTACACTTAATAGGCTTTATGAGTACAACTCCTAACATTACACTTTTCATGCTAATCTAGTACATTTAAGTTCTTTAAAATTGGCATCTAGAATTATGAAGGCCACAATTCATGTTAACAGTTCAACCTTATTTAATGTTTACCTCCAGCAAAAGGAAGAGCAGAGTAAAAGCACACATGTGCATAAACTGCCAAAGCAATTCAGCTGAGATAAATTAATTTGAAGGACAGCAGCTAGATTTTAACTAGCTTGACATTCTCTTTGTATTTGGATTTTCACTGGAATCAATTCAAAGGATATAGAGCCATTTGTTTCCCAGAATCCACAGGTTTGAGAGGGCTCTGCCAACAAAGGTAAGGCTCTGCCAAGGCACAGACAATTCTGCCCTAGATATGAAGTTATGATTGTCATATTATTATTGGAATCAAGGCTGGATGTGGAGAATTATGATAATGAAATATGAGATTTTGTACCAGGCCATATAAAAAGATCTCAAATATTAAAAAAAACAAAAGCATCTACTCTAACTGTAAAGGAGTCAAAGATTGCAAAATAGATGTGATTGAATCTGCATCAGTGCAGGAAGAAGACTGGTCACTGTTTAGAGAATTCTATACCATAAACAAGGTAGAAAATAGGGGCTATCTGGCCACAAAAACCAACCTTTCATTTACAGTAAATATGAGGGAGATCTTTATGACAAATGCTAGAGAGAATTGATGAGTTTCAGATTAAATTGTTGTTTAATTTGATTTGGGTTACTATCAGAAATGGAGGGCACCTATTACGCCTCCATCATGCCTTTGTGATGGCATGCCTCACAGACATAATCCCATCAACAACAGTCTTGGAGTGTAGACTTAAGGCCATGTCAGCCCAAGAAGAAGGTAAGCTGTATGAGGCAGGTGAACAGGATGCCCTTCCAGTAAGGATAAAAGATGGATTGGCAAGATTTCAGACATACCTACCGACAGAACCTCAAGCATCATAATGAGGGTGGGGGGTTTCTTATTTTGAGAATTTTGAACATATGAGATTGGAAATGTTTTTGTTGGATTTATGGATGTAACTTTATGGACTACTAAAAAAATGTTTAAATGCAAAAAAAAGAAAAAGAGGAGGAGGAAAACCCATATTTGGAAAACAGTCTTTGCAAGCATGACATCATCTGTTCCTCATCTCTCTAGACGGAGGGTCAAACCCTTCAATGCCCCTTCTAGACAGCCTAAGAAGGAAAAAGTGATCAACAAAGTTTGCCTCTGAGACAGAGGAAATAGCAAGTGAAACACTGACAACCCTGGATCTGTAGATTGGTGCATTGCGGGTCAAGGCTCTTATTATTGACCCAGGACAGCCAGTATAGTTTAGACCTCTATCATCAATGTCTACTTTATGGGAACTGTATCTGTGTGCATTGATCTAATGTTGCTCTTGGGCAACAGAGACGTGGGTTAAATGCCAGAGCTACAGAGCCAGAGGCAGAGAACAAGTTGAGCGACCAGAGACTGGAAACAGTGGGGCAAGGCAATTTGGAGGACAACAAAGACTTTATAGGGCTGAATCAGAAACCAAAGTCCACATGCAAGCCAGATATCAAAAATTCAGGAGAAAGTCTACTAGTAAAAATGAAAAATGGGAAAGTTGAGAAGTTGCTCATAGTCCAAAGTGAAGGTCAGAAAATCTAAAAGAAGTAAAGTCACTGCTGAGGGTGCAGGAAAGAAATGCTGGGGATCAAAAGCCAATTCCAAAATAGGAAAAAAAAAAGTCAGAAAACCAAAGGTCCAAGAGGCAAGAAACTCAGAACTATATATCCAAGAGTAGCTTCCAAGCCTGCTATCCCCCTGCCCTTAGACCACTAGAAGGAGCCATTGGCCAGGTAACAAACCAGCTGAAGTGAGGCTATCCCTGACACATGCATGTTTCACCAGATTTCTATGCCCTCAAAGAATGTGTCTATGGCTCCACTTATACAGCAAAAGGCATCTGTGGGGAAGAAACTCTTTTATCCTGGCCCAGCTTTAGGCAGCCCACACATATCCTTGTTTTGATTGTTGCCAGGCTACATTTATAACAGCCGAACCTGCACACATAGATCAACATAGGCCTCTGGGTGCATACACAGCAGCTTCTTCAATTATTGCGGAGGACTAAGGTGGTAGATGAATGAAATGAAAATGGCCATCCTAGGAACATATGAAAGGCATCTTTATTTTGTAATGGGGAAGCCTACTGCTCTGAAGCAAATCTGTTGCCATTCCAAGGCCCTTTCTGCCTTGGGATTACAGTAATCCAAAACATTCCAAAATATCAAGACATACTGAAGATATGCCTTCATTGTCCAGACTACCAGCAGACCCATTTTGGCAGCAGACCAAACTAGTACATTGCCAAAATGGGTTCCCTGGTGGCTCTAAGGCTTGGAACTTTCATTTCTAGCTTTTCAAACACTCAAACCTTGCATGAACTTCAGGACCAGACCAGGGACTGCTTCAAACCTGCACCATCATGAAGACAGTGCTGTCCCAGACCACACCTTGTTGGTCCAGACCCACTGGTTCAGACCACAGAGATGTGAGTACAGAAAGGCTCCAAGCCTCTGAACCCCCACACTTTCCCTTCTTCTTTCCATGTTAACAGAAACAGCAGCTACATGCAAATCAAGATACTATTGCTTCTGTAGTTTAGTGGTTAGGAAGCCAGACTCTTACCTGGGAATACTGGGTTTGATTCTGCACTCCTCCATGAAGCCAGATGGGTGTCCTTGGGCTAGTCACAGCTCTCTTGTGAGCTCTCTCAGTCCCACCCACCTCACAAGGTGTCCTGTTGTGGGAAGAAGAATAGAAAGCTTTGTTAGCCACTTTGAGTCCCCTTAAATGGGTGAGAAAAATGGGGTAGAAAAACCAAATATCTAAAGGAATGCCTTCTCCTATATTGATCTGCCCGTGCCTTAAGTTCTTGAGGGGATGTCCTCCTTGTTGTCCCACCACCTTCAGCAGTGAAGTGTGTGGGCATCCAGGAGAGAGCCTTCTCAGTAATGGCCCCCAAGCTATGGAATAGTCTCCCCCTGGAGGTGTGTCAGGCTCTTTCTCTGATTATGTTCAGGAAGGCGGTGAAAATGCACCTCTTCACTCAGGCCTTCAGCTAAATATTGGTTATGTTTTCCCCACCGCAAACACTACTGTTTTAACTGATATTGTGTTGTTTTTAACATGTTGGATATTAAATGTTGTGATGGTTATTATTATTTTAATATAGGGTTTTTTTTGTTTGTTTTTTAATATGCTGGATTTTAAGGTTATTAACCGCTCTGAGACCTTCAGGTATAGGGCGAGGTAGAAATATAAATAATAATTAAAAAATTAAAAAAGTTCTTCTTCTATATGGTGCTCCCTTTAGGCTCTTTTCCTTCTTCCTTTTTGTCTTGTCCTATTTTGACAAAGGATAGAGGTTTAGTCATAGCAACCAATATAATTCATGGGCAAAAATTGAGATCAGCAATCAACACTTTTATCCCTAGAATTTTATGAGGTGTGAATTCATGGCTTCATCCTTGACATGACTCCTCATTCATTGTAGGAGGAAGTAGTAGAACTACAGATACCAAAGTATACAGAGGCCTCAATAATCTGTATAGGTATCAACTCTTCAAGACTCCAGGGTATGATGAAGATGGGCCTCTCTGTCCCTTTCTGCACTGAGGTGCAGTAGATAAGATCAGTAGATCCAGATTCACCTGATCTATTGTTCCAGATCATGGGGAGGCATGGGCTGGATCAGCATAGTCTGCACTGACACCACTAATCTCGGTCAGTCCTCCCAAGGCTGTGCAGCTTGCATGAGCTTTGCAGATGCCTCCCCCGGCAACGACTAGAAGTGACAGATCTCGGGGTGTGGGCAGGTGATTGTCAGAAGCATGCTATGGTGTGCTGCTAAATAACAGTTCCTGATACTTTGGAATCACAGAGGTGTACTCTCTGCACGCCTCCATGATCTGGACTTGGATTACAGGCTTTAGGCCAGATTGTAAGCCTCATATATCAGGGGGGGGAAACCCTAAACATGCATTCTCATCCCACTAAAATTGTACGGTTCCCACAGTAAGAAATGTAAAACGTTTCAAATGAACAAACCGGTGCGAGACCTGTTGAAATGAGTGTTAACATTTACAACTCTTTGGGGTGATTTAACATGTGGAAAGTGTGTTAAGCCAACCTGATGTGGGGACTGCGAGGATCAAAACCATTTTGAAACCGTTTTAAGCTTGTAATGGGAATTCACCCAGGGTGTCTGGTGCTTAAATGGGTAAGAAAAGCAGGGGAAAGCTTCTTCTTCTTCCTCTTCCTCTTCCTCCTTCTTCAATAAATCTGGAACAAGGGCCTGTCGGTCCAAATCTGCCTCTGTTGCATGCAGGATAAGCTTTAGATTAAGAACATAAGAACATAAGAGAAGCCTTGCTGGATCAGGCCACAGCCCATCTAGTCCAGCATCCCGTCGCACACAGTGGCCCACCAAATGCTCATGGGCATCTCAAGCAGAGACAAGGACAAACCTTCTCCTGCTCTCGAGTCCCAGCAGATGGCCTTAGAAGCGCCCCAGTTCCTCCCCCCCCCCTCAGCCTGAAGGATGCACCTAGGCATTTGTTCTAGTAGGCATTGATACATCTGTCATCCATAAATTTGTCTAACCCTACCTTAAAGCCATCCAGACTGGTAGCTGTCACCACCTCTTCCGGCAGCACATTCCATAAGATTATGCGATGACATCACTTCAGAGATGCTTCAAGCACTTTTATTATATACGCAGTGAACACACAGCTATTTACCATGCCCTTTCACCTCAAGAAAGACCGTCTGCATACAAATAATCTCATCTGTCTTAATCTTACTATTGCAATGATTTCAGAAAGTTAAATGTATTTCTGTGTTGTTTTTCAGTTATATAATTCTCCCAGATACTATTTGATACAGGATGGGAAATAAATACAAATTGCTGATCAACCGTCTTCTTCTCTATCCCCCCCCCATCAAACCACCAGCAAAGACAAGCAACCTGGTTTAGAAATTTGGATTATGTAAAAATAGAAAGTCATAGAAAGGATACTTACAAGGCAACAGTCTCAAAGACAAGTATTATACCCTCTCATAATCTACTACAGTAAATTTCCTATCAGTCCCAAGGAAGAACATTTTTGTGCTATTAGGTTTCAAAGGGATGGATATTGGTTTTAGAATGTGGAGAGGTATGCAAGATGTCTGAGGAAGGGAAGGCATTCTTCAGATTCACCAACAACGGGTGTGCAGTTTCAAAAGCTGAACGGAGAGAACTGGGGAAATGAAAATTACAGGTATTACTCGTTTTGCAAGCATGCAGTAGATCAAATTAATACTTAAGCAGCCATGTATTTATCAATTAGCATTATTTTTCTTTCTCTGTCTGACTCTCTTTATTGTTGTAACTCCATCAAATAGTCATTTGCTCTTGTATGGTAGTAATCTCTTCAAATTCTCCACTTTCATCTGGATCACTGTATGCTATTTGTTGTTCTGCTAAATCCTTATTACAAAGACCTAGGAGTTCTACAGGCCTGATGAATAATTAGGAATGTTTTATCCCTAAGCTTCAAAAGGGTGCTAGAAATAATTATAAGCAAACATTTTATGTAGCATTCTATATCAGCCCAATCCCTGCTTTATATTGTTTGTACTGCAGTTTGGGGGAAGGGAAGAGAGGGAAAACGAGCAAGATTGTGGTTCCAACTCTGTCAGCAGAAAAGAGGCAGATGTTCAAGCTGTTTTCATTTTTGTCTTCTCTCTTGATTCCCCTTCCTAGGAAGCTTGTGGGATGCTCCGTTCACCTGCCACTCATTGCTGCTCAAACCTGTAATTTCACAAGGACACAATTAATTACTGATCCATCCAAATGAACTTTGCATTCCTTTTGGTAATGTTTACCATCCTTATTTCCTTTCCTGCCTTCAGCAAAGAACAGAAATAATATAAGGTTATGTGGGAGCTGTAAAAGGATACGTGGTCTCAAAAGCAAATCCTATCCAAGGCAAGGAGAATTTGTGTTATTTTCAGGAGCATTATGGTCTGGAGCTTGTTTGCACTAAAGTGATCAGGAAGGCCCACCATGCTCTAAGATGGAGTATCTGCATACTGCAGTGCTGTCTCCATCTCAGAGCAGCCCAGAATTGTCCTGATCATCAATAGCTGTGGAGCAGTAAAAACCATTGCACAGATTAACTGAGAGAGCCTAGGACCCACTTGCCAATCTTTGGATGCAATGTTCACATTACTGCACATACAAATGGTGCATGGGGGCTGGGGAGCCGGGGCTTCTTCAAGCAGTGCAAGAAGTTCACCAAGGGGGACGCTTTCTCTGTGCCCGTGGACCCCCAAGCCCTACTGCTGTGCTGCCACCAATAGCAAAAGAATGTCCCCGATTGTAAGCTTGGTCTTCACGACAACCACTGGGTGCTCACCTGCCACAGCTTTAACCATGCTCTTCACCATGGCAGTGCATGAGAGAAGCTGGGCTCTGGATGGAAGGTGAGCGGGAAGAAGGGTCCTGCCTGGTCGGCTCCCCTTAAGGAAGGTGAAAGAGGGGGAAGGAGAAGAGTTTACTGAAGGTGGTATTTTCCCTTCTCCCTTCTACAGGGCTATGAAGCTGCACATACTTTAAAATCACAAGATCCTTTACTTTTTAGAGGACTTTAGTGCTCACTCACTTGCTCATCCTGGCCACCAGCTGTGCTCCTTCCCTCAGCTTTAATGCAAGTCAGCTGAAAACCCCCTGTTGAAATGGGTTTATTTTCCCTGGAAAATGTGGGGGGAAAGAACTCGCATAGGAACAGGGGGCTAAAATCTGGAATGGATTTGGATTATTGGGGGATTTAATGGAAACCCTCAAATCCAAATCCATTCTGGATTTTAGTCCCTATGGGAACGTGCCCAACATGTTTAAAATGATTATCTATACTGGGAGGGGAATAATCATCTCAACCAAAGGCCAGAATAAAGAGGTGTGTTGTTGACTTTCGTATGTGTAAATTCAGTACAAAATATGAACAAATAGATTCAAATTTATTCAATTCAAATCGAATGTGAATACATTTGAAATTTAAAGATTTGAATTGAATTGAATTTTCGGACATTCGATTTGAATCAAATCAAATCCCAAAAATTGCATTTGTCCACACGCCTAGTGTGCAGGCACTGGTCCAGGAGCAAGCTATTTACTCGTGGTAAGCTATTATCAGTCTACTGCTTAATGTTTTGGGGGACCCTGTATGGTGACTTTTGGTGAATTGCTGCAGCTGTTCAGTGCAGACAGGCCTGACTAGTGAGTGGACTGCCCCCACATAAGGTAAGTGAGAACAGGCTCAAAGTGTGATGAAAGGTACTACAAAGTAAAATCCCCAGGGGTTTCTTTGGACCTGTTTGTGTTTTAAAATGTGAGCCAAAATAATGGATGGCCATACTTCTATCACGGTGATATAATCGTTCCTAGAATTATCCTCCTGCTGCTTTCAAATGAGTTTTCACATGTGGAGTTTCTCCTCAAAAGCTTTCTGTGATGCTCCTTTTATTTCCACCCCTTCTCCTTTAATCCACTTCAGTATCTTCCCTATCCTGGCCAGAAGTGGGATCGGAACACTAGCTGCCACAAGCTTTTAAGCTGTTTTTGAAATGTTTTTTAATTCACATTGATGCAGCCTCATATTCTAGCTGAACGGTGTGTCGCCAAACAGTCCTAATTTGTAATTTGTTGCATGTAACAGTGTCTGCATATTTGCAAGGGACACCTCCCAAAAACACGTAGAAAACATTGTTTCCAAAATTCCCTCAGTCAGTTTTTTGTATTCGTTTTTTATTTTCCCATCCTTCTCTTTCTCATGTATTTTTTCCCTGTGAAATGTAGATTGCTTACAGGTAATATAATTGTAGAGTGTAGGTTGCATGATCCAAGATTATGCTGATTACAGTTATCAGCAGCAGCAATTTAAACTCTCTGCAAATAAATGCCCAAAGATACTACTGTTCGAAATAAAGATGACCTATTCACAACACAAGAGTTGATGGTAATCAAACTTTTAAAAATCACCTTTTGTGCATAATTTCTTCTGAATATAGTCCTGCCATTACAGGCAGATGAATGAGTGAATGGGATATATTTTAAATATTTTTAAGTGTTTCCCGTTTAATCATATACTGTGTGACCCACTCTGAGACATTTGGTTGAAGGGTGGGAAAACAATGAGATGATGATGATTAGATAGATAGATAGATAGATAGATAGACAGACAGACAGACAGACAGACAGACAGACAGACAGAGATTAAAGGGCTCATGATTTGGAGTATGGTTTAATAGCAGCACAGGCAGCGTAAATAACTTGGCCTATTTAAGTTTTATCTTGTTCACTTTGTGTTGCTCAGCTCATGTACAGGAAATGGACTGTATTTAATATTGATGGCTCCGTGTGTGTCATTTAATCGTCGCTATTGATTGGATTTCATCAGAGTGTTGGGTACGGACAGAAGCTTTGATTATACTGTAAGGATTCTTTGCAGTTCTCTGTTACTCAACACCATATCAATGTACCTTGTGGTGTGATATCACTTTCACAATCAATACCTGGAAAGAAAATAAAAGAGGCCTGCGGGAAAGGAGAAAGAAAATCTGCCTTTCAGTCCTTTTTTGCACATAGATTAAACTTTTCCAATTGAAAGGGGTTCATTGTGCATTTTAATATAAGTGCAAGAACGCGATGGCGCGTAAGAGGTAGGCTGAGAAAGGTCTCCATGGATTTTTCGCACAATTCAAAATCATTTTTATTTAGAAAAGCCAAGCTATTTATTTCTAGCTACCCTTTATAACAGAATTATTAAAATCACCTCCATTATACTTACTCAAACTGTTTTGTTCAGTTTGTAAGTACAGTAACAGGAGACACCGTCTGGGACTTGAGCGCTTTAATCTCTATTTCCTTTGTCTTAACCCCTTCGGGTTTATTTTTTCTTGCAGTCCAAGTGTTGTTCTTGACTAAGGCTGCATTTCCAGGTAATAAAAAGTATCTTGACAACACCTTGATCTTCTAGCATCTGCACATTAATGCCTCTAATCCACATTAAAGAAAAAGCACTTTTAAGGGTTTTTAATGTGGATTAGGGGTGAGACAGAAGCACTAATGTCTGCACGTTACTATCTCTAAACTGCTTTCAAACCACCTTTTTGCATGTATGTGAATGCAGCTTAAAAGTGAATGCCGATAAAGGGCCTTTTCCCACTAGGACTTAGAACCCTTCAAAGACCCTATTAGGAACCCGATTAGTACCTGATTTGTACCAATTGGGAAGGCCTTGTCCTCACCTGGACCCCATTGAAGGCCCCATCTGCAAGGCCCTGACCCCACGAGGGCAGGAAAAATCTGGATTTCATAGGTCCTTCAGGCCCTTAAATCTGGATTTCGTGTGGACCTGATTAAAGGGGTCTTCAGGCATCTTCAAGATCCGAATCTCCAGGAACACCCCATCTCAAAGATCTGGATCTTGAAGATCTGGATCTTTGACTGTGCACGGAAAAGGGGGGTAAACAGCCTCTCAAAGTACCATTTGTTGGAAGGACCATATAATCTCAAGATGGTGTACAGAATAATTTGTCTACTGCTGTTTTATTCTCACTGCTGTGCTTCCGCAAGTCTCACCCCTTCCAGACTTGCAGAATAAATTGGCAGTTATAGGAAAAATCACAGCTTACCTGCTGTGAAGCGATGACCCGCTGTCCAGACTGAAGGCAGCCTCCATAGCTTCCTCATTGGAAGCTGCAAGAGTTGAGTTGGGTTGCGTGGTGACATGGGATGAGGCAGCCAATTGTATTTCAGCTGCCCTTCCTGCTCTTGTCGCCTCTTCTCACTGTCCTGCCCAGACTGGCAGGAAAATTTGAATTAACCTTATCCTGCATAGTGACTGTTCTCTTAGCCGCATTAAGGGTGCCTTTGCTGCCACCGCTGCTGGCCTTGACAACAGCCCTGCCAGGTAGGCTGGGTGAGGGGCAGCTAGCAGCACAGGCTTTACGGGAACCCAGGGGCCATCGGGTGGCCTCCTCTTCCTGCTCCTTCTCACCGTGGCGGGAGACTGCAAAACTGAAGCTGGGCAGGTGGACGGGTGGCTCCATGCTCAAACAGGGCCTTCGTCATCCTGCCGCCTCTGCCTCCTCAACCTGCCCACCCAGCCTTTGCCTCGGAGGCACCAGGGCTGCTGCTGCATGTGTGATCCAAGGTTTCCCACTGCCACCCTCATGTTTCCCCCCCACCCTCGTCGTTTTCCCTCCCTTGGGCCGTGGCCCTAGCCCCAACTGCGGCTACTGGCTGCGGCGAGGATGGGCCTTCCCCTTCAGCATCTCTGTCCATGGAGAGCATGGCACCTGAGGTGAGGGCCCAGGCTAAGCCGTGTGTGCATGTGAGGGGAGGGCAATGTTGCTGCTGCTCCTACTGGTCTGTCTGATTTTCAGTTGACTAACTTAAGACTACATTTGGATTGCCTCCAGGCTGGAGAAGCAAGCAGGATGCAGGGAGTCGAGAGCAGGTCATGGTTTTGCTTTTTCTTGTGTTTGAGAATGCTCAGAAGCAACTGGTGGGCCACTGTTTGAGGTAAGATGCTAGACTAGATTTTGCCCTCTACAACCCTAAACTGCAAGTTTATTTTTAGCATGTTATGTGTGTTTGTATCCTTTGACGTCTGTCTCCTTTTTATGGATAAAGTGTATCAACGGCTACTTGAATGGATGCCTAGGTACATCTTTCAGGCTGGTTGGAAAGGAAGATGCCTCTGAGGCCATTTGCTGGGATTCAAGAGCAGGAGAAGGTTTGCTTTTGTATCTGCTTGAGGTGCCCAGAAGCAATTGGCTGGCCACTGTGTGAGACAGGATGCTGGACAAGATGGGCTGTGGCCTGATCCACCAGGCCTGCTCTTATGTCCTTATTGTTGTTTTGTGATTCTTTCACTAGCAATTTTTCTGCTGCGAATCCTATGGCACTTAGATAAGCCAATATGTGAGTGTGGACATGCATGCAGAAAAAGCAGGCTTATATTGTTATTCATTCCGTGAGTTAAGTTCCATGCATAAATTAATTTCTTTATCTGGTTCTGTATCTTTCTGGCACTGGACCCTGCCCCTGTGACCTCAGCACCCCCACCCTGTGACCTCAGCATCCCCACCCCTGTGACCCCACCCCTGTGAACACCCAGCCCTGCAGTCCACCAGCTGCCACTGGAGCTAGTACAGGCAGAGTAGGGAGGTAGGAGGGATAGAGGAGTGAACCTAGGGCAGAGGGAGACAGGATGAGCAAGGAAGCAGGGAAAATCATGAGATGGAACTAGTATGGTAGGTTCTCACAAGCCAGGAAACTCAACTATACATGGTGTAACAATTAGTTCCTTTCCTTGTTTTGATTCTTTCAGGACTTGGCTTCATCCAGGTGATTGCTGGCTCTAGTATTTTTGGAAAGGAAGATAAATTTCTCCTTATCCACTTTGTCCAAACCATTGATAATTTTATGCACTTTTGATCATGTCTCATCTTACTTACTGGACTAAAAAGACCCAAACACTGCAACTTTTCCTTGTAGGGAACTTCCTGCATGGACCATTCAAACCTGTTGTAAGCATCTCTAAGTGGTCTTTGACAATCAGCTAAAGCAACTCATTAAAAACACAAACACATCTACCAGACTTCGAAAAGCGTAAACACAAAATTATTTTACGCGCTGAAGGATTTTTCCATAACAGACCATCCTGATCTCAAACACCAACACAGTCATTTGCTATTTCTGATAGATGCAAATTCCTAATAGTCCTAGAACAATATAGGAATATAAGCATTTCTTTGGATTATGGCTCTTTCTACCTAATCATTAGCAGTTGGTTTAGACAGCTTATAAATGTGCCAGTTAGTGCAAATTGTGATGTTAGTTCCTGCAGTCTGCATATCTCCTCCAGGAACTGGATGAAGTCCACAAACTCATTTGACACAAGTGACCCAATAGCTACCAGATGGCAACAATGTTCCGTAACTGCCAACCTGAGCCAGTTCCACACTGGCAACCTGCAGGTGAAGGACCCTGCTAATAATGCTGTGAACTCATCCTGGTCTACAATAAATGATTAAAAGGCTGTGAAATTTACTCTGCAGTCTTAGATCAGCTTTGTATAGTATCGCTCTAGTGAGTGATTTGATATTCTAGTTACATTGCAGGCACCATTAAAATTACAGTGCAACTTGGTTTCCTCGTTGCTGTTGTTGTTGTTCCTGGAACAAGAATATTTTAAAAGGAATCCTCTGACCGTCCTTTTTTTATATTTATATTTTTTGCTTTTGTTTTGCTCTTTTCTCTCTCAGCGGGTGAGCTGCTTTCTTTTGACTAGCAGCTTGAAATAACAAATGTCAAAGCTTGGAAACTGGTAATTTGGCAATTTTAGACAATCGCCTCATAACCATGTTTTAGTACACCTTTGAAGCCGTAGAAGTTCAAAGGCTTTGGAAAGAAGACTATTGCTTTGCCTGTTGCTCTAAGTCATTTGGAGTAATTGGCCTTGTCTGATGTACGTTTTGAACTGAGGAAGTAACGCTTTATTACCACAATCAGATACAGGTTTTTTTAAACTGAGGAAGTGGAAGTTTTCCTCACAGATGTAGATGTCTGCTTGATAAGGCAGAAAACAGACAGATGTGCCTCTATGCACTAGGGATGAGGTGTGGAGAAGGAACAAATACCAATGTTGAGAAAAGTCCAACACGAAATGTTGAAGTGTTTTTTTGGAAAATTTCCCAGGCAGGAATGTTCTTGCAAACAAACTTGTATTTAACAGAAAGAATTTATAAAAAACAAAAACAAAACAAGACAAAACAAAAAAACTTGTTTAACCTTTATAAACATACATGGTTTTAGCTATTTTTTTCTTTTCTGCTAGTCAATATACTTAAGAAAACATCTTAAACAGGCTGAGTGTGTTCTAGACTCCCTCTCCTCATATATATGTTCCTGTGCTAAACAGGCATTAAGGTAATAATCTCAGTTTATTTTAATCAACAGCTACCATCATCATAAAACAACTTTCAGCTGTATGCCCCTGAGAAAGAATATTGAACGTGAATCTTTGTGTTCAACATACATGGACATATAGGGCCCATTCTCACTTGCATGCAAGAGCATCTGCACTTCAAGGAGCCCTTTCTGAACCAGAAACAGCTCCTTCTGTGTAATAGGAGGGAGGGAGGGACGGAAATCATTTCCCTTAACTCTTCTTCCACGTGTTCCTCTATTTTCTTCTAAGTGGTCTGGTTTCTCTTCTGTCCCTGCATTCACCTGTAGTAGCCAAAAAGTAGCAGTAGTAGCAGTAGCAGTAGCAGTAGCAGTAGCAGTAGCAGTAGTAGTAGTAGTAGTAGTAGTAGTAGTAGTAGTAGTAGTAGAAGAAGAAGAAGAAGAAGAAGAAGAAGAAGAAGAAGAAGAAGAAGAAGAAGAAACAGCTCAAAAGTCCCCTTAAATGGATGAGAAAAGTCGGGTAGAAAAGCCAACTCTCTTCTGTGTGTGAAAAAGTAGATGGAGGATGAGGACGAGAGGAAGAGAATTATCTGCACATATGCTAGAGCAACATACTGTGGTGGTAGAGGTCTTTTGAGAGAGGAAATCTCACCCCCCCCCATCCCAAGAAAAGCACAGTTCCTCTTGCTGCCTCTCATTAGAAACACTTCCTTTGTTTTCTTTGCTGGAGAGACACATGCAAAGCAAAAGGACAGTGTGATGGGCAGGTTGCAGCATGAACATAAGTAGATAGAATGGTTGTGAGGGGAATTCCAGTCTCTCTTTCACACGTACACATATATACTCCCCTGTTTTTATCCCAAGGCAAAACTTTGCAGCCCATGCTCTGGAGTTGCATTTAAAAATAAATAGAAGTCTTTCAAGCTTTCCCCACAATCCCATCAAACTAATTTTCTTCTTTTTGTGTTGCAAACACTTCATTCACTGTTGGTCTTCAGGAGTAGTGATTAAGGCCAGGATGTGAAAGATGAATAATTTGCTGTCTGGGACCATTTTCACTGGACATGCAAAAATGGGCCATTTTCAAGGCTGTCTCAAGGCACTGGGCTCTGCACACCCATTAGACCAGGAACACCCGGGAAATGCCTTTAAATCAGGGACTAGGGATGTGCACAAATGGTGGGGCTTTTTTGGCATTCAATTTGTAACGAACTGAATGTTAGAAAATTCATATTCATTCAAATAGTTCCCCTTCAGATATGGTAGGATTCTATTCTATACGAATGTATTTGTATGAATTTGTACGAATATCCGATTTGAACGGATACATATCTGTTTGTACTGGATATGTATCTGTTTGTATCAGATACGTATCTGTTTGTATATATATCCAATGCATATCCCCAGTTTAATTAATACAAATGTTATTGTATGAATGTCGTAACATTTGATTCATGTATGAATGTCCAAATTTGTACATATCCGTATAAATAGTGAATGTTATGAATATTCATGCACATCCATAGCAGGAACCACGCCAATGTTAAGGGCCATGTGAGTAGAACAGCACCTCCCAAGGAACACCTTAACATGTGGCTGTAGGATCCTGTGGTGGCAGAAGGGGCAGTCTTAACAGCCCCACAGAAGCTACCTTATAGGGAAAGTGAAAAGCTCCACAATTAGAAGGCTCTCTTTAATTTCTCCAAACCATATTTGATCCATAGATGTTCAGAGAGATAAGCTTCTAGTTAGACTCTCCCTCCTCCACTTGTATGAGTACCCTACATGGTATCACTGTACCAAAGTTTTTCTATCTAGTATGACAGGCAAATTTTAATTGCAATTAAACATTCTTTAAAATCCAAATTACCAACTTGTCCAATTATTTTGTGAGTAGGGTGGAGTGGAGAACTATGGCTTATGAAACATCCTGAAAGACCTTAGCTGTCAGTGGTTGCTAGTTATGGTTATTATATTTGCCACTGAGAAGCGTTAGGAACCAACAGTGATGAAGACTTATGTTTCTCATGTCCTGCTTATAGCTTTAAGTCTAGTATCTCTTTTACTCTTAACTTTTCAGTTATACATACAGTATCTGATATTAAACCCATGCTCTTAAACCAAACAGGTCCACAAAGCTGTGACTTTTACAATTGCAACTTGTAGGATTCAGGCACCATCAGTGAGAAAACATGAGAATATGGCTGTGTCTCTATTTCCTGTTGGAGGCAACTCCACAGGCATCCAATTGGGGGAGACACAACCATTAACCAAGGAAAAAGATCCCTCCACATCTTCATTTTGAAGTGCAGAGACTGCACTTAGGAGGCATTCTGGTATGTGTAGATGGAATAGCTTGCTCGGGACGCCCTTGGGATCTTGAATAAAACACCAGAGCAGTTTGGTGGCTAACAGCAAGGAGAGAGATCCTTGCTATTTTCCTTAATAGGAAAAATGGTTTTATTAATAATCAGTATTTTAATAAAAAATGGTGCACTAGGCACAGTACCTAAACATAAGCAAAAACAGATTCCCAGTGGGGTAGCACAATGCTTACCCAGACAGGGGACAGTAACTTGGTACAGGAAGAAAGATATCCATAAGCATACCCTTTTAGCAATCTAAAGATATAGAGAAAAGGAAATAAAAATAGCCTATATCTAAGAATATCCTGTTCTGTCTAGTACAACTTGGTTCCTCACCCATGCGGATTTCACTTCAAAGCAGGGGCAGAGAACACATGTGGCAGCAGGAACTTGAGGACCATGTGACATGGGGAGTCCAGGTGGAGGAGGAGAAAAGAAAGGAAGAAGCTAGGTGGCCAGGCAGTTTTTATGTTCTGCTACTCTATCAAGAAGACTCCTCCCCAAATCCAACCCATGGGCGGAAGGGACCAATGGGGCTTAGGGGCGGCAACTTCTGAAGGTTCCATTCAGGTGAATGGAGGGGGGGCTGGAAATGGCAGGAGAAGAACAAAACGTAGATAGATGGAAGATTCTGTCTGGCTTCCCCTGCAGGCAATGATCTTAGTCAGATAGGAACAATAGCTCCTGATTTTGGGCTACATCAATCCTTTTAAGCATCCTAGGTAAAGATCTCCCCAGATAGTTAAGGTAAACAAAGGCTCCCTGGCCATCTCTTTTTCGTTTTGCGTAGAATCCTCCGGGCAGTAGCCAGACTGAGAGGATTATCCTTCTCCCTGGGCCAGTCATACGTAAACTCGTAGTACTGGCTGTGGGTGAGAAATCTCATGTTTCTCTTGTCTTTTAGGAAAATATCTTTATTGGGCCTGGCACAGAATCTTAATAATATTACCAAGTCTGCACATCCAGACTCTTGCCACATTGTCAATTATCACATTTACCATAAGACTTAAAAGGCAGCATTTGCCTAGCAGTGTATTATGCCTGGTTTTGCCATGGCTTCGGAGAGAAAGGAGGGTCTTTGGAGGGTACGCAGGCTACATTACGGTGGCTTGTTTGCAAGGTTCAAAATTGCACCCTTCAAACAAGATTCCTCTTATGGATGGGCCAGCATGTTTCCTGTGGTGTTGCCACTGAGAACAGAAGCTGTGGGTACCTCTGTTAGGTAAGTGGAGATGCTGTCTTAAGTAAACCCTTTTGATTACACTACCCACTGTCAGCAAGGAATTCTTTACTTTTTCTGTTTTCTTAAAATTATTTTGCGATTTGTATTCTTAAATTGTGAAAAAGAAATGGTGCGAGTATAGCTATTTCTATAACAGTGCAGTGTAAAGACATGTTTTAATATAACAAGAAGTCATGCAAACAAAGATTCAAGATGTGCCATTCTTTTTATATATGTCAAAAAAACACATTTTTCTTTTATGCCCCCCGCCCATTACATTCACTCAGGTTTGGCCAATACAGACTTGAATATAAGACAAAATCAAGTAGCAACATGCAGGTTTTCTTCAGCCTATCCTCCTCCCAAAAAAACACATTTTCATTTTATGTGGAAGTATATATATCTGGAAAAAGTGTGAGCATGAAAATTCTGAAATGGAGACTCTGGCTTGCATTCAGAGACCAGTTTGGAAACTCTTTTAGTGTGCATGACCATCAGCAAATGTCTATTAGTCTTTGCTAGTGACTGATAATATAAACGTTAACACTCTTCATCTTTTTAAACTAAATTCCTTGTTAGATATAGGTAACAAATCACCCATAGGGTGATTGGAAGGAAAAGTGTCATAAAGTGTAGCAAAACTAATATATCTTTCCAAAATAATTAAGTAATTAAAATAAATTCACAAGTCTTTACTGTGTGTTTAGTTCACAGAACTATGGAATTGGTTCAGCCTTCTACAGTTGCTACTAAAGAAGTTCACCTACCCATCGTGTAAGATATTCTTCATTCTGAGGTGATTCATTCATGGGACGATTTAGAACTCTATACCTATTGGTTCAGTTTGTCCTCTTCTGAAAACTGGTGAGCTTTGCCTTTGCCCTGAGGCCTTATTCACACAGACTTCTACTATTGCTGTGAAGATGAAATAAAGAGTAGCAGCTGTGTTGTGGAGACCCAAGTCACTAAAATGTAATAGTCTGTGATCGCATGTAACAAAAAAGCATCCCTGAAGCATCTTGCAGTCTCATTCCATCTCTAATCAATTTTTCTAGCCTACAAGATTTAGGAGGGGGAAAACTAACTTGTCAACAATTCAAGCTCACAACCATCTCTAAGAATTTCTTTCTTTTATTAATAAGATATTTCTTTTATTATTACTATTACTTAGACCCTTTATGCACTGGACAATTAGACTTGCCCAGGGTGTCTCATGAGTTGCTTGGTCTACATGGTGGATGTGTAAGTGGGAGGCCATGCCCCCAGTGGACCAGTCCAACAACTTCAGTCCAAGCAGGAGAGTAAGGGTTGGTACCAAAATGGCACTGTATTCCATTCCAATGGTAAACCTTTTCAAAATAGGTTTACAAGTGGACTACTTCAATATAATGATCCATTGGAGAGCATGTAGATGGCATGCCTCCATCATCTCGTATATCACATCCAGCCTCCTTTTAGCCAGGCATCTGGAAGCAGGGCTGGAAATCTGCCATTTCTGTGCACATGGTCAAGAAAGCCCCAAGCAACAACTTCAGACTCATTCCTGGCCTTCAAAGCTAGGCTGTTTGCAGTGCCACCCACCCCAACCTTTGGGGACAGGTTACCTAGCCCCATGCAATGGTGGAAAGGACCATACTTTCCCTGAAAAGAGATTTTCAGTGCCTCTCCTGTCCCAGGGTTCTTAAACCTTCTTGTCTTCTTTCTTGTTCACAGTCCAGCCCAAAAGGATCCCCCATTAATTTGTATCTGCAAACTATTCTTAGCAGTTTGCAAGTGAACAGTTGTAGTATTTTGAGATGATGATAAAACCACCCAGAGAATTAGAACTTGATGAATAACAGAAAATAAAGCAAAACAACAGGTGGAAAGCAATTGCAAATATTTGTTCAACTTTAGGTCAAGGTCAGCCATATCTGAGCAATTTAGAAGAATGCAATTTAAAGTATTGTGAAAGGAGAGGAAAAAGCTGGCAAATACTTGGGATTCTTAAACTAATTAACTCCCTAGACAAATAAATATACTGTACTTTGGGATACCTCAGAATATGTTGTGCATGAGGTAAAATGAAATACTTTATTTGGAAAGAAATTTGGTCCTTGTAATTTTGTATGAATTACATCCAGTCTAAGATGTGCTATATACTGTACTATCTTTACTTCAATAAAAATATGAAACAATTTCAACAGAAATATTTTAAAGTCTTATATTCCACATTGAAAAGTCATTGGTTTTGTTCTTTTTCATCAGTGCCTCAATGGGCAGGACTGAATATATTAAACAGGATAATAGCAAGGTCTTGGTATATTAGAACATTAAAAATGCTGAGTTGGATCAGTAGTGGCCCATTTAGTCTATCACATTGTTTACATAGTGGCAACCAGTTGGAGACTGAAATCTCACAAGCATGTAAAATATTTGCACCCTTCTCTGCTCATTCAGTAGCTTGTCTCCAGATGCCTACTCAGAAGATGTCCCACAGCCATTGTTTGTAGCCACTGATTTCCATTGCCATTTCCTCATGGGCCCTGAAGACCCCATTAGGAACCCAACAGAGACCCATGCGGAATGGATTCTCCACCTACCCTCCACATTGAAGACACCATGAGGGCCTGGAACTCCAGTCCATCTTCCAGTTCCTAATATGTGAGAAGGGGAATGGCCTAAAGGAGGCAGAACTCTGCTGTGGTGGGTGGTGCCCAGTATTTTCTTTCAGCCAATCAGCATGCATGGAGTTCATGAGACACTTCCCCTTCTCCTCAGTTTATGTGTATGATTCCTCTCTTTAGCATTTTTACACAAATTTATTTTTATTATTTTAAAAAAATTGCAAGGTGAAGAAAAGCATATAAAAATGGAAAGGGTTATGGAGGTGGGGAGCAGGCTTTGAAAAGAACTGCAGACACACACCCTCACCTCCCTTGAGTGACATGAATGGCATCCATTAGGGAACAAAATAGATTTGATGTAGCAAAGGCGGTGGAGAGCCAAAGGTTCTGTGGAGGAAACCCAGGCTGATCTCTGCAAAAATATTTGACCAACATGGCCCAAGGCGGGGATGGACTTGGGATGACCAATATCGATCCTCATCTGACCAGCACTGGTACAATCTGTATTCAAAATCATGAATAGGCCATCCTGTGTTGGACTCGTCTGACCAGGGCTAAAGTCTTGGTATAGGAATGGAAGGAAAGGTTAGCAGCAGTTTACTTATGTAAAAAAGCAATTACAATTCTTATTATTTTCACCTTTCTCCCCTAGGCCTTGCCCTAGAGATGCTTCATCCACAAGGCAGGCCCTTTTCTTTTGGTAATTTTTGGATGCAATCTCTTTCTCCTTTCAGAAGAAATATGGAGAAGGACCATTTGTATTAATCAGCTCATATGTACAGCTTTCAGAACTGATTGCACCTGTTCTCCAGCCTTTATAAACGAAAAAAATGCTACCTTCTTATTATGCAGCATGGTCCCTCCACATGTCACCTTCAGAATCCCCAAATAAAATATTACAAATGCCTTTTATTTACAAAACACAATGAAAAATTGATAAAATGTATACACATGAGTAGCATTACACCTGTGAATAGCACTCCAACCAGCCCCATTAGACCTTATATAAGGCCTCTATTTTTGTCATTAAGTGCCATAATGTACTTCAGGGCTTAACCCTTGCTCCAGCCAAATGGAACACTCGATAGGAAGAATCAGTTCAAAATGTTCAGAATAATGTAAATTATACACATTTAAAAATTCTGAGACTGTTGACTTGCTGTTGCCCCACAGTCTATCAGCTATATAAAAGGTAGATTTGTGGGGGGTTTGTTTGTTTGTTTTTTAAATGCCTAAATACATATTTAACCAATTGACCAAAATGGCACTGAAGGAGTTGTAATGTATTTTGAAAAATTGCCTAAATACATATTTACCCAATAGACTGTAAAAGCTCATTCAAAGGCTTTCTGGCCTCTTGGGTACATAATGTGTGTTTTTTAAAACTGACTGACTATATATTTACCCAATAGACCAGAACAGCTCTCAAGTAAATAATGCACATTATATAACACTCTGTCAATATTTTTTTCATCCTTTCTTCAAACTAGGAAACACATGGAAATAAGCCGCAATTGAAAGCAATGACAGCTAAACATTCTGCGTGAATGATAACATCCCAGCCCCAGTGCCTTCGCGCTGAATGTTCAGTATATTCATCTCTGTGATCTTCTACTTGCTACAGATGATCAGGTTGAAAGCAAAGGATTTGGATGCTCAGTTAGGCTGTGTTTAGACGCTTCTTTAAAAAGGCAGCAGACATCTTCCGTATGTGCTCCTTTGCAGAATCGCAGCCAGGACCATGAAAGAAAAGCATGAGATAAGGCACACTCCAAATGCTTCTATAGTTTGGGACATACTTTGCTGGTACAGAAATATAGTGGTTGAACATATACATGACTGTAAAGCATGATGTTTGGCTGTAAAATGTCATGCGGCCCCATTTTAGCCATGCGGTAGTGATGGGCCAATGTGACTGGCCCTAGCTGTCACTTCAGTGATGGGTCAGTGCCACTTCCACTGGCTGACCTAATCAGGGTTAGAAATGTGCAGAATCAGTTCTGTTTAGAACAAGTTAAAAAAGAACCAGAGGGATCAATGGATCTGAGATTGAACCAAGCCAGTCACAAATTCAGGCTTCAATTTCTTACTAAAATAATGGGGGTTCTAACTAGGCCTTCCATAATGGAGGACCATGAGTCCTCCCAATAGGCTAAGTGTCTAGACATGTAGATGGCCGAACATGTTTGAGCCACACTTGACCGGCTAGGAGGGCTATGGTCCTTCATTCTGGAAGACATAGTAGGTTGGAAAAGCAGGTTGTTCAGATAGCTAAAGAATCATGTGACCCTCAGCAGCCCAGCCTGGACCATATGGAATATGTGGAACAGATCATGGAGACCATGGAAATGATGTATACACATGAGGCTGTGAATTCACTTGATAGAGTCTGTAGGCCAGGAAGGTAGGCCAATTGGTCTACTGGATAATTGTTTGACTGGCAGTAGCTGTTTCACTTGAGATAAGGATGACAAAATACTAAGTGGGCCATAAATGTGATCCATGAAGGCCATGAGTTCATGGGACCCATAAATACTGGCCAGTAATATTATATGGACAAAAATGGAAAGAAGATGGAATTACTTCTGTGGAGAACTGGCTAATTCAATTGACCAACTTAGCAGAGAGGGACAAATTAACAAATTTTCTAAAATATAGGACAATAAATAAATATGTAAAAGACTGGAGACCCTTCAGCAACTATCTTCAAGATGTACAAATAGAGATGGCTAGATTTGATTGATTTTCAAATGGAAAGCCAAAAGAAGGAAAAACTATTGATGAGCACTAACAATTGAGATACTAAAAGAAGACTCAGAGGAACGGAAGAAGCAATTTATAGTAAACAACTGAATGATGTAATATAAATGTAAGGTTGTGTTATAAAATAATAAAAAATAAACACCAAAACAAATAAAAAACATAAATGCATGCTAGTAATGCAATAGAGTGGGTTTTGATGAATCAGTTTTCAAACCACCAGGTCTATTGTAGTACTAATCCTATAGTTTAAGGGACCTTTATGCACAGCTATCCCATGATCCAAGCTACTGGGTCTGGACTAGTGAGGTCCACTGTCTCAAACCATGACAAGGCACAGTCTGGAATAGCACAATGGTACTAGTCCAGACCTGCCCTCACATGGGTTTTGGGGCTGGGTTGAGAGGGTTCTGAAAGGCTAGGTAGCCCCCAGGAACCAGTTTTGGCATTGACACACTGTCAAAATAGATCTCCCAGTAGTCTGGAACTTGGAGTGTGCCTTCTGCATGACTTTGAGTTCCAGACCAGAGTCCACTAATATTCCGATAGACCTCAATTTCAAGGTGTACCATTGATCCTGATCAAGGGCTTCTTGATCCAGATCATGCTCTGTCCTGTGCAGATGGAGCGTAGTAGTGGTGGGTAGGGCAGAAGAGAGACCCTTTGTGCATTTCCTGGTAAGGAATATCTGTAATACAGATAGTCTGTAATATAGAAAGTCCCAAGTTTTGTTCACAGTAGGTTCATCCAGTGACACAGTTTGATGCAAAGTGAACTACAAAGCAAAGTGTGCATATTTCTAATCAGTGTCTTTCTTTGCAGAGAAAAAAAAACATTCTTCAGAAAATGTGAATTGGAAGGAAAATACACTCATGTTGGAAATGAGATTTCATATTTTAGTGTGAAACTAATGCAATATCAGACGAAACTTGTATGTAGCTACCCAATGTTACAGTATTTTTGCCTTTCTTAAAAAGAAAAAAGAAAAAAAAGACAGACTATACAGCACCAGTCTGACAAACAAAGACAATTCCAGAGCCATACAGCCCTAGTCTGTCAAATGTTGAGGTTCTAAGTCTCCGTTATACAAACAAATATGCATTTGTGTCTCCATGACAGTGAAATCAAAGCTAAGATAAAGTGTTTGAGTCAATCACAAGTGACATGTTACATTCTGGTTGTGTAGTGTACATTTCTCTGTGTGTGTGCGTGTGTGTTGTGAGAAGATAACAGGCAAAGTAAGCTGTCCCATTTCGTATAAGCTGCTAAAAACCCTTAGATATTTAACATTTTCATACATTACTGGCCTCAGCTGGATATGATATAGTATTCTGTAAGTGAAGGCTTTCATCCCTACTGTTCTCAGAATTCCCAATTCCAGATGATTTAAATGAATGCAACAAATATTGCAAACCTGTAACTTAAGAAAGTTAGATACATGGAGTTTAAAATTATATTGGTTTTCAGTAAAATTGCAAAAAAGGAAAGGGAAAAAAAGGGGGGTTCAGCAGGATTTTAGTTTTGTTGTGTTCATTCCAAGGATTCTATTCACTATTGAGAAGCCTTCCTGCAAGACACAAAATTCATTGTGTAATATTTTCTAACAGACTGCAGGAGTGTAAAAGTGTACACTGGTTCCTTCAAAAATGGCATCATCTTTCACAGATGTAGATGTGTGTTTGTCATGCCAAGAAGAGACAGATGTGTCTCTATTCACTGAGAGACAGGTGCGGAGGAAGGAGGAATAAAACATTTGTAGGAATGTAAGCAACTGCATTGCTGTCAAATAAATAAACTCCTTGCCAAAAAAAGGGGGGAGTTTGTTTCTGTGTGCCCCCAAACATTTATTTTAAGCACTCATTAACTATACTTTCTTCGTATTTATTGGTTAAAAACAATTCTATTATGCATGCTGCCACTTCGATGCATATTTTCAAAATCCATCAGGATGTAGATATTATGTTTTGTACATATAGCAATTTGAGCCATTTTCCCCCACCCAGATTTTTAAAAATGCCTAAAACTATGATCTCTTTTCGTACTTACTGATCAAACAATATAATCCAGAATAATCCAATGAAGCATGATTTGATTTCAGTCCCTTAAAAGCCTGAGTTCCCCTTTTATTGAAATCAATAGCACTGACATACAAATATACTTGTCTTTTTAAAAGTTCTGAAACTGCTCATGAATTGGTACTTTTTTCTTATTCCCTAGTCCATGTACATATATACTGTCAAGTATACAGTAGGACAAAAATATGAATTTGTTCTTATTCAACTTCATTTATATCCTGCTCTTAAAGTGTACAATGAAGAATGATTAAAGATAAGCACATAATGCAGTTAAAATGGCAGCCTTCATGTGGTTTATTTGGACCATACCAACTGCCTTCTGGAACTAGGGTGTTTGCCAGTAGGCAATCTTGGGGAATGGGCTGCTTATTCTACCATGGTAGCTAGAACACTTCTGAGAGTGAAAATTACCTCCAGGAGTGCTCCAGGGGGAGACCATTTAAAAGCCCCGCATTTCTATGGCATGGCCCATTCCAGCTAACATCATACAAACAATGGCAGCAGCTAGAATTGCCCATGCAGCATGCAGAGCCCAGTAACACTTACTGGGCTCTAGAAACAGCTCCACAAAACAGTATATTTATAGGTATACTTCTAAATTGCTCTGGCCCTGGAACTTCAGGTGTCAACAGACCTTGTTCTTGTCTTCAAAAGGTAGGCTGGGATAGGCAGATGTCTTGTTGTAAGGAGAGCATAAGAGGAACACTACTGGATCAGGCCACAGCCCATCTAGTCCAGCATCCTGTTGCACGTAATGGGCCACCAACTGCTTCTTGACATTCTCAAGCAGAAGACGAAGGCAAAACCTTCGCCTTCTCTCCGTTCTCTGCAAATGGCCTTTAGAGGCACCTGACTCTTCACTCTGGGTGTCCATTCTGGAAGCAATTGATGCACCTGGTTTCCATGAATTTGTCTAACCTATCAGATGCAGCTGTTTTATAAGGCAAACAGAACTTAAAGCACAGGCAAATCTATGTGGGAGTGGGTATTTCTTTAGATATTTGGGACTCAAGCTGTGAAAACCTAACTCAACAAAGGAAGCACACTATATGATTTTGGAACAATCACTACCTCTCAATTTAGCATACCTGCCGCCGCCACACCTTCTTCCTAGGCCTTCCAGTTCTGCATGGAGCCCACCCCAAAAGATAAGGGGGTGGGTGGGAGGCAGATGAGAGGCCTCTGGTGGCATTCCCAGGCCTATTCCATGCTCTCTAGAGGCCAAAATAGACCTTCCAGAGGCCAAAACAGGTGCATGCACAGCAGGAGGTAAGGGGGGGGCAACAGGGGGCCCATGGGGCCCATGGGGGGTGGGAGGCCCAAAGGGGATCCAGTATCCACTGAAGCTTCAACTGAAGCTTCAAAGGATACCTGAATATCTGATACATAGATGAATAGGACCTAAGAATGTAGGCCCTACCTGATTCGGCACAAATATAAGAATTTGTACATATTCATACGAATTCTAGATGTCATGAATATTTGTGCACATCCCTACTCTGCTTTTTCTGTCCTTCCTCTGTCCTGGGTCACTATTCTATCTGTCCACCCTCACACCGTGCTATAGAAGCTGTTCTGTGCTAATTTGCTAGTTTGTTTGAAAAATAAAATGTGATGGGGGGGGGGGGCTTAAGACACTTGGGGGGGGTGAAGCCCTTTTTTAATTTCTGCCATTGCAAATTTATTGAACAAATAGCTCTCATCAACCATTTTGTACAATATGTACAACCATATCAAGAAAAAAATAAAACACCAGACCACCTGTCTAATACAAAGTCTACTCTTTCAACTGCCATATACTTTCAAGTATTTGTGACAGATTCATATGGTCCAACAGTTTCCTCCAAATATCTACATACATGGCCTCCTGAGTAAATGGTCTGTCCTTCTCTAAAAAGATCATATTTAAATATGTCAATTATACTGTCATATTACCTACTAATTGTCCATTGATTCTTATCCTTCCGTCCCCTCATTATTACTATCTGTGCCAACCACAGCAATCTGATAATCAACTCTTTATCTAAACGTTGCACATCTTGACCCTTAAATACCCATAAAAGGCACAGCTCTGTGTAGGTACATATCTTTAGATGTAGCATGCTATTCGTTTGCAGAAGAACACCCTCCAAAAACCTTATCATCTCTGGGAAGAGCCACCACTGATGAAAATATGTGCCCCTCTACCCACACTGTGCCAACACAATGAAAAACAGGTCAAGAACATATGTGACAGCTGAGAGGGTATGTGGTACCACCTATGAAGCTGGTGAAGCCATTCTGAGCAGAGAAGTTTGCAAAACAGATGCCCCCCACAAGCTACGCATTGGCTAATCAATCTATCCACCCTCACCATTGCATTGATGCAAAGCTGAGGTTCTGTGCTAAATTAACGAAACAATTAAAAGAAAGATTGTGGTAGACCAATGGGTGATGGAAGAAGGTTCTAAAAGTGTGTGTGGGGTTGGGGGTTGGGATGCAAGTAATCCCACTCTGGTGCATGAGAAGTCCAGTCTCCCCACCCTCATCCACAGGGCTACCTCCCTCTGAAGGCTAAGCCAACATGCAAGCTGCTTGGTACGGAAGACATAGGGAGCCCCGGTGGTGCTGTTGAGGGAGGAGGAAGGGGTGGGATAGTGCCAACTGCAGAATGCCTACACAACCATGCATTGGGCAAAAGGGAGGGCAAATCCATGCAGCAGCCACCCACTATAGTATGCTTCAGTCCCCTTCCCCAGTTACACCTTTAATAATGACAACAGATTAAAACATTGTAACACTTTCAATTACGGTCACGGAGGAAAGTCCCAATGGAGGGGGGAAAGTTCAGGGGGAAAAAATGAATATGGATTTAAAAGTGTAATCAATCAGAGCAAAAGACAGGGTGAAGAAGGATTAAAGTGAAAGTGTGACCATGGCTCCGGTTTTATATGATGAACTGTTTTGCACAGCAAAGATCCCGTGAGTCTTCTGAAAATGCAGTGTCCAAGATACGAGTATGTGGAAGGTTCATCACGTACAACTTCTAAAACATGCCATAACTGGCTTATTTGGTTTTACTAATATGAACTCTACTGGTTTCCCATTTCAAAACAAATTCTATACAATTTCTGGAGGCATCTCTAAAGTTGTGACAGATTGAACCAGAACACCAGGGATATTAAAGTTGTATCAAGGGGCTTTACTTTACATCTTTCCAGACCTGTCAGCTTAAACGGTTCTGTTTTTCTCCCCTCCCCACTTGCCGATCTTTTAAAATAAAAAAAGAATACAAAATAAAAGAAAAAGAAGCATAGTTTACTCTTTATTTATTTTTTCCTTTTAAATCCAGGTTTTCATAACATGACTGATGAATCTGGCTTAACACGAACAGTTCTCTTTGTGGAATGAACATGTCTCAAGTACTCTCTTGTGTGCAAGTTGAAGAATAGGGCGCCAATTTCTTTGAATACTAGAAAGTCACATGGGGGGGTAACATGTAGTGGTCCAAAGTGAAGCACATCCTGCACTTTGTCTTAAGGTGCCACAGAGACCCATTGTCAGATGCACTTTAACTCCACACTTGTAGTTTGATACTTTATGTGTCAAGAAAGGAATGGAGACCCGATTTTCCTGAAAGGAGAAATGGCATCTAAACTCTGTTACTTTTATGTTTATATTTTCTGCAGCCTGGTCTTGATTTGCTCCTTATTTAAGCAGCGTCTTCTTCTTCTTCTTCTTCTTCTTCTTCTTCTTCTTCTTCTTCTTCTTCTTCTTCTTCTTCTTCTTCTTCTTCTTCTTCTTCTTCTTCTTTAAACAGCAATAGCCATTACTGCAGGCTATATAGAGCCTCTAATATCACTTAAGTATATTACAGAATATAATATCTGGTACTTAACGACTAACTTGCATATGAAAGCTCACATAATGTCTCATAAAACCCTTAAAATGGCTTCAGTTTAAGAGTCTCCCTTAAAAAAAAACACCTTCAGGGAATATCTTCAATGAAGTAGCATTCTAGCCCTGGAAAAAAAAATCACACACTTGCAGAAATTTTTAATATAAATTGAACACATTAAAAATTAATTTTGCATGACCATTTCGCATTGCAGTGCCAATGCACGGTTAAGATAAGGCCTTAACTCTTCTTTGTTTAAAGTAGCACAGAATCTTCAGTTGCTCCCTGACTCGACTCTGTTCTTATCTGTATATAATTATTATTTTCATTAATCAGACACTGAAACCTTTTCCTCTTATGACAGCCCCAGCTGGAGTTGAATGAAATCATACCTGTGTTGCTGGGGCAACTTGTAGGGAACTCGTTAAAGAAAGGTGCAACCTGACAATTAGCTCAGGCTTTGCTAAGCAACAACCACATTTATGCTGCAAAATATGCACATCAGAGAAGAATGGAGTTCATTGGATTTGTACAATTAATTGCACTTTAAAGTTGTGTCTACCAGCCTTCTTCCCTTTTTGAAACTTTACTTATCCAACAGAGACAATTGTCAACACAGATCTGAGCAAGTTTAAGCAGTTATCTAGGAATGCTTGGCTTGAATTGAGACGTTACCCACTGGCTGAAATAAGAAATAGAAATTGGGAGGGGGAACACCAACAGCTCCTCATCTGAATGTTTCTTTTGCAGATTTTCAATTGGACTTGTAGCCGCAATTTTAACAGCAAGAAATTCCCTTGGCTGGCATCAGTTGCAATAAGACATTGACGAATGTCTTTTTCCACCAGAACTGGTGTTGCATGGATCTGACATGCGGTAGCTGTACTGTGCGACTCTGACATGGTCTGCTAGAAATGCTGAATACCACTGGGAGAGTTGCTTGGATTCTTTGTGGGGATTCAGTGAATTATATTATGCCTCTGGTGATTAATTTTTAAAGGCAAAAAACAGCCCAAAAAGGAAAGAAAATATGACACATTGAATAAACTTTTAACCGCATATATGCTTTTGGACAGATACTCTTTTGGTTTTTGGTGTTAATATGTCTAATTAATTTTCCTTGGGCATATGACTGCAAGTAGCACTCAGAGGAAATAATTAAAAACTCATATGTATTACTGCACAGACATAGGCTGTTTCTACACTTATCTTTGCTATCTCAATACAGATTGGGCTACTCTGTACCAGCATAAGCAATCTGTCCCAAGCTGGGAAGGATTGGTCCTGGTGTGGAATGAGGCCACATGCAACAAGATGCTCTGTTTCATGCCAGTCTCCATGTTACCTCCAAAGTTCTTTGCAGCTTTGGAGCCACTGTGGTGCTCCAACTGTGGAGTCCAATTCCCCACAAATCTGAACAACTTCATCCTGAAAGTGCCTCAAAATTTAATCACAGCAAGCTTTCAAAGTAGGGATGCGCACGAATATTCAAAAATTTGAAAATTCGATTCAAAATCGACAAATTGCGACATTCAAATTCGAATCAGATTTTCAAAAATCTGTATTTTTGAATTCAAAGAGATTTCAAACAGAATTTGACTGAACAGAATGTAGTATACCACATCCAAATACTGTGTTTGTTTGCACTTATAAGATGGGATGCAAACTCATTGCAAACGGGATGTGCACGAATTAAAAAATTAGATACAAGTGTTGTCGACATTCGTATTTTTGGGTTTGAATCAAATTTCTCAAAATATGGATTTGGATAATCCAGATCCAAATCGTATTTTCAAAAATCTGGATTTTTGATTATCAAATTGAATATTTGAATAGACTCAAATTCAAATGCAAAAAATGCATTTGTGCACACCCCTATTTCAGAGGTGATGAAGGCAAATCCTTCTGACTTATGGCACTAGTCCTCTAACCAACTGGAACAACTGTGCTGGCCACTTGAAGATGTAATGGAAATGGAGAAGTAAGCTTCCTTGGCTTCCACCATCAACATGACAGGCATGAAAATATGCTATAACCTTCTGCATTCCTCTGTGTTTTGGACTGGGCCACCCTAGTCCAGTGGAATCCCGTATGCATCCCGCTTTTGTCCCATACATATCCATACAAATGCATACAGATACGAATAAGATGCCCATGGGTACCTGTACACATACAAATGTCCAAATAATTCATACAAACGATTCAAAAGATTCAAAATTCAGTTGAATGTTTAAATTTGAATGTATAGACATTCGATTTGAATTCAAAGGAATTCAATCAAATTTTGAACATTTCAAATATTCGTGCACATTACTAATACAGATTGCTTCTTGGTTGAACTTCATTTGTGATGTAGTTATGATAGTTTATTTTAAAGATCCATCTCAGGCACCACTGATAAAAAACATACTTATGTACATAATAAAATTTGTGTTTTTTAAATATAAATTTTAATTGTTGCAACCCATCCTGAGATCTCAGAATGTAGGGCAGAATGAAAATGTGTATAATAAAGAATAAATAAATACATATGCATGGAAGATAAGAGTTGAGTGGTGGCCTCTTTTTTGAACCACACAGCACTTTGAGCTCTGTCTTCCAAAAGCAGTGATTTGTATTATTCCAGAAGCACCACAATATCTGTATTACTAATATAATGTAAAGAGAAGCCTGACTACAGTGCAAAAGAAAATTAAAAAGCACAATAAGCTGCTTTCCTATTATTGACAGCAGGAGAAGAAAGAAAATACTGGAGGTTCAAAAGACAACATGTGTTGAAGGGAAAGAGAATTTTGTTTTCACTGAATGATTTCTGAAGGATTGTATTTACTACATTTATACTCCATTGTTCCTCTGGGTTATAAACCCTCGCCTGTTATATTTTAACAGCACGTCCTTATACCAGAGCACATGCAAAGATGGTTACTTCCTCAAGGGGTGTTTTTCCACTGTCACTAAGTACACTTAATGGGTACTTAATGGGTACTTCTAGTGAAAGTGGAAAAACACCCAAGATCACTTATGCTCAAGTGCAAGGATTCAGGTTAGTGCAAGGACTCCCAATCTACTGTTATTCTGTACGTCAAAGGCCAAATTAACTGCATGAAGATATAGTCTTCCCTTTCTACAGTCCACAAGTGGCATGACTTGTGCTTAGAATAAATAATGCATTTGTGAAGATACTTTTGTGAAAAATAGGGCATCTTCAGTAACAGAGATTCTTATTAGCTGCCTTGAGTGATTAAAAGTAAACAGAATACAAAAACAAAAACACACTAATAAATAATTGAGGGTGGGGTCTAAGTGGAAATTTGAATTGTTATTTTATTTTTATTATTTATTTAAAATCATACAAATACCCAAGGGTCTCAGAGCAGGTTACAACATATAAAATGAATACTTTAAACTAATAACATATTAAACATATTAAATCCATGGTAATGTCTGAATGTGGGGAGGAAAACGCTGTTCCTTTACCTAGCCAAAGGGCTGGGCAAAGAGGTGCATCTTCACATCTCATCTAAATGCATAGAATGAAGGTGCCTGACACACCTCTGGAGGGAGACTATTCTGCAGTCTCGGAGCCATCACTGAAAAGGCCCTATCCCAGGTGCCCACCCATCTGGCTACTGTGAGTGGCGGTACAACTAGGAGGGCCTCTCCTCCAGACCTTGGGGTATAGAATCATCTCTGTGATTCTATGATATGGAAGAAGGTATTCTTTTAGATATTTGGGGCCCAAATTATCCTATATTTTTATTTGTGGGGAAGGTGGAAATACAGAGTGTTTCTGCAAACCAGGCAATGGCATGCTAAGTGGGTAACATGTTACCTTGTCTTGAAGCGAGGACAGTAAATACATGGCAAATTGGCCCATGGAGCCCATCTTCTTAATTGAGCCCATATCCAAACAGCTTTGAAATATACTAGATTCCCTCCACACACATTCATTCTTAATAGCTGATTCTTAGGATTCAGATGAGATGGATTAGAACATTTCTAATCCATATATGCTGTTCTACATATAGATATTAGTCATGGCCTGACCAACTGGATGCACATCTGTACCAGGGACAGCCACCAGACCATGCTGGTGGGGTGCTGCTATAACGAGTGGTGGGGTTCCTTTGAGCAGTTTTCATCATGCTTAGTTAGCTCTTGAAGTTTTGTTGTTTGGCAAATTATGGTTTATCTCAAGTAAATATGGTTTATTAATCATGGCAGCTCATCTTCCCTCACTTGCCAGTTTCAACTCACAGCTGATCCATATTTATCCTGTGTTACAGCAGATACATTGAATTAAGCTAATTTTGCTAAAATGATAGTAGGGGTGTGCACAAACACATTTTTGACATTCAATTCATAACAAATTGAATATTCAAAATCCGAATTTGTCAGAATAAGGGAAAACGAACGTCCAGACATTCAATTTGATCTGAATGCATTTGTATATTTGTTCGAGTATTCGATGTGTATCCAATGATACGCATCTGGTACACATCCGTACACATGCCGTTTGCATCCTGTTTGCATCCATTTTCATCCTGTACATATCCAAACATATGCATACGGTATGCGTACGGGGGTATATGGGATGCATACATAGATATGTCTTCAAAGGGGTCTACAAAAGGGTCTATAAGCCACCAAATCTAGATTATACAGAGCCTGTTTCCACCACTATTGGGCAATGGGGTCTACAGGAGGCTCGGGGGCACCCATGGGGGAGTGCCCCAAAACTCAAAATTTTGAAGCCTGTGCACATTCTCTGAAGTCCCTTCAAAGCCGGCTCCAAAGTCCCTCTGAAGTTGCCTTCGAAGATTAGCATAGACTCTCAAGAGGACCCTATGCAAAAGCAATCCCTTTGTCAAAGGCTCCAGAGAATCTTCAAAGTTTGCAGCAGATCACTCCGGAGATTCTCCGGGGCCACTCTGGAGATTCTTAGAAGATTCTACAGTGTCTACAGAGATTGCACCCCCTGTCCCCCCCCCCAAACACCTGGGGTGACAGGCAGGCCCCATGTGGGTAGATCCAGATCCACCACATGGTTCTCTGGCATTTCCACTGTGAGCAAGCTAGCACCCATTGCTTCTTTGATCTAGATTAAGGGAAGTTAGTGGAAAAACACCCTTAGATCAACAACTCCAGGAAATATATTATTTGTTTTTCACCACCTTAAGTTACACTGTAAAGTTATACTTACCAAGAATAATTATCTTGATACATCCAATCTATTTTAAATTTTGGGCTGATAGTGTTGGTCCTGCAAATACAGAAAACTGTTGCAGATGAAATAGGATTATTTGTATCACTTTTAGGTGTTACGCATTACCATTTTGCATTCTGTTGTGCAAGAAATCTAATAACTGAGGTGCATTTAGAAACAGCTTCAATTCCTCAATAAAATATGAAAGATTCATGTATTATACATATGTATGATAAATAAATTATACCTATGGATGTATATATACTTGTACCCACTTTCTTAATAACTAGTGGGACGTTATCTAGTGTGCATTGCCCTTTGACCTGTATAAGAATCTTAATGACCTTGTGGGGAAAGAATAGTGGATCTATTGCTTTTGTTCCCAAACTTAACTATCATGGACTAATTAAGATACTCAACAGTGCAGGCTAAATTTCAGTGCAAGTTAACAAAATAAAAATCCAACACGCTGAATAAGCATTGTTTTTTTATATACAAAATGCAAGCAATTTTGCTTTGCCAACTAAATGTTTCCCCTCCAGCTGTAGTACAAAATGAACTGCCAACTGCAATTAATAATATACAGGCATCATTCAAATGCAAAGGTGTTTTAAATCACTCTTAACAATTAAATAATGTACACCATATTGGGGAACTGAAAAGAAGCAAAAGACCTTCTAGATTTTTATTTTATTTTTTGCTTTCAGATATGAGCAATAATGAGACCCATGGATAAAGAGTTAGCCAATCCACACTACCATGGGGATATTCCCTTTTCTGGGGAATTTAAATTCAATTTAAATTGAATTTAAATGTACAATAAATAAGTAGACAAGAAAGACAAAAAGCTGACTATGGGTGTTTTTCCACTGTCACTAAAAGTACCCATTAAGTACCCATTAATGGGTACTTAATGGGTACTTCTAGTGACAGTGGAAAAAACACTCTATATGGATTGTGTAGGCAATATAGCTTCATGGTTCTTTATTTAGGAGGCCCTTTCTGCACTGGATCTTATTCTAGATTATGTTCTGGAATAGGGCCCTGCTGTCCACATGCTACTGCAGAATAAGGCAGGCTGTGGGTGGGGCCTGCTCCAGGATCTGGATGGTCAACTCTATTCCAGAATATAATTCAAAATAAAGCCCATTGTGGGTGCATTAATGCAATTTTCCAATTCAATTCAAATCAAATATTCGAATATCCGAATTCATACGAAAAAGAAAAAAATGAGTGTCTGGACATTCAAACCAATACAAATACATTTGTATCTATTCATATAATATTTGATACATATTTAATGATATGAATCTCATGCTCATCCATATACATCCTATTTTTATCCCATACGGATCCCATTTTCATCTCGTATGTATCTGTACACACATGAACATCCAAAATATTTGTACAAATAATTCAAAATATTCATATTCGTTTGGATAGTAAAAAATGAAGGTCTGGAAATTTGATTTGAGCCTGAACGTCGGAATTCACCCAATCAACTGAATAATGAATATCTCAAATATTCATTCACATCCCTAAGAAAGAGCATTAGATTTGTCCAACTGTGCTGTAAAATCAAAGCATCAGAGCTTTATCAATTTCTATTGAGGTTTAGGATCCATCCAGAACTCTGATGAAGATCAAATGGAACTATCCACCAGGTGGTGAAAAGCAGTGGGCAGACTCATAGATGTCTGAAACTGCCCAGAGTGCTTCATATGAACACAGGTGTTATTCCTACCTGGTCCCACCTTCAGCAGATCAGAAGTAGGACTGAAAATCAAATTGTGGTCCATTTCTGTGGCCCAGTTTTCACTGAATTGAGGGGGCACTCAAAACCCCCTATGCAAAGAAAAACTTCCTAAGAGTAGTTCCTTTGCAGCAAGAGACATGAGTCTAGTTTTTCTGGTGATATGGCCTTTGATTTTTGTGCTCTCTTGTTGGCTAAAATATCACAAGAGGATATTCTGCTATTATTTCTCCTCAGTTGAAGTATCAGTTAATTTTTTTTTAATACCATTGGGGTTCTATGTAGTTCTGCCAGATTTTCTTCCTTGAATGGATCAGGCCTCAACCCATCTAGTCCAGCATCCTCTCTTGCAGAATGGCCTGCCAATCATTTCTAGGCATCTTCAAGTAGAAAACAAAGGTTCTGCTTTCCCTGATTTTCCCTTGACTCCTTGAAGATAGAGTTACTCATTATGATATTAGCATGGGTTGGAGGGCTGATCGAGTTGTTTTCACACAGTTTTACCTCTCCGAGGAGCCAGTAAGGTTCTTGGGATTAAACAAAACTAAAGGTGATAAACTGAACACAGGTAGATAGAGCCTGTTGGCCAAAGTTCTTGGTTCAGTCACTCTGCAACAGCGACAGTATTGAGGAAGAATCTCAATCCAATTGTATCTTCTCAATATGTTCCAGTAAAACATTTTAGTATAATTCCAAGCCTGTTAACTGTCTAGTTCTGGAAGTTTCATGAAGACTTTTCATAATACTATATACGAGTACTTTCACCAGACACACAGTGGGTAAAATATACTCATCCTTCATGATGCAGTAGGGAGGGAAACACTTCAGAGGTCATTCAAAGATCATTCAAAGGTGGTATTGCCATAGGTCGATATACATTAAGGTCCAGAAAATACACTTTCAAAGCACACTAGATGTGGAATGGGGATGGGATGAAAATGGGACAATAACACAAGTAATTTTGACAATTCGCGCCACATAACACCACCTCCATTTAAATACAGCTTTTCAGCCTCCCATAATGGAGTCTATTGTGGGCCACATTGATACAGGTCAGCTTCAAAACTTTGTGGAACTTGCAAAGGCTGGAGATCTTTTGTTCCCATTCTTTGCTTTTTCCAGGATAGCCGATGATTGAAGCACATCGACTTCCGGTGGCACTTCCCTGAAAGGGATCCCCCAGACCATTCCTACACAGCCTGTATAGTCTGCACACTCTTTATAATCCAGAATAAGGATGCTGGTCCAGTTGTTGAGCCCTTTAAAAAGACCTACAGTCAGAGTGGAATATGGGCAAAAGAGTCAAAGGAGAAAGACCTTTCCCTGTTCTCTAAGGGTGGACTTTGGATCAGAATATATTCCAGTCCAAGGTCCAGTGCAGAAAGGGCCCTAGATTCTCAATGGCTACTAGAATGGATGCTACTAGAATAGAGGCAGAGTGCCTCTAGGGCCATTTGCTGGGATTCAAGAGTAGGAAAAGGTTTTCCCTTGTCTCTGTTTGAGATGCCCATGGGCAATTGGTGGGACACTGTGTGAGATAGGATACTGGACTAGACGGGCTGTGGCCTGATCCAGCAGGGCTTCACTTATATTCTACATTTAATCAGTGGTGGATTGCAGAGCACTTCTACAAATAGAGGACTTAGAATCTGATAATTTCCCTTTGATCTGCCAATCCAACTACATTCATTTCATTGAGTTGCCTTTATTGCTCTGATGAGAAACAGGCATTGGATGCATCTGCGTGTTGCTTAAGTCATTCCAGGAGAGCTCAGGGAATACCCTGTACAAACACAATTGCCCAATACCAGCTCTTTATCATGTGGGTGAACATAAGAACATAAGAGGATACCTGTTGGATCAGGCCACAGCCCGTCTAGTCTAGCATCCTAGGCCTTTTCACACTACAGCCAAATGGCTGTAGTGCACTTACCATAGAACATGCAGGGATGCTTTCCCCATTCACACATAGGCAAGACCCCACTCCCAGGCCTTTCACAGTCCTTCCCGGGTTCCTGTGGGTTCTAGGGGACTGGATTGGGTCCCCTGGAACCCACAGGATCCCTGGGAAGGACCGTGACAGACCTGCTCACCCCTGGGTCCAGCGGGACCCAATCCAGGCAGGCCTCTGGCAGGGCCTGCAGCTGTCAGAGAGGGAGCGTGCAAATGTGCTCCCTTTCTAACAGCTGTGGAATGGCTGGGGATGGCTGCGAATGCCCTGGGCCAAGTGTAGAGCACAATTAAGAGCTCTATACCCAGAAAGTGTCTAGAATGCCTTGGGACAGGCTGGGGCGGTTCCGAACAAAACTGGCCACCCAGCAGAGTGAGTGCTCTGTCTCAGGGCATCCTACATGCGTTCCCTCAGTCCTTGTGCAAATAAGCCTTCAGTCTCACACATTGGCCCACTAATTGCTTATGTGTCTTCTCAAGCAGAAGACAAACGTAGAAGCTTCACATTCTGTTTACGCTCTGCAAATGGCCTTTAGAGACATCCTGTGATCCAATTCGGTCTAGTGGTTAGGGAGCCAGAATCTTATCTGGGAATACTGGGTTTGATTCTGCTCTAATCCACAAAGCTATCTGAGTGACCCAGGGTTAGTTACAGTTCTCTCTCACAGGCCCACCTACCTCACAGGGTGTTTGTTGTGCGGAGAAGAATAGAAAGCTTTGTCAGGCACTTTGAGTCCCCCCAAATGGGTTAGAAAAGTGGGGTAGAAAAGCCAACTCTTCTTTTTCTTCTTCTTCTGCCTGTCTCTCCAAACTAGATGCATGGAGTGAGGAGAAGGTGACTCAACTGAAATAATCCCACATGAAATGATTGATTTCCCAGGTTAGTCTGGGCAGTGAGCAAAAGTTTCAGTTATAGCAGCAATCCTGTTGCCAGAAGAAGCTCAGAACAGAGCTGTGACTAGCCCAAGGTCACCCAGCTGGCTTCATGGGGGAGGGCAGAATCGAACCCGGTATTCCCAGATAAAGAGTCCAGCTCCGTAACCACTAGACCACCGTAACATGGTGGATGACATTTCCCTGCTGCTTTGCTGTCTCACATCAGCTTTCACACTTCCATCTTGGATCCCATGCCTTTCAAACAGCATTTGGATACAGTCCAACCATTTAAAAAAACAAAAACAAATAAGTATGGTTGGTTGTTTTCCTGTCCGTTGATGGGATGAAACTGATCCAACTAGCTTTAAATTGGCATTCTAAACAGTTGTCCCTGCCATTGCATGGTTATTTTGACTGTAGTTTTGCTTTTCCACAGTTCGCAAAATGTGTCATTACTTGTATAACAAATCCATGCAAACTGCATTATATGAGTCATTGCCAGAATTAGTTTTTAGAGTCCTTTAGGAGAAGCTACAGTCATAAGACAATCACTTAATGTGATTTTACATATCACAGCTATTGCCTGGAACCAAACTACCATGTAATTCGGGAAACAGTTGTATACGAGACATTGACCAAGCTGTTTAAAATGGCTAAAAAATACTAAAGAAATTTAATCTTCACACATTATGACCTCATTAATGTGCAGGTCAGATCCTACCTATTCTTTGGCCTTTCTACTATACTATCACTCATTACTGATCTTCCAGACTATATCAGAATATATTTAATCACATGATTTGAGAGAGATATTTTTCCTTCAGAAAAAAAAAAAGTATTTAGATGCATTTTTGTTAGGAATTATTTTCAGTTGTAGGCTAATATAGAAGTGCAATAGAATGGACATATAGCTGAATACTAGTAAAAATAATTGGTTTTTCATTCCCTAATTGTGGCTCAATTGATTCGGAACGCCTTATTTTATTTTAGGTAAAAATATTGCTATTCTTTTTTCTTGAAATTTCCCAACTCAGAACATTTTATCACACTCTTGCCTGGCAGAGCGAGACAATGCTCTATGTTTTAGGAAGAAACTGGCATCACAAAAGAGGTTGAGGGTGTTCCCACAGCCTTGTCACTTATGGCTGGCCTGAAGAACTTGTCTAATAAAAGTGGCAAAAGTATGAGTTAAATGTTCATTTAGATACCTGTTGCAGAGAGGTTACAGTGGGGTCAAATAGTCTGTTCCACCAGAGACGTGCATTCATTATTTCACCAAGCCTCATTAAAATGGCTTTTAATATAGTGTCTAGTGGAGAGCAGACACAACTTTAATCTTGTGAGCATCAGGCACACCTGTGTTACATTTCCTCTTGGGGACAGCTAGCAGAAATAGGTTACCATATTCTTGAAGTCCTTGGTCTGCCAAATTAGTATAGAAACCAGACTTTTACCTATTACCTTGCTTTGAACTCAAGTGGTCTATACCCTGCTAATTTCCTTCCCCCACATGTACTTTTTGGTAAAATCTGGGCTATATCATTTCAACAATCTATTTACGTGTGTCTTAAACACACATCCACTCACGACTCATATATTATGTTTCAAGTTCTATTTAAGACTCTAATTTTGTCCCATCCCCCACCTCGCTATTGACCTAGATTCAAATTTACACACTGTGAAATAGCTAATAAATTCCCATTAAGCTTGTAAAAGGTGAGAGTTCAGCCAATGTGCAAGTCATCAAGTTATAATATAAAACTGAATGATCCTTGATGATAGCCGTACCATTTCAAAACAATGCTAAGGAAGAAGCAGAAAGGTATGAACAGATTCCAGGACATTTTTTTTTTTAAATAAGAGAATCTCTCCCTCTCATTGCTTAAACGCTATTTAATGTCATTATATGTAGTACTTTTACACACCATAATTTCAGTTATAAGGTTCAGATAACTTTTATGGCACATTTCCTACACCATGTGTATCTATAGCTACATCTACTCCCATCTAACATGAAAACTGAACATGCATATGTCTATCATAGAGCTATTCATCATTTCATCCTTTGTTTCAAACCATCCTATGTTTCAGAGTACATTGATGTCCCAGTTTTTCTGTACATGTATATTACTCAGGCCATGTCTCCACATAACAAATGAGTGGCACAGATCTTTCTTTGGCCTGAAAAGGTTTTAATACTTTGTTTTCTCACCATAAGCTTGCCTCCCTCTTTAGATGTTACATAGAGTAAGGTTTGTCAGTTGCTCTTTTGCCTCTAGGCTGAAAGATTACCAAACAGGAGAATGAAAGGTGTGCAGAGGGTGCTTGTCATTTTGCCACAAAGGGCCTTTTCACACCTTCACTTACCTGGGAAAGCACTGAACGTCTGCACTTTGGGATGTCAGATCCATTCCATACTTACCCAGCACTCAGGGCAAGTGCTGGATTATTTGTTTGTTTGTTTGTTTGTTTGCATTTTTATCCCACCCTATATCCGAAGGTCTCAGGGCAGGTAACAGCATTTAAAACCAGATATATATATTTGAAGGAATTTGAAATTTGACTGAATCTGCCCAAATTTTGACATTCAAATTTGAATTGAATGTCCATAAATTCAAATTTAAATATTTGAATGAATTTTGAATCCATTTCAATTATCCAGACATTCATAGTACATGGTGGGTACTTGAAGATACGCATCTTTCCCATATCCGTATGCATTTGTACGGATCCATATGATATGAAAACAGGTTGCATATGGGATAACTATGGGATGCGTACGGATGTGTACAGTTGCATACAGGATGCATAATGATGTTTACAGGCACATGCAAATGTTGTCGACATTCATAAGTGCAAATTCGAATTGATTCAAATTTGCTTAATTTGAATCAAATTTGGTTAAATTTGAATTTTAAAGGTTCACATTGAATTGAATTTTCAGGTATTGCCAGGCTTAAGGTAAGTGGAAGCTCTACTTAAGGGCAATAGCTGTGATTGCTGGACTGTGGCAACTGTCATATTTATTTATTTATTTATTATTTACATTTATATCCTGCCCCATGCCCGAAGGTCTCTGGGCGGGTTACCCTTGTCTCAGCAACTAAGCTACATAACAGCAAACACAGCTGTGCCACCCAATCCTGTGCTCTGTTTGCCTGGAAGAGGTACAAGTGGAGTATGCTGGGCTGTCTTAACCTGGTGGCTAGTACAGTTGTAGAAGACATTTTTGCACTCTATGGCTATATGACAGGGGGACAGTCTGGTTCACACAGAGCTGCTTCTAGGATAGAAGTGTTTCCACACAGTGTATGCCCAAGGAGTTCTCCAAGGTACATAAAGACTGTATTTATGACAACCATTATCCTGATAAAGGGTAGTTTGCTTGTACTAGGATTAGCAATTCATTCTGAATGCAGTGGTTGCTTCTGGTGTAGGATGGGATGTCCTGTCCCCATCTGTATCCATGCTATGGAGCTTGTGCCAGCTTTGGAAATGGTGCAGGGGACTCCAAATCCTCTAAAGGCAAAGAATCAAAGTTCCTAGCCTTCAGAGATCAGTAGTGCACCCTACTGGATCATCAAAAACGGTCCACCATGGTATACCAGACTGCTGAGGCATGCCATCTGCATGCCTCCATAATCCAACATACTAGCACAGTGGTAGATTTTGATGATGAAATTTACAGATGAACCAGTATAGGGTGTCATTCTGAATGCCAAAGCCTGGTGTATGTTCCACATTGCCTCCCATACTAGTATATGGAAGGAAGACCCCTAGATTCCTTTCTATGATGGGACATTGTCACATACAAATGGGCCAAAAGTAATCATCAACACTCAGCAAAGTTCCAGTCAATAGTCACCAAAAGACACAAATCCACAATCATTCCCAGCACCTTCCTCATTGCAAAAGGCAAGTAAGAAAACGGCTGTTGCTCAAGAAGGCCACAGAATTAGAAAAATAATTTTCTCAATTGTATATCTTGCTCATGCTCTTGCCACTATACTGAGAATGCAGCCATAATTGAGGGGTTCCCACCAAAGCACCAATTCAGTTCCTTGAAAATCTGATTAAACCTCTTTCATGGAATGATAGGAATCCCCTGAGAGTTCCCCTTACCTTGACATCTCTTGAGCACCCTTTGCCAAGGGGTCAATTAGGGTTAGCGGAAACCTGGGAAGCTACAAGAATAGATCTTGCTCGTCATCTGGAATCAGACTTTATAAAATGTGTAACAGCAAATTTGCATGAAATGATTCCACTTTATAGAAGGATGTACTGCATTTTAGGAGTCATGGCTAGCTGTCAGCTTAGAGTACCAAATGATTCTACTCTCTAACATTTTGTTGAAGGATGCATCATCATCAATGGAAAGTTCTGCTTTCTCCCCCTTCCACTGAAAGCTAAGAAATGTGGCTTGTGTCACTTTAATGTGATTGGGTTTCTTCCTTAACTAGCAATAGAGAGCCCTACAATGATTTACAGATACACATGCTGAAAGTAAATTATGCTGTAAATGCCTGTCCCTTGAGTCAGCAAAGAATCACAGTGAAAAAAAGTCAGAAGTTTGAAATTCCCAACAGCAAAGGTTGACAGAAAAATATGGTGTTGTTTTTGTATGAGTAAAAGTAACTTTTATGCTGTGTTTTCCCAGGAGAAATTATAAACTTTCAAAGGATTTTTAGTCTCTCATACGCACACATAAGAGCAATTTATTCGGGCCTGCTCTAGCTGAAATGCTGTTAAGACTTTAAAGCTGTTAGGGGCTGTGGCTGAACCTCATCTAGACTGCTGCTACTTATTTGTTCTTGCTGCCTGGTCTTGTCAAAACATTTACTCAGACTTCGAAGAGTTGCAAGTTGGCAACGTGTTAATAATATTAGAATGCATTTGTGTCGGCCATGTGGCTGCAATATTTCAGTAAATTCATCACTTATTTAATGAATAATGAATCTGAAAGAGTCGCTATGGAGACAAACAACCATATGTAGTAAATTAAACAAGAAATTGTCAATGTATAGAAACATGGAGTGTCACCAAAGTGATTGTTTCTATTTTATGATGTCAATCAATGACAGACTGTCTTCCAGGCTAGCCTGCATTTATTTTGCACCATATATGGACCATCTTTCCCCACTTTGGATAGCCCTCTTATACTCCAAGACCAGAATAATCTTTTGTAGAATATATTTATTGGACGGCATCAATAAAACTGACCTTTCCCTCAAAGAGTTTTCAGTCTTCTTTTCTGATATTGGAAACCAAGGAGCACTTGAATGGAACACTGCCTGGAAATAAAAAAGGGCCTCAAAGTCAAATGATGATTTGGAATAATGTAATGATAAACCACTTTTGTACTGATGAAAAAAAATGGGAGAAATGCATGGCTTTGTCCATCTATCATCAAATAATACGAGATTCTATAGAAATTTTAGTTGGCAACACAGAGCAGACTGCATAATCGGTAGAGAAAGAAATATAAGCTAGAAAGAACAGAATGCTATGTTGTGAACAGTCTTTTATGGTTCAGCTTAATTTTAGACATGTGTGAACTGCTGTTAATTCAGCTTGGTTCTAAAGTCATCGAGTTTGGCCAGGCTAGATCAGAAACAAAATAACCTGGTTCTGCTTCAGATCAAATCAACCAAGTGCCAGTTTAGACCTGTTCCCCCCACCCCCACCCAATTTGGCCAAAGCGACTTGGAGGCTTTGCCCCTCTTTGCTTCTGGATCACTACACCGAGTTGAGAGTGTGCTCTTAATCAATTATAGAGTAGCAGAAAGCAGTTTCACCTTTCCTCCAGTCTATCACTGAATCCCATCACTGGTTTGATAGGCTTCCCATTCCTCCTGATTCTAATTCTATGGAGAAATTAAGCATATTGATGAAACATTACTCCAAAACTCAAAACAGCCTATCCCACTGGGTTTATGTAGATAACAAACAGCAACACTCCATTTCTTTCTTTCTTTTTCTTTCTTTCTTTCTTATGCAGATAACAAACAGCAACATTCCATTTCTTTCTTTCTTTCTTTCTTTGAGACTGAGTCTTAACTTACTGGTTCTGGGTGCCTCTTAAGGTTGAAGATAGCATCCATTGACATCCCACCTCCATTTGGGAGACAGCAGGCATCTTATGGTAACTGTGTCAACTTCTTTTCTGCCATAGTCGCCAGCATGGGTGACTCCTTTGCAGAGTTGTTTCTACCAAACTGCATGGAGAAGGCGCTTTTGTGTGGTACCTTTTTTCTTCAATATGGAGACAAGGAGGGCAGCTTCTTTCCATGGCACATCCTCTGTCCATGGCAGCTGCACCCAGAAGTGGAGATATAGCCTGATTCTTACTGCATTAATTCACTAGAAAATATCCTGCCACTAACCAAGAACAATACATTAATACTTTCTTGATATTAACCCTTAGTTTTTAGGTAATTCCTTCCTTCCTTCCTTCCTTCCTTCCTTCCTTCCTTCCTTCCTTCCTTCCTTCCTTCCTTCCTTCCTTCCTTCCTTCCTTCCTTCCTTCCTTCCTTCCTTCCTTCCTTCCTTCCTTCCTTCCTTCCCATACAGATCCATACAATCCTTACCCCAACTTACCTGGAAGCATCCAGCAGTGACCATACACACCTCTGCTCCTGGGGAGGTCACTGGAGCTATCATGTAAGTGTGCTGGCAGCTCCAACAACCTCCTGATACAACTGCAACTGCACAGAGCATCAGCGTCATCACAGCAATGGCGTTGATGCACGCATAGTCTCAGAGGGCACCACACAAAAGGTGGTGGTGCCCAGAAGAGGACCGGCTGGTGATCGAACAGAGTTAAGTGTTCAGTCTTGGTGGGAGGATAGGCTAATGTTGACTAGCAATCACAAGTGTGAGTAGAATAATAATAATAGGCTTTTCTATCCCACTTTTCTCATCCATTGAAGGGGACTGACAGTGGCTGACAAAGCTTTCTATTCTTCTCCCCACAGCAGACACCCTGTGAGGTAGGTGGGGCTGTGAGAGCTCAGAAGAGAGCTGTGACTCACCCAAGGTCACTCAGGTGGCTTCATGGCAAAGGGTGGAATTGAACCCGGTATTCCCAGATAAGAGTCCAGCTCCCTAACCACTAGACCAAACTGCTCCTATACTAACCGCTGGGTTGGGATAGGCTGCCAAGCTCCATTCTTACATCTTCTTTGTGGAATAGGTGTAGGGGGAGCATTTGATCAGTGGCCACCATTGCCAGGCCTCCAAGATAGCTGTCATAATGGTGGCAATTTGCACTTAGCTGGGTCTTAGTTAAGTCTTAGCTGAGTTTCAAATGCTTTGGGTGTTTGCAAGTGCTGATGTCCATAGCATTGCAGAATTCCACCTCCCTAAGATGGTAAGCAAAGTACAAATTCACCCATTATTCAAACTGATGCTTAGAAATGCCTCCATTGAGGGCAGCAAGTTCACACTCTCAGAAGATGATACTTTAGATGACAATCAATCATGTTTAGTAATGGAGCAGTGTGGTTGCTGCAAGATACTTACTGCTATTGCAAATGGAGACCAGTGAACAAAGGGGATTTATCGGGACCCTATCAGGTAGGTGGAGATGCACCCTGCTTTCATATTTTTAATGTAGGAAAGAGACTGTGTGCCCATACTTTATAGGAAAACCACATAGGCAGATAGATGCAAACCTGCTCTTCAGAATCTTTGAACATAAAACATTAAAACAGATCAGTAAAAAGGCTCTTCTCTACTTAGTTTTTGTTCAAAATTTAATTGACTTCAGTTCCTATTTGGAGAGTTATACATACTCAAAACTGTTCTCCATTATTCATAATGACATTGTGGCTCTCTACAGAAGTAATTCTAGATTCCACATCAAAACTCTAGAAGATTCGTCACAGGCATCTGCTTGCTATATCTCATCATAAGATAATTTAAAATTGCATAATTTATCAAGGGTATCCACCTTATGACTTTGAAAAGGGGAAACATGATTTACCATATAATGTACTACATGAAATATTCCTTAAATCATTACTATCCATCAAACAGGCAGAGACATCACAGTCACTCAACAAGTACCTTTTTTTCCTGTTTGTCAATCAAAAAAAGACAATCAATGGCCTGATACTAGATGCCACCAGGCTTGAGCTCTATCTGCATGGGATGTTCCCAAGCTAGGATAAAGTCTAGATGTCTCCCCTCTACAGGCTCTTGTGGGAAGACCCACGCCTAGTTCAATTTACTGGTAGACCCTAACATTGGGTTCTACTGGCATGCTATTCACCTTGTCCCAGAGGAAGGAAAGCAGCCCCTCTTCTGGAATATAGGTGGCGCATTTTGGCATCATCACTATGGGAAACATTGCTAGAAAAAGTCCCTGGGAACTCCAAAGGCCAGGCTCCTCCCATACTGGCTCTGAAGTTGGAGCTGGTGTGGTACAAGCAGTCCCAGTGCAGACAGCCCTGTCCTGCTTCAGCAGCAACACAACCTAGCCTGGGATGGGTTGCATATCCCAAGCCAGGGCAACAAACTCTGGCTCAGGATTAGGGGTATGCACAAATGCAATTTTCAGGATTCAATTTGATTCAAATCTTTTAAAATTTGGATTTAACCAAATTCAAATCAAATTATAAAAATTCAAATCTATTTGTTTGAATTTTCCATTTGAATTTGCACTTATGAATGTTGACAACATTCATATGTGCCCATATGCATCATTATGAATCCTGTACAGATCCGTACAAATGCATACAGATGTGAGAAAGATGCGTATTTGCAAGTATCTATCATGTACGAATGCATTTACACATGCTAATGTCCAGATAATTTGAACAAATAGATCCAAAATTCATTCGAATCTTTAAATTTGAATTTATGAACATTTGATTTGAATGTGAATGTTGAAATTCAGGCAGATTCAATTGAATTTCGAATACCTTCAAATATTTGTGCACAACCCTACTCAGGATACTAAAGGTAAGTGTAAAATTGGTATTGGTATTCAACATGCCAATTATTTATACACAAAACTGAGCACAATTCATACTTTGGAGCTGAAAATTGTTGGTTTCTTGGTCTCTTGACTTGTGTATAGTCCAAATGAACATATTCTTTAATCTTTTTTTTTAAAGTTAAAGATCATCTTCCATATATTCTGGATTCTATATATCTTCAATACCTTCTGGATATTCTCACAAAGTAAAGCTACTCAGCATATACCCCTTCAAATAACAATTAGTCAATTTACAAAAGAGATTTTTACATGTCTCTTTTGGTAGAATGTGTTTCGAAGTCTGGAGTTTGGACAACCACAATTAGAACTATAAAGTGCATGGGCATTTTCAAAAAGGCAGTGGGATCTTAGTTTTCTAAAGGAGTATAGAAATAATGGTTCTATCCTTTTGAAAACATAAGGGAGCCCTGAAATGTCATGAAATCTCTCTCTGATCTGTTGTCACTACTGTTAGTCATACGAAAAAAAAAACATATTTAATTAACTGTATGTCCAAAGCAGCTGTTACTTTATATAAAACTTCCTACATGGATGCCACTGGCTACTTGATGGTGCCAGTACAATACTGGTATAGAAGTGATTGTGTTGTTACAACAAATGTCACACCATGCCCCACTTTCAATAGGCTTAAGTCAAGATCCTAGTGGAACACAGTCATGCTTCAACTGAAATTGCATAATAACATCCAACTTAAGTTTTGCTCTAGAGGACAGACCATGTGCATCAAAACATATAGCCAATGCCAAATCAGCATTTTCCAACTTTTATGTTCCTGATAGCTAGTCATCTCCTTGCTGCAGAGATCACATATAGAACTGGTGCATAGATTTCTTCTTAATAATCCAGCCATGATTTCATTTGTAGTTTCTATAATATGCAATCCCTGGTTTCTTCATATAAATGTTTCAGATAGAATCTTTGCCTGCGTAAGGGGGGAAGCTAACTTGAAAATTTCAGAGTGCTGGATTTTAAAGCAAAACCTAACTTTTAAAGCAGCATAGATTTTTGTTCATGTGAAAACCTTTCCTGTTTATTTTGGAATTTTTGTGGACATCTTTTTTATGTGTTAGGAATGTATCTGGAATAGCAGTATTAACTGCAGTTACTTTAAACTCTTCATTGTTCCATTTCAGAATTTTGCCTCCAGTGTTCTGAAACCTATTCTTAAGGAGTCATATGGTCATAAAAATAGGTTAGGCAGTGCAGTCTTAGGGGTGTTAAAAGCAGGAGTGACATTCTTCCACTGGTATCCAAACCACAATCAGACCAGTGCCACTGCAGGGAAGATTAAAATGGATTTACACTATTTGTGCCTGCAGTTGCTTTGAGGCACCATAGATAATCCTTTGGTTCAGGAGTGTCAGGGTGGACTCAGGGGCATAGCAGAGGTATTGTTCATGGATTTGCCAACTTTATTTGATTTCCATGGTGTTGCACAAGTCACATTTGACACAGCAGGGTGAACTCACTCCCAGATTGAATCAATTAGCATATTGTGCAATGAGATGAACTTAAAAGAATGCATTCTGATCTTTCCTCCAAAAGGAACAATTCGTGAGTAAGTGTGTGTTCTCATTCAAGATTTAAACAGCTTTGAAATTGTTTTGAGCACTCACCGTTCCCAAAATTTTAAAAGAATCTGCAGTTTCTGAGGATTAAAGGTCCCAAAATGTGGATTATCTATATTCAAATCAAGGGGTCTTGCTGCTGGATTTAGGAATAATCCTCACTATTTAACAATGGGAAAGCAAACAGAATTTTATGGAGTGAGAGAACCATGCTTTAGGGGCATTCTCCTCAGTTCCCCTGATCCAATGGTAAGCCCTGATTTCCTCTGCCTTAGCTTCCATTTCCCCTGGCTCTCCACCATTATGTGTTAAGAGAATTGGGGAGGCTGAAAGGGAGGGGGGGAGGTTAAGAATCAACAGAGCCTGCAGTAATAGCATTGTCACAAGAGATCAGTGTAACAAATTGGCAGTTTCTGTTGGCTCTTGTGGTGACGCCCCTTCAGCCAGGGTGGATCTCTGTCCTTCACTAACTGCCTGCAGTCCTTGGTTTCACAAATAAATAGTTAATAGGCTTGATAAATATTACTTAACACTAGCCATGTTGCTTTCCACCCAACGCCAAAGAGCTCATCACTTCCCTTGCTTCCACAAGTAAGCCCCCCTAGTGGAGAAACGTCTCTTTCAGCCTCCCATGGCTTGCTTTCTCCCGCTAGCTATCACTAAATTTAGTCACAGGAACCCCTTTTCTAGCAATCCCTGTGTAGTAATAAGTAGCACTTCAAACTCAGTTCTCTTTAAATAACAAGAAGATGTCCTTTATTAATAACACTCGGTACGAACCAGCAGATAGTTAAATATGAAGATAAATAAATAAATAAATCAGTGGTTTTCAAGAATTCACACAGCAGTTACCATCCTACACTAATCTAGGCTGCCTAAAGGTCTCTCCCTGGCTCTTCTCAAGCCCTAAACTCTGCTGGAACTATGTGGGTTTCCCTCCTCAGGTGAAGAATGGTCACTTCAGCACCTTCCCAACCTGAAGACCCAAAGCATAGAACAGTTGTACTTCTGGGGTTGTGCCTTTTATATGGCTGCAGCCTGGCATGGGCTGCTTCTGATTGGCTGTGCCTGTCGGCATTCTCTCCTCCCTCTCTTATGCTAACATAGGTGCTCTGCCCGCTGCTTAACTGCTGTCCCTTATCTACAATAAATACATTACCTTAAATATCTTAATTGCTATACACTGAAATATCTTAAATAATTAAATACATTGCCAACATTTACAATAATTATACATGACCCACAATAAATCATCCAACAAGCGTAGGCATCACAGCTCTTGTGTAAAAGCTGCCTGCTTCCCTCCCTCCTCCCTGCCATTTTGTGCTGCTCTAATGATCTACCAATCTACCACAAAACACCATAACAGAAAGGGAAATTTATCTTTAATCTTCTACTGCCTTGTTAACATGAGAAAGAAGCTGTGCTAAGGTGGGGGAAGAAGTGATGAACAAAAACTGCTACCAAAGGACTCCATGATCTGAAATGGGGACAGGTTTATACAAGGAGGTTGAATTGGCTGCCCTAATGAAGTCGGGATATGATGGTGCCCAATTGCTGAGTGCATGACGAGGGGATTCTGCTGAGGGGAGGAGAAAGGGGAGGGGGTTTCTCTCCTGCGAGTCTGCACTGTAAGCTAACAGTAGGAACACAAAAAAACAGACCATGCTGCTGATTTTTTTTTTAAAAAAAACTGGTTTAAATCTGGATTAAATTGCCCAGTAGTAACCTGACCTAAGATAGGACTCTGCCTTCCAAAGTCCCTTTGGAGGAGTCACATGGGGAGTCATTTAGATAGCTGCTTTGTTCAATGCTCAGTGTTCATCCAGAGGATCAGGCAGCAGTGGTAACAGTGGCAATGAGGAGGGAGCATGATGGGTGGATATTTAGGAGGGCACAGTGGCATAACAGGTGGGAGTTGCTGGAGGATAGGGAACAGTGGAGGTGTGGTAACAGCAGTGGTGGTGACAGTGGCAGCAGGGGGCAACACAATGTTGGCAGGTGAGACCAGCAACAGTGGTGGAGGTGTCAGGGCAATGCTATACAATGGGAGGACATGTAAGAGAGTGAGGGGGTAGAGTAAGACATAGGATGGTGGGGTTGGGGGAAGTCTCCCCACTACTCCCATTGCTGTGCTGAAATTTACCTTTTAGCAGGTGAGGGGAACAGTGTGATGGCAACAGTGGCACTTCAGACTATTTCCAACCTTGTAAAATGTGGTGTGTGACTACAGCCAAAACAAGAACTAAATATTGTAGAAGAAAAAAGGAGTGACTCAATCTCCTTTCAGCTACACAGCTTTAAGTTGTGATCCTGCACCCATTTACATGGGGGAGATGGTTTCCATATCATTGCATGGTTTGCTTTTTAGCAGTCAATCAAGAAAAAGCTAAAATAACATTTCCCAAAGGCTAGGAAAGTATGCATTTGCAAGCATAAGACTTTTCAAAAAAATTTCAACTTTTCCTGGAATTACAAAATCAGTTGTGAGAAAAATAAAAACCATAAGGTGGGGAAGAAAGTTACTGCTTTTCATGAAATATTAAAATTGCATCAGGAATACTTTTTGGCATTAAAAATAAACAATAACATTTTTTTCCTACTCTTGGTTCACTTTGATTCTTTAAAAATTAATTATTCCCTGTTTAAATATTTGATTAAATTAGATTTGGGTGGATTATTATCATGCAGAAATAAACAACAAAAGAACTTCAGGTTTTCAACATCCACATGCCTATGGAACAATTGTATAGTTATTAAGGAATATAATCTAATTGCTCTTTGCTCCAATAACTCAGAATTCTTTTTTAAAATCCTAACAAACGAAGGAGGAAAGTAAAATTACTTTGTAACATTTCTAGGATTTTATCATTTTAGTGCCTTATATTTAGTGGTTGTTAATTAGCATTATCAATTAGCATTGATAAGACTCTAGAAATCAGGAGAACTTGCATGATTATAGTTTATTTCACATTCAGTAGACAGGACTTTATGTGTGCTGTAAAACTCTGCACTGGTCCTAAGTTTTTGAGGGACGGAGGAGGGACTGATGGAACAATTTAAGAGCAGGTAACAATAATTAATTATTAAGATAAAAAGCACAAGAACTGATAAGCATAATGGTAGATGTAAACATCTAAAGATGCCCATATCCCACCCAGAGCAACCTATCAAGCAAGGCTGTTAAACATAGAATTTTTAAATTAAAGAATATTTAAATTTGATATATTAAGAGAAATCCCAAATATGTACCACAATTTTTTTGAAAAAAAACTATATGGAAACTACATCAAATCAATCAATGAAACAAATGGCAGCAAGAAATATAAAATATTATCAACAGCTAGATACTTCTGTAGGGTAAAGGGCAAAAATTCTATTTTTAAGTTCTAAGTAAGTGCTAAGCAATTCAGTATCATACAAGCACAGCAATCAGGCAATGTATCTGGATGGACAGCAAGTGTACATTAAAACTCAAAATGGACTAAATTCTGTAGTATTAATTAAGAATTGGCCTAACCATTCAAAAGTACCTCTTCACACTGTGCCACCATACTAGAGTACATGGCCTTTAAAAGTGTTTCTATGGAAACTGTAGAAAGTTGCCTTAATAACTCAATATCCATAGGAAATAGAATTGCTCCTCCATGTGGCATGTGCAGCCACAAAGAAAGTTAGAGCAGGGATGTGTACAAATATTTTAAACATTTGAAATCCAATTGAATTTGTTCGAATTTAGACATTCAAATGAATTTTGAATCTTCTGAAACATTCGTTCAAATGATTCAAATTATTTGAATGTACAGATACGTATAATACTTATAATACAGAACAAAAATGGGATACATACAGGATAAAACAGGATGCATACAAAATGCGTACAGATACATATAACACATACAAATGTTGTCGACATTTGTATCTTCAAATTTCTATCTAACATTCAAACAAATAGATTTGAATATATCGATTCGAGTTGGGTTTTGCTGCATTTGGATTTTAAACATTTGAATCAAATTGAATATTTTGACTTGAATTCAAATGCAAAAAAAAGTTTGTGCACACCCCTTGGTTAGAGGCTATGAAAAGCATCTAGCCATCCACTTTTCTAAAACTCGGCCAAAGAAATTTAGCTGGCCAGATTATCAAAATTGGAGACAACACGGGTCATGGTAGTTCAAAATAGCTATAGGTTACATCCGGATGCATTGGGGTTTAACTCATATCATCAGAATCTTCTTTTGCTCACCTTGTCACCTGCATCCCATCTACATCTAGATGACATCTGAAGCACAGATACTTAAAAGTGAGCATCTTGGGTTACACAATGTGCATCTAGATAAAAGTGTTAGATCCCAGATTTTGCTGATTGTGGTACAAAGTTTGTTTGCTTTAAGGTAAAAGGCATACAGAAAATAATTTTTATTACAAAGTAAGTAAAAGCAATAGGGATGTGCACAAATATTCGTAACATTCAAAATTTGTACAAATTCATATGGATCCGGGCATTTGAATTTGAATCGAATGTTGGCACATTTGAACACAGACACTTGAATTCAAATAAAACTTTTTGATAAATTTGTATAAAGCTTCATTTGGGATTCGTATGGGATATGTATGGGATGTGCATGGGATCCATACGCATTCATATAGGATTCATATGGGACAACATTTGTATTGAATTAAAATCCCTCCATATTCAAAGGGTATCTATTCGGATGAATATGAATTTTCTTGCATTCAATTATGAATTGAATACAAATAAATAAATAAATAAATGTGCACATCCCTAGAAAATAGTATCAAAACTGTGTAAATTAGTCAAATAGTACCAGCAACTCAAAGGACAAAGTTCCCAATTGTGCCTCTGAAATTAACTGAAGCCACCCAACCAAGCTTTAACTCCTTTTCATAGTGATTGAGTTAGATCTTTAATAATTTGAGCAGAAGTGGTGCAAAGGGGGAGAGTACTATTTGAGCTAAGTGGAAGAAAAGAATGCTGAAAAAAACAAAGTGAAGTGAGGGACAGAGGATTTATACCTTTCTCAGAGTCTTGTCACTGTCAAGGACAGTTTTTATAGAGAGGAATGTAAAACGTTCTTGCTAAAAAAAAACCAAGCACACAGAAGTTCACGCAGGAAATTGGGCCAAGTCTAATCTCCGTAGTGATACAAAGACACTTATTGTGAATTAAGTTACTAGTATTCTGCTAATTTTTTCCAGTGGTTAAGTGTAGGTGCAGTAAATGCAGAAGGTCCAGAAACCTTGAGAATAATCAGCTATAGATGTGTCCTTGGATACTGCCTGACCCAAATGTCACACAGATTAAACACATAGATGGTAGTTGTTGGTACCCAGCTAGAATCAGGCAATTCAGGACAAGGTCATACCAAACCTCAGGAACAGTGAAACTCAGACCTTCAAAGTGGAAGATACAGCTCTTTCTTCAATCTAACAGTGTTTTCAGTCATGTTCTTCCAAAAGTAGAAACTCACACAGCAAATATGGCCAGGAACGTGGAACAGATGACCTTTGACAAAAATGTACCAACCAACACAGCCGTGGGCTTTGAGTGAACCAAGGGCATAGCTGTGGACCTCAGAGAATTCAAGGGCTAGCCTAGGGCTCAGGGCAGGCTGAGGACATAGGGTGATGGAACTTAGCTGAAGGACAATGATGAATAAACTCTGACAGTAACAAGGACATTGAATATAAGAGGACACCTACTCTTATACCCCCAAACTACTCTCAAGATGTGGGAAGTTTTTGAGTACAAACTAAATAAAACAAAAGATTAGCAAACATTCAGACTGTTCAGAACAGGTAAACAAACTGCAATTCTCCTGCCCAAGGCAGTTCAAAGTGGATGTTCCTGATGCACACTGTTAGGGTCCAGTTATATAGCAGAACAAACAACAACAACAAAAAGGATACTTTCAGTGGTAAGTGGGCAAGACTGAAGAGTGGTCAGAGGATCCAAGTAAGTGTGACTGTATCCTCTATTGTCTAGTAGCTAAGAAGGATTCTGAACTGAGTACAGTTCCCATGCTTGATGGTCACTTACCTCTTCTGATCTAGATTCCTGAATTGTTACTGCATGTGTCTAGTTTATAACAGGATCTTGGCTAGGCATACCAAACCAGTGATCTAGCTACACCTAAATTTTAATCCCATTCAATCCATCTTTAGAATGAGCTGCTTTCTTTCCACACTATCTAGCCAAAAGGTGAATTTTTTGGTTTACATAATGTGAAAGGACACCTACCAGTCCATTTGCTGATGCATTCTCTTATTCTAAGAGTGAATTGAAGGTGGATAAAACTTAAGTATGGCTGAGCCCATAGACAGCTATATGGCAAATTTCAGAATCTACCCATTGTTACGTTACATAGAGGCAGGAGATAGTTGACCCATTTTTCATATTGAACATCAGGATGCAATGTGGCTTTCCATAACATCAAGTATTTTTTTGGCCGTCATCATCGTCATCATCATTGCAACAACATCATCAACAACAACAGAAATGCCATATTATTCAAACATGACATTTAAACGTGATATATTTGTTTTTGAGAACAGCATACATTAAAAAAGACTTCACCAGGATAATATGTAAGCTCTATGAGATATTCTTCTTGTGACAAATTAGGCTATTGAATCTGGACTACTGAAGTAGGTCATGTGTGTGTCTGTCTCATTTCTGGCACAAATCTCATGCTCATTAAAATAGCATGGGCATCTGTGGTGACCCAGCCTACCCCTCCCTTGCTCATCCTCCGCAGAGTAATGGGGGTTGGGGCGAGCAGCTAAGCGCCCCAGTTTACTGCCAGTTCCCTAGGACTTTCAGTATAAAGCTTCACTTCTGGCATCCTGCTTTATCTGCCTATAAGCAATGGCTACCCCAAAGCAGCAGACTGACGCTCAAATGTTGAACAAACTCAAAAAGGTTTATTGTTACAACAAAATTGAAAATAAAGAAGCAAGCTTATTTCTCAGCTGTCAAGTCCTTTTGTTCCTTAAAAGAAAATAGTCCTTTCTTGTAATGTAAAACAGTCTCTTCTTGTAGTTTCAACAGTCTTTCCTTGTAATCTTAATAGTCTTTGTATTGTCCCTTCCTTCTAATGATCCACTGCAAGCAAGCAGCTCCTTTTTAACTTTACTCTCAAGCAAAATGCCTCAGTTTCCCTTTTCGCAGGCTTTCTCTCTCTCTTGACAGCGAGAGGTGAGACAATCACACATGGGGCAGAGCCTCCCTGATCTCCCCTATACCCAGCCGAGAGACAAACAGTCCACTTTTAGCATTGCCCTAAGGCAAACCTAAACATTTCCCCTCTTCACGGGCTCTTCTCCTCTCGGAAAACAAGAAGGGAGGCTAACACGCACACATTCAGAACTGTGCTCCCTGTTACTTCTCTATACCCAGCCGAGAGACCTCAAGGATGCTTCAGCTGCCTATTTTATAGTCCGTGATCCAGCGTTGCTGATTGGTCTGTTTTAGCAGGCTGGGGTGGCTTCTCCGGGTTGCCACGCCCCTGCTGTCAATCAAACGGGCTGCTGAAAGCCCACCAAGCTGCTCCGTTCCTATCTCACCCCCACAAACGCCACAGCATCTGAGGCCAAAAATAGAATTTGAGTGAGCTAAAGAGGCACTCCTATTTCCATAGGATATGAATACTGGCATCTAAATAATGGTTCACTAAGTATGGAAAGAAAGAGGAAAGACTGGCAGAATTATCAATCTTCACGCTGTGTGTAAAAGAAAGTAGCTTCTTTGAAACATCAGCCTTAGTGCTAAGCTCTCTTGCTGCTTTAGTGTCATCCTTAAATTCTTCAGATGAACAGTTCTATACAGTGTTTAAGCACTCAGACTGGTCGTTCAGGAAGCTGGGGACAGGCAGTGGAATAATATTGCCATGATTGGATGCTTAGAAAAAGGAAGCTGATGTGCATATTTTGATTTAGCTATTCAGGAGAGATTTGGGTGCCTTCTGAAATCTCATAAGGTCAAATGCAGGGCTTTAGGAAGTGGCACTTGACAGACAGAGGGGAGGGTTGGCCCTAAGCCATGAAGCCTGCCCCAACTGCCAAATAAAATTATTTCTCTTTGAAAATCATTTGGATAGGAGACTATTTCAACAGCCAAGTGTAACTGTTTAGGTTGGCTGGGCTAGCACGGAGCTGGGTTGGTAATCGGCTGCATTTGATTTCCAAACTTCTCCCTTGCCCTATGGAACAGAATTCTTCAAATGAAGGTACTATGTGAATGAGTCTAGTCTCTACATAACTAATATATAAATAGGTGCATAAATGCTTCACATGGGCATAAGTCAAGAAGATGGTTTCCAGATGAACACAGAACTTTTGAATCCAAGTGGTATTAGCTAGAAATATAGCACATATACTCTAACATAATCTGAATAGTTTTTTTTTTCATAAAAGAACAGTTAATTGAACTAGTAGTAGTAGTAGTAATAGTAGTAATGCAACAGTTTTGTCTAGTGGTTAGGGAGCCGGACTCTTATCTGGGATTTCGCACTCCTCCAAGAAGCCAGCTGGGTGATCTTGGGCTGGTCACAGGCTCACAGCTCTCTTCTGAGCTCTCACAGCCCCATCTACATCACAGGGTGTTCTTTTGTGGGGAGAAGAATAGAAAGCTTTGTCAGCTGCTTTGAGCCCCCTTAAATTGGTGAAAAAGTGGGGTAGAAAAGCCAACTCTTCTACTACTACTTTCACACTATTTAAGTGAAACTTTAAAAAAATTAAATCAAAATTGAGATAATTCAGTTGAATTGACATAGTTGTCATCTGGCATGTTGAAGGGCTTCTTTAACCTGTGAAAGAGGCTCAAATCCAGCACTAGAACTACCACCTGTTTGTTCCAAATCCTCCAGAAGACTCCCCTCCCAAGAAACAAGGGACTAAGGGGGGGGGGGGGAGAGAATTCCACTGATCACAAGTGCTCACAAGCTAGCTTACATTATTTTAAAATGTAGTTACAATTCCATGAGTACTTCGAAGATGTATTTGTCATCTCTTTGCCAGGAGAAAGAAGTTCTTCTGTGATATGTAAGGACAAGTACTATGCAGGAAGGAATAAGGAGTTGTTTCCTTTTGAATGCTTACTTAATCACCTGACTGATTGTTCAATAAAATTTTGAAAGAACAATCAGCGAAATTTTCTTTCAGTGAATGGATGCATATTTCTATGTATTTTATTGTTGATGGTTACCACCGTGTGCTATATGGGAAAAATAATAACTATCAACTTTCACAAAATTTGATGTTTAGATTTGTATGTCACAAATTAGTATACAAAGATGTTTTCCTATGATAAAAATAGATGCTGTCTAGGCTCACTTGAATATCAGAAATATTGTCTCTAACAAAAACATTATTGTAACCAAAAGCTATTATAATATGCCACATGTAAAAGAATCCAACAATTTCTTTTTTTAAAATACCATAAGACAAGAAAAACTAAACCTGATGACTGAAAAAGATTCTTCAAAAAGTGAGAGCAGTTGAGTCTTCTACAATCTCACCTGGCTAAAACCTGTGTGGTTAAAGTTAGTTTAGCAGTATATAATCCACAACATGCTCAAACAATGCCATTAATGTGACCCAGGTAAGATAAACAAGAACACTCTTCACAAATTCACAATGATCTATACCTGGGATCCAACTTTTATCATAATCGGCCCTTCGTCAGCTTTCTCCTCTGTGTGGGTCTGGCCTTCCAAATTGCAACTGGAACAAGATACCAAAGATGCAAGTCTTTTCATAAGTTAAATATGCACCATTACGAGGAAATGACCACTCTTCACAAAAGGCACTTTTCAGGGGAAATTCTGCAGACACCAAATAAGTGGTCAATTTTAAATGTAATCTCTGTGCACTACAGCTGATAAAAGGTGGGATAAATCTCAGGTGTAGCCAGGCCCCATATGTATTTGTGAAATCTATGATTATGAACATCTTTCTTTCTTTCCTTCTTTCTTTTTTCTTTCTGACACGAAAAGAAATGAAGAAAGGCTAATACTTCTTCCATTGCTGAGGCTTTGAAACTAGAGGGAAGGGATTTATATATTTGCCGGTAGACAAACAACCTTGGAATGACAAAGAGGGGAAACAGGAGTCTTTAAGCAATCATGCCTTTAAATAATCATGAAAAGTTACACTAACAAATGAAAGAGGAAGAGTTAGTGCTCTGCCAATGACCATGCCAGGAAAAGGAGAGAGTAAAGCAATGACAAGCATCTGGGTTTATTTTGTTTTAGTTATTTGCGTTTTTATCCTGCCCGTTTTTATGCACAGATCCTGAAGTTGCAGAGGAAGGAGCATTTTAAAAGCAATGCATGCAGGAAATGCAACTTAGGATGGGCTGTTGCTCATCAGCTGCATTTATTACAGTTGTCACCCATCCCCAATCACTCTAAAGAGGGATTGGAAAATAGAGAGGCAGTGTTTGGCCCTTGTGTTCTCAGGCTTTGGAGTCCACCTTTTCTAGCACCCAATGTTCAGGAAAGGGGGGAGGTACAAAGTGGCACATGAACAATCCCACCTCCTGTATTGTTCCTCCTTTTCTTTGGTGGAAGAAATCTTGGCTGCAGTGGGAGGAAAAAAGTGGGAGGAGAGGCAACAGTATTTGGAAGCTTGAATTACTTTTTTAGAGGGATCAGTTTGGGAGTGTTTGACAGAGAGAGAGAGAAGGGAGAGAAGGGGCCACCAGATTGGGCTCCTAGGGCCAATGGGACCCCCATCCCCCACCCTCACCATGTTCAGTGCTGGGCAGTAACAAGGCGAGGAAGCTGGCCGCATTTTGTACCTGCGTGCCGTGCATTCCCTGATTGGTCAGGGACCCACCTGGCTTCAACTGGCCATCTACACAGGTGTTGGTCCCTGGCAAATCAGGGACTGCCCCCCACACAGGCACAGACACGGCCGTCCTCATTGCCTTGTTACTGCCCAGTGCCAAACAGGTAAGCCCCATTCACATGCATGCACCCCTGGGCCCCAGGAGCAAGCAAGAACACAGGGAAGGGCATTATCTGGGCTGCCCACCCCTGGCTCGAAGGGAGCCAATTAGGGAAGCCTGGGGGCAGGGCCCAGCTGAGGGAGACTGTGCAAATGCTTTCCCTCTGGTATGGCAGGGAACGTGTCAGGACGAGCTGAATGCGCTGGGACTTCCCTGTGCTCCTGCTTGCTCCTGGGGCCCATCTATCTATCTATCTATCTATCTATCTATCTATCTATCTATCTATCTATCTATCTATCTATCTATCTATCTATCTATCTATCTATCTCACATTTCAAGTCAACTTTAGGAGCTGAAGTGGAAGCATTTGTCCACACACACGCACAAAAGATTATATATTGTGATTGTGTGGCTGCAGCTTTTGTCTATGTTAGGAATGTGCCAAGTTTGGTTATGTTCAAAAATTCAATGTGTTTGTGAATGTTTGCATCAAACCCATCATGTGGTTGTTAGGAGATCAAGAAATTTGATTGAACTGAGCCAGTCTGTCACTCATGCACACAAACAAATCACATAGTTTGTATTTGCTGTATGTTTTTGCCACTGAAAGGACATTCTTCAATGAAAAAAAGATTTTTTAAAAACAAGATCAGAAATGAATGCAAACAGCCATTTGTTTGATTGACTGGTTTGCTGTGATGACTCAATCCCCCTCTTCCCTTATGTGGCTTAGCGTTGACAAAGTAATGTGGGTGAGGAAACAGCAATCAAGTTGTACAGATCCACTGCCTGCCAAATAGCTGGTGTCTGTATTAGAACTAGACCTCCCCTTGCCCAGGCGTCCCACTTCAAAGGCTTATAGCCAAGCCTTCTCCCTGAAGTAGCAAAATGAACACTAGTGCAATATAACACCAACTGTTTATTATTTACAAGCAGATAAAATAATCAAATAAATGAATGAAAGCATAAAATAAAGGTTGTTCAATATTGCTTAAGTAGTCTAAAAAATCAAGTAAATGTAAAGCAGGATTCAGCTTAGCTCTGCCCCAAGCTAGTCCAATATAAGTAAAAGGAATTATAAAAGCCTCCAGCTCTAAAAGGAATCTTTCAGGTTTTCAGCTTGAAAGTCCTCCCAAACAAAGTTCTAACCCTAGCAGACAAGCTGGCTGCTAGCTAAGCATCTGCTTCTACCCTCTGCCCCCAATAGCAAGCATGAGGCCTAGAAGCCTGGGGAATTCCTCCAACTCCCCTGCTGATCTTTCCCCAGCAAAATTCCCCAGAGAAAAGATACTGAGAGTTCTGGGTTTCTGCCTAATATACCAAACAGACCCTAGCACTCTGATTGGCTGTAACTCGTGGTTACTGAGTGTGACGGTTTCAGGGTACAGGCTGCAAACTGCTTTGCTTTCTGTCTTTGCAGGCTTCTAGCTAGCTGCAATAGCCAGCCTTTGTGCAAACAGCTTGTTGCAAACCCTGGGTTTTGGGCTGCAAAAAGGACGGGAAATCCTGTGCGGGCCCTGCTGCAATGATTGGTTGCAGCTGTTATTTGGAGGGAAAAGCTGTCTGGGGATCTTAGAGCTGGGGGGGGGGCTAGAACAGGAGTTCCCACCAATCAGGGGTGAGGGACAGGAGTTTCTCTTAGGACTCTCCAGCAGCATTTTATTTCAGCAGCTTTCCCCAAGAGGCTCCAGCCAATCAGGGCCAAGGGAAAAAGGTATAAAGGAACACAGATTACAGCAGACTATGTCTTCATGCTGGGACAAGAGCTGAAAGGAACAGAAGAGCTGAATCCTGAAGGAGCTGGACCAGTAGTTGACCAGGGGTCTTCATGCTGGGACAAGAGCTGAAGGGAACAGAAGAGAGCTGAACCTGAGGGAGCTGGACCAGTAGCTGACCATTGGTCTTTTGGCTGAGTGATTTCTGAAGGAGACAATCGTGAGGATTGTGGCTCTGAGGGAGACTTCACTAGCAACTGACCAGGCTGGATGATCGGTCAAGCAAGGACGGACTGGGCCTTGTGATCATCTAGAGCCACGTTCTGGTACACTGGCTAGGCTGAGTCAGAGCAAGTCAGGGCGGGAGGAACGTGGAGAGGTTTGTCTTTTAAAAAGGAACTATTTTCCTTTAGAGAAAGGTGAGCTGATAGGCTGGGAAGCTGGTAACCTTAAGAAACTCATAGACTTAAGCCAATAACTACCTGAACCTTATTTTCTTTCTAGCATTGCTTGTGTATAATAATAAACCTGTTTTAGTTTACTGTTCAAACGCTTGCTACCAGTGTTTTGTGTCCACACTGTAGTATTCACTTGGCCGTTGCACAAACTCAGCATCCTAACAGGGCCAAGCTACTCCTTGAGAGGGCAGGCACTTACTGGAATGCTGGGGAACGTGATACTGAGGGAAACTCCTCCTTCCTGCCACTCAAGCCTTCTAAGTCCCTGGGAAGTTTTCTCTCCCATTTCAGATTATAACCAGTGATTGCAAAGTGCCCAGGAAATATTTCCAGCCCTTTTTGCAGCCTGCAGAAGGGGTTTGCAAAGCAGTTGGCAAAGGGCCCAAGAAATACTTCTGCCCTCTGCAGCCTGCACCCTGAATCTGTCACATTTGCCTTTAAACCAAACAAACAGATGATCATGAACCGAACACACAATTTTTGTTCATGCACATCCCTAATCTCCATATTTATTGCCTAGGTGCAAACTTCTAGTCAACTCTTTGAAATGCAAGAAATTTCCATTTGAGATTTAATTCCCAACACAAAACTGAGATCAGAAAAACAAATGCACAGCATGAGCAAGATGATACAAGAATTCTCAAATGTCCATTTGGTCATGAAAGCTCAGGGTGGTATTGGAAATGCCACTGTCTCTCAGCTGACCTTCTAGGTGTGTTCTGAGGCCATAATGAATGAGTTGAGAATGGTGTCCATGGCCTTTCCTTCTTTCAAGGAAATTCATGATGGAAGTATGTAAATTCCGACATTCTTATCTTTGGTCACTGCATCATCTTCCCTCTACCCCCCTCAAAAACCCCCACATCTTCTTATATAAATTGAAAAGTTACCCCCACAAAAAGAATATATGTACTGCCAAACTGTTACTTTAGCATAGATTTGCCACAGTGAACACATTATCTTAGCCAGACCATTAGTGGGCTAATCTGAGGTTAATTCTGATCCTGTGAAAAGAGCATATCTTGCCTAGTTTTATATCAAATTCAAATATCTATGACAACGAATGAAATATATTTGAATACACAAAACAGGTGACAACGTGTTTGAATTTGGTGCAACATAATGAGTTGCATTTTCATTTGAAACGTGTCAAAATAAAATACCGCAGAAAGAGATTGCATGTCTTGTTGAATCTTTAATAATAGGCAACATAAGCAAAATGTGTGAAATCAGGTAAAGATGGTTTAAAGGAAAGAAAGAAATGTACATGGATCGCCTCTGAGAAGCAAAAACAAGACCAAATTACTTTATTAAGAAAAAATAGGATTGCAGAATATCAGGGATATTTAGGGTCCTTAATGGGTCCTTAATAGGTACTCTAGTGCTAGTGGAAAAAAACTAGCACTAGAGTACCCATTAAGGATGCATTAAGAGCCCATTAAGGGTACCTCTAGAAGATGCCTTAAGGGCAGACAATTGCCCCAAAAGTCTTTAGACATGGCTTTATATGACTCACTTCTGGGATAGCCAGGAGGGGTGACCTATGGTTCCCATGAGTTAAAGGTCTCCACATTTTCAGACCAAAATATTATCCAGCCCTACCTGAAGATGACAAGGAATGAACCTGCAACATTTACATGCAAATCTTGTGCTATATTACTGTGTCACCCAGTAGCAACTAGCACATGAAGCACAAAGGAGAAGCTATGAGATGGTTATTTGTAGGGATGGGCACAAATATTCAAAACATTAAAATTTAATCAAATTCTATTGAATTCAGACATTCAAATTCAAATTGAATGTCTCTAAATTCAAATTTAACATTCAAATACATTTTTGAATCTTTCAAATCATTTGTATGGATTATTCAGACATTTGTATATGTATGGATACATACACATTACATAGGTATCTGTATGCATCTTATTAGTATCCGTACGCATTTGTACGGGTACATGCACGATGAAAATGGGATGTGTACAGATGCGTACAGATACATATGGACACATTCGAAAGTTGTCATTCGCATCTTCAAATATGAATTCAAAGTTTGTACAAATAGATTCAAATGTATTCGATTCAAATCAAATGTGAACACATTCAAATTTAAAACATTCAAATCGACTTGAATCTTCGCATATTCAATTCAAATCAAATCCTGAAAATTGCATTCATGCACATCCCTAGGTCTTTGTGAGTCACTGGGGCTATTTATTTACCTAAAATATTTCTATATCACTTACTATAAAAAAATCTCCAAGCAGTTTAGAAAAAACAAGAGCAAAAAAACACTGAGAATGATGCAAGCAATTAAAAACAGGTTATAAATGAGGTAGGTTAAGGAACCCCCTGCAAACTAGTATTTATTCTATTACTCATCATAGTGTGATTTGCTATGGTTGTCCACCACTGAAGATGGATCACCAGCTAGCCCAACACAACTTGCTTGTCCACTTTAACCCCTCTGGTTTCTCTGCAGTCACACCTAATGCTGGCCCATTGTGCAAGAGATTTCTTATATAGGGGACAAACACTAATTTCCCTGCAAGGTATTCCAACCAGGGATGTGCATGAATGGGGGTTTTTGCATTCAAATTCGAGTCAAATCAAATGTCAAAACATTCGGTTCAATTTGAATGTTTAGAATCCGAATCCAACAAAAACCGATTTGAATCCAATACATTCAGATTTATTCGTTCGAATGATAGATTTGAATTTGAAGATACGAATGTCGACAACATCCGCATGTGTTATACGTATCTGTACACATTTCATACACATCCTGTTTTATGCCATATGCATCCCGTTTTCATCTCCTATTATAAGTGCAAATGCGTACAGATATGTATGATATTCGTACAGATATGAATGGAATACATGTGTATCTGTACGTTCAAATAATTCAAATAAATGTTTTGGAACATTCAAAAATTGTTCAAATGTTTAAATTCAAATGTGAAGACACTCTATTCGAATTCAAATGTCCACATTTGATCAAATTTGATCGAATTTCAAATGTTTAGAACATTCGTGCACATCCCTAATTCCAACCAAGTTTTGCTTCCTCCCTATCACAACCTAGAAACAAAATCAAAATCCATCCATAATATAGATAGCTTGAAATATTACCTCAAACTTCCATTTGTTACATCTGTCTCTAAATCTAAATGAGCAGGACAAAGCTTTAAGAATGAGATACAAATCTGTGATTCCAGAGATTCCTTATAGAATGGTAAACAGATCACATCTGACTAATTCTTGTAAGCTAAACAGTCACCCTCTGTGGCAGTGCAATGCAAGTTATTTGTGTGGGGAAGGGGTTATTATTTTTTAAAATAGAACTTAATCCAGCTTTGGGCTGGATTAATTCGAAGTGAGGCTTGGGGACAGGCAGATGTTTCTTTTCTGCTGCAAACACTGCTCTACAATATATCTGTCTTGCATATATGCATTTCTGTCAGTATCCTCACTGTACCCCGTAATGGCTTGGGCTTTATTTATTTCCCTTGTGCGCAAGATGGTAGCATCCTCTAAGTTGCTTGAAAGGACTGTTTGTGACAGTTGGACACCTTTCTCATTTGGATTTGGAGTGAGGCAGTGTTTTTGAATCTCCCTAGCTCATCTGGAGATGGGAGGGGGAAGGATGAATGTTTGCAAAGCTGATAGTTGACAGGAAAATCAGTATTAGCCTCTAGGGCAGCACAACCGGATAAATCCGTTCCTGGCTCTTATGACAGAGAGCAAGGGAAAGAGATGGCGGCCTGAAGTGTTTACGTACCTTAGGCCTTGAGGTAACTAAGAGTGAAATGTGAGTGGGTAGAAAACAACGAGGTAGAAGATAATGCATGTGGCATTCTCCAGGGATAAACCATACTTCTCAGGCTATACATTTTGTATGCAGAGAGCTTACTCATTTATTAAGGTTTGCAAATGCTTTTATTTATTCATTGGCCTGGATACCCCAAGAAGTTTGTCTGCAGCCAAGTGAATTACACGGAACTGATGATTTGGACTGTATACATGACACAAACACATTCTATAATAATCAAGGCAGGGTAGATGTGAAATGTGTTTTGGTTTTAAAATAAATTCGGTTAAAACAAATAATGGCTTGCAGTAGATAGGCATTTAATCTTTTCCTAGGCCTCCTGTGTTTTGTTTTTGTTACCTAGATAATATATACAAGGCAGGCCTCCTTAAAAAGTGTCTCAGTTTGTGTTTATTCTTGTGATTTTTTTTTATAGACACACTTGGAAAATTAATAATTCAATGTTCTAATATTAGCTGTCATCTAAGTTATGATAGAATTAATAATTCATCCCAGTGATATCCAACAAATGGCACCTTTTTATCGTGGATGAAAGAAGCACTATTCTTTAAAAGCTGAAATCCAAGACTATCTATGTGGTCTTTCAGGTCAAATGCACTTTTTGGGAAATAATTTGATGAAATTTGCAGGGGGGGTTTTAAAAGAAGAAGGAAGGAAGGAAGGAAGGAAGGAAAGATTTCACTAAAGCTTGTTAGGGTTCCTTTAAAAAAACTTTTTGTCTTTTAGCTTTATAACATCCAATTCTGTTGTCACAGAACAAGAAATATTTGGGAAAGAGAAGCATGTATGATTTGTGCGTGTATATCTGTATGTGTCCATTACCTTTCATGTCATAGTCCACTGTTTCTCAGTGAATGTTTTGACTAACAGAAAACTAAATAAATTTCATGTTGGATAAATACAAGCAACTATCATAAATGCTATAGAATATATACTGCTCATACACAGTATAGCAAGATCCTCAGTTTTATACCACATGAAATTGTTAATAGTGAATGGTTTACAAGGTAGGATAAATGTTCTGTGATCTTTTTAGTGGTGGTGTTTAAAGCCTTTATAATGGAACAAAATGATAACCGAGAATGTAGAAATTATAATGTTGTTGTTAGGAGAAATGTTTACTTACAACAAAAGCAGAACTTAAGAAAACTAACCGAAAGCTCAAAGCATTCTGCTCAGCATAATATTCAGTGCCAAATGAACAGAACTGATTGAGTGGTGGACAGAGGGCAAGGCTGAAACTAAGGCCCTTTCTACAGTAGCCTCTAGATCCATATCAAAGGGCCCCTGATCTGAATCCTGGGCCTCCTGATCTGCCCATTAATCCAGATCAAGGAGGCCCTGCTGCCATTAGGCCAGCTCCATCTTCATAAGACAGAGCCAGGGCCAGATCAACAGGCCCTTAATCAGATCTATTGCAGACCTGATTTATCAGGTCTACAAATCAGATTAAGGGCTGTATTCTTGATCATGAAGTTATACAGATGGCAGACCTTTGTGATCCAGAATTACTGGGAGTTATCATTCAGAAAAACTTCCCCCATATAGCCCAGGATAAGGAACTTTCACTTCTCATCATCAGTGTGTGTGTGTGTGCATCTGTGATGTTCACATGAGCTTCATAGGCTTAGGGAGGCTTGAATTGGATTAGCAACATCAGTGCTGATCTGGCCCTCCCCTGTTCATGATCTACTGCTCCACAGTGCAGAAGCCCTATCTATCTCTATAAACTGCATTTTGGTTCATATTCAAGGAAGCAAAATGCTTCTGTCATTCTAAGCAGCCAAGCTGTAAGATCTGTAGAAAGGGCCTTATTTATTTATTTATTTATTTATTTATTTATTTATTTATTTATTTATTTATTTATTTATTTATTTATTTATTTATTTATTTATTTATTTATTTATTTATATTTCCTGCCTTTTACCGAAAGGTCTTAAAGTAGGACACAATAAGAAAAAAAGATAAAATGTGCACAGCTTTCTAAGAACATATTCGTAATTTAACTCTCCCTCGTTATGATAAAGTCTGCTTTCTTTTCAGTCTAGTCATCTTCGTCTAGTCATCTGTAAAGATGTCAACCTGCCCATGCTGTTTTCATTGTAAATATAACAACATAGTAAGGAAGCACTTGCCCAGAATGTGTAACTGATACTGATACTATTGATACTGAGCTGGACACTAAATAGATGTTGTCCCTCAGTATGTACAACTTTAAAGCCTAAGATTAATTTCTTCTTATGAACTGTTTCTACATTAAGGATTGGAATGGATAGACATACTGTTCATTCCTGCCTTTTTCCATATCTTTTTTTCTTGTGGAAGAATCAACTTTTCAACAATTCATGATGGTAAGTAAAATATCTCTCCCTCCCTCCCCTGCTCTTTATGTTAAGAGAACTGTTTATGCTACAGGAAGAGGAACATATTTTTACACTTTAAGTGAAGGAAGGAAGAGGAGATGATTCTCCATTCCAGCTCAATCAATCCCCACCTATATGACTCTTCTTCCCATTGGATGCTGCCTCCTCCTTTCTTAATATACCATTTCAGTGAGTTAAATGTGAACAGGTCCTTCATCACTGAAATTGTTTGTTTTAATCTGCCTTCAGGTTCTCACAGCAGGACTCCACTGAACACTTCAACAATGGGAAGGGATTGGATCTAAGCAACCAAAACATCAAACTTAGGTTTCTCACCAGAGCCTTGCTTACACCCTCTCTCACTAATACTTGGGAATTGTTGCCCATGTCTGCACTGGGACCCACTGGAACACCTACAAAATAGTCTACTGGGAAGCCACAGAACCTGATAAATAACTCCAACCACATCCAATGAGACACTGAAGTTGGCTATGGTGCAAAAATGACACTGTAACCTTCTCCAAATATTTATTGCTTATAAGCAGTCTATGCAGTACTACCTTTGTTTCCCAGCCTTTGATGTTGAGCTGGACAGGCTGAAATCTTGTGGTTTCAGGCCAGTATGGCATGGGATAGCCCACACCATGTTTTATCTCTCTGGCTATTCACCCTGAGATTGTAGTGAAAAGCAATATAGAAATTGAATAAACAAATTAATGAGTGGATGTCCATGATCTAGATATGGGTAAGTAACGAGAACATCTGTCAAATAAAGGAGGCCAACCAAATATAAAAGTTCAAAGGATTGAAGAGAAATAACCTTAGCAACTTGGGATGTTATCAGACATGCTAAAACAGGTGCCTCTTGGGTTCATGTGAGGCTCAAGGGACAGATGGGGTGTTTTTCCACTGTCACTAGAAGTACCCATTAAGTACCCATTAATAGGTACAAAAATGCCACTACATACCCATTAATGGGTACTTAATGGGTACTTTTAGTGACAGTGGAAAAACACCCATGGACAATATTTTAAAAATCACTTACCGCATCCCCAATCCTGTTTGTCTGTCCCTTTTGCAGACATGAAACTATCAGTCTCAGGCCAATTCACACAGTTTGGAGCAGATGGGGCTAGAGACTACAGAGGCTCCTAGTGAATCCCTGCCTGCCACATCTGTCCACCAATCAGGCCCATGAAAATCGTCCAGCAGCAACCTATGGGAGATGAGAAGGTAAATTGTCTGGTTTTTAAACTGTGTGGCATGGTTTCCCCCTTAATCCATAGATGGGGTGATTCCAGAAAATGGATGCTTCCTCCCAAAACAAACCCCATGTGATTACAGCCTTGTTTGTGTTCTCATCTATGGTAAATAGAACATTTTACTGGATAAATTAAAATGATAGATAAAATATATGATATGAAGGATCATTTAGTATAACTACAAATCTATTTAAGTCTTGTTACATCATCTATATCCCAGATAGACATGAAAATGCGAACTTGACTTAAAATCACTAGAATTTCTACTAAAAATTATTCCGAGAATGTTTGGGAGTTTAAAGGCAACATATTTTCTGATGAGTTGTCTTGTGTCCTTACTGTGAATATAAAAGATGCACTTAGTGAGTGTAATTTTTGGTTAGTATCAACATGTATTGATTCTTGGGATAAATATTGACTTGGCTAGTGGTCTTCACCTCACTTTTCCTCTATATTTACTTCATGAGTCAATAGGGACAGAAACAGATCTGACAGGAGTCAATAATGCTTTAAATTCTAAAAACTAACAGCTTTGCTGCAAAGAAGCTATTTTCTATTCAACAGCTACTGCTTTAAGCAGATAAGAAGCCTTAACAAATGTAACAATTTACTGTACATGCCCATGAGGGAAAATTGCTTTGTTTGGTAACATCTTCCATACCAAACCACACAGCAACCATATGACTTCAGGCCAATGGTGCCATTTTCAGAACTGGCTCAGAAACATTAAAAAATATTTAATAGTGACCTATAGCTGTTCTGACCTTTGGTCTCAGGGTACTTGAAAGATATGAAGAAAAAGCCCTCACAGTATAAGCTTGCTGTTTTGAGGTCTTGCTAGTTTCAGACCTTGGAGGGCATCATTACTGCTTGTGGGCAGAAGTCACAATTATGAACTGTTTCCTTTTGTTGCACTTTGCATTTTCTTTCAGGAAAACTCATTAAAAAATAGCTATTCTGTATTTAAAAGTCAGTATCACTTTGCATCATGGGGTTTTAGGTCATATATTTGACTTTCTTTAACGGCTATGTTTTCTGCCCTTAAGTTCATAGAAGTTTCAAATATATTTATCTTTTCATTGACCTTACAACCATACCAAACACCCTCATGTTCTTTTATTAAAGTACTCCAGCCTTGTGTTTCCTTCCCATTTTTGCAACTTGTTTAGAGTGTAGATTACTTGTGCCTTTCTGGTACATAACTGATATTTGATCTGCTAATCACTATCAACTGTGCATCAAGAAGATATCATGTAGCCCTCTTAGCAATCTGGGGAAATCTTTGAATTAATGCTTTCTAGGGGTGTCCATGAATACAATTTTCCAAACAAGATTTGTAATGAATCAAATATTCAAAAATCCGAATTCATACAAATAAAGAAAAATGAATGTCTGGACATTCAAACTGATACGAATACATTTGTATCTATTCATACAAATATTTGATATGAATCTCATAGGCATATGTACGAATACCATTTTCATCCCATATGCATCCCCTTTTCATCCCATATGGATGCATATGGATGTCTATGGATACAAACAAGATGTGTATGGATTCATGTGTGATGCGTACATGCCGTAGATGTACAAATGTTCTAATTATTTGTATAAATATCTCAAAATATTTGTATTCGAACGAATACTAAAGTACGAATATCTGGGCATTTGATTCATATACAAATGTCCAAATTCGTACGAATTCATACAAATAACAAATAATACAAATATTCATGCACGTCCCTAATGCTATCAACTCAAAGATAGAGGTAGAAAACATTCGCATATGGATACACAACCAGTTATTTTGTGAATAATCCACACAGATAGATTCAGCAGCTGAAAGTGGCACTGACCATTTTCATCCAAACCTTTCTTCAGGAGGAAGCTCTTCTATGTTATTTTACCAGTATTTTAGGTTTCTTTATCTTGTTTTTAAATTGATGGTGGTGGTGGTGTAATAAGGTAGTTATTTTTCAAGGGGTGTTTGAATATTCATGCACATCACCAGTTGCAACTTCACACTCAAGACGTCTTAAATAAACCAGTGGTCTCTTATATAACTTATGCTAAAAGGTGTTCATTAAAGAAACTTGAAGCACTGCTTGGTTTTTCTATTAAAAGAATTATTAAAAGGTTATGTAGTACCAGTCTTTCAGATAAGGTGGTAAATAGCAAACAAAATGCCTTTCTGCACTCCCTCAAAACCAGAAGGTCTAGACCAGTGAGGCCCACTGGTTCAGACCGTGGCAAGGTATAGTCTGGAACAGGGCTGCCTGTGTATCGACATTGGTCCAGAGCAGCACAGGTCCTGAAGCTTGCATGGGCTTTGGGGTTGGCTTCCAAAGACTCTGAAGGGCTGGGGACAAAGATTCCTAGCATTGGAACCCTTTGGGAACCTATTCCAGTAGCAAGATTTGGTGCACCACTCAAATTGTTATCCTGGTAGTCCATAAGAGCCACTGCCATCACTACTTATTTAAATTTGTAATGAGTGGGATTTGGATTATTTACGGAAACAGCTGTAGGGCTAGTCTGTCCTAGACACAGTGCTGGAAGCTGGGATTCCAGTGGTTAAGTATCATCTAAGCAGTGCTTCCCAAAACAAACTTTAAAAACAAACAAAACAAGGGTAAAGGAAAAAAAAATGAGTCCTTTCAATATAAAACCAGTACAAATGTGAATACATATAGGAGGCAGGGAATATTTTCTGCAGAGAAAAGCAAATCAGGAGAGATATTTTGACATGTAAGCTTGATTCCTTACAGGATTAAAGTCCAATGAGAAAGGAAAAATGTTAGCTTAAAATGACCACCAGCTGGGAGTCACATAGGGGATAACTAACTTCTAGAAAAAATAAAGAAGATGGAAGATTGCACTTTACTCCAAAGGCAAAAACAGCACAAACAAAGGCCCAGTTTTCTCTTCCCCACACCTCTTTAATATTCATTATGTAATAAGCTGAAGAAAGTGAGAATAGATACACTGAGAGTATATCTCCATGCTGTGTTGGGAACTATTTTTTAATCCGAATAGAGTTCTTGTCAATTAATCCAAATATAGCTGTCCCCATGCAGCTTTTTTAGTCTTGATTTAGTCCCGCTTGGACTATTTTTGGGACTATTTTTAAACTTAAAAAACAGGACTTCTAAATCCCCCCCATGCAAACCCTGCCTGCATTAAAGGCATCACAGATGTCCCCTTCACTCTCGTTGAAGGCAGTTTTTAAAAAAATTTCTAACCACAAATACTTTTTTTCACATTATTGGCAAATGTGCACTCAAACAGATAAGTGGAACAACAGGAAAGCATGATTGGAGCTCAAATGTATCTTTAGTCTTTCTGCTTCTCAAATGTATCTTTTCATCAAAAAGATCCAAATGTTTCCAGCAAAAATGTTTTAAAAGTCAAGCAGCTGTACCCCCTTTTTGCCTTTTTTGAACTAGGCTGTAGAATTGTGAGCTTGGCAAGGGAGGAGGGGAGCTTTGCATTTGTAAAACAAAAACAAAAACACTCACAGCTGGCTGCCATTGGCCAGAAGACTAGAACTCCACCCTGGTATCATCCTCATGTGTGGGAAAATATGTGGACTCGGCTCCAAAAGGGGGACCGAGTCCCTGTCTTCATTGCTATTTTTTTTTCCCCTCTGGATTTCAGCAGGACGTCTGGATGCCAAATTCCGATTAATTACATAAACCATGGGGACAGTCCTGCCCGAATTCAAATTCAATTTGGATTAAAATGCCCATGGGGATACACCCTGAGAAGCAAATTTTGCATCAGGAATGCAACCAAATCCAAGCAATTTTCGGCCCGGAATGGCTTGGTTACACCTTCCTACTGCTATCAAAGGGAATCGCAGCAGGGAGCGGGGCAAGGAGGCAGATCTGATGACAGAGCAAAGGAATGACAGTAAGGGGGCTGGAGCAGGCAAAGGAAGGACTGTTGCAGCAAGGGGGATGGGGAGAGGCAAGACTCAGAGCACAGGCTTGCATAGGTATCATTTTTGGGGAAGCTGGGGAACTGGGACGCCTCCTTGAAGGGGATTAAAACATTAATGCTGCGTTGGCCCAAATGAAGGAAAACTCAAATAGAGGGAGGAAAATCCACACACAAAAGCAAACAAACAAAAAAACAGTTTAGCATTTAAAGATGTATCCAGATGGGTTGGAAAATCAGGCTGAAGAAGAACTAAAGTAAAGGTGTAACCGCAGCCAAGAACAAATAATAAAACAAACAAAATTAAGACAGATTTTGAGACGAATAGGAGAGACAGTCTTTAAAATGGAAGTGAACCAAGCATTTCTAATTCTTTACAATGCTGCGTGAGACAGAGGGCAAATCCAAAAGAGGCAGAATCCACACACTTGCTGAAGCAAGTGTTCTAGTCCTTACAGAATGGAGTGTGCTGTTTATATGTTCCTCCTACTCCAGGCCACATAAGTTGGTGGATTTTATTTCCTTTTGGGATCACTTTCAGAGGCCTAGGAAATGGCCATGGCAAGCAGCCATTTTCTGTGCCTCCAGAAACAGGGCCCATGCTGTGCAGTCCCCTGGAAGCAGTTCAGATGGATCTGAACTAGTGGCTGTGATGAGTCAGCAGAGAGGGACAAAAGGATATCCAAGTGTTTTCTCCATTTTGCCAGGAAAGCAGTGTCTCATGAATTGGAACATATGAGGCAACAGTGCCAGGAAGAGGCTCTCATTGGAACTTTCAGGCTAGATCCCTAATTGATACTCAAAGTTGCTATTTTAAAGAAGTCTGTGTGAGAGTGAGTGAGTGAGTGAGTGAGTGAAAGAGAAGGAGGAGGAGGAGTTGGCTTTTCTACTCCGATTTTCTTACCCATTTAAGGGGACTCAAAGCAGCTGAGAAAGCTTCTATTCTCTCCTCACAACAGACACCCAGTGAGATAGTTGGGGCTATGAGAGCTCAGAAGAGAGCTGTGACTAGCCCAGGATCACCCAGCTGGCTTCATGGAGGAGGGTGGAATCGAACCCGGTATTCCAAGATAAGAGTCCAGCTCCTTAATCACTAGCCCAAACTGGCTAGAGAGAGGGATGAGAACCTTCTCACACCTTCTAACTGTTCTCATCAAAATTCTTTTTGACATTGTTCCCTGTGATCTCCTAAAACCATAGAACATTTCGGAGTAAAATATATCTACCCATCTTTTGCTTACAACTGATATCTTTACAAGCAAGAATCTCAACTGTAAGCCTGACCAGTAAGGGAGAGGGGTGGAGGAAGTTCTAATCTCTCCATCTGGATGCCTGATAGTTATCTTATTTTTTTTCCTCCAGTTTCTAAAGACCCTATTGATTTTGGCAGTGTCAGCAAGAGGAGGGGGGGATTACACACAGTCCTAGGATCTGCAGAAAGTTTAAATCACTCTGATCCACTACTCAGTAAGGAAGTAAACTGGCCTCTCCACAATCATCCAATTGATCATGTTAATATGGAGAGAGAAGTCATAATAAGCAAAGACAATGCAGCAAAAAATTAGCTATTCCTGCTTACATAAATCTTTAATACAGGCTTTACCCCTTCATGAAATCTGCCCTTCATCTTCTTTGGCATTACTCTTTGCCCACCCGTGCCTTCTAGGAATTGGTTTCTCAATACAAAACAGAAGCAAAAGAAGACAATTTCTTCTGCTGTCAGTCACTAGGTACATTGGAATCATATGTGTGGAAAACTAGATTATATGCATGTTTCTATTATTCAGGCTGCTTGCTGCAGTTTATTAAGCATTTTTAACTTAGAAGTAAACTAAAGAGGAGTTTGTAGAGTTTAGTTTTCCTGCTGAAGGTTACCCCTTAAGAACATCTCTTTTTTAATATGTCAGAGTTAAGGTCTTTGCTTCCCTGTGTTTGTGTGTGTGGTATTCTTTAAGAAAAGGATAAACAACAAGAGTGAACTGCATGTACTTTAATGGTGATATCTACATCTATACCTCTAAACAGCCATGCATATATTTAATTATTACCTTTTCCTCATGTATATACTTCTCGGACTCTTCCTTGGAGTGAAACAATAATCTCATATTTGATGCAAAACTGAAGCTGCCCATATTTGTGGGTGCTCTGTTTGTACAAATGGTGAAGTGCCATCCACTTTGATGTGTATGCATTAGGTTGACGGTGTGCCCTTCAAACCCCACACTTTCTTTTATCTAAAATGGGGGGTCTGAGTGAAAATTCTGAGTGCACCATCCTGTCCGGATTGCAGGTTGCTGGTAGAACTGTGCAAAATATCCCCTTATATAACAATACATGAAGTGAGGAATTGATGCCTGAATTGTGCAGTTCAGTTTCTTGTTAATAACATTGGTCTACCATTGATGGAGAACCACCAGCCACTCTAGGAAATGTGTTTTTGGCTGGTGTTAACCAGTTCCCTAAGGTGTATTGGCAACATATGGTTCAGAATACCAGTGCCAGAAGAAGAATACATTCATGAGGTAAAAGTATATGTCAAACCAGCCAAAGCAGAATGTCTGATTTTTTTTTTCTCAGAACCTCTGATACTTATTGTAGGACCTGATGGTGATTAGAAGAACTCAGCAAAGTAACGTATATTCAGAACAATAGAAAAAATATGTGCAAAAAGCACACAAACATTTTTCTATTTTTTTAATGTTGTTTCCCTTACAGTCAGAACTTCCTTCATTTCTTGTTAACAAAAGATAACTATGTTTTATTATCATTATTTTAAGATTTTTTTTAAAGTAAAAAATCACAAAGAGAGACAATATGCTAAAAATATGCAGCGAACAAATATCATCTGTACAGACTGGAAGAGAACCTTCATAAATTAACCTTATTAGTGCATTACTGTAAGCGAATGCCAAAAAAGCTCCTAATTTGCATTAAGATAGATTTTTCAGGTTGGCTGCATGATTTAATTAAAGAAAAGATTAAGAATCATTAAACAAGCTGCTCTACCTTGCAATAACAGAATTCATATCTGATTCAGGTTAACGAAAACACAGATGGTGATTCTGTAACTGTTGAGTTGCTGTAACAGAATGAAAATGATCCCATTAGTTCTCTGGAAATGTGAGGGAATTTGAAAATTAGTATGCAGATACATTGTATGGTGCTAGACAGCTTGGTCTGCTTGGATCATCACTGATTACTCTTTGTTTGGGTTGGCAACACTGAACTTAATAAATGAAAAAGTGTTCCAGTATACCACAGTTGGAAACTGTTCAAGGTTGAAATAGGTGTGCAGACTTACAAGAAGAGAGAGTTAAGTAAACAAATGTCAATCATTTCTGGGATGGCAACTTTTCCTCCTTTCTGAGGATGTCAGTTATGGAGAAGCAAAGTACCACTAAATATATATTTAGTGTTAATCTGACAAAATCTCTCTACTCCTGGTCTTTGCCACACTTTCTCATACACATAATTAACTCTAGGGAGGTGCAGAAATATTCAAAACTTTCAAAATGTGATCAAATTTGATCAAATTCAGACATCTGAATTGAAAGTGAATGTCTATACATTCAAATTTAACATTTGAATGAATTTTTTAATCATTTGTACAAATTATTTGGTCAAGCTGTGGGTTGGATTCATTTCAGGTTCTTCATTTCAGGATAAAGAGTCAGCTATCCTCTTTGGCGTAGTGATTAGAGAGCCAGCCTCTTATCTGGGAATACTGGGTTGATTCTTCCTGTCTTCATGAAGCCAGCTGGGTGATCTTGGGCTAGTCACAACTCTCTTCTGAGCTATTACAGCTCCACCTACCTCACGGGTGTCTGTTGTGGAGAGAAGAATAGAAAGCTTTGTCAGCCACTTTGAGGCCCCTTAAATTGGTGAGAAAAGTGGAGTAGAAAAGCCAACTCTCCTCCTCCTCTTCTCTGTGTCTTGTACTATTGTTTATCTGTTTTTAATTTTGTTTCTCTGCATTTTAATTGTTCTAGCCCATCCTGAGACCTTAGTGAATAGGTATTTGGCACCTAGAGCAAGAGATCTTTTAGATATTTGGTTGAGATGAATATTCATAATCCCAGTTCTGGTCAGGGAGATTGAGTTGGGCATTTGTTCACTGTAAAGTTAGGGAGCATAATGCCCAAAATTACCTATGATAGAATGTGCTGTGTTTTATGGCTGTGGTTATGTTCCACTCTGCAATTTAGAGCATGATATAATAAATAATAGTAACTATTTAGCTGGGTCATTGCAATGCTTTATGCCAGTAGCTGCCATTGAAAGTGGTTCAGATCGATTTAAACTATGTAAGGCTCAGGATATGTTCACACACATTATTAGGCATGGCCCTGGAGAAAACCTGAAACCCTCAGGACAAGCAGGATTTTTTTAAAAAAATCCACAGCCTGAGTTTTTCAGATACAAAGGGAGCAATTTACACAGTTTCAGTCAGATGGGATGGAAGCTACAGAGGCTCCTGAACCAACTCCAGCCTCCTACAAGTACTATCCAATCAGGGACATTAAAAAGTTAAGGAGAGAAGGTGACCACTATTGATCAAGAAGAGAAACACCAAGGTATGAAGGTTTTTATGCAGTTAATTTTTAAACTGTGTGATGTGGGGTTTTTGTCTCTTCATCTACAGATTGGACAGTTCCATAAAATGGATGCCCCACCACTACCAAATCCTCATTATGATCACAACTTCACTTTTGATCTTGAAGCCTTCCATGGTTTGAGGGCCTTCTGAGAAAAGAATTCTGGTAAATGGTTAGATATTTGTGATTTTATCACTGATGTGACACCACATATTTCCATCGATTGCCCCAAACTATGTTCTGATAGTCTTCCATCAAATGCACTGTGCCACCTGGTATCCTGTCCTTCCCCCTCTATGTGAGCCATTACAGATTTTTATTAAATTATTCATAGTTTCCCTCTTATAAGCTGGCATAGAATAATCACTCTTCTAGAGAGCACATTACTCCCAATTTCTATCAGTGCAACAAATAACTGAGGCACAGACATTACATCAGTTTTTGAAGGCTCTCTTTACTGTTTTATTTGAAATCTGTGATTGTTTTTAGATTAGGATTTTAAAACATCATCAATTTTATGGCTTTAATTGCATTTTTTTAAAAAAAAAATAACACAGCAACAACAGCAGAACATTTTTACTCTAGGACCATTCCATATAAATAGTTAATTTTGCTTCTGAATATGTGAGCAGTGGGCATTGTGAGTTTGCATTTTGTTTCATTATCCCACCATTCCAACAATCATGGGGAGAACCTGGACACTCCATATATCATGTATGTCTCCTACCCCCCCTTTTTTTCATAATAGTTTAAGACCTTTTCCTCATTTATTTAAATCCCAGAATTTGTGCCAGACATTAGGGATGTGCACAAATATTCTAAACAGTCGAAATCCTGTTGAATCCATTCTAATGTGGACATTCGAGTTGAAATAGAATGTCTTCACATTCGAATTTAGACATTCAAATGAATTTTCAAATGTTCCGAAACATTTGTTCAAATGATTCAAATCATTCAAATATCTGGATGAATATCATCATATAACACATATGAAAATTGTCAACATTCGTATCTTCAAAATCATATCTAACATTCAACTGAATAGATTCGAATGTATTGGATTTGAATCAGATTTTGTTGCATTCAGATTTAAAGCATTTGAATAGAATGAATTTGAATGTAAAAAAAAAAAAAATCATGCACACCCCTACTAGACTAATGTGGACTACTGCATGTTTCAGTTACATTACAAAAGGAGTGAACTGGACTATGTACCCAAAATGGTGTCACAGCCTGGGATGGTATCCTGGACCACAGAGGCATGCAGATGGCCCATGTTTTGATATATCACAGGGGATCTATTTTTGCAGTGTTCTGTGAGGTGCCACCAAAAGTAGGACAAACTCAAAAGCAGCCAGGTCAGAACCTATGAATTCTGGGAACTTTCAACCCTGGCCTTCAGAGCCTCAGTATTGCCTCCAAAGTCTTTCCTGAGATATAGAGGAACAATCTGTTTGAATGTGTGATCTGCTGCAACAGCAACCTGTTCTGGAACAAGGGAAGAGAAGTATGGAAAACCCCTGAGAGACAATAAACAGGTTAGAGTCATCATATAAGCTTTATGGATGGGTAGGATCTTAAATCCAGATATTTGTAAATTTAAGTCAATATTCTGAGATCTATTTGAAGTTGGTTATCAACTTCTAATGCTTGCTTTGAAATTCCCTCTTCTATGTAACCCTAACTAATACTAAATCATATTAGTAAATAATTCCCTTTGCTTCTTACTTCATTTATCATTTTATTTTGTATTTAGCTGTTTTTGGTGTTTTTCCATTGTTACTAGAAGTACCCATTAAGTACCCATTAATGGGTACATTGATGCCATTAAGTACCCAGTAATGGGTACCTAATGGGTACTTCTAGTGACAATGGAAAAACACCCTTTATTTCATTTTCCTGCCACAACTTTGTTTTTGTTTCATTTTTTAAAAATCTGCAAAATCGATTTGATTAAAATGTATAACTGGAAAATAAAGGAAAAACTTGAATACGTTTAGCTTTAAACAATGTAAAGAAGCAATCCATGTTTATTGCAGTGCTAAATTCATTAAATCCAAGATAGATACCTTACAGTTTTCCTCCTTGATGTTTATAGGTCAGTGTATATTTGATATTTTCCTATTTAACAGGCATAATTGTGTCATACATATACAACACATTGTGGTTCTAGACCAAAAAGTAGCTTATAAAAAGTTTTAAAAGAAGGCACAACCTTGGTCTATCCACAAATCTAAGTCTGAAGTTAACTTTGCATCATGTTTTGAGGTGTGAACCCTCTGAGGAATGTGTGAACCTCAACATCTGATGAAAGTGTGAACTGCCAGCATTGTTTTCTGCTGTGATAATTAACCAGTGAGGCTTGGTTAACTGGAACAAGATTAAACCATTAACTTATGGTGAAAAGAAGTTTAATCTCTTTTCCTCTTTCTTTCCTGCTTGTTTTTTTACCTCCTCTTCCTCTTTCATTTCTTCTTGCCCTGAAATACTGATGAAATGAATGGATGCTGAAGAAATGGTCAGAAAAGAGTGGATTGCTCTCAGGGTTTTTGGCATGGCAGAGATGGAAATCAAGATCCTAAGTTACAATAGTCAGTGGGTGCTAGCTCAGACTTCAAAGAAAGGTTGTGCAGCCACATCCCTGTACCAAATATGCAATAACACACTCTGAAAAAAATACAGCAACATACCTGCGACCATGATTGGACTTGGTGACCCCATCCCAATCCTACAGCACCAAGGGCAGCTGGGATAATAATAAAAAAGAACTGGGTGGGCCAATAATACTTAAAAAGGGGGAAAGCAAAATCATAAAAAGATGAATAAAGGACTCAACTAAGGAAATGACAAAAAAAGAGAAGTGGGAAGAGTGAGAAAATAAATCCTTACTGGTCCTTGGGTCTGAGACAGTGCCCTACCCCCCCTCCCAAAACACACACTCACACACAGTGACATATACAGTAGGCTACCTACATTGGGCAACCAGAAAAGTCATCTCTGAAGAGTGAGCCCCAGCTGTACTGACAGGGAAAGCGGGGGAAAGGGAAGAGTCCCCCCCATTGGACTCATCCTAGTAGTCAGCAGGCAACTGCAAAATAACACAATCTGTTTGCATTGCAATGCCCATACACACAATAGCAAATATTGCCTAGCCTTGTTAGGAAGGGGCGAAGAAAGAAGTGGCACTAGTCTGCTGTGAAAATGTGGCACTAAGCCTACCCACATGCACTCTCTCTCATACACACCAGCACCGACTCAAGGTCACTGATGACATGGGGTAGACTTAGCGCCCTGGCCCAGCACCTGTCTGGGTCACCACCCAAGGACCAGGATGAGACTGAGACCAAAAGTGGACAAGCCCTCAGGTGCAGCAGCTATTTCTACTTTGATCTCATTCTGCCAACTAGGCTTCTCCCACAGATCTTCTTTTCATTCACAGTCAGATAGTCAAAGGATAGAGTAGTCAGTAAATCCAAACTAGGGATGTGCACAAATGAGAATCTGATTAGGTTCTGTCAAATTTAACAAGATTTGATTCATATTTACCAAAGTCGAATCTATTCATTCAGACTTTTTTATTTGAATCTGCATATATGAATGTGGACAACTTTCTGTGTGCATGTACGCTTCTTCCCCACATCTGTACACATCCGTAGTCATCCCATATGCAACCCGTTTTCATCCCATACGGATCTGTACAAATGCATACGGATGCGGGAAAGATGCAGATCTTCAAGTACGCATCGTGTACGAACCCATACACATAGCATGACATAGTGATTATGGGAGACTTTAACTACCCAGACATTTGTTGGGAATCTCACTCAGGAAAAAGTCACAAGTCTAATAAGTTCTTATCCTCTCTCGCTGACAATTTCATGTACCAAAAGGTGGTGGAGGAAACAAGAGGATTGGCTATCCTTGATCTAATTCTTACCAACAGAGAGGAAATGGTTGAAGATATCAGAGTTTCTGGGGCATTGGGAGGCAGCGATCATGTTATCCTTGAATTCTGGATAATAAGGGAAGGAAAGCATGAGAGGACTCAGACTTCAAAGTTGGACTTCAGAAGGGCGGATTTTGATGGACTCCGGAGGAGGTTAGGAGGGATCAAATGGTTAAATGTACTAAAGGATAGAAATGTCCAAGAAGGATGGGATATTTTGAGAAATGCAATATTAGAAGCGCAATCATTAACAATTCCTCAAAGAAGGAAGAATGGAAAACATCTAAAGAGACCAGGGTGGATAAACCTAGAACTTAAAAACTTGATAAAAAAGAAAAAAGAAATGTTTAAGAAATGGAAGGAGGGATACATATCTAAGGAGGAATATAATGAAATCAGTACAATCTGCAGGGCAAGTATCAGAAAAGCTAAAGCTAAAAATGAACTGAGGCTTGCAAGAGAGACTAAAAACAATAAAAAAGGGTTTTGGGGATATGTCAACAGCAAAAGAAAAGTCAAAGAGGTTTTGGGAAGTCTGCAGGGAGAGAATGGAGAAGTGATCGAAAGTGATCTTGAGAAGGCAGAGATTCTGAACTCCTATTTTGCATCTGTTTTTTCCAAGAGGGATAATGTACATGCAACAGTCCTTCACTGTACCGATGAAGGACTAGGAGAATCAAGACACAAAATCAACACTGAGAGAGTAAGGGAACGCTTAGCTAACTTAAACGAATTTAAGTCCCCGGGTCCAGATGGATTACATCCTAGGGTACTGAAGGAATTAGCAGAGGTAATTGCTGAACCACTTGCTGTAATCTTTGAGAAGTCATGGAGAACAGGAGAAGTCCCAGACGATTGGAGAAGGGCAAACGTTGTTCCTATCTTCAAAAAAGGGAAGAAGGTAGACCCAGGGAACTACAGGCCTGTTAGCCTGACTTCAATACCAGGAAAGATTCTCGAACAAATTATTAAACAACACATATGTCAGCATTTGGATAGGAATTCAATAATTAACAGTAGTCAACATGGGTTTGTATCAAACAAGTCGTGTCAGACTAACTTGATTTCATTTTATGACAAAATCACTGAATGGGTTGATCAAGGAAATGCAGTAGACATAGTATTTCTTGATTTCAGCAAAGCATTTGACAAAGTATCTCACGCGATCCTTATTGAAAAATTGATCAAATATGGGTTTGACAAGGCAACTATAAGGTGGGTTCAAAACTGGCTTAGTAATCGTACTCAAAGAGTGGCTTTAAATGGCTGCACATCCAAATGGAACGAAGTGTCAAGTGGAGTACCACAAGGTTCTGTCCTGGGCCCAGTTATGTTTAATGTTTTTATAAACGATCTGGACGAGGGAGTTGAAGGGAAACTGATCAAATTTGCTGATGACACAAAGCTAGGGGGGATTGCAAACACCAGAGAAGAGAGAGAGAGGATCCAAAAAGATTTAGAGAAACTTGAACAATGGGCTGCAACTAATAAAATGGTATTTAACAAAGAAAAATGCAAGGTTCTGCACCTGGGCAAGAAAAATGAAAAAAGCACATATACAATGGGAGGAATTCGGCTGAGCAGCAGCACATGTGAAAAAGACTTGGGTGTCCTGGTAGATCATCAACTGAACATGAGTCAACAGTGTGAGGCGGCTGCAAAAAAGGCAAACACAATCCTGGGTGTATTAGGAGAAGCATAGAGTCCAGATCACGTGAAGTTATTATCCCCCTCTACTCTACCTTGGTCAGACCTCATCTGGAGTACTGTGTCCAGTTCTGGTCACCCCAGTTTAAAAAAGACACTGACAAGCTGGAGCAGGTTCAAAGGAGAGCTACCAAGATGGTGAATGGTCTGCAAACCATGTCCTATGAGGAACGGCTTAAGGAACTAGGAATGTTTAGTCTACCAAAAAGAAGACTGAGAGGAGACATGATAGCTGTCTACAAATACCTCAAGGGTTGTCACAAGGCAGAGGGATCAGCCCTGTTCTCACTCTCTCAAGGAAGGACTAGAAACAATGGGGTGAAACTGCAGGGGAAAAGATTTAGCTTAGATGTTAGGAAAAAATTTCTAACAGTAAGAGTGATCAACCAATGGAACAGGCTGCCACGGGAGGTGGTTGGTTCCCCTTCGATGGAGGTCTTCAAGCAGAGACTGGACGGCCATCTGTCTGAGATGGTTTAGGAGATCCTGCCTTGAGCAGGGGGTTGGACTCGATGACCCAGGAGGTCCCCTCCAACTCTACCATTCTATGATTCTATGATAAATAACCGGATAATTGAAATGAATAGATCTGGAGTTTGAAATTCAATTCAAACGTTTACATTTGAATTTTGGGACAATCCATTTGAGTTTGAATGTTGAAATTCGGCACATTCAATTGGGTTTCAGATGCCTACAAATATTCGTGTACATCCCTAATCCCAACATATTGTGTGTACAGTTTATGTATTTTATGTATTTCTTTAGATTGTAAGCCTGAGGGCAGGGACCTGTCTAAGATTAATATAATATTGTAACCTGAGACCTTCGGGTATAGGGCGGGATAGAAATACAAATAAATAAATAATAATAAATAAATAAATAAATGAAACACCTTAAAAACAAGAGCAGTTTCTAGAACCCAGTGTGCCAAAAATCACTCCAGCAATTCTTACACAGTACTCTATATTTTTACTCTGTCACAGTTTCACTTTTCTGTTTACTTGGGCTTATACATAGCTCATGGTTTGAGACTTGTAAAACAACAACACTTTGTGGTATGACGTTTTAAATTCAAGACCGTTCAAGGGGCTTGGGAGTTTGGTTTAATCACATTTGGTTTTGCAAGTTACTATATTTTCCCCCTGTTTTGCAAATTTATCCGATGGTCCAAATATTTTTACATTTATTTATTTTATTTATTTATTATTTATATTTCTATCCCACCCTATACCCAAAGGTCTCAGGGCATGTAACAACTTTTAAAACAACAGATTACAAACCAAGAGATATTAAAAACAATAATATACATAAAGACACTTAAAAGATTCAGCATATTTAAAACAATCTCCTAAAAATTAAAATAATTGTATAAGTATAATCACATTAGCCAAAGGGCAGGGCAAAGAGGTACATCTTCACTGCCTTCCTGGGACATTCCATTTGAGTTTGAAATCTTGTTTAAATTTGAGTTGAGAAGGGATGTGACAAACCTCAAGGGGGAGACTATGGTCGTTCCTGAAAAGGTCCTTTCCCTGGTGCCCACCTGTTTCACTACTGAGGGTGGTGGGACAACCAGGAAAGGCTCACCTCCAGATCTTAAGGCACGGGCAAGTCAGTATGGGAGAAGGCGTTCCTTTAGATATTTGGGGCCCAAGTCATTTAGGGCCTTGTAAATCAGAGTTACATTCCTGTTTCAGTATGCATTATTTATTTGTGAAACTTTTTTATTGTCTTTTGGACTGTTTAACAGCTTGTCTGACTCTTCCTTTCACAAAAAAATGTTCATCAAATATTTGACATGAAATCGAATCTTCCCACATTTGTGGGGCTCCATTTGCACAAAAATGAAATACTATGACGTTCCCTTTGACATGAAACAACCAAAAAGAAAATTGTGCACAACGCAAGAGCAAACCCATGCATATTTGCCTGTTTAGATGGTTTTCTGGCAATTTCTTACCTAGGCTTCCATGCCTAGTACAATTTGTAGTAGTGAGTAAAAATCCCTAGGCCTGTTCTGCCAGTTATTTTTAGTTTAAAGCTCTTAAGTCTGACCCTTTGAATGAAAAAATAGAAGAAAAGAGTATTCTGCGTGTTCTACCACATCGCTGGTACAAAAGAGGCCTTTAATTTAAGCTTTTCTCCGATGAAACTCTTTTCTGCCTCTCTCCCTTTAATTGCTCCATCCATCCTGTCATGCTATAGTTTATTTTATTTTAATTTTTCAGGGTGTATGAGCATTCAAGACAGCCTGTACAAAACCCGGGCTGTCAGAAGAAGCAATACGGAGTCATCACGTGGCTGATGGCTAGAAGCCAGGTCTGTCAGCACATGGCTTTGTACTATCCGGGGGAGAGAATTTGATTCTTCAGCAGTGTCTAATCAGTTTAAACAAATCTGGAAGATGTTACTAAAAGACTAGATGAGTTCCAGGCCACAGCGGCCTCGGCATACAAAGGAGTGAGGGATTTAGTTTGAGAAGTAAATTGAAGTTGCGGAGACAACACTTGACAGCTTCAACATGATTACAGCTGTGAATAACAAGAAGTACACTACTGTTCTAGAAAATCAGATTACAGGTACCTGGCAGAAGATGCTCTCAGATACCTTGGCTGCGTGGAAAGCAGCCTCACTATCGAGATTCTCAGCAGAGAGCATTCGCTTTGCCATTGTATACTCTTCTGATGTTTTAAGACAACAATCTTTAGAAGCAGACAATTGCAAAGAAAACAATGGTACAATAAACTTCAAAGTCAACACGAAAGGATGATGCACTGGTGAACAAACAAGTTCCAGTCCTCTTCTCCAGTCTGTCATAATCTCAAATTCCACATTTTCCTTTTGTAGTGGTTTCATACACAGGAATTCTAGTGCATCAGGGATTCATAGGGAATCTACGCTGATTATGTTTTAAGGAAAACATATGCAGTGGCTTACTTCCGAGTCACCATTGTTAAGTCACAGGCTCTGCATTCAAATAAGAGCTGCTACAGAACGCCTAAGCCCTTTTGTTTTCTGTAATAAAACAGAGAGAGACCCAAGATCATGTTATTTGTATTCATTTGCACAAATACAGTGCTTTGTAATAGCTAGAGTGACATTAAAAGAAAAAAAGAAAAGGTGTGAACCTTATGATTATTCAAGTACTTCTGAACAAAAGCTTAGAAATGTCTGGCATAAGGAGAGGGGAGGAAATGAGGCAGTGGAAGGATCCTTTAGCTGTATTTTCTTAAAAAGAGCCCCGTGGCCCTGCCTCACCTAAGACTTTCACAAGTTTACCTTTCTTTCTTCAACTGGACCATCCCAAGCTAGCGCAGTGGAGATAAATGCATTTTCTCTGGATCCATACCCATCCATATTCATCCCGTACTTATCTTGTTTGCAACCCATTTTCATCCCATACCGATCTGTGCAAATGCATACAGATGCGGGAAAGATGCGAATCTTCAAGTACGCATCATGTACAAACCTGTACACATACGAATGTCCAAATAATTAGAACAAATAGATTCAAATATTGAAATTCAAATTTAAGGACATTTGATTTGAATTTGAATGTCAACTGAGAATGAGGCTTATCATTGGAGACTTTGGGGCACAATAAGGCAATTTTTGGTAACTTATGTGCATCTGAACAACCTCAAATTCACTCAAAAGGTGTTCCTTTAAGTGTGCCTGATCATACCCCTTCTTTGCTTAGGAATGTATCCAAAATATGCTATTAGTTCATATGGAACTTCGTTGTAGTGTAAACTTTTGAAAGCTTAAACAACAATTCGTAGATTCATGGCTGAATCAAATAGGGCCTACATTTGTCGTCCGTATTCATCCACAAATTAGATATTCAGGTATACATCGAAGCTTTGGTTGAAGCTTCAGTGGATACCAGGTCCTCCCGGGTCTCTTGCTCCTCCATGGCCTCCTGCCCTCCTGTGCCCCCATTCCCTCTGCAAGTCCCATTGCCCCATTTACCTGCCACTACCATTCCTTCCTAGGCTTTCAGGTTCTGCGTGCATGTGCACCCAGAAACAGAAGGCCTGTTTTGGCCTCTAGAACATGCCGAAATAGGCCCAGGACACCACCAGAGCCTGCCCCTGTGTTCAGTTAGATGTGGTTATGAAAGCTTTACAAATCCTTACTTCAAGCTTACAGAGGCTGGATTGCTCCATTCCAGCTGGAATAGACTCTGTCCTGGAATAGTCCAGCTGTCTTGGAGTTACAGGAAAAGTTGCACATTGCTCTGTGCTGCTCCCAAGCTTTAGAATATGTTGCAAGAACTCTAAGAGCCAGACACAAAAGTTCCTCAAAAGCCACAAGAGAATGCGATCTAGTGGTGTGCTGCCAAAATAGGTCCATCTGCTAAAATGGAACAGGGAGGCACGCACGCTTCCACACATTTCCCTGTTCAGTTCCAAATTCCAAAGGCTTCTGGGCTGCCAGTAGCCTTCTTTACCTGCCTGTACTGGACTACACCATGCCCAGTGCAGATGGAACAGCCGAGCAAGGTGCAGGACCTTTCTAGTCCACACCAGAGTGTGGAAGAGAGAGGCCCTGAAGTAGTGGTGAACGTCATATTATACTATTTTCAAATAAGTGTAGAAATGTACCTAATACAGCATAATTGTAAAACACTATTTTCAAGATAATAGTGGAGACAAACCTTTTCTCACTTTTTTCCCCAGGGCAACTATTGAAACTGCCACTTCTTTGAAAGTGTTCATATTGTGGGGTTCTCCTTCAATGAGTTGCTTATGAATAAAGAAACAAGATTGTGTTCTGTATCCTACCTACACACCTGATATCTGACATTTTACAAAGTCTCAGGCAAGTAGGGAACTTTACCCTTTGAAGCATGCAATTTAGCATGTTTGAGATGTTGCAATACCTGATATGAGAAGGTTTGACAAGATGAGTTGCTGGATCCAAAAACATTTCTATAACAGAAGTGTATACATTGGAGAATAGTAGAAGAAGAAGAGTTGGCTTTTCTACCCCATTTTTTCTCACTGATTTAAGGGGAGAACACCTGTGAGGTAGGTGGGGCTGTGAGAGCTCAGAAGAGAGCAGTGACTAGCCCAAGGTCACCCAGCTGGCTTTGTGGAAGAGGGTGGAATCAAACCCAGTATTCACAGATAAAAGTCTGGCTTCCTAACCACAAGACCAAACTGGCTCACCAACAAAGACAGATGAACCTGCATCTGACATGCATTGCAAGAGTCCAGAACCTGATCCTAGGCTGTATTCAGATAGTTTTCAAAAAAACTGCAGGCACTCACTCTTGTGACATGTGAATCATGCAATCACTGGTAGCTCCTGTCTGCATGTTATTGTAGCGAAGCAAAAGGGAAGGGTATCAAGTGCAGGTTAAAGCACTATCCTAATGTTTCTGAATCACTTCCTCCCTGTTGAGCCAATTTGACCATATTTACATTTGATAGAACAGGAAGAAGATCACTGCTACTGCTGCTGGTCAGTCTGATTAAGACCCTAATCCTAGGGATGTGCATGAGTCAGTTTTTTGGGTTTGATTTGTATTCAATCAAATGCAAAAAATAAAAAAGTATTCATTTGAATAGATCCCTTTCGAATGTGGTAGGATTTGAATTTTATATGAATTCAATGCAAATGTTTGATATGCATCCCATACAAATCACATACATATCCTCAATGTATCCTCTATGTATCCTCTATGTATCTGCTATGAATATGTCAAATCCACCCTGAATCCACTTCAAATCCCCTCTCAATCCACTTCAAATCCACTCTGGATCCATTGACATGTGACTGGCACAGCCCCTTTCCCACCTCCCAGGTTCACAAATACAACAAAGCTTTGTACAAATGTTCTGATTCAAATTCAAATGCTAATCTTCAAATGTACCGACATTCAATTCAAATATGAATGTCCGAATTCAGATGAATTTATATGAATTTTGAATGTAACAAATATTCCTGCGCATCCCTACCTAGTCCTAATTAGGAAACAATAAGGGATAGATGGGCATTTAAATTAACTCATCGGGCTTGCTTCTGACTACTTTATCCACAGCATGCTGAATGCAGAGAGAAGCAGGGTCATATATAAAAACATCATATGATGCAGGAGAAGTTTAACTGCTATGTCAATTATAATTCCACATTTTTCCTTAGAAGCCACAGCATCCAACATGTGGCTCTCAAAATACACAGAAAAATCTATGAGCTCCAATCAGCATTAGCAATGACGAAATATGGGAGTCATACTTCAGCAACACTTAGAGGTTACATTTTGGATAATCCGTCCAAGATGCAGTTCTCCAACAACCAGGCCAGGTTTTCTAGTTAAACTTGTACTCCCACCATGACAAATGGTGTTAGTGGAATCTATGTCTTTGATCCACAAATCCCTTTTTATGCTGATTTAAAACAATACATACAGATTTGAAATTAAAGCAAATACCAGTAGAGGAGATTTCTGAATGTAGTTGAAGAGCAACATTTGTGTGTGTGTGTGTTGACACATATGCAGTCTTTCCCCCCATAAATATATTGCACATATTACATATTGATCTTCTTGGCATCAAAGGAAGAAACGCTAAGATTGTGCTTCTGTATAGGCACAATCTTAGCTTTGCATTTGGGTCAGCATGCCAATTGTAGTTCTATTTTACAAGCGCTGGAAAATAATGCACAAAATAACCCATCTTTTCTGACCTAGAAATTTGAGGGAACCCTCTTCCCTGCTACTAGCCCTTGCTAACGAGACTTCCTTTTTTAGCTTTTGAGTTTATATTCTACTGATTTTCAACTTACCAGGAGAGTCCCATTAAGTTATACAGAAAGGTGCATTCATCATGATTCTGATGAAGACTTCAGCACAGAGTCACATTTTGTCCTATCTACCGTTCTCCCCAGAGGACAATGTATATATTTATTAATAAATAAATAAATAAATGCCATGCTTTAAACTCTCTTGCTTGAAACAAACTGAATTATTCATGTATAGAATTGTACAGCATTGCAACACCTGTTTTCAATCATGCATAATGTAAAATCACTCATTACCTCACAAGAGCCTCTACATCTCCAGCAATCAAATGGCATTGAAGCAGGAAAACAGGTGTCTGGCAGGTGGATCCAAACAGATGTTTGGAGCTTGCTTGTCTTTTCTTGTACAGGTGTGATGATCTTGTTTTCAGCAGCATAATTGCTATTTAAGTAGGTAATGTTAAATTCTTACGTTCTTTAATATTTATTTTTGCTTCTTCAATTCCCTTTCTTTCTACTTTGCAGACTGTGCCGCCTTGAGGAGCAGCTTTGGCTTAGCGTAAAAGCCGCAGATGAACTGTTGGCTAAGTGATGCCAGCTTGAGAAGGCATTGCTCCTTTGCTTGGGTTTTCATTGCAGCCTTGGACGCACTTGGCTTTCTGTGTTTTAGAATGTAACTTCTTGCTTCTTTGTAGGGATGAATGCATGAAAATAAATGGTGTTTACCATCTACGAATGCTGTGATGATGTACATTAAGTGCCTCTGTAATTATGTCCTCATAATTGGAACAATTTCCAAAAGCTACACTAAACAAGTTGTGTAAATTTGTTGTATGGCAATGTGGACAGGATGTAGATCTCTAGGGAATAAGTCATATGGAGGAAACCTCCTTCCTTCCTTCCTTCCTTCCTTCCTTCCAAAGCAGAAGAAGTAACTACAGCGATGTGCCTATTTGCACTTGCATTATATTTATAAAAAATCCTGAAAAAAGCAGTCCATCAAGAATAAAGCAACTCAAGAGGAAGACCAAATTATAGGTATTGAAGGATTACAGTTGATATGGATGTGCTTTCTCAATAATCCTACATGTTGTATGTTATTTTTGACATAGTTTTCAACAACAAAACAATTTTGATGTTCAGCTGATCACATACAGAGAGGCAATACATGTGTTGCTGTATTGTTCCTTTCTTTTTCTTTTTTAACAGACATTTGGTCTTTAATGGTACCTTCCATAAAGGGAAGGGACACTTTTTATAGAAGAGGCAGTATCAGACAAAGTAGGAACTCAAGAGGAAGCTTTGGGGTATGCCTGCTTTGATATTTACCAGGCTGCATCCACACATACTAAAAAATAAAGCAGCTCAAAAGTGGCTTAGACACAGTAGCATACAGACACTAGTGTTCTCATCCCATTTCGAAGTTGCATGAAAGGCCAGAGAATGAAACTGGGAAGTGCATTCTATGACCTTTAATGTGTAATAAGGCATTAGCATGTGGAAGCTACTACCTCTAAGATGCTTTGGAGCCAGTATTTGTGTGCTGATGCAGCGAAATATAGCTGGAAGTTTAGAGCTGTAGTCTTTTATGCTCAGACACCAGAAAGGCATGTCACATTGAAGGTAGTGATGGACAGTACTGTATCTTTCCCTCCCTCCCTCTCTCACAGAGAGAGAAAGAGAGAGAGAAGAGAGGCTGTCTGGATTCTGCTATATAGGCCAGTTAGCCATGTCTCTGTGTCAAGGCCTTCTTTTATCCTAGTTCATAACTGCCTGCTTTTATTATCATGGCTGACAGTGTATAATACTGTCTAAAATTTTCCATTAAGAACCCAAACAAACTTGGGATCTTTTGCTGAAATGCTACACAGATTTTGGACCTTTTAACACTTACCGTTTGGGGTGATACAGGCCTCTTGATGGATCACTCCATTCAATTCTATTTGAATCAAAGATTTGAATATCCAAATTTATACGAGTAGAGAAAAAATGAATGTATTGAAATTTGAACCGATTTGAATACATTTGTATGAATATTTGATACATATTTTATATGAACCTTGTATGCATCCATATACATCCTGTTTTCATCCTGTACATACATATCCGTATGTATCCGTATGGATGTGAATAAGATGCACATGAATATGTATGCAACATGTATGAATTATTCGTATGAATAATTTGAAACATTCTTATTTGTTCAAATACTAAAAAACAAATGTCTGGACATTTTATTAGAGTTTGAATGTCCACAAATTTGATCGAATAATGAATATCTCAAATATTCTTGAACATCCCTGCTCCATTCAAATTCCACCACGGCCATGGCTCTCCCACAGTTCACAAATGCCTCCCTGGATCAGTATAGGTGTGGACTACTAAAAAGAAGTCCACAGCTTGCCCAGGAGATGTTAGCTTTCTCCCAGACAGCAGCATCCAAACCCTCTTCTGCATGTGGCGTGCTGAGTGGGTGTGGTGGCATGACAGCGGCTGCACAGTTGCACATAGTGTCCAGATCCCCATGGCATTGTCTGAGCATGCACTGGATGTTGCTTCAAACATTGTCATGGATATCTAGCCTGCTCTGGGAAGACCATATGCGTACTGAATGCTGCTGACCTGGTATGGAGCTGCCACCCCACTGGATCTTTACCAGCCTAGCATGGTATTTTTATACCATAATAGGCTGTAAACCAACCCTAAGTGTCGTGTATTTGCACCAGACATATGTTTGTGCAAAATATTCACATGAGATTTCATAAGGCAGCTTTCAAGACCAGAGTGTGGAGAGGATTTTTTTATGAGTTCGACATCTGAAGCTTTAAGATTTGAGGCATAAGAGTTTTTCTCACCACAGCCATGCTGCCACACCCACTCACTGCACCACATCCAGAAGAGGGTGTGGATGCTGCTGTATGGGAGAATATTATTGCCTACCCTGAGATCTTCAGGCACAAGGCAGGATAAAAATGCAAATAAGAAATATTTCATGAACTGAAAAACTTATTGTGTGATCTCACCTTAGTACTGTTGGTTATCTAAAATGACATGCCAACATGCAGCTCCTCCATCCCTCTGGAGGAATTGTGAGATATATGGAAATATGATATGGTCAAATGACTAATCAATAAAGATTTTGATTTGCTTTGATCTGATCATGCAGTATGCTTATAATGGCATGGGTTCCTATTGTACTTGGGTTGAAGAAGAACATAAGGGAAGCCCTGCTGGATCAGGCCACAGCCTATCTAGTCCAGCATCCTGTCACACATAGTGGCCCACCAAATGCTCATGAGCATCTCAAGCAGAGACAAGGACAAACCTATTCCTGCTCTAGAATCCCAGGAAATGGCCTTAGAAGCACCCCAGTCCTATCCCCCCCCCCCGCAGCCTGAAAGATGCACCTAGGCATTCATTCTAGTAGCCATTGATACATCTGTCATCCATAAATTTGTCTAACCCTACCTTAAAGCCATCCAGACTGGTAGCTGTCACCACCTCTTCTGGCAGCACATTCCATAGGCCGATGACCCTCCGTGTGAAGAAATACTTCCCCCTGTCAGACCTTACGCTCCTACCCATCAGCTTCATAGAGTGCCCCCTGGTTCTAGTAATGTGTGATAGAGAAAAGAAATTTTGTCTATCCATCTTTTCTGTACCAGGTGGTAATAAAAATCAACTATTGAATCATAACAATCCATTTATAAGCAGTCATCCCTTGAATAACACCATAGCCCCATTTCCATAAATGACTGCATTTGCATTACCCACATCGACATACTGAACGCATTTTTGTATCATGTGGTTTTGCTTTATGTAAGGAAGATACATTTTGCTATATCAGCAAAACCCCAGTTAACATACACCCTCTTAGCAAAACACCCAGAAAAGTTGACAAGTCTGTTACGAGCATATTGGCACAACAGGAATTCATTGAAAACAAACAAATATATGGGGAGAAATTTAAAACTTTGTTTATAGAAGTCTGAAACCCAGAGAGAGACAGAATGTGGTTTAAACGTGTACCTATTCCTGTAAAAGAGTTTACTATGTTCAAGAAGAATCTGCCGTTAGGGTGAGCTTAGAAAATGCTTTAAACCGAACACCATCACCTGGATAACGTCTCATCTCCCCAGTACTAGCATAGCTGTTAGGTGAGTACAGATCCACTTAAGAAAGTGTTTATATATAATATATAATATATAACTTTTATTGATTAGTCTGTTTGACCATATCAAAATACAGAAACATAGTAGCACACAGCATCGTGCTCTGCACATAATTTAAAAACTAGTAAAATCAGCACGGGTTTTCAATGCCTTCAGAATAAAAAGTGCAACCATAAAAATGGACTGCCTGTCCGAGCCCCTGAGCAATATGTGAAGCTTCCCGATATCATCCAGAAGGTTATAATTGCCTAAGAGGGGGCTATATAATAGCTCCTTATTTCCTCATATAGTCTGCAGTTTAGAACTAGGTGTGCTAAATCTTCAACAGTGTTCTCTCCACAAACATACATTCTCCTGTTGTATGGAATCCCCCGGTAACGACCCAGTTTGATCATTATATCCAGTTGTTCAAATCTCGTTCTGGTGAAAAGCCTGTGCAGATGAAAGTGTTGCTATTTCCCAACTCTGGCCTTCAGTTAAATGACACACTGTCCCTTCCCACTTGCAGCACTGTTGTTTTAATATATGCTTTTATCTGTTTTAATATATGTCTGATTTTAAATGTTGTTACCAGCCCTGAGACCTTTGGGTATAGGGTGGGACCGAAATACAAATAATAAATAAATAAATAATAGAGGGGGAGGAAGAGAATTCTATAGTTTCTGACATAAATGTCAGAGGCTTAGAAATACTGATGCGCCTGAAAGCAGCACATTTCCTGTAATGTTTGTAGGGAGACTCAGGTTAAGCATTGCATGTATACGAGATTTGCAATATGTATTTATTAAATGCACAGGCATTGTCTTGCTGCCCAGAGAAACACACCTCCTTGCATTTGAAACCAGAGTCATACACTTCTGTCTGCCCTGGATGTTCCTGTCACCCCCTCCCTGCACCTAGCAGCGCCTGCTTGTCAGTGACAGTATCAGGCTGATGCGCAGGGCCAGTCCCAGGCAGCTCCCCTTTCAGCCTGACAGCTGCGTATCCCAGGTGGTCTGACATTTGAGATCCAGTCTGTGGATAAGATTGAAGGTGTTTTAGGGGGGAAAGAAGTCTGTGAATAACACCAAGGCCTCGTCCAGATGGAATCATTCACAAGACAACCTGAGATACTATATTACTGTCCATATGTCTTCTAGGTCTCTAAGGACTGAGCTTTATTGATTTATTAGGAACCCTGCTTTTTTGCACCAGCCATGGTCCTTTCTCAGACAGATTACATTGGCTTGTGATAAGGCAGTGTTCTGTCAGAAGAATGGCAATAATACTAAAGGGGCTTGTGCCACCATTTATACATAAACAATAAAAAGCTTATTTTTGAAACACTTGCACCCCATTGTTTTTGACAGCGTGCTTAGAGAAAGTGAAGTTCCCTCCCTCGCTCGTATTTTTCTTAATTTAGCCAGTTTATTTTCTTTTTTTCAAAATGAAATGAAGGATAAAGCTTTTTGGAGCAGCATGGTCATGAAATATAAATGTCTAAATTCACTGTAACAATTAAATCAAATGCTGCAAAGATCATATTTCTTCCTATACGTGTTGCCGTTTCCCAACCTGAACAGATAAACTCAGGAGCATTGTATTATTGTTTTGAGCACTTAAAACAGTTGTTATTAGTGTGCTTTATTTATAGACAGTTCTTTGAGGCACAATAGTAATATAGCAAAATATCAGTTCCTTCTTCAGGCAGGCGAATTTAATGAACCTGAAGGTGTGTGTTATTTTAGCACTTGCTGTAGCTCCTGTGAAAACCCAGTGGTGCTAAAATCTGTAAACCTGTCATTGCTTAAGTAATAACCTTGTTAAAAGCATCTTCATTTAACTTATTTTGGCATTTGCAAGAGGCAAGTTTTATTTTATCTGCGAAGGGAATAGGTGTTTCCAACCAAGCCACTTATTGTAAATATACTTAATTGTAGTTCATGAATGCATTCCTAGGGTTACTGCTTCATTTAGTCTGAGTTAAATGCTACCTGGAACGAAGGTCTCATTTTCAGGTTTTCAAAGCTTTTTCTTTTTTCTTCTTTTCTTTAACTATGTTAACAATACTACAATTTATCCTGTATTATGAAAATTGCACCTTTAGGAGAATGGATTTTGGTTCTTGTAAGCTACCAATTGGGGGCAGGGGAGTGTCCAGTCTCACTTAGGGTGTTTTCCCACTGTCACTAAAAGTACCCATTAAGTACCCATTAATGGGTACAAAAATGCCATTACGTACCCATTTATGGGTACTTAATGGGTACTTTTAGTGACAGTGGAAAAACACCCTCTACTGAAATAAAAAGGTGATGTGTCATAGAGTTTTTCTTTATGAACCATTTTGGGTTTTCAGGGAACACCCAGATTAAGGTTAATGGATAGTGCATTGTTCAATAAAAACATTATTTATGTGTATCAACAAAAGAGGACAAAAAGAAAGGACAAAACTGAATAGCTTCAGCCTGGTTCACTCCCAATCTTTCATGGTAAATATCAAACAGGTTATTAAAGATATTTTTATTGTGATCCTATAGACCATTGGTTATATTATATAATAGAAAAATAAATTATTTTGTACAAATTCCATTGCAATTTTTTCCCAGCCATCTCACAAATAAAATGGAAATATGTTCCCATTTAATCTAATTAGAAACAAAGAACACTCAACATTTGTTAAGGTGCAAACTAACAGTTCTATATATACTGTAGGAACACCAGCAAATTCATGATGCAGCAATGGATAAACCTTTCTTGTTATTAGTTCACACTGTAAAGGGAAAAGCCTAGCAGCACTACCCATTTCATGAAACATAATTTGTTCCATTATGCAGATTAAACTATGATTCTGAAGTTATTTTTAACAAATTCAATATCGTTTGAGTTCAAAGTCTAATTGCATTGGCAAACAAATGTATAAATGCCATTTTATAGAATGAACAACACAGATGCTGTGCCAGTATCCCATCACACATCATCGTCATCATCATCATCATCATTAAATCCAGTTTGTAAGTATATTTGAGACAAGAATATCAAAAGATCAAACTACTATGTACTGTTAATTGTAAGGTCTGCACAACATTTTATAGCATCAGTCTTCAAAAAAAGGTGATCTAGAAAGATAAAGACCAGTCAACTTAACATCAATTTCAGATAAAGTGATAGAAATAAAGGTTAGGAATAAAATTAGGTCATGGTCAAACATACATATTGCGATTTGGCATTGTAAGAGCAGGCATAAAATCTCTAAAATTGCTTTACCATGTTGGGGAAACTTGGAATGGGTTACCTTTCCTTATACCTGGTAAAATGACACCGAAGGCAATTCGTTCTTTTCAGTCACAATGGGTGGGGACCCAGAGGAAGGAAAGACAGCCTATCACAGCATGGGAACAAACACTGTGAATGAGAGACCAATCAGAGGCTTGGGGCCTGTTTCATGAGGGGAGAGTCTGTGCAGCTCTATTTGGAATGACCTGCTGCCTCTCTGAGTGGGCTAAATAAACCATTGTTTATAACCTCTATTTGTCTAGACACAAAACCAAAGTTTTGTCTAGTAGTTAGGGAGCCAGACTCCTATCTAGGAATACTGGATTTGATTCCGCACTCCCCAGTGAAGTCAGTTGGGTGACCTTGGGCTAGTCACAGCTCTGTTCTGAGCTCTCACAGCCCCACCTACCTCGCAGTGTGTTCTGTTTAGAGACAAGAATAGAAAGCTTTGTCAGATGCTCTGAGTCCCCTTAAATGGGTAAGGAAAGTGGGGTAGAAAAGCCAACTCTTTTTCTTCTTTCTTCCCTGCTCCCCATACATAAACCAGCCACCAATCAATTTTGAAACAATGCTGTTTTAATATAAAATCTGATCCTACCAGGCATTTTTCCTCTCCTTTGCTTTGAGGGAGGCCAAAGATGGTTAGCCAGTCCCTTGCCTGGAGAGAGGGTTGCAAAGACAAGGTAGAAAAGGCGAGTCCAGTTGCTTGCATTCCTGTCCAAGCAACCAGCATGCAGCATTCAGAAGGAGGAGAGCTTGTGGCTGTTTCTTCTGTGAGACCTGAAATCTGTCCTGATAATTGCAGAAGTACATCATATAAATGAAGACCCAGACACAGCTCTGCTCCAGCTTGATTGCATAACCTCTGATAGAGGCATCCCTCCTTGTACCCAGCAAACAGAAAAAAGGGCTTCAGAACATGGTTCTATTCTTAACCTTGAGACGGTTCCATTTACAGCTGCTGAGCCCACTTCCCTATCTTGGCATGATTATGAGTTGTATGCTCATAAACCTTTACCTTCACTTATTGCTAAAGACCTTCAGAACAGCTCAGCGAAATCATTAGCATAAGAGCCAATAGAAGCAGAGGCACCATCCAGACCTGCTGCTTAGAACATCTCATCTAAACACCATAAATCAATGTGTGTTTCCCAACACCTCTGGCTTACCTGATTGTATCACCTTGGACAACTCACTTTCATTGCCAGCAACTCTCCCACTGGTCTGCAACTAGCACTCTTTATGGTCCTTAGGCCCTTTTAACATCATTTGCAAGACTTCTAACACTTACCCAGATTTCGACACCTGGAATATTGTGGGCTGAAATAACACAGTCCTTGACACTGACATTTTAGAGTTTCTCCCTTTCTCTTGTGCTGTGCCTTTAGCTCTGTACTGATATTCATGACTAGTGTACAAATTGCTTTCACTTTATATTTGCTTTTAGGTACCCTGTGTGTTTGGTTTTGATACGGTCAACACTGACTAATCAATAAACTGATGGGAAAAAATATTGAGATGGGGAAAGGAGAAGGAAAAGGAAATCCTGTGTTTCTGCAACAAAAATACACCATACCATGGTGCCTTTTTGACTTCCTCCTCTTAATTCCACTATGGTTAATGAGGAGGAGTGAGGGGTAGGGGTAGGGGTGCACACAAATGCAATTTTTGACATTCGATTAGAATAGAATATTCAAATATCTGAATTTGTACGAATAAAGAAAAACAAATGTCTGGACATTCAAACCGATATGAATACATTCGTATCTATTTGTTTGAATATTTGATACGTATCCAATGATATGAATCTCGTATGCACGTGTTTGCATCCATATGTTTTCATTCTGTATGCATCCCTTTTTCATACTGTATATATCCGTACGGATACATATGGAGACATACATGTAGAAATGTCCTAATTATTTGTATGAAAAATTTGAAATATTAGTATTGGTACAAATACTAAAAAATCAATGTCTGGACATTCAATTCATATACGAATGTCGAAATTCATCCAAATATGTCCGAATTCTTTTGAATAAGAAATATTTTGAATATTCATGCACATCCCCAGGTAGGAGTACAGTAGACAAGGTAAGCAAGCCAACTGCAAGTGCTGGAGGAATGACACAAGCACCCACTCACGACCTAGAAACAGTGGGTGGGAGGGACTTGGGGAAGAACAGCTGACCTTTCAATTGCTGTGGATGGAAGGATGTTTATTATCCAAATAGATGAAAGGACACCTTTATGAAATAGGATAACCTTTATAAGGTATATCTGATTATATCCTAAGTGTGGACCTATAGCAGTGGTCAGCAAACTCGTTAGTCAAAAGAGCCAAATATCAACAGTACAACAATTGAAATTTCTTTTGAGAGCCAACTTAAACTATATAGGTAGGTACATTGTTATTAACTTAATTAGGGTACTCCTAAGCTGGAAGAGCCACACTCAAGGGGCCAAAGAGCCACATGTGGTTCTTGAGCCGTGGTTTGCCTACCCCTGACTTATAGGATCAAGCCCTATTGAAGGAAAATCACCATGGTTTCTGCAAAGGTAATTCATGCCTTATTAACTTGTTGGAATTGAGATTGACAGTGACAAGTGTATGGGGGAAGGTGAGCCAGTTGACATTTTCTGTATTAACTTTCAGAAGACTTTTGACAAACTGCTAATTTAAGACTCTTGAGTAAACTCATCAGTCATGGAATAGGAGAACAGGTTCTGCTCTAGATTGGTAACTGGCTAAAGGATATGCAACAGAAGTAGAAATAAACAGGCAATTTTCAAAATAGAGAAATTAAAAAGTAGACTCCTGTTATCAAAGGGTACATGAGCTTCAGTGTTAAGCAGTGCAAGATGATGCACAGTGGGCAAAAATAAACAAATAAAAACTAATATTACATCTATAAATTGATGTAATCTGAGCTTTCTGTGATGGACCAGAAAAGAGACTTGTTCTGGTAGATAGCTCAATGAAGGTGGGGATCACTGTGCCTTTTTTAAATCTATGGTGAGGCCACATTTGGACTATTGTGCACAAGTCTGGTCACCACATCTCAGAAAGGATACTGTGGAACTGGAAAAGAGAAGACTATGGCAGCCATAATCATCCCAGGCTGCAATTTGTAAGCCCATTCAATCTTGAAATATGTTGCTTAAGTGGGGTCCTGCTTGAAGTATATAAAATCATGCAAGGTATTTAAAAGGTGGACAGATTCCACCCCCCTCTATCACTCAACACTAGACCCTTTTATGAAACTGTTGGATTGATACCCCCACAGTCTAGTAAATCACTCCCTAGGACAACAATAGATTTGATGTTGAAAAACTTTGGCACCTTCACAATTTGTGTGAACTGCAAAGGTCGAAAACTTTATGCACAAAGGCAAATGGGTCTCCTTCCGTTGGCCAGCCTTTAGCACAAAACAAAGCTATTGGACCTTTGGCCAATGCTTTTTATATTAGGCAGCAGCAAGGCCGCTGGGGAAAGTCTGGCCACTGCCTTACCTCCAGCAGAGGCTGGGAAAATGAAGCAAATAGGAAAAAATCCTTTCTGTACACATACTTGACTTTACAATTTTGGTCCTCCTGGTTTGATCTATATTTCACCCTGAATGGATCTTACTAACAGGAAGCAAGAACTTCATGCACGTGATGGGGTAGGAACCTTTTGGTCTAGTGGTTAGGGAGCCAGACTCTTATCTGAGAATACCGGGTTCGATTCCACCCTCCCCCATGAAGCCAGCTGGGTGACCTTGGGATAGTCACAGCTCTCCTCTGAGCTCTCACAGCCCCACCTACCTCACAGGGTGTCTGTTGTGGGGAGAAGAACAGAAGCTTTGTCAGCCACTTTGAGTCCCCTTAAATGGGTGAGAAAAGCGGGGTAGAAAAGCCAACTCCTTCTTCTTCTTCTTCTTCTTCATACAAATTGCAGCTGGAAGAAGAAATCTGAAAGGACATCTTAAGTCTCTCTCCTTTCTCCCTGCTCACATTCTTTCCAGATGGTATTTTTATAGTATCCCAAAATATAAGCATTAATAGGATCCATGTAATTAATCTCACATCTAGTTTGACTCATAGGTAACATAGGCCAAGATGTAATCAGGGATGATTGACTTGATTTTACAGACATTAAAATATATATATTTATTTACTTAGAAGTAAGTCCCAATGATTTTAGTGGAATTTATCTTCTAGTAACAATGATTAATAACGATGCCTTTTCATAGAAACATATTCAACTCTTCCCTTCCGACCCTACATTAAAGTTAACTTATTTCCTTTAATTCAAAAAATAATCTTACAAGCCAATCAAATATTCTTTAAAGAAGACTCATTAATTATATGGAAGATTAGGACACTGGGGTTGCATTGTCTGGTCACTTAGTGCAGCTTTTAAGTAAACTAAAAGTCTAATAATATATTTCGCCAGCACTGACTAAAAATACACCCGTGTTAGAATAATTTAATGAAATTCTCATTTATTGCAGGGGATTTTTAATTAAATCTATTGGTTGTTGGTATCTATAAAGCCTTAAGAATAAACACCTGCAGTGTTTTATTATGTAAAAAGGTGGTTTAATTGCTTCATATTTATCACTGACAAATCAAGGTCTATTCAGAAGATAATAATGAGATGGTAATTGGATCAGTAATTGGTTCAGGATGCTTCAATATTGTACTAATAATCATAAATACTTGTGTCCCACTGCTTTGGAACCAACGTGTCTTTATATTATAGATAGCAATAAATATCACTGAACTGGATCTGATATCAATGAAACAGTGTTCATTTGACCACATTAATAGCAAGCATTATCAAAAGATACACTTTTCAAACATCATCAGTATGACATCTACTTGGATTCTGTGATGTTATTTATTTTGAATTAGGTGGGTATCCGTGAAATTTTGAGATGGGAAAGAGCCAATAAAAGGGACTTCTGTTGCTGCAATGGTCTTTAACTCTGGATGGAAAAAAAGTGTAAAACATAGGTCCAGAAGGTCTGAAGCAAATTCATCACATGTGAAGTTTAAATCGGGATCCCATTCAAACTCAGCCCTTTTAAAAATTTCTTTTCAACTTTCCATGAAATTGTGACTTGAAGCGGCAGCTGGTGCCAAGAGACACTCATGGAGCCTGAAAGTGGCGGAACTAGTAGCTGGAGGCTCATAGCCACTGCAGGAGCAATCCAAGTGGCTTGTAACTGGAATGGGCCTCACAATGGTTCCCAGCAGCAAAGGTGTAAAGGTCGCCTCTCAGTCGGGTAATGATTTTATATATCTTTGACTTTGTGGTGTGGTAGTGTTGGCTTTACTTTTTATATTAAAACTCTGTTATTCCCTTCCAAGAGACACGCCTTTCATTTCCCTTTCCCTACTATTAAGTTTGATAATAATGTTGCCTCCTTCCTGGTGCTGCAGCAGACAGCTCCTTCCCCCACTCTGCCTCGCTAGCAGTGGGTTACAGTATCTGTTTAGAACTCCAGCCTAACTTGGCTCACTTTGAAAACAGAGTACTCAGTTGAAGCTTCTTTAAAATAACAAGAAAACAAGTTTATTGTGTACAGCTTTCTTAATAATAAACAGGTAACTTCACTATGTCAATCACAGGTCCATTCACCCTTCTGACTGAACTGTCCCCAGCTTCCTCACTCAGCACAAGGACTCCAATCCTATTCAGATTAATGCCAGCGGCATAAGTAACGAATATCCATTTCAACTCTTTTACTTTCTAAACACCGTATATTCACCAAAGACTCAGGACTCTATTCCCCAGCTTCCCTCAGGACAGCTTAGATCCTGTTTCCCTCCTTCGTTAACCCCCTCTGGTCAGTTAACCCCAGGCAGAGAACACTAACAATTCCCTCAGGCTCCCTTAAATATGGACCTGGCTGGCTAGCTTCAACCTGATTGGTGGAGACTCTGCCACGATGCTATTCCACGCTCCCTCCTGGAGAGCTTGACTAGCCCCTCCCTTAAACTACTTGACATTACTAAAAAACACACTTTGATGACATTTTTGAACGTCTGGACATACAGTGTTTGCCACACTTTGTATTTTAACCAAAATAACTTAATTTGGGGGTTGAGGGGTCCTAGCAGGCATCACACAAGGTCCTTCCCTAAGTTGCTTGAAGGGACTGAGAAGAAAACTGGATGCCTGTTATTTTTGTTTCTTTACACAGTGATTCCAGGCAAATTTTGTCCTTTGAGACATCTCCATGTCTCCTCAAGAGCAAGAAGTCAACCCCATCCCTCTGATCTCTTCAAGTTCTTTAAAGAGAATGTAGATAAGGATGTTTCGGTCAAGGGTTGTGGCCGCTAAGGAACTAGTAGTGGGTCAAAATCTTGGGGTCTGTAGTTGTTCAGGGGCTGACAGGTGATGGACATCCAAACACCTAGGGCCCCTACCTGTTCCTGGGTTCTCAGGGATTACCCATGAGGATGGAGGCAGTTCAAATATCTGAAATGCTGTTAAGCAAGATGGAAGAATTAGTGCATGTTTGTATGTGTGTATCTGACCTATTTCTTTTGTGTTGAACCCATTGATAAATACTAAAGATAAGGCAAGTGAAGAAAATACTAAAAATTCAAAGTAATGTAATATAGCTCTTCAGTCTGATTTGGTTCATAAAGGTCCAGCTTGAACCCCACTGTCATTACTAATAAGAAAATCAGCATTGTTAGGAGGGGTAAGATTTTTTTTTGGGGGGGGACTAAAGGTGCCTAAGGTCAAAGTAAAAACAAATGACTCCAACGATCTCAGAATCACCAAAGTTCTTTGAGGCATTGTTCTGTGTTAGAATGCCAGAAGCACTGGGGAAAATATGGGTTTTCCTCAAACCTTTTACAGATCTACTGGGAATGACTTGAGTGCATTCCTATATAAGCAGAATTCTAAATGTATAGATGTTTGTTCTATAACATATGCATTCATTGTAGGATTTACATACCCAAGGCGGCTGTGAGCTCCAAGGGCCATGAGTCAGAATTGATTTGATTTGAATTGAATTGATATAGTCACTGGCCAGAATCAAAACCAAGAGTCAGTAAGCCAAACTCAGCTTCAGTGAACCAGCATTCAACATCTTTTTGGACCTTTTCTCCCTCACTTCTGTGAATGGCTTGTGAGCCAAGATGGACCTTAAGAACATCTTCCAGCCCCTGAAGTTGTTTCTGATCTAGAGGAAATTGCTCATCCCACTCAGATTGTGTTGCCATAGCCTAAACTGGACACCGGAAAGCCCAGCCTGTCCTTTATTGACCAAAAGACTGCTCAAGCACCACACATCTAGGCATTAAACCTGCACTGGCCCTCTGCTGGAAAAATGTGTCAGTTAAAGATCAATAAAGACAGCTAGAGAGGGTATTATTTTGACAGATGCAAAGCAGAGATGTAGAGATGAAAACCTCTTTCCGTGGGAATTGTGCATCCTCATGCAAAGTATGAACCTTCCACTTTGGGTAGCATCTTTGAGGTCATATTTATTTCATCTGTTCTTAAAGATCTTCCTGTGCCTTTGAATTTTGTAAGCCACCCTGATTGAAATAAACTATAAGTATGGATATGAATATAAATATACAGAAATATAAATTAATGAAATCTTTGTCAAGTGAATGGGACGTATCGGTTTGGCTTCAGAACTTTGGGTTTTATTCAGAATAGATATATCACTGTTCCTGAAGGGGTATCCCAGACAGGATTATATCAAATCCAAGGACCATCATCCAAGGGATCCAGTTAGTTTCAAAGAGTTATAATTTTCTGTCCACCTTCAAACTCTGCTTTAGGCCACCCTCACTTTTTCTCCTTCATGAATTCAAATATTTACTTTTAATTTAAATATTTAAATTAGTAGTTTGCAGAATTCAGGTGCAAGAATAGGGGAGAAAAGCCTTAATCTGATTCCCAAGTTGTGGATTGATTTTATGGCACTCCTTTTTCTTCCTTTATAGGATTAAATTTAGTAGGATAATTTATGGAATATTAATCTTAACTGATTTCAGAGGCTCTGGGTGTGGCCTGCCATTGTTTGCATCAACATGTGGATGGCAGGTCCTCATTCTGAAATATAATCTGGAACAAGGCCCAGTACAGAAAGGGCTTTCGTTATGCAAATATGCTGTTGGAATGATTTGATAATGAAAAAAACCCACAAAAAATAAAACTTAGTTTCATTTTTTATTACAATGATCCTCAAATGCAGTTGTTTCAGAATTAAGGCATCTGTAAGTATCCTTTTACATTTTATTAAGCTATCAGCATTTGGACATGCTGAGGGGTTTTTTTTTTTTTTTTTTGAAAAGAAGAAAATCAATGAGCAGAAAAGAACTCCCGGACCTGGTTCACTTACAGACACTCAATCTAGGCTACAGAAGTAATGGAACACAATGTGTTGAAAATATTGCAGTGCTGAGCCAGGAAATAACCATTAACGTATCCCTAAATGACATTTTCAACAAACCTATGTTTCCGTTTCATAGCCATAATCTTCGGTTTACCAGTGTGTTCAGTCAGCCTTGCACACTGTATAGTATATGAATGGAACAATTTTCCCAGCATATGCTCAGTTTAATCCCTTATGATAGCATCTTTGTTGGCCTGTTTCCCTATATGGGCATGAAAGGATGACTTAATTGGAAGAAGTCTAGAGCTACAGGGAAAGACAAAATTCAAGCCATGTAGGCAAAGAGACACTTTTGATTTCAGAATAAGAATTAAACATCGTTAAGACCTGGACCTTGAATAGACTTATTGACCTGTTCTAGGCTCTTTTGTCATCCACTGTTTACCAGGATTCTATTTAACAACAACAAAATAATGTTTCATAGGATCTGTTGGATGTAGTTGCTATAGCAGGAAGTAGGGATGTACATAATTATTTTTTTTTTGCATTTGATTCAAAATGAATTGAATGTTCAAAAATCCGTATTCGTATATTGCATTTGAATAGGGAAAAATTATATTCAATATGATACAAATATGTTAGTACGTGTTCGTACGAACATTCGGTATGTATCTAATATAAACAGATACATATCTGATAGGAACAGATACAGATATGATAGGAACAGATATGTACTGATACATTTTCCCAGCTTAATTAATGTCCAAACAATTCATACAAATGTCCGGAAATATTCGTATTCGTTTGAATGTTGGCATATGAATATTGTAACATTTGATTCAAGTCTGAATGCCCAAATTCACCCAGATTTGGCTGAATTTCAAATGTTATGAATATTTGTGCACATCTCTAGGACTAATACTGGATCCATGTGGCTTAAAAAAGCTGCCTTTTGTGCACCTTAGGGGGCAGGTAAACAAATGGGCTCGCACTTCATCAACCTTCAGGCCATCCCATAAGCACATAAATCATGCTCGAAATCATCCTAGCCATATTCCAGGAGAAATGGCTCTTTACCTCTTCTTCCCCTATGGAGTGATGCAAGAAGGAAAAAAGAAAATAATGGACCAATTCTGACTATACACTATTCATATTGGACTGGAAGCATGCTGATTTCTAGGTCTGCTACAAAAACAACACAACTGGAAAGACTGTGCTCTCACACAATAAGAAATGGCATTCTGAGGTTGCTCAGAGATGTTTTGCAGGTAGGATCATTCACATTGCACCTACAATCTCCCAAGGTATGTTTGGGATACTTTCTTCTCACAACTGCCTTGAGGATTTTTAAAAATTAATCTGGCTGAAATTAGACACTTTTTTTAAGTACCTCAGAAGTAGCATATAGAAGGCTCTGAGGTGGGTTTGTTCAAACATCATTCTGCCCCTCCTCCCTCTCCTGAACACTATGTGCTTGAAAATGTGGATGAGAGAAGGCTTTGAGGTACCCCTTTTGTAATGTCTGAACACAGCCTCAGATTCTGTTAAATTACTTCCCGTGCCTTACAAAGCAACACAAATGATTGGTGCTGAAGTTCATGTTTTTCTGACTTTCTCCAAGTTAACTCCCTTGGAAATCTGAAAATATTAACATTTTAAAAAGCTTTAGAAAAGTGCAGCAAAAAATGAGAGTTCTATCAAAACCTGGGGCCTATTCACACTTAGGCTTCTGGTAAGCAATTAGGACAGCTCTGGTACAGGTCTAGTATCGGTACCAGAGCTAATTACATACCAGGGGCCTAAGTGCAAATAGGCCCCTTATCTTTGCCTAATGAAAAAAGGCATGCTCATCTATAACATTTTAACCACACTTTTATAATGGCAAGAAATTTGTGCAAATAAATCGTATTCCACACTTCGTCATCTCCTCCAATTTTCAAGAAAGCAACTTTCCTCAGCCCCATATAGCATGGTTAAGGGCAAGAAATAATGATAACAGCAGTGGAGGAATTCCTGGAAGTCTACATATAACACTCATATAATCTGAATTGAAGCCATATCAATATAATAATATATATTTACTTGCCTAAGGATAATTCCTACTTGATGAACTTTTGGGAAAACACATAGGCCATGGTCACAACCTCACTTTAAACCTTCAGTTCATCTTCAGCTCTGACTGCTCACATCTTTTCACTTCTCTCCATTTTGTTTGTAGACTTTCTCCCTTCCATTGAGCTTTTCTGAATGGGAAGTCCATTAATAAAGTGGATAGAAATGAAGAAGTGTGAGCAGTCAGATGTGAAGATGGACTGAAGAAGGTTTAAAGTGAAGGCATGACCATAGCCATATATGATTCTGCTTTAGCTATTCTTTTAAAATATGGCTAGGATGGAAATTTGACCTTTTAACTCCATTTTGAGTACATTTTTAAGACTCCACTGAGTATATTTCCATTTTAATAGTTTGCAAATCTGTTCTCATAGATTATATCCTTTCCAGTTCCATTTAAACTCACAAAATACAAATACATTTTGGTTACCCAACACCAAATTCCAAGGTTTGCTTCTGAGTAAGTATGCCAGTTATATATAATTGCTCTGTATGTATGCAAGCTGTGCACTTATTTTACTTGTGTGTATTGGGATTGGAAACAAAATAGTAGACACCATAATTGTATAATACTGAGGTCTGATACTGACAAACTGCAAACCATACTATAGTGCAAACCATATTATGTAAGTAAATACCATGTTTAGAGAAACTATGGCTGCATCCAGACTTTGGTTACTATTCTGCTATATTTGAATGTTCTGGAATATCCATTTATAGTGGAATACGAAATTGACATATGGATGCTGCCTGACTCAGTCTACCAAGGAAGCTTAATGAAACCATGGAAGAAAGATCCAGACTACTAATGATGGCATGGACAGGAGAAACATTCTATTAATAAATTTAAAAATAGACTCTGAAACGAAGATCTGCAAATATAAATCAATGGTGTTATAGAAGTCAAATTTTATTATACACGTTTCTAGGTTCAAATAAAAGAAGACACATTTTGCCAGCTTTACAAAAGAAAGGTGTAGAAACATGTTATTTGACAGAGCATATTGGAGTCACTCAAATATTCATGTATTTATATAAATATACAAAACTGAAAATTAGTTATTTGCACAAAGCTAGATATCCTTCCTACAGAAAAGCCATTATTAAGAGGGGGGATATAAGAGGGGTGTTTGTCTCACTCTTTCTCTGTGTGTGTGTGTTGGGTATGTACTGTATTTAATAACTGAGTGTAAGAGAATAGGTCAGATGCCTGATGGAATATTAAGGTCTCAGTTTTATACTTTTGAGAAAGAAATGTTTGGCTGCAGGTGTTATTACTTATTTTAAAATTACTGCCATGATTCCCATTCCTTTTCGTTTTCATTCCCTTTAGATATCCAGTTTTTCCAAAGGAAGGGATAACAGAACTTGACTAATTAACAACGAAATAACTGAACTTTGACTAGAATAACTACAGTTATCTTCCTTTAAATCAAAGGAGAAAGGTAACCGATACTAAAATATAATCTGTCCTTTGGGGTATGGGGCATCTTCCAGGTCTTGTCAGATAGCAAATGTAGCTAAGAAGCAGTTACAAAAAGATCATGTGACTGGGGGCTAGAAATTAATTAATCTCCATAAAGCTGTAAGTGAGGTAGGCAAAATGACTTGAAATCTGATTACACTGTTGCATTTAAAGGGGAAGATTGTCATGTGCATCTTTCATGTTTATTTTAACCACCTGAGCCCTTTGTATCACTCTGAATATCCTGGAAAATAGTCCTAATTTGAGAACAACCACCAAAATGCCTCACTCTTTATTGGACACTTCATAAAGGACTTTCCATCCCCAAACTGAATAGGATGATTTTCCTCAGACACTGGAAAATAGACAAGGATTAAAATACTTTTAACATTAAAGTGGAAAGTATTAAAGTGAAACAAGAACACTTAATATCACTTAATACTAAAACAAAGTTTGAAGTAGTAAATTGTGTTATATTGAGATTGCGCAAACCAAATTCACTTAAAATGGGCCTTTACTTTATTCAGTATTCACTGATACCTAAGTGAATTACAGAAAGCATGAAGGAGCCCAGAGGGACACACAGAACTGGCTGTACTCAGGAATATAGAAAGGTTGGAGCAGATGCAGGGATGAAGAAATGAAATGTCCCTACTGGTTCTGCGTTTCTAGTGGCAAAAGTACATGTGCTGCACAGATGTGCCAGGCTTTTTCAATGGGCAGAGGACCTCACATATCAATCTACTTAGTGCTGCTTTAATTCACATTCCCCATACAGATACAAGATATATTAATTAGGGTTCCTGTTATAGTACCCCCCCCCCAAAAAAAGAGAGAGAGTAACTCATGAAGCAAAAACTGTGATGAAATAAAGTTAGCACAGGGGACCTTGACTTTGAAATCACCAGACTGCATTTTGAGCAGATCAAACACGGCTTAGAACGGGGTTTCTTAACCAGGGGTCCATGAGTTTGAATTGCTGATGCTGATTGTCGTAAAACCATCTGTGGTTTTCACCTGACTAGCAAACGGGGGACCATGTAACAAAAAAAGATTACATGACTTAGCTAAGTAGTCTCCTGTTCAAGACTTTCTTCTCCTCAGCTACCCCACTGGTCCTGCTGTTTAGGGCTCCATCTATGTGGGTTAAAAAGGAGGTTTAGAGGTGGCAGTGTGTGGCAAAACTCTCCATGTAAAGTTTCAAGACTTCATTTCTTCCACATTAAAGACCAGAAAATGCCTTTGGAATAGGGATGTGCACAAATATCCGTAACATTCATTATTCATATGAATTTGGACAAATTCGATCATTCATATACAAATCAAATATTACATTTGTATAATGATATTCATATGAATACAAATGTTTCAGAACATTCATACAAATAGTTTGAGCATTTGTTAAACTGGGGATATTTATCGGATACAGATGTGTTCGTATTGGATACAGATTGGATACACATCATTGGTATATGACATGTATCTGATATATATACATTTGTATAGGATACATATCCAGGATGCATATCTGATACGTATGCATTCATATCAGATATGCATACAAATTCATATAAATACATTTGTATCAAATAGAATCCTACCACATTCAAAGGGGATCTATTCAAATACAAATTTTCTAACATTTGATTCTTTACGAATTGAATGCCAAAAAATTCATCTGTGCACATCCCTACTTCGGAATGGTATTTTCTGGCCTTTAATATGGATTGCAGGTGGAGGAGAAACACAATTGTGTGGCAAAATTGCTTAGGTAGCACCCCTGTGCAACTTTTGAACCCATTTTCTTTAAAAATATGTCTGGATGCAAATGCAGTCTAAGTTATTTCTAACAGGAAATCTTTCACCTGTGGAAGCTACATTGAATGAATGCCACCTGATGGTGAAAAAGCCACAAGTGCTGTTGTCAGCTGGTCAGAGCTGCCACCTTGCTTTTTGCTTCTCACCTCAAATACCAACCTTCTGAACGAGAATGAAGGATCAGTATAGAAATATGAAGGAAAGAGTAGTAGCCAGAGGTTTACAGGGGGAAAAAAGGATTACCAGTTCAAAGATCTTCAGACTCTGGATTTAAAAACTGAAATGGCTTTTAGATGAAACACTTCGGTGAAATGCTTTGGTTTGGGAGCTTCCACCTGAAGACAGCTTCAGTGAAAAAGTAAAGATATTTTTGTGATAATAATAAAAAGCATTAATCAAACTGAGTTTTAAAGTAAATTCTGATTAAAATTTTGTGTATCAGACACATCCTTATTTAATTAACTGCATCCCTTAATAGGTGTTTATAGCTCTGGGCTGTGGTTCTCTCTTAAATTTATGTGTTATTCTCATTAATTATAGTAAGTCTGTGTGTGCATAATTTAGCAATTTATGGTTTAGTCCCAATACCATAAATGAATATATAGAATTAACAAGCAGCACATATTAGACATCACTAGGTGGGCCATAAGAGAATTTGATGTAATTGTGTTATTGTAAGCTGTAGTGTAAAGTGTCATGTCCTTTCATTGCAAAGTTCAATGAAGCTATGAACTATCCCATACCAGGACACCCAAGATGGACAGTGGAGAGCTCTAGAGGTGATGCACTGGAAAAGGAAATAGCAAACAACTTCAGTAAACTTGCTGAGAAAACCTCAAGTGCAATAACAAAAGGTCAGAAGGAAGATGTCCAATATATTATGGAGGATGCCGAGGGCAACTAAAAGTAGTTCCAGAAAAAAATGAAATAGCTGAACCAGACCTGAAAGGACTATGGTGTGCATGAAGTAAATTCCCCCTTCATTTCAAGTCAAATCGAGGGGGGGGGGGATTTTCAGCTTCAGTCAAAGCCCCTCCCCCCAAATATAGGGAGCTTTGCCTTTGGAATAAGGATGTCCACTAAAAAAACATTGCTCTTGAAGTGCCCTACTCAATATGCCAGCAAACTTGGAAAACATGACAATTGTCAGTTTATATTCCAATCGCAAAGAAGGGCAAAGCCAAAGAATGTTATCAAACAATTTCACTCATTTCACACACTATCAATGCTCAAGATCCTCAAGGTAGGATTCAACAGGATGCCAACTGAGAAGCAGCAGAAGTACAGTCAACCTTGGTTATTCACTCAAAGCACAAATACTGAAGCTAAGGCTCAAAAACATTGGCCAACTAATGAGAAGGCAGGGCTCATTGAAAAGACCAAAGCCTAAAGGAGAAGGGGATAGCAGAGGACAAGATGGATAAGAAGTGTCAAGGAGACAATGAACATGAGCTTGGGCAAACTTCAGAAGGCAATAGATGACAGAAGGGCCTTACGTGCTAGGGTCTATAGGGTCATGATGATACAGACTCAACCCAAAAACTGAACGTGTATATAGACTGAATCAGGAGATGAAGACTTTCTGGATTTTAACCGCATTTTTTTAAAAAAGGATGCTAAAATGGGAACGCCTTCTCATTTCAAAGATCACAGTTGCAAACCAGAATTAATGGCTTAAACTGAGAGAGGATGGATTCAAAACAACTGGAGAAGTCAGTAGGTGTGGACACTTAGAAGTAAAGCTTTTTTTATTCAGGTAGTATCACCTGTAATAGTAGTTGTTGCTATTTTGTTATGTACTGTGAATGAATGAATGAATAAACTTTATTGATTAGTCGCTTGACCATATCAAGTATCAAGTATACAAAGATAAAACCATAGAAAAATAAAATCAGTATAAACAAGAGTAAAATCAGGTCTGTACATATGTTATAGTTACAAATCCTCGTCACCCTTACAAGGCACTCCATTAGTCTCAATAAAAAGTTTCCTGAGCCGGGCTGCCTTAAGCAAGTACAAAGCTACCTTATATGTTGCCTGAGCATTCTCTCCCTGCAAAAGGTAGTTCACTTTTTGCTCTGCATTCCAAAATGTCATATTTTGCAAAAGGGGATCCAGGCATGCTGTTCTTAATTGAGAGTACAAGGGGCAAGTAAACAAAATGTGTAAGAGGTTTTCAACCTCTGTTGCCCCACAGATGCACAGTCTATCTTGATAAGGTATCTGAAGGTATCTACCATACTTCATCATGCAGTCAGTCAATTCAAATCGTGCATAAGTGAATTGCTGTCTCAACGGATAGGGCATCTTATAAACCAGGTATTTTTCAGTTCGGAAAATAGATTTCGTACGTGCCAACCATTTTAATGATTTTATGTTGCGGAGGTTTGCAATATCATTTTGGGCACTGATGTCCTTTACTCGCTGCTTAAAGCGTTCTTTTGCTATCAAACTGGTATGCCCTAGTGTTTGCAGGGACAGACCACAGCGAGAAATTTCACTGTGTACTTTATGGACCCATGTATTGGTGTTCTCATTCCTATATTGTTCCTCCAAGCACATTCTTGATAACCTATTTCCCGGCAAAGAGACTAAGCGCATCCAAAAGTTAAATATTTTGATATTAATGGAGCATTGGATAGCTTGAATGCCAAGTTCTGCTCTAACAGCAGGGGCTGGTATGGTATTGTTGATACCTAGCATTCGTCTTAAAAAGCGGGTCTGGATTTGTTCTGAGAGGTGTTTGAGAAACCCCAGATTTCTGCTCCATAGGTCAGCATTGGAATGACTTTTGCTCTGTATGCAGTAATGATGGGGACCAGAGTGCCTGGATGCCTGTAATTAAACAGGTTATATAGAGAATTCAATCCTGCTGAGGCCCTTAGCATGCAATTCTTCAAATGCAAGGACCAGGAGCCGGTCTTTGAAAAATCAACCCCCAGGTAGTGATAAGAACTGACTTGCTCAATGATATCCCCATCCAGATGCCAGTTATGTCTTGTTTTCTTTCTCCCAAACACAACCACCTTTGATTTATTTTTGTTTATATGAAGGAAGTTGGCCTTACAATAAAGATTGAGTTTTTGTAAAAGTCTTCTAAGTCCAACCTTAGTCTGAGAGAATAAGACTATGTCATCAGCATAAAGTAATATATTAACATGCCTATCTAGAACTTTGCGTCCATGTGCCTCAGGAAACTGCAAGACCTTTGTAATGTCATTCACGTACAAATTAAATAAAGCAGGGGCAAGAATACAGCCTTGTTTTACCCCCTTGAAGGTTGAAATTTCTTGTGTCAAAGAGCCATGCGTACCTGTACGGACTCTTAGGCTGGTCTTACAGTACAAGGTCTTAATCAAGAACAATAATCTTGGTTCTATATTTAGTGCCTTTAACTTTTCCCACAGTAAGCCTCTATGTATTGAATCAAATGCAGCACTAAAGTCAATAAAGGCCGAGAAAAGCTGTCCCCCCTTATGTGTATATTTTTCAATTACGTGAGAGAGGATAAAGCAATTATCCATGCTAGAGCGGCCAGGACGAAATCCAGCTTGTTCTTCAATTAGGAGGTCATTTAAGTCCACCCAGCTCTCAATCTTGTGCAAGAGATACTTGGCGTAAAGTTTAGCCACTATATCGATCAGACTGATGGGTCTATAGTTTGTTGGGTCTTTTCTGTTCCCTTTCTTAAAGATTGGTACTATGATGGAGAGTTTCCAACCTGAAGGAATATGGCCTGTGGAGTTTATGTGGGTGAACAGCCCAGCTAAGAGTGGTGCCCACCAATCTATATATGTTTTGAAAAGCTCAGGTGGCAGACAGTCTTCCCCAGGAGCTTTGTTGGATTTCAGGGAAGAAACCAATCGTCTAACTTCATTTGTGGTTACCGGAGGCCATAAAGGACAGTTGTCAGTATCGGTCAGAGAGACTCCATATGAATCCTCGCAGATGTGGGGCTCTGGCTCACTAAAGAGCACCGAATAGAAATTCTCCCATACTGAGGCTGCAATAGGAGTATCAAAAAGGAATTTAATTTCTTTCATTTTCCCTGATACTAAGTGCCAGAAGACTGCTGAATTTTTATCTTTGGCTGCCAGCTCAATCTCTGCCCATATTTGAGCGGAGTGTCTGACTTTCTTATTTTTAATCAGACTTTTATAATTGCGTCTAGTGTTTAGCATTATTTCATTGTTTTGAACTGTTGGAATCCTCTGGGCTTGGCGCATTATAAGTCTCAATCTTTTCCTCATGTTGTGGCATTCGTGGTCAAACCAGCCAGGCTGTCGCCTGGTGAGTCCCCTTGCAGGGAATTTCTCCATTAGATGTGTCTTTAATTCTCGACACAGGGAGTCAAAAGCGGATATTACCTGTGCGGAATCTGAATTTGGTGATTTAATAATATTCCCCCAAGTATTTGCCTGAGTAGATTTTAGAAATTTCCCGAGGGCTACGATATCAACCTTGGCCCATTTTAGTCTTTTGTTATGCTTAAGTTCCAAGTGTTGCGCCACCTGTTTATCAGAAATAGTACAAGGCCTGGAGTCAGATTCCCCGTGGAGAGATACAGAAACTGGTTGGTGGTCACTATCCGCTCTTATATGTGTTACAATATCAGAAAATAATGGGGCTTTTCCAGTTTGTATGCAAATAAAATCCAAAACGCTGCTGGATTTCCTAGAATGATGTGTAAAGGGAAAGACAAAATGCTGATCCTTGCCCCCTAAGATTAGAAAATTATGTTTATACAGTATTTTAAGCAAGGATAGCCCAGCATCATTTCTTTTCTCATCCCTTGAGGCCCATGAGGGATAGTTTGAGAGATAATGATCAGGAATTCCACAAATCTTTGCAGTATCAATCAGGGAAGGGCCTAATCTGGCGTTGAAGTCTCCCAGTATGATTATTAATGCCTTGGGGAACTTCATATGTAAGTCTTCCAGTGTTTCATCTAAGAGTATCCAGATATTTATAGGATAGTAGGGGGAACATTTGGGGGGTATATAAACATTTAACAGCACAAGTAATGAATTTACTGAGGTAAACTTAACTGCTAGTAAATATGGGGAGTACACACTGAGACACAGGTCACCTCCTTGCCAACCAAGTTCTTCCTTGAATAGAATAGAATGTATATTGTACATTAACATGAATATTACACATACACATTGGCATATACATAAACATACACAAATATTTTGTTCTGGAAGTGTCAAGTTTTGCATACAATTTTGTAGGAACACATGAAATTCCAGGGCTTCCCACATATCAGAAATACTATTCTAGGCATTTGTAGTTCGTATTTAAAGACCTCTAGAAAACTTGATTTGTGCTCTGTCAAATACAAACTGTGAGCCTTTCTTTCTTTGCAAGATATTTGATGGATTCCACATTTTAAGAAATCCATACCATATATAGCCAACACTAAGGGTATGTCCATGTCAGCCTTAACATTCCAAGCATTGTTTTCTGCCCACTCTTTTGTAATTATGTTCTAATTATGCAAAAACATTCTGCAGGGGATTGATGATTGTACCTCATTCTTGGATCAAGTTTTACCTTGATCAAGAGCAGAAAGTAGTAATATTATAAAAGCAAAATGGACCATTTGAGAAACAAAGTGAAACAATTTCAGGTCATACAGATTTTATACAGGAGGGTGCAAAATATCATTATGCTTGACAGTCTCCAATCTGAGGTACGTCAGGCACCCTCATGGTATGCGTACAGGTAACTGGTTACAACACTTCTCTTTACCCTGAGTTTTGGTGGAGGGAACAGTATCCCTTCCACATGAAGGCACCATCTGTATTTATTGAGACCCACCCCAAGAACTTCAGGTATAGGGCAGGACAGAAATATAAAAAATAGTTTGCTACAGAAGGGACGTGATAAAAAAGTATTAATTGCAGCAAAATATTTATTAAACACTGTGATATTTTGTGAATTTGGGGTAAATTTTGTAAGCACCTACACCCACGTCCTTATGTGCTATGCAGTATCTGTGTCTGGTCGTGTGGATGCCTGGCAGAGCAGGAGGAAAGGCACTGGTGAAAGTGAGTTCATGTCCTCATTGTTGTGCCCAGAGTGGGCAACATCAGTAAGCAGATGCACATTCACACCAAGAAACCAAGTCAGTTTCCAGAGTCTCAGTTTCCAATGAGACCTAGTCAAACAGGCCAAGACTTGGGTGACCAGAGAGTTGTCATAAGTCAGGAAGTCAGTTAGGAGTCAGGAATCAGAGTTCACATGATTTGGGGGTTGTCAAGAAGATTCGTTTGCAACAGAGGTTGCTGGATTGGGAGTTTCATAAGTAGGGCTCAGAGTAATGCCCCTGTCGAAACAGCTGTTTGGCATGGAGTCACACTGAGCACCATAAGTGTTTTTGTTGTGTCTGTAGAGAACTCTTGTCTGGGAGGGGTGCAGCGTCTGAGTCTGAATCTGAGTCCTCCACTTCTGGGGGGGGGGGGACAGAACCCTGGGGCACACCTCCCTCATTTTGGCTGGCATGGGCAGGGACCTCACCATCTAAGGAGTCCGATAGGGCATGAGACATGACACTCATCCCTGCTGCTTCAAGTGGACAGGATCATGGAGATGTGGTCAAAATTAACTTCAGACACATATTCCATCAATTTCAATGAAACTGGTACAACTACATGAGATTTTAGTCTTAATTTGCCCTTCATTAAGTACAACAAAAAGGGGCATGTCCCATTTTAGGTATCAAATAAGTTCTTCACTGTAATGTCTTTCTTTCAAAGCCATTCCTTCCATAACCTATAAAAACTGGACTACTGAAACAAAATGCTTAACTTGGGAGGGGGGAGGAATGTTCTTTAACAACCGAGCAGCAAAATAAATAATTAAATAAATAAATCATATCGAAATCTATCCAAGAATGATGACAAGTCAATCATGATTTAATATTCTTGGTACTTCACCTATTAGTCATGATTACAGATAATTTGTAATGTGGCATGATATCATATAATTAAAAAAAACTCAAAAGTGACGGATACTTTTTTGAAAAAAAAAATTAATGCCCTCGGTTAAAAAGAGAATCAAATAGTTTTTATCATCTGCCACATGCACAGGCTTTAAAATTATACAGATATAAAGAATCCATTTAATATGTTCAGATCTTGATTTGCAACATTATTTGCCTCCTCCCTGTTCAATGCTTTGCCTCGACAAATAAACTCACAATGAAAATAAACCCACTGAAGGCTCTGTAACCAGAGACAAGCTATAACACACTTCTGCACTGCAGGGTGGGCTCAAGGGATACCTACTGAGCAAATGTACGGCCACTGAGCATGCCCAGACTATTAAAATGAATTGACATGTTAATGCTGACAGGAAAAGAGCACAAGAGAGCTCACTAAATTACTGCTCAGTCAGGCACTAGGTATTCCTGCGTGGCTACCTCTTGAGTCAAAATCTGCAGCATGGGGTGTGTGGGACAAAACGATAGGAAGAATGGGGGGAGGGAAATGGAAACTTTATTGTCAAATGCACTGAAACAAAAACTGAAGGGATGTCATGTTAGTAATGCACCTACTCATAAATCATATGGATTTTAATCATACCTGCCACCTCAGTTTGCTTTCCCCCTGAGAAATTGTTTTCCTTTCTGCTTCTCTCTTTCCCTCGCTTTCAATTATCTGGAAGCTGTTTCATGTGTTTATTTATTTATCTAAAGTTCATATACAGTCTGCATGCACAAATTTCCTCCTGGGGTCATAGTGCTTGCAGATCGTACAAAGATGGTGTAGAGCATAGCAACTAAGAGGACAAATGAATGTACTAACTCTCTCCCTGTCTTTCTCAATAATAATAATAATAATAATAATAATAATAATAATAATAATAATAATAATAATAATAATAATAATAATAATAATAATAATAATAATAATAATAATAATAATAATAATAATAATAATAATAATAATAATAAATAAAGTAATAAGTAAATGGCTGAACCTGGATGACAGAAGAGAAGGACAGAAAGTAATTTGGAAGCATACATTGATGGATTGGGGCTTTATATGCAGGCATTGCACCTTTGGATTCCATAGGTGCGCCAGCAGGATGAGAAATGTAAAAGCAAAGGATTGGCTGATAAAAAATAATAAAGGTAGACTTCTTATTAGCTCATTTGTATACTTTTTTATGTGGTTCACACACAAAAAAAATTAGTTTCCAGTTACTGTCCTCTGTAACTGTGCTGAAAATAGAATAGTCTTATGTTATGGTACAATGATCCCCACTAAACTTCCAATGTTCTTAATATGCTGTTTAGTCACAACATTTCTGAGTAGTGAGCACTGGTTAAGAGTTTGAGTTGTGGGTCAAAAATCTCAGATCTCATCTCAGCCATGAATATACTATGTAGCCTTAAACAAGTCACTGTCGCTCAGTCTGAACTCACAGAAAAGTGAAAGACAGAAAAGTGATATTCCCATGTGGGGGTTCCACTAAAGGCCATAGGATGATGGTGAGCTAAGGAAAGGAAGTCACCTTTTGGAGGGAAAGACAGTAAGGATCAGATTGTCTTCAGCTTATTTTACACTGGATGGAGTTTGCCTTAAGGCCCTAGTGAATCCTGGCAGAGGACAGCAGTGGGCACAGTAAAAGTCCTGGGTATGAAGGAAACTATGGGCCTTTTTCCACTAGGGCTTAGAATCTTTCTAAGACCCCATTAGGAACCCAATTAGTACCTAATTGGTACCAATTGGGAAGGCCCTGTCCTCACCTGGACCCCATTGAAGGCCACATCTGTGAGGCCCTGTCCACATGAGGGCAGGGGGAATCCAGATTTAATGGGTCCATCAGGCCCTTAAATCTGGATTTCACATGGACCTGATTAAAGGTGTCCACAATGAGGTCTTCAGGCATCTTCAAATCCGGATCTCCAGGAGGACCCAGTCTCAAAGATCTGGATCTTAAAGATCCGGATCTTTGACTGTGCGTGGAAAAAGGGGGTATGATTGCTTTGCTTCCCATTCAGGAGCTAAAGGAAGGGGTAGATGTCAATTACCTATGTGTTAAAATGGTAGTTGATTTTAATCAATAAATATTTGATTTATTTGTACCACTTTGAAATAAAAAAGCTCAAAGCTTTTCTAGGCAGGGGGAGATCGAAATGGTTAATCAGTTGGACATTTGTTACTGAAAAGATCTTTCCAAAAGAGTTCAGGGTAGTGTACAGAGTTTTTTTTTTCTTGAATGTGATTTTTTTTAAAAAAAATCTTCTGAAAATTAAATACAAGTGACTAAACAGTTGGTTACAGCACAGTAAAGTTCATATACAGTCTGCACGCACAAATTTCCTTCTGGGGTCATAGTGCTTGCAGATCGTACAAAGATGGTGTAGGTTACTATTACTTCTGAGTAGGAATAAACAGCATTGCCCTAGGGGGGTGAGGAAACCAGTATTTGCCTCTTTCATTCTGGAGCCAAATGCAAACTGAGATCCATCACAACTGAAAATGTTTGTCAGTGCTGGAGGAGAAAGAAAACTAGACATCAGAGCCACACACAACATTACACACAACATAAGATTCTGAGCTGGTGATGCTTATTTTGCAAGTATTTGTACTAGAGATGATATTTAAATACACATCTACTGCATAGTGCAGTATTCGATGAAAAGAACATCTAGACAGATCTCTAGTTTGGAACACCCATTGAAATTAAAAGGATCACAGGGAGTTTGACATTTTACAAAATGAAAGAATAATTAGTGTACCATATTGGGTTTTTTTCTCTTTATAAAAGACTGTTGAAGCCACCCCTGTGAGGCTTAGCTGGAAACAAAATTCAGGCCAGGTTTCTATTGTATTTCCTCAGGAAAAAGATAATAAATGAAAGTGAATGTAATTAACTCTTTCATCACCAAACATGCCACATTTAATAGGATCGTGTTATATACAAGGGTTTAATCCTTCATTTCTGCCCCCCCTTGCAGAATTTCTGTGATATGCTTGTGATTAATATTCACAGAAAGTTTCCAAGTGATCAATACAGACCTCCTTGGGGGCAACTGGGCTTCTCAAGGGGTCAATAATTTCCATTATTTCACTGGAAATTTCACATCTGTTATTTATTTTTAAACTGCCTTTTTAATATATGACACAACAGCATGCTTATGACGTAGGAGAGTCAATGAAATTTGTTAGGCTCTAGGGGAGGGATCAGTGAGCAAAAAAGTTTGAGGGGAGGAATGCACATTGCATTAAATGTTGGGCTCCTCCTGGCTAATTCTTACATAGACTACAGCCACAGGTTCTCTGCTGAATATATGGCAATATCATTACTTCCAAAATAATATTAGATTATTTGAGCCTTTCACCTTTATTTTCATTGTATTTAATGGCTTTGGGGATTTCTGGTGAGATTTTATTTTTCCTGCCCTAGGAAGCTTATTAGTTTGCTATATTTCCCTGGATGTGTATCCATGCTGAGTTCAGGATGAGGCCCATTCCCTAACTTAACTTTCCTTCCGTAGCTAAAAAGGAGAGCCCACTCTGCTTCAACGTAGCTTCCATAGCTCTCAGATTCATCACTGGCACTCTGGCTAAAAATGTCCATTAGCTGGGAAACCAATGCTTGGAAAGCGATATCCTGCCCATTGTTGTCTATGAGTAGGTAACATTCCATTTAGGTTTATAGTGCACTCTGTGAAGCTACCCTTGCACATGTTGTAGAAGCTACAACTAATGAAAGAGGGAGCAGGAGGCTTGCTGAGCAGGACACCTCCTCACAGCATACCTGTCCTTAAGGATCCATACCAGATACCAGTTAGATACCAGGATGGATTCAAGGTATTATCCCTCACATTTAAGATCCTAAATAACTCAGGAGTACCTAGCATACCAATTATCCTACAAAAGACTTGTAAGATCCCTTAAGTGTAATCATGTAAGGTTACAGTTTAGGTACCAAAAATTACTTAGCAGTTACTCAGGCCTTCTTCGGTGTTCTTTTCTCCTATAGTGGATGCGGAATGCCATAAAAAAAGAATGAGAAATGCGACTTGTGGGAGCAAAATCTGCCTGAGCATCTCTATAGTGCAATTGCTGACATGAAGCAGGGCCCTTAGATCAGGGGTAGGCAAACTTTTTAGTCAAGAGAGCCAAATTTCAACAGTTCACCGATTGAAATGTCTTCTGGGAGCCAGATTAAAGTGGGCGTGGCCAGTGAGGTCATTGGGTGGAGCCAGAGGTCAGGGGGTGGGGCTAATGACATCACAGGGCGGGGCCAGGGCATAGAAAGATAAAGAAGGAAAAAAAATTATGAATGGAACAGAACTCATTGCATGAAATGAATAACAATATAAACCTGATGCGTTCACACCTGAGTTTTAATCCTGTTTGAGACCACTTTCCAAGTGAGAATATAGCAGCAAAGTGAATAATCGTTTTGTCCTCTTTATCCAATCCAAAAATGGCTTTTCCAGGTTAGATAATGCAGAAAGAAAACAGCTTGGGATTTTGCTGACATAGTATCTCACTCTGAAAGTGCACTGAAACTGGATTGAAACTTGTGTGAACGCAGTAATAGAACTTCAAAAAAGAGCTTCTTAAATATTTCATTTATTTATTTATTTATTCATATCCCGCCCCATACTCTGAAGGGCAGAGCTAGAGCTGCCCCGCTGCAAATGGTGGCCTCGGGGTCCATCCCAGGACCCCATTGCTCCAGTAGACATGCAGATGCACAGTATCTGATCCGTCTTCACAGCAGAAGACCAGGCTGATGACACCATTAAAGGGATTTAAGGTCTGAAGAGCCAATTAAATCCAATTTTGATGGCACTGGTGGGTACAGCATGTTTGTAATGGGGTCTGAACAGGGTCCTTGAGTGGTCTTGTATGTAACCAATTGAGTACCTATCAGATTCCTGAAGGGCCCCTGGAGATCTCACACTGGAGACAAACCATATAAACGTCGAGTGTGGAAAGACCTTCAGTAGGTCATCACAACTGACTCAACATCACAGAATTCACACAGGAGAGAAACCATATGAATGCAAGGACTGTGGAAAACGTTTCAGCCAGTCATCAACTCTTACTATACATATCAGGTCTCACAAAGGAGAGAAACCATATGAATGTCAAATGTGCGGAAAGAGCTTCAGTTTTTCATCATACCTGAGTGTACATAACAGAATTCACACAGGAGAGAAACCATAAGAATGCAAGGAGTGAAGGAAGAGCATCAGCAGGATGTTAAGAGTTGGCCTCACATTTCAAGACTCACACAGGAGAAGAACCATTTTAATGTTAGGAGTCTGGAAAGAGCTTCAACTGGAAATCAGCTCTTACATTTCATTTGAAAAGTCATACATGAATAGGAGATATTTCCTAGATTTGGCTGAAAAGATATTTTTAAACTGATGGTTAACGTAAGGATGGTATTTGAGGCCCTAATTTAAGGGGTTTTTTTTAAAATGAAAATAGCGTACTGACCAAGTAGAAGGGGAGACTTGTTTGTATGCTCTATGATTTGTGTGGTTTTTGTTTTGCTTTGTGAATTTGATTGTTGTTTAATATTTGCTTATATACTTATAGAAAATAATAAAATGTATTTTAAAAAAGAATTCATAGAATCATAAAGTAGGAAGGGACCTCTGCAGTCATCAAATCCATCTACATAAGAACATAAGAGAAGCCCTGCTGGATCAGGCCACAGCCCATGTAGTCCAGCAACCTGTCACACACAGTGGCCCGCCAAATGCTCAGGAACATCTCAAGCAGATACGAGGGCAAACCCTTTCCTGCTCTTGAATCCCAGCAAATGGCCTTAGAAGTGCCCCGGTCCCCCCACCCCAGCCTGAAAGATACACCTTAATAACAGCAATAGTAATAACAACGCTACTAATAAAAGTGAAAATAACGGAATGATAGCAGCAATAACAGTAGTAATACCGGGATAACAAGAAGAACAGGACTATGATGGTGGTGGCAGCTTTATCCCTCAGCCTGTGACTGGGCAAGGAGCCTCCTTCCTCTTTCTTTCCTTCCTTCCTTCCTCCCTCCTCCTTCCCTTCCTTCCTTCCTCCTTCCCTTCGTTCCTCGTTCCTCCTTTCCTTCCTCCTTCCCATCTTTCCTCCTTCCTTCCCTTCCTCCCTCCCTCTCTCCCTCGTTTCCTCCTTCTTTCTTCCTCCTTCCCTTCCTCCTTCCTCCCTTCCAGCCACTTCTCGCCCTTCCTTTCCATGGGGACATTTTCCATCTTTTCCCTCCCGCCCTCACACTCCGCATTTGGGGTGTGTGAGGGCCCAAGGAAATAACCGAATTAATAATAATAACGATGGCGACGGTGACGGCTGAGGCGGCGTCCAGGCCCACCCAGCGCACACTCCTCCCTCCCTCAGTACCTGCCGGGCACTGCCACCTTCCCCACCCCCACCGCCGCCGCTCCTCCGGGCAGCAGGGCAGCAGGGGTTGGGGGCGTTACGGCTGCAAGCGGCAAGGCTGAGGAGGAGGAGGCGCCGCCGGTGGTGCCCCCCAGGCCCCATGGCTGACAGACACAAGCCCCTCGCCCACGCTGGCTCCACCCCCTCCCTCTGATAGGAGGTCTTTGGCCTTCCTTGCCCCGGCACCCAGGGCGAGAGTCGGGTGTGCAGCCTCTTCGAGCCTGGGGAAGCGCCGGCGGGGTTGCTCCCATCCGCAGGGGCCTGGCCTCCCTCAGGTGACCCTAAGGGCTGCCAGGCAGGCACTTGGCAGGGACGGCAGCAACGACGCTCCATGCGCAGCCCCGCCGGTAACGCAACTCCCCCACCGTGTGCGCTCGCACGGAAGAGCCGCACAGAAGGGTGCAAAGAGCCACATCTGGCTTGCGAGCCACAGTTTGCCAACCCTTGCCTTAGATAAAGCAATGAGACATTCAAAGATGGCTTAAAGTTAACTAAAGGAAGAAGGGAAGAAGAAAGGCCTGTGTCTTCTAGGGATTCGAATAGAATAGAATATCAAACCATTCAATTAGATTTGAATGTTTAGAATCCGAATGTGTCAAAATCCGATTCAAATGGAATATATTCGAACCTATTTGTTTGAATGTTAGATTTGAATCTGAAGATAGAAATGTCGACAACATTTGTATGTATTATACGCATCTCTATGCATTTCGTATGCATCCAGTTTTATCCCGCATGCATTCCATTTTCATCCCGTTCTATCAGCATAATGCATACAGATACGTACGAGATTTGTACAGATATGTATGTAATACATACGTATCTGCACATTCAAATGTTTCAAATCATTGGAATGAATGTTTTGAAACATTCAAAATTCATTCAGAAGCTTACATTTGAATGTGTAGTCATTCTATTCAAATCTGAATGTCCACATTCAATTGAATTCGATTGAATTTGGAATGTTTAGAACATCTGTGCACGTCCCTCGGGCCTCCATCTCAGAGTCCAGCACTGTCATCCCTGACAAGGGCTGTTACTGTTGATTGGCCTCCACCTCACCAGCTTTCTCTGGTCCCAATTGGTTGATCACTCATAGCAGCCATTTCCATACTGGAATTGGCTGCATTTCTTATGCCTAAGTAGATTCTTGCCCAATCCGACTAAACGAAAGAGTTTTGAATGCCTAAATGAGGAGGGAGCATTTTGAGATGGGATGAACCAATTCCAGTGTGAAAATGTGTGTCTTTCCAGACTCAAATTCACTCAGAGGATGTCTCATTAAGCATGTCTGATCACTCCCTTAATTTATACCGCACCCATTGATTCTAATGTTGCAATTAGACTGCTTTTTAAACAATCTACTACCTTCCAGCAATATTACTTAGATAAAACTTTCTCTGAAAATTTGGAAGAGATTGATATTTTTTCTTTTATAACATCTTTTGTTTTGCTTTCACTTGCAGATAAATACTAGAACAGTTCTCTTTCATCGGCATATTATGGTATCCACAGATGTCGTATTTTACAGACAGAAAAAATACATGAACAACTTTGTCCTACTTTGCTATATAAACTAGACCCTATAGTCAATCTGCAAACAAGTTCACCTTTTGTTTCTAACAAATGCACCATGTCTCTAAACAGCTGCCTGAGAAGTGAAAAACCAGTAGGTGAAGTTTTCCCATTGCAATCTATTACTCTGAAAAAGAAGACACCTGTCTATCAAGCAGCTGCTAATGGAGCAGAGCCTTGCAGATCTAGTGGAACACATTCACTGTGTCCTGGAAAATGAAGAGTTACTTATCTCTGGGCCTATTTCTCATGGTTTATTTAGAGCACCAGGTGCATGCGATGTTCTTACTGGCTGGGACTGAAGAGAAGATGAATCATTGTTGCAGCTGTGAACCAGAGTGCTCTGGAAGCGGTAAGTGAGTAGCTTTGGAAGCTGCTGAGGGTTTGTTTTCTTGGATTCTCTCTTTAGTGTTTATGTAAACACTACTTGCAAAGTCCAAAGTGATACTTTTTTTTATTTTTCTGTTTGCCATTGTTTCTGATATTTATTTAGTTTTCCTACCCTTTTCTTAGGTTGTTTTGCTATTTTTCTCAATATTCTGTGCTTCCCTTTAGTGCAAAAGAATATACTACAGAATATATTGTGAGCCAGTTAGGTCTAGTGGTTAAAGAGACAGACTCTTATCTGGGAATACTGGGTTTGATTCTGCCCTCCCCCATGAAGCCAGCTGGGTGACCTTGGGCTAGTCACAGCTTTCTTCTGAGCTCTCACAGCCCCACCTACCTCACAGGGTGTCTGTTGAGGGGAGAAGAACAGAAGGATTGTCAGCCGCTTTGAGTCCCCTTAAATGGGTGAGAAAAGCAGGGTAGAAAAGCCAACTCTTCTCCTTCTTTCTTCTTCTTATTCTTCTTCCTGTTGTTAGTACATATGGTGTAGTCAGCTTGCTATTGAAAGCCTGGGCTAATGTTGCTAGGCAGACAAAGCGTTAAAATGGATTTGGGGCAAATACTATAGCAAGCATAGGCTGCGTTCACACCTACATTTTAATCCAGCTTCAGTCCACTTTCAGAGTGGAAGAATACAGGAGCAAAGTGACTTGTCATTTTCCTTCCCTGTTATCTAACTCAAAGGGGAATTTTTTGAGTTGGATAAAACCAGAAACAAATGGTTTGTCACTTTGCCAGTCCACTCTGAAAGTGGACTGAAGCTGGATCAAAATGTAGGTGTGAACACATCCTTACTTGCCTCTGTAGGTTTTTCTCAGTCTGGAGTTTCAAATGAGCCCATGTTCTAGCACACCCTTGTCTGGGCATTTATAAGAATCATGGCTACTTTGGGGTGAGATTCAGAGGAGAAGGTCATATCTGGAGCTGTTTTTGTTTTATTTTCAGCTGACTGAACTGTATTATTATTACTTTTACATTGTTATATTTTGCTTTCTCTATAAAGTTATTACTGTCTTTTTTTCATTAACTGCCTTGAGCAATATTTTGAAAGGCAATGTAGAAAAGGATGATTGATTTCAAAACAGAAATCGGACACGTGCAACTTCTGAGCCAAGTCTTTCAACTGTTACTAAAGTTGTTCGGATCTGCAGTGGATAGGATGCTGCACTTAAAAATAGTCCAGAAGAAACATTCAGAGAGCTGCCTGGTCCAGTTATCTTGGATAAGTTTCAATTATTGATGCCAGTGAATGTGGGCCAGATGCTTGTTGGGGTTCGGCCAGCCACATGCCCTCTGGATCCATGCCGGCATTTTCTGATCAAATATAGCTGACAGGGTATGAGTGGACGGATTCAGGGAATGGTGAACACCTCTTACAGAGACGAGGTGGTCCCAGTGACTCTTAAAAGGCAGTGGTGCCTCCCTTCCTTGAGATGCTCTCCCTGGACCCAGAAGAGTTACACAACAACTGCCTAGTGGCTAGTACATCCTTCCTGGGCAAGGTGGGCAGTGAGGCAGGTGGGCACCCGGGAGAGGGCCTTCTCAGTAATGGCCCCTATGCTATGGAATAGTCTCCCCCTTGAGGTGTGTCAGGCTCCTTCTCTGCTTATGTTCAGGAAGGTGGTAAAGACACACCTCTTCGCTCAGGCCTTTGGCTAAATATTCATTACGTTTCCCCCACTGCAAACACTAGTGTTTTAACTGATATTGCCTTGTTTTTAACATGTTGGATTTTAGATGTTGTGATAGTTATTATTGTTTTAATATAGGGTGTGTGGTTTTGATATGCTGGATTTTAAAGCATGTTACCCGCCCTGAGACCTTGGGGTATAGGGCAGGATAGAAATATAAATAATAAAAGCTGCTTAACGGCAAGCATGTTTGGAGGAAACTGTATCTGGACCCATTTCATTCTGGCTTCAGACCCAGTTATGGCACAGAAACCACTTTGGTCACCCTGGTTCATGATCTTCAGGAAACAGATGGGGAGAAAGTTACTCTGTTGGTTCTCCTGGATCTCTTGGAAGGTTTTGATATCATTGACCACCATATCCTTCTGGAAAGGCTACAGAGTTTGGCAGTGGAGTCACTGTGTTGCAGTGGTTCTGCTCCTAATGCCAGAGCATGGCTGTGGGAGAGATAGCAGTTCCCTATTCTAGGATAAAATTTGGAATGAGGCCTAGTGAAGAAAGTGCCACGTTCCAGCCAATCCAAAATAAACACTAGGGATATTGGGAATAAGGATAGCTAGCTAAGGAGGCTTCTTGCTTTTTTCTTCTGTTATATGATGCTGTAACTTTTAAAACATCTCTCAGCTAACTTCCTGTTGAGGTGATGCACCTTCTTTCTATCTACATCATGTTGTTGGCACTTAGGATCAGGTCTTTTCTTATACATGCATTTCTTTTTAGATGGCCAACTCTGAGTGCACAATCTCCCTGATTCTTTTTGATACAAGTAAATCGGCACTCCACTACCTGGGAATAGGATTTTTTGCTGTGCACATCCTACCAAACATTCTTGCTCGATGTTGCATTGGATTCATAATTCACTTTATAATTTCAATGATACAAAGGTTAAAAAAACCAGATATGCTTAGTAGAGATGTGCACAGATGTTTTTTGACATTCAGTTCAAATCAAATCAAATACCCCAAAATCCAATTCAAATCTTTTAAATTTGAATTTAACAAGATTCAATTCAAATTGACCAAATTCGAATTTATTCATTTGATTTTTTATCCAAATCTGCACATATGAATGCCGACAACATTTGTATGTGCATGTACGCATCTTCCCCACATCCATATGGATCCGTATGGACCTGTACACATCCTGTAGTTATCCTGTTTGCAACCTGTTTTCATCCTGTACGGATCTGTAGAAATGCATACAGATACAGGGAAGATGCAGGTCTTCAAGTACGCGTGTACGGACCCATCGGAATAATTCAAACGTACAGATCTGAAGTTTGAAATTCGATTCAAATGTTTACATTCAAATTTCAGGATATTCTGTCTGAGTTCAAACGTCGAAATTTGGTGCATTCAATCGGATTTCGATTGCCTAATTCTTAGTATTTGTGCTTGGCATATCAGTCACCCTAAAGCACTGAGATGCTGAATAATATTTCCAGAGCATGGAGCTTCAGGTTCTTGTTTAACATTTTGTTTCCTTCAAGAGCTTTGTAAAAAGAAAGAGAGAAAAGAGTTTTCTGCTCTTCAGATACCCAGGGTGCTTTCCAATAAAATTTGAGGAATGGCATGTAGGTATAGCTAAGGGTCAGTCTCCAATAACCTCTCTGCACCTTAATTAAAGAGTCAAACAGAACAATTAACACCCATGTCAATGATGAGATGAGCACAGGCCCAACAGGTTTTTGTTATAACCAAGATGTCTAAATGACAAACACATTTTGTGGTGCTTTAATTGACTTGTTTTCATTCCTTTGCAGAATATGATGATGATGAGAGAAAGCTCATAGGAAAGGAAGAAAAGACAGCATTTGATAGGGCAAGGGCGATTACAGTTCTTTTCATCTCTTCTTTGCAACTGACTCATGTCCCCCTTCTCTTTCCTCAGACTTTAATGTGTTTTGTGTGTTTATATGAATGTCATCTGAAAAAGGAAAAGCAACAAATAAAAAAGGAATATAAAGCTATGTTCTCCCCCCTCACCCAACACCAGATGGAGGGAAGTATCTAAAAATTTGTCAAGTCTTGTCCATTGTCAATGTTAAGCAGTTCAAAGGACTATGCAAGCTCCATCCTAAGCTTTTACAAAAATAATAATAAAATAACACTTGAAAGTAACTGCTGTTGAAATCAGTGAAACGTACTGTCAAACAGGGATGAACAGATTAGCTCCTTTCCTTTTCTGTGTCAGTTTTTCTGTGTCATAAGTCTGTTTTGTCCCATTTTTTGCAGATTTTATATTTTTAAAAAATAAATGCATTAAAATGCAGCTAAATTGCCCACACTATGTACAGTTCTCTCAGAGCACATGTTGCATGCATTTTCCTAGAAACTATATAATTGTTAATGTTGAACCAAAACAGCACTAAAGTGGTCAGTAGAAGTCAAATTCAGTGACACAACCATTCTGACCTACCTACAAATCTCAGCAGTGAACTTGCTTCAAAACATTTGCCTTGATATTTATAACACAAGAGAAGCCCTGCTGGATCAGGCCACAACCAATCTAGTCCTGCATCCTGGCTTACACATTTTGGGCTTACACTTAACCAGAAGATGAGAGCAAAACTCTCACCAGAGGCGTTTTCGCATTTGACTTCTCATCTGCTGGATGGGAAAAGTACATAACCAACTAACGTGTACTAGTGTTTGCACTTGGGAACACTAGTACACATCACACTAAGCCCCCACACACCCAGAGACTTGCTTGTGTCTGGGCACATGTCCAAGCACCGCCGTTTTGTTTTCAGAGCCCAGCATGACTGTGTTCAGTTGCATTTGGGTTCAGCTGAGGTGCCAGCATGCTAGCATGGCACCCCAGGTGGCCCCTAGCACTGGAAATGGCGTGAATGGTCATGGCACTGGATGCAACAGGTAAGCTTTTGGTTAAGGCCGGGATGTATGTGATGCACCACTGCTAGTAGACAATAGGGTAACATCTGGTAAAGCAGGAGGTGTTTCTGGGTTGGAAACACCTCCTGCAAGTGCAGATGCTCCTTATTAGATGTTACCCTACCGGTACTACAGGGCCAAGTGGAAATTGGCTTCTGCTTTCAAATCCTGTCATGTCCTGTCAGCCCAGCCTCCTCTCTGAGGATGACGAAGAGGCGCCAGTCACCCAGCAAATTGAACAGCAAGCTGAGCACAGACATTGAGGGGCTGAGGCAAGATCTGGGGGTGTAGTCAGGAACCTCTGGGGAGGAGAGCTCAGAACCTCAGTCTTAGGTATGCCCTTTTCCCATCTGCTCAGGCAGCAGAAACAGTAAGTCCACAGATCTCGGCATCTTGCACAGCTGAGCTGAAAAGGGTGTGGGCTGCGTTGCCTACTTAGATCCACCTCGCTGGTCTCAATGTGGCAGACAACAAGTGTGCAACCCCGGTCTGTGTTTGCCTGTGAAAACTGTTTCATGGTCTTTGTTATTTGACCCTGCAGAATTTCTGAATTCCTCTTACTTTGGACTGTTTGACGTTGCCTTCTCTTGAGCCCCTTCGGACTGCTGTGAGTGTGTGTGTGTGTGTGTGCGCATTTGCCTCACTGACCTAGCCTGCCTGAGACATGACAAATCCCTGAAAATGGCCTTTAGAGACATCCTGCCTTTCTCTTCAACCCAGAGGCAGTATTTAGGCATCAATTCTAGGAGCAATTAATAACACCTGCCCTCCATGAATTTTTCTAATCCCATCACCACTAGACCACTTCCTAGTATTGAAGTTTTTACATTTATAAACAGTTTACCATCACTTTCTCAAAGTTGTTTTTTTCTGTGCATTTGCAGCAATTTTAAAATGTTTGCTAGGTTTCATAGCTGTGTTCTCCACTCTCAATCTGAAATTATAAAATGCTGATGCACGTCTCATATTACAGGTACTAGGCTTGAAAAGTCAATAATTGAAGTAGATGCACATTTTATTACATTGTGCATTTAGACACTCCTCTCTGCAAAAACTCTCCTAGATTCATACAAAAAAGACAAATGGATTTTCACTATTTACAGGTGGCCCTGTTCCATTGTGATAAAGCGCAGACTTACTGTGAGCTCACCAAGGGAAGTGAGCATTAGAGCTGTGGAGAATGGCTCATCCTGCCAGTAAGCAGCTCAGGTAAATGAGAGACTCTGTGCCAAACTGGAACACCGAGTACCATTCACTCAGCAGTAGTGTGATGCACCACCAGCTGAAAAGTGATCATTCAGGCAGCAGGAAATGTAAAGGTTAGTTGACGCTACAAAGAAAGCTGCTGTGATCCTAAGATAGCAGATGTGACTGAAGGGTTTGCAACCAACATTTCTGCGAATAAAGAGTGAAAGGGAAAAAAGTTTAATCTGCCTGATAGAGCTGAAATTAATGGTGTCTTTCCAAACATCTGCACATTAGCCAAGTAGTCCTTTCCTTTGAATAGAAGCCTTCTAATCAGGAAATCTGCCCTCTTTGTTCTCTAGTTAAACCAGTGATGGTTGCCATTCAGAGCTTCAAAAATGAGAATAATTGTGTATGTGTGTCAGGAGCAACAACTGGATCTTTACCAAGGAACCCCCTACATCATGGAAGGGGGACTTGTGATCTTTCAGTCTTTGCTGATCTTTAACTGTCTGCAGTTCCATCCTGGAGGTTGCAGATGATGGAACCTAAAATATATCATAGGTCATTACCCTTGGAAGGACTTTTTTTTTAAAAAAAGTTCCATAGTCCACATGAATGCCATTCACAATGTGAATATTAAACTACAAGTAAAGCCTATCCTAAAGTTTCAAGTATTCAGTGTATTAGCTTTATGCTATTTCCAAGTGGTTTTTGTTGTTTCCCTCTGATGATCTGGTGTGTAAATCAAGGAACAGCATACAAATAAGAACAGCAAATGGATCTCTGTTTCCAGCCTTCACATATGAAATGTGAGCAGAAAATCTGCCCTTTTCACTATTTATCCTGCCCTATGCCCAAAGGTCTCAGGGCGGGTTGCAAACATGCTAGGGAGCAAACATCCTGTCTTTCAGTTGTTGCTGAAGTACAACTCCCATCAGCCAGTGGGAATGAATTATTGCAAGAACTATAACTCTAGAGGGCACATATCGCCCACGTTAGAGGTGTGCATGAATATTCATAATATTCAAAATTTGTATGAATTCGTCTGAATTCAAACATTTGAATTGGAACTGAATGTTGGCACATTGACATTTAAATTCAAATCAAATGCTTTGGAACATTCATACAAAACTTTGTTACATTCGTGAACCTGGGAGGTGGGAAAGTGGTTGAACCAGTCACATCTTCAATGGATCCAGAGTGGATCCGAAGAGGATTAAGAGGAGACTTGAAGTGGATTCAGGGCAGATTTGACATGTTCAGAGCAGATTATAGGGGATACATATTGGATACGTAGAGGATTCGTATGCGATTCGTATTGAACATTTGTATTGAATTTATATCAAACATTTGTGTTGAATTTGAAGGGGATCTATTTGAATGAATATTTTTTTTGCATTTGATTCAATACGAATACCCCCCCCAAAAAAATGGTGTGCATCCCTAGCCCACCTTCTTGTACTCAAGTGAAAAGAAGAATCTTAAAAACCAAGTTTCTCCAATACATTGCATCAGTGTATTTTCAGTGACTCTTAGCAATAGATTCTTCAGCTCAGCTCAAGTGACAGCTAGAGAGAAAACTGCCGAAAGTTTTTTAGCACACCAAATGATAGATGCCATTGGAAAAGTTGGAAATTGGAAAAGTTATTTTTTTAAAATTTCAGTGACTACTTTGGATTTTGAGAGCCGTAGTCCAAGAAATAAACTTTTGCAACCTCTGCATGTTGGGAAAATAGTCTCCACAAAGCCTGTCTCAGATATCATTAAACATAAAAATAGTGTGTTATTGTTGTTGTTGTTATTATATTCTATTTCTAAAGCACTGTACATGTACTCAGCACTGTACAATATTATATTAATCTTAGAAAGTTCCCTGCCCTCAGGCTTACAATTTAAAGAGACAAGAAACATAAGGAAAATGGTGTGGGAGGGAACAGGGAACAGCAAAAAGGTCTTCAGTTCCAATTCTTCTGTCCGTATCTTATTGCTGGAATTTTACTATTCTCTTTACTTTGAATTTTCTCTTCATTGATAACAACATTGTTGTAAGGGACAACAAAAGTATACGATTGCTATTTGAAAATATTCTAGCCCTTTTTTGAACTTTTTAGTAATGTTCAGTGAAAGTTATAGTGGAGACCAATTGAACAGTTAAACAGCTAATTACAGGGAAGTGCATTGTGTTGCTTTGTAAAAGTGAAACTGTAATTAGAGGACCAGAAGACTATAAAGGTTAGAGTGCTGGATTAGGATCAGGAAGACCAGTTCATAAATTTATGAACAATCTATTCTACATGACTTCTCCTTTCTCTTTCGCTGTGGAAAGTGATTTTCTGTTCAGTATTGCAGAATTGCAATACTGCTCAGTATAAAAAACTCTAGGCAAAGAGCAGGGATTGCTGTAGTTCAGGGGTAGAGCAAGCTGCCTGGAATGCCAGAGGGTCATTGATTTGATCCCCAGTCTGTTCCCAGCAGGTAGGCAATGGCAAATCACTTCTGTACCTCTGCCAAGAAAACTGTATAGAGGTGCCCATGCCTTGGAGTCAGCCTTGGCTCAGTAGTACTCAACAACAGGCAAGTCAAACTAAAATTGCCCATGTGCTGTAATGCCTGCTCAGAAGACTGGAGTCAAGTACTCATGATTACATGGGTCTATCTATACAGTTTTATTGGTTGATTACTTGCCACTGCCTTCTTCTAAGGACATGGTGAGGACTGAACATGTTAGCCTCTGCTATCTAGGCAGTTCTACTACTGAACTACAACTAGTAGTAGGGATGTGTATGAATATTCATAACATTCATTATTTGTACACATTCATCAGAATTCAGACATTCATACACGAATTGAATGTTACGACATTCATACGGTGACATTTGTGCAAATAGTTCAAATAGTTTAAACCGGAAAGCGGCTGACCCACACATCTTCAACGGATCCAGATTGCATTCGACATGGATCAGGAGCAGATTAAAAGAGGTTTCAGATTTAATGCTTTCAGAGCATGGGTTTGTTATGGGATATGTATTGGATATGTATTCATTTGTGTTGGATATTTGTATGAATTTGTACAAATACATTCGTATCGAATCGAATCCTACCACATTCGAAGGGGATCAGTTTGAACGAATACAGATTTTCTAACATTTTATTTCAAATGCCAAAAACAACAACAACAACAACAACAATTTGTGCACATTCCTAATCAGCAGTAGCTTTTTTTAAAATGTGTTCATGGCTTCAAGAATTGCAATTTTAAATGGGTTTTATTCAACCCAGTCTTGTGAATGCAAATGAAAGGTGGTGGTGATGGTGAACCTGAGAGTGTCCTAAATAGAAATGACTATGGGATTACAGACAAAAAAAAGTCTTTTAGAATTACTTAGATGAAAAATTACCACATCTGTTCTTCTAGATAATGAAAGCCAGCAATTTAGGAACTATTGATGAAAGAAAGTGCTCTGGTGACTTCTTGATAAACACTGTAGTGACCGGTATTTTTTTGTTTGTTTTTCTGAGTCTTTAGACTGTAATAAATCTGATTGATTGATTTGTTTTGTTTAAGTTCTTGTGCAAGATAAATTATACATGCTTAAGATAAAAGCTTAATAACCACCACTTTTAGCCCAGAGGCCCTAGTTAAATACAAGAGTAGAGTGGATCTCTTGCCATTTAGAGTAGATTGTAATGTGCTTATGTAGTTTACCTGTTTTGACTATATGAATACCATCCCTAAGGAAACTAGTGATATATTTTGGTGTGGTAGAAATAACATTTGTGAGGCAGGTAATGTAGCAATGTTCTGAAGAAAGGTTGCTTTCGATCACAGTCTAGATAAGGACCAGTAGAAGTTTGCACAATTTGGTTCTGAATGTTTTATAAAACAGTGTTGCTGCTCTACATGGTGGAACATGAAGTAAAGTGAGCAGTTGTGTTAGGTTCCCTAATCCTGCCTTGCCCCTCCTAGTGTTCTTTGGGTCTTTGTGGGCAGAATCAGGGGCCTGCTCACACTTGGCTTTATTCTGGAATATATCCTGTAATTGGGGCCTACTATCCACATGTTAATGCAGGCTACAACAGGCCCTAAGTAAGGCCTGCTACAGTCTGCAATACATGTGGACAGCAGTCCCCTATCCTGAAATATATTCCAAAATACAGTCAAGTGTGAACAGGCCCAGGGTAATATCAAGTTACAACATGCAGTAACATTGTAACATAATGTGCAATTTAAGGCCTGTCAGGACTTTCCAAGCCGCTCTCAACCCTTTGGATTCCCTAGCTGGGAGCCCATGGTGCTCTAACCACCACCACCCCAATAGCCAAATGAGACCTTGTAGCTACTCTGTACTTCCTTTGCACAATCTTGTCAGACTACTTCCATTTCTGTTAAGGGAACTGCAGACCACTTAAAAATCTATAAACTTCTTCATCCTTTCCTTAAAGAACTGGCTTCCAGTGATGCAATTAACTATTTTTTAAAAAATTCTTAACCCTGAACTTTGATAAGACTTTCTGTCTTCCAGCCTTACTTGAGATTCTTCTGGTAATGTTACGTGCTCATCTTTTTAAAACTTTCTGTTGTGACTTATGAGTTGGATGTGAACCCGAAGCAAGGTAGAGCACTCGTGCTTATAAAGCGAAGGCCAGACATGGATCCAACACAAATGCTGAGAAATGAAACTGAAATGGGATTTACATGATTATTATCTCCAGCGGATTTGGACAACTCGCTTTCTATGCAATGGCTGTAGATGATTCCCCTGTACACTCCTAAAAAATCTGTCTAGCTAACGAGTCCAAAAATCAAACACCTGTGTGTCAGGATGAACAGCTGCACACTTGCCACTGCTTTTCTGTCAGCCGAAGATGCCACATGGCAGTTGCTGTACTTGGAGTGCTCAGGGAGGGTAATCCATTAGAGAGAGAAAACACAGCATAATTAAGAAGCAACATGCTTTCTGCTTCCTGCTGCCCTATTTTCCCCCTCCCCTTTTTTTCATTGTTTAAATGTCTCTGTCAACTTTATGATGCTGTGTTTTAAGGCTGCAGCCAGGAGTGGTTCATTTGGTATAGTGAGCCTATCCGCTCTACGTTTTGGTCAGAAATGATAGGCAGAGAACCCTGCAGTTAACAATCCTATCCTTGCATCTGCCGGTGGTTATGTGTGTACAGGCGTATAAATAATTGCAGAATAAATAGATATTAAACAAAAATGTTCCCCAGACTATAAATATATGGTGTTTTTAATGCATTTGTAGTGAGCAACACATGGGTCTGCTTGGTTCCAAAATGCTCCGTGTACTATCCCTAAGCAACTATATATTTTCATCATTGTGTGTTTCTGTAAGCACTTCAAAGAAGAAACAATTTGCTGATACACAGATCATTACAAAGGTGGTGCATTGTAGAATGGGTTTGCCATAAAATCCCTGTCAGATTTTTTTTTTGCTTGTTTATTTCTGATCCCTCACAACAGAATATCAGATGGTCCTATTGAACCTGCAACACATTTATTTTCTTATGAATAATTTGCACACCAGTTCCTAATTTGTCAAGCACACAGCTTCATCAGCCACAGTACCTTTTGTGCTCTTAATTCTCTCGAGGCTACCTATACTTGTCTTTCTGCACACTGGATCACTGCTAGTAGAAGCTTGAAAAAAGCATCTCTAGCAATCTTTAATTCATGTGATTAAAAATTCAAAAGAAGCCCTTGTACCAGCTGTTAAACTATGTTAGTAAGCTGTAATTCAGAGTTCAAATCCCAGCAAATTGAAGGTTAGGTTAACAGGATCATTCAGTGGAACTGCATTATATTGTAGCTGCTAGAACAGTAGGTGTACTGTTTTATACATGCTCATTTGCAGCAGATAAACTAACGATGAGCAAGAGCATAGCACAGCGGACCTCGCCACCTGATTTGATCTCCTCTTACCACATTTTCTGCAGTAAGCTTTAATTTCTCTTAAAAGCATAGCACACGGACTAACTGTGGGCTTTGTTTAATCTGTGCACAGATAGGAGCAGAATAAAAATTAGCATGGACTGTTTTGTTTAAGATTATCTGGAATCTTCGAAATATGTGTTTCATCTCTGAGACTAATTAGTTTAAATATAACAAAGGTGGAATGAGTTTGATGGTCTTAACTCTAATGCACTTTCCCCTTCAACTCAGAGTAAATTATCTGTGTGAAACGAAAAAGCCATGCTATTAGCACAGTTTGACTTGATTATTCTTTACTCAAACTGCTCCCTTGATAAATTTCTGGGAAACATGTACTATAATTTCACATCATCACCAAAACATTAAAAAAAGAAGATAAAAAGTGCATAGCTGATGTTGTAAAGCAGTGGAGGCTAAAGGCTTTGAACCAACAACTAATAAATGCAATGTCTGCCCACCCATAACACAAAGGCTACAGACATTTCCTTCAAATGATGATGCCAATACCTTCTTCAGCTCTCTTTGAGTATTACTTTCTCTGAAAACAGCTGTATGTTCAAATGTGAGGATATCTGAGGGGGGCAGAAGGGCCATTGAACTTTATCTTGAAGCTCAGAGAAGCCCTCATATTTGGACATCTATTTTGAGGGGAGTGTGTATTGCATAAGTTTTTTAATGTGCTTTTATGTACTATTCTTTTTTTTTAGGGTCAGTAAATTTTGGTTTGAGATGGCAAAGGGAAAGAAGCTTGAATGCACAAACAATCCAGATGAATGAACATGGCATGCAAATAGTATATGTTGTATGATGGACAAATTGCATAAATTGCATATGCTGTATATTCAGATTAATGTGAACATCACAGAGATGTACTTGTGCACATCTGTGTGGATCTGTTTGAAATTTGTAAATATAAAAATTATTTTAAACAAATGTGGATTTCTAAAAGCTGAAATTTGAACCCACCTTTTAAAACTAGATGCATATAAACACATATCTCCAAACACACACATTTAATCCATTTATTCCTATATCACGTTTCCAAGGAAAACTACGTACAGCAATACATAGCAACAAGGAAACAAAAACAATACAATTTATTTATATTATATTTACATTTCTATCTTGCCCTATACCCTAAGATCTCAGGGCGGGTAACAGCATTTAAAAACATACATATTAAAACAGAACCATATGTACAAAACAGTATAAAACAATAATGGGTGTTTTTCCACTGTCACTAGAAGTACCCATTAAGTACCTATTAATGAGTACTTAATGGGTACTTTTAGTGACAGTGGAAAAACCCAATGTCTGTGGTGGGGGAATATTGTACCACATTGTAATTAATGCAAGAATCCTCAAAGACTGTAGTAGAAGAAAAGACCAGTAGGGCCATGATCACACCTGGCTAATCTAGGTCATCCCATTAAGAAACTGAACTGAAGCCATCCTAATCCTGTTCATACACAATCCCTGATAATCAGTCCTCAGATTGTCATCAGTTCAGGCTGCTATGCTCACACCTTTTATGTTATCTCCCTGAGTCTCATTTACATGACTCTTTAGTTCTCCACCCCTATTGATTACATCAACACCTGCATTCCAACAGGATAAAGTTCTGTCAGTCAGTCGGGGGAACAGGGTGTGTTTGGAGCTGTGTAGTGCTGAGGGCAAACTCAGGGTACTGTTCAGGTGAGGGAACTGTGCCCCCAAACAGTTGCAGCCAAGGCATGTCCCAGCCAGCATGCACCTCCACCTCCAGAGAACATTTTAGGAGGAGGAAAAACATGCCCAAACTTCATGCTACTATCTTCAGTGTGGGCCTGGTTATCAGGCATTTATCTTGCTTCCAGATAGTAAAAGTAGCTTAACTATGAAACATATTCTCTCCTTTCAGGTCCTCTTGAAAGACTTTAAGGCTGCATCCCCAAGCAACTTATTTGCCTCTCTAGTTTCCCTCTACTGTCCTTCTATTCCAATGGACTTTAAAAGTGCCGTTCAATTCCAGAATAAGCGTCCGCATGAGGCTCAGCGAAACGTGCATTTAAAATGCATCTACCATCCCCACGGAAGTGTGTTATCTTTGCCCGCGTCTTTTTCTCCCTGCCCCCTCCCTGGTTGATAGGGTGCCAGCGGGAATCAGGAGGGACTGAGCTCTGCACGGCCACAACCAGGAAGACAACCCCCAACACATCCAAAAGAAAAATAGCCATCCATCCCTCTCCCCCCCCACACACACAAAGGCAGCTGGGCTGCAGCCAGTGCTCGGGCGGAAGCAATTCATTAGGCTATGGCTTCCCGTGCTGGCAAAGGCAGCAGCTGCAGCCATCGACTGCACAATCGTTCGCTCATTCACTCTCAACACTTTTACTCTGATCACTCTGGGTTCTGATCAGGAAGTGAAAAATTGAAAAATAGCCATGGGTATTTACAAGTTCTCTGTTCATCTCCCTGCCCTTTGCTTCCAAAGATAGTGATTTCACTGTCAAAATCAACCCCTGTACAACAGTCGTTACACTGTAGCAATCTAACCATTTCACACCTGATAACAATGTTTCAGTTCTGAGCAATTCTGGCTCTTTAAAAGTTCTGACCTTTAAAAAGGGAAAAGGAAGGGAAGCAGCTGCAGTTCTTGGAGATGTGTGAATGTTTAAGGCTGTATGTGTGGAGGCAGCAGCAGCAGCAGCAGCAGAGCCAGGGTGCTTTTTTTTGGAAATGTTGGCCACCAATCCCTGCCCCTCATGCACAATGTTGCTAGGAATACCCGTGGCTTCCAAAAGTGCGCTGGTAGTCTTCTTTAAAGGGCAGTCCATTTACCGCACATTTTCCTCCTTTTGTGCTGCTGGAAGCTTGGAGAAAAGCTGGGCATGGGGGTGCTCAGAAGCAAAAGAACCTTTTTAACAGACTTTTTATTGCTTGGGGATGGGGCCTAACTTTCTTGTATTGCTCTTCTTCGACTGTGTTCAGGTACAATGAAAGGGGTATCTCAGAGAAAGAGTTTGTGGGGCTCATGTTCCCAAAGGTTCCTTGGTTGACTTCTTTAAGCATGGAATGTTCAAGAGGTGGGAGGGAGAAGGCTGATGTTTGAAGAATCTCACCTTGAAGCCTCCTCTGAAGTGCTGTGTCTCATTATAGCCTTGGCCCAGTGACAAGATACAAAAGTGTGTGTTACTATTATGCAGGCTCACACTGCAAATCTAGATTGGAACTGTCATCATGTACATGTCAGGGCGCACACAGGATATGTAAACCATGAACCAAGCCAGTAGCGTGATTTATTTATTTACTTATGTACTTACTTATACTTTCACTATCCTTCCTTTCCTCCACAAAGCCAAGGGCAGTGTGCAATATTTTCTTTCCTTTTCTTTTCTTTTCTCCTCACAGCAGTCCCATGAGCTAGATTTGGCCAAGGTGCTGTGACTGGTCCAAAGTCTCTCAGTAAGTGTTCATGGGCAAGCAGAGATTTCTACCTAGAAACTCAGTTCCTCACCCATTCAGAATCAGATAGCAAATGCAATGTGAACTCCTATAGGCTTCCTTTTCTTCCTGCTTATAGTTTTGTTTTTCATAGGATTGCACTTTATGTGGTTTGTCTGTTTTCCACATGCTTCAAAAAAAAAGCTTGTTTTCTTTAGTTTAGACAAACTTTAAAAATCATTGATATACACTATACGCCTTTTTCCACATGGCAGCCTTTGTGAGCAGCAGATTTCAGGAGAAGGTGCACAAAATTCACCTTATCATGGCTGCCTCTTGACAGAAGAAACTGCTGCCAGGAAACTCCCCTTGGACCAGTGAAGTTTCTTTTCTGGGCCACTTTGCTGGAAATATGCCCAGAAGTTGCCAATTTTTGGTGTGCTGAAAAGTGGCCCAGGGAGGGAGTGACCAAGACTGTTGATCCTGCCCCAGAAATTCAAGAAATAAGTTTCAGGTAAGCTGCTGTGCTGTACTGGGTGGTTTGCTTGCAAATCAAGGACTGGTGTATTTGACCACATGGCTCTTAGGGTCTTCTGCAGTGGATGCTACCATCTGCAGCAACCACTGGGGAGCTTTAGGGTGTCTTATGGGTTTTGTCTCAGTACTTCAGACCCTGAATTTGCTTCTTAAAAGCATGATAGAGAACAGCTGTACTGAAAACTTCTGTGGAAGGAGTTTTTATTAAGTCTTCAGAAACAAAGCAAAACAACAACAAAAGGAGTTCATTTCTTAATTTTCTGGGCTCAAAACCAGGTTTATTTATCATGAGCCGAGCATGATAGGAATTCCCTAGCAACAAGTCACTAAATTCTGTTCTGAGAGGATCAGGATAAGGACATCCTTTTAGACAGATAGGGAAAGAAGGGCCAGGATATTTTTGGCCCATTAGAGTCACTAGAGAAGGATAAATTATGCCCAGGATGCTGAAGGAATTAGGTCAAGAGACTCACACACCCTCTGCAATTCTATCTGAAAACTCAGGACCAAGATGACCTAAGGGGACCAACCGTGTCCTATATATAAGAAAAGTATTTTCTAAGGAAATTTGAGTAAATATTTTTTATAAAATTATCTATAGAGCAACTTTACTGTGAACATTTTTGGCAATTCATGGTAAAAATCATATTATTCTGAATGGATCACTTCTGTTTCCGGTAATGCAATTTGATCAATGTAGAAATATTATATAGTATCTTTCTTTGAGTGAGAAATCTGACACCAATTTTTAAATGGATTTGTTTTTAGAAATTTGTTTCTATCAAATTCCCTGGCTTTCTACAGAACTACTCATTTCAGAGCAAATTCAAACAAATCCATTTCCATTGTATTTACTATCTATGTTTGTACATAAATCATATGCATATTAACAACAATTCATCTTTGAGCCCTCAAAGATGAAAGGCACAAAAATAGAGTGAAGGTCACACTTTATTGAATTTATGAAACCTTGGCATATATGATAACCAAATTCAGTTCAACACTTTCCCTTTAGACTTCTTATAAAAAGGAAATAGGGGCAGAAAGGCTACCTCCCTTTTCCTTGAGGTTGTTCTGATATCTCCCAGCTCATCACACCACCCTGCTCCCAGGTATGGTATGTTTTGTCTTACTCATTAAAGTGATGATATAGACACACCATGATACCCATCTGTACTAATACCTGATGATCTGAGGTCCACCTCATTATGCTTTACCCTGTTGTCAGAGGTCATCATAGGCTATGGTCACACCTTCATTTTAAACCTGCTTCAGTTCATCTCCAAGTCTGACAGCACACACCTTTTAATTTATATCTGTTTTATTTGTGGATTTTCCACCCTCCATTTGGACTTTCCTGAATGGAAAATCCACAAATAAAATGGATTTTTTTAAAAAAAAAAAACCTGAGCAGTCAGATCTGAAGACAAAGAAACTTTAAAGAGAAGCTGTGACTATGACCATAGAGCAGAACTGACAAAGTTCAACCTGCCACAAAATAAAGTCAAGCTAGACTGTCAAATCCTCTGAATTCCCAGCAAGGTAACTAAAGCATGTCTTGAGCCCTACAAGGTGTGGTGAAGCTCCATTGTTTCTATGGTCCCTTCCACACTTAGATTTTTACTTACATTGTAAAGGAATTGAAACCCCTCTGCTCTCACATTAAGCATTGCTGGGAACATTCAAATCTGAACACTAGAAGAACCTGGAAGATCCTAATCAATAGACAACATTTTGTATGTTTGGCAGCTGTACTGATGCAAATGAAGGCAAGTAGCTAGCTGGTTAGTACGTTTTAATATGTATATTCAGATCTGTGACTGTAAATAAAGGTTGTTGGAACAAATATGGAGAATATAAGACTTTGTCACTCTTGGTAATTCAATATATCTGCAACATTAAGACTATATGTAACACACAAAAGTTTGTTGCTAACATCACATAATTGAAAAGAGTTTGAAACTGGTTTTAATGTTGAGTTTAATGAGGTAAAAGCTGTATTTCTTACTGTTATGTAGATTATATTATTATTAATGATGATAATAATAATAAGCATTTAACAAACATTCAAGATTAGAATTCTAAAAAGTATGCAAAAAAGGACTCACCACTTTCTAACAATAGCAAGAATGAAATAGACCCAGGTGCATTGCGTGCGTGTTTAAATTTACCTTTGTTAAGATCACTGATTTTTTTTTCCCAAAAAAGTTTTGGCCCCACCTGCTCTTGCTTCATCTCATTGGCTGTGGTCTTGTAATTGTATGTTTTCCACATAATCATCATTGCTGCATGTTACTAAAACAGGTGTCCCATTTCTGTTTGTTTGCATCCCCCAGTGACCCATAACTATTTCACTGGACTACAATAATATCTCTAAAAGCAATGTCTTGGCATTACTGACAACATACATATAAGGCCACTAAGGTCCACAAAGTGAGAATTGCATAATAACCCATTAAAAAAAATTAAACATTTGCAACCACAGATAGCTGGGCTTAAATCTCTGCTCAGATACATGCAAAAGTTGTCCAGATGTTATTTGTATCTTTCAGCATTAAAAAGAAAATACCCTGGAGGGGGAAAATAGGAAAGACACAGGACCACTAAAGACTTTATTATGCTCTGGGTGTGGTGCCATAAATTTCAGGGGATTCAGACAACAATTGCCAAACCTGAATTTAAACAGCATGTTGTTTTTAAAAGCTGTAACATTAGTGATGAACAAGTCAATATTCTTACATAATTAATCCAGCGTGAAATAGAGGGGCTGGAAGCCATCCAGTGGTTTAAAAATAACTCAATCATTTATAAGATCCCCAGTACTATAGGATTTAGCATGAAGGCACAGGAAGTGTAGGAATTCTGGCACTGAGGATGTTTTTTTAATTCTACAAAAGCTTTTATAAAGTCAGCTTAAACAAGTCCACTTGTGCTGGGGAGAAGCAACTTGGGGCCTTCTCTATGGATCGTCAGTAATGACTCAGTAATTACCTCCACATCAGAACACTTTTAAAAATGTCAATATCAAGAGATGTTTTTTAATGGTACTGGGGAGAATCTGTCTCTCTTGGATGGATACAAAAACCAGCAGAGGGAAAGATGTCTGGACACAATAGTCATGCAAAATCTTCAAACAGCATGTGATAATCTACAACTCTGGAAGTTGTGTTGTCATTCATTAAAAAAAAACCTTTAGTGCTTTCCTGTACGCCTGAAGTGGAAATAAAAAAGGCACAACAGCAGAACAAGACACCTGTTGACTTTAGCTTTAACCGGTGTGTGTGTGTGGGGGGGAACATAAATGGAATAAGTGAGCACTTTTTGTGTTATCTGTTATTAAGATGGTCTTCTGGGCTAGTGCAAAACAACAATAGTTTTGATGAATGCTGTGCTACACCTGGTGAGACTCCAGCAGTAGTTCATGACAAACCAAACATGGGATCTTGAATTCAATACTACTGTGAATTTGAATACATTTTGCAAAATTGGAACATCCAATTATTTATTTATTTTCTCTTTCTTTTTTCCAAAGGATCCACCAGACCTAGCTCAAGATGTCTTCACGTAATTTTCTTGCCTTGTTTTTGATTTGACACACACCCATCTTTGACTCCAACAAATAATGCCTCATTTGATGCTGGAAGAATTTGTTTTGTTTTTCTCAGAGATAGTCAGATGCAAGGGAAATTTGCAAACCATTCTGAAATATTTCTTTGCCTGCTCATTTTATTAGGGTTACTTGGTTGTTTGACCAAATCTATATACTAAAAGTCTATTACTTTTACTCCAGCTTAACTTTCATTGCTATCTCTGGAAAGCCTTCAAAACATTAGCTCTGAAATGCTAAGCAACCTACAGGAAAAATGCTTAATCTCTTCAAAGTATATAATTCCTATAATTTCCTAGGACATATGAAAGAGTATGACCTAGGTCTGTAACTATGCAGGATTTTAGCTTGTGAGGAAAGTCTAGAACCCAGATGAATTTAGCATGTTCCCCTCTGCAGGTACATATTTTCTATGTATGGATGCTATCACATCATGCAACAAATAGGCATCTGTGTGTGATTTCAAGGGTCTGCCTTGAATAGTAAAAAGAAAGGGATAAACACAAACCGAAGTCACTGCAGGAAACTGCCTTTTCTGGCCGTGCTGGGTATTTTAAGTTTTTATCATTTAAGAATAGTTTGGATCAAGTATAGCTGGTGAAGTTCCAACTGGTATGTGTTTTCAGACAATTAAGAGGAGTTTGATCACAGCTGACAGTGGACCAGCTTCTCAAATATTGAAAATTCTTTGATTTGGATTACTATTGAATTCTGAGCCTGCTCCACAGGGAGCTCCCTTCTTCAGTTCGAAGGGAATTCTGTTCCCTTTGAGGTGGGGGTGATTAAAACCCATGACCAAGTGACCTTCACAGATTTCACAAGTCAAGGCACTTGAGTTGCCAAAACCCAGCATGTGGGAACAGCAGATACTTTGTTGTAAGCATTTATAACAACTTCTCTGCAGTTCTTATAGCTTTCAACTAAGGATGTGCACGAATGCAATTTTTAGAATTCAATTCAATTTGAATTGAATATTCAAAGACTGGAATCTATTTGAATGTTTAACATTTGAATGTATTCACATTCAATTCAAATGGAATACATTCAAATCTATTTGTATGAATTTTTTATTTGTATTTGAAGATATGAATGTTGACAACATTTGAATGTGTCCATCCGCATCCATACGCAACCCATTTGTATCTGGTATTCATCTTGTTTTTGTCCAATACATATCTGTACAAATGCATACGAATACAAATAAGATGTGTCTGGAGACACACTGTATATTCTGGCATATAAGACTACTTTTTAACCCAGGAAAATCTTCTCAAAAGTTGGGGGTCGTCTTTTACGCCGAGTGTCGTCTTCTTATATGGCGAGTATATCCCAAACTCTATATTTTAACTGGAAAAGTTGGGGGTCTTCTTATACACCCAGTCCTCTTATACACCTCAATATACAGTACGCAACGTTTAGTATCCATATGCATCCAAATGTCCAAATGATTCATACAAATGATTCAAAAGATTCAAAAATTCATTTGAACATTAAATTCAAATTTATAGACATTTGATTTGAATTTGAATGTCTAAATTCAATCAAATTCAAGAGGATTTTGAATGTTTTGAATATTTGTGCACATCCCTACTCACAACAGCTGCTAGGGAACTGCCTGTTGGGGAGATGGGATCTGCTCAGTTGAAGACCAGGCTACCTGAACAGTGTTCTAGCTGCATGAGCCTTACTCTTGTTGTACTTCACAATGTGGTTTCCTGAGCTTTCCCTGGTTGTACTTTCCAGCTGTCCAACATGTATATGAATAGAGCGTCCCAAGTAGTGCATGAAGCTCAGTCAGTACCATTTCAGCAGAATCTGGAAATCACCCCCAAAATAGAGACAGGCAAGGAAATTTCAGTCCTAAGCATGGCTTTCAGTGCACTCCTTGCCATTCTGGCCTAAATCACTTCATTCAGGCCAGGTGCAAGTTCTGCGCTAACATGAGGAATGTAGAAGTAACCCTGGAGGGGTTTTCCACTAGCACTAAGTACCCATTGGGTGTTTTTCCACTGTCATTAGAAGTACCCATTAAGTATCCATTAATGGGTATGTAATGGCATTTTGTACCCATTAATGGGTACTTAATGGATACTTCTAATGACAGTGGAAAAACATCCATTAAGGACCCATTAAAGACCCATTAGGATCAGAGGTGGAAGACCCCACTTCCACTGCAGACCCCATTAGAGCCAAATTTGTTTCCACCAGTTCTAGGGAAATCTGGATTTCCTGTAGACCCCATTACAGGGGTCTACAATGGGGACTTCAGGCATCAAATATGGATTATACAGAGCATGTTTTCACCGAGATTGGGCAATGGGGTCTGGGGGGGCACACCCATGGGGGGTGCCTCAAAACCCAAAGCTCTGAAGCCTGTGCACAATCTTTGAAACTGGCTCCGGAGAATAGCACAGACTTTGAAGAGGACACCACGCGAGAGAAATGCCATTCCTATGGACCTTTGACAAAGGCTCCAGAGGATATTCAGAGTTTGCGGCAATTCTTTGGAGTTTATGGCAAAGTTCCAGAAAATCTTTGGAGTTTATGGCAAAGCTGCAAAGATGCTGCACCGCCTGTGGTGATGCATCAGATACCTTCCTTAATAGCACAGGCTTCATCTTAGGTTTGGATTAAGGAAGGTAAGTGGAACACACCCACCCCTGGAATCCTCAGAGAGTTTCAAGGCTAAGTGCACTATAGGGTGGTCTGCAAAACTGTGTCATGTCAATACTCCATTACCTTGAGGGACCTGAATGGGACACTAATCCAAGGAAGGGGGGAATCATTGGACTGCGATATATTTTGGGCTGGCCTCAATCAGTATCTGAAACTCCTCCTCCCTTCCAGGGCTCATTATATTAACCTTTGCAAACAAATATGTATTCTTAAACCTAGATTCACCTAAATTTTATGTGTGAGATATTTATGGGACTATTTAATCAGCCTAAGATGCAGTCTTGAGCCTATAGATCTTGTACCCCATCCTTTATTCAGAGACAGCTGGTGTACGTAGTCAAAGGGTATTTTTTCCACTGTCACTAGAAGTACGCATTAATGGGTACGTAATGGTATTTTTGTACCCATTAATGGATACTTAATGGGTACTTCTAGTGACAGTGGAAAAACACCCATAATCAAATTGCTCCCCAACAAACATTAATTTGCAGTCTCATTAAAAGTCCAACTTGGCAGCAGCAAAACTGATTTGTCAGCACTGCAATGAGCTTCAAATAAAGGCCATGAACCAACAGGTGGCAATGGAAATGCTTCCATTTACATCTGCTTGCACCAATTGTGCTTGACTTCTGTCCTAACGTTGCTGTGCCATCTACTCCTTAACAAAATTGTGGTAGATTGGAACAAAAACACGCCTGTTCATGCAAGTTTGGGTTGACTTCTTATTTCTGCACTTCTGACTCATGGAACTAATGTTTGACTCTATGTTTACTACTTCATTCATACTGCTTTATTCCTGAGTAGTCACCGTTTCCTATATTACCAGTACACATGGAATTCTGAAGACGTAATCTGGATGCAGCTGAAATTGCTTGCAGTTTTAGGGGGAATTTAGAAACTTGGCAAGGTCAGGGGAACACCTTAGGGTGTTCAAGCACAGTGTTGTTTTTAAAACCTTTTATGCTTCTTTATATTTCTATACATTCTAGAAACCAACTTTTGAAAGTAAAAAACAAGCATCTATAGCTAACTACAAGGAAAATCTGCCAATAAGGACCAAGTTAAAATTACCTTCAGTTTAACGTTAAGACAGTGACCTAACTACCCTAATCCAACATGTAAGTAGAAACATCTAGGACTCTGACTGCATTTGCTCTCTTTGAAAAATAATCATTAACTTTAGCCCAGATACATACAGTCAGGCATGTATATGTCTATGGTGCAGATACACAAAATTGTGTTCAAGTTAAGGAAATATATATATACATACACTCTAAAATGTCTACAAATTATGTTCTAAATATTTCTTTCTTCCCATTTTCCAAATGCTTCTTCTGCATATAGCATCTGTGGGCTTCATCCTATCACATAAAATATCTCTCACAGATGTGTGCCGAAGCTACACATATGGAAAACCTGCATGATCATATTATGAGGACAAAAGAAACTGTGTGTGACTTAGTGAGGGCTGTCTTGATGACAGTACAAATCTAATTAAAACCCTAACATACTGCACTAAATACATCAATAATGGGTGTGAGGGAAGGGAGTACAGAGAATGCTATGGATACATGTGGGTTTCTGATTCTCATCCTAGATATGCTGCAGCTGAAGAAATGTTTTGTCTTTCAATGTGCAGGGGGAAAGGAGGTGCAGTTTGAAACCTCCCTGATAATAATGTAGCCAACTCTGATTGTCCATGTTCCTGTTACCTGCAGTAGAAAAGGTTCTTTAGACAGTTTCAGCATGTACAGGGATGTGCATGAATGGGTTTTTTGACATTCAATTTGTAATGAATCAAATGTTAGAAAATCTGTATTTGTGCGAATAGATCCCCTTCGAATGTGGTAGTATTCTATTTGATATGAATGTATTTGTACAAATTCATATGAATATCTGATGCAATCAAAAACGTATCCAACATGAACGCATACATATCCGATACAAATGTGACATGAACGAGTACATATCCAATATATATCTGATACCTATCACATAACAAATTTGCTCTGAAAAGCATCAAATCTGACCTGAATCCACTTCTAAACCACTCTCGATCCATGTTTAACGCATTCTGGATCCATCGCAGATGCGACTGGCACAGCTGCTTTCCCACCTCACCATTTAACAAATACCCAAAATATTCATACAAATGTCCGAACTATTTGTATGAATGTCCAAGACATTCATATTACTACGAATGTTAATGTACGAATATTATAGTACTCTATTTGTCCAAATTCATATGGATTAATATGAATAGCTACTGTTACAAATATCTGTGCACATCCCTAGACATCAAGGAAGCAGACGCTGAATTGGAGAGAATGAGACTTTTTCCAAGGAAATTTAAGAAAAAAAATTCAGGAAGTGGACCTGTAAAGGAACAAAGAAAAACATACAATATTGGGACATATTGTAATATGCTTGTAATTTGTATCTATGTTTGGATTCTCATTCATGAACACAACTTTTTACTTTCTGTCAACTACTTCTTTAACTTATCTTTGGCACAAAATTTAGAATAACTAACTAATCAAGTGGATATTTCAACTGATTTTATTAAAAGCTGGCTTTCTGCTGGTGATGGGCTCAAGTACTAGAGCCATCTTACTCCCTCGTCCCCAACCACCACCATTTCAAACATTAGAGCCATAAAGGACTTGTGATACTATATTTCTCCTTTCAGAAAGCTAGCTTATTAATGTAACATTCAGGCTGATCCTGTTCAGTGAAAATAAACAAGAAATAAGCAAAAACCATACACAAGTAACAACAGACAATAAGAGGTTTCCATTCTTTGCAAACTATTGACAAAATTCCTAAGTGTAGCACAGGGGATAAAATACATATGTTGTGTGTTGAAAGAAAGAAAGAAAGCCCCGGGAAATGATCCTGAGATATGTGAGATTGCACAAGTAAAAGGTGTTTCAAAGGAAAATGGAAACCACCGGAATGTAAAGAACTTCATGAAGTCTAACCACATATTGTTGAAGTCATACAGATTTCTCTGTACTTTCAAAGAAACCAGGTAGCTCTGAAATATATTAAGAATATCATGCTGACTGCTTTGTAAATCTGTGCTGTATGATTACTCAATGAAAACCATAGGGGCAATTTTGTTAGCTCTGGCAGCAATCAGTCAAATTATTAGTGTTCTGGATTAAAATAAGAGCATGTCTTCTCGGAAAATAAAACCTTTTAAAAGTTGATATGTCCTCAAAATCAGAGATGTGCTAAGTATTACCTGTCCAGGATCTGTGTTAAATAGTTATGAGCAAAGCAGACTTTATAGAACATATAATATATCCAAAATATAGTTCTGCTTTCACTATCATGAATACCAATAGTTATTTAAGGGGCAGAAATAATATCTCAAAATCATAGCACTCATGAGTACTCTTTTGCAAGAAGCCCAGTGTTATAGTTGTTAAAACTCTTTGCCACCAATTCAGAGACAGTTCAATGTTTGCCCAGAACTTATAGGCAAGTTACTTACAAGCTAGGCATATAGCGTACCTTCTTATTTCAAAGTAACAGTTGGGTTTTTCTTCTATATAATTTGCAGTTGCACAGAAGAAGCATCCTTATCAACACTGACAACACTGTGACATTGCTGCTACATTGTCCCGCTGTCTTCCAACAAAACCCTTGAAGGACCAAATTTTACAAGACCCATAATGCCAAATGTTTGCCTACCATGCAGTGCTATCTGCATAAATTGATTGAAGTTGCTACAGCTTGTCAAGAATGGCCCAAGATATATTGCTGCATCCAATGAATGACCCAGTGGCAACTGGTGGGATTTATAGATGAATCTTACTGCCCTTCACCTTACCTGAGGTCCATAAAATCTACAAACAGATGATATTTGGAGGGCCACCTAATAGGAGATTTCTTCAAGATCCCCCAGTATTTCCACTTGACACTTTGGGTGCTTCCACACTGGCCATAAGAACACATTAACAACACATTAAAGACATATTAAACATACATAAAAAAACCTTACCTTCTGCACTGGAAGCCAGATCCAGAACCCTTCGCGGCGGCTGCTTCTGTACTCCGGCACGGGACACCTGTTCGTAATGGGGTCTCTCCGCTGAAAGATCCAGCCTCTGGGAAGACCTCAAAAATTATACACCACCCTCCTTCATATATGTTCTTCTCACAGCTGGTTCTGAGCATATGCTCTTCTCCATGAAGCAACTTGTATCAGTACAGTAAATATGTGGTATCTTAGAGGAGCAAAGTTACAATGAATGGCAAACATTTTTAAATGTAATTTATATTTTGTCATCAGGTTAGTTTTCTTTCCCACTTCTAAAAGCTATTTTTTTTCATACTGTCTGGTTTCATTAAATCCTAAATCTAGGCCAGTTTAGTTAGCTTTTATGGATCGTTTCATGTGACATTTACATCTTGGCAAACACTGAGAACATGAATATATGAAAGCAGCATCTTTTGAAACTGCAATGCACTAAGGTGTTTGTTCTCCCTTTGTTTATGGAGATCTCTGCCAGGAAGCCATTATATTCAGCTAATGGTTATCTTGGTACATACCTTGTAAACTGCTTGTAATAGAAATATTTTTCAATATGTTGACTTGAGTGGCCATTGTTACTATATGCCACATTCTTTCATTGTACAAATATTCATTCCACAAACAAATACACCATGTGTGTGAGAGGAAGTGAGATTTAAATTGTTTCCTTTCCAAGTAAAGTCTCCTACATATCTAAGTATTTTTCTGCTTCAGTAAACTGTGACTGCAAGGATTAACTTTGGCAGGATCTGCACATGAATGGGAAGAGTTCTACAGGTATAGTGAATCCAGAGGTTGGTTACTTATTCCGCTATATTTGGACATTGCAGAATAAAATACGGATATTCTGGAATGTTTATGCTTTATTCCAGAATATCCAAATATAGCAGAATAAGTAAACAATGTCTGGATGCAGCATTGTAACCAGATCAACTTTGGGTGCAGATATATCATAAGAAGTTTGACTGCACAACCTGAATTTGAAATAGACAGGGTTTTGATTTATGAATTTGGCTTTATAATTGGCATAATTAGAAGCTAAAGGCAGACCATGAAACCTGGAAAAGCCTGAATATAGCAAGACTGACTCCATATTTGTCTGTAAAGACAAGCCTGGAATTTAAAAAGGACATAGTTTTTTCTCTTGAATTAAAGGCTGTCTGTATGCAAGAGACAAGGTCTCAGTAATCTTCTGAGTAATCCTGATTAGATCAAGGAAGAAGAGCTGACACCTGAAAAGCTTCCCCCCTCTCATTTAAATAATGAAAGAGAAAAAGACATAGAAACTGGAACAGAGATTGGTTTGTCTAATTTTAATAAAATGATGAAGAATAAAATGGAATGGATTTTGGAAAAGATCTGGGTAAAATAAAATTAAGAGTTTGGGATTACTCACCAAACTGTGGAAGGTCTGTTTAAAAAGTCACCAGTACTAGAATGCCAAGATGTTACATTTGCCATGACTCACTTTGACACCTTAAAGATAGACAAGTCCTGTGTACATGCCCTGATGGAGTCAAGCTGAAGGGATTAGGCTAACCAAGAGAAGTACTAATGAGAAATTTTAATTAAAAGCTACACAAGACAGTGGTTTTTGCAATCATACAGACATGCAATCAGACAAACACACAGTCAGTTGCAATCAGTTTAATAATAATGAGAATTGAATTTTTCCTTATTTTCTGAAAGGAGAAACAGAAGCTTAATGGGGTTTTTTTGGGGGGGAATTATTTAACCTTATTCTCTGAAATAAGATGGTTTTTCATTCTATTCATTCTTTTCTTTGGGGTTTCATTGTGGCACAGAGGAATGATTAACTCAGAGTTTGCTCCAAGGCTTGATTGGATTAACCTGAGGTGTATCAAGAATCAACATAGCCTAAGAGGAAATAGTCTTTTCTTTACCCTTTAAACTTGGAAGAATAGGAAATAAAATATTTGGCTTTGGGATAAAGTATATTTTTCTGTGTTAAACAATACTATCTTGTTTTACCTTGTTATTTGTTTCATCAGGAAGTGTTGATGAAATCTGGATTAAATTGTAATTGGGGATTTTCCATAGGAATACATTGGATTTGGGTAAGACATATCTTTTAAAAGGATTTATTCTAAGGTCACAAATTCTGGGTTAAATTGTGTATAAAAAAGGCATCAGAAGGAGTCAAAAAGTCAGTCAGGGTAAGCTTAGCTTAGGAAATAGGTTAGGTAGGAATTTTCCTTTTGCCATGCCATGGGTCCCCCCCCTCTTTTTGCTTGAGAGGAAGTGTGTGTGTGTTTCTCTGTTGAGTGCAGTTTGAATTTCCTGCTTGCAGTCTGATTTTGGGTGGGGCTGGAAGAACTGGTCTATTTTTAAAGGTCATTTATTGTGAAGAACCTTTTATTTATTTTTTAGAAGTCATTTTTGTTCCTGAAATGGATATAGTTTGCTGAAATCCTATTTTTGTGCAGTTTTTTTATTCTTGGCGAGAATACATATTGGTGAGAAAAAAAAAATCTTCCATTCATTCCTCTCTATATTTCTTAATTTTTGGCTAGGGCTAGGGAATTTTTATAGTATTAGGAATTTTCTATTCACTTTCTGCCTTTTATATATTTTTCTTTAAGATTTGAAATTGTTCTTCTGGGAATTTTATTCTCATTTCTCAGGCCTTTACCCATAAAAGGCAATTTTATGGTGTTTGGGGAATCAAAAACTAATTGTTTTTAATGAAATGGGATGGGCTCAGCTTAATGCAGAAAGATATCTTAATATAAAATGTTAATTTATTTTGCTATGTTTGGGTTTGTGCATATCTATCTTTGTCCTTTTGAATATTTAAATGGAATATGTCACTGAGATGACTTTACATTAATTTTAACTTTTCTTCTGTATTTCTAATAAATTCTTTTCTAATGGTTTAGCAAGAAATACTGGCTTTTTGAGTTTGAAATGAGTTTTGTCTCTGTTTATAGTATTTTTTGTAATATAAAAGCCTATGTAAAATGATCTGGCTACAAATTCGCTGGGAGTTTAAACTTGGTGTTTTTGGGGGCTTAATCCAAATTATCCAAAATTTTACTCTACATTTGGTTACAGCATAAGAGAAGCAGTAATTCAAGCACTCCTCTCAAAGTAGCAGCATACTTTTTCATACTGCCCACTGCCTCTGCTCATTAAAATTGAAGATACCCTGGCTTCAATCTTGATGGGCAGAGGCATCAAACACAGAAAATGGTCCCATGGAAAATCCATTCCAGTTTTCTCCCCAAAATAAGCAAATGAAGCTCTATGGATAATGACATGTGCTTGCATCTAAATCAGTGGAATCAACAGTAATAAGATACATTGGGATATGGTACAGATTCAAACCAAGGGCCTCTTGATATGGATCACACTCCAGCTAAGGCAGATGGAGTGTGCTGACAGTGGGTGGGGTCTCTCTGTTCCACATGAATGTGTGCATAGATGAGAACCAGAAGACAACTAAGAGGACTGCTATTCCAAAACAAAGGAAAGTGAAGAAAGGCTCTACAGTTCATTTTCTATGTCTTTTAACAAAGATCTTCCACTTTATAAGCACAATTTTCACACACCATGCATATGTTAAACAGCTAGTTCTTGGTACATGAAAAGGCTCCAACATGTCATGAGAAAAATTACACATGATACTTAAAATGAGCCGCAAGCAAGCCTCAGTCTTCTGCCATGTAAATGAGTCACCCTTATCACTTTAGCCTAGTAAGAACTATTAGGATACAGAAGAGACAAACCTTAGGGCATAATAACACACACACACACACACACACAGAAATCTTAGGCTTCAAAGATGTGCAGTTTTACCCTTTTAGCTCCTAAAGAATAGTGAAGAAACCTAAGTGGCTGCATGCATACAGGCATGTCCCTTCCTAATAAAACAGTTTCTACTGTGCATCCCCATAAAGGAAAAAAAAGAGACTACTATCCAAAACAGTACTATTCAATAACCATTCAACTCTGTAGTTTACTAAAACATCCAGAAATGCCTACCTATATATTTTTGAGGAAAGAAGTCCATTATCTCACTCTGGATTTCTTTCATCACATTTTACTTATTTATTAAGCTTAAGGACAGCTAGAGGCAGAATATACTCCGAGTAAAAGCATCTTTCTTTTCTCTCCTGTTCTTTTTAGTGTACCACAGCATAACTTTTGAGTTTGCTCACCCAGCATTATTTGTTTAATAGAAATATTTTCCATACCACCTGGTTCTGGCACAAAGTCAAAAATTTGCATTTATATGAGGTAGTTTATCAAATATAAGCCTGTTAAATACACACTGCATTTTGTTTGTGAGAAAATCTGTTCATATTTAATGTAGTTTTTAAAATTAACCTTAATGAAAGCTTCTGAAAATTGTTGTTCTAAGCATTTGAAATATGTAACAAGAACTGGTGGAAGACATAAACATGTTTTCCATTATATGTTATCAGATAGCCCAAAATTACTTCAAAGAAGAAATGTGGGACTATGTTAAATTAGAAAGATAAGAATGCATTTAGTTTAAAAAGCAAAGGTTTTTAGAAGAGCAAGGAATCTGACAGTTAACCCTAACATTTTCTAATCTCCTACTGGGTGGGACAGGAATGAAGTGGAAGGGAATATATATTTACACTGACTACATGAACATACAAATAAAGCTAATCAGATACACACAGAAAACAAAAGCTTTTGTGCTATTTATTGGATTAAAATGTAATTATTTGTGTGCACCATAACAGAGTAATATAATATTTGAACTTCTCTTCCAAGCACATGCTGTGAAGCACACCATCACAGCCTTGAGAAGTTTAGGAGAGGAAAGCTGCTACAGGTCTATCAGAAGGCCATCTTTACATCTTGGCTTTCAGGGGTCACAAAAGTGCCTACAGACAGAATGCCCATTCTAATTACTATGGAGCAGTTATTGGAAAAGTTAAGATCAAGTCGTGATAAGCTGGAGTTGTATCTACTTGTTCTTGCTATGGTAACTCTGTTGGCTGAATGCTGGAGTAGACAAACAACCAAGTTCCAGGTGCAATCAGTTCCCACCCAGAAAGACCCAGAACTGGCATTCCAACTGAAAGTAGTGAATCCAATTGTTGAGATACTTCTTTAAAGAAAGTATCCCTGGGCTGGTGTCTGGCACATGGCTCTGGCCTATTGAATACCCCATAAGGATGTAGTTCCACCAGTCTTTCTGTGCCTGAAGGGCTACCTTGACAAAATGCAGGTTTTCAATGGAGGACTACCTCAACCTCAGTGAATATGGAAGCACCCTGGATATACACTGCAGGGTGTTGACCACACAGTCCAGTAGATTAACAGCTGGACTGCTTTTGTGTTGTCCTTTTCAAGGCCCATTGTTTGTTGGCTGTCAGAGCAGCCAGGGAGGGTGACAGGGTTCACATACTGACCCTGACTTCTGCATCAGTTTCCATCCACTCAGGATGAACACTTTAACCCCTGGACTTTCTTGTGGCTATTTCTGGGGTCATATCACCTCCAGACTTTGTGGAGGCAACCGCAGAGATTTGTAGGTAAAAACTACCTTGTAGTGAACAACTTTGAAAACTATTGGTCACTGGAGACAGAGGTTTGTATGAACATTGATTGTTCCCATCCCTTTCCTTTTCAATTGGCAAAATCAGGAATCCACTTGAAAAGTTTTGTTAAAGGGAATAACTTCTAAGGGGGAAAAATTGTGTCGCTGCCAGTTACCCTTCACTAGTTCCAATAACCACACAGCAGGGCCTTCATGCAACATCTACATCATTCTTTTCACACTAAGGAAAACAGTTTTATATTCTTTCCATATTGGACATTGCTGCATGGTAGGAAAGTGTCCAGAGATCTCTGTTCCACAAACTAGTGTAATTTAAAGGAGCCCCCTCCCAGTATGTTCTGTCTGCGCAGAATGGAGCAAAGACCAAGCTAGGGTACCTAAAATGGTCTACCAATGTATGAAGGGGTGGTATACTAGGCCATAGAGGTGAGCAAATACCATGCCTCTGTGGTCTGATAAACCACAAGGGACACATTTCAGTGGTACAACAAGGTACACAGTCAAAATGCCTACCCCCCACCCCCAGAATCTGAAGGCTGGGAACAAAGGTTCCCATCTTCAGTGCATTCAAAAGTCTCCTGCATGAGCTCTAAAGATGGCACAACCTTTGGAATCAGTATGTGGGCTGGTGGCACAGAGCAATCTGTCCTAAAGTTGACATCCTTACTCCATGACAGGACCAATCCTTCCCTGTTTGGGACAGATTGCATATTCTTTGCAAGGCCTCACATTCTGTACTGGAATAGTATAGAAGTATGCACAAACGGAATTTTTGGGATTCAATTCAATTTGAATCGAATATCCAAAAATTCAATTTTATTTGAATCTTTAAAATTCAAATTTGACCAAAGTTGATTCTAATTAAGCAAATTCAAATCTATTTGTTTGAATTTTTAATTTGAATTTTCATTACTGTCAAAAAAAATTTGGATGTGCCCGTACGCATCACTATGCATCCCATATGCAATCAGAAGCATCCATACACATCCCTATGCATCCTGTAGCTATCCTGTACGCAACCTGTTTCTGTCCCATACGCATCCATACAAATGCGTATGGATGTGGGAAAGATGCATAGGTGCAAGTATGCATGATGTACAAACCTGCACACATGCAAATGTCCAGATAATTAGAATGAAGAGATCCTAAATTCAAACATTGTTTGAATAGTTAAATTCAAATTAGTGGACATATGATTCAAATTCAAATGTCAAAATTCAGACAAATTCGCTCAAATATTGAATACCTTTGAATATTTGTGCACACCCTAGGATAGCATCACAAAGTGCAGAAACAGGGCTAGCATCACAACTTCAAATATCACACTAACCTAACCAGTGCCAATGATGACAGCTGAAGGTAAGCCAATGAAAAATAATATTGAGTAGCAGTAAACCTAAGGGAATCACAGTATCCAGGGTGGGGAGGGAGAGAAGGGGACAGAGGAAAAATTTACCTTAAAAAAATACAGATTAGAAACAAATGGAAACAAATGCAGACTTCTGACTTCTGTAAAGAAAAGTGTCTGCAGTTCTGGCTGTCTCTTTGTCTATTTAATTGAAACATTTCTATATTGTCTCTCAAGAGTAATAAAAACATCAAAATTCAGGTACATTGTTCATGCAACAAGAACTCATTTTAAAAGAAGAAGAAACAACAGATTCTGTGTTAGCCCTTCAGAAGCAACCAGAAAATGTCTGGATAGACAAACTTGTTTCGAGAATAAATGCCTTGAAAAGGGTGTCTTGTTCAAGGGTCACCTGCTATGAATAAGTTTTCTTATTGGCCAATGGACACATTGCCTTAAGAGACCCAAGGGTTTATATAGAACTCTCTTATTAGAATGAGAACATGAATACATATCAGAGAAACAATGCTTCAAATAATCTATCCTTTTTTTTGGTGGTGGTGGTGGGGCGAGGAGATATATAGTGATCAGCTACTAGCATAAGCCTAGCTGCCAGTTCATGGGTTAAATCCAGATAAGGGTCATTGATGCCTAGTGCTTGCCCGAATGAGTTCAGTATTAATGCTGGGAAATCCTTGAAATAAGCTCACCACCTGTTTTGTGGATTGCAAAAATCCTGGTCACACAGGTTCAGTATAAACCTGATGCTTACTAGGAAGCTTAAAGTATAAGACTAAAGGAGGTAATCTGGCTTTTGATTTTCATTACTGCTAGCAATTCTACCTCAAAGCTTGTGTATTAAAGAGGCCAAACTCTTTTTTCATTAAAAAAATATAAAAATAAATATATGATCTCAAAGCCCTCTCTCACATGTTAACGGTTATTGTTTGCATGGTTGCAAACAATCTCTTGTTTTTGCCAGAGATAAACATTGTTTACCTATCATAGATTATTGTCTGGGCTGTGCTGAATTTGCAGTTCAAGATAGTATACACAATTTCTTCCTTCTGTGTGTGTGTGTGAGAAAGAAGCAGGGTGAAGGAAGATACAGAAAAATGAGAATAAATGATTGATGTACTCTTAATATGAACTAGTGAAATAGTGGCTTCCATTCTAATATTGAGAATTTTAGTATTTGCAAGTCTGCTTTTGTGTTCTCCCAGCTCAGCATTTGAATCTCAGTAAATACACACTTTTTGCAACCATACAATGGTTAATCTCAGGCCAGTAATAGATTTAACCTTGTACATTTTGTGGATCTTTTAAAAGTGTTACGGTTTGAAGGTCAACTTCTCTGTCTTACTGTAAAGGAAAAGCAAAGAAAGGAATAAAAATTAGAAAGAATTAATTCTTCAAAAAGTTTATACAAATCAAAACCCTGCAGTTTCACACTGAGAACAAAAGAAGCATATTAAACACCAAAGTTTATCAAGACAAATTAGGTCCCAGTTTCAAATTTTCTTTAATCTTTTGCATCTGAACGTTTTTTTGCCTCATGCTGTTTTCCCTAGTTAAATGTTAAAATGAATTCTAGCCAATACCATTGACTTCCTCCTTTAAAAATATTGAGACACATAATAAAAAATTAATTACTTCCCCTAATTTCCGTGTGATTCTTTAAAAAGATGTAAAATTCATTTAAAGTAAGTGGTGACTTTGTCTTTGAAGATCACGACAATTAACATGGATCAAAGCGTAGGTTCTGTAACGATGATAGCTTATTAGCATAATGAAATTAACTTAGAGACAAGAATCTTTAATAGGTACAACAAAAACGCTTTAATAATACTTGAAGAAAATTATGTATTTGCTAGAAGTACAACAGTTTCAGACTTTCGATCCAATTAATAACTTGTTAATTAGCTTTTTTTCCCAAACAATGTGCACTTTAAGTTAACATCTGGCTACTGGATAACACTCTTCTGGTACTTTTTGGGACAGACTATAGAATTGTAAATCTGTTTTAGTGGAAACACATTTTGGGACTCTTCTTTTGGAAAGAGATCTCATATTTCACAGTGTATTTCTTCCTACATTCTAGCCAATTAAGGGGGATTATTAACGATGTTCAGGGTGGAATGGGTAAAGTAGCTGTAGCTCTAGTACATGTGTGTGGATTTATCTGTATTTCTGACAACAGTTCCTATATTCTCAGCTCATGGGCTTTTCTGGCATGGTTCTGTATAAAGTGTTACTAAATATGAAATAAGTTCCACAGTGAAGTATAGGGTACTTGGAAACATTTCCCTAAATCTTTTTTATTTGTTTCTTTTAACAGAATATGGCTTTACTTTTTCTAATATTTCTTGGTAAACTTTTCTTTGTGTGTTTTGTTTTGCAAACCAACAAAGTTACTGGAAGCAATGGATTTTAAAGGCAACAGGGCAATTTTAGCTTAGGTAAGTTTTGTTCAGGCTCTCATTCTGATATATACACTAGTGGATGGTGGCAAATATACATAAAATTAAGACCCCTACAGAATCAGAGTTCATATACAATCAGTGCCTTTTAGTTGGGGACAAAATGGGGAATACCTGAACCTATAATGCTTCAGAGGGCCTATCAATACATGTAAGCTAATCAAAATTCATTGTTACATAGTAATTAGACCTTAATAACAGGAGGAGGAGGAAGAGGAGGAGGAGGATTTGGCTTTTGTACCCCACTTTTTTCACCCATTTAAAGGGCCTGACAAAGCTTTCTATTTTTTCTCACCACAACAGAACACCCTGTGAGATAGATAGGCCTGTGAGAGCTCAGAAGAAAGCTGTGACTAGCCCAAGGTCACCCAGCTGGCTTCATGGGGGAGTGAGGAATCAAACCCAGTATTCCCAGATGAAGAGTCCAGCATGCTAACCACAAGCCCAAACTGGATGTGGATCAGGACTTCATATATGTATTATTAAGTGCCAGATAATCCTACAAGCAAAGTAGTATTAGTACCTGTTCTCCTGTTTCTGAAATTCTTATATTTCTTCATCATTTCAGAATTTCTTTGAAATTTTGAGTGTTCATTTTATTTCCATTTGGCCATGTGAGGGGTATGGGTGAGAGTGATTCCATTAAGCATACCCCAAATACTGCAACTTTAGTGGCTAGAAATAGTCAATTATCTAAAAAGGTCCAGTGCTAAAAGCAACCTCGCAGTATCTTCTCCTGAGCTATCAACTGAAAGATAACTCAGGACAATGGTCCTTGGTGATTTTGACAATGTCTGCATCTATCTGGTAATGATGGAAATCTCACAGTTGATTTTTTCCCACTTCCAAGAGACTACGTTGAAGATGGCATTTAGAGAGAACTTTCCATGCCAACAAGGTTGGGGAAGGCATCAAATCCCAAGTACAAAGAACAAGACACCCTGATGTTCCTTTGGCATTTGAGAGTGACTATCAAGATGCATACAGGTACTGCTGTTTTTGCATGTGGCAGTCTGACTTATGCCCATTGACTGCTGATGTGTCCAAGACTCCTAGCAGAATGTCAAAGACACCAATGAGTATCTGGACTTGGGCGATTTTGAATGGACAACTTAGGCTTCTTTGGTGCATTTTCTGTGCATCTCTAATGTGACCTTCTTCTTTTTCATATGGAACAAAAATTATAGTGCAGCATACAGAAGAAATGAATTCCAGGTATTTGTATTTCAATTAATGTATTAAGCCAAGAAATGCAGGTTTTCTAAGTTCTTATTTATGATGCAGAGTAAATCTCACATAAACAAAACAAAAGTTCTTCAAAATTATGATTATTTAGAATGTAACTCCAATGCCAAAATAATGTATTACAGTTAAGAAATATTTTTAGGTCAATTTTTTCATCTCTTATTCCCTTTGAAATAACCCCATTTCTCTGTTTAGATGTTGCTGTTGATGCTGTTGATGCAATTTATCCCATCCTTTTGTGCTCCTCTCAGTTGTGTCCTGGATTTGACTTTTCCCTGATGGTTCCATTCTTTTAATGCTGCTCTTTTCTGTTTATGGAATAATTCATGTTATATAGTCCCATTTGCATGGAGTGAAAACATCCACAGATAGCTTTGACAAAGAATTTCACAGACGATCTACATTTCACTTTTTCTACTGTAATCTAGTTTCATACTTGGTATATGTTAAGAGCTGGACTGACCTTCTCATAATTTGGACTTTGTGGCAAGATGCAGTAAACTAAGCTCAGGATTCCCCATTCAGTGGTACAAACACAGCTGGTGCCATGTATTTGCATACAAAAGTGCAAAATAGAAGGGAACAGTGTCTAAGGCTATCAGCAGAAGGAAGAATGAAAAGAAGCAGCACTTTTCCTTCCTAAAGCCAAGAGATATGATGGGGGAAATCCTAGCTACAACTCTAGGATGTAAAAGCTGTTTTCTGAGTGAGTGTCCTAACTTTTATTTTCAATAAGGATTTCATCTATATTGTAGTGGAATATCAGATTAATTTTTCCTGTATATAGAAAATATTTTTCGTTCAAAAGGCTTTTCCTTTTCACTACTGGCATCTGGTTCCCTTGGAAAAACCTCTGAATTCTGAGTACAGGGACAGACTTCCCTCCAAGGTGAAAGTCCATCTTAGAATGGAGAAGACAAGCAAGCTAATCATTTGAATTTATGCATTGCCATTGATCTAACAAGTTGGTGAGGATAACATCAGAAACCTGATATAATAATAAGCTTTCCACAGTAATATCAAAACCTTTGGGTACAGGGCGGGATAATAATGCAAATAATAAAGGAAACTTGAAATAACAAGAAGCTTTACTTTTCTGCCTATAGTGATGAGCCTAGTTTAACAGATCCACATAATTGAGAACTCTAGGATGACCGTCAAGAAATGAAAAAAAAAAGAGGGGGGAAGGAAGAAAACCTTCTTGATGTGCATTAACTGAAACCTAGTGGTTCAGTCTGAATTGAACCAGCTACTCTTGGTTCAGGTTTCTTAAGACCATTATTTCACACTACAGGATGCTTTGGTTCACATGCTAACCAGGGGAACCATAGCAAACCACCTTTGGTTCATTTGGTTCATTAGAATACCTCTTGGTTCAGGTTTGCTTTGCTTTGAAACTTTTTTTTAACTAAACATGGTTTGGTTTGAATGCAAACCATCCAGTTTGTTGCAAGCTATGAACCAAACAAACATGTTTGGTACATCTCCAAAGTTTCATCCAGAGTTGAAACACTTCTTTTTTCTGTGTGACTGAACACTATTGAAAGTGCTCTGGAGAAATCTCAGGATGGTGAGTAATAAAATAGAGGGAAAATAAAATAATTAAAATATAAGAAAATGAATGATTTAATTAATACTAGAAAGTGGGCTTGGAACTTTGGAGGAAGGCTATTCCAAAGTTTGGGGGCCACCACAGCAATAATCTCCTCTTTAGCAAGTGATCCAGCAATCTGATATTTTTTCTATGATAACCTCATCAGAAGATCTTAGACCAGTGATGGTGAACGTTTTGAGTTCAGTGTGTCAAAACTCGCAAGTAAACCTAGCTTAACTCCGGTGCTGTGTCACATCTAGAAATGTCCATAATTTTGTGATATTTGTAGCTCTAGTAAAAAAGTTATATTTTTGATATATGTATTTTATTAAAAGCAAGACCAAATAATTCTTTACATTAGTGACTTTTGTTGCTAAATCTTCAATTGAAAGTTGGTATTTCATACACTTCAAGAACAAGCAAGCACTACACATCCAGGTGCCAGGATGACCATGTGTGTCACCCAAAAGGGCTTGGTGTGTCACCTGTGACACGCATGTCATAGGTTGGCCATCACTGTCTTAGACCATGACTAAATCTTCTTCAGTCCATCTTCAGATCTGACTGCTCACAACTTCTATCTGTTTTATTTGTGGACTTTCTACCCCCACTCCCCAATATACACTTTCCTGAATAGTAACTCCTTCAATGATTTTGCATTTAAGAAATATGCACCTCCCCTCCCTATCTCTTTTTTGACTTATATATTCAAATTTGACATTTTCATAGACCATTGTTTCCCTATCATTCCCTGCACCTCAAGACTTACATTGTTTTTGTAATTTGCTAACGGTTAGTAAAAAGTGTTTTATCCTGTTATTTGTGCATTTCCTGAAGAAAAGCCAGTTCATTCCCATTTCCCCTTAATAATTAACAGGGGATCCTAAGCGATTTACATTAAGTAATAAACAAATTTAAGCCCCCAAGCCTAATCAACTCTTCTTGTTCATTCCTCCCCATTTTTCATATAACTTCCACTAACCCCCTCTCCCTTCAACCTACAACTCCTCCCTTTTCCAAGAGAAGTGATAGACATCAAAATGTTCCACTGTGTTTCTCTCACTACAGGCAATTCCATCAAGGCCTCCCATAGCTTGGAATCTTGGTATCTCACTGAATCTTTGCACCTATACAATCTAGCCTGGACCCTATAGACCTTTTCTATGTCCATTCTCTATCCATTGATCACTCCAAATTAAGGAACTGTTTCTCAGGGTCGCTAACCTGGCATCATATCTAACAACTTTTAGGCATATACTTCTTCTCCCAGGTATATAATCATGGACAGCTAATGATGACCCATCCCAGAATTTCCAGGGTCTTTAATCATGATAGGAACTCCAACACATTCCTTTTAGTATAGACCCATCCTTGTAAGAAAAATGCTCTTGTTCACAAGTAGGGATGTCCACAAATATTGAAAGGTATTCAAAATTCAATTGAATTTGTCTGAATTTCAACATTCACATTTGAATCAAATGTCCATAAATTTAAATTTAAAAATTTGAACAAATTTTGAATTTCAGATCTATTTGTTTGAATTATACAGACATCTGCATGTGTACAGGGTCATACGTCATGCGTACTTGCACATAGGCATCTTTCCCACATCCGTACACATCCGTTGCATACAGGATAAATACGGGACGAATATGGACGTGTATGGATGCTTACGGGCACATACGACATTTGTAAGTGCAAATTTGAATCAAAATTCAAATGGATTTATTCAAACTTGCTTAATTAGAATCGAATTTGGTTAAATTTGAATTTTAAAGATTCAAATTGAATCAAATTTTCAGATATTCTATTCAAATTGAATCCCAAGGATTGCCTTCGTGCACACCCCTATTCACGAGTTTGCCCAATTGCAACTACAGGATTCTTGAATTACTGTACTATTTTAAAAAATAGAATAATCTTTAAATGTAGAATAGAATAATCTTTAATAGAATAATAGAATAATCTTTAAATCTTTAAAATGTAGCACAAGGAACTGGATGGAACAAGGGGCAAAATAAGGTTTTCAGTAATTTATAAGGAATTCAGTAGTTAGTTAATCTAGCTGTTTTATATGAAATCTAATCAATGGGCAAAACAACTGAAACATGTTTAATTGGTGGTACATGGAAATCTTATTCTGTGGAATAAAACTTAATTTTCCTCCCTTTTGGAATATGCAACAATTAAAGACTCAAGTTCTGAGTTATTTCCTTTTCTTTCAATGCAAAAAAAGGGCATTGCTTAGGTTCATCATATACAGAGCCTGCATAATATTATCTGTCATATGCAATTTTTGCAAAAGTAGAGCTGAACATGCAGAAATGACCTCAAATGTCTTTTTTTTCAGACAGAGCTTATTCCTTTAAAATATCTCTAAATTATAATGATAATAAGAAGCACCTGGGGAAAATTATGCCTCAGCTACCCATGTGTCTCCCTGTATGAGTATTCTTTATCAGACCAAAGATTTTGGCATGTCTATAAGCCTTCTACAGAAGTCTGTCTTCCAGAGATTTCTTCTGAACTAAAAGCAAACAGAAATTTTCACAAGCTATTGATCTATGGCCAATAGCGTATATCCATGCACATTCAAATGTTAGCATACATGCGGTTGACAACATCACAGTTGGATTTTTTTAAAAAAACTGACCATTGTTGGAAAATAAACCATGGGCAACAATTAGGTTGAGTTTGCAAATCCTCTCTTCATATTATATGTTTCTTTCTAGGTTTTTTTTCTGGAATTATTCCAGTAGGGAAAAACACATGGAAAATGCCAGGGCCAGCTATGCCTTAGAGTCCAGATGGATTCTTAAAGGAAGTTGGGGAAATGGGAAATTAGGTTCCTGCTGATTTCTGCTTCAAGAAGTTTCCTGAGATATATGTGTGGATTTAGAGCCATGTGTGCCTCCATGGGAATGAAGCACTCCTGTGGAGGAATCAGGTGGGGGAATCATAATGGGCCCTCTGCCAGTATTACTCACAGACCTGTATATTAACAAAATGGCAAGCTAGCTTTACACTTAAGTTTCTTCTGACTTTACCTTTTTAATGCCAAGCATCTGAAAAAGTGAATCCTGACCATCACAAACTCTATTAAAACAGTTTTGTGGGTGTTACTTGATTTAGAATTTCAACGAGTACAATATATTTTTTAAAAGACATTAATAAACTTTGCTAATGGCCTGGTGGTTTCTCAGCACGTCTTGGAATTTTTTGAAATGAGAAATGAGAACAGGTTAATATTATTGTTCCTTGCAAACCGCTGTATTGTCATATTATGCAAGGCTAATCGGTCCACAAAACAGGAGCAGTAATAATCAAAGCAATCTATACTGCATGACACTGAAAATCAAATAAATAAATAAATAAACAAGCACAAGTGAAAAGCAACTGTGGAGAGAGGCATGGGGGTGTGTCCTTGGGGGGGCACTCTCCAAGCACTTCTGCAGCACTCTCTTACTCCTGTGTTGGTTCAGGTATCTGTGGGATGCCCTTCATATGCCAGCAAAGCAATGGAACAGTTGGCCATATTTGCAACCATAAAGTATGCCTTGTGTCTGCAAAATTTGGGTATACTTCAGTGGTGCAGCAACCACAGGCTTTTTTGACTGAACCCAGGAGAGGTCTGTCACCTTAGCAGTGGATCATGCCACTTTTTCCAGCCTCCTCAGAGATAGTGAGGCCTGGACCAAAATAAAATTTGAGAGCCATCCTCCCGAAGACAAATACCTAACACTCATATTCAAGGCTCTTATATAAAAATAAAAAATATTCATGGTCTTAAATAAAAGGGTCACAATATTTGAAAGATTTTATTTTAAAGGTTGAAAGAAGGGACAATACTTCATGCTTAAAAAAAAAATATTCTAAGGAGTATTCAGTGGAATCTGAGGCCTCTTTGAATTTGATGCCCAAGCCAAATGTTCTTGTTGTCTCTCCTTCCCCTGACTAAGAACTTCCAAGCTGCTGGTTCCAAACATATTAAGTAATGATTTATCAAAAAGGAATGTGATTATGAATTATGAGATAGGAAACCACAGTATTTAAGTAGTCCTATCCTCTACTTTTAGAACACAGCTCTGCATTTTCTCAGCAACAGCATGATTAAAATAAAGAAAAAAGGAGGTTTACCTTGTGACAAAGAGAAAACAAACTATGACTACTTATTAGGATCAACAACAATGGAAGGGCCATGGGCTGTAGATCCCTGCCATGATTGGTGCTAGGCTGAGAGTACAAGTCCCATTACAGAAACTCAGGCCCTCAGGCCACGCTCATGGAGTTTGTTTATGACAGTTTGTTCAGAAACATTCACACCAGTAGCCCATTGGTTGTGCTACTCTGTGAGCCAGTTTGGTCTAGCGGTTAAGGAGCCAGACTCTTATCTGGGAATATCAGGTTCGGTTCTGCCCTCCCCCATGAAGCCACCTGGGTGACCTTGGGCTAGTCACATCTCTCTTCTGAGCTCTAACAGCCCCACCTACCTCACAGGGTGTTCTTTTGTGGGGAGAAGAATAGAAAAGCTTTGTCAGCCACTGTGAGTCCCCTTAAATGGGTGAGAAAAGCAGGGTAGAAAAGCCAGGGTAGAAGAAGAAGAAGAAGAAGAAGAAGAAGAAGAAGAAGAAGAAGAAGAAGAAGAAGAAGAAGAAGAAGAGCTGGCTTTTCTACCCTGCTTTTCTCACCCATTTAAGGGGACTTAAAGCGGCTGACAAAGCTTTCTATTCTTCTCCCTGCAAAAGAACACCCTGTGAGGTGGATGGGACTGTGAGAGCTCAGAAGAGAGATGTGACTAGCGCAAGAAGAAGAAGCTGGACTACCTGTACAAATTGAATGGGCTGTAGGTACCGCTTCATGCTACCAATAGTGACAAGAACGCTAGCAAAAGACAAACTAGAGAATAATCACTCAGGAATGATAAGGAGAGAGTATTGTCTGTAATTATTACCTGCAAAACCATTCCCTATCTTTCTTGCTGTTGCCCCTCTAGTATACCTATTGTCATTTTCATTTTTACCAAAGCAGGTAAAACTGATTCATAATTGCTTATGCGTTCTAATTAGCCTGATAGATATACCCAAAGTTTATACTATGATGCTTAAGTGCTCCCTTAATTTTTTTCAATGGTATAGCTCATTCCACTTGGTCTTCAGAATATACCTGCTTAGTGCAGGTCTTTTTCACACTCTCACATTGTGAACTAAAGAAAATCAGACTGAGGATAGCAAACACAGGGACCAAAATATCACATTTCATACCACTGGGCTTGTCCCTTGGGATTCTCCATAGATATTTCTGCAACCTTGACAGGACCTGTGTTGAAAGGGAACAAGAGTTTATTGACTGTCCTTTACTGTCTCAATCTGGTGACCAACTGGTTCCTGAAAGTGAAATCTGTTCTTGTTGGAGAGTGGTAAAAGAGCCACTTTAGGGGTGTTTTTCCACGGTCACTTAGTACCCATTTTAGCACCCATTAAGGACCCATTTGGGTGAGAGCCGGATGACCCCATTTCCACCATGGCACCCATTAGGGACACATTTGTTTCCACCATGCCTGGGGAAATCTGGATCATATGGGTACTTTTGGGGCTTTAATCCGGATTTTCTGTAGACCCCATTAATAGGGTCTACAATGGGGTCTTCAGCCAGAAAATCCAGATTCAAGGGAGCCTGTTTCCACATTAGTTTGGCAATGGGGTCTAGAGGAAGCTAGGGGGAGGGGCACCCTTGGGGGGGGGACCCCACAACCTAGCTTTGAAGTCATTTCGAAGTCATTTTGAAGTCTGTGCAAAATAGCACCGGAGCGTCTTTGAAGTCTGTGCTGATCTTCGGAGTGAACTTCGAAGTGACTCAGAAGTCACTTCAGTTACTCCAAAGTCACTTCAAAGTTTACTCTGAAGATCAGCACATAGTTCAAAGACGCTCTAGAGCTATTTAGCACAGATTTCAAAGTGACTTTGAAGTGACTTCAGAGCTGCTTCAGAGATTGCACCCCCTGTCCCCCAAAACACCTGGGGTGACAGGCAGACCCTTCGTGGGTAAATCCGGATTTCCAAATGGGTGTTCTGGTGTTTCCAGGGCAGGGAGGCTATCACCCATTGCTAATGGGTGCTAGACCACCCATGGAAACACATTGGGTATTTCCCAATCTACTAGATCTGAATTAAGGGAAGTACCCATTCCTTATATCTGGATCTTCTTAGATCCAGATTAAAGGAGCGCAGTGGAAAAACACTCTAGAAAGACTGTGTGGTCCTGATTTGTTCCTACAGCTTCCAAGCAGAGGAAATGTAGCTACACAAACAGTCGAATTGTGGCCACACTGTCCAATGTCATTAAGTGAGGCTCCAAAAATTATTTCTGGTGCCTTGCTTCATTGTCCTGAATGTAAACTTCAAGGTCAGAAAACTCTTGTTTCCTAGCCTTGAAGTCTGCACAAGCCAGAATGAATAGGCCACATGAATCCCCTACCAGCAAGTGCTCTGGTCCAGGAGCAGACCCTCTTTCAGACCCCATGAAGAATTTGCCCTCCTCTCCTCTGTTCTCAAGTAATTTGCATGCAAACAATCTGCCCTTAAATGGTTGACTGAAGTGAGTAAGCAAGTGAGAATTTTTGATTTCTTCAAGGTTGGAATATGACCAACTTTGTATAAAAGTCAAAATATCATGTACTTCTCTGTGCCCTTTTGTCTCAGAATTCTTGCCTACATGTTCCCCAAAAGACAAATGTATCTGCCCCTGGACTAGAGAGTAATTGGGCTTGAAGAAACTGAGGCTGTGATTGGGGGGGGGGGGGAGGGATATCTGAGGTGGCCTAGAGGTGGGTTTGTTAACACACCAGCATGCCTTTGTCCCCCTCATAAACATTATCTGCTAGAAAAGGTGGATTAGAGAAGGCTTAGGAACATGAGGACCACACACTCTCTCTCTGGGGCACTCCTGTTATGACTAAACACAGCCTTGCTATGTGTAAGCTCATCTCTCTATAATTTATGAGAAACAGCTTTTGAATAATTGATATTGTTTCCAAACCTGTGAACCTGTGCGTGGACCAAAATAATACAACATTCAGTAATCTGCTTGGAACTATTTAGTGCACTTATTTTGACACAACTGTTTTGAATTATTAGGATCTGAAAGGGGATCCTATTTATATTGCATAATATGGGATTTTGCTCCTCTATTTTACAGATAGATGCAGTAAGTAATAGTTCAGAAGGATAGTAGAGTTCACCTGAGAAGATGTGGCAACACTGCCTAGGGATCACTCTGGTATTCAAACTGTTTGAGTTATTACTACATCTTAAGTTAGTTTTTAGGAAGCTACTGTTTAGCTAACCATACTCATGGGACCTGTTCTGTAAAATACGATCAAATAATTTACATAGTATTATGGGTTGTATTAGCTGCATGGTGCAGATCTGACCCTACCATTCCAACCAGTTTACACCCCAAGGCCTTTTGACACTGATGAGTCAGTTATTCAATTCCTTGGAAGACTAAAAAGTGCCATTTAAGCCCACACTGAGTCTGAAATTTCTGTAAGAGCTCATAATGAAGAAATAAACTGCTTTTACTGTTTTCCACCCCTCCCCCAACTTGCAAGCAGCAAGCATTTTATTAGCTGAACATGAAATACACCAATAGCTGCCAGTGCTCATAATTTAAAACAAACTGTTCTGATTTCTCCATGTGGGTGGAAGGACCCCAGTTTTCCTTATGACAGTGAGAGAATGTTGTCATCTCTGAACTGCTTAATTATTGCAATGAACTGTAACAGTATGTTGGATTGTTGCTGAGGTCACTGTAGACTTCTGGAAATCAAAGGGGAAGCAGGAACAGTGAGCAGAGGACCTTCAAAGCCTCAGGCACAGTTTTACAGCCCACACACTTTTTCTCAAGCTTTCTATTCTTGATAGGTAGTCTGATAGGAGGAGAAAACTGACAGTGTCTGGGAAGGCTGAGCCAAAAATTTTCAGATGACCATTGTGATGCTGTGATTCCCATGCCTAGTCACATCACTTTTGAGAAGATCCCAGGCCCATTGTCTTCCCACTTCATCTACTGGCCATCCAGGATGTAGACAAATATCTTCCAAATGACCTATGTGGGGTAGACTATTTGGAAGCAAACATGGAGGCCTGTTTATTCCATAGATACAGTTTATTAGTGGCAGTAAAACAAATTGTAACAAACTTTATAAAAAACAGAACAATATTATCTACAGTCGATTATCTACACTGTTGGATTTGATTGATTTTCAAATGGCCCGGTGAAAGAAAGAAAAACTACTGATGAGAGCAAAAGATGAAGAGATACTAAAGAAAGATCCTGAAGAATGGAGGAAGTCATCTATAGTTAACAACTGAATTATGTATTATCAATGTATTGAGATGTTATAATGGAAAAGAGAAGTTTTAAGGCTGTGATAAAAAATAATAAAAACTATTTTTAAAAAATGACTGCTGCTCGCTTTTTTCCAATGAGAAACTTGTTATCAGATTCAAAAGTGACTGATCAACAACTGAATCCTGACAGACATCCCAAAGAATGACCGTCTTTTTGTGGGAGACTCTTGTATGATGTGCTAGAGATAAGGGAAGAAATAGCTGCTTTCCGGCAAAAGGTTCGTTGCGAAGTAGACATGATACTGAACAAAGCTAAACATGATGTGTCGGTTGTAAGGCTTGAGCTTGATAGCTGGCTGAGTCAGAAAATCTCCCCATTCCCGTCAGAGAAATCTAGTTACACTGATTTCAGTAATGAGAACGGGCAACTTGGGATGGTCAAAGTTGAAAGGGATCCTGCTACAGTACCTCACAGTGGAGACAATGGTACTGAAACTGAACAGAAAGAGGGGTTAGCAGACAGTGTGGGTGCCAAAATGGAGGAACATCTAGAAGGTGAAGGAAGCGAACTGACCCAGGGATGTGAACTGGTAGGCCTGATGCAAGAGCAGCCAGAGGCACCAGCGCTGGCTGAGGATGGCGGTGTCAGCCAACCCAGTCAACTTGAAATAGAGCAACGGGCTGATGTATCTTTGCAGCCTTGCAAAACAGATCCCAAACAAATTGCTGAGTGTGTGCAAGGACCCCAAGTTAGCAATAGAGGGAACCAGGATCTGTGTGCCATCGCAGAGGGGGAAAATGATGTATTCCTGCCTATGCGTGGGGCAGATGACCTGGGAGAGGGTGTGTGTGATGTGCAAATGGGTGAGGGTCTGACAGGAGAATACCACCAGATCCAACATTTAGTAGAGCAGGGCCAGGAAGTCTGGGCAGACAGACCTGGACTTGCTAAGGGATTCACACACCTCACTGATGTAGGCAAACCAAAGCCAATTTCAACACCGACTGACAGCCTCACAGGCAGATTCACAGGGTTAGTGAAGCAGGAGGCTAAATTGAAGCTGGGCCTGGAGGTGATGGCTTGCCTAGCAAACATTGGGGTGTCCAGATATGATTGGCGGACACACCTGATACACCTGAGTGGTGTGCTGAGCGAGATCCAAAGGGCAGAGGACCAGAAGGCGGATGCCATGTCGCACCTGGTTCCAGAGAGGCCGATGGCAGTGGACAGCGCTGCACCAGTGGCACCAGATGGACCGGACGGACCAAAGAGACTGCTGCCCAGGTCAAGAGGAGGAGCCACGGAGTATAGCGCAGGCCCAACACCAAAGGGACAGGACGTCACCTGAGGACAGCGCCAAGGACAGCTCAACGCTGGAGCATCCTCTATAAAGACTTTGGACACTATTTAGTTGTAATATAGTTAGCTAAGGGAAACCTGTTACAGAGACTTTGGACTTTTATAGAGTGTGTTTATTAGATAGATTTATGTTAAGTTACACTCCTCCTTGGGAGACAAATGTCCATGGGACAGTTGTGCCCCAGGTACATTTGTCTTTTTTGGGGAAGGGAGGGGTTGTGACGGTTTCTGGGTACAGGCTGCAAACTGTTTTGCTTCCTGGCTTTGCAGGCTTCTTGCAAGCTGCAATAGCCAGCCTTGGTGCAAACAGCCTTTTGCAAACCTAGGGTTTTAGCTGCAAAAAGAGCGGGAAATCCTGTGCGGGCCCTGTTGCAGTGATTGGCTGGAGTAAGGTTTGGAGGGAAAAGCTGTCCGGGGATCTGAGTGCTGGAGGGGCTAGAGAAGGAGTTCCCACCAATCAGGCTGAAGGGACAGCAACCTTTGTTAGGAATCTCCAGCAGCCTTTTATTGCGGTTACAGCCAATCAGGGTCAGGGATGTGTGTATAAAGGAACTGAGAACACAGCAGACTATGTCTTCATGCTGGGACAAGAGCTGAAAGGAAAAGAGCTGAACCTGAGGGAGCTGGAACCAGTAGCTGACCAGGGGTCTTCATGCTGGGAGAAGAGCTGAAGGGAACAGAAGAAGAGCTGAATCCTGAGGGAGCTGGACCAGTAGCTTACCATTGGTCTTTTGGGCTGAGTGATTTCTGAAGGAGGCAATCGGGTGGATTGTGGCTCTGAGGGAGACTTCACTAGCAACTGACCAGGCTAGATGATCGGTCAAGCAAGGACGGGACGGGCCTTGTGATCATCTAGAGCCACGTTCTAGTACCCTGGCTGGGCTTGGGCTGTGGCCGAGTTAGTCAGGAGGGAGGAGGAACGTGTGGAGGTTTGTCTTTTAAAAGGTGAACTATTTTCCTGTAGAGGAAAGGGTTAGCTCCTAGCTTTAAGAGACTTGCAAATTTAAACTGACAACTACCTGAACCTTATTACCTTCCTAGTATTGCTTGTGTATAATAATAAACTTGTTTTAGTTTACTGTTGAAATGCTTGCTACCAGTGTTTTGTGTCCACACTGTAGTATTCACTTGGCCGTTGCACGAACTCAGCATCCTAACAGGGCCAAGCTACTCCTCAGAGAGGGCAGGCACTAACTGGATTGCTGGGCATCGTGGCAACTCTCTTCATGCTTGTTTATCTAACAAATACCTTGCAAAACATACTCCCCATTTTCAATGGGGCCATATGAGATTGGAAAAGAAGAAAAGTCTTAAGACCCACTGTTGAGTATTCAAGTTGTGGTCTTAAGTCTGACATCATACTTAATACCTTGCCAGGCCAGTTTAGCAGATCATAGAAGAAAATTTATACATTCCCTTGATGAGTCTTAGGCCCCGTCTTCATGCAATAAAAAGCCCATTAAAGAGCTTCTTTTGCCACCGAGTGGCTGAGTCCCCAAAAGACTTATTTACTTCTCTACTGTTACTCTACTGTCACTCTATTGAAGTGGACTTTAAAAGTGCCTTGCAAATCAGAAATAAGCATCCGCATGAGGCTCAGGAAAATGCGTGTTTTTAACGCACCTTCTGTCCCCATAGGATCCCTGTTTTCTTTGTGCGCATCTTTTTCTCCCCGCCCCTGCTCTTGTTCATAGGGTGCCAGGGGGAATGGGGAGGGACTGCGCTCGGCGCAGCCGCAACCAGGAAGACAACCCCTGACAAGTCCAAAGGAAAAACAGCGATCGGTTCTCTGTTCGTCTCCCAGATTCCCCCCCCCCCCCGAAATGGCTTCTCGTGCTGGAAAACATTCACTCTCACCACTTTCCCTGTTATTGTTGTCAAAAATCCACCCTGTCCAGTGCACGAGCACTGATTCACTCCACTTTCCCTGTTATTGCTGTCAAAAATCCACCCTGTCCAGTGCACAAACGCTGATTCACTCCACTTTCCCTGTTATTGCTGTCAAAAATCCACCCTGTCCAGTGCACGAGCGCTGACAATCCCTGACAAGTCCAAAGGAAAAACAGCGATCGGTTCTCTGTTCGTCTCCCAGATCTCCCCCCCCCTGAAATAGCTTCTCGTGCTGGAAAACATTCACTCTCACCACTTTCCCTGTTATTGCTGTCAAAAATCCACCCTGTCCAGCGCACGATCACTCATTCACTCATCACTTTCCCTGTTATCACTTTAAAATCCACCCCTAGCAATAATCCACCCATTTCACACCTCACAGCGATTGCAACAATGTTGCAATTCTGCATGATTCTGGCTCTTTAGTTCTGAGCTTTAGAAAGTGAAGCTGCTTGTGTTACTGCTGTGTGTGCAGGCGGCAATCCCCGCCCCTTTTGCCACGGAGCGTCCCCAAGGTAAATGTAGCGAGGAAAACCCGCAACTTCCAGAAAGAGCACCGGAAGTGTTGTTTAAAGTGCATGTATTTTGTCACACGTTTTCCATGTTTTGTAGCGCTGGAACCTCGTTAAAAACCCTGGCTTGGGGGCGCTCAGAGGCAAAAGGAGAGTCTTGGCAGACTTTTTATTCCTTGGGGACAGGCCCAGTGTCTGCATGCAGAGCTTTTCTCCAGACTTCCAGCACCACAAAGAAGGAAAATGTGCAGAAGACCCCACTTTAAACAAGACTAGCAACACACTTTTTGGAAGCCGTGGGTATTCCTAGCAACATTGTGCATGGAGACGCTCTGTGGCAAAAGATGCATTTGGGGGCAGGGATTGCCGGCCAGAGAGATCATCTTTCTCTCTCTCACTCTGTTTTTTTGCCTCTCATCCACAGCCAGCATTCAAGATCTATGAAAACAGTAGGCAGGCATTCCAATCACATAAGATACATTGTAATGAATTGCTTCTGCCCACAAGTGAAAGTGTTGAGACTGAATGAGGGCATGATCACTCAATCGCTGGCTGGGGAGGTGTTTTGGCAGCCGAAGATCTTGTGAATAGCATAATGAATTGCTTCCGCCCGAGCGCTGGCTGCAGCCTGGCTCTGCCTTTACAGGCAGGGGAGACAAACAGAGAACTTGTAAATACCGATGGCTATTTTTCTTTTGGATTTGTCGGGGGTTCTCTTCCTGATTGTGGCCAGGCAGAGCGCAGTTCCTCCCCATTCCCGCTGGCACCCCATCAGCCAAAGAGGGGGCTGGGAGAAAAAGATGCAGGGAAAGAAAACACACTTCCGTGGGGACGGTAGGTGCATTTTATACGCACGTTTTGCTGAGCCTCATACAGACACTTAATTCGGAATTGAACGGCATTTTTAAAGTCTGCTGCAATAGAGGGACAATAGAGAAACAAAAAAGTTCCATGTACACAGGGCCTTAATAAGTCAATCTCTTTATCTCAACATATGGAAACAAAAATGAACTTTAGAAACAGTGTTTTGTTGGAAATTATGCAGTTCTTTAAAAATTAATAAGCCTGTATGATTCTTCTTTCTTATTAGTTCAGTAAATAGTTCATAAAATTTTGTGGCATCATCGATTTAAGGGGTGGCTACAAACAAATTTTACCAATCAGTTTCAACTGCAGTAAAATCACATCAAAATAAAAGTTTGCATGTCAAATGTGCAATATTTTCAATGAATCCTTTTTTTTTTTTTTGCGGTGTTATCCCCCCCCCCTCCCCCAAGTATTTCAGGCATCTTGTTTTCTCCAGTGTGTGTTTGTTTACTGTTTGTTTTGATTGCACCCATATTTCAGATTTACAGAGGCCAAATAATCTATCAATTTTTTCCCTTGCACGGAAACATAATCATTTATGGTGCTAGATGTATCAGAGCCCTTTAGAGGTCTGTAAGAAAGTGACTAGTATTCACATGTGCAGAGAGATTTGGCTGGATGAGTTTGTAGCTTGAGTTGGCAAGAGTTAGCAGCCTAGTTGAAATTGTCTAAGAGTTACATGTTATGCTAACTAAATATGAACTGTAAATTGGTATGTTTTGGTATTTTCTGGTCGTTAGTTACCAATCAATTACAGTAGAAGGTAGGATTACATCTCCTAAGAACAAAGTTACTAAATGTGCTTTAACTATCCATGTTTGTCCTAAATAAAAAACTATACCATTTCACCCATAATACATTTTTGGAGTGAAAGGTAAGCCTTGTGCATTGATGAAACCTTAAAGTTAACCATCTTGATTAAGCTGGAATCTACATATGCTCCACATATAAATGTTTTTATTATGTTCTAGATTAACAACAGGAAACCATAGCACTTAAGAAAAAAAGAGTTTAATTTTTGCCAATTTTGCGGCCTGGCAGGTAGCACAAAGCACTTTTATGCTGGAGACATGTGTTTAATTTGGGATTAACTTAATGCTTGCGGCCATGACCAATCCTCTATCTCTACATGAACTTCGGTTGACATTAGTCTGTCTTCCACACAGATTAGATGATAGAAGAAAGGGATATTGGAAAGGGCTTAAACCCAAGCCTTCAGAAACCTGCATGGGTCTATAGACTGCCCCTGAGTTTATGGAATCTGGCAATTGTAAGGTGACCATTTTTACACAAAAGAACAAGTCTGTACAAGCTTACTGAAGCTAGCCATATTCTACTTCTGAGCATGAGGTGGGAGAGTCTGTGGGTGCCAATCACATTTCCTCCCTTTTTCAGATACTCAGAATAGCTTTCTCCACTTACATGAAACCATATAGCATATTTCAAATCTTCCAGGGGACAAACCCACTGAAATTCATGACACAAGGTAATGTGTGCTGTGCCTGAACGAATACTGCAGTCAAAGGAGATATGGTTAATCTCAGGAAACAACTTGTGCAATGATGTGTGGTTGTGTTGGCCCTTCTAAATTCTGTGAATGCCTTGTCAAAATGTAAAGCCTTGCAGACTTTGCAGTATCCTAAAGTAACTCCTAAAGCTTATTGATTTACATTTTGGAGCTTCTGCCCCTAAATAAATGAGATTGCTTTTGGGTTTTGACCCTGACAAAGATAATGAATATTCTGATGGTGCAAAAGCTTCGGACTGTATTTGCGCTATAAAATCAAATTAAACCAAAGCTTTTAAATATCTATAAGGTAATAGCAAAAGTGGCAGGATGTGCACGGATCGAAATGTTAAGGGACTCCCAGATTAGGTTCAGTCATCGAATGCACATGCACCTTTCAGATCTGCTGAAAAATAAGCAGCAGCTCAAAAGTCACTGTAGCAGTTCACTTCTTCTCCCCAAAAAGAATTTATTTATGACAGGCCTGTATAAAAATAGTAAATGGAAATTCTGAGCACGCACGTAGTCCTGAAACGTTCCAAGGGATGTAAGTTAGTGGGAATGTATTTTGGGATGCTTTGAAAAAGGGGAAAAAAATCAGAGAACACTAGAGCACCTTAATCATGGCTGCCTCCAGGCTAGCAGAATAAATCCGCAGTTAAAGGTAAAAGTACAGCATACCTACTGTGCAACAATGACCACTGTCCCAACTCAAAAAGCTTCCCCGTAGCTTCCCCCTCGGAAGCTGCGAGAGCTGAGTTGGCATGTGCCGTCACGCAGGTTGAGGCAATCACATTTGAGCTGCCCTTCCTGCTGTCATTGTTCTGTTCTCGCCGTTCTGCCTGGACTGGACTGAAACTTCAGATTTCGTTTACACTGCTTGAGAATGCCATTAAATCAGCATTAAGGTAAGTGTGCAGTCCCGATTGGATAATGCGATGCCACAATGATCCATCGATCATCACGTGTGATGCCTTGATCGTGACTGTGCATTCCGCTATGCAGAATAAACAATTCTGGAGGCAGCCCATTTCTTCATGGTACAAAGATACAAGCACTGTCCCCATTGTTTTTGCTGGGTGTCCAGAACCTAGGTGCACCACTTTTGAGTGCCTGGTGAAGTAGTCCTGGGCACTGGATACCCACACAGCTGGTCTGGTATACCACCTATTAGGGGTGAGTGAAAAATATTTGTCACCTTCACAATTTGTACGGCTATGTTCAAAGACTGAAATTTGGATGTGAAGCGAAAGCTTTTGTGCCTTCATTCAAAGCTTTGTTATATTCAAAGTGCTGCCCAGTCACCTCTAGAGTGGATTCGCATCAGATTTGCAACAGATTCAGATGTGCAAATGGTGGCGGCAGGTATCTGAAGGGAAATTTGAATTGTAGCACATTTGTACGAACGTGAATTTTCATTTGCTTTGATGCAAAGCAAATGGGGGGGGGGATTCATGCACGTCCCTTCTACCTAGAATTCTTTGCAGATGCTTCCAAGCAGCCTGTGGTTGGAGCAAGCTACAGTGACATCTTCATTCTATAGTCCTCTCCAACACTTCATCTGGTGGTGCAGACGAAGGGTGACTCCTTATGCTCTGTACTTTGTGGTCCAAGAAGAGCCTCACTTATCCACAACAATGTACAGACCAGTGAGGCCCTGAAGAGGCCCAAGATGGATCCTAATAGGAAACAAAGGTATTTGCAGAAAGGCTATGGAAAGAAATTCATTTCATTTACGATCAATCCATGCACTAGGTACAATCACATTTTACCTCTTGCTTTTTCCTCCACAGTGCATTTAGTCATTTGGGTTCTCCTGCTCCCTGAGGTTTTCATTTAGAGCTGAATCTTGCACTTTTGAGGTCTGCCTATTAAAGGCAATAATGACCTGTATATATTTAGTTGTTCAAAGGAAATTAGGGTAACCTGATTTTTATTATTCCCAATAGTCCTACAATCTCCAGAGTAATAACTTTTCCTGTTCTCTAATTTGCTTTTGCATTGCTGCTGGAAATGCACACCATTTAGTTCAGATTCTCCCATGACCAATACGGGCCCTGTGTTTGCTAGGTTAGCAAGGCCTTCTGTGGAATGTAAGGCCTCCTTGCGTGAGTTTAAAAGAGACACAGAGGAGCTAATCTCTTTGTAAATTATGTGAACTAGAGAAAGCAATTTTAATTCCCCCCCCCAAACAAGGTACTCAGTGACCACTCCATGTCCCTGATATTTAATCTGACAATTAACCTCTCAAGGGCTGGTAGTCATTTTAAATTAACCTCCCTTCCTTCTTTCCATGTAAGCATTTTCCTTCCTGTTAATTTTTGTTAATTATTAGAGCTTCCGTATATATCATTTGCTAGCTCAGATGCTAAATTTCTTTATTTTTCATACTCTCTCTTTCTCTCTCTCTGTCTCTGCTTAATCCAATTGTTTTACTTTAGGAAGGCCAGGGCAGCGGGGTAGGGAAGAGGGTCATTAATGATATATTTATGGTATAATTTCCATTTATGATAAAAACTAATCCAGAAACCATTTCATATGCTGGAGATTGCACATTAGACACCAAAATGAGTTTTTTAAAACAGATAGCCATCTTGAGAACACCAGAATCTTAGTAATTTATCAGTTTTCCTTTTAATTAAAGCTCAAGTATAGTTTATGCACTGCTTGATAGAGTGTCAACATTTGGGATGCTTTCAAAGGAGGTTTCATGTTCGATTGCTGCAGGGTTATTTTATGACATTTTGTAGAATTTTTGGAACGTTGTTACAATTCCTTAATCATACTGTATTTTCATGAGTCGGCCTGGTTCTTTTTAAAATTTAAAAGAGACTATCAAAGCATTATACAGTACATTACAAAAAGAAATAACTTCTCACATACTATTAATTTTTCAACAGATTTAAAATGTGTTTGGCATAAACTACCTCCCAGTCCTCCTCCCAATTTAAATACACTCTGTTTCTCAATTAACATGAGTAAATTAGAAAATAAAAGGAATGATGGGAGCTGAAGTCTAGTGGGAGTGCATAGATTTGCCATCTCTGCCGTACAATCTAAGGATTGACCCTTTCCTTAATAATGAACACCACTATACTATTGCCTTTACCAAGTAAGAGTGCAAACAGATGTGTGCCTAGGCAGTGTCTCCATCCAAATTTCTCTGATCCTAAAGTCAGAGAAGCACTAGTGTGGTGCAAATAGTTCCTGAATGGAGCAGTCTAATTCTCCTAGACCAAGTAGAATAAAAAGGGTAATAATAAAACGTTGTGATGGATTCACGGAGCAAGCTCCAACCGCAGGAACATTTCTTGGGCTTTTTGCAGACTTGATGGACAGAAGGGGAGGAGCTGTCTCTGAAAGCGCCAAAATCAAACCAATCAGAGCAGCTGGATCCTGCAGTATAAAAGCCAGTGATCTGGAGATCTCAGTGTCTTTCCGCTTGCAGATTTGGCAGGGGAAAGATCGTGGAGAGCACAGTCGGGCTCTCCTGGCTTCTAGGCCTCATGCTCTCAACTGGAGAGGCAGAGGGTAGAAGGAGGCATCTTACCTCTCATTAGGGGAAGATCTCTGTGCATACCTGGGAAATAGCAGGCAAGTTGCAGGGGCTGTTTAGCTCGGTTGGCAATTAGGATTTACTGCTTGGGGTCTATTCTTTATTTGGGAAGAATACTCACACTGAATGATATCAGCGATTTGTGTTCAGGTTAAAGGGAAGCTGGAGGCTGGAACTGTTAGTAAGTCTTTCAGTGGATTTGATTTGGAGAGTTGGACTTTATTCTGCTTACAGTTGCTTGTTCCTTCCAGCAACACAAAGACTCTCAGTTAACTTTATCTTTGCTTCTACTAATTATTTTTTATTTGCTTGTATATAATAAACAGTTAGTGTTGGATTACACTGGTGTTTATTGTGCTGCTTCAGGGAGGGGGCCTTGGTCAACAGGATGCTTGTGGGTGGGGAGTATAGTCTGGTTCATATACTGACACTAGCCCATTGGCAGGCAGTTGGGTCTGTGGTACCTGATGGCCACTTCCTTGACTGTGTTACTCTGCTAAGACTGAGTCCATAAAGGGGGAGGGGAGTCCTCACCACAAACATCCCTTTCAGGAACTTATGGGTTCGCTGGCACCTTCCTTCCTTCTTTCCTTTTATTCAATCAGTTTCTAATTGCACCTGAATTTGAGGTAGTACGTATGAATTATTCCAACCATAAACTATATAGGTTTAGGTAGGCTTGGGCAGGTAGCTACCCTAGATATATACCATCCCCAGGTACCACATTTTTGTGGGCAATGATGTAGAAATCTGATAGCTCCTGGGGAGTTACATAGCTGTCAACACAGAAGCTATCTACTTCTATGGTGGTCTGCCAGGAACCAGAGGTTCCTCCTATTTCCCCCTTGAACCATCTAGTCTAGCATGCTGGACTAGATGGGCTATGGCCTGATCCAGCAGGGCTTCACTTATGTTCTTACGTTCTTATGTTCTGGTGGGAATTCAATCTTTTGTAGCTGTAGAAATCAGGTGGCACTATCTGGTAATCATACTTTGAAGTTACTATTTTAATGATTAGATTTTACCTTAGTACATATAAATTCTACAAGGTGACATCTGAAGATGGTTTAGCAATTAGAAGTCTCGTGCAACACTAGTTAAGGTAAGTCTGAAATTAGCAAGATTTTGTATCTTTGTTCCATCACATTTGTTGTAACTTTTTCTAGTAACTCCTTCTCTATTTTCCATGAATTTCTCCTTGGGGGTTATACTGCACTGATGATCTGCATCACCTAATTATACTAACCCTAACAATTACTCTTACAAAATGCTTAATGTCTGATATCCAGGACATAAGGTTAGTTAATATAATCTAGCTCATATTGAGGAAGGCTACCACACACAGCTATTGCCAATTAGTGCACAATTTTAACAATCAACAGTCATGCAATTAATAGAACACTTCATATTCCCTCTAATTCTGAGCTCTGCATGGGCATATGTTATCGGGGAGGAATGCAGAATCATTTATTTATATGTGATATATGTTCTACATATGCTGTGGAGATGTCCAGAATTAGACTGGAAGTCGGAAAGACTCCATTCGCTTGAACCAGCACAAATAGCACACTATTGTCAATACATATTAAGAGTTTAAACGATGGCCATTGTGTAATGAGACATAGCCAAATGCCCAAAGTGCATCTTGCGAAAGGTGCACTTAGACCTGGTTTTAAAACCACAGTTTTCTTGGGCCTGTATTGGGATTGCCACAAATACCCTTGGCAATCCCAATATACTCCCAAGTTAATCACTCAAAAAAGCACAATGTAGGCATGACAGAAAATCCAGCTCTGACACTGAGTTTTCTTTCATGCTGCAAGCTTTTCTTTGTGCTAGATTGGGGTAAACAACCAAATAAATAAGTAAATTATATACACAAAATGTAATAGGAATACAAAGAAATTGGTATTTTGGAATACTACTGAGAAAATGGAACGGACCAATCCATATAAGAAAACCATATTAAAATTCAATTAGCACATATGGATGACAGGTGGCCAGGCAAAATGGTTTTTACTTAGTACCTTAGTATCTTAGATTATCCATATCAAATGTCTGTGTAGGATACACTCTGGGCCTCCTCATCCACACATTAGTGCAGATCAAGAAGGTCCTGCCCTGTTGAGCATCCTGCTCTGTCTGCACTAGACAGAGCAGGACATTTATCTGGATCTCAGAGATTGACCTGAGCCAGGGCTTTGTTTGAAACACAAGAGGCATGTTCTGGGATTAGGAGGGGGTGCTTTTCAGCAGTATGTCCTAGCATTCCAACAAAAACTACCCCCCCCCCTCCAGGTCCTGAGGCTAGGAACTTTCATTCCTAGCTTTTGGAGCATGGGTGTGGGTGTGGACAGCTGTGAAGCTTAATGCATATCAGTGCCATCTGTGCAGACAGTGCTAATGTGGCCAGTGTGCTGGACCAACAAGCATACCATGAGCTCTGATGCTGTGCCTGGTCAACATAGTAGATGGATGCTCAGTCTGGCACAGGAAACAGTGAGCACTGCCAAAGTGCTTGGACAGTGTGGAATCCCACCGTACTCTCTGTGCATCCCCTCATCTCCATGCCATAGTGCAGATGAAAGGCACTCATGCAATCCATCTGATCATGACTTGTATCCCTGACCTGGAAATAGATGATCATGTCTTAAGGCTTGAGGTTGGCATGCTTTAAAAAAATCACGAGCTGGGAAATAGATTAGCACAACTAATTTGGTCAATCACCAATCCTGTTCTCAAAAAATATCTTTTTTATCTTTATATTTAGTATCCAATTTAAAGTGAAGATCATTGTAACTACAGTTAATTTTGGGAAGATGTCAGGTGTGATAGGGTAAGGGCACATATATAGAGAGGAGTTTCATTTAGGTTACCTATTCCAACCAATCCCCTTTTCTATGCAGGCAAACCAGACCTAGGCAAACCCCTTAGAGGGTAAACAGCCTGTGAGCCCACATACTTTCTAGGTTAATCTGGTCTGATTGTAATAATAGGTTAAAAAGTATAAGACCTATCATTATATAAAATCATTATGTGAGATCGTCTCCACTGCAGTCTACCCCTACATAATCAAGAAAAGCAGCTTGGATGCTAATGGCTTTCAAGACATCTAAAGCTATTCTGGTAGTAGTATATTGATCACAGCCTTGGAGCAGTATGTGCACTTTGGCTTTGATATTAAGCAAATTAGAGTTTGTTAAAGAGGAGTTAAGTAATGGTCCCTTATACAGTCAAATGGGTGGCATGTGACTTAAAAATGTCTCTCATGCTATGGAAATGGCTAAACTTCATCATAATGTCTACCTGACTGAATCTGGCTTTTGTAAACACTTTTTGCAATTTTGATGGCATAGGGAAGAAGTGGTAGATTTCAAGATTTATCTGTGGCTCTGGCATGAGAAATTGCTGTCAAATTGTTTTTGGCTTTTATGTCCAATACCTGTTGTTTATGAACTGTTCTGGATTTGGGCCCTAATCAGCTCAGGATTTGTAAAGATAGGCCCAGATGCAGCATTTGGTTGGAAAGGTCTATTAGAGGACTTTGCGTGTCCAGACTCAGGATATTGATCTTGAACCAGTAGTTAAATTGTCTACTGGGGACTTTGCGTTTTAATGGAGGTAGACGTAGTTCAGCCCTCACAAGAGAGGAGAGCATTGATCAACTTACTTCTAAGAATCATCACAGCTGTATTAGTTCAGTGATGGTGAATCTATGTCATGTGTGTCACAGGTGACACTTCAAGCCCTTTGGGGTGACACACAGAGTCACCCTGGCACCTGGGCATGCTGTTGCCATTCTGTATCTTGTAGGTTACAGGCCATTTCTGGCTTGCAGCCTACAAGATACCGGGAGCAGAGAGGCACTGTCTGTGCCCAGCATAGGAGTCACGATAGAGTCACGTCTTCTCACTGCCGGGTCACTCACTGTCTATGCGCCCGGCAGCTAGAAGATTGAAGACCTGTGTGTGACAGCAATGGCTTTACTTACAATTTTTCCCTCTATGTACTTTTGCGAGACCTTATTCTCAGCAGTAAATAATATTAAAACTAATAAAAGAAACCAACTGACAGATGACGTTAGTAGCACTTGCTTGGGCTTGAAGTGTACAAAACATCAACTATCAATTGAAGATTTAGCAAATGAAATTCAGCAACAAAAAAGTCACTAATATTTGTTTTTGCTTTCAATAAATACATATATCAAAAATATAACTTTTTTTTTACTAGAGCTAAAATACAAATACAAATAAATAATAAATAACTTTCAAAATTATGGATATTTCTTGATGTGAGGCGGCACCCAAGTTAAGCTTGTTTTCTTTTTGTGAATTTTGACACACAGAGCTCATCACTGTATTAGTTGAAAGACCACAAGCTTTTGGAGTCCAGAAAAGCTCAAAATCTTTGTCCTGTACAGTAGTATTGGCGCCACTTTGGTTCTGAAGACCTTAAGCTCTGGCCTGATGGAACCTGGGTACCTATGGTTGAAAAGTTTGTGGAAAAGAACAAGAAGCTGGAGTGGCTTTCACGGGACAATTCTTGATTTGGTGAATCCAGTGGCAATTACCTGTTCTATTAATAACCCATCCCTGTTCCATTGTGTAGCTTCCTTGATCTGCCAAAGATCACCACTGGATTTATCTTTGTTTATATGAAGGGTGTTGCTGGAGCAACAGTTGCTAAATTTCTTCATTGTTCTCCTCAGTCTCACTGGACTAGGTGACATCAGAACCATATCATCAGAACACAAGGGAATGTTAGTTGTCCTTACCATAATTCTCAGCATTTGTAAATCATTATGATTTAGGGCTTCAACCATGTTGTTGACTTAGAAGCAGAACAAACAGGGAGCTAATATGCATCCAAACAGGGAGCTAATATGCATCCTTGAACACATACCTGAAGTTGTTTAATCTTACCACTACAGCCCATCAAAACTTCAAATAGGTCTCAGAAAATAGCACAATATTTAGTGCCAAAAGTCTAGGATCTAAGTTTGTGGCCACTAGTTTGGTCCATAAGAGATTTCTGCTTATGGAATGAAAAGCTCTGGTCCAGCCCAAGTCACCCCACACAAATACTTAAATACTGTATAAATACTGTATATTATTAATTAAGACACAAATTTGGTCATGGCCACACCTTGCTAAATTAGTTTCTCTAATGTATACATCATCTCAGCAAACAAGCCAGTCAGTGGTTCTAACCACAGTATAGTAATGCAATAAATAGAAAAAAGAGAAAGAGAGTGAAACTTGTAAGGGGTTTTTTATTTTAAAAAAGCTGATATCTGATTAAAAGCATTCTTATATATACATATTCAATTTTTAAAGGAGAGAAACTTCAAGATTATGCACAACAGACACTACACAGTATAGATTGCAAGAAGAAATAACATATATGGAGGAAGACCCCTATGCAAAATCTGGTTCAAGTTTAAACACTGTTTTAATTAAGAAACAGATTTGGCCATAGCCACATCTTGCTAAATTAGTTTCTCTGATACAGCCACAACATAGATGTATACCTTTTGAATGCACATGCTTTTTTTAGACCTACACATCCATTGAATTTTTCCTGCTCTTGATTCAGATTGGGCCAGGAACAGCAACAATTATTCTTTATTATTACCATTATTCTATACCCTAGCTTTATTTCCTTCCTAAAAGATTCTTAAATCCTTTCTAGGTGATGTCCTTTCTGGGCGATCAGGAAAAACACACCAGTAGTATATCATAACACCAGTTTCTATAATAGCCAAAGGGCAAGAGCTACAAACTGGACAATGTTTGAAACCAATATAGAATGATGGAATATGAACATTGCTACAAAACCCTTTAACATTACCTTATTACCTTCACCTTTGCCCCCACCTCTTAGAAGAGGAGATGGAATGAGTCTTCAGAAATGGAATTGAGACTCTTTGAAGAAGAGGGCAATAGGACACATGAATACTTTTTAATTCATTTGTATTGAATCAAATGTGAGAAAATTTGTATTCATTTGAATAGATACCTTTCGAATGCAATAGGATTTGAATTCAATGTGAACATTCAATCCCATACAAATGCATATGAATCCCATATGAAGCTTCATACAAATGTATCAAAACATTCAATTTGAATTCAAATGTCAATCTTTGAATGTACCAATATTAAATTAGAATACTAATGTCTGAATCTGGCCAAATTTGTACTAATATTTGTTACAAATATCTGTGCACAACCCTACACAAGACCAAAGTTACAGCTTAAGAGAAAAAAAAAGGAAAGGAGGAGCCCCATGCACTCACATCGAATGCTTTTCCTTCTCTCCCTACAACTCCTTTTTTAATAATAGGGCACCTCATCCATTAACTTGCCATATATTTTGACAGCAAGATTTTTAAAAAGCTGTTGATTTTCCAGCTTCCCTCCATACATACGCAGCAGTATAAACCAATGAGGCTATGAGTACTGCAGATGGAAACGGTAAATCACTTTGAATTTTCTTCTATCAGGATGAACTCCTAAGAGAATTCAGGCTTAACACACTTCTGACATATATTTATGTGTTGCTTAACGAACAGAAGTCTAGTGATGATTTCCTATGTCAAAACCTGCATATGCATTAAACATGTCAAAAATGTGATTGCAATTTACATTCCTATCAGTCTTTCTAGGTGAATGTTCACAACAGAAGCAGCATTATAGCCGTCGTTTCCTCCAAGTTAAACATTACCACACTGTCACACCTTAAGCTTCTTCTTATGTATGTTTATGTTCTTCTTCTGTACAAACTTCCAAACTAACAGTCTGTCCAGTCAGCCTTATTAATTATTTAAGAAATCTTATGTGAAGTTTAATATGTATGGCTTTGACAACATCCCTAATAGATAGCATCCATAACACTAAGTAGACTTGCTCAAAAGAAAAAGAAAGAAAAAAAAGAAAGGAGTGATGACATCATACTGTGTGAATAAAGTATGTTCCAGTGCTATCGCTTAACAAGACCACCCTACTTCTCACAACTACTATTTATTATGAGAATAACTGACCATAGCCCCAAAGGACAGTTTACTTTTTGTTTTTCTGGGACAGAAAAATGATTATCATCAACAGCAATCAACAACAGGCATCCTGAATGTGTCCATTCACAGGCATGAGAATTTTTTGTTTAATAAAAATCAAAATTAAATAGCTCCATTCCTGGGGATTAGCTGTCTGTCCTAGATACATATCCAGAGATTACAGATCACATAAAAATCACTCCCCACGCCTCTTTCGTATACCACTTCAATCACATTCTCAAGGTTTTTCAAAACAACAGAAAACTCGTTCTGTGCAGCACTGGTGAAAGAACTTTGATAAAATTTGTTCACAAAGCAAAATAAGTTCCTTTGAGTATTGTTTCCTATACAACTTTAAGCCCTATTATGGATGTGTAAGTCCACATAGGCATCATGCACACACTGCAGTTTGGCTGATCAGAGGTCATCCAGAGCATAGAGCTATCAAATGCTGATGCACCACTCTATTGTGCCTTTCCACAAAGGAAACAATCTATATTTAAAACTCCAAAAATGATTCCTTGGATAATTCCTTGGATGCTTGGATGTGAGCCAATTTGGTCTAGTGGTTCAGGAGCCGGACTCTCATCTGGGAATACCAGGTTTGATTCCACCCTCCTCTATGAAGCCAGCTGGGTGATATTGGTCTACCCACAGCTCTCTCCTGAGCTCTCACAGCCCCACCTAGCTCACAGGGTGTTCTGTTGTGGGGAGAAGAACAGTGAGCTTTGTCAGCCACTTTGAATCCCCTTAAATAGGTAAGGAAAGTGCGCTAGAAAAGCCAACTCTTCTTCTTCTTTTTCTCCTCCTCCTCCTCCTCCTCCTCCCACCCTCTCGCAGAGTCAGGATGGAAGGGAATTTGGGTGCCCCCCCCTTGTCTCCATAACACACATTCAAGTGGAATATTGGGGGTTGTAGACCTGGTCCATGGCCCAACTTCCAGCTCCATATCTATTTCACTTCTGAAGGGCTGGATGGAAACATCTTTCAAAGTTTTGCTTACATAGTTTATCAGAGAATTATGAGACTCCAACCTAAAGCTCCATACATTTGTTGGCCACTCACCCATCCCCATATGGTTGGCTCCATACAGAGCTCCTTTTGGATGGAGATTTTATTAGTCTTGGCCATGTCTCCACTTTCAAAAGGAGGCACCCATTGCTACCTAGTGCTTAGTTATGTATATTCTAATTGAATATCAGAAAATGTATCAGTAAAACTAGTTTCAAAAAGAAGCAGGCATCACTGCCATGCTGGAGATGGATTGTTCTAGATTCCTGTGCAAAGAAGGAAGGTTGAACCTGATAGTAACCATCCCCTTTCAACTCTGTGATTCATTGATTGGGATCATGAAGCTATTCTTGCAGCAGTAGAGAAAGTACTTTTATTTAGTTTCTCTTTGAAACTCTTCCCAGAACAATGTTAGAGATGATGCTGACACACAAAGCTGAGAGAGGGACCAGTAAAAGCCATCTCTTTTTTTGTGCCAGCAAGAGATACCATTAATTTTTTTCTGGTAGGATATTGCAAGGTCTAGTTAATAAGAACAATAATTGGGGGGAAATGTTCCACTATGTTAAATTAGGTTTATTCCTAAATAAATGTCTGTGGGGTTTCAGCCCTAATTGCAGTTAGACAGCAAGTGAGAGGAACAGTATTGCTGATGTTAAATAAAATAAAAGATAGGTACCTGCAATTTCCATTTTAGAACTTTGAAGCAGCTACTGTATGAAATTGCTACTTGGTTCTCTGCCTACGTATTGTGAGTGTTTGAGTTTCTTTAGGGAGCACCATTATTTATTGGGACTGGAACTTTTGATTATTGGGGTGGGTTTTTTTTTTTGGGTGTCCTTTGGGTGATTAAGATACATTAGTGCTGCAGCTGATTTTGCTTTTGCTGGTAGCATTTTCCAATATGTATTTTTCTTAACTGCTCCTTTTTCTGCAGAGTTTACTATGTAGAAATCCAGAGGGAACTCAAACTCATATTATTCTGTAGTTGGGGAATTCTCTAGGATATGTAACCATGGCACCCTTGTCACTGGCAATCAAGTAATCTTGATAAAAAAGTACAGTAATTAGCCTTTGCAAAAAGAGGGGGGAAACCTGTAAAGCTAATTAAAAATGACAACTTAGTCATCTCAGCAAACAAGCCAGTCAGTGGCTCTAACCACAGTACAGTAATGCAATAAATAGAAAAGAGAGAAAGAGAGTGAAACTTGCAAAGGTTTTTTTTTTTTTAAAAAAAAAGCTGATATCTGATTAAAAGCATTCTTATGTATACATATTCAGTTTTAAAAGGAGAGAAACTTGAAGATTATGCACAACAGGCACTAAACAGTATAGATTGCACAGAAGAAGTAACATATACGGAGGAAGACTCCTATGTCAAAATCTGGTTCAGGTTCAGAAGGTGTTGGCCTCTATCTCTGGCATCTCTAGTTAGAACTGGATGGATCCTATGAGCCCATTTCATCCCACTTGAATCAGGAGCCAAAACAGTGAATCCTAATGGAGCCTTTGTGATCATATAGAGGCCTTTGGACCTAGAAATACCTGGAAGAGGAGAATAGGTTAGGCTACAGATCTCACAGTTCCCATCATTCACTTAGCCTGCTTCACCAAAAAGATCCCTTGCAAACTGAAAGAGAAGTGGCCATTAAAAAAATAAAAAAAATCACCACCTTATAAGGAAGGTAAGTGCAACCATGAAGATTTAAGGCATATCTTTCCTCCTCATTGATAACTCTTAAAACTGTTTAATTTCTGATCCATTTAAACCTAATAGTTTGAAAAACTGCATAACTCTAGAAGTCTTCAACATAACATTAGTTTCACTTATTTGTGAAATGGTCATGGCATAGCAGAAGACAAGTCAAGGAGGCAGTGAATTTATCTATGGGCATGGATTTCATGGTGGTTTGAGGAATGGATGTCTATATCAAACACCTCATGGGTTAATGCTTGGAAGCATCATATTTATTCTCACATGATCTTTGTGGTACCTTGGTACAACATGACCCAAGAGGAGTTGTTTATCTCAATATTCATTAGTTTGATGTCAAGGTTGACTACCTGGGAAAGGGATGCTTAGGTGTGTTTGTTCTTATCTTGTTCTTGGCGAGCACTAATGTTTTGGAAAGATGTCTGCATACACTATCTTCTTGATAAGAATATGAGAACAGCTTGTGATTAGTAAAGATGAATTTCTAGCTAAGGTCCCTAAATCCGTACCAAAGACAAAATTCAGTGCAAACTTTAATCCTGGAGAGATACCAGAGAGATCTTTTCTTTTAGCCATGCTTAATAAACACCATTATAGAACATAAGAACACAAAAGGAGCCCTGCTGGATGAGGCCACAGCCCATCTAGTCCAGCGTCCTGTCTCACACAGTGACCCACCAATTCCTTCTGGGGATCTCAAGCAGAAGACAAAATCTTCATCTCAAATCCCTGCAGACACCCTTTAGAGGCATATTTGCCTCTCCCACCTGGAGGGAATAACTTGGTATCCATCCTAGTAGCCATTCACGTATCATCCAGATAACCCTAAATTGTCTGTTTACTGTAACCGGTCTTCATAAACTAGACAAAAGAGGGAGTAGAGATAAACTAGCTAAAAAGGGTTTCAGGAAAAAAGAGAGAGCATTGCCAACTGCCATGTTTATTTCAGCAGATATTTCATTTACATTTTTTTTTAAACTATAGCAGCCAACCATGTCATCTCTGTCTCTCCTTTAGAAAGAGTGAGAAACTCTGCTTTTAACAGTCTGCTATTTTGGAGGAGAGGGGAGGAGAAAAAGGTAGAATTTATGAATATGAAAAGATCGTCTTTATCCAACTTATGCTTGACTGCTCCTGTAAACCATTTTAGTGTTCCCTTAGTGCCAAAACACTTAAATATGAACCATTTCAGTGCAATTGCAGAAGCACTGCTATGAATGGCAGAAGAGCGAGGTGGTGTTTTGAAACACCCTGGACCTTCTGACCTAGGCCAGCTGCTGCCAGTGAATGCAAGAGCTTCTCAGAGAGGTCTTGCCACCTGGAGAGTGCTCTAGCCACACAGCTTTTGAGCTTGGAATGCTCTCTGGCATGAAAATCACCCCAGAGAGTGCTCCAATGGAGACTGCTTTAAAGCCGTCTCCTGAGCATTACATGCCATGAACCAGCTCAACCCAAGTAGTAAACAGAGCCTGGCAACATTTGTGTAAACGGTCCACTTGCAGAACATTGTGAAAATCTCCCCAGCATGCAAATTCAGAGGTCTAAATTCAGGCTGAAGCACCACTTCTCCCTTTCTGGCCTGAATTGTTTGACTCAGGTCAGGAAGCATGCTCCATGTTTCACCCTAATGCATGGAATGTGGAATCTGGCACTCATGCTTCAGTCAAGCGTAATGCTCATTTACCCTGAAATTAGGGCAGTAACTGCACAAAAGGGGATTAGGACTCCTGTGATGAGTTGGACCACTTGATCTGCCCCTGGAAGAGGTAAGTGTGCTGTTTGCATGCATGCCCTCTGTCATGCCTTGTGTGATCAGCACCTCCTCCTCTAAGGAAGAAGAGGTTGTCGGCCATGTCCATTAAGCTGAGTCAGGCTTCACTGCTAGCCAAAGTGAGGATGCTGTGCCTCAAGCATCAGGCGTGCACAATGATCCTGTCTCCCAAGATGGAGACAGTCAGACTCAGACACTGGCCAGTGCCCTTTGCAGAGTGCTCTCGGGCAACAATGAGAACACCTGAGATGTTCAGTGCATTCGCACACCAAACAGCTGCGTCATAGGGGGCAAGGTTCGCCCAGCCCTACTTAAGCATGCCCAAATCCAGAAAATGCTGTTGCAGACAAGGAATCTTTTCTTGCAGTCTTGGCTCCTGAACTTCTGACTGATTTATGACAACGAAGACCCTCTGAAAACTCTGACCTCAGTATGCTGACCATGCATTAACGCTTTCTCCACCAAGAACCCTGAAAACTGTTCCAGGTGCTTGCTGACATTTGTCAGGCACACATGTGTGTGTTTGCTTACTGACCACTGATGGCTTGAGACATGACATCCTCTCCCACATACACTAGCATAAAAGCTGAGGAACAAAAATGTGTAACCTTCAAAGATTCTGCCCAGTCCTATTTTAGAATGCAAATTAGAAGTCCTAAAAAGCAGCCTTTTCTGCATTTCTCTAAATAAGGTTGAGAGCATACCAGGTAGGTCACAAGGGCCACTACAACTCATCCAGACAGCATCTGCGAGATGGAAGAGGACAGCAGCATCCACTTTCAGAGGTGTATTTTTCCGACACCTCCAACAGCTCTGGCCACAAATGGGCATAGGGTTATGGAGTCACCATATACCCTTGGCTTTTCCACAGTTCTTTTTTCATGCCATGCAGATATTACCAATACTGAGGCATGAAAAGAATGATCAACACCCTGTGTGAATGATGTGCATGTCCTGGATGATTTCCCAGAAGCCCCTGCAATGCACAGCACTGCCTTAGAAGAACAGCCAGTGCTGAAAGGATTCCCCTGCAGTAAAAAGTTTGAAAATCACTTTTCTTATCTTTAAAAGAAACAAAGAAAGTAGTGCAGAAATAGTAGGGTCTTCTAACATGGGTACTGCTGTCATGACAAAGAGCAAGAAAGGCAGCTGGCATCTCTTCTTTGTGCTGGAATCAAAAGAAGCTTATCTTCCATTCCCTGCCTGATGCATTTCCAATATTTATGCAAAAAGAAAATAAAAATACTTGCACAAATGAGCTGGTTCATAATGCAGGAATAATTGAACAGGGAAGAATCTGCTAATTCCAGATGGACTGGGTCCATTCCCATGACACTTATTTCTTTTACCAAATGTTTAAAAAAGCAAACATGTGACCTAGAAGACTTTATAAGAGTGGCACCCACATAAAAGTTCTTTAAACACCACATCTTTTTTCCCGTCGGAACATATTTGTTTAGGAAAGAAAATATTAACCCATTAGGTCTATGCACAGACAATTTTGTGTGGTAAAAAAAATCAAGGGATTGTCATGCTAGAATGAAAACAATTCTCTAAGATTTTGGATGACTAACATTACAGTCTTTCCAGATTTTGCTCACAGTGTCAGTCACTTTAATGGGTCGGATTAATGGGTATTGAGCCACATGGCATGACGCTGACACCTCATTTCACCTGTTCCAATCTTCTGTCAGACATTTTAGACTCATGTATCGGTGTTCTTATCTCTTAAATTATACAGGTTTTTGCTTTATCAGTGTTTCCTTTCTATCTTATGGAGACATTCAGTCCAGTAAAACTTTGTGAATTGCTATGTAGCAAACATTTGTATATACTGCATCTATGCATGTATATGAATTGACTGTAGCTAAGTAATAGAGCAAATTGCCTGGAAAGCAAAAGGTTGCCAGTTCAATTCCCAGCTTCTCCCCAGAAACAGGTAATTACAAATCACGTCAGTATCCATTTATAATTCCTATTGAAGGCCAGAAACTGCATTTTCAAAGTCCATTTTCCAGTCTTTAATGTAGATTAAGGTGGGATGGAAAGAGTAGCTGCCACATATGACTATGTCTAACTCACTTTTGTGCCATTTATTTTTTAAAATGAAGCCTCTATGGGTGCTTCCACACCTGCCGCCGAAAAATGGATCTAAAAAGATGAGTTTTTCAGCCATCTGTTCTTCCGAGGCTCTGTCCCAAATAGGGATAGAGCCTCAGAGGCCCTGTGCATCTGCACAGGTGCAGGGTGGCTGTGGCAAGGCCAGATCAGGAGGCTGGATCACCCGGGTGCTGCACGGAAGCTGCAGCACCCAGGGCCGAAGTCAGCCAGATTCCTGCGCCACCAAATGGCATCCCTGGAGTCACGGGACTGGAGCATGCAGCTGCCAGTCACTGCATGTTTCCAGAGGCATGCAGCACGCCAGGGAGGGCAGAAGGAGGCAAATCAGCCTGCTTACACCCTTCTTACACCAGGACATCTGGCCTTCGCCTCTCCGTGTGTGGAAGTTTCCTGCTTCCAAAATGGATTAAGGAGAAGCGCTGGATGAAGACCTAATTTTTCAGGTCTTCCCAGAGGCCGTATCTTTTGACGGCAAGACCCAATTAAGAACAGGTCTTGCCTGCTGATGTGCGGAAGCACTGCCAAAAAGGGACCCAGATCCGGCCTCCAGTGTGGAAGGTAAGTTTATATGTTGTCTGTATGTGTGTCTAATGTGTGTTTAGATGTGGTTTAAGGGCCTGTGCGGAAACACCTACTAATTTCATGTCTCAGAGTGGCTCTATCACTTAGAAAGGACAACTACTTCTTCTTGGTATCTTCTGATGCATTTTGAAGAAATAATCTTCAAAGGAAGGAAGCAGAAAAGCCAAATATAAATAAATAAGAGTCAGCAGCTACTACAAAAACAAAACTGTCATGGCCACTGAAATTATCTGCTTGGCTTTGGTTTCACTTACTTGATGAGCTGAGCATTTCCAAAGGTTCAGAGGAATCTGCAGTTTCTGAGGATTAAAGGTCCTGAAACACAGATTATCTGTATTGGAATAAAAAAAGTCTCACTGCTGGATTTAGAAATAATCCTCGCTATTTAGCAATGGGAACAGCAAGTGTTTTTTTTTGGGGGGGGAGGAGGGAATCATGCTTCAGGACCATTCTCTTCAGTTTCTCCTGATCCAATAATCAGCAGTCATTTCCTTCCCTTTTCTTCTGGCTGTTGCCATTACGTTCTAAGGCAAGAGTGAGCAGAGCTTACAATGTACCAAGAGATCAGACATTACAACCTAGTGAGATATCAGACCATAGTAGAGAGAGTCTGATTTTACTTAAAGAGACAGGGATCGGAAAGACTTTAAAATGCCTGCAGTTTTGTACTGTACGGATGCTGCACAAAGCTGGTGCCTACTTTGTCCCTCCTCCCTTCTTCCCTTGGTTCCCCATAGCTATCTCTATTCTCTCCCTTCCCTACCTGTTTTTTTCCCCTCCCCCCTGCCATTTCAATGCTTTGGTGTCCCAATCTAACACAAAACAAAGGGCAAGTGATTGATTTTCTACTGCTGTGCTATGTTGTGGGGAAAACTGCTGCCATTATATGAATCAGGGGCAGGCTTATATAGGGGGTGGGGTTTGGATTGCCCACCCTGATGAAGTCAGGGTATGACGGAAAAGAGTGGGGGGAGGGGGTTTCTTCCCTGCAAGTTCACATCATAAGCTACCAGTGGGAACACAGATACAAAAACAAACAAACCCAGAGCTTACTGTAAATTGTGCAGTGGGAACCTGCCCTAGATGGACCACCATCTGATAACATTTCTCCATCATTCACTAGGTATTACAGATAACCTAACATTATAACTATCATCAGCTTTATTTTATCATGATACACTGTTGCAGTGATACTGGAGTATGCCAGGTGGCATTTGATGGTTGCAAATATAGCTGATGGCTCCATCACTTTGTCAAAAAAGAGTGTCCACTCAAACAAACCAGCACCATGAGAGGCAACACTGACAGAATGGAGAATGGAGAATGCAAAATCCTACACTCTGTCCATGCTGTCTTTTCCATGCCCCCCTGATGTACTGAGGAAGGAAGGGACACACAAGCATGTGAAATGCCTGACCCAGAAGAAATGCTTGCTGTTCTTATGGCCCAAGTCAAGTTATAATCAGAAGCATGCACATTTGGATGTTATCTATTTTATTGTTTAAGTTTGTTAGGTGGACAAATACTCATGTCTGCCCTCAGGAAATGATTAACAAATCTGAGTCTTATACCTCAATTTCTCTTTTCTCCCCTGTACACAGTGATAACCTTGGAGGAGGCCAACTACCAAAGGGCAATTTCTGCACAGTCTGGTTAGCCTTTCCCATCTTGTTAACCATCCGTACTTCCTGCTATTGATACAGCCATTTTGTGACCATCTGCATGCAGCCCTGGATTATATTGACCAATGATATGTATTCTGATAATTCCACTTCTGTTAGAAGAAAGAACCTATCATTCTTCAAAAATATTGATAGAAATCAGATTGTGCCAGAATAGCATATTTTTGCAAGCAATTTTCAGGTATTTTATAATATACACATTTTATACAAACATTTAGAGAACATCACATTTTAAAGACCGATTCATAGGAAAGCTGAACATTTCACATGGCTTACTATAGTTACTGATTGAGTGTGGCTGAAGTGAGGAACCTTGTTGTGGCAATATCAGGACAGAGGAAATTCAGCTTTAGCAAGCTTCTCTTAGTCTTCCACTGGATTGCTTCCGCTTCCCCGATTCTCACAAAGTCTCCCAAAAATTCATGTACATTTTTGCAGCCCTCATCCTAGTCATGAACTGTGAACTGAATACAGTTGAAATCAAGGAGTTATGAATAAGATTGCAGTCCGCATTGGTGCAGGAATTTTAAAAGTGGGCGGCATGATTCAATAGAAAATGCATGGGAAATTCTCACAACTGTTATGGTCACCTTTTTTATGTACACAAAGTTTAGGATTAGATTTGAAACCGTCAGGCAACAGTGTAAAGAAGAGAGAGTTTCCCTCTCTTCCTTAAGAAATATGACAGACAAAAGATTCCCATGTTTGAAAGGTCAGAAGAAGAAGGGGGGGGGAACCCATAATGCACTCAAAAAGAGACAACATCATTAATTCTGTTGTTCTTGGCCCAGTCAATTGAAGAAACATAAGTGCTGTCAACAGAGGACTGTGAGATAAAGGATAAAAAGTGGGAATGAAATGTTTTACTGCAAGGACTGGTTTTTTTTTTTTTTTTTTTTTTGAGAACATTTCTGGAAATAACCTGAGCCGAGAAAATGTTCCCTGTGAGGAATACACACTGTGGGAAACTGTGGGGAAGATAAAGTTTGGCCAGTAACCTTCTCAGTGTGTTTTAATCAAGCTGCACACAAACAGACCCAGAAGTCTGCATTGTTATTATTACTATGGTCATCATCATCATCATTATCATCCCCACCATTACATAGTCTAGATGGCACGATCCTCACTGGGCTGTTGGTGCATCCTAAAGTTGGACTGGGCCATGCCTCTGAAGTTGGGCTGGAATGGGATACACCACTGCAGATTGCCTTTGGCATGGGTTGCTGGCTGCCGGCTGCCTCTGTGTTCTTGGCCAGGTTTGCTTGATCCATGTGGAAATTGTCATATAGATTCTTATGGTTAGTTTGGTACTCTGAAAATCAGATCTTCCCCAAGGATCTTGAATAATCAGAGATATTGGCACAGAATGCATGATGTTCCTAGTAATGTTACTACCCATATTTTCTTTCTTACTTTTGTTCCCATAGATCATATTTGCTTTTTGATCATACCTTTCCTTATAATCAGTTTGTGATAACTTCTTTCAGCCACTGACTAGGGGCCTTTCTGCACTTAGCCTTATTCTGGATTATATCCCAGAGTGGGAACCTTTGTCTGCACAATCATGCAGGCTATGGCAGGCACCAAGCGAGGCCTACCACAGCCTGCATTAACATAAGGACAACAGACCCCTATCCCAAGATATGTTCCAGAATGAGGCCAAGTGCAGAGAGGGCCTGGGTTTCCAATTGTTTCTTAAATTTCTTTGCATAAGTAGTATCTGCTGTCACTGTATGATATTTCAATATTGGTCTTGATGTCATTTGTACATGGTGCTTTCTGCACTGGGGCTTATTCTGTAATATATCCTGGAATATCTTTACCTTGGTCAGACCTCATCTAGAATACTGTGTCCAGTTCTGGACACCCCAATTTTAAAAAAGACATTGACAAACTAGAGCAAGTTCAAAGGAGGGCTACCAAAATGGTTACTTGTGTCCAGTCTACAATTCTTTCAGGGTACCTGAGGGTTGGGATTGCCAGGGTATTGATAGCCTTGATGGTGTTTCCACTGATTAGATTAAATGATCTTTCTGACTCTTTGGAAATATTCTGTGCTTATTCTACATATTTTAACTAGTCTGTGCTTAATGTTATCTGCTTGGACAATGCGTAATTATTTATAACTATCTTCTAGCATGAGGCTTTTATTTCCTTCTGTTAGGCAGCTTAATTTCTTCTGTGTTTACCATTTTTTTTAATTGATGGCCACTTTTTTTTTTTGCCCCTTACACAACCATACTTTTCTTGCCTTCCCCACAGTGTACCAGATCATGAAGAGATACACTGTCTGTATGCTTCCTTGGTCTGCTATGCTACCCCTGGCATGGCAGTGGGCCCTGATTTCAATGCCTACCATCCTGCTGGGCTAGGGGCTCATATTGGGTGCCATAACCCAGTCTATGCTCTGCCTTGTGTAGGGATGTGCACAAATATTCCTAGGCATTCAAAGTCCGATCAAATGTGCCAAATTTCAACATTCAAACTCAAATAGAATGTCCCAAAATTTGAATGTAAACATTCAAATCGAATTTCAAACTTTGGATCTATTCATTTGAACTTTCTGGACATTCATAGATGTATGGGTTCATATATGATGTGTACTTGAAGATTCACATCTTTCCCACATCTGCACGCATTTGTACGGATGCATACTGGACAAAAACAGGTTGTATACAGGCTAAGTGTGGGATGCATAGGGATATGTATGGCTGTGTATGGCTGTGGGGAAGATGCATACATGCACATGCGAGTGTTGTTGACATTTGTATGTGCAGATTCGAATCCAAAATTTGAATGAATAGATTTGAATTTGGTAAATATGAATCGAATCTTGTTAAATTTGAATTTAAAAGATATGAATCAAATTGGATTTTCAGGTATTCAATTCAATTTGAATAGAATGTAAAAAAAAAAAAAAACATTTGTGCACATCTCTAGTCTTGTGCCAATACAGTGTGCCAGGAGGGAAACAGGCCTCCCTTAATCCACAATAGTGTGCAGAAGACTTCTATGTCCTTATCATGGGACATTATTTCATGTGGAAAGGCCCAAGGTGCTTGACCAGTTTCTGAGCTTTGTATTCATTATTTCCATCTGTGCATGTTTTGTTTTGAATCTCAGCTAAAGTGGAATAAGGGTTCCACCTCACTTTCTTTGCCTTATACATGCTCCTGAACTAACAAATATTAATCAAAATTGCCCTTTGTGTTATAGTGTTGAGTTGAGCAATAGGTGTGTAGATAGGGGGGGGGATTTCTATTACATTGTCCTTCAAAAAACCCCAAAGTTAATTTTCCTCTCTCCTTTCTTTTGCATTCCACCTCAATAATGCTGTCACTGTTTTCTGATCGGAGTCCCATCAGAGCAGTTTCTGCATTCAAACCGGTGGCAAACCTACTGAGACTCGGGCAGCTTTAAAGTGAAACCACCTAACGAGACACTACTGTTATCCATCTCTTCTTTGTAATTTAGCTTGGTAACTTATCGGTGGGAACTGTTTCAAAAGTATACATTCAGAGAAATACATAGACCACATGATGTCTTTTCCATATGGCATCTCATAATTATTTGGCTGTGTGCGAACATGATGAAAACAGTTTCCTAATTCTCTGAGGATCAGGGTAAATTATTTCAATTAGAGATATTTCAGAGCAAACATTGCCTTAGGGCATATTAATAATAGTACCTGAGAAGGAACAGCTGTCTTCTGAGCACAGAAATCTGTTGGTTCCTTACTGTCCCTACGATAAGACCTATTTTGTAGCTTAAAAAACAAAACAGCCTTTTCTCATGCTTTACCTAAACAGAGAACTTGGCAGAAGAGTCGTGGTTGTAATCCTCAGCAAGGGAGCTAGTGGGTGGATTTTATTTCCCCTCCCCCTTCAATAAACTTTTGTATAAAACCACTCAGTCTCTTGGTATTTATTTTCTGTAATGCTGGAAATCATACATGGATCTTACAAGGCATGTAAAAACATTTTGTAACTTCCTGAACCCCTTTCAGGCAAAATCCTTTGTTCTGAAAGGCAGCTCCAGGTCTATGAAATGTAATTCTTGTATTATTTCACTCCTGAAGCGTAACCCTTGTAGAGTGTGTTTATTTTGCTTTATTTATAATTCATACTTACAGGCGACTCTTCCTCAAAATGAGTTCAGGGTAACAGATAAATATAGAATTCACATATACTATAGAGGCATAACATTTGGAAATAATAAAACCCAACAATAACATCAGAGAAATAACAGCAGGACCATAATTTTTAGTGATCAAAAGCCAAGATGAATTAACATGTTGATCAATTCTTCTTAAATGAGGTCAATGCCAGGAAACAACCATACTTCCATACATAAAAGTGGTGTGGAGTCACTGAGAAGAAGGTCCTGTTGAACTTAGGTACGGTGCATTATCTTATCAGTGTAACTATAAGGTCAGTTTCTTTATCTGAACAAGATAGGCTACAATAGATGAATCAAATGTGTGATTATTTGTGTGCAAGCTTTGGCACTTTTATTACTTGAAATTAACATATCGAAATGGCCTCTGTAGCTCTGAGATGCATGGTGCAGCACCTACAACTGATGTGATGTAAATAGCTTGCTCCAACTGTGACCCTTTCCAGATTAATGGAATAACTCTGCAGTTGTAGGAAAAACTCTGGCGTACACACTGTGAAGCTATGTCCCACCATCCAGACTAGAGCAGCCTCCTGTAGCTTCCGCCCTGTTCTCGTCAGCTCTTATCACTGTTCTGTCTGTACTGGCGGGAAGATTTGAAGTGCTGCAAGTGCTGTTAAATTGGCATTAACGTAAATGCACAGTAGCTATGGGATAGTGTATCACCACTATGATCCCTTGATCATGGTGTGTGATGCCACACAGTGACTGTGTACTCCGCTGTGCAGTATTAACAAGTCTGGATGCACCTGTACCTAGCCAAGAGAATGATAATTTCTGTAATTCTGCTGTGGACTAATTAATTGATCTATCAGCTTCAGGTTAACCTTACTCTCATCTTAACTATATAAATATCATTTAGACTCTAAACAGGACTGAATCAAGGGCCTTGGAAGAGATATAATTATCTGCACAAAGTGACTTGTGCAAAGGAGAAACATCAATATTAGCACTTCCAAGAAGTCAAGGAGTAAAAAGTCCATGGAGGACTGAATACCTGCTGGAACAGATCCATACTTTAAAATGTAATATGGGAAGAAAGAAAGAAAAATTAACATAACTAACCCATGGAGGCCAATGTAAATATGAAAAGATATTTGAGGATCACTTCCAGTGGAAACCATCTTGCAGCGGCATCCATTTGTTTATTTCAGAGCAAACCATTAGGCAGAAGCAGTATGTGGTCCTTTCTGCTCTTAACATTTGTTAAATCCAGATCTGGATTATGTGCACCAATGGTGCTAATGTAGCTTACACCTCCCTGTGTCTGCAAGACTCGCACAAGCTTCAGTTACCACCACTACCCACCCACCCCCACAGAGACCTCCAAAAGCTAAGAATAAAAGTTCCTATCCTTGGGGCTTGTAAAGGTGCTGTTCAGCAGCATGGCAAAATATACTACTGAAAAACACACCCCAGTTGACCTGAGCATGGACCCATGCCATCTGCATATCTCCCATGTAACAGAAGAAGGCCCTTGATCTCCTTGTTGATTAAACTGTACTACTAGGAATCCGTATTAAATGGCTCTTAATCCAAATCCTGCTCTTTCTAGTGCATATGAGCAGGACCATTGGAGAGGCCAGGGCCTCCCTGATCTTCAACATGTGTATAAGGAGGCCCAAATTCTGGACAAAGAGTCTTTGGGTCAAAAGTAAGTGCAGAAAGGATCATTGTTTCCATCCCACCTGAAGAATATTTATTACAAGATCCCTCTGAGTCACTACGCCTTTAGCTTCAGTGCTCAGTATACCAAAAGAAGGCAGGTTGCAGATATATAACTTACCCTATTCCCACCCAGGTGTCATATGTAAAATGCATAAAATTCACCCTCCCCATTCTGGAACATTTGAGCATTCACCGGTGACTTCTGCAACTTCCTGCATTATTCCATCATTATGATCAACCTACTAAATGACTGAAGGATGCAGTGAGTAGAAGTTCTGCCACTTTGGTGTTTTGTGTAGTAACAGCATAAATGTCACATGTTACTATCTGGTAGTATAAACTCTCATATTCATGGTATATGAGGACAAAAGTTGTTATAAACAAGAATTGTTCTGGTGTCACAACAAGATGTGGAGACTGCTATTAATTTTAACATAAAGAAACATTTTCTTTTCAATAGCTACTGTAATGAATGAAATAAATGTCACCGCTTATTGCAAGAAAGGAAATTGCCAAAAATGAACAAGGAATAGTACTGCAAAAACATTGTTTCTCCATGGGGCAAAAGAACAAAACTGAGTAACTTTAAAAAACAAAAATCTAGAGTTGCAGAATGACCCCATCCTGGTCTTAGAATTGATCAGAAAATTTGTGCAAAAAAGTATGATTTTCAACTTTCCCTTTTACCCTCGTCACTTGCAAAGTTAACCACTGATGTTAGTCAGTGATGAAGGACAAATGTGGTTTTTAATATTCGATTTGTAATTAATCAAATGTTCTTAGATGCCTTCAAATGTAGTAAAATTCTATTTGATACGAATTTGTACGAAAATCCGATACGAATGAATATGTATCAGATACAAGCAAATACATATCCAATATGTATCCAAGATACGTATCTGATACATATTCCATAACAAATCCACTCTGAAAGCATCAAATCTGACCTGAATTCACTTTCAATATGCTCTCAATCCATGCCGAACGCAGTCTAGATCCGTTGCAGATGCAGCATCTTTTCCACATCCCCAGTTTAATGAATGTATATTTGTAAAAACGTACAAACTATTCATATGAATGTCCAAAACATTCGTATTTGTACAAATCTCAATGTACGAATATCATAACATTTGATTTGTGTATGACTGTCCAATTTCATCCGAATAACAAATGTTATGAATCTTCATGCACATCCCTATCAGTGATGATAATAGTTTATTTATTTATTTATTTATTTATTTATTTATTTATTTATTTATTTATTTATTTATTTATTTATTTATTTATTTATTTATCCCACCCTATAGCCGGAGTTCTCTGGGCAGATAACAACATCTAAAATCAAACATCATTAAAACATTAAAACAATAGTTGTATGTCTGGCATACTTCCTGTAGCATTCCCTCAGACATTCTGAACGTCATCTCTTATCTTGGAGTCTAAGCATTATAATAAATTCCAAGATAGCCATGATCAGCAAAAGACTAATAAGATATTGATGAAAAATTGTATGTCAGTCTTTGCATTTCTTATTTCATGGGTTAATTTACATGGAACTTTCCATGGGACCTCAAATAATAAAACAATTGGATTTTAGTTTTCAGTGTGTGTGTTTTTCAAAAAAATATGACAATGAATCTTACACACACTAATACACATTTTTTTAAAAAATCACACATCTTGTAATCACATCTTGCCAGCTAGGAAGGAACACTAGTGGACAATTAACATCATTTTTATGCAGCTTCCTAAATGTTGGCTTAAGTTAGGCTGCATTCAGACATAACAAAAGAGCACCTTAGAGAGAACATGTGTGCCCCCCATGCTCCCAAGCCCTCTCTAGTTGTCCTTTTCTTACACAGAATGTTTAGGAGAGAGGAAAGAGGCAAACAAGCGTGTGAACAAACCCATTTCTAAGCTGCCTCAATGAGATCTCATTTTTTTTGTTTTTGTTTTTGTTCGTTTTTGCTTTTGCTAAGTCTAATCAAAACCTTTGATAGGGGAAAGAAAATACCATTTCTAATTGGCACTGTAAGACTCAGTTTTGTTCAGAACAGAGTAACACAAGTCCTGTGAACATGACTTCTATTCTTAAAAATTAAGTCACACAATCTATTTCCTACCCCTAAAAGAGTGATTTTTTTTCATTTATAGGGGTAGGGCTGGTGTACAAGGCCTTTCTGATGCCTAAATAAATAAATAAATAAATATGTAAAGTGTTGTATCACCTAAGCAGGTCAAAGAGTAGTGCACATTTGTCATGTCACAATCCACACCAATATCTCTTTGTATATGGCTGCTGACTGGGTCCACCCACAACTGGGTAGCATATGCAGTGAGGCATGTTTTATCTAACATCTGGCTTTTCCTATCGGTGAATGTAGAAATCTGAAGCTCCCCAGCCTGGTTTTGTTCCCTCCTTCGAATTCCCCTAAAAATAGAGAACTGACATTATCGGATCTCAGATAATTTATTTTAATATATAATTAGATTTTTCTTTTTTTCTCTTTACGCATTCAAAGTACTTTTGTTTCATCTTGCATGCCTTTTATACATCTAAGAATCACACATTTTGCTGAGCTGGCATTTCAGAACTTTATTCTTTCTTCCTACAGGTACCAAGGCCAGAAGAGATAAACATTTTGAACTACTGAAGTTCTCCCCACTCCATCGCCCCCTTCAGAACTCAAAAGGAAAAAAAATAGATTTTTCTTTTAATTCTCAGTCAGCCACACTCTACTGTTGCCTCAGTAAGTAAAATTGATATTTATTGTTTCTATTATTTGGTTGCAGAAATACTGCATGCCAAATACATACTTTTTATTATTAATTTCATGTTTCACATGAAAGTTTTTTCTGTAATTATTCCTATATTAACATAATTCGGTACTATTTTTATAGAAATAGTCACTTGTGCACTAATTTACAGATCACCTTTTCTGTGGTGGCTCCCATATTTTGGTTCACTCTAGAGGTTCACCAGGAATCTATATTCTATGATTTTCAGCACTTAGTTAAAACATCCTTTTTCTCCCAGGCCTTTGATGTTTGGCTTCCTCTGAGTGCCAGGGAAGGTTATATTATAAATACGTTTTAGGTATATGGTATGTATTTTACTTTTTTTTAATTGTTATGACCCAATCTAAGATCTTAGGGTGAATTCCCCCCCTCTCCTGAGTCTGAGAAGACCTAAGTCTCAACAGAACTCACTTGCTTTTATTTATTATTTATTTACATTTTTATCCTGCCCTATACCCAAGGGTCTCACGGCGGGTCACAACATATAAAACAAACACATTAAAACCAATAATATATTAAACATATTAAAACTATGGCAGTGTCTGAATGTGGAGAGGAAAAGGCTGTTCCTTTATTTGGCCAAAGGCCAGGGTAAAGAGGTGTGTCTTCACAACTCATCTAAACCCATAGAGTGAAGGTGCAACATGCCTGGTATGGTAAAATAATACCATGCCAGCCGCAATAAATATTGTTACTAAATAACAGTATCAACAACAAATAATAATTTATTTGTTTTGCTTATATACCACAAATTTCAAACTGTTCTATGTGTTTTACAAGTTAAAGAATAAGAGACAGAAATAACAATAGCAAACATAAAACACCCTTGAATCATGGTCACTTTGATATCTTCCCAGAACCACAAGTGTAGAAATATGTAGAAACACCCGCAAGGGCTCCTTCCAGATCACAGCTGGGAGAGAGTTCCAAAGTAAGGGGGCCATGACTCCTTCTGGCCCTAGTTCCTGCCAAATGGGTTTTTTGACATTTGATTTGAAATGAAACAAATGTTTAAAAAATCAGTATTTGTGCAAATACATTCAAATACCCTTTGAATGTAGTGGGATTCTGTTTGATACGAATGTACTTGTACGTATTTGTTATGAATATCTTATACGAATGAATACGTGTACATATCAGACATGAACGCATATTTATCTGATACGTATCCAACACAAACACATACGTATCCAATACGTATCCCATAATGTATCTGCTCTGTAAGCATCAAATTCAACCTGAATCCACTTTTAATCCACTCTTGATCCATGTCGAAAGCAACCTAGATCCGTTGCAGATGTGACTGACGCAGCCGCTTTCCCGCTTCCCCAGTTTAACTAATGTCCGGAAACATCTGTATTCATAGGAATGTCAATGTATGAATATTGTAACATTCTATTCACGTCCAAATGTCCGGATTTGTCCAAATGTGTATTAATAACAAGTGTTATGAATATTTGTGCACATCCCTATTCCTGACCCTTTATAAGGAAATGACGTTTTAAGGTTTAGAGAATGAGCCAAGCACATATGTTGATGACTAACCGAGTGGGACAGACAGAGCTGCTGTAATTATAAAATGAGAAGAAGATAACATACAATGCCTTGAGCTTCTTAAGTGAAATTAGGGTGAGAGTTTGCGTGTCTCCAAGCATGTTTAAAGCTGCTGACCATGTGACTGGAAAAGGCAACAAGGAAGCTCCAAAGTAAAAAGCTGCTGATCAGTCAGCAGCTTTTTACTTTAGACTTTCCCTCAAATTCTCCTCTGTTGCTGGGAATGATTGATCAGCTTCCACTCACGCCAGCTGTTCAATGGGAAGCAGCAATGCAGTGGCTGCAAAGGTTTAAGCGTGTCTGGAGGCAGCCACTAAGGAATAAGTAAAAATGAAATAATAATAAGTTATTGTTTTTAAAGTCAGACCACCGAAATCAGTCATTTTAATGAAAGCATACCAAATGTAGTTTCTCCTTAAAAGATCAACAACCAAACATACAAACTGCTGTTTTTTAAAAAAACAAAAACAAAAAAACACCATGTGCACCTTTATGGAGGTTCAATGCACATGTAATAAGAACAGTGTATAAACTTACAGAACAGTGGATTTTCTTATAACTAGTGTCCATCACTGTTTGTTCTTAACAATGGTGGAAATCTTCAGACATTTGACATTTGCCACACCTATCCAGTTACATAACTGGAGAGACTTAAACTGAGTTATGTATTGAACTCTGCTTATTTAAATGTCATTTCCTTTCTCTCTCTCTCTCAATCACTAAGAAAAATATTGGATGTCTTAGCAGCCCATGTGTAGCGAGGCTCAAGGCCCATTTCGACATTTCATTTTCCTTCTACAGAGATGAAATTTTCCTTGACGAAGGTGATTATCAGGTATTAAGGGCTAATCTCATAATAAATTTGTGAATTGGTAAGCCTATTTCTTAACTAGTCAAAAGCAAATCCCTCCTGCTCATACCTTGTTATGTTCATATGGTGTGCTATCATATCACTTATTTTTAACAGTATGTCAGGAGGAAATGTTTCCTCAACAAAAATCTTCATGTGTAGGAAAGTGTGTTTTTCAGATTATGCTTTTATTAAATCCCAGGGTAATTTTACTGTGACTTGGAACCTTTCTGTATGATTAGAAATTTTAGCATCATATATTTTTGTATCCTTTGACATATCTCATAGGTATTCATTAGGTAGCCTGAATTTACTCCAGTTCCAAGTAAATGAAACCTAAATAAAATTCTATCAGATTGTAACAAAATGATTTTAGATTGTAATAAAATTGTGAGTTAAATAGTTCTTTAATATCTCTTTTTCTTAGGTAGCTCACCCCTAACCATACATGGACAAATATCACTAAAACTAATAGGACCTATTTTCTAAATTTTCGGTTTAGGCTTGCACTTTAATCAATGATCTATACCTCCAGACCCTCAGCATATTATGCAAGCAATTGCTACCTATGGAAAACTTTAGTTTAGTAGAATTGGGATGGTCCAATCTACCAACACAGGTTAGTAGCATCACAGAGAGAAGACCCAGCCTTCATTCTTCACTGAAAGGCCTATGACCAGAATCACTGAGTCTGGAACAGCTAGAGCCATTGATTCTAAACATGGAAAGAAACAGCACTGTCACATGATAGCATTGGTCCAGACCAACCTTCTCCCTGGCCCCAAAGCATGTAGAGGTTTTGAGGCCTGGCTCTGAGCACTCTGAGGCCTAGGAACAAATGTCTCTAGCCTCTGAGTCTCTGGGAGATTTATTTCAGTAGCAAACTTTGCTGTGCTGCCAAAATGCATACCTTGCTAGGCCCAAACTTGGAATGTGTGCCTTCTGCACTCCTCCTGTATTCTGGACTAAGACCTGCTGGTTTGCTGGTAGACATATTTAATCAAGTCTACTGGTATTCCTGATCAAAGCCTCTCTGATAGGATTACACTCCATCTCATGCAGATAAAGTGTATTTACATAGGTGGGACCTCACACATCCACACCAGAAGCAGACTGGTTACACTGAGACTTTTATGGTGGCCTAGAGACAACTGGTGGGATTGTTCCCAGACCAGTTTGCCCCCTATATGAAAATGCTAGGCTAGAAAAATTGGATTAGAGATGGGATTAGAACACAAAGGCCACATGCTACCATTTCCAAAATAACTTTGAACCACTGTTCTTACTATTCGTGGGTGATGCCACAGGCTACCAGTGTTACTCAGTGACACTGCAGTGTCCAAATCACATTAGTGTAAGTCTTTCAAGATTGCATTAAAAGAAGGAAACAAACAGTCTACACACTCTGTAAAAACAATACAGTACTGTATAAAACTGTTACTGGAGTGAATGCCCTGGGTTAAGCAAAACTTCTGTCTCAAAGTGTACTGTAAATCTGGAGAAGAACAGATTTGTGTATGACACACTGACTGCCACACTGACTGAAGTACATCCTAAAGATGGCAAATAACTTGAGTTTACTGTACTGTATATGGTAAGCATGAGGGCTTCTCTTACTCCACATGGAAGAAACTGCTCTCTTGCAGCAAGAAAAGTTATTTGTTATACCAAACAGAGAAATAACACATTGCCTAATTTACTAGTGATGGCTGCATATCACTGAGCAGATAATTCCCCCATTAATTTTACTGGCGGGTACATATCATGAACTCCCATGTGCTCTGACAACAGCCTTTGATCTCTGACTCTCCTATAAGATCTAATAATTCTTACTTTTCTCTGTGTACATGTACTGGAGTCAGATAGTACAAAGGCACACTGGTTTTCCTTCAATGGTAACATTTTCCTGGCTGGTCATCAGGCTGGTCACTTGATCGAAGGACATTCTTCCATCCCAAGTAGAAGACTAGACATTAGCTATGGGAACTGACAATATATAACTCTGATCAAGCCAAACCACTTTCCAGAATCTTTCTGGACATTGCCTGCAGATGGAGGGCTGTTTGATTTATTGTATTAAAACTCTGGCCGCCAGAAAAATAATGCTGAGTGCCAAATATCAGAGCAATAATATCTAAAAATACTATAACAGCACTGTGCATTAAAATATCTATTAAAAATGTTTGCAACTCTAGCAGCCATGTAGCTAAAATACTCTTCACTTCTAATAATAATTATAAAAGGCTCATATTAATGGATCATTGACTTAAAATTGGGGGGTTTATTTAAATAAGATTTTTCACTGTAGACTTTTTATCAAATCCCAAGTTCACCCCTGATTCCTCCAGATTTCAGAAGCACCCCAATTACTTCCTAGAGCAGAGCTAAATAAGTGAGTTACAAAGGTGTTTAGATGCAAATGAAAGTTAAAACAGAAGTACGCAGATTGTGGCCCATTTGAGCTGCTAATTTGAACTGTATGAAGGGCCACATCCTTTGAGAGGTTTGGGTCAGTTGTTTTCCCTGTCATTTGAATGCAGGGCTCGAGTCTGCCCTGTCCGTACCCCATTGTGGAAATTAATTATGCATGTGAGGGTCTGAAACAGCTTCCACATTAAATATTAATTTTGTTGGTCTTCTGCCATTCTGCAAAGAATGTCCATGTGTGGACCCACCTGTCTACAGTTGTTTTCATGGTAGCTCCCTGAAGAATTCACAAAGCCTACTGCCAAACAAAATAGGTGTATCTAAATAATATTCTTCTTTCAAGTGTAATTTATTCCACACCCTTGCTAGAAGTACAAGTGTTCCTATGTCTCTGTGGATATGTATTCAATAGGGAGCTGTCTGTCTACATTTGATTTTACATCTCCTTCAGCTAGCTCAAAGATTTATAAGCAAATTTCACTTGGGGACATACTAGAGGATTTTGGTTTCATAAACTATAAATGGCTAACATTAATTCATAGATGCAGGTTTTTATATGTGGCAGATACAAAATGGATAACAATCTTTGTATAATAAGCATGCATGGCATAATTCAATATTGGTTGTTAATTACAGTTTTCACATAGCTTTTTCTAGAGGGAAAAAATATCAACAGTGTCATAAAAAGGAAAAATGGATAATGGAATAAAACTGCTTTGAACTGGTGTTACTTGCAGTTTTAGAGACAGAAAATGAAATATGGAATTGGTATCAGAATAGCATAGCACATTCTTGCCTATGCCACCTTCATTTATATACGGAAAATGTCTCTGTACTGGTCTTCATGAACATTTCAAACCAAATATAAAGCAATAACATAATTACAAATAAGTCATTATTAAAAAGCAAATCATGTGGGATCTGAAAAGCCTTCCAGAGAACTATGTCTAGATTCTCAAACCCAACAAAAACCTGAATGCATAAATGCCTGCAAAAAAGCTTCAATGAAATTCATGCTTGTCTTATTTTACAGGGGAGGAGATCTCCATAAAATTGGTGCCAGGTGGATTCCTACAGGTGTCATTGTCATTTTAACCAGGAAGGCCTCATACGAAGAAGAAGAAAAAACAGTAATCTCACTAGCACAAAACTTGATTATATACATATTTAGTTTTTGTATACCATTTAATTCTTTGTGAAGCTTCTGATTTAAGTCTGTGTGTATCACAGCTTCGGCAGGATTTGCAGAAAGTGTGTAGTATCCACACAGCCACCACATTATTCCTCTGTGGCACTGGACTAGGATAGTGTTGATGTCAGGGGAGGCAACCCACCTCCCATCATGATCAAAGCCTGGGGAGAGAGATAGGTTCCCACAATTCAAACCAGAACCTAGAACTATCAGGGGTTCAGTTTGAATTCAAACTTCTAAAAGCCCCTGTTCATGACAAACTGATTTGGCACATTACTAGTATGTCATAGGGACGTGCACAAATGTTCTTAACATTCAAAATTTGTATGAATTGGCTGAACTCGGACATTCGTATTTGAACTGAATGTTGTCACATTCGAAGATTAACATTTGAATTTGAATTGAATGTTTTGATACAAATCCCATACAAAGCTTCATATGAATGTAGGGGATATACATAGGATTCAATTTGAATCCCACTACATTCGAAGGGGATCTATTTGAATGAATATGATTTTTCTTGTATTCAATTAAATAAGGACCAAATACGAACAAAACAAAACAAAACACAGCATTTGTCCACATCCCTAGTACGTTACTAAATATAAATATATATATATCCATCCATCTCCTTCTTTGGTGTGTTTACTAATTAAACTTACAATTTATCAACAAGATTCAGGGTGTGATCTCACAGGGCTTTTTTCCACTCTTCTTCTTCTTCTTCTTCTTCTTCTTCTTCAAATGGCCCTTTTACAAAATGTGATATATGTGTGCCGGACCCAAAAATTAAGCATTCATACAGGAAAAAAAGAAAAAAATATAATTCATGTTGCTGTTCCTTCACCAAAAAGACTCCTCCCCATTCACCATTCACAGGCTGCCACTGGCTGGACTTCTCAGTCCCCGATTGATTGCCCCACAGCAGCCATTTCCATTGACTACAGGAACCTCTGTAGCCTCTCAATCTACCCTCAAGAGTTATTCTTTCTGGCCTGTTGGATTGATAATCAGAGACTCAGTGATGCAATAAACATTCCTTAAAAAAAATCTATCTGTCCTTTCAGTCTCATTTCATCCCATAAACTCCTTTACCACATGTATGAACACACCTTTAATCTTAGTCTAATAGCCAGTCAGCAGTCAGTGTAGATTTTTGAGTCATTGTGCCACACAATCACAGCAGACCATTCCAGTGAGTACCCTATCATGTTCAGCTACTGGACTACTTTAAAGATAGCTTCACAAAGAGTACATAAACCTATCATTGGCCCCTAACATCCATAGCTGGTGTAGTAGCAAAGGCTAGCAAAGCAATTGTTTACGATAAGACTCTATAGAGAACAACCTATTTGCACTAGATGTGCTAGGAACCCTGAGGATGCTCCTACATGGTGTACTCATACTGCGTGGAGCCACTTCTATACCAGAAGCAGGTCTGTGCATACCAGAGTACTCCTCACATGTATAGCGGTAGAGTAGTTTTACTTTAAAACCATCTCTAAGAATAAATCTATCTTTTTAAAAAATGTCTTATCCAATAAACTTACATCTCACTTTTTTTTCTTTATTGTACACACAATATTTTATTTTTAGGTCAGATATTTCTCTTAAACACCTTATGAAGCTTCTAAACTGAGACTTTATAAAATAAGAGAATTTCACAGTGCGTGATGTTTGAAACGCATACGTGAATGAGTTCTGTTTCCTTCCCTTCACCTTCCACATTCTAAACATTTCAGCCAATTCACATAGTTGTGTTTTATGTGGTAAAAGCAACAGAGGCTGAGTCATATTATGGTGACTGGCCTTGCATATGCTTAACCACACATCATTTATGACAGCTTACCACATCCTGGAAAACCTCCCAGGTTTTAGACAGGAAATGCACTTGTGACCAACACTTGTCAGAATATTCACAAGACCAGTCAATGCACAAGGAGTTTTTTTTCAATGATTTCATTATATATAATTGGCCTTGTGAATTAACCATAAGTCAAATATTATTATAATTAAAAACCTGTCCTATATACTAGAAAAAACAACAAAATATATACTGTACGGTTCCAAATTCTCCTAGATCTGCACAATTAAGTTTTGTAGTGGATTGATGGTGCCATAGGGATCATTCCTTGATATGAATGATCCAGGAGTCAACAGAAGACATTGGTAATACTTGCATCACCTCAAACTGAAGTGTTCCACACTGCCAAACACTTCCCTGATCTAACATGGGGCCAGCCAAAATAGCACTAAAATATTCAAGCTTTAATTATGTCTTAAACATAATTTCTGAACAATTTGGACCAAATTTATATGATTATCTTTCATTATGTGATACCACACCATAACTTTGCTCAGTACATTAAGTGAGTAATTTCAAAACTTTCAGCTAAAGGCCTTACAATTCTAGGCATCATCTCTCTCAGCACTTTCTATTCAAATCAGCTGGAAAGAACTGGAGAACTTCAAGAATTACTGATCATTAGATATGAAATGATTAGTCTTGCCTAAATTAAGTTCCTGCTGAGACAGCTCTTATGGCTCATGAAGTAGCCATTTTAAGGAAGTAACCACAAAAAGTGCACTCTAATGCTACATTTTCCTGCCATTCTTCCATAATGACAAGGTTCACAAGCTTACATGACCCTGATGATAACAAATTCTGCCAGCAATGTGGAATAGACAACAGGGTGGACCACAGGTGGAGAAATACATTTATGCCATGTATTTAAACATTATGAAAGGGAAAGAGAAGAAGCAAACACAGAACTGCTCTGTCAACTCTAATATGTGTTACCGCTTTGAATGAGACCCAAAGGGCTTGTTCGTCAAATAACTGATCAAGAGTGGTCATGAATAATAAGAAGACAATATCTTTCCGTGTGTTTCAAAGGAGAATATGCTATATACAATTTTGTATAGGGAATATAAACTTTCGCAAAGGAAAAGGAAAAAAAGGAAGAATACAAATAGAGAAGTAGAGATAATAAAAGAAAGCTTTTAAGAGCACATTGCCAAAAGAATAATAAAAATAATGTGAATATGAATAAATATTGTAAATATTAACAAATATAAATAAATAATAAATTAGAAGCAAGAAACCAGCTAGGGAAGCAGCTAATCCCCTGAGAGAACCAAGAGTTATATTTTAAATATATTTTAAATATATTTTAATGCATTATTATTATTACTGTTGTGGACTGGGACTCTTGGTGAAGGGCAGAATATAAATTAAATGTATCAATCAATGAATCAATGAAAGGAGGAAAAGGAGAGGCCAAATGAATTATTTTTTCTGCCTTTATAGTCAAAAATTGGGGACACATCCCTGAGCCTGAGGGAACAAAAAGCTGTGACCTATTAGTAAATTAACTCTCATCAGTATGGGAAAATAATTATGCCATTTGTGAACATTGTTGTAGTATTATATCTCACTTATTTTTAATTCCTGCAGCCAAATGACTAGGCTATATCTTATGTTTGTAAAATACTACTACCTAATAATTTTTCCCCAAACTTCATTCTAAAAGAATGTACTTTCATTTGGTTGATTTACTCATGTAAAAAAAAGGGGTTCAAACTTAAAAATTGTCTGACTGCCAAACCTGAATGCAGTTCATCCAACCTGTTTGTTTAATATATTTTCTACATTATTTCCCAATTAAAAATAATCCCAAAGCAATATACAAAGAACAAATGTGAAATTCTAGACCTGTTAACAAAAATATATTTGAAACTTAGCTCAGTTGTTGTAGCTGAGGACTAGAAGCTGACCAATGTAACCAATGTATAGTGCCCTGAGCACTATAAAGTAATAATTTTATTATAAAACAAATAAATACTTTGTTTAAAATCCTCATGGGGAGATCCATACCTATATCAATTGAAACCATTATTAATTATGAAAAAATTAGAAGCCATTGAAATAAACAGCAACAACGTTAGTAGCAGAAATTAAACTTTCAGCTTCACTACCATAAAATGCCACCCTCCAAGAAGCTTCAAAATGAGTTTGGGCTAAGGATGTGCACGAATATTCAAAATATTCAAATTCCAATCAAATTCATTAGAATTTGGACCTTTGAATTAACATAGAATGTCTATAAATTTGTATTTAAACATTTGAACGAATTTTGAATTTCCAAATCATTTGTATGAATTAATCAGTCATTCGTATGTGTACAGAAATGTACATGATGCATACTTGCCCATACGCATCTTTCCTGCGTCTGTACGGATCCATACGGGACAAACATGGGATGCGTATGGGATAAATATGAGATACGTACAGATGTGTACAGATGCATACAGATGCATATGGGATGCATATGGATCTGTACCGGCACATCTGAATCCTGAAATTTGAGTTCATGCACACCCCTAGCTCTTGTTGACATCCGTATTTGCAAATACAGATTTAAAATTTTTACAGATTCAAATGTATTTGAATCAAATTGAATGTGAAAACATTCAAATTGTAAACATTCAAATTGATTCAAATTTTTGGATATTCGATTCAAATCAAATCCCAAAAATTGCATTCATGCACACTCCTAGTTTGGACCAGTTCATGATAGATAGGGCTATCAATAGTCACTAGCCCAGACAGCAGAGTGCATTCTTGTCCAACAAGAGGCAATATACCTCTGAAAGGCCCTGTCCCCAAGCAATTTAAAGTGTGCTAAAAATGTTCTTTTACCTCTGACCGCCCCCAGCGCTACAAAACGAGGAAAACCCGCAACAAAAAAAGTGCCCTTTTAATAAGACTTTCAGCACTCTTTTTGGAAGTTGCAGGCTTTTCTCGCAACATTTACCTTGGGGACGCTCCGTGGCAAAAGGGGCGGGGATTGCTGCCTACACACACAGCAATAACACAAGCAGCTTCCCTTTCTAAAGCTCAGAACTAAAGAGCCAGAATCGTGCAGAATTGCAACATTGTTGCAATTGCTATTAGGCGTGAAGTGGGTGGATTATTGCTACTGAACGGGGTGGATTTTGACAGCGATAACAGGGATAGCAGAGCGCAGTTCCTCCCCGTTCCCGCTGGCACCCTATCAACAAGAGCAGGGGCGGGGAGAAAAAGATGTGCGCAAAGAAAACACAGCTCCCATGGGGATGGAAGGTGTGTTAAAAACATGCATTTTGCTGAGCCTCATGTGGACACTTATTCCTGTTTTGCATGGTACTTTTAAAGTCTGCTTGAATAGAGTGACAGTAAAGGGACAGTAGAGAGGCAAATAAGTCTTTTGGGGACGCAGCCAAAGTCAACTTTTGCGCAACCTGTGAGCACAGTCAGGATTGTACTTAAAACCTGCTTTTAAGTAGTCACTGTAATTGTTGCCACTGTAAGAACAATAGACTAGATGGATCACTGGAGACTAGATGGATCATTGGTTTATCCAGCACAGAATGTATTATCGTCACAAAACTTAATACTTCCAAAATATTTCTACCACTATACTTTGAATTTTTGTTTTCACCAATTTTTGTTTTCATTGCCCTTTTATCCTGTATATATATTGTAATTCACTATATTGCAATTGCAAACTTGTTCACTTTCAGACCTTCAGTCATCTGGATATATTTATTGCTATCAGAAATGATTAATTATAGAAGAGATTAACTGTGGTAATTTGCCAAATTACAATACTGCACCAAATTTCTACCACTGCAAACCAATAAAATGTACCCAATTTAAAGGGAACCTATTGCTCTGCCAGCATAATACCATTATCTACCAGTACAGTGTGTTTTATCTGCGATATAAAATCTTTGAGAACAATGCCAAACATATCCTAGGGAAGCAGATGATAGACACACACACATAAAAGCAGACTGGGTTAAACATTGACCATATTTGCCAAGAGCACAGACATGGAAATTATACTCAGAAAGTGCATTATTCAGTATAAATTATTCTGTCTTTGACTTAAACAGACATCTGACAACACTGTTTTTATGTTCTCTCTTTCTTATTCTCTCCTTTCTTCTTTCTCCCTCTGCCACTTCCATGTGTATGAGATTTTCAAAAAGGATAACATTGCAGTTATATACTCATGGTTACTCTAGCCAATTCCTTGTTCCCTAGTGATTTCCCTTCTCCCTTCTGATCTTCTTGGTTTCAGCCTAGGTCTCTTAACATTTCATCCAGACTGTCTTCCCCCACTGTGTTAACTGGTAGGAGGTGATATTTAAAGCAATGCCAGTGCAGTATGACAAAGGGGAGGCAGAACAGTAGCAACAGAAGGAGGCAATCTCATAAACTTCTTCTAGGGCCAGATCTTCCATCCAAGCCGTATGCCCAACAATCTTGCTTGAAGTATTCATTATTTATCTGAAGGTGTACTGTGAATATGACTTTAGAGTGATTTATGAGAGAGAGCATCATTTGAGGTTGGCAAAGAGGATGCTATCTCCACTGGGTACTTGGCCCATCTTACAACCAATTTCAAATAAAAATGTGAAAATAAATTAAAGGTCCCTTCTGTTTATGTTTGAAAGAAATTTATTTCATGCCTCTAAAACCTTCTCCTAAATTCTAATTAATCTGTGTTACAATCATTGATGTTGTTTTAGAAACTGGTTCTTTCAAAAAAAAAAAAATACCTCACCCAGTAACGTTGAATATCTTCTAGAGGTGACGTTAGAGGGTTTTTTTTGTGTGTGTGTTTTATGTAGCAACCAGCAAACTATACGGAACAGAAGCCAAGAAGAAAGTATCAAAAACACTTCATAGCTAAGCTTTGCCATCTTCTTTAATGTATCCTGATTCCACCATGGAGCCCCCTTTACATGACTGAAAAACTAAACCTATTGGAGAGCTAAATGTAGCTTACTGTGAGTATAAAATTGCAGTATGTTCAAAGATGATGATAACAGTGACCAATAATAAAATAAAATACAGCATGACCATAAAATAAAATAATTAGACCATAGGTGGAACAAAACTAGTGGAAGAGAATGTGGTAATGGCTAACATATACAAAACACTATATTTTTAAAGTATCATGTTTCTTTAAAAGTAATATGAACAGGGTTAGGGTTGAAGATAGATGTTAAGACTTAGGTCTTCTGTAAAATAAACAAGAAATAATAATAAAATAAAAGGTTGAGAATCTGGAGAAAAAAATGTGAGGGAGGACAAACAATAACCCTTGCCACACCTAGGGTGTTTTTCCATTGCCACTAGAAGTACCCATTAAGTACCCATTAATGTGTACAAAAATGCCATTACGTACCCATTAATGGGTACTTAATGGGTACTTTTAGTGACAGTGGAAAAACACCCCTAGATGAGATAGGATGCCCTATTCATAATGTGAGCTGAGGATATACCAGCATGTTCACACCTAGATCATTATAAGTTGTCCTCAGGCTGTCCTCGCTTTGGGCTACATCACTCACATCTGTCTCCGTGATTGCCCTGAGTTTCCTCCATGGAATCCGTGGCTCTCTACCCCTTTTCCTGCATCAAATCTCTCTACCAGCTTTTTCTCAACCATTTAAGGGGACTCAAAGCAGCTGACAAAGCTTTCTATTCTTTCTTTCATAACTGAACACCCTGTGATGTAGGTGGGCTGTGAGAGCTAGGGGGGTGCACAAATGCGAATCGAATATCCGGAAATGTGAATTTAACCAAATTCAATCTGAGTTAAGCAAATTTGAATCTATTTGTTTGAATTTTTTATTTGAATTTGCACTTACAAATGTTGACAACATTTGTATGTGCCCGTTACACATCCCGTACACATCTGTATGCGTCTGTATGCGTCTGTATGCACCCCGTAGTTATCCCGTATGCAACCCATTGTTGTCTTGCACAAATCCGTACAGATGCGTAGGGATGTGAGAAAGATGGGTATGTTCAAGTACGCATTGTGTACAACCCCGTACACATGCAAATGTCCAAATAATTCAAATGAATGGATCTGAAATTTGAAGTTCAAAATTTGAAATTCAAATTTATGAATATTCAAATTGAATTCAAATGTTGAAATTCAGATGAATTTGATTGAACTTTGAATACCTTTGAATATTTGTGCACACCCCTAGTGAGAGCTCAGAAAAACAGCTGTGACTAGCCCAAGGTTGCCCAGTTGGCTTCATGGAAGAGTGCGGAATCAAACCCAGTGACCACAAAATAAGAGGTTGGCACTCTAACCACAAGATCAAACTGGCTCACACAGAAGCACATCAAATGTTTCATAAACTGTGTAGAATGATTCCCATGCGTGCTGCTGTGCAGATTCTGAATGCAATGGAAAAAAAGAAAGTGAGCAATCCTACATTCCTTGTTCTGGGGCAATACTATTTCGGATAGAACATCAGTGGGTGGAGAGCTGGGAAAACTCATACTGTTGGAGATACATCTTCTTATCTAGTGGCCATGGAAGTAACATGATAAGATGGGTAGTGAGGAAAAGCTCCCTTCTGAGAAGAGCTAGGACAGGGACAGGAAGAAATGTGGACACAGAAACACACACTAAGAGTGTACTGTCTTACTCTGTGTGAACCACCCAACTGCAAACTGGAGGAAGAATATGGATTTTGTGTGAGGGAATATGGCATTCTAAATAAAACAGATAATGTGATATAAAAGTAGGGAAAAAAAGGAGTATTGTATTTAATCAACAGGGATGTGCATGAAGCCAATTTCCACATTCTATTTGAGGTGAATAGAATGTGGAAATATTTGGCTCCAGCTGAATAATACCCCCCTTTCGTATCCGTTCATGGATGTTCTACGAATATCCATGCACAGAATGAATAAACCTTTTCCCCCACCCTTCCATTCCCACCCGCTTCCCCACTTACCTCACCTCCTTGCCACTGCCACTACATTGCTGCTGCCATCCATGCCACCACTGCTCCCAGCACCCAGGCCACCACCAAAGTACCCCAAAGGTAAGGGGGCACTGGGGAGATGGGTGGGAGCATGCTGGTGTTGCACCAGGCCCTTTTCCAGGACTTCTGGAATGTCTCCAGTTTCTGGGAAGCCTGTGTGGCATTCCAGAAGGCCTAGAAAGAGGCCCAGCATGACACTGGAGTGCTCTCAGTAGGTAGATGCTGGGAAGGCAGGCAGGAGCATACCAATGTTGTGATGGGCATGTTTCCAGGCCTTCTGGAATTTCTCCTGTTTCTGGATAGCCTGTGTGGCGTTCAGGAAGACCTGAAAAGAGGCCTGGTGCAACACCAGATCACTCCTGGTAAGTGGGCACCACGGAGGAGGGTGGGAGTGCTCCAGTGGCACCTCATGCCTTCTGGAATGTCAGACAGGCACTCCAGAGCTTGTTTGGCATTCTGGAATGCTGAGAAACAGGCCCAGGCTACCACTGGAGCAGGTAAGGGGGCCCTGGGGAGGCCCCAGGGAGAGGCCTCAGGAGGGAAGTCTCAGGGAATCCACTATCCTTATAAGCTTCTACCGAAGCTTCTATGGATTTGGATTATCCAATTCGTTGACAGATAGGGACCTTTGAATGGGCGCTATTCGATCCACCCATGAATGTCAGAATTTGGACTCATTCATCCAAATTCCATATAGCACTAATAATTTGTGCACATCCCTACATAAAAGTGAAATTAAAAAAAATAATGTGTGCTGCTGGGGTTTTTATTTTTTTATTTTTTTGCTAGAGTTTATATTAACTTTTTTTCTGTGATAAGTGATTTGAGTCAATCAATAGAATGGTGACTAAAACACATCTTTTTTCCCCAGTAGCCCTATATTTCTGGCAGATGTGCAGTTTCACACCTCTCAACAACAATTCAGAATGCCAAATAACCCTAGGAATGCCTTGTTTCACCCAAGGAGGCCAAAACAAAGTTTACAGTTAGAAAATGGAAAGCCTTTTTGTGAAGGCAGAACTTATTGTGAGAAATCAATATTTCTGCCAAAGTGATTCATGTTAATTAATGTGCCTTCATTTAATAATAACAGAATTAATATTGATCAGCTCCATGCTATAAATGTAGCCTTGACATCTCTTACTGGAAATGAAAACTTTCTGGATGACCATGTACTTTTTGATAGGTTGTAGGCCAAGAAAGATTTCTCTTTCTAAACTTTACTATCAATATTTGTATGGCTAGTTTTAATATATCTACAAATTATCTTCAAATAAGGATTATTCAGTTGTAAAGGTAATAACAAATTCCTATCCATTGGTGTAATCAGTTTAGCCTTGTCTCTAGATCTGGCATATTGGTTCCTCTTGCGAGCTATCTATCTTGATCTTCACTTACACCCTCACTTAACCTCCTACTGTCTGATTTTCTTCATGTTCAAATGCATCAGGCTTGCTGTAGTTTGAGTCATTGCAGGGAACTTCATGGGGAGGTTCAGTTTGATGGCAATAAGGGTTTTCTTAGGTAAGAAATGTCAGAGGAGATAGGTGTGTGGAAGTCAGACAGTTCCAAGGAAGCTAAGATGGGACTCTCCTCTTTCTCTTCATCTAGGGCAGCACTTGCTATTCTTGGTGCACTCCCCCTGTAATTAGCAAGATCAAATCTCAGCTGACTTTTGTTGTTTTGCTGGATTCCCTCTGATGCATCACCCTCTCTGAGAAAAGAATGTAGGGGGAAAACTTCCTTCCTTCCTTCCTTCCTTCCTTCCTTCCTTCCTTCCTTCCTTCCTTCCTTCCGTCTTGTGGTAAGCATGGCAGACTCATATCTCATAGTCACAGGTTTTGATTCTGCACTTCTCCATGAAGCCAGCTGAGTGATCTTGAGCTAGTCACAGCTTTTTTTTCTGAGCTCTCACATCCCCACTTACCTCATAGGGTGTCTGTTGTGGGGAGAAGAACAGGAAGCTTTGTCAGCTGAGTTGAGGCCCCTTAAATGAGTGAGAAAAGTGGGGTATAAAATCTTCTTCTTCTTCTTCAAGCTTTGGGGCTTGTGTAGAGGCTGGTCTGGATCAGTCACCATACAAATGATGTTGTACCAGATCACACCTTGTCATGGTTGAAACTAGAAAGCCTCTCTGTTTCAGACCCACTGGTTTGGATCATGGTCAGATAAGTGCTCAAAGGCCTCTAAGAATTTTCTTTATAGTGTCACATCTATTCCTCTTTTTTGATACCCAAGCCACTCCCTAGATAATTCTATTAAACTTAAACTCAACCATACTAGCAGTCCAAAAGCCCTCAGGCACTCAGCATCCAATAAAAAGAATAAGAGTCAAAATAATTCAATACAGTTTTCAACTAAGAATGTGGATAACTTATTTAGAATAACATAGACTACAGATTCAATACTGGAATGAAAAACAATATAACAAAAACCCTAATTATTTGTGTGAGGTTATGATAATCAAGCAGAAATTTACATAGGTATAAAATGCAAATAAATACTGGACCATAGACAATGATTACACTCTTATCTCGGTTGTATGTGAACTCTTTAAAAACTAGTAAGGTAGTTAGTAGCACTTGGAAACTAACAGAGGAAGGGTTGGTAGCATGAGCTTTCGTAGATACACCTACTTCTTCAGATGCTAGGGGACCCCAGTTTTAAATTTGTTGAATTTTTAAGGTGTTTTTTAAATGTGCATCTTGTTTTAATCTATATTTCATTTTAATCTGTATCTGTTTTAATTTGTTTTGATCTGTTGTTACCCGCCCAGAGACCTTCGGGTATGGGGCGCAATAGAAATGTAAATAAATAATAATAAATAATAATAAGTGCTGCTAACTACCTTGCTGGACTTTTCGAATTAGACTAATACGGCTATTTCTCTGATATTGACCATCTTTAAAAACAAGTGAAAGAATTACTTTCTAGATCATATCTATCTATTAAACTTCAGTGGGATCTATTACCAACCTTAGCAATCTTTCCTATATATTAGTTGTTACCAGTGAGATGAACTAATTTGAGAAAACACACATCTGCCACACACTATATTTCCTCATATAAGGAAGTCATAGTCTGAAGCCTAGAGGTACATTGTGACTGATTAAGTATGTATGATATCTGCCAAATCTCTGTAGATCAACATAGGACTTAAATTTCACTTTGACTCTTAGACATATAATTATTCTCAGAATGAAGTTTCTATAATGAACAGTTCAAATCATTTATTTAAACTATTGATTTACAACCCACAGTCCTTGCATTAATACTTGTCCTTGTCAGGCTGAGTCTTTAACACTAATCAGGGACTGAGCATTTATAAGGTAAAAAAAAAAAAAAAAAAGCCTAAGACAATTCCATTGAATGCCAGGCATTTCACACGATTTCTTTCCAATTCAAAATTAATTCTGTTCTTAAAGCCACTAGAAAATCAATCAGTCTTGGCCAAAGTTCTAGTGAAACTCTTCTTCTGCAAGCACTTCCTTTAGGTCAGGAATGCTCAGGTCTGGCCCTGAGCATACCTGCTCTAGTTTCATATTCTAGCTATCTAGAATAAGCTTGCCTACTTTTCTTGATCCTTCGGGGAAAACATTTCCTCTCCCCAACATAATTTGTTCTTTCTTTACCGTTTTTAGTACCCATCTTGGGTTTTCCTTTAATGATGCACACAATCAGGTTGTTACCATGAGCTTCTAGCAAAACTTTTTCACCTTCATTCTTCATGAAATATTTACACCAGACAAGTGGCTCATAGACTGCATCTAAACCAGTGGCCAATCTGTCAGGAAGCCACTACCAAGATGGAGGCAGAGGGCTGAGGCAAAATATCTAAGGTCTCAATGCAGCCTTCTACACCTGCTGGAAAGTTTGTGTAGGCTGAAGTTGCTATATATGTTGTACATATCCTAAAACTTCAGCTGGTGGTCAAGTGGTGACAGGAACCAGCCTGGATTGCTTTAAGAGAGGATTAGATAAATTCATAGAGGACAGGTGTATTGGTGGCTAATATAATGGATGCCTAAGTACTACGGATGCACGCTAATGGGTTTATTTTTAATGGGAATATTTTTAAAAGACACATGGACTCCACCAAACTATTCCTCATTTTTTGCGGCTAGGAATATACTTTGTCTGTGTTTAGACAGGATGAAAATTTCACAGAGGGTGTTTTTCCACTGTCACTAGAAGTACCCATTAAGTACCCATTAATGGGTACAAAAATGCCATTATGTACTCATTAATGGGTACTTAATGGGTACTTTTAGTGACAGTGGAAAAACACCCACAGATACAGCAAAGTGCCTTTCAACCTGCCAGACAGATTTTGTGATGCTCCACAGTACCTGCATATTAAAGCACAATACTCCAAAGGAAATTTGCTCTGGAACATTCTGTTTCTGTGGAGCATTCATTTTTAGGGATGGGCATGAATATTCATAACATTAGATTTTTGTACAAATTTGTACCAATTCAGACATTCGTATCTGAATTGAATGCTATGACATTCTTACCTCAACATTCGTATTCGTACAAATGTTTTGGAACATTCGTACAAATCCTTCAGAGCACTCATGAACCTGGGAAGTGGGAAAGCGGCTGTGCCAGTCACATCTGCAATGGATCCAGAGTGTATTCAACATGGATTAGAAGCAGATTCAAAGTGGATTCAGGCCGGATTTGACACTTTCAGAGTGGATAAGTTACAGGATGAGTATTGGATACGTATCAGATACATTCGTATCAAATAGAATCCTGCCACATTTGAAAGGGATCTATTCAAACAAATACAAATCTTCTTACATTCGATTTGATACAAATCAAATGCAAAAAAAAAAAAAACCCATTTGTGCAGATCCCTACTGGGGGCATCTCCTGCACCTTCAAAACAGGGCTCAGCTGAACCTTTGGAGAAAGAGGACTTCCATTCTCCAACTTCCACATTAGAAAGGACCAGGAGGAAGCGGCTGTGTGAATGCCACATCTTGCCACTCCTGGCCAGGAACAAGCATTTTGACCCAGAAACAGACCCTTTCCATGCTGCTGTGGAAGCAAACACAGTGTGACCAGAACTAGAAAGGGGGGGGGGAACACCCACATATAAATTCTAGACAAAGAAGGAAAATATTTAGATATTTTTAGTCATTGACTGTGCTGGCCATAACTAATGGAGGACAGACTAGTTCCTTCTGCTTCTGAGGTATGAGACATAGGGACATGCAGGAAGGCCTTTTCTTGGTGGCCCCTAGACTCTGGAACAGCCTCCCTCTTGAGGCTGTTTTCAACACTGTATAGTTTTTGGCACCTGGTGAAAATATATCTTTTCAACAAGGCTTTTGCTGTTTTAAATAGCTTCCTCGGGGTGATGTCCTATTAGGGAGGGAGGGGGTTATATTTTTTACTTATGTTTTACTATTCGATACATTTTATTCTCATTCTAACCTGCCCTGGGACCATTTGGTGGGATATAAATTCCCAAATAAATAACATCATGGAAGCCACAGATTCATCAGCCATTGCACCTTAAACTATGTGAATGGAGCTAGGTATAGAATCTTTCAGGACAAGTGAAAGTTCTTAATGAATAGAAGCAGCATTCCTCTGAAATCCTGAAGATCAGATAAATTCTAAAGGGATTTGACCTGTTCTTAATGCCCTGGCTGTTGACCAAATCTATTGACTAGAGTGTTTGAGTAGGAACCTGGAACAGTAGGGCTTAAATTCCTGTTTGCCCATTGAAGTTCACAGTGTGTTTTAGCTTAACCGGTTCCGCTCGTCTTAATCTGTCTCAAATGGCTGTATGGATAAAATGCAGGCAAGGAGAACATTTGCCGCCTTGCATTCTTTGAAAAAAAAAAGTCAGATATAAATGCAAAATAGTAAAAATAAAATACGGAGATAAATGTATTTTCCTCCTGCTTTGCCCTTGCAGTCTTAATAATTTATCAGCCCAAGCTATAAAACTTCCCATTACATTTATTGCGTGACGAACCTCAACTCCACTTAAAACATCAATGTTACCAGAAGCCATAAGAAGACAGATGCCAAGGATTGATATTGGCACCTAGGCTGGGGTTGCTGGGAGAAACAGGACTTGGATTAGCAAGGAATGAAGAACCTGGTTAAGATTTTATCCCATTAGCACTCCTAAGCTTGCCAGTTCTTTCCTGATGCATTTGACAAGGCTTTGTGCCAGAGAATAAGGAATGTCTCCTAAGGTGGGAGGAAGGAGGGAAAAGGGGGGGGGGGAAGGACAGGAGTTTTCACACTTCATTAATTAGTTTTATTTTTTTTTTCCAACCGCCACCACACAGAGCAATATTGTGCACTACAGACTGCCCTACAACTGTACCATTCAAAATTAACTGTTCCCTTAAAAATGGCAAATTAAGATAATTATATCTATATATTGCCAATCACAAGCAACCAAATTGCTAATAAGGGCTTGCAAATGATAGGATGGAAGTTGAAAGAAAATATGAAACACAGAGGTGGAAAAATGAGAGAATACTTTCCTTTCCTTTCAGACAATAGATTTTGAACTTTATTACACCAATGATTACTTTGTACATAGTAGGCTTTGCTTTTGCCTTTTTTGAGTGACTTGGCAATCCTATTATCTACTTATTTATTTTAATAAAGTATTCTTGATTTCCTTTCAAACCCTTCCAAATAACAGCAAATGCACAAAAATGGTTTGATGTAAGGAAATGGACTGCATTCTAAAAAACTTTATTAAGTATTTTTATTTGAGTAAACGCGTGGGTTTTTGCTGAACTAAAGAATGTGAAGCTTTGAGAGTCATTAGCAAAAGTTCTTTAAAATTAAGCTTTAGATTTGAATTAGGAATGTTGTTTTGTATACAGATGCAGCCATTTGATTCTAAAGTTACTAAGGGGGAAATTTTTATTAGCCTGTTTAGTTTAAGTGTATTATGATAACTAATTTAAATGACGTGAAAAATCACTACATCATTTCATAGATGATCTGAGCAATATCTGACCTTCCTCTGACCTCTGTCCTTCCTCCTTGTACTGGACCAAGCAAACCTCAACAGACAGTGTCCACATATCATTAAGCATCAGGCTGCAGCCAAACTTTCTAAAACATTTCAGGTTCAAAACATCAAATTTACCAGCCATCACTATCAATGAAGCTCCAGACTCCTGGATTCATTTGCTCTCAACAGAGGGATTTAGGGATGGTCGAAAAACATTTGTCCCATTCACAGTTCATATGAATTGTGAATGTTCAAAGCTTTGCATTCAAATGAACATTGGCTACATTCAAAAATTGCCCAGCCACCTCCAGAACAGATTCATGACAGTTTCACGATCTATACCAGTGATGGCCAACCTATGACACGCGTGTCACGGGTGACACACCAAGCCCTTTTGGGTGACACACATGGTCACCCTGGCACCTGGGTGCGTAGTGCTTGCTTGTTCTTGAAGTGTATGAAATATCAACTTTCATACAAATAGCAAACAAAATTCAGCAACAAAAGTCACTAATGTAAAGAATTATTCGTTTTTGCTTTTAATAAAATACATATATCAAAAATATAACTTTTTTACTAGAGCTACAAATATCACAAAATTATGGATATTTCTAGAAGTGACACAGCACCCAAGTTAAGCTAGGTTTTCTTGCGAATTTTGACACACCAAGCTCAAAAGGTTAGCCATCACTGATCTATACAGATGTGATTCCTCTAACTACCTGATACAACTATATTGCTCAAGCTTTTACCAGCAACTGTAGCATGATCTCCACTTACCAGTTGGAGATGCACTTATTAGGTCAAGATGGTACCTGTTGTAGCCCCTCCTCTATCTCTGGTGATAGTGGCCACCTCACAGATACTGCAAATAAAGGTACCTCCAGTGTGGGTGCTTTTTCCAGCCTACACAGAGGTGCTCTGGAAAATGGCACCTCCTTGCTCTAAAATGGAGATGGAGAAGTTGCTTTTCTCCATGCTGCCTCTTTTGCCCAACCACCATAGAGGGGCTTCCACCCAGAAGGGGAGAAGTGGCCTAAGACTGCTGGGAGCAGTTAAGAGACAGCAGGTTATCTTCTTGTAGACCATTAGAAAATGCACCAGAAGCTTAGCAACATATCACACGTGCAATCCAACCTATCCCTTCACTACACAAATTCTTACATCAACCGCCATCCATTATCAGTGCCACAAATGTCTATTTGCTTGCCCTATAACTGGCACAGCCAGGACGACAGGGACAGGCAGTTACAGGAAGATCCACAGGATTCTGCCTCTTCTTCATTTGGAATCTGGTTTCATTATACTAAATGGTTTTTATTTTACTGGAGGCAGAAGCAGTTGCCTAAACTGGATTAAGAGAAGCTGACACTGGCATTTAAGGAGCATCTATGGCCAATACTGAGAAGAACAGAATTGTATCCAGAATTGTGACTGGCATTCTTCTCCTCTCTCTCTCTCTCTCTTTTTTTTGCAAGAAACTAACATTATTTTGAGAAGTAAGCAATTGCCTTAGATCATATTAACTAGTGAAACAAGATTTTCAGATTCATTTGATGGATCTGCAGACACACACATACACACTGACATGTGCACACACATTCACACTCAGAGAGAGGGAGAGAGACTCAGTTCATTTACATGTGCAAAACAAGTATATTTCTGGGTGTAGGCATTGCCAGCTCTGGTCAAAATGGATGTAGCCTCTGGGCTTTTCCCACTTACTTGCCTAATATGGTATAATAATATAATAATAACAGTCAGATAAGATTGTAATGTGGTGGCAGCCATGCACACTTTGAGTGCTGGAAAAGCCCCATACTGGCCCAGCAGCACTTGAAGAGTGAATGGGCAGGGCAGGGCGGGCTGGATTGCAATCACAGTGTCCAAGGCAACATGCAGCATGTGATCAGATATTGCCATGGTGATCCAGATGCTGCATGCCACTGCACAACCACAGTCAGACCACCACACCCATTCACTGCTCCACACCTGGAAGAGGATGCGGACATTGCTGTCCAGGAGGCAGACAGCCTCTCCTGGTCAAGCTGTGCACTGTTTTATAGCAATCCACAGCTTGGCTGCTCCAGGGAGGGATTATCTCACCCTCTTTGGGGCAGCAGCAGCAACAACAGTGGAGTGCAGGTGGGTTTAACTAGTGAGCAGACAAGGCAATCACTAACAGGCAAGTGTGAAAGGCCTATGACCTTTCAGTCACTTTGAAAATTCCAGTTAAATTGGAGTCCTCAATGGGAGCATACTGAATTTCATTGTAGTCCTGACTTTTAATTGCTACAATACCAAAATCTGGGTAGAGAGAAAGAAGTTGAAGGGAGGATATGGACAGAGATCAAATACACGCCCTTCCTTGGTATAATCCACACTTTCTGGCCTGTTTCAGTTACAAATCTGAGCTGGCACATTATATGCCAAGGATTTTGTCTAGGAATAAGTCAGCTTCTTCAAAATATCCCTTTCATAAAGAGACTAAAAAACAAAACTACCATTCTTAAGTGATATATTTCCTGAATTTGTTTCCATGGCTTCAATAAAAGGAAAAGAACAGAAAAGAGCCAGAAAATAACTGAAGGTAGAAAACTTGTGATCTGTGGTGTTCTTCTCCTATAACTCTTTTCTTCTTTCCATGTTGCAAGAGTATATATATTCAAGTATAAACATTACTTAGCTTTGTGGCGAGGTGTTAGCCTGCCAACTTAAGGTTAAAATCAAAGATGTGCTCCTCAGTGCCCAACTTTCTGGAGATACAGTATTATATTTCTGAGCCAGTGGTAGTTAAGGGGGCAATTACTGGTTCCACTGTAAAACCTTTTTTGAAGGTTTTATATCTCAGCCATTTTCATTTCCATCTCACTGAAACTTGGTGAGCAAGTGGCACAGAGACAAACCTTTAAAATAGACCAAAATTAGGTAGGCCCATTTTAGACAGAGATCAGTCTGATTTTCACTGGATCCACATTTCAGCTTCCTTTGCCTTCTTTGACCTGCACAAACTAGAGATATCACTTAAAACTTTCTAAAGTTAACTTCCACACAGGACATTTTCTGGGGCTAGAAAAATGTCTGTGGCCCTCTGGCGTGCTTGACCACTGTTTCGATATGTGGGATACTCCCTTTTGTGGTACACCAAATTGTGGCACCAAAGTGTCCCTCGCTCAGATTGTCAGTAGACCTTGATATCAAGGTCTACCAGCATGCCAGGAGCCCTGTTCCCATATTCAGGGGACGCATTTCAGTGGCACAACATGGTGTTCCACTGAAACAGCCTCTCCATAGGAACTCTGAAAGCCAGAAACATTTCTTGTGCAATCTTTAAACCCAGCAGCAGGAACTGATGTGGGATGGGCTGTCCACAACCTCAAAAGCTATTCTCATACCTTCTCCTCTCCTAAACTTTTAGCAACCGTGCTGGCTCCTTTTCCAGCACAATTGCTAGAGAAGGGACTTCCATTGCAGGGCAGTTTCTCCCACCTTAATGAAGGCACCTTCTACCTATGAAATGGAGATGAGGAAGACACCTTTTTTCTCCTGTTCTTTCCATCTGTGATGCCTCTCCCCATGTGTGATGCTTCCCCCATCTGCAGCACAGCGTCTGGAATGAGGGACACTGAGGTTATTTTTTGACTACCTTGATTGCCTGGAGGGCCAAAATGGGTGGAAAGATTTGTCCCAACCCTGGATTCTTAAAGGATGGATGTCGCCTGATAGTCAAGAGTTAACATGCTCTAGATCTAAAAGCATTCAAGGGGGGAACATACAGATAGAAAGAAGCAAGTAAGCAAAGGAAGAAAGGGAGCTTTTCGCTTATGTTTCTCACAGAGTCACATTCTGTTTTTTCTAAATCTCTATTGCCCAACCAGAAACCATCTGAATGGGCAGGGGAGAAGGGCAGTTGGGAAACTGGGGGTCTACTGGTGTTCATGCCTGTAGTTTAAAGAGGGAAGTTCTTTACTCTTGAGAATTTGGTGATGCTGTTGTTAAAGCTAGGAAACACTGGCATGGAAGTGAAGCCTGCTACTCTTCCACACATTCTGTTATTTGTGGATGTTAGGAAGAAAAGCCTGGGTGCCAGCCAACTACTTTGCACACTGAAGGCACTGACTGTAAAAATGGTGTATCTTGTTAACAGATCTTAGCAATTCCACAACTCTCATCGGAATTCTTTTGGATTTCCACCATGGTGGTTAAAAGCAGAATCTGCTTCTATTAATATTAATTGTTTAAGGCCCTTTTATCTGTGGTTGAGGGTTTTTCTGGGTTTTTTTAAACACCTTCTAAAAATGGAGGAAAATAATCTTTTCTCCTTGCCTTGTTTGTTGAAACTTCAGCTGAAAAGGCATCATTATGAAGAGGTCCATATTTACCAGCAGGGCGGAAGAAGTAGGACTCACCCGACTGATCCCAGTTAAGGGTCTTAACAACTCGACAGCTTAACAGCTCTTGAATCTGGTGAATCTTCCTGCTTGGCTGAATTTGAATTGTATGTTAGTGCAGTAACATTTCACAAATAGGGATGTCCCCCACTCCCTCGTTTTTTCTTTGTATAAATGGCTCCTTCCCAGAATAGCAACACAATTTAGCAATATTTTGTATCAAGACAATTACATTGTAGAATTATTGTAGTCTTAGTACCTCATTAAAATTAAAAAAAAGTTAAATCCTTGTTTTGTTGAAGACAAGAGATGAATAGTAAATATTGATTTAGAATGAATGCAAACATTTCCCTAGGAGTGGATAATTACAGCTTTTCTATCCAAAACACTTATATTTGAAGAAGCACTTCACTTATTTTGCCATGCGGTATACATTCTTTAGTACATTTTAAATTATACGTTGTCCTGGACAGTGTCTGCTCTATAATTTCTTGTGTCTCTACACCAGAGTCAGTGTGTAATTTTAAACTGCAAACTTTCTGCCAACTAGAAGAGGAGAGGAGGCGGAGAAGCTTAACTCTTTCCCTTTGGTGGACGCTGATGAAATTGCTAAGATTACATTAAACATTTTAATGAAAGAAATGAAATTATTGCTTTAAAAGGACAGTAGGAGATAATTTTGTCTTTGTTCCCAAGGTGCTAGTCCCTCATATCTTTCTGAAATGTCTTATAATTTAGAAACAATAATTGTTGTTATATACAGTATATATTTTTAAAGCCTATCATATATTATTTGTTACTCAAAGGAATGTATTATTCTTTGAATTTTGTGTAAGAATGTGTTATGTATACATTTTAACTGTGAGCCAGTTTGGTCAAGTGGTTAGGGAGCCGGACTTTTATCGGGGAATACCGGGTTTGGTTCCGCCCTCCCCCATGAAGCCACCTGGGTGACCTTGGGCTAGTCACAGCTCTCTTCTGAGCTCTCACAGCCCCACTTACCTCACAGTGTGGTCTGTTGTTGGGTGAAGAATAGAAAAGCTTTGTCAGCCGCTTTGAGTCCCCTTAAATAGTTGAGAAAATTGGGGTAGAAAAGCCAACTCTTCTTCTTCTTCAAGGCAAGTTTTACAAACTGCAATAATTACAGGACAAGGGCACCATCCATAAAAAAAAAACAAAAAAAAACCAGTCTAGACTGGGGGCCTGAGTCAAATGGGCTGAGCTCTGAAATGTCCCTCCTCACTACCTGCTACATTTGGGCAGGTGGAACTCACCCACAGAAGCCCAGTTGCCCAACCAGGGACACCAGCACAAGTAGATATGGACCTAGAGATATCACACATTACATGCATTTTGGAGCACCAGGTTTAGAATCAACGTGGAGGCAACACAGCATCCAAATGCCACCCCATCCTGCTGAGTCAGCCATCATGGGGCAGTTTCAGAATGGGAAATCTTGCTCAGGGCTAATCTTAGGATATTAGACCATTCTGACCCTGTTAGGTCAGAGGCATGGGTACTCTTTGCCCTCAGTGGTAGACTGTAACATGGCTATGCCACTGTTGTTCACATATTAATGTGAACCAGCAGAGGCCCCCATTCGCCCAAGCATGTTTTGTCTGCATTGGAGGATGCTACACAGCTAAACCAATGTTGGTATCCCAAACCACAAAGGGTATGTGGAATGAAACAGGCATCCATTTTGGTGGAACACCAGGAAGTAGCACCAGAAGTGGTACCAGAAATTGGTAGCCCCAGCTGGGGACTTCAAGGACTGTTTCCAGAGGCCTCTTCACACTTAGTCTTCTGGTATGCAATTAGTACAGCTCTGGTACACTACCAGAGCTGTCCTAATTGCATACTAGAGACCAGAGCGAATAGGCCTCAGAATGTGGACACCATTATCCTGTCCCACCAGCAATCTGTTTCAAGCTGGGATAGTCAGTCTGCTGAACCAGCAAGCAATTGGAATAAATTCAGGATATATTGTTTATTTAAATGATTGACAAGACTTATGTACTGTACAGGCCTGGTGATCAGCTGGAACTTCACCATGTGGATTATGGAACAGTAATTGCATTTTTTTATTATTAATATTGGTAGCAAAACAGCAGCAGCAACCAAAATATTCTTGGTCTTTGGGAAAGATCAGAATACATCTACCAGACCGGGTGATGATGATAATGTTAATTCCCAATCATAATATGCAAACCTAACCACATATCTGGGAGCAAGCACCACTGGATTGCCTGTAGGGGTATTCAGAAATACTGATACTGATACTCTGCATCGTCGCATCAGGAGGACAGGAGAACTGCCAGTCCACTTGCATGGCAGCTGTGTTGACCTCCTCATCCAATTGAAGAGTGAACCCTCCCCAGCTGGATGTAATCAGTTAAGATGGGGTAAGGGTTGGGAAAGGTTTAGAGCATGATTTCATGCTCCACACCTAGTCAAAAATTGGGCTGTAACAGCCTCCTCTAGGTGCAGATGCTGTTCCTCAGATGTTGCCTAATTCTTGATTATGGGCCCCTGAGGTGCCTAACATAAGCTTTTCTACTGCTTGCTATAGATTAGTTAAGTTAGCAGCTCTGTACTTAGGAAAAGGTTGCCAATATTTTCCAGCAGGACTTCTGTGACATTAGCAGCTATATATTGGATGAAAATTGACAGATGAAGCTTTTTCTTTAGTTTTTAGTCAACATTTCTAAATCTTATGCAGACATAATAAGCAAAGCCATAGAAATGTGAGTACAGTGTTGGTTATTTCTTAAACCATTTATCTGTAAGAAATGTCAAGCATACTGAGTGATAATGTGTGTCTACTTCATGTCTTTATTTTCTTCTGAAACAGCATTTGAGCAAGATGGAAAGGAAGCAGGCCTTATTCTGTTTTATTTATGTTGAAAATATGTCAACTACATTTCGCGTAATAGGATCAGGTAAAGGACAGACTGATTTGAAAGGCAGTGTTTAACCTAACTTCCTCAAAAGAAGTACTAAGGCCACGATTACACCTTAGCATTTTAATCTGGGTCAGGAAGGCAGCAGAATCCAAGCTGTTTTCAGCCTTGAACAGTTTGGTCACACCTTTCTGCTGATGTCAAAGGGGATCACAGCCAAGGGGGCGGGCAAGGCGGCACATCCGATGACAGAGCACAGGGAATCACAGGAAGGAGGAGGGACACAGAGGCAGAGGAAGGACTCTCACAGGAAGGGGGAGAGAGGGTTGCCGAGGTATCATTTTCTGGACAGCCGGGGAGCTGGAATGGTAGCCTCCTGGAAAGGGATTAAAACTTTAATGCTATGTTGGCCCAAATGAAGGGAAACCCAAATAGATGAATGAAAATCCAGGGGAAAGAAACAGCATGGCATTTAAATATGCAACCAAAAAGGCTGGAATTTGGGCCGAAGCAGTATTAAAGTAAGGGTGTAACTGTGGCCTAAGAGAACAGAGCAACAATTTGATGGGAAACTTGTAGAGCTATAACCTGACTAAGAAAATAGAAATACCTGTGCTTTGTTCATGTGTAGCAAAAGAAGGATCTCAAAAGTGCCTTAGATATAATAGCATGTAGCCCTTGTGTCCTCATTCCACCTCTAACCTAGAATGTTCATGAAAGATGGAGGGGCAGATGGGCCTGTGAACAACCTTATCTCCAAGGTGTCTTGAACCTACCTCACCATGACTGTGAATTCAATCACAATTGGTGGAATTTGGAATATAAAGTGACAGCTGGCCTAAAGAGGAAAATCCCAGCAAAAGAGAGAGGATCAGTTTGAAGAGGAAAAAAGTAAAAGAGGAATCAGCTGAAAGAAAGCCCATAATCTGAGCTTTCTTTAAGTAAGAGCAGGAAAGACCTCTCTCAGAGGCATTAACAGTGGGGATAACCACAGAACAAGAAATGCATAAGACAGACCTCCTGAATCCTACAGCCAGTGTTAGGGCATGACCAGGCCCTGTTAAAGAGTCATCATCTGGGTATCTTTTATTCTTATCTGGCAGACATCACATTAGCATGTCAGCTCTTGTGTCTTCTTTTCAAGCTACAGAAAGGTCGACCTAGGCTGTATCCCCAAAAGACTTACTTGCCTCTCTAGTCTCCCTCTACCGTCACTCTATTCCAGCAGACTTTAAAAGTACCGTGCACTTCCGGAATAAGCATCCATAGGAGGCTCAGCAAAACGTGCATTTAAAATGCATCTTCTGTCCCCACGGAAGTGTGTTTTCTTTCCCCGCATCTTTTTCTCCCCACCCCCTCTCTTGTTCAAAGGAAAAATAGCCATTGGTTCTCTGTTCATCTCCCAGATCTCCGTCCCCCAAAATGGCTTCCTGTCTCGGCAAAGGGAGGGATTGCTCGCTGATTCACTCTCAGCACTTTCACTCTGTTCTCTGTTCAAAATGGATTCCCGTGCCAGCAAAGGCAGCAGCTGCAGCCATCAGCCACGTGATCGTTCGCTCATTCACTCTTAATACTTTCACAGATCACTGTCAAAATCCACCCGGTAGAGCAGCAGTGACTGTAGCAATCCACCCACTTCACACCTGATAACAATGTTGCAATTCTGCACTATTCTGGCTCTTTGAAAGTTCTGAGCTTTAGAAAGGGAAGGGAAGCTGCTGCAGTTCTGGGAGATGTGTGAATGTGTTACTGCTGTGTGTGCAGGCGGCAATCCCCACCCCTTTTGCCACGGAGCGCCCCCATGGTAAATACTGCCAGGAAAACCCATAACTTCCAAAAAGAGCGCTGGAACTCTTCTTTAAAGTGCACATATTTTGTCGCAGATTTTCCTCCTTCTGTAGCAATGGAAGCTCATTGAAAAGCCGGGCATAGGGGCACTCAGAGGCAAAAGAAGATTTTTAGAGGACTTTAAATTGCTTGGGTACAGGCCCCTAGTGAGGGGTGGGGTTCCTCAGCACTGGTGTTGTCTCTTTTTTTCAAATCACACTGATCTCCTGTTTCGGGAGGAAAACTGTAATCAAGGAGTAGTAGTTTCCTGCCCAGAGAGAGGGATGCTAGCAGGAAGCTTCTATTCATACGTTAGAATTTCCAAGTTTCCTTATTTTCTTAGTTCTACTTGAGGGAAGAATGACTTGGAAAGGGATGTCTGCAAACTTGGAGGAGCATGGTAAGGAAAGTTAAAGTAGAAAAACAAGCAATGGTAGCATAATGACAGTTAAGAAACAAAAGAACAATCAGAAAAACAAAGAGACCTGTATATAATAATACTTCATTTCCAGAAATCCAAAAAACTAGATTTCCAGAAATCTGACATTTTTGGAAGGAAGTGGCTAGAAGTGCGGCCAATATTGGAACAGAAACTGTCACTAGGGTTGCTTTACCAATCACAGAGAGGGAAAGATGGGGAAACCAGTGGCCAATCAATAGGTAGCAACCATTATCAGAGAAGAGGTGTGCCCTGATGTGGAAGTGAATCCAGGCTTCAGCTTGGCAAACCATCTGTGCAGAAAGCACTTTTATTGGGATTGGATTCTTAGAACAACTTGAAAAATCCATCACACCCTCAGTCTAGGGTTGCTAAGTATTGCTAATTTTTATAAGCACCTCTTCTCATATTTATATACAAACACACACACAAAGAACAATATAATTCTAAATTACAAAATAATAATAATAATAGAACAGCTACGACAGCCCTGATTTGATATACAAGTAACCATGCACACACACACACACACAATACCTTTGAGGTTTCATCTTCCCATTAGTTACAAAATCACTATTTTTGTAAGGTGAAACACACAGCCCACTTCCAGGAGCCTGGTGAAAGAGTACTCAGTTCACTACTGGGAATGCTTGGGAGTCTGATTTAAAACAGCTTCTCATTGGCGTACAAGATTGCCATTGATACTGAAATGGGAAGGGAAAGCCACTATGCTGTACATTCATAAGAAAGGTGATTTTTTTTTCTCTCTTGCAGATTCTTCTCACAGTTTAACAAATGCTTTGCAACTTCTTTCCTGGATATGGGAGGGGCTTACATGTGCTTCCTTGTTTAGGAAGAAACATGTTTGACGTTCAAAAGTTCTTATCCTTCTTTCATTTTCTTTAAGGTCCATGAAAAATTGCAATTCTTGTGCCTGATAATTAGCATGGTTACCACAATTTTGTTCCATATTGCTTTTTTAAAAAAAGCAAACCTATATATCATAATTTGTAAAGATTGTCAAGTTTCCCATGTTTTTCCAACAGTTTAATTGGATATACAGTCAGTATAAAATAATATTTCAAAAACAATGAATATTTGGCAAATTTCTCAAATTCCACTGAAAATCTGGCAAGTTTTCAAATTTCACAATTTGAATCCAGCATTGGCATTCAAATTGCATAAATGAAATGTAACAGCAGAGTTGGGGATTCAATTCTTACTTATAAAATACTGTCAAAAGTTGACTACTACTGGCAACCCATTGTATGTCCTACTGTTGAGAAGTAAATATTGCTGCATATTTGCATACAGACAATATTGTCTTCCAAAAATGTTTGTTTCTCAAGGGTGATTTTCAGAGTTGGTGAGAAGGAGAATAAATAACATGAATATTGATTTTCAAAGATGGTTTAATTTGTCAAGAGAGGAGCCTGTGCTCACTTACTTCTCTGGGAGGAGCTGCAACTTTTCAGGGGAAGTGAATGCACACTCTGCTGCCTCTGTGGACCTGGAGCAACTGCCAGCCAATCACAGATAAAAGTGGGTAGAGCCTGCAGTGGAAGCACGTTTCACATGCTGTGGACTAAGGAAGGCATGTCCGCATTTCGGTCTGCATTGGTTCAGAACAAGACCACGCCCCCTCGCCTCCAGATGTGGACAGAACCTGCCATGCTTGGTTTGAAACAAAATGAAGTGAATTAGTTAATCTGCTCCAGGTGCAGAAAAGCCTACTGGTTCATACAATTTGAAGCATGAATATGTTTCTTTTAACAGATAACTTTATAGTATTTGAAAGTCTTATAGGTAATTGCTGGATATTAATATGGTTTGTTTCTTGTTTTAGGAGTAAAAATCAAAAAGTAAACTTTCTTCTATGATCAGGATAAAACGAGTACTACAATACTAATTCCTTTATTGTCCCTTAATACATTCACATTCCTAATGAGACTGAGACAAATTGTGTTGGTGTTAAGGCTCTGTGTTGTTTGGAGGCAGTGAGAAAGATTATATCGATAGTACTAGGGTACTAAATCACTTTGGGACCACACCTAAATGATGTCAACGGTCTATTTCAAAGATGGTTTCAAAAACTGCTCAGTTTGCAAAAATGTATATGAATCACTACTAATAGTTAACACTGATGACACTACCTAGAAATTGGCACTCTTATTATGAACTATAGATATTAAGTTCCATAGCAGGATCCTGTGCATGTTATCAGGAGCTTGTTAGTGGGTGACAATTTTTCCTTCCTCTTCCTTTTTGCAGGGTCTCACCCTATACTGTTGCTCTCTTTTGTCCCTCATCAAATAGTACTTGCCTTATGAGGTGATGCGGAGATTATCTTGGGCCCTTGGACATGAACCTCATCAATGTGGCTGGAGATCCAGCTCAGAAACAGTTTGAACAAACTGAGCCAGTAAAACACATGTACGCAGATACACAGACCAGCTTGGGTAGCTGACTGAGCTGAATTGAACAACATGCCTCCTGACTAGTAAATGAGTGAAAGCATGGGGGAGGGAAAACCACCTTATAACGGATGAATGAGCAAGAGGTTCTACTACAACCTTAGAGACTAAGGGCCTTTCAACACTTGACTGACTAGTCAAGGTGGGGGCACATCCCAGATGGTGCATCTGCACCAGGAAGAACAATTTATTAACTAGAAATGGCTCTATGCATCCCAGAGAATCCCCAAGACAGCCCAACAAGCTCTCATTTGCACCCAGTGGCAGACATTGGTCACCTGGTCAGCTGTTCACTTTGGCAACAGCACCATGCAGGCAGTTTGGTCTAGTAGTTAAGGAGCTGGACTTTTATCTGGGAATACTGGGTTTGATTCCGCACTCCTCCATGAAACCATCTGGGTGACCTTGGGCAAGTCACAGCTCTCTTCCTGAGCTCTCACAGCCCCACCCACCTCACAGGGTGTTCTGTTGTAGGGAGAAGAATAGAAAGCTTTCTCAGCTGCTTTGAGTCCCCTTAAATGGGTTAGAAAAGCAGGATAGAAAAGCCAATTTCTTCTTGTTGTTGTATGATGGCCACCATCAGGGTCGCCATTCACACTACAGGTAATTTTAGAGTGGTCTAGTCATCCACAACTATAACGGAAGGAAAAGCATGTATTTGCTGAAAGAGCCTTTTTGCACTGACTGTAGTACTTAACATGGGAGACACTCTAATATGAAGTGTCTGCACTTCACAGAGCCATTTCTTTCCTACAAATGGTTCTGCGCATGTCAGACTGTTCTCTGCAGGTACAGGCATGAAACATAAAACTGCTCCACACCTAGACTAGCAGCAGAGCTAGTACCACCCTGGTCACTGCATCTGCACTTCTTCCACATGGAAGACTTGCAGGGGTAGAGTGTGACTGGTGTGGGCTGTGTCACCGGGTCATCCTGGAGACAGAGCTGTGCAGATACTGGAACCATCAATGATTCTCCCATTTGCATTTTAGTCAGTGCTTAGTAAAGGACTTGCTAAGTTAGAAATTCTTGAGGTGTCTGCAAGTGTGGACACCTAAACCATTTTAACACTTCACCTCCCAGTGAGAGGTGACAAAATGCAAATTTGCCCTAACATAGAGAAAGAAGTTATTAGCATAAGCTTTTATATACTAAGTCTACTTCATCAGATGCATCTGATGAGTTATATATGAGAGCTTGGACATAATCCTACACAGCACCAATTTAAAACATAATGTTTATTTCCATGACAGCTTGAAGTTATCAGTAAAGCATAAGAGGGTTAGTTATATAGATTTCTTTCTTTGTTTTTGGCAGCTTAAGCCAATAGTTATAAATGGTATGCCGAACTTCTTTTCCATCGTATTCAAGCCAATCTTCATTTGTCAAGCTGCAGTTTGGACATACTTTGGTACCTTAAATATGCCCCTGGGGAACTCAGTGTGAAAAGATTTCACTAGGACAAGATTGCCCTAATTTCCAAATACATCCTGTCCATCATGTGGGTCAGGGGCATATTTTTAAATAGTTTGAGTGCTGTGAATATAAAACATTCCTCATTTGCTCAATACATTAGCATGGCTATTGGGGTTCCTCATGTTCTTTGGATCACATGCATCCTACCAGCAAACTTTTACCATGGACTGCATTCTCAAAATCAGTTTTGTGAACTCATACTTCATTGTTACTGAGGGAGGTCTATTTGCAAGGCTTTTATATAAGCCAGCTAATTTGGTTTTTGATTTAACCTCTTTTGTCTCTGTTTATTTTTAAAAAATAAAGAATTTTCACCCTTAAAGCCCCCTTGGAGAAGGGGAAGCCCTGGTAGTTACCTGTCTCCATCGTAAGGACGTATCAAGAATTAAGTTGACGTAATTCTTCCCATAAACTCAAGGAAGGAGTTTTGCTTTCCTCCAGACCCCAGTAGAATGGAGAGGCTTGGATCTCCAGTCAAGGGCTTGGTGAGAGCCACTGCCAGTGCAATATGCCTAGTTGCTTGGACAGGCCTAGGCTGACATCCACACTTTCAAGTAACCCTACCCACCCCCGTTTATGCCACAAAGACTACTTTTAAAAATCACATGGAAATTTCCTTCATCAGCCCTAACTTCCTCTTGCCTATAGCAGTTTTGGATCCACAACAGTCCCACATTCGAGGTGATAAACAAAGGAACTTTGTTTTTTCTGCTGAGGAATTTCTTTCCATTAGCTTATCACAAGACAGCTGTCAGCAAAGAACAGGATAAACCCGGGGCATTTCACTATTTGCTTTCACTATTTGAAGTACCATATTAAACCAATGTGTGTTAGGGGTGTGCACAAATGCAATTTTTTGGACTCAATTCAATTCAAATATCTGAAAATTTGATTCAATTAAAATCTTTAAAATTCAAATTTAACCAAATTCAATTTGAATTAAGCAAATTCAAATCCATTTGTTTGAATTTTCAATTCGATTTTTGCACTTATGAATGTTGACTGTTGCATTCCAGATGCGCAACCTAAAGAGTGCTCTGGGAATTGGGGTCAAAACAGCTGGGCATTTGCTGCAATACACTGGGTGTTACAATAGATTTACCCAGGCTCCAACCGGCTTGGTCCTGGAGACCAACCAGCAATGGCTGACCCGAATTAGGCTTGAAAACAGGGGAAGGGAATGAAGAGTCTGGAGACAGCAGTCAGCAGGAAAATGAGACTTTTTAATGTAGCCAGGGGTTTAAATACAGCCAAAGAAGGGGTATGGGTGAAAAGACATCGATGCAACGTCTGCAGAAATGATTGGATGAAGGCTAGGGTCCAGCAGGTCAAAGATCTATGCGATGTCACATTCTCTGGTCTGTGGCAGGGGAAATAAGCAACTGGAAGAGAAGGAAGCTGTTCTTTTAAAACTTCCACGTGGTTGTGGACTCCATTATTGCTACAGACAGCTGCATAGAGGAATTCAGCACCCTGGATAGGGGTGAGTGAGTAATACAAGTCTACGGAAAGGAAAATCCAGGTGCTTTTTATTCTCGGGCTTATTCCACCCCGCAAGAGGCTAGACACTGAGGGCTGGAAGAACGATCAGGGGAAGAGAGGCTGTGCAGCCTAGTGGTTATGACAGCTGACAACATTTGTATGTGCCTGTATGCATTGTTAAGCATCTGTATGCATCCCTACACATCCCTACATATCCATATGCATCCCGTAGTTATCCCGTATGCAACCTGTTTTCATTCCATACGGATCTATACAAATGTTTACAGATGTGGGAAAGATGCATAGCTGCAAGTATGCATCATGTACAAACTCGTATACATTGTGTACAAACCCATAGACATATGAATAATTCAAACGAATAGATCCAAAATTTGAAATTTGTTCAAATCTTTATATTTGAATTTGTGGACATTCTAATTGAATTGGAATGTCAAAAGTCGGTCGGATTCAATCAAATTTTGAATACATTCAAATATTCATGCACATCCCTAATGTGTGGCACCAAAAGCCAGACAAGGTCTTATGCAGATGAAACAGCACCTTTTCTTCTCCTGATAGTAAAAATACAATAATAAGAAACTCCGAATCCATGACTTGCCATCCTCTGCTTACCAAATTCTGTTTATCTCTGCCAAGTAATAAATGCTGCTTCCTTCTTCACAATGGCAAAACTGGTACTGGGGAAAAGCAACTGTTTGTCAACTTTTATTCAAATCTGGCAAGGTCAATAACAAACACAGATGACTTTGCTTCACTGGCCAGGCTGGGAGTGAAAGTGGACCATCTAACATCATGTGCCATCGGCTGCAAACCTCCAGGCTCTGCAATGAAGCACTATTTAAAATGTCTGGCTAGCTCTGGAAAAAAAATAAATAAATAGGCCTAATGGAGAAGCAGTGACCTTTCTCACTTGCCTGCATTTCAATAAGTAGAACAACATAATCTTTCATCATGAAGAAATAAGAAAAAGAAATCCCAGAATGAATATACCTGACACTTTGGAGTTTAAAATTAGAATCTAGCACTTGCTCCACTATTACTCATTGTTTGCATAATCAGATAGAAATAAAATACCAAAGATAAAAATAAATTTGGCTGGGAAACCATTGAAATCTGGGAGAAGTGTCAGGCTAGCTTTCCAGGTCTTTCAGCAGGGAGTAAATAGCTTAGATATGAAGGGGAGAGGGGAAGAGAGAGACATTCTCTAAGAGTTCAATTCTTGAGCTAAGAAGAGGAGGCATTCTGCCGGTGACTATAGCATTTGCTTTCTGAATTAGCGGCAGAGATGTGATTGTTTTTCTTTTCCCTTTTCTTCTTCCTCTTTTTCAAAGTATATGGGCACCCTACTTGACACATCACAATTTGTGCATCAGTATATGTTAGGAGTATAACATTTCCTTTTTGCAAAAGTAATCAAACATCGTGGTGAAATAGGGCACTAATCATGACAAAAAATATACTTCAGAGTCTTTTGTGATGTGCCAACTCCAGTATGTTCTCGGAACGTAATTAAATGCACACACGCTCTGTTCCAAATCTTATTTCCCTCTTGGGCTCACTGTACCAATCTCAAGTGAAGGCTAAAAGGGCAGTTGTACTGAATCCTAGTGTTACACCCACATTTTGCAGTTTTTAAAACTACTGCCTGTCATACATATAAAGTTGTATTTCAGCCCACTCAGTGAATGTGCTTTCCACCCCTAGCAATAAAATAGATGTCTTCATAGTTTCCACATTCCTACAGTAATGAGTGGGCCAGGCCAGATCGTCCCTTAGTTTCTCACAGTATTTTGTTTGCTTTCAAGACTTCTCTGCTAAGCTGGAGAACATCCGCAAAATAAACTCCTCGCTGTTTATATTTTAAGCTTGGCAGTTATCCAAGTTCAGAGGAAAGAAAAACAAATCTCTTCCATTAGAGCAAAAAAAAAAAAAAAAAAAAGGTTATTAGGGATGAGATCCATTGGATCACATATCCCAGCCTCTGGCATTGCAGAACTCTTCCTAATCCTGTAATGCAATTTTATGCATGAGGTGCATCCAAAAACTCAGTCTGAGAAGTGCACAGATCCCATTAAGCCTGTAGAATGTTATATACCTGCACTGTAACTCATTCCTAAATCTCTTGGCCTAATCATGTGAGCTAGGGAGTTGCGCCCATCATTCATTTTGTGTATGGATTGGCCAAAATATTTTCTTCCTAACTTCTCTTATGGAATTTGGAATAGTAAACCAGCATGCCAAGAGTCAGACTCAATGCTTATCTATACCACATTGTGAGGTGCGTGTTCTATCATCCAGCAATTAAAGAACTATTTTCCAATTGGGGGAAACAAAGTTGATTTGTTCCATTACTGTTTAATGAAAAGTTTTTTTGCTATTTTTTCACAAGCCCTTTGGGAGTCTCCTTCTCAGTAAGGAGACACTTGCTGAGCTTTGCTAAGTATAATTATTAGCCTTTAACTTTGGCATTATCTGTCCTAAACTTACTATCTGTCATGATGGCTACTTCCTAGATACTTCCTGCAAGTGGGAGAGGCAGGTAAGATGCCTCTAAGGACTATTTGCAGGGATTTGAGAGTAGAGGAGGTTTTTGCCCTCATGTTATCACTGAGAATGCCAAGAAACAATTGGTGGGCCACTGTGTGAGACAGGATGCTGGACTAGATGGACTGTGACCAATCCAGCACGGATCTTATGTTCTTATCATGATCAGAGCAAACAACTGCTTCAAAATAGTGTGACTTAATTTATAAAAACTGCAACTAAGGGGAAAATGTATCCCAACTTTTCTTCAAACCTCCCAAACTACTGCTCATAATTTGATGATTATTAAGATCATTTCACAGTTCAAAGTCTATAGTAAAAGAGATATATTTAGATCTATGGTCTGATTCTATAGGGGTACCAAGAACTTTTTTTCCCTATAGACTTCAAAGATTAACTTTTATAATAATACACAACAAATAAATGGTTGCATTATACTAAGTTCATTAATAGATTCAAGGCATGTGTCTACTTCTGGAGGCATCCCCAATCTGGAGAACCCTCATCTTCATTTAGGAGTGAGGAGTGAGGTACCATCTTTGCAGAACCCTCACGTGAGGCAGGGAGAAACCACCCTGTAAAGGATGCACTTCTGTGAACAAACAGAGCGGCACACAGGCTGCTTTCATACCCAAATTTTAATCCAGCTTCAATCTAACTTCAGAATGAGAGAACCCATCAGCAAAACAACTAGTCATTTTCCTTCCACACTGTTCAACAGAGCCCCTTGATGCAGCCTGAATTACCTAGGAGAGTCACTAGTCCCTTGGTGGAGATTCCTAGGAGGGAGACGACAAAGAAAGGAGGAGAAAGAGGCTTTGTTCTCCAGATGATCCCTGTTGATTAGGGATGTGCATTCAATTAATAATGAATTGAACATTAGAAGATCTGTATTAGTATGAATAGATCCTCCTTCGAATGTGGTAGGATTCTATTCTATACAAATGTATTCATACGGATTCGTACAAATATCCAATATGTATCCAATATGAGCGAATAAGTATCCGATGCTTATCCGACATGAACGCATACATATCCCATACGTATCTGATACGTATCCCATAACATAAAGCATCAAAACCAGCCTGAATCCATAGAATCATAGAATCATAGAATGGTAGAGTTGGAGGGGACCTCCTGGGTCATCGAGTCCAACCCCCTGCTCAAGGCAGGATCTCCTAAACCATCTCAGACAGATGGCCGTCCAGTCTCTGCTTGAAGACCTCCATCGAAGGGGAACCAACCACCTCCCGTGGCAGCCTGTTCCACTGGTTGATCACTCTTACTGTTAGAAATTTTTTCCTAACATCTAAACTAAATCTTTTCCCCTGCAGTTTCACCCCATTGTTTCTAGTCCTTCCTTGAGAGAGTGAGAACAGGGCTGGTCCCTCTGCCCTGTGACAACCCTTGAGGTATTTGTAGACAGCTATCATGTCTCCTCTCAGTCTTCTTTTTGATAGACTAAACGTTCCTAATTCCTTAAGCCGTTCCTCATAGGACATGGTTTGCAGACCGTTCACCATCTTGGTAGCTCTCCTTTGAACCTGCTCCAGCTTGTCAGTGTCTCTTTTAAACTGGGGTGACCAGAACTGGACACAGTACTCCAGATGAGGTCTGACCAAGGTAGAGTAGAGGGGGATAATAACTTCACGTGATCTGGACTCTATGCTTCTCCTAATACACCCCAGGATTGCGTCTGCCTTTTTTGCAGCTGCCTCGCACTGTTGACTCATGTTCAGTTGATGATCTACCAGGACACCCAAGTCTTTTTCACATGTGCTGCTGCTCAGCCGAATTCCTCCCATTGTATATGTGCTTTTTTCATTTTTCTTGCCCAGGTGCAGAACCTTGCATTTTTCTTTGTTAAATACCATTTTATTAGTTGCAGCCCATTGTTCGAGTTTCTCTAAATCTTTTTGAATCCTCTCTCTCTCTTCTCTGGTGTTTGCAATCCCCCCTAGCTTTGTGTCATCAGCAAATTTGATCAGTTTCCCTTCAACTCCCTCGTCCAGATCATTTATAAAAACATTAAACATAACTGGGCCCAGGACAGAACCTTGTGGTACTCCACTTGACACTTCCCTCCATTTGGATGTGCAGCCATGTAAAGCCACTCTTTGAGTACGATTACTAAGCCAGTTTTGAACCCACCTTATAGTTGCCTTGTCAAACCCATATTTGATCAATTTTTCAATGAGGATCGCATGAGATACTTTGTCAAATGCTTTGCTGAAATCAAGAAATACTATGTCTACTGCATTTCCTTGATCAACCCATTCAGTGATTTTGTCATAAAATGAAATCAAGTTGGTCTGACACGACTTGTTTGATACAAACCCATGTTGACTACTGTTAATTATTGAATTCCTATCCAAATGCTGACATATGTGTTGTTTAATAATTTGTTCGAGAATCTTTCCTGGTATTGAAGTCAGGCTAACAGGCCTGTAGTTCCCTGGGTCTACCTTCTTCCCTTTTTTGAAGATAGGAACAACGTTTGCCCTTCTCCAATCGCCTGGGACTTCTCCTGTTCTCCATGACTTCTCAAAGACTACAGCAAGTGGTTCAGCAATTACCTCTGCTAATTCCTTCAGTACCCTAGGATGTAATCCATCTGGACCTGGGGACTTAAATTCGTTTAAGTTAGCTAAGCGTTCCCTTACTCTCTCAGTGTTGATTTTGTGTCTTTTGAATCCAATTTTAATCTGCTCTTGATCCATGTCGAATGCAATCTGGATCCATTGCAGATGTGGCTGGTGCAGCCACTTTCCCACCTCCCCAGTTTAACAAATGTCCAAACTATTTGTATGAATGTCCGAAACACCTGTATTCATACAAATGCTGTTGATACTTTCCTCTGTATAGAGTAGCAGGCTGGTAGGCTGGCATGCCACTGCAGAAGGCAAACACAGGAGTTTCTTTATTAAAAAATATGTGAGTTTCACTTCATTCCCAGTCTATAATGAAAAGAAGCAGACAAGAAAAGTCCAAATGCCAGGACTACAGGTGCTGTGCAACAAGTAGAAAAAGATTTCCCATTTGTGATCTACAATGCTGTTAAAACTCTATTAATTGACTACAAGGTTTCTGGTTCCTATTTCAGATGAATAATGTGCTTCCTTTGTATCTTGTTTGCCTAAACTGCTAGAGGAGTAACTACTGGAGTCGGGGAATATTGACCCCAATTGTCAGAAAGCATTAAACTTTTTGTCACCCTGATAGATGCCAGTTCAGTTGAGACAGGAAATTGTTCAACTTCCTCCTCGGCTCTCTTCTGTGTCCCATCAACAGAACAGGAATGTGTGTGTTAAAACTGGAGTCCGGATTGTAGCAGTGGCTTCTTTCTGTCTTATCACACAGCTTCAAACAGTAGTGCGCCTATTATGCAAAACACAAGTGCTGCATTGTTATGCTGTGGTGGTCATACAACAGTCATCACAGTGGTGTTGTCTTATTACTACACAACCCTGTCTTTGTTGCTCAGTATTCCATAGTCTGCCAGATTCAGGCTCCTGTTTACAGGAGTCTCTAAGCAAGACATGATCCTCATGTGAATAAAGCTCTGCTTTTTAATTCCACTTTTGCTTTTGCAGAACAAATCCTTTTGACAGTATTTTCTTGATGGCTAAACTCCCACATTCTGGATGACCGATCCAAAACACATGTCAACTAATATAAGAAAAAAAACCTCAGTGAAATCTAGCATAGAAAGGTATGGAAGCATTAGTAAATGTGTGTGTGTGTGTGTGTGTGTGTGTGTGTGTGTGTGTGTGTGTGTGTGTGTGTGTGTGTGAACAAGCACACTAGCCAAGTAAGTCCATTTCACTGTACAAATGCTTGTTCTCAGAACATCTGACCAAATGCCACAAACTCCAGGAAGTTGTCCTTCAAACTTACTCAGGTTGAATTTTGCACTAATTCCCCTTCGTCTTTCTGAGACTTATATTTTAAGATGTTGACGTACATATGGCAGTGTTTAAGCTCAAGGATGCTGATCCATCATGAAATTTTGAAAAATCTTCTCCCTCAAAAAAACCTTTTTATTTTTTTCTTTCCCCCTATTTATTTATTTATTTTATTTATTTATTATTTGTATTTTTACCTGCCAGCCCAAATGACAATGCTAACCCGTTCCTTTTGAAATCCAATGGAAAGAAGAGACTCGATCAGGTTTCTGGGCCAATTAACCTTCTCTTTCTCCTCCTCCCCCCAACTTTTCCCTTTGAAGGAAATAAAAGCACAGGTCACCTCTGCCAAACAAAAAGACTGAGAGACTGGCCAAAGTAATTCCTGATTGGTGCATGGCCGAAAACCCTTCTGAAAAATATTTTAAGATAAATAAATAAATAAATCAGGATGTTAGAAGTCATGTGGTTAGTGACTCAAAAAGCAATATTTCCCCCTCTGAATCAGTGCTCTGTAGGAGGAGAAAAAAAACCCTCATGGAGTCATCATTGCGCCACAGGAAATCTTTGCAGATGGTGAGTCTGGCCATGTTACTAGCTTTATATAACCAAGGGAAGATGGATTGGGCACTTCTAAAGTGTTCCTTCTGCCAATCTGCAGGAGACCCAGATTGTGCAAGAGCGTCTACCTACCAAAAGGCATCCATCCAGGTCTCCATTACTCAGCAAGTTCTTTTTCACTGTCTTTGGAAGCAATTGGTCCTTTCATTTCCCTGGAAGTTCCATTTGGATACAATTTTTATTCATTTCCTCTTCTAGTGTAGCCTGGTAGAATCTGTGAGGTTACAAGGCCACCTAGACAGTAGTTTAGAGAATCTGTAATATGTGGAAAGTATCCATTTGGAATTCAGGCAGGATCTGTGGAAAAGCCTGAGTGGGTCAGGGATTGCAAGGGTCTGCATCCGTCAAACCACCCTTTCAAGACTTTTCTACTGAGACTTGAAGTGGGCCACCAGGACTTGCTGTTGCTATCCACCAGAAAGGAAGTGCAGATTAGGGGAGAAGATTAGGGGTGCACATGAATATTTGAAGATATGGGAAATTTAATTGAATCTCCCTGAATTTCAATATTCAAATTCAAATTGAATGTCCATAAATTCAAATTTATAGATTCAAACAAATTTCAAATTTTGGATCTATTCATTTGAGTTATCCGAACATTTGCATGTTTACAGTTCATACACGATGTGTACTTGCAGATATGCATCTTTCCCGCATCAGTATGCATTTGTACGGGTCCGTACAGGACAAAAATGGGTTGCATATGGGATAACTACGGGATGTATACAGACGCATATGTATGCATACAGGATGCATAGCATACGTATGGGCACATATTAATGTTGACATTCGTAAGAAAAAATTCAAATAGAAAATTCAAACAAATACATTCAAATTTGCTTAATCTGAATCAAATTTGGTTAAATTTGAATTTTAAAGGTTCAAATCGAACTGAATTTTCAGGTATTCAATTCAAATCAAATCAAATTCCAAAAATTGCATTCACGCACACCCCTAGGGAAGATTCAAATTACACTGGCAGAGTAACATCACACTGAATGAAAATGTGGGTAATACCAGAACAAGTCTGAAGATTCCTTCACTCTCCTCTTTTCTAAACTTCAGTCAATCAGCGTGTTTTCACAGAGTGAGGGTAGAATCTCTTCTCCCTCGTCAAATCGTCTGGCGTGAATGGGTGATGTTTGCCCTATTTCAAGGTCATTCTTATACGTTTGATCACTTTTCTGGGTAAGAGCAGCTGGAATTTACATGGTCAGCTGGGAGTTCTGGCTTCTATTTATTAGGCCCCTGGTGTTTGCATTTAGTATGTTTTCTTGACTAGTGCATCTTCATAGTGACCCATATCCTATAGCTATAAGAATATTTCTCTAGTTCCCGTTGCTTCCAGAAAGCCAGCTGCTGCCACCCTAGCCCCTCTTCCCCATGGCACCTGCGTTTTGTCATATTTGTGCGATTTTGAAAAAATAAAATTTAAAAGCATTTGTCATCTTTGAACATATTTGTGCTTTGGAAGAGTCAACGATGGGTAGCGATTAAAATGCCACATTGCTGAGCTGTCGTAAAGAGGGTGTTCCTATGTGTGCGTTTAATCATGCCAAAATCTTTCTTTACAGTTTCACTTGGTTACAAACTCCTTAGAGGATGTTTTCACTCCCCCCCCCATTCTTGTTTATTTGGATCTATTTGAAAATACCCCAGTTATTGCTTATTTACCACAGAACACCACTTGTCTCCCTGTTTTATCTATTCAGTGAACATGATGCCTGCTAATGAGATGGCGTATTCCATATAACTTTTTTTGCTGTGTTATTTTATCTACTAGCCTGAAAGCTCCTAACCTCTTAGTGTCTCTTACATCCCTTTTAATAAAAGAGTCCTTGTCTCTAAGGAGTCCCCATCGTCTGTGTGACTTTGCCTCAGAAAAGTGTGTGATCTATTTAGTCAGCAGTGGCTATTTTTGCTTAATGACTCTTATACCCTGTCTAATGCAGTTTTTCTCAGGCCTGTTTTTAGAGGGGTTTCTCCTCCAAGATTTAATAGGCGAAGTGCTGGTTACCAGTGCTTTAAAGCTCTTCCCACCACAGCATTAGCATGTGAGGAGATGCAGTGAATATTTTTGTGTCTTGAACAGGATCCATCCAGTCATGGACTTATGCACATCTATTAAACAAAAGTAACAAACACAAAGAAAAGCAAATTGCTTTTATGAACCAATTTTAACATTCGTAAGCAACAGGAGCAATCTTGCTTAGGTCAGTAGCAGCAGAATCCTTTCCATCTTGTTCACACATCTGTCTCTCTGTAAATGCCCCACTGATATTGGTGATTTGCCATTTAAACTACCACTTCAGAAGCAAACTAAGATAGCAACATTCCCTCATGACCTATAGGGTCACTGGGCAAAAGACATTAATGCTTAGCTTAGCATTGATAAAAATGAAGCCAAAAAAAGAGAGTATTCTTTCCAATAAAAGGCAGAGTTTCTCCTCCTCTTTAAAGTATCACCCCTCCACCTAAATAAATTAAAACACTTTATTTTATTTCATTTTACTGCTGTTGAAGAGTTCTTGAAAGATTTGCACCTGTACATCTGTCAAGGGCTGAAACGAGCTGGTGGAACAAACTGTGTGTGTGTGCATGTGTGTGTTTCTGGTTCAGACAGTTGTAAATGCCTTGAGTAAAAACACTGAGGACTGCTAATGGATAGGTTTATTTTAAAGCATGCCATCTGCTATCAATCATAGAGAAGTATAGGAAGCAAGTTTGGCTGTGATTCCTTCTTGTGAGCCTGATAAAGATAGGGCTTTGCTACTACGGAACATTTAGTCCCCAGGAGAATAAAACATCAAACCTACTCAGCAGCTCCACTAACAATAATAAAAATGCCTCTGCCTAAAGGTGACATTCTGAATTTACGATTATTTGTGCCTATAAAGTGTATTCTTTGGCTCCTGACTCATTCTAACTGTCTCACTACAAGAACAATATTAAACCTGCCTGGAGTTAATGGAAATCCTATCTTTTTATTAAGCCAAAAGCAAGCACCTGAGATATCCTGATGTCACATAGCATCTTCTAAAGAAGAGGTTTTTAAAATCTGTTTCCACACTCTGCATGTTCCAAAAGATGGCAATTACACAAGATAAAAAATAACTATCATGGTTTCACAAGTCAGGCTTAAATTCACCTTAATCTGTAGGAATTATGATGCCCAGCTTGTCGACTTCCTTGCATTGCATACAGAGAGGTGTAGACACAGCAAGATTCTTTGCTAAGATTCTTGTCAGCAGGAGATGAAGATTCAAAGTCAAACTTAACAGACAATAATAATTTCTAATCAAAGAAGCTGGAAATAAGAAGTGCAGAAATAAGGAAGGGAAGTTGCAAACCAAATATACTCTCTTGTGGTCCATAGAAATGGGTACATAGTATCCTATAGGATACTGACATGCTGCCTTTATGTTTGTATCTCAAACCCTGTCCAGATGGGGGGAATAGAGTGGCCATTACAGCACCATTATGGTTGAGTTTCTTCACATGTGTACAGAACATTTACACATTTCTATAGAGATTGAGAGAATGGAAGAGATTTTGGGGGTAGGTGGGTGGATGAGGAACTGTTACGTTGTTCTTCTCTGTAGGTGCTGTAGTACATATTTATTTCAGGATACAGCATCCAGGAAGAAAAGTGCATCTTGATGTATCTTTCAAATGCATTTTCCCATGACTTGAAGATTATGCCTTGCAATCAATTGACAAAACTGTGAACCTACTATAGAAACATAACCCTAATTATCCATTTCCATAGTTTACTATCAGAATAAATGTCCTTGCTGTAATCTAATACTTTTTGCAATTGTAATACTACTTTTTGTGGAGTAACTATGGGTGTTTTTCCACCGTCACTAGAAGTACCCATTAAGTACCCATTAATGGGTGCAAAAATGCCATTAAGTACCCATTAATGGGTACTTAATGGGTACTTCTAGTGACAGTGGAAAAACACCCTATATTGACATTGGCCCAAGTAAGAGCATGGGCTGGACCAGCAATATCTAAATGATGACACAGGTCTGGACTAACCCACGCTGTGGCCTGAAGCCTCTGGAGCCTAAGAACAAATGTTCATAGCCTTGGTGCCAATGAGAGATGCATTTTGGAAATGCACTATGGTACACATACTGTACACTCAAAATATGTCTCCTAGTATTCCAAAACATGAAGGCTTGCTATTTTATTTATTTGTTTACATTTCTATCCCGCCCCATACCCTAAGGTCTCTGGGCGGGTCACAGCAAATTAATCACAAGATACACATTAAAAACGAAAAGTAGATTAAAAACAATATAGGCAATAAATATAGATTAAAAACACTTAAAAGTTCAGCAAATTTAGAACAGTACAATCCATATCTGCATGGCCCTGGTCACACTAGTAGTTTAGGATGACCTCAGGTGGTTTTCAGGTTATGTTAAATTATTTTAATTTAATTTGTTTTCCAAGCCAATCTACCCCCATTAGTTTTAACCAGAGTTCTCATTTTTACAGGGCTCAACCCATCCTGGCATGCCAGAACATCTTTGCTTCCTCAGTTATGAGCGGAGGGATGGGTTAAAGGAGGCCAAACTGTGCTGTGGTGGGTGGATTCAGTCTTTCCTTTCAGCCAATGGGCACACACAGAGTTCATGAGGCACCTCCCCTTCTCAGTTTATGTGTATGATTTCTCTTTCTAGCATTTTTCAGCAAATTTATTATTATTATTTTTAAAAGTTAATAGCATGGAGAAGAAAAGCACATAAAAAAGGAAGGGGGGTATGGAAGTGGGGGAACAGACTTAAAAACAAACTGCAAACACACACTCTCACCTCCCTTGAGTGACACAACAGCATCCAATAAGAAAGGAGATAGATTTGATGCAGAAAAAGGGGTGGAGAGCCAAGAGTTCTGTGTACGAGGCTCAGGTCAATTGCAAAGAAAGGCGTGGCCCATGCAGCCCAAAGTGAGGATAGCCCAAGGATGATCTAGGTGTGACCAGGACTGGTACAACCTCAATTTGAATTAATAAATAAGACATCCTGTCTTACATGTGTGTGACCAGAGGCCATAGCATCTCCTTGTTCAGGATCAGGCCCCACTGGTCCACTGGTAGGCATGCTTAATTGTGTCTACCAGCGGTCCCTATGAGGGCCTCCTTGATCAGGATTATGCTTTCTCTTATGTAGTTGGGACATAGCAGCAGGAGATGGAGTATCTTGAGAGTCCCAGAATGGGGGTCCTTAACTGGAATAAAGGACCTACGCAGAATGGGCTATCAACAGTTTACCTCCCAAGCAAGTCATATATAGTAGCTTTTTGTCTCTATATCTGCTATTTTTAAATGACCCTTAATGGAAGGAAATGACTTCAGAATAATGTTTATTAACTATATTTTAATTACTTGTCAGTTTTCTAAAGCATAAGCTGCAGTATTTTAGAAATCACTTAGTAAATGAAGTCGCAATTCCCCTACCAGATACGTAGGCTTGCTACTTCCTTTGTAAGAACAGAGATTAGAAGATTCAGATTTAGAAAAGAAAATTGCTGTGCTAATCTGCAGGTATTTCTCTTCTTGATATGGCCACTAATGTCTAATCTTAGCAATGCAGGCCAAATCACTGCACTTTTCATTAAAGCTGAATAGAATGATTTGCCAGGGATTTGAACTGGAGTGAGCAAACGCCTTTAACCTGCCAGCGATTGTACCAATATGCCTTGGACTGATGCCCAAAAGCAAGCCAAAAAAGCAACAGTCGCCCCACTGAAAAGCTCATTGAAATGTTGAAATGATAACTGTCAAATGTACTGAAATCCCCAGGCAGAAAAACATTGCTCAGTAGGAATGGCACTCGGATGAACCAGTTGACGGTAGAAACTGGGAGTTACAAGGCATGTGCATCCTTGCCAAAAGGTTCACAAATATGCTAGCCACCATTGCCAGCCTTTCTCAGTTTATTTGCTTACATGTATAGTTGTGTTTTGACATGATTCTCTGCAAATTCACTTTGGTGTTAATTGTCTGGTATATTCCTCAGCACCAGGGATGTACACAAATGTTTGTGGGCATTTGAAATCTAATCAAATGTGTTGAAGTTCGACATTCAAATTCGAATAGAATGTCCTGAAATTTGAATATAAACATTCAAATCGAATTTCAAACTTCTGATCTATTTGTTTGAATTATCTGGACATTCGTATGTGTATGGGTTCGTACACAACGCGTACTTGAAGATCCGCATCTTTCCTGCGTCCGTATGCATTTGCACAGATCTGTACAGGATGAAAATGGGTTACCTACGGGATAACTACAGGATGCATACAGACGTGTACAGATGTGGGGAAGATATGAACGTTGCCAACATTCATATGTGCAGCTTCTAATAAAAAAATTGAACAAATAGATTCAAATTTGGTAAATTCAAACTGAATCTTGTTAAATTCAAATTTAAAAGATTCAAATCGAATCAGATTTTTGGGTATTCGATTCAATTTTGAACAGAATGTAAAAAAAACATTTGTGCATATCTCTACTCAGCACTCTTTTCTGAGCCACTCTCATCTATTAAATTCACATTTCATAGTATGCTTAAAGAATCAATGTATTCATTTCAGAGTCAGGACATCTAGTCCAGCATCCTGACCCACACAGAGGCTCACCAATTGCTTCTAGGCATTCTCAAAGACAAAAGACCTATTTGCACTTGGGCTGATAGTCAACAATTAGTAAACTTCTGGTAAAGAGCATGCACAGATGGAGTAGGCTGTTTTAACGCCCTCCAAGCATTCCCTGTCTTCCCTGAAGTTCACTAATTGTTGATTAATTGTTGACTAATTGTTCTCCACACCTTTAACAATGTTGACCAAAAGCCTACCAGAAGCATCCAGCAATGCGACCATTCACTCTTCTTCCATTTGTCTGTGGTCAGTGTCTGTGGGAGAGACAGCATCTGCACAGGTGCATTGGCGTTAGTGGCTGTGATCAATAGCTGACATCTGACATGACCAGGAGTGGTATCTGGTCATTAAGTCACAAGAGGAGTGTTTGATTAGCAACCATTTGATTAGTGAGTGCTGCACATTTGATCATGGGTGCTGATGTGACCAGCCACAATATGGCCCTCTGCTCAAACACGCCCCTCTGCAACAGCCAATAGCAGCAGCGGGGAGGTGGAACTTCTGGATTCAGATGTGGTGGTACTGGCTTGTAAACAGGAGGACCATTTGCCCTTCTGGCCAACAATCAATTATTTGGGGGAGCTTTCCTCATCTTTGCCAGAAGTTTACCAGCCCTAGTTCATGGCAGCCTAATCAGCTAAGTGCAGAAAGGCCCCAAATCTTCACTTGTTCTCAGTTCCCTGCAAATGACCTTGAGAGGCATCCTGCTTGTCTCTCCAACCCAGACGTAGTACTCCCATTAGTGCAGAACCACTGGTATGCTCTGTCCACAGGAGACAAAGCCTAATCCAGATCTGGAGGCCCTGATCTGGATCACTAGGGCTGTGTTCACACCTAAGTTTTAATCCAGCTTCAGTCCACTTTCAGAATGAGAGAATGCATCAGCAAAGTGACAAGCTGTTTTCTTTCAGCATTATCAAACTCAGAAAATTCACCTTTGGGATAGTTAATGTGGAAAGAAAATTGCTGGGCCCTTTGCTGATGTGTTCTCTCACTCTGAAAGTGGGCTGACACTGGATTAAAACATAGGTGTGAATGCAGCCAAGCTGTTCTGCTGTAAATTGCAATAAGAAGCACCTGTCATTTACTCACACTGTGTTAGCATTAGGTTTTCAGACTGTGGAAGTTTGAAATATCATAGCTAGAGCAAAGGAATGTATGCATTATTGGATTTTTAAAATTTAAAATAAGAAGAGCAAAGTGTGGAGCAACGACTGATGGTCAAGCAATGTCTCTTGCATAAACAGAGAGAGCCTGCCTGTGACTCCAGCAGTGTTCACACCTAAGATTTAATCCAGCTTCAGCCCACATTCAGAAGAGAACAATAAAACAGCAAAGTGACCTGTCATTATCTGTCCCAAAGGTGGATTTTCTGAGTCAAGAATGCCAAAGGAAAAGAGGTTCTTAGTTTGCCAATGCATTCTCTCACTCTGAAAGTGGACTGAAGCTGGAATAAATCTTAAGCGTGACGGCAGTCCAGTCCAGTAGTCCTCCTCACCACTGAGGACCACAGGTGTACCAGGTCAGACAAACCTGGGATTATGGAAATATGGAAGTCTGTGTTCTTTCACTGAGAAGGCTGACTCAGGGGTGTGGAGTGGAGGAGAAAATTAGACTGAGTAGAAGAGGAACCTACTTTATTCTGCAGCATGAGGTCTGGAATAACTTTCTCCTTCACATGCATTGTATGTGTATTTATGTCTACATTGTTTTAGGACTTGTGGGACAATATGAACAGCATGCGCTTGGCATGTGCATTCTATTTATAAAATAATTTCTGTCTTGTATCCCCTCCTAGAAAGAAAGGGGGGGGGAATGAGGAGAAGGCTTTCAGAGTGGTTTCCAATCAAATAGTCAAACATAAAGCAGTATTAACAGTAAAACATTCAAAATAACTCTAAGGCAAATGCCACACATGTAACCCATTCTCCAAGAACAAGCAGCAGCAAAAGTATCAAAAACTTGAGAAAACAGGAGGAACACATTAAAAGAAGCCTTAATTTGTTGCATGAGCATGTAAAGTAAAATAGACTGCTGGTATCTCAGGACACTGGATCCTGAATCTGAGACCTGCTACCAAGAAGGACTGATCTCATGGTCTGAAAGGCCAGAGAGACGTGGGATAGGGCCTCTCCCAAGGCCCCCATTCCACGTGCTGCAGAAAGTTATTTCAGATACCCAGGTGCAAGATTTTGTAATGGAGAGGTGGAGACACTCAGTGGAAGGGTCCATAAATCAGAGAATGGTGCTTTGGTTCGAAACTTCCCTTTAATCATCCATAAACACTATCTGGCCTGATTTGACTCAGGGAGATCAAAGGAAGCTTCCGGTAGAAGATTCACCTGTCTCCCAATGTTCTTGCAGGACTGTTCCGCAGCTGTTGCTGGTCTTTGGCAATAAGCTCAATGGCAAAAATATGCATGATACTTTATTACATTATTATTTTTAAATCTTCCTGTACTATTACCCATGGTGCAACTGACAGCTTATTACACTATCTGATCCCTTGCCGTTATCCCCCCCCCCTTGCTAGCCCGACACTTTGTATTTCAATCTCCACGCACATGTGGTGGATGGTGTTCCATCCATATGGTGAGTAAAAAGTGTTCTTGCTGGGAACCCCACTACAGTGCCAGGTCTTCCAATGATAAGAACATAAGAGGAGCCCTGCTGGATCAGGCCACAGCCCACCTAATCCAGCATCTGTCACACACAGTGGCCCACCAATTGCCCATTGGCATTATAAGGAGAGACAAGGGCAAGCCTTCTGCTCCCGAATTCCAGCAAACGGCCTTAGAAATAACCTGCTTGTCCCCACAGCCTGAAAGATAGACTTAGGCATCCATTCTAGTAGACACTGATGCATCTGACATCCATAAATTTATCTAGCCCTTCCTTAAAGCCATCTAGGCTGGTTGCTGTTACCACCTCTGAGTGAAGAAATACTTCCCCTTGTCTGATCTGACTCTCCTGCCCATCAGCTTCATATAATGCCCCCTGGTTCTAATAAGAACATAGTTCTTTTGCAGCTTTTAAGAGGGATATAGTAGGGCTTCAAGGAGATTGTCTCAGATACTGTATGCATGTGCAAGTTTATCTTCTTATCCAGATTCTGTAACATTATATATGGAACCAATTTACTGTGGTCTTTCACTCCTTGAGAAGACTTTGGACTTTCATAAGACATGGCCTAAGTGTCTAAATCTAACCTTGTCTCCCTTACTAGTTCCATTCTGTAATGGGCCCAACAGCCATATGCTGGACCCCTGGTATATCTACTATATCTAATCCTCTGATTGTCAGACATCTTCATTTAGCTTCAAGCATAATGCTTTCCCATCAAGCAACTGCAGCACCAATGTCCAGGCTGTCCGGGAAAGCTGCCCGCTCACCTACAAACACACAGCTGGTAAGAGATTGCTCCGCAAGGATACAGCCCCAAACGATGTCCGAAAAGCAGAAATCCAAAACAGTCCAAGTCCAGGGTTAACGAGGGTCATACAAACAGTCCAGGCTGAGGTCAGGGCAGCCAGAAGGGTGGTCAATGGGTACGTTCCAAGGTCTAGGGTTTCCAAGCAGTCCAGGAGTCAGATACAGCAGCTTTCTCTTAAGGTGAACAAATAGTTTCTGACAAAGGGCTTGAGCATCTGCCCCGTGTTTTAACTTTGCAGATTGAGTTCACAGGTGCAGGTGATCTGCATGTTTCTGGGCCAGCCTTTTTGATCTTCTTAACCCTTGCTTCTCTGCTCTCCTTTGCTTAAAGCTGGGGATCTCTGGGCTCTGCTGTTCCATGTCTCCCACATCCTGCACCTCTGCTGTGGTAGGGCTGGGCTGCTGAACCCCAGGTTCCAATGGGGCTGGGGGGTCAGAACTGGGTCCTGGCACCACCTCAGGTTCCTCCTGTACCTCAGGAAGTGAATCCTCCTCATCCTCTGAGTCATCAACCTGGCTGACCATGACACAGGCACTAAATTGGCAGCACAAGCTTTCTGAACTTGATCCATCTGCTATGTTCTCTATCTTCCGTTATCACAGCTACCTTTTCCTTTCTTCAGAATCTGTCCTCTTGAATGCCAGATGGAAGAAGCAAACTAATAGACATTGCCTTCTGCTTTGTTTTTTTAGGTTCTACCAGCAGCAAGGTCTACTCTGTTTTACTGTAGGACGTACAAACACCACACTGTATATGAACTTCAGGACACAAATTAACCAACTTGTTTATTAGCTGTTAATTATTCAAGTTTCCTGACCCTCTCATGATCCTCTAGAAAATGTGTCCTTGAATAGCCCTTGGCTTAGCTGTGTAGACTTTGTAGGCTGTATCCAGTGTGTCTGGGGGCATGCTGAAGGACAGAAATTCCATGTCTTCTGAACCAGTTTGAACATGAACAAGTTTGGCACACCTCTAGAAAGGACTGAGGGATTTCCAGGGCAGGGGTCACACCTTCAGGTCTGGTCGGTTGGTCAGTCAGTCTTATATGCCACAGATCTCATAAATACTATATGGTTTACAAATCAAAACACATGGTTACCATATCAATCAGTATTGAAGGCATGTGTTAAAGGTCTGTTTTTAAAGTTTAAAGACCTGCTCAGTTCTTGTTTGGAAGTGAGTTCCAAAGAGAACAACTGAAAAGGTTTTTTAGCCTGACCTGATCCTGTTACCTAGCATGGGCTAGGAGCCTGAATCACTATGGCCAGCACCTGGTGTGGTCAAGGTAGGTTCAGAGCTGTTCCAGCAAGCAGGAAGAAGACATCAATAGGACCCCCAGACTAAGCACCTTAAGCTTGAATCTCATGTCCTTTCCATAGGACAGAGTTAGCCAAAATAACTTGGTCTTGGAAAAAGTAAGTTGAGTATGTTTCTAACCATCCAGTCCTTTACCATCACCAGACACTGGCCCAATCCCCAAAAGACTTATTAGCCCCTCTCGGCTTCCTCTGCCATCACTCTGTTAAAGCTGACTTTAAAAGTCCCCTCCACTTCTGGAATAAGCGTGCCCATGGTAGCCGCGATCTAAACGGACTTTCCGTCCCCAAGGAAGCCTGTTTCCTTTCCCCGCATCTTCCCCCCCGCCCCCTCTCTTGTTAAAAGGAAAAATAGCCAGATCTCCAGCTCCTGAAACGGCTTCCTGCCCCTAGCAAAGGCAGATGATCGCTCATTCATTCACTTTCAGCACTTACTTTCACTCAGTTCTCTGTTAGAAAAGGCTTTCCGTCCCTGCAAAGTCAGCGGCTGCAGACATCGGCAGCGTGATCCTTCACTCATTCTCTTTTAAGGCTTTCACAGATCACTGATAACAATGTTGCAATTCTGAGCAATTCTGGCTCTTTTTACAAAGGAAAGGAAGCGAACCTGCTGCATTTCTCAGATGTGTGAATGCTTTTTGGCTGTGTGTGCAGGCAAGCAATCCCCGCCCCTTTTGCCACGGAGCGTCCTCAAGGCAGATATAGCAAGCAAAACCCGCGAATCGCCGAAAGAGCACTGGAACTCTTCTTTAAAGTGCACGTATTTTATCGCGGGTGTCTCACTTTCCTAAGCTCCCTAAGCGCCTTGTAAAGTCTGGAATGGGGCCGCTCAGAGGCAAAAGAAGAGTTCCAGCAGACTTTCAATTGCATGGGGACAGGGCCACTGTTGATCTAAAAGAAGTAGCAAGAATACACGGAAGAACTATACAATAAATATCTTAATACCACTGAAAATCATGATGGTGTGGTCACCAACCAATGTTTTTCTTATGTATGTTATGATTTAAACATTTAAATTTTAATTCTTTCACAATATACAGATATTATTGCAAATTAGTATGTTTGAATTACAAGCTACTTGCTCTTAAGATGTATTGTTCTGTTACTGTGAATAAAACTCTTTTAATAAAAAGTCAAATTGGCCTTTGGAAGCATTGCTAACAAGACTAATGCAGGTGACAAAATTCCAGCTGAACTACTTAAAATCCTAAAAGATGATGTTAAAGTGTTGCACTCAATATCAGCAAATCTGGAAAATTCAACAGTGGCCACTGGACTAGAAATGGACATTTTACATTTCAGTTCCTAAGAAGAGCAATGCCAAGGAATGTTCAAACAACTGCACTCATTTCATGCACTAACAAGGTTGTGCTCAAGATTCTGCAAACTGGGCTTCCTCACTATGTGGGCCAAGAACTACCAGCAGTGCAAGCTAGTTTTCAAAGATACAGAGGAACTAGAGGAATTAGAGGAACTAGAGATCAAATTGCAAACATGGAAAGACAACGGAGTTCCAGAAAAACATCTACTTCAGCTTCATTAATTCTAGAAATTATGCATGTTCTGAAAGAGATAAGTCCAAAGGCTAGTGGATGACTCTTTGATAGTTGGGATGGTCCCAACCATCTCTCCTTGAAATGGACAGTGGGAGCTGATGCCCTGAGTATGTGAAATTTTGAGTCTTATCTCCTCAGATGTCACTTACTTGTGTAGTTGTATTCTGCTTACCTTGTAATGACTTGAGGCACTTAACAAGAATCAAATAAAATTATTAAAAGAAGAAAAGGGAGAAACTCCATAAATATAAATTAAAATAAAAACACTTGCTAGCACTTACATTAAGTGAAGGGCAAATGGAACAGCCTAAGCATAAGAAGACCCCTGCTGGAACAGGCTATAGCCCATCTAGTCCATTCTGTCCTATCCAGTGGCCTAGCAATTGCTTCTGAGCACTCTCAAGCAGAATTCAAAAGCAAAATCTTTAGAGGCATCATTTATTTTTATTTGTTTATATTTATATCCTGCCCTATACCCAAAGGTCTAAGAGCAGTTAACAACCTATAAAACGCAGCATATCAAAAAACTACAGCAAAACAATAATAAGCATCACAATATTTAAAAACCAAACATGTTAAAAATAGTACAATATCAGTTAAAACAGTAGTGTTTGCAGTGGGAGAAACGTAACGAACATTTACCCAAAGAGCGAAGAGGTGCGTCTTCATTGCCTTCCTGAACATAAACAGAGAAGGAGCCTGATGCACCTCAAGGGGGAGACTATTCCATAGCCTGGGGACCACTACTGAGAAGGCCCTCTCCCGGGTGCCCACCCGCCTAGCTGCTGAAGGTGGTGGGACAACCGAGAGGGCCTCCCCTCCAGATCTTAAGGCACGAGGCAGGTCAGTATGAGAGAAGGCATTCCTTTAGATATTTGGGGCTGAAGTCATTTAAGGTCTTGTTAGTCAGAATTAACACCTTGAATTGGGTTTGGTAGTTAGTAGTCAATGTGATTCTTTTAAGATCGGTGTGATGTGCATCCAACTAGCTGTCCCAGTCAGCACCCTGGAGGCTGCATTTTGTACTAGCTGCAACTTCTGAACCATCTTCAAGGGCAGCCTTGAAGAACCATCTTCAAGGTGCATTACAATAGTCCAACCTCGAGGTTACCAGAGCATGCCCAAAAAAGGCTTCAGTTGACACACCAGCCGTAGTTGGGAGTAGGCACTCCTGGCCACGGCATCCACCTGAGCTTCAAGCATCCAGGAGTACCCCCAAGTTACGCACCTGTCCCTTCCAGGGCATTGCAACCCCATCAAGGACAGGGTATTTCCCAACAACATGGACCCAAGAGCCTGTAGCACACAGCACCTCTGTCTTGTCTGGATTCAGCTTCAATGTATTGGCCCCCATCCAGCCCATTACCGCCTCCAGGCACCCGTCAAGCACTTCAACTGCCTCTCCTGATTCAGATGGTACAGAGAGACAGAGCTTGCTTTTTGCTGTTCCTGTTCCTTCCCACACCATTTTCCTTTTGTTTCTTGTCTCTGTAGATTGTAAGCCTGAGGGAAGGGACCTGTCTAAGATTAATATAATATTATAACCCGCACTGAGACCTTCGGGTATAGGGCAGGATAGAAATGCAAGTAAATAAATAAATAAATAAATAAATAAATTTGCATATTGATGATACCTCACTTAAAATCTCCTGATGAGCTCTCCCAATGGCTTCATATTAAATAACATGGGAGATAGGATTTACCCCTGGGGAACCCCACAAGTGAGTTCCCAAGGTGTCAAATCAATATCTCCCACAACCATTATCTGAGATCGGCTGTGGAGATAAGAGCTGAACCACTGCCACCACTGCCCCCAACTCCTAAACTCCATAGCCTCTTGAGAAGGATACCATGGTCAATGGTATCAAATGCTGCTGAGAGGTCCAGGAGAACCAACAGGGTAGCGTTCCCCCTGTCTTTCTCCTGGAGGAGGTCATCAACCAGGGCGACCAAGGTGGTTTTCGTGCCGTAACCAGGCCTCAAGCCAGATTGAAATGGGTCTAGATAACAGCTCATTCATGTCTCTCCAACCTGAGGTAGAACCTAGAAGTGGGTCTTAAATTGTTTCTTCAACTGTGACTGTGTCTGGCCCTGGAAATGGGAAACAAGCAGTCAAGCTTATTTCCAAGAAAACCACGTTCGATATAATAAACCAGAATAGCATCTATTATGACTTTCAGGATAATCTAGAAGAAAGACATAAAAAGAGATATTCTTCAATCATGCTATCAATTTATCAGCTGCAATCCACTGGAGTCTGTGGTGCAGACTAACCCATCTTGGGATTTTAGAGTGATCCTATTCATTGGAGTCAACATCAGTGCAATTCGTGTTGCTTAATGCCACTCAACTCCAAGAATTCCATTCAGCATTTGGCATAAGCAGCTAGATTTCCAGTTATCATTCCTACATTCAGCCTGCAGGCCAGTCCCAGAGGTCCTGGAGGAACACATTGGATCCTCAGTGGTGTAGGTAGCCTCCTTCTGCACACATCACACCAGTGGTTCACAGCTGCATGCCAGATGACACTTCAGTGGCTAGTGTAGACGAAGCCTTAGACAGCAAAACTGTTGTGAAAGATTAAGGATTTAAAAGATGAAACAGAAGTGTTTGCATATGTGTAGTTTACATTGCCCCCTCCTTTCTCCCTGGTGTACTTCTCACACACTGGTCAAGCTTTTAGCTCACTATAGTTCTCAACCAATTTTTAGACTGTTCTGTTTAGACTGACTGATTTGGGCGTGTAACCTATGGAGGATATCTTCTTCATCATCCTCTTTTCCTCATCTCCCATCTACTTCTCCGTCTCCTTCTCCAACATGTACAAAAACATAAGCAGAATCTTCTAAGAACCCTAAATATTGTCTGTCTTTTCATAGTTAAGTCTGTGCAAATATACCATGTAAGTTTATTACATATTTGTCATCAACCTGCTTACACAACTCTTAAAATTACCAATATCTATCTGTTAAAACTACAGTGTCCTCACAATCTCTTTACTGCTTCTTTGGAAGGGATAAGAGTTCTTTGCAGCTCCGATGAATTGAATGGAAACTCCATGGCAGCAGCATTTGCTGTAATAATTTATGATTAGATCCTCTCTTTAGTACGTGTGTGCTTTTATTCTCCTCAAGATATAAAAATTCCTCCATCCTCCCATCCTTCAAAGGCATTTCCATTTTCAAGAGGTCTCTTGTTTCACTATATTTCATGGTAAGTGAGAAAACGAAATTATATCCTGTAAAAAATGTACATGCCTTGCCACTGTTTTCTTTTCCTAATGCAGATGGTAAATATCTTTACTAACAAGAAAGGTTGGGATGGAGCAAACTGTGTAAATAATTTAATAGGGAAAAGTGTTGCAAGAAAGCAATTCGCCAAAGTAAGGATGATTGAGACCCAAATGCCATAAAAGATAATATGCTTATATGAATTGGCATGTGTTAGCTATTATGCAATCATTCATTTCCCACAGATTTCTTTTTATAGGAAACTTCGGAAAATCCCTGAAGAACTGACCGAGTCATTTAACCACAACAGGTTTCCTTTCAACATGGCTGGGAGTGGGCGGTAAGTATTTTTCTTTCTTTCTTTCTTTCTTTCTTTCTTTCTTTCTTTCTTTCTTTCTTTCTTTCTTTCTTTCTTTCTTTCTTTCTTTCTTTCTTTCTTTCTTTCTTTCTTTCTCTCTCTCTCTCTCTCTTTTCATCTGTCAGGCTGATCAGCTAGGCCCACAACAAGAGTCATCATAAGTGGTTCAGGACAATAGTTATGCTTTCCATGAGGATATAAGCTGCATGCATCTACACAATTCTGAGAAGAAGAAGAAGAAGAAGAAGGAGGAGGAGGAGGAGGAGGAGGAGGAGGAGGAGGAGGAGGAGGAGGAGGAGGATGTTTTCCAGTTGCATTGTGACTGGTCCACAGCATTGATTTAACTAGTAGCAGATGACAATTCATGCAATCAAGTACAATCTGGTACAAGAAGGACAGGATATATTTTCTGTTGTTGCTCTTAAGCAGCAAGCATTCCATTTTCCGAGCTGAACACAGAATTCTCTTGCTAGCAGCTGAGCTCTCTTTCCTAGTTGGCATGCTTGGCGATTTTCATTGTTGCTGTCATAGTTATTTAATGCTGATATTTTTGGCACAATATGTTCTCTCTCTCTCTTTCTTGACTGGAAAGACAGAGAAATCTGAGTTTCTTCCACAATTCTGTAATTTTATTTTTAAAGAAAAGAAAAGAAACTGTATTACTCCTGCATAGCTTTCTTAACTAGCTAACAGCTGGCCTACAGCCTTGAAATGTTCTTTCTGTCCTGAGTGACGCCATCAGTGGACTTAGGTACTCTCAGTGGTGCCTCATTAGACTGACTCAGCTGTGGGGGTGTGGAAGGAACCAAATAATCATTCTACAATCATCACATATTTAAGGCGTGCTTGATTTCTTGCTTACTTTCTTGAAATGCTCTGTTAGAAATTATCCATAAACGAGTTAAGCATTTGAGGATACCCAAATAAGCATGGTCAACTCATACACCATTCAACTTTATTTATTCAAATATATTGCAAACACAGGTTTGTGGTTTTAGTGGGTTTAAGCCACACCCACCACCGGTGTTGAATTGTACAATTCAATGCTCCTTACTCATCTAAGGTAGGATCTGCACAGGATCCTTAGGTCAGTGTGGGATTGCAGCAAAAGTTTTATGGCAGCACATCTGGGCAGTAATAGCTTCTCCCTATGACACGGGATCTGGATGATCCTGGACCTTGAGAGCGTTCACTCCAGTTTGTTCTAGTGGTTAGGGAGCCGGACTCTTATCTGGGAATACCAGGTTTGATTCTGCACTCCTCCATGAAGCCAGCTGGGTGGCCTTGGGCTAGTCACAGCTCTCTCCTGAGCTCTCACAACCCCACCTACCTCACAGATTGTTCTGTTGTGGGGAGGAAATAGAAAGCTATGTCAGTCGCTCTGAGTCTCCTTAAATGGGTGAGAAAAGCAGGGTAGAAAAACCAACTCTTCTTCATTAGCATCCCGTAGAGTGCTCTAGCCATAAACCTTTGGGGAAGATTCTGAGAGCACTTCTCCAGTGGTTTAACAAAGGTGCCAGGTCTGATTTTCTTGGGTGATTGCTGTTTTTTGCTGCTGCAAGGAGCCCTAAACCGAAACACTGAATCAGGAAACAAAGCAGTAGAGTGATCTTTGTTTAGAGTGCTCACTTTGCCCTTGTGCAAACCTGCCAAAGGGACTTAGAGTTAGGTAAGTGCATGTCAGAATGAAGCTTGTATGTTCTTTTCACATATGTTTTTGGATACCTTGGGATGATGCTGAGACCCTAGGGACATTCATAAAATTTAAAAAGAACACTTAAGCCCAGTTCCCACTAGGACTTTTTTGACAATCAAAAACGGTTTTGAAACACTCTGTCCGGAGTCAAAAGTGCCATTTTGCAGTAAAAACAAATGGCAAAAAACCAAAAAAGAATTAAATAAAACACCCCTTTAAACAAGTCTTGCTCTCCAGCCCACCGCTGCTTTGCCTAGGTACTTGCCTGCCCACCTGGCAGCCTGCCCTTTTGTCCTGCCATTGTGGCTGCTGCCAGCCACTGCCGCCACTCTGCTTGCTGGCTCGGCTTCCCACCGTGCTGCTGTCGTGCTCCCATGGCATAGGGAGGGGGACTGGAAAGCAGTGAGTGGGCGAGCTTCCCCCTCCCTTTCAGGCACCGCTGCTGCTGCTGCGCTGCTGCTGCCATGCTCCACTTTAAGGCGGAATTAACAAAAATAAATGGGAATGCCCATAATGTGCGTTCACTTCCATTTTCATTAATTCCGCTTTATCTAAGCCAAATGGGAATTCACCCGTACTCCATCCCCAAGCCTCTGTTTATCCAAATCTTCGTAGTTTTCCATACGTGTTTTATAAATTAAATTAATTTAAAATTAAAATAACACTGTTTGTTTAAAAACTTAATTGAACCTCTGAGCAGTATTCAGTTCTGAATTGAACTTTTGAAATCAGCTTGCTTCTAATCAAACTTTAATTTTATTGAAACTGGTGCAGGTGCCTAAAGTCATCAAAACTGCTCTTATTTAAGGTGCCCTGGCTACCTAACACAGCCCTCAGGCTGCCTCCAGATGGAGAGAGGAAAATGAGGGATCTTGTTCAGATTCCATAATTTCTTCTTGCTGGCTCTGCCAGATGGCAGGCTAAAATGGTGGGGCAATCCCAGACCCTTACCTTGTACGGCACTGCTCCCTAGATGGCTCAGTGTGAACTTTTGGGTACCTAGTGCTTGGGCAAAATACCCAGAAATGTCCAAGCATGGACCATTGTACTTGCATGGTGGTTATTTCTGCCCATTTCAACCCCCATGTGTGCCCAATAAACATTTTCTCCAAAACAGATCCAGGAATAAATCAGAATCAGGAATATATTGGGATTGCCAAGGACACATGTGGCAATCCCAATATAGCCCCAGGATAATCCTTGGGTTGGGGCCCTGTCTGGATGCAACCAAAGTGTACTTGTTTATCCCACCAGCTTCAATCCACTTTCAGAGTGGGAGACTACATCAGCAAAGTGACAAAATTGTCTTTTTTTTCCTTTCAGTGTTAAATGACTCAGAAAATTCACCTTTGAGATAGATAATGTGGAAAGAAAATTAGTGGGCACTTTGCTGATCTGTTCTCTCACTCTGAAAGTGGACTGAAGCTGGATTAAACCTTAGGTGTGATCACAGCCAAAAATATAAAGCCCATTTCTGTGTATAGTTCTAAACTGGACCAGAAGCTGTGTTGAATTTTAAAATGGAACAAACCAGAAAGCTTAAATGAAAGAGAAAGATTCCTCACAGATGCATGTGAGGGCTTTTTCAGAAACATTACCTTAAAAGATGGGAGAAACAGAGTAACTTCAAGAACATTTATGGAATTGTTATGAAGGCAGTTTTTAAAACATGAAAGATAAAAAGGGGCATCGAGAACATTCACAAAGTTTTGCGAAGAATGTCCTAGAGAATGGGGTGGGAAACCTGAGCAAAGGGATGACAGTGTTCAATAAAATGGCAGATCTTTTAAAACTTATCTGTTAAAAAAGATTAAGAGGGAAGCCTAAACAGATGAGGAATCAAAAAGAACAGATAAAGAGAGAAACTACTGAGAGATCTTAAAACCATTTTTTAAAAAACCATGAACATGAAAAGCACTGTGGAGTGCATATTTTGGTGAATGTGCACATCTATACACATTTTCTTTTAAAGCTGTTCCAAAGGAACTGAATGATGGTAGCTGAAACATGCTAGTATCTCCATCCCATCTCTAATACACATTTAAAGACAGAAAATGCACTTTCAAGGAGCATTTTCAGGCCTTTAAAGTGGATTAGAGAACGGATGAGGGTACTAGCTGCCACATTCTATCACTTCTAAAGCAATATCAGCACAGCGGCAATTTCAATGCATCATGACCTGGAGTGCTTGCTCATGGCCTAGATGTGGCCTACGTGCTTTTCACACAGCCATAGCCATGCTAATGTTGAAGTTATCTAGTTTCTGCCTGGCAGTATTTTGAAAGGCACAGGAAATGGTCCCAGAAGCCTTCCTATGCATTGCTCAGTGACAAGGGCTGTGGTTGCACTTAAAATCACAGTCAGGGTGAATTCCCATTACAAGCTTAAAATGGTTTCGAAATGGTTTTGATCCTCGCAGTCCCCACGACAGGTTGGCTTAACACACTTTCTGTATATTAAATCACCCCAAAGCGTTGTAAACGTTAACACTCATTTCAACAGGTCTCGCTCCAATTCGTGCATCTGAAACGTTTTACATTTCTTACTGTGGGAACTGTACCATTTTAGTGAGATGAGAATGCATGCTTAGGGTTTCCCTCCCCCAATAGTTTGCTTCCAAAGATAGTGATTTTACTGTAAATATCCACCCCTTACGGCAGCTGCTACACTGTATCAATCTACCCACTTCACACCTGATAACAATGTTGCAATTTTGTGCAATTCTGAAAGTTTTGACCTTTAAAAAGGGAAAAGAAAGGAAAGCAGCTGCAGGTTCTGTGAGATGTGTGAATGTTTTTAAGGCTGTGGCGGTGAGCGGGCGAAGGGGGCTTGAGTTGCCGCTGCTGCTGTGTGCCCTGGGCAATGGGGAGCGGAGGGGAAAGAATCGCTGGCTGCCTGGTGCCGTTTTTCATCCATCCAGGCAAGCGGCAGCCACCCAGCCAGGCTACGTGAAGGGGTCCTTTATGGGTGGCGCATTCTCGCCAGGAGGAAGAGAGCAGGGCAGCCCCCAAAAGCAGCTTTTAGAAAGTAGTCACTTGAGTTCTCCCTTGAGTCACGTGCACCAAGTACGATCCTCTGAATCAGGATCAAACACAATTAAGTTGAAAGTAATGGGATCAGGCAAATTCGCGTTGCATCCGGTTCTATTATTTCGGTTTAGGGAAACCGTGTTTAAGCTTGTAATGGGAATGCGGCCTCAAGGAGTGTCAAGGGGTTGCCGCTCAGTGACAGCTAAAGAGCCCCATGTTACTGCCTCCTAATCCAAATAGAAAAGAAGTAGATGTGACTATACTGCTTTATATGTAGAAGGAGGAGGAGGAGGCTTTTATACCCTGCTTTTCTCACAATTTAAAGGGGACAAGAAGTGTCTGGCAAACCTTCTACTCTTCTCCCCACAACAGATACCTTGTGGAACTGAACTGGGAGACTACCACAAGACCAAACTGGCTCAGGAGTAACAACTACAACAACAACAACTATAATAAAATTCTCTAAAGCTTTTACTGTGTGAGAAATGTCAACAATTTAAAAGGCAGAAGACGATCATCTGTGGCTTCTTTCAAAGGAATTCTGCGGTTTCTGGGTTTATCGTGAGATGTTCCTCCAAGTTTCGTGTTGAAGATCTTTAAATTCTGTCTCAGACTGTGAAGCTGCCAGCAGCTGGGTGTAAGAAATGTAGCCTGCAATTACACAGACACACATCACATAAATAGAAGGGGGGATGGCCAGCAAATCATCTGATCCAATCTGGATATAACAGCATTTTGCTGCAAATCCTAATTCCTGATTTATTGGGTGATGATGGTTTTTTTCCCGATCTTAATGGATTCTGAGCTCAGCCTATGACAGGAATGAGCAGTTATTTGTCATATAGCAATAGATATTTATTTACTGGTATCAGAGCCTTGCCACACCTGTTGGAATGATTCAGTAGGATTCAGTCATTTCCCTGAGTGGGAGAAAGAAGGAATGCCCTAATATCAGAATGGGTAATGGTGATCTTTGTTAACTTTCCTTCCTTTCCCTTGTCACTTGGATACAACTTAGAATGATCTGAACATATCATGCCCATTTTAACTCTTATATCCTCCTAGTGACATACGACATTTGCAGCAATAATCTGCAATGAATGTTCTTTTATGGAGGACTGCATTTGTATCCCTAAAGTAAAGGCTGTTGTCTGTCTCCTGTCAGACCTGTATCTCTAAGAATAAGTGCCGGTTAAACAGCATTGTATTAACTTGTACTGCCCACCTGTCAGTTGTAAGGTGACCCATGATAATTAAATTATGGGAGTGGAAATATGGTTGAAATGTAGACTGTATCAGCATGGGGCTAGGAAGTAGCTAAATGAGATGGCAACTCACACAAAGCTTGGGCAAATACACCCTGAGGTGGAAGGCATGGTGGAAAAAAAATGATCCAAAGAACTGAGGCTCCAGGATGAAAGCTCCATAGCTGTGAAGTTTTTTACCAGACTGACTTCACTCTGGAACAGAGGTTGCTCAGGAAGTCCACCATTACTGGTACCAGAGCATTGCCACAGCTGCTGATAAATTTTTTCTTCTCTTTTCTTAACCTCTTCAAGGAGAGAGCACAAGAGATGTGCACAAATATTGGTTACATTCATTATTCATATGAATTCATCCAAATTCATACAACTTGTATGAATACAAAGTTAGAACCTTGTTAGATTATCAGATCAAATTTTGTACATGACTCAAATGTTACGACATTCATACATTAACATTTGTATGAATACGAATGTTTCAGACATTCGTACAAATAGTTTGGACATTCGTTAAACTGGGGAGGTAGGAAAGCGGCTACACCGCACATCTGCAATGGATCCAGATTGCATTCGACATGGCTAGAGAGCAGATTAAAAGTGGATTCAGGTCAGATTTGATACATTCAGAGCATGGGTTTGTTACAGATGCATATCGGATACATATGTGTTTGTGTCAGATATGTATTTGTTCATATTGGATACGTATTAGTTCGCATCAGATATGTATTTGTTCATATTCAATACATATTGGATATTCGTACAAATTTGTATGAATACATTTGTATTGAATCGAATCCTACCACATTCGAAGGGGATCTATTCAAATGAATATGAATTTTCTAACATTTGTTTCATTACAAACCGAATGTCAAAAAAACCAAAAACCAATTCGTGCACATCCCTAGAGAGCACATTAGGGGCTACCAATTGCCTCAAGACTTGTAGAGCCAACCCTACAGATAAGTTGAGAGCTGGGGTAGTTTGAGTGGCCCAGGAGCAAGTTGAAAGCAGATGCAGATAAACACACTCCAAAAGGATCTCTTCACTGCTTGAGTGGGCGACAAAGTTACAAATGTGCATTGGGGCAAAATCCCTCTGATGAGGTCTGAGTTCTCTGCAACAGACCAGGAAGGGGACCAGGTAGACAGCTCAATGAAGGTGTTGACCCAGGGTGCAACAGCACTGAAAAAAAAAACACATTTGATGCTAGGACTAATTAGGAAGGGAATACGAAATAAGCTGGCAAGTGAAATTTTGCCTCTTTATAAATCTATGGTGAGGTCACATTTAGAATACTGTGTACAATTGTGCTTACCACAGCTCAGAAAGGATATTAGGGAATTTGAAAAGGTACAGACAAGGCCAATCAGAATGATCAGGGGGCTGGAACACCTTCCTTATGAAATCAGGTTGCAACATCTAGACTTTTTCAGCCTTGAAAAGTGGCATTTAAGAGGTGACTTGACTGAAATAATAAAATCATGCACAGTATGGAAAAGGTGGATAGAGATAAATTATTTTTTCTGTTGCACAACACTGTAACCAGGGGGCAATCTATGAAGCTGATGGACCAACAAGCAGAAGTATTTTTTTCACCCAGAGGTCTATGGAATTTACTACCAGAAGAGGTGGTGACAGCAACCAGCCTGAACAGCTTTAAGAAAGGATTATATAAATTCACAGAGGACTGGTGTATCAATGGCTACTAGAATGGATGCCAGTTACTGCCTCCAAGTTGGACAGACAGGCAGGATGCCTGGTAATTGAGACCAAGCAAAGGTTTTGCTTTTGTCTTCTGCTTGAGGTGCCCAGAAGCTGGACTAGATGGGCTGTAGCCTTATCCAGAAGGACTTCTCTTGTGAAAAAAGTAAAAAGTCTAAAAACCAATCAAGAAGGATCCAAATTTTAATCGAGAAGCAACAGGCAAAGATGAGTATGAAAGCAAGTCAGGATCTCTTTCCATAAAAAAACAAGAATGTAGCACACTATAACCATGATATTAAGGCAGTTTGATGAAGATCCAGGAGGTGGGAGTAACTAGCTGGAACTGTGTTGGTCTGGAGACCAAGGGCATTTTTGCACTCCCTGTCTGCTGGATGGAAAAGGAGCACAATTAACCAATGTTGACTAGCACTTGCACTTGGAGCATGAGTCAACATTGGCCATTCCCTCCCCCTGGGATCAAATACTTACCTTATTTGATCCAGGTCCTGGTCCTCTGCTGGGTGCCACCATTTTGGCTGTGGCACTTTCCATGACTGCATGTGGTCAGCACTGTCACCTTGATGATTTTGACACTCTGCACACATGCAGTCGCATCTATGGTCATTTGAGGTGCCAGTGCGCTTGAAGGGCACTTCAATCAAACCAAAGCAATGGAAGAAGAGTGAATGCTCACACCACTAAACGCTTGAGGTGTTAGGTAAATGTTGGTTAATGTGTTCCACACCTAATCAATGTGTAGTGAACTTCTGGTGAGGGCAGGCATGCTTGAGGCTGTAACAGCCTCCAAAGTTTGCAGATGCTCTTCACCAGAGCTTTGCTACTTCTACACTAGAGGCCGTAGTGCGACTAGACCTCAAGTCAGCAGGAAACCTAATAAGCTGGTGACCACTAGATGGAGATCCTGATCATGAAATCAGCTTGTTGCCAACTCAAAACCAGGCTGCTTCTGACATTTAAAAGCAAAACTGTGGAGCTGGTTCAGGTTTTGATGTTACAGAGCCTTCTTATTAGGAGATCTGTCAGGGTAACTTTTCCATTTACTGGCAACACTGAATTAAGTGGTCTGATCCGCCAAGTCATCAACCTGCTTCCCCCCCCCCCCGCCCCCCACAATCCATTTTGGTTTGGAGCAGACCAGAGGAATTGCCAGAAAAATCTGTGTTCACTTATAAATAAATAATAAATAAATAAATCCGTTTGCAAGCAATCTGAATTACTTTTTAGTTTAGAGGCAGCAGCTCTTTTCCCCGGTGCTAAAAAAAGTTTGGAACAGTCACAATTTCTGAATATCAAAAAATATATCATTGTTTGAATTATACTGAGTATTTCTGTCTTGAGCAGCAGTTTCATCTAAGGACATTAAATAGACAAAGCTAATCATATCCTCAAAGGCCAATAAAAAGTACAGTCTGATATATTCTTGTCTCTACTTAGTGTTAAAAACACAAGAACATTTTTTTAATGGCCATGACAACTCAGGAGGCTTTGAAATTCTGTGTTATCTGTTACGCTTTACAGCTTCGTAGCTGCAGCCCAAAAAGCACTTCTGTGGGGGCAGAAGGGAAACTCCATTTGGAAGCACCACTTTGATCTCCTTGACCCAGTTTTTGATCTACTGAAATTCAGGAAACTCAAAGGGCCTTTGGCCAATTCCCACCTTCCTATGGGCCTGTTCCATAGACTGCTGCTGCTGCTTATACATCAGCATATTAACCAACAATAAATATGAATTAATGGCTACATCATCATAATGAAAAAATGGTGCCTGCTGGCTTGCCCACACCCAGAGACGGGAAGAAGAGTTGGCTTTTCTACCCCACTTTTCTCACCCATTTTAAGGGGACTCAAAGCAGCTGACAAAGGTGACAGGGCACATGGGTAACACAGGGCATGTTGGTGGTTTGGTCTAGTGGTTAGGGAACTGGACTCTTATGTAGAAATATCAAGGTTTGATTCTGCCATCCCCCACGAAGCCAGTTGGGTGACCTTGGGTGAGTCACAGCTCTCTTCGGAGCCCTCACAGTCCCACCTACCTCACAGGGTGTTCTGTTGTGGGGAGAAGAATAGAAAGCTTCGTCAGCTTGAGTCCCCTTAAATGGGTGAGAAAAGCAGGGTAGAAAAGCCAATTTTCTTTCTTTCTTCTTTCTATGAGGGCACCGATTGGCTCTTGGAGGTGCCCTGCATGCCAGAAGGTGCCTTCAGCATATAGATGCCACACCCATAAGGCCCTAAGTGTGAATCAACCCCCCCCCCCAGTGTGAATGCAACCCACATATTACAGTCATACAACTTTCACTCTTCAGCAAGGTAAACTGGAGAGTTAGAGGAAGCCTTTAAAATAGATCAAACTCTCTTGCTTTTCATTTCTGTTCTATGCATTTACTAGTGTGTACACACTACAGTCTGGAAGAAACAGTTTTTATTTTTATTTCATCATTTTGCTGTTTATTCTATTACTCTATTCTTTTATTCTAAGTAACTCACGGGGTGAAGATAAGAAGAATGTGGTATTTGTCATGCCCTGTTTGTCTATCATGTTATGAACAGGATTCAAAATGTAACTACCTCTTGGTTCTTAATAGCTCTGTTTTCCCTGGTTAACTCATGAATGCATCCTCACTGCTCATTTTAGTGATCCAAAGAAGAATAATGTATGCAGGGATACAAATTCAAAATATGTTTTCTTCAGCTGGTATGTCTTTTGTACAGGACTTCATTAAAGAATCTCAGATGGTCAGTCACCTAACGGTACTTAAAATGTGTGTAGATTTTTTTGTGGTTGAATAATAACATCTGTTTTGATTTTTGAATCACAGAAGTGCATTTAATCTGGCCTTCCTTTATTTGAACTTTTCACATCTGCTTAGGCTTGGTTCCCATGAACTAAATTGCAGACCTTAAAAAAAAAAATAATAATAATAGCAGAGGAAGTTTACCTGTACTGCTGCTGTCCCAGTTCCAAAGACAACTTCATGGTGCTCTGATAAAAACGTCAGAGAAATTCTAGACAAAGCCTAGACCAAATGTTCAGGCATTGAGAGTATGACTGCACTTCCAGTTGGTTCTCAAGTCTCAAGTCAATGACCCGCCTCACAGACAAACAAAAAAATGGCTGGAATTTAGATAAACAATACTGAGAAATCTCTAGTTTAAACATTCTTTTAAAGGCTGGATGTTTAGCTAAGCAATCTACAGGCATGAATGTCTATATTTTGAGTACCCAAAAGGGCACGAAACCTCATGATCCTATCAACATGAAACTTTCTCTTCTTTTCTTGCTGGAAAACAGTATCCAGGTTTTGAGGCTGTCAGAAACAAAGAGGATATGTTAGCATTGGGATAGAAGCCCAGCAGAGTTGGAGGGCCTGTCCTATACTCACAGCTAAATTTCAAAACAAAGCAGTGTTTGTAAGGACTACATTTAACCAGGGACATAACAGCTTCTCTACAGAACAGTCAAGAATAAGCCAACATGGAAGTTACAACCTTGTTAGATTATCAGATCAAATTTCATCAAGAATAGAATACTATTCCAGACTAAGGCCCACGTTAACAAAAACATTGATTCATTAAAATTTGGCATTGGCACATACAATCTCTGAGTTCCTAATACCTCCAATATAGCTTTGCCTATATAGCTCCTGGTCATTAAGAGCTGAAGCAAAGGTCCCACTAGCAGCACAGCCATCTTTTCTCTTCTGAAAAGGGCAGCAGGTGAGAGTGGCCTCCTTGGCTTAACCATGCCCATTTGGGCAAGGAGGGATAACTGTATACAATATGCATTGTACATACAGCAAGCCTCTACCCTGTGACTTCCTTTGGGAAGGTTACAAATCTGAAGTGTGCAAGCAAGCATATGTGTATCTTGCTTACTTTTCCTGAGTTATATGCACACACAGTGGGAGAACCCCAAGGCACCGCATCAATTGTTTGCTAGGATGATGGAGGTTCTAAAGATTAGGGAATTAAGGCCTGGGAGATCATGCCTTTAGATCCACATTCATTGGAAGTTCACTGGGTGAACTTGGGACAGACAGGGGTTCTCAGCCTAACTTTCAACACAGGATTGTGGTAAAGCCAGGGGCCTTTTCGTGGTTAGGCAGGTATTGAATAATTAGGGAACTTTGGGGGAAGGTCATCTGCACTTGGAGGAGGCTCCTACAGCCTCCAAGCACCCCCTGCCTGCCCAGAAGCTCCCTAATTATTCACTAGGTGTGGAGCATTAAATCGTGCTCCACACTTTTACTAACCTTACCCAGGGACTTGCTAGAGCAGAGGACACAGCAACCAAATGGTAGCACCCTGACGAGGACCAGGACCAGGATTGGTCACAGGTGAGTGACAGATCCCATGGGGCATGGGCTGTACTTACCAAGTTAATCACAAGAGTGAGCACTAGTTAACACTGGGTGATTAAACTCCTTTCTCTTCCAGCTGACAGGAAGGGAAGTGCAAAACTGCCCTAGGAAACAGAATAAAAACATTTGGTGTCTTCATCAGTCACGGCATCAGTGACGATTGTATTAGGGATGTGCAAGAATGCATTTTTTGCATTCAGATTCAATTTGAATAGAATATTTGAATATTTGATTCGAATAGAAAATTGAAAATCCGTATCTTCGAAAATTTGATTCGAATCCAGATTGTCTGGATCTGTATTTTCAAATACCTAATTTGAATCAAATGATATGAAGGTCGGGAACATTCGTATCCGATTTTCGAATCCATTCGCATCCCGTTTTTATTGCGTTTGCATTTTGTTTGCATCCCGTTTGCATCCCGTATTATAAGCGCAAATAGACCTGATATTCAGTTGTGATATACAGTTACAAATTCAGTCGAATTATTTGAAAATCTGTATCAGATTTTTGAAAATCCAAATTCGATCCGAATGCGAAAATCCGGATTTTAAAAAATCCGATTCAAATTTGAATGTTGACATTAGCCGAATTTGAATCGGATTTTTGAATATCCATGCAGATCCCTAGATAACAAGGCACAAATAACAAGGCAGGAAAGTGTAATGATGGAAAGCTGTGTTCCATTCCTAATCTCTTCCCACTTTACAGATACTGTTATCGTTTTAATATATACTTTGTTATTTTAATATATGTCTGATTTTAAATGTTGTTACCTGCCCTGAGACCTTCAGGAATAGGGTGAAATATAAATAAATAAACAAACAAACAAACAAATAAATAAATAAATAAATAAATAAATAAATAAATAAATAAATAAATAAATAAACAAACAAACAAACAAATAAATAAATAAATAAATAAATAAATAAATAAATAAATAAATAAATAAATAAATATATATCTCTTCTACTTAAGCCCCAAAGTACTGACTACAACTCAAGATCAATTGTTGTAGAACAAGGAGCCTTTCTACAGAAACTTTAGAACATTTTTGTCAAATGCCTTTCTTTGCTTATCTACCAACCTACCTACCTACCTACCTTCCTACCTACCTCTTATGGGTTGTTTTTCTTCTTAAGATCTCAAATGGTACAAATCTTTCCTTCTAGGTCTCAGGGTGGGTACCAGAGCTGAACTGCCCAAACAATTAAAGTCCTAACAGTTAAAATCTTATTAAAGCAACCCATCAAAATCAACAATAACAAACTTAAAAGTGCAAAACAGAAGGATAATGGAGGGATCCCAGGAGACTACAGTTGATGGCCTAATTTGCATTTCTTAAATGACACACCTTGACAGAGAGAGAAAGAGAGAGAATTGCTAATCTTTTAAATTTCAGATGTTAGGAAGGATCATTGCTTTATGCCTCCCGTCCTCTGTATATTTTGGACAAACTGAAATACAGCTGCTGACATTATTACAGGACATTTTTGGAGAGCAGAGTGCAAGTAATTCCTGTGAATATGCATGGGATTTCCAGTATCCTGTGCTGGGAAGATCAGCACAATGGTTAACTGAGCATGGTATTGCACAACATCCCCCAAGGAACTTTAAAGGGAAAAGTATTTTGCTTGTACTGGGGCCAGGTCAAATTAGTCATAAAATCATTCCACCTGAAATGGGTCGAGCAAACATTTAAGAAAGAAAAGATGTTATCTGGAGGCTGTCCTTGGTTTAAACCCAATCTCTTCTCTTCTTCCTCCCCTCGCACCAACTGTCATTGAAACTGCATCATGACACAACAATCTGTGAGACTTAACAAGTCAGAAATGGATTAAAAAGCACTTTATGACTTGTTAAAGAAATCCCCTTGTTCCTCAGAAGCATTTTTAGCATCTTATTAATGGCATTTGATCCAACTAGCATATTGACAAGCCATTTGAATAAGAAATGAATCCTCCTTGATGGATCACAAAGGGAATATAAATTCATACGAGGCATTTTTCCAAATTTCTCTTTTCTAAAAAATAGACCCAGAACAGCATAATGTGTCACCATCCATTTTTACTTTGTCCCAGAAAAGGCTGTCCTGAGGATACCTTGACATGAGCAATAAATGACTCCTTTTGGTCCAAGTGTTCCTCTTAATTTGGAATAAAGGTGCAGCTTAACGCTTCCTGCCTAACAAATATTTCAAAGTATTGGTTTAGTGAATGGTGTGCTCATATACACAAGCATGCACACACACGTACAAGAACACTCTCTTGTGCACATGTATTCACTTGTGCAGCCAAACACATGGCATGCAAATTGCCTCATACCATAAGGTGATTAGTTCCAAAATTTGTGGACATTGGGCCACTTCATGTAAATAGTATGACAGATGACGATATAAAACAGGTGCAGCTGGGGGACTGGGATATGTGTAAGAACACCTGATAGTGTTGCATCCCTAAGAATTCAGGCAGTTTGAGTAGACATTTGGGGGATTGTATTAACTTTCTCTTATGATGGTATTTCATAGTTTTAACTGTCAGTTACCTTGGGGGTTTGGAAGAAAGGCAGAAAAAGAAAACTATAGTAGAGCAGCAGTAGCAGCAGCAGCAGCAAAAAAAAGTCACATAGTCCAGAAGTCACATAATCTAATCACCTGCTTCACAGCAAGACCATGCATATGACAGATCTGCCTAAAGGACATACAATCAGGCATCGCCAAAGATCGTTTCTGCCAAGTCAAGAGCAATTCTAAGGCCTTTTCGCTGACAGCGGAAGTACACTAAGGTTGGTACACCCGGGACAAATCCAGCATTCACTTTGGCCAGTAAGGGATTTATTCTCAATGCATCTTACTGGCCAATGTGTGAATGGTGGATCCGTCCCCCATGTATACCAACCCGAAAAGGCTGCTGTGGGAGGGGGGGGGCAGATGCCTGGATGGAACTAGGCTAGCCCTGGGACAGGCTGGGCTGGTTCCAGATGGAACCGGCCTTTTGCAAGAGTGAATGGTCTGTCCCAGGGCTGGCCTACTTCTATCCCAGGGCCTAAGTGCAAATAGGCCTCTAGTCTTGCTTCCTTTCTCTCCAGCAACCAGACTATCAGTAAGGTATCTTCATGGTAGGTCCAACTCTATGTGCCTTTCATGCTATCACTGCCTCAGGAACAGATCAGGAAAGGGTATAATGACTTGGGAAGAAATAGATGCGGATGGATTATGCAAGTGAGCCAATTCAGGTCCATGTGAAAAAGTAAAAGCAACACAAAATCCCAGTTTCACTAGCTTGTTATTGATGGAGAAATGACTCTCTTGTGACTCCTAGTACAGTGATGGCGAACCTTTTGAGCTCGGTGTGTCAAAATTCGCAAGAAAACCTAGCTTAACTTGGGTGCTAGAAATATCCATAATTTTGTGATATTTGTAGCTCTAGTAAAAAAGTTATATTTTTGTTATATGTGTTTTATTAAAAGCAAAAACAAATAATTCTTTACATTAGTGACTTTTGTTGCTGAATTTCAAGTGAAAGTTGGCATTTCATACACTTCAAGAACAAGCAAGCACTACATGCCCAGGTGCCAGGGTGACCATGTGTGTCACCCAAAAGGACTTGGCGTATCACCTGTGATATGCGTGTCATAGGTTGGCCATCACTGTCCTAGTACATACTTAGTTTCCAGCACCTATCCACCAAAATGCTCTAGAGAATATGATTCCATACGAAGTCATGCCATGCCACCCAAGAAACCATTTCTCTGATGAACCAAGATGACTCTGCAAATACCTGAATGACTCTACATTTTTATCGTTACACACAAAGACACTTTTCTAACCTGCCATTTCAACAAGTAGATTAAGGTGACAATCCTGTGTGATGCCCTGCTTCAGGATGGAAACTCCATATTCTGGATGACCAAGAAAGAGGTAGGAGGGATTATTATTATTAATTATTATTATTATTAATTATTATTATTATTATACTAACTGAAAGGTCTCCACCTTTCTTTTATAATGAGGCAATTGCAAAAGACACATGTCTGAAACACTCCGTAATGCAAACTACTGGGACTTTCGAAGGGGGAGGGGGACAGCCTCGATGTTAGAGCTTTGTAGAACAGATCACAGTCTGTATATTTATGCAACAAGCTCCTCTGGGAGCAGCTTAAATGATTAATATTCCTAAATGACATTTTTGGGGTTCTTTCAGCACAACTGAAGTCGTATGATCTGGCCCACATGATTCATGCCAAGCCAAATCTTGCAACTGACAGTGTCAGGCAGCTGGGTGGGAACATCATTTACAAAATAAAAGAGACATATTTCAAATAAAGGGCTGGCAACACAAAGGTAACCTTCCAAATGTCGTACAATTCTTCCCCTCTCTTTCTCTCTTATTTAAGATGGATTAATGACCCTGCGTAGGAATGGGACACTTTGCTACTTAATCCTACCCGTGTTTCAGCAGCTTCCTCTCTCAGCAAAGCAGTGGCAACCTTTTCTTCTTTAGATCAAACAAGAACTAAAGTCTGGGAAGATTTAACAGCAGAATAAAAACAATACTTCCAGGGGAGGGAATAGAGGCAATGGAAATGTTAACCATCTGCAGCTCTTATTGCCTCTGTTCTTTTCTGTTTTATTTGACTTTGAATTGGGTGCAGAACGCTTTTCCTACCCCTCCCTTGCCATCTTCTCTTCTTGCTTCCAGCTTTTCAAACTATCATATCCAATTAAGGGTAATCAAACAAACTGATTTAAGAGTTTCTGAACATCTTTTCCTGGGAAAAGAAATTCAAGAGAGTTGGCACAGATATATACTCCAGTCTCTCTTGCGTACATGGGGGAGAAAGGGAAGTGAGGAAATTTGCACACAAAAAGTTAAACAATACTGGGAAATTGCCAGCTCCTTATGCCAAGCCAGAGTTTGAACTCCTTAAGTCTTTTCTAGGATAGCCACCAAAATGTGTCCCCCAATAGTTTGGGGAAAATGGAGGCATGCCTTCTGTGTACCTCCATGCCCCATACCACATCAAGCTGGTACTCCACTAGTCTTTGTGTGGAAGGAGTGCACTAGTGGTATAAGCTCCCCCCCCCCCATATTCCATATTAACTTACGGAAAGGAAATCCCTAGTGCACTTGCTGGCAAACAACACCAGCAAGAGCAGAAGGGCCCAAAGGTTCTCTGGGTGGCTCACAGTAAGGAATACATCCAAATATGAAAATAAAGAGCAATATATGAATACAATGTATCTTTATAAATATTATTAAGAATAAAACAAGACAAATTTTAAACTGGAACAGCCAGGTAACCTCTGCAATGCCTAGGTGAGTACAGAGGATTTTATCTGGTGCTTAAAGGTATATAAGTTTGGCAACTGGTATACCTCTCTGGGGAAGCTATTCTAGAACATGTCTGACATCATTAAGAAGTCTCTTTCTCTGTGGCCACTGATTTATTTCAGGTAGGGGGGGCACAGAGAACAATTCTTTTGCTGAACTATGGCTACAAGTAGAAACATATGAGTTAAGATACTTCTTTCAGTAACCTGGTCCCAAGTTATTTAGGTATTTCAAGTTTATTTATTTGCTTATATTTCTATCCTTCTCTATATCTAAAGGTCTCAAGGTGCCACAATAAATCCAGCATGTTAGAGTGAACCTGGAAATGGACTGGGAGCCAGTGCAATTGATGAAGGACTGATATAATGTGTTAAAAATGCTCGGTTACTGTCTTGCAGCCCTGTTCTGGATCAACCAATTTCCAATCTGTTTTGAAAGGTCACCCCATGCTTAACACATTGCAGTGGACCAAACAAGAGGTTACCAGAGCATGCATAAATTTGTTCTGGCTGTTCCGATCTGCATTAGGCTATAGCAGGCTTATTGGCTGCAACTGATGGAAGGCATTCCCAATCGCAGCAGCCATTTGGGTTATCACAAGCTGCAAACCTGGTCCTTCAGAAGAAGTAGAATCCCATCCGGGACAGATAATAGATGAACTGCCAATAGTAGTACTTCTTTTCTGGTTTGACTTTCAGCTTGCTCACCCTCAACCAATCAATTCTCACCCCAAAGTGCTGATTTAGGATATCTGCTACCTTCCCTGGATATGTGAAGGATAGATGAAGCTGGATTTCATCTGTATGTTGACACCATCAGAGGTCGCATCCCTAGATGACCTCCCCTAGCAGTTTTATGTAGACATTAAACAGCCCGGGGAAAAGAACAGAACCATACTGCATAGCTGTTAAAGAGCTGAGCAGTATTTCCCCACAGGATCTTCTGGAATTGCCATTCTACATAGGAGCAGAACTATCTCCAAACTTTGGCTGTGGTCAACACTTAAGGTTTAATCCAGTTTCAGTCCACTTTCAGAATGAGAGAAAACATCAGCAAAATGATAAGCTGTTTTCTTTCTAGTTAAATGACAAATAACATGGAAAGAAAATTACTGTCACTTTGCTGATGTGTTCTCTTACTCTGAAGGTGGACTACTGAAACTGGTCATACCTTAGGTGTGACCATAGTCTATGTCTCCAGTCACTGACCCTGAAATATTTCCAGAAGAATAAAATGATCAAAGATACTGAAAGCCACTGAGAGATCTCAAATGATCAACAGCATAGCAATTATTGTGTCTGTCTGCTTGCCTTTCTGTCCATCTCTTCCCAAAGGTCACCCTAAAGAGCAACTAAGACATTTCAAGTCCCAACATCCAACCTGAAACCACAACAGTTTCAAGCATCTTTCCCAGGAAAGGATACTGGCCATGGCCTGTAACTGTTGATTTCTTCTAGGCTCAATTTAGCTAAGAATGAAAATGTCAGCTTCTAATTTCACTTAGTAACATGAATGCCTATGTCCTTTGAACATTTGAGAAACCTTGTTGAAAATGTAATGGCTTTCTCAAAAATTCTTCACTCATTTTGCCTGGGGGGAGGGGGAGCCAAACTAGTCAATTTGTGTAACATTTTCATAGAAATGTCACCTACTGGAAAACCTATTGGCTTCCTGATTCACGTATTGGAGAAAAATATTACTTTTACTTACTTACTTACTTACTTACTTACTTACTTACTTACTTACTTACTTACTTACTTACTTACTTACTTACTTACTTACTTACTTACTTACTTACTTACTTACTTACTTACTTACTTACTTACTTACTTACTTACTTACTTACTTACTTACTTACTTACTTACTTACTTACTTACTTACTTAATGGTCTTAGCAGGTCACAACAATAAAAAGATAAAATATATAGGATAATTGAAAATATATTAGAAAATAAACCAGACTCTCACACTCCCTTGCAGGACAGCACTCAGGGTCTGCGAAACATCAAAGGCCTGGATAAATATGTATGTTTCAATCAGGTGCATGGTGAACCTCCAGAGAGAGTCTGGGGGTCACCACAGAGAAGGCCCTCTTTCATGCCACTACCCCTGGCACCTCTGAGAGAAGTGGAACTACAAGAAAGCCTTCACCTTGAGATCTCAGTGCTGATCTGCACTACAGAATGGTCTACTAGAAGGCGATGCCTCCTCATGGACTACTTTATCTGCAGTGGACAGGGCATTGGAGCAGCATTCCAGCTGGTAAACCAAGCCTGGCACCTTATCGCTGGGCATCCAGAACCAGTGGCAGAACCACACCACTTCTGGGCAGCTGGCCAAAATAGTCCTGTCTGTTTTCATTCCCATCTTTGGAAGTTGGGCTGAGATGGTCTCCCTAAAACGTGGATGGTCCTTGGTGTGTGCCAGTGGTGGGCAGCACATTGTGAGCCTGGTTGCCTGTTTCAGGCCAGTGTGGCATGGAGTGGCTTCTACCTTGTGGAAAGACTCTCATTGTCCATACGCTGCTCTAGGATACAGAAGCCAGTACCCAACCACTTCCTCAAGAAGCCCCTGTATGTTAAACTGAGTTTTAGCAGTATGTCACCATTGCTAAGAGCTTTCATCAGAACCCTGCTTTCCCTTTATAAGCTCTTCTAAAGATAGATAGTGTCCTACAATTGGGTCCTACAATTTTAAGATGATAGCAAGATATAGACATTTCAGGAAGATATTTGGGCCTTATTCTGAAATATAACTCAGGACAGGGGTCTCGTGTCCCCTTGCTAATGCAGACTATGGCAGATGGCAGGCCCCTATTCCTAATAAGGCCAAGTGCAGAAAGACCCTGCCTTTTGGCAGGCTAAGATTTACCTAGAGGTCAGTGGATAATAATTCCATCCCTGCCATAGTGTGGAAGATAATATTTCACAGCAGAATCCTATGGAACTCTCCCCTTCCATGTTCTTCTTCTTTTTTTAACTAAATCAAAGAACTGATGTTCCCTTGATGAAATTGCTCAGATTCCAAAAAAAATTGTGGGAAAATTAACCTAATCCAGTTTATTAAAAAAAGCTTCCCTTTGCCCACATGCATGTTATCAGAAGCATCTGGGTTTTCTTGACTAATCAGTGCTGCACAAGGAGGCAATGTATATAGTGATTTCCCATGTCAACTATTGACTGGCATTCTTGGCCACTGATTCTGAAGTTTTGAATCTCTGCATTTCAAAACCATCAGAATGTTGGCTGTCAGTACTTCTGTGCTTTCAAAACTTCAAATTTTAATCCTCTAATGTTTTGAATTTTACAATATCCATATGTCACAGTCTTAAAGTTCAAAAGCTTCTGGATCTGAGTTGAATTCAAAGGTTCCTAATCAAGTTTTTGAAGCCAATATTTTATGGAATTTTGAATTAGCTTTTGTTTGCCTTTACGACTCATCCTGGCTTGTTGTGAGGCCACCATGTCACTCGAACACCCCAAATGCTCTCAGCCCTCATGGAAACAGCATCGCCATTTAGTAATTCTTTACTTTGACAGTGATTGATCCCAGTACCTGTTCCCTAGGTATCTTTTGTTCAGTTGCCTGGTAGTATTTAACACAGTGCGGTTTTGAGCTCTTAGCTCCAGTAACCTGCTTTCATGAAGTTTACTTTGGCTTCCTGATGGTGCTTTTGAATTTCTGTTTCCTAAATGTGACTTTGTACCTATACTGCTTACACTTGACTTACATCCAACTGACCACCTTGATCTAAATCCTGGCTCTGGAACCTGACATTATCATGAATCTGCCTGTTTTGGTTCAAGATTATTATTTCATCTTGACTGAGTATTTAAGTCCTGCTCTTTGATGTTTCCAAGCCACTATTTCCTCTGCAGTCACTTTTATCTCTGTCCTGGCATTCTTCCTTGCAGCATCCTCTTCCCCAGATGGTCTCCATCTCCCCTTCAAAAGTGCCCAAAATACTCCAGTTTCCTCCTCTTGATCTTTGCACAGCAGCACACATCTTCATCATGATGAGCCAGAGTCCCAGTAATTCCCCCCCCAAAAAAAGTGGTCTTCTTGTGTCTTTCTACGGTTCTCTCCAAAATCCCTTGGAAGCAGAAAAAAGTATTGGTTCTTTGTACTATATGATGCATTTATCACAATGATATGTATAAGGAGCAAAAGTAGTTATGGGCCAAGTAGGGTGCATGAAAACTTTTCTGTTTGTCCCCCCACAGGAGTTCTAAGAGGGCCTCTTAGGAAAACCCATATGGGACTTTGGGCTTGTGTACATTGATAACAGTCTGCCATGGCACCAATCACGTCATAATCTATAAAACATGTCTGGGCAAAAGCACTTCTAGGAGAGCTGCTGCAGCCTGAAGAACAGAAAAATATCATTCATCCTCAACAAAGAGTCTTAATTTGTATACTGAAATAGTATGTATTCAGTTAGAAGCAAGCAATTTTTTTAAAAAAAAAACCTTAAAATTTTCTCATTTTGTAATGGGAACACTTATTCCCAAGAAACCTCATTGATTTCAGGAATGAATCTATGTTTCTAATAAGTGAATCACCCAAGACAAGAAGCACCCCTCCCATCACCTGTGGAGGAGTATCCTCAGTGCAAGAAGATATAGGTGCCACTTCTAAGGTGAAGTATCAGCTAAGGGAGCCTGCCCCTTTGCCTTACCCCTGTCTGAGACCTCCACTCTCCAAGGCAACTTGAGAACTGTAGGGATGCTCCTACTGCATCCTTGAAGGCCTCATCCTCATGCCCCTCCCTCTCTCTTGCCTTCTCCAGGTCAGCTTTTACTTTCTGTTATTACTTACATTATTTTACTTTTTTTTCTTATTATTTTATTTTATTAATTTTATTTATTCATTTTTACTTTTTCCTACTATTTAACCGGACACTGGCTGCTCAAACTGGCCTTACGTCTTCCAGCTGAAGAATGTGTCTCCTCCCAACAGATCCTTTGAATCTGCAGGAACTTGAAGTCCTTCTTCCTTCAGACAAATTTGTTCAGGCTAGCTTAGAAATTAGCATCCCACCACAGTAGCTAAACAAGCCACAATCCAAGTGCCAAACCAACTCTCCAAAACTCAGGAGATCCACTCCACAAACTTTCAAGGGCACCATCAGTTACCTTTCTTTTGTTTTGATATCAGGAGAGCAACCTTTACCCACTGGAGTCCACTCCTAGTATTTTGACTAGTAACAGGTAGCCAGAGATAACTGAAGGAAAGGAGAAGCAAGGGCAGTTTATCTCTGACTACCTGTTACTAGTCAAAATACTGTCAGGCAGGGCTAGCTGCCTGCCATAATATTTGAATGTAAGATGTCTGCCACCTATGTGATTCTGTATATATGTATATAGTAGCTGCCTGTTGTTTGGAAGTGACAGTTGACTTCCCCCTCCCTGCTGGGGTTGAGTGATACATTTTGGCTCCAAGTTTAAACTGAGTTTTGAAAAATAGTTATTGTTGATTGGTTAAGGCCAAACCCCACCCAGCTATGAAATATATAAATATGCTGGGCTTTCTGTTACAAGTTGCTTCCAACAAGACATGCCTTTACACTGAGCTGAAATAAATCACTGTTCATCTTTTTAATGAAAGAGTCTCGTGGTTATTCTTTGCCAGCCTGACAAATACTGCCTTATTAAGAGGAATGTGCACAAATATTCATAACATTCAAAATTTGTATGAATTCAGCTGAATTTGGACATTCAAATTTGAATCGAATGTTGGCACATTTGAAGATTAACTTTCGAATTTGAATAAAATGTTTTGATACATTCAGATGAAGTTTTGTATGAAGTTTTGTATGGGATTCATATGGGATATCAATGGGATTGATATGAATATGCATTTGTATAGGATTTGTACAGGATTGAACATTTGTACCACATTTGAAGGGGATCTATTTGAACGAATACAAGTTTTCTTGCATTCAATTCAATACGTATCGAATACAAAAAAAAAATTGTGCAGATCCCTCCTTATTAACTTTGCAAAGTGTAGAGCCAAATAAAAAAACTACCAAAACTATTAAAATTAGGGCTGCAGATATCCTTAATATGCCCCAAGCAATTAATTGTTCCTTATGGAACTGTCAAGAAAAGTCATAGCTTACATTTGCAATTATCTGACAAACTCCAAAAGGCAGCCACCAACTTCCCTAAACTTACAGTCATTGCTGTAATGGCCCTTTTGGAGCTCGTCTTGTCTAATGAGCAAGCCCATTCCTGCCATGCAGAATGATGAAGCAACCTTCTTCAAGGGATGCTTTTGAGAGTTGAGGGACAGATGATGGCAGGAGTGAGTAACAGCCTGATGCCAAGAAAGCTATTTGGGCTTTGCTCCAGGCATTCAAATGTCTCAAACTGGCATGACTACGAAACTGCAGTAGATTATTTTTTTCTTCTTCTTCTTGATAATTCCCAAAATGATCTAATTGCTCATAATGTATTGGGAGTTTTAGCTCTTAGATTAATCAGTATGTCTCTTCTGTGGGATTTCTGCTTGCTTACGTTTTGTGGTGCAATCCTTTTTGTGCATTCCTGGGCTGAAAGGCAGCTGTGGTTCTAAACATCTCACAACTGTACTGTGACACTAGAGTTCATGCCAATTTGTAACCATTTCCATATTGCAGTGGGCTTGTGTAACTGCTGCCGCTCCTCACAAGAAATTTTGCTAGTCTTCTGAAAACTTTCTTGGCATCCTTCAAAACTCTTCTGATGTTTCATTTGAACAGAAACCCACAGATGTATTCCGCATTTCACTCCAGAAGAAATTTCAATGGCAACTCCAATCTCTTGAATTCTCTGGGTTTTATTTTTCTTTACAAGCCACAACTATCGTCAACATTACAGATTCTAAAATATAAAGTTTCAATCATCATAGTTAGTCTTGCTTTTCACCATTTACAGGGATCATTTAACACCCTTTTTTAAAATTGTTAGGCTTGGATGACCTAGAGTGCTGTTTACCCAAAAGGGGCAAAAATAAGTCACTAGTTTGCATGGTGCAATTGATTTGCATATGTGCAAATATGACCTGATTACTAGACTCTAATCTACATTTCACCACCGTCTGCTATGCTATAGATTCTCTCATCTTAAGAATCTTTGGCTGTGTTTATAATCCTGAAGCAATCAATACCACCTCAGTGGCAGCTTCAAAGAACGGGCCTCCAACATGCCAAAAATGGCCCCAGAAGAGGACCTTTTTTGTCATGATGCCTGTACAGAGCAGGCATGATAAGTCAATCTCACTGTCAGCTTGTGTCTACATGGCGGCAGCAAGAGACCATGAGGCTGATGGGTGCCTTAGAGTTCTTTTTTCTGCTCTGCAGAAAGGTGCTGTGGACACCTCAGGTGGCCTTTTGAGGATCCAAAAGTGGACCATTTCCAGAGCCCCCCAAAATAGTGTCAGACTTCAGAACATTGTGTAGTCTGCTCCCACCAAGGCTGTTTATCTACATAGAAGCAGCAGAAAAAGAGCACAAGCCAGGAATACTTGGTCTGAGCCTCCTTTGGTAGTTCAGAGCAGTTAAATCTATGCTCTATGGTATTTGGCACCTCTGGCATAAGAACATAAGAACATAAGAGAAGCCTTGCTGGATCAGGCCACAGTCCACCTAGTCCAGCATCCTGTCGCACACAGTGGCCCACCAAATGCTCATGGGCATCTCAAGCAGAGACAAGGACAAACCTTCTCCTGCTCTCGAGTCCCAGCAGATGGCCTTAGAAGCGCCCCAGTTCCTACCCCCCCCTCTCAGCCTGAAGGATGCACCTAGGCATTCGTTCTAGTAGCCATTGATACATCTGTCATCCATAAATTTGTCTAACCCTACCTTAAAGCCATCTAGACTGGTAGCTGTCACCACCTCTTCCGGCAGCACATTCCATAAGCCGATGACCCTCTGGGTGAAGAAATACTTTCCCCTGGCATTTGAATGCTGCATCTCTGTGGCTTCATTAGATCACCCACCAACATAGGTACGCATGCAGAGAAAAACATAAATATAAGAATGACCTCTGATTACTCTAGGTCGGATGTATATAACTCAGTTCTGTTACTCTGACTAGAGAACAGTTTGGAGGGAACGATGCAATGGAATATATATTAATATCTTCTTTTCTGCCCCTAGCATCTTGGTACTGTGTGTACATTTCAAAAGAAGGGCAGTCATTTTTTTCAAGCTGTGCCTTTCCATACCTCTATTTAAGTTGTCCAGCAGCCTATTTCCAAAGCCTTTTTGTGCAGTTTTGTTTCTTTCTATCTATGGATGTGGGAAATATTGCATGCCATTGTAACCTTGAACATGGCAGGATTTTTGGCCACACCTCCAGTTCTGGGAGGAGTGCTGTGAATGGTGAAGGCACCACAGAAAGAGGTGCCCTGCCTATCTACAGTACATTTTCAAGTGAGGAGGTAAGCCTCCTTTCTGCAAGGCAGCAAGAGCCACCCTGCAAATGAGACATCCCCATTGGTGATCATGATGGAAAAGAGGTCAGCCCCATCACCACAAGGAGCCTGATGCTGCCAAAAATGGAGATGGCGGGTGGGGGAGAGATTTCCTTCTTGGACCCACAGAGCTATCTCAGAACAATAATTTAACATTTAAAAACCCTGGCTTTTCCGGAATGTCTACAGTTTAGCAAGGACATTTGAGAAGGAAAGGATTACAAAACACTTTGACTTTCTTTATTCCTTCTATGGGAAAGAAATGGGGTCTCAGCCTTCAACATCCAAAGTGACCAACTACTCTAAATTACCTGAAGTGTTCTATAGTACTCTTAGCAAGTTTCTGTGAAACATCATTTTGGGTGATTTAGAAAGTTCACTATTTCCCTGACACCTGGCCTCTCAGTCCTGCAAGTAGCATTTTGATCCATCAACGTAATAATGAGTGACAACTCTAGCATGTTACTAAAGTTTATTGCACACACAGCTCACCACTTTCCTATCAACTCATATCCTCTCCTTCCATTTTCTGGAACAAAATGGATCATAAAATTGACACACGTCTGTGAGAAAGAAGTAGGAAATGACTCAGCAGTGGTTTTGGTAAACCAGATCCCCCCACTCGCACAACCACCAAATCTATCAAGAGGTCCAACTGCCTTATTTTGAAATCCAGTTCTAATTTACTTTGGTATGATAATTCAACTTGCCACATGTAGGTGGATGCATTATCTATAGTATCCTCAGCCCAAGTAAACACACCCATTCTTAGGGTGACCTCTGAGGTTGGATCAGTGTGCTCTATAGGGCCTACATGCACTCTTCTTTATTTTCCAGAAATTCAAACCAAACAGAAAGATGACTGCCTTGAAACAATCAAATTCCACACTGCTTCCTTTTCTACAAATACTTCCTGTTTCTTCACCATGAATCTCTCTCTTTCCTTTAGTTTGACTCTTCTGCTTGCTCAGTGTCTTAAGGTGGGGGCACTGTTTTGCCACACAGGGAAATTCTGCTACAAATTACCGTGGCTTCTGGCACTGCAGTATTGGCTGCAGCTTTCTCTGTAGGCCTCAGAAGTCAAGGGCCAATTTTGCACTTCCTGTTTGCTGGACGGGAAAGAAGTGTAATCACCCAATGTTACCTAGCTCTCACATCTGTGAGCACCAGGTAACTACAGCCCATGCCACATGTGATTGATCCAAGGGCTGGTCCTCTTCAGGGCATCACCATTTTGGTCACAGTGCCCCCCCCCACACAATTGTGCATGCATCAGTGCCATCACCATGATGATGCTGATGCTCTGTACATGCACAGTTGCATCTATGGTCATCCCAGGTGCCAGCTCATTTGTGCGGCACCTCAGATGACCCTGGACCACCAGAAGAGGTGTAGATGCTCACCACTGGACACTTCTGGTAAGTCTCTGCATAAGGTTAATAAAGTTGTGGGGCATGATTTCATGGTCCACACCTAGTGCATGATTTGGGAACATCTGGGAAGGCAGGCAGCACCTGGAAGTTGTAACAGCTTCCTCAAGGTGCAGATGCTCTTCCCCAGAAGTTTCCTAATCATACACTATGGGCTGTAGTGCAAATAGGCCCAATGTTTATTTCCAGATGTGAGATCTAATTTCTATCGAATGGAAAGTCCATAAATAAAATGAATAGAAATGAAAAGGTGTGAGCAGTCAGACCTGATGATGGACTGAAGAAGGTTTAAAGTGAAGAACTATTTTGTACTTCCGCAATATTTTGAGAATCTAGCACTGGCAAGTGAGTCCTTGGTGTGTGCATTGGATTTAGTGCACTCTAGCTGCCTCCAGATGGTAACAGGCAAAGCAGAATCTAGGCAAGACCCCATAATTGACTCTTGCCAGCTGCCACCAGACTCAAGTAACAAACCCTCTCTTACCTTGTTCCTGATGAGAAGCTTTGGCACTCACCAAAGGACCCACTCCTTTTCTGTTGTTGATTTTCATGCACTTGGTCAATCATGTATGCTACTATGCCAGATGTACAAGCAAGAGACTGCTATTAGTGGATTTTTGCACTTTGCCATCGGTGCTACATTGGGAGTGCCTCAGGTATCAGTTTAGCATTTCCAATGCAGTGCCAAGAAGATTCCAAGTTTTACCTCAAATCTGGAGCACCACAAATATATGGTGTATAATCCTTCACTTTCTACCACTTGAAAGGACAGGGGGACCTACAACTAGCCATCTTGCCCTCCCAAAACATTCCTGATTGCCTCACCACCAGCTGGCCTCATATGCTATTTATTATGGGCACTCAGCAAAAAGTCATTCCAGTTTCTGTCATCACAGCCTACATTCTGTGGGTAAGTAGCTCTTTCTGTTTCTCTCTGCCATGCTGTACACCTTGCTACACTAACAAAAAGGGAAGGAAAATATTAAAAACAGAATTGGACTGTCTCTAGGAGAACAGTAGGGAACCAAAGGAAAGCAGATCTAATTTATGAGCAAATTAAAAACAGATAATGGAAGACATAATGGAAGGAAGAGGAGAAAATAAATATAGTCATGGAAAGAAGACAAATTTGGCTTTAGCACTACAGCAATGTCTGATTACTTGTTTCCCTTTTGTAACTTAAGTCTGTTTTAACCTGAATATTAAATCTGAAACATTTTACAGGAAGTAGCTCCTATCTTCAAAGGCACCTTGCAGAACTCTTTGTGTCTTGCAGTTAGCACAGGATACTTTGGGTCCAGTACAATAAGTTCAAGATATTCAAACTTTACATCGTCATGAGTAAGATACAGCACGAATAGTAATATTTGCCTACAAGAATATGCCCTATCAAATTTGTGTCTCTCGTTTGATTCAGCACCTTTTAAGATACTGTTTATTATCCAATCTGTGTTTTTAGACCTTACCATCCAAATGCCTTTTTAAATATATATTGTTACTCAGTAACCAAAGAACAATGCAAAACAACTGGTCTTCAGACCAAGCAACAATCAGAGAACAGTTCCTTTTGCTAGAAAATAATAAGAAAATAAATGAATCCATAAGAGTATCACTGTTTGATTATGTTCTTAAACTAGGGGTGTTTCCGCAGTCAGCTTCCTGTCCATTGGATGGGAAAAATGCAGAACAGACTAGGCATCTCCATTCAGTGGAGACAAGGGGCCTGCCTCTCTGTCATCTCTAACCACAAGGGTGGAAACACAGCCAGAGTTAACATTAGATCGACCTATGCCACAGTCCTTCAATCTCCTACAAGATGATTCTCTATGAATACTACTACTGATGGAGTTTAAACCCCTTGGAACCTGAAAGATGACAATCAGCAACGTCCCACCATGAATCCCACCTTTTTAAAAACATCTACAGGAGACATAGAGTATGTTACCCTCAAAATGAAAATGAAAGATATTATATAACCTCCCCAGCATCAGATGTTGGGGAGGTTTAGAAGGATTGGACCAGTGCCTGACTATAATCATGGACTGGATGAGGGTGAATAAAATGAAGTGTATACTGGGCTTGATAGAATCATGACTGGTGGATGGTCCTATAGCCAACAAATGTTCTGAGTGGGTCCACATTCTAGAAGTACACTGTGACAGAAGTGATTCAGTGTCAGACGCATGTAATACCAAACCAAGGAAAGTTCAAAAATAGGTATATGGATGAAATGTTCCTATTTACTAAAGCGCAGGAAAATTAGAGCAGCAGGTTGTAGTCATTGGCTTATTGGCCAACCCACTACTTTGGTTTCCCAGTGTGATATTTTTTTAGAGAAATCTCAGATTAGAGACAAAAGCTGGAAAAGGCAAACAGGTATAGAGTAATATGCTCCCCAAATATTTGTCTCTTTGGGTGTTTTTCCACTGTCACTAGAAGTACCCATTAAGTACCCATGTACTTCTAGTGACAGTGGAAAAACACCCTTTGCTTGTCTGAGCTACACAGAGATAAATCTCTTTAAGGTATTTATGCAACAGGCAAAATGTTCATGCATGCATGCGTGTGAGCCTTATTAATAAAACTGTATATTTGTTTTTCATAAATTGGGTTTATAAAGAATGACAGTAAATAATGCATTTAAAGTCAAAGACAAGTTTTTGTTTTTTGCTATCACAAATGACCAATATTCAAGGCTAGTTATCAGTTTTAAAATTTTCCAAATCTTTGAATGAAAGATTTCAGAACAAATTATGAATGTGTACATTTAATTTGAATAATTTATAGTTCTTGGCTAGGGATGTGCATGAGTGTATTTTTTTTCATTTGATTCATATTCATTCGAATAGACCCCCTTTTAATGTGGTAGGATTCTATATGATTTTGATACAAAAATAGCATATGTATCCCATATGTATCCAATATGTGTTCCCAGGATATCTACTCTGAAAGCATCAAATCAGCCCTGAATCCACTGTGAATTTGCTCTCAATCCACATTGAATGCACTCTGGATCTGCTGTAGATGTGACTGCCGAAGCCACTTTTCCACTTTCCCAGGTTCACGAATGTAATGAAGCTTTGTACAAATGTTCCAAAGCATTCATTCGAATATGAATGTCATGTATGAATGCCCCAACATTCTCTTCGTATGCGAATGTCCGAATTCATATGAATATTGAGCGTTACAAATATTCATGCACATCCCTATTCTTGGCATCAAGATTTAAGTTCTGTTATCCTCAAGTAGCGAAAAAAATCACATGCCACCAACTATAAATTATTAATTGTTGTTTCATGGTGTCTGTGAAGGGCACTAAAACCTTTATAAATCATTTGTCAGTCATTCTAGCCATATCATTCTTTCTCATAGTAAGTGCATCTGATAAATGGCCCCAAGATTTTAGTCAAGTAAGAGCCATAAGGAGAGGATTGGAAGATGTGAGGAAAAATGTTTTAGCTCTGCTATTAATGTGAATTTGACCTTCTTGTCTTCTCAGACAATATGCCTTTCTGCTCTTCCCAAACCATTATGTGAATGTAGATTTTCAATGTTCTCAAATTAGGCCATACAGTTCTTAGGCAAAAAAATGTGTATAATGTAAAGAAAATCACATTTGAAGAAAAGAGATTCATCAAGATAGTATCAAAAATAATCTCAGCAATTATATTGCAATGATTAGTATGGAAAAAGTATGCTCAGTAGCTGTGGCAAATTATTGCATAATTTTTGCAATGAATCATAGACTATCTGGGGCAAGAACACAGGCCACAAACTGGTCAAAACTACAAATGACTGGTCAGAAATCTATCAGTTTGATCACTGCCAAAGAATAATGGCACTTTGAAATAATGGAATCAAGGCAGATTACCCTTGTGGCCCGTTTCTACTCAATCATTTATCAATCAATCATTAACTGATCAAATCTGAACTTGAATCCATAGAAGTACGTTTCATGGGATTCATTAAAAACTACATCCAAGTAAATGTCTAAAAACTGGAATCATAGAGAGAAATGGAAATGAAGTAAGGAATGTATTGTTCAGTTTATTAATCAAAGTTTACCTGCTTCCTATTAAATAGAGACAAATTAAGCAGGCTATGAAGGTACTCACAAAACATCTGCTAACAAAACCAGGAGTAATGATAAACAAACTTGAGTTCCCTTTGTGGTTGATATTTCACCCAGCTGCATTTAATTATAAAAGAGCTATCAAAGAAGGCTCCCCATTAGCAGTTAATTCAGACTGACTTCAGAGGAAAATCCCAAAGCTTCCAATGATATCCCTCCAACAGCTTTCAGATCTCAGTAAGCAGATGAGAAGAACTGCATTAGATCAGTTATAGTGATCAAGGCTTATTTCATTTCAGTGGCCTGAGATCTGCATTATCATTTTATCAAGCAAACCGTGTTTGTATCACAAACTCCTGGCTATACATAGGAACATTAAGGAGCTGGTAGATGTGAAAGGAATTCTTACTTGCTTGAAATTTTGATTTGCCATCATGCCTGTTTCAGCTGATGCTCTTGAAAATCCACAATTATATTTTTGCTTTGTTTATAATGCAAGAATGGCAAATGGGAAAGCCTCTAGAACAGCTCAAAGATGTAGCTATATTAGGGTGTTTCGGCACTTAACTGCTGTGAGAAAGTATCCCACGGCAGTTGATATCAGGGTCAGTGGCTGGCATTCACATTGTGAGGGCTGGCCCACTCTGAACTTCACTCAAGGCTATCTGTCTGGGACCATCTGCCTTACTGTAGTAAGGGCCATGTGCATTGGGCCATTGCTATGGCAATCAGCAATGCAGCACATGACTGCACAGCAGCAGCAGTGCCTCTACTCTCCCCATGCAACCTTTACTTATGGAAGTACACAAATGTTGTGTATGGGACCGCTGCACAGCTACTGAAGATCAGGACAGCCACACATTCTCTGAGCCATTCCAGAGGCCTATTCACACTTAGGCCTCTGGTATGCAGTTTGGATAGCTCTGGTACAGAGGTACTAGAGCTGTCCTAATTGCATACAAGAGGCCTAAGTGTGAATAGGCCTCAGAACAAAAATGTCTCTGCAGTGCATGAATGCACCATGCCAGAATGTGTGTGGCTGTCCCAATTGGCCAAGTGTGAACAGTCTTTTAGTATGGTAGCACCTTAGAGGCTAACAGAGAAAGAAGTTGGCAGTATGAGCTTTCATAGGCAGCACTAGATCAATGATTTCCAGTTGTTCGACTACAGTTCCCACCATCCACTGAAATTATAATCAATGGCAAGAGATGATGGACATTGTAGTCCAACCACATCTGAGAACTCAAATGTTGGGAACCACTTCTATAGATATAGAACTATAACTCCCATCATTCCTTCACATTCTCCATACTAACTAGGCCAAATGAGAGCCAGTCTGGTCTTGTGGTCAGAGTGCCAGACTTCTGTTGGGTAATTTCCCAGTTCAATTCCACACTCCTTCATGAAGTTAGCTGAGTGACCTTTGACTAGAGTGACTGTCTTTCTGAGCTCTCACAGCCCCACCTACCTCACGTGGTACCTGTTGTGGGGAGAACAGGAAGTTTTGTCCCCTTAAGGGTCAGAAAAGAGGGTATTAAAACAGCTGGTAAGTCCTTTTGCTTGCTCCACACAGCTGCCCAACTGTCTGGACAAATAGCCATTTTTCTGGAAGTGCTTTCTTCCAGAATATCTATCTGCTATCTGGAGATACCAGTAAGGCTGAGTGTCGAGTTGGCTGCATGAAATATGACACCTTTGTTCTGTCTTTCAGTTCAAATGAGATTTCTCTGATTTATTAAAAGCTTTATTAACCAGATGGGTGAATGTTGCTACTGGGTTTTAGTTGAAATATTTGCCTAGTAAATATGGAACAGTGACTATGTTATGTATGGAAGCCAGTTTGGTCTAGTGGTTAGGGACACAGACTCTTATCTGGGATCACCAGGTTCAATTCCGCCCTCCCCCATGAAGGCAGCTGGGTGACCTTGGGCTAGTCACTGCTCTCTTCTGAGCTCTCACAGCCCCACCTACCTCACAGGATGTCTTTCGTGGGGAGAAGAACAGAAAGCTTTGTCAGCCGCTTTGAGTCCCCTTAAATGGGTGGGAAAAGTGGGGTAGAAAAGCCAACTCTTCTTCTTCTATGTATGATCCATAGTGTACCCTGGTTGAATTATGAGTTTTCCCTCATCCTTTTAGGCATCAAAATAATAATAATCCCAACTGTTCTTTAAAGTTGCTCATGTTCATAAAGTAGGTCAAATTTAAAAATGGAAATTTGTAAATGAATGGCTTCCAGGTGTGGAATAGCTACCACCATATTTTCTGAAGGTTTTCATCTTCTAAATTTTTTTCAACCCCTTAATCTTCTTTTCAAATGAATGTGACTTTCTAGACAATTTTCCATTCACATTTAGGTTGAGTTTGTTCCCAAACAATTTTGTAACACTCACATACCAGATGCTGGGCACCACTTGCTATTAAATCAAAGGTCACCTTTTCTTCTGTCAGCTCCATGACTAAATATTCTAAAGCACAATCATATATTGAATCTAAAAATTTTGTCTCTTTGTCATGGTCTGAATGTACATTTTATCCAGTCAGTAAAAGGCTAATTGAAGTCAACCATTATCGCAACATTTTCTTTTCTGGCTGCCTTCCTGTTTTCTTTCTCTGTCTTTAGATCACCATCAGAGTTTTGGCAAGAATAAGTCCCCCAGTACTATATTGCTTTTATTAGCTTTGTGTTACTATCCCCAGAAATTCTATGACTAAATGTCTTCCTGCTATGGTTTCAATGTTTATTTTATTCAAAGACTGCTCTGACATCTTGAGCAAATCTAGTTTTTCTTGTAGTTTTTATACTGCCTAACTATTCTCTATTGATTATCAGTGTTTCCACTATGAGCATATTTTCTTTAATTTATAATCTGAGTGGATGAAGGCTACATCTAAAGGTCGAAGTGAACAAACATGACTGCTTCCCATCCTAGAACCTACTTAAGGACTGGTTCTGTCCAGTCACATTGACTCAAGGGGGGCACTGGCTGTCTAGGCTTTGCCTCTACATTGTCTGTCTCTCTATGGTCATTGCCTCTCTAAGATCAGTATCAAATGTGAATCTGGCTTCACTTTCTGAAGGTAAGACACTCAGGCTGTGTTGTCCCCATGCAAGCCATCTGTCACATTTTGGGCGCTGTTTGGGCATGCGCGGGCTGGGAATGGGAACCAGAACGCATTTCGGGTGTCCACATGACCTTCCCGGGACAGGTACGAGTTGGGCATGGATGGTGGCATGCCCATGAGAACCATGCTGAACCCTGGTATGGGGAAGCAGCACCCCCTCCTCTCCTCTCCACCCCCTCTCTCCTCATTGGAAGCCGGATTGACATCAGCCCACCCCGGTGCCACATTCCCCCTCTCCCTTAGTGACACTGACAACCAGGACTGGGGTGGCAGGCTTGGAAACAAGTAAAAATAAAGCTTCATTCATAAAAATAACTTTTAAAAAAATTAAAATGCTGAAAGCCACAGTGAGGTTTAGCGGCAATAGGTGCTTGAGCAGTTTTGTGCACTGCCGCTCCACCGGGGACCACGAAAACGGACGTAAACTGAAAATAATGCCTTTATTTATGATCACCTTGCAGATCAGGGGAACGGGGGTTGCAAATGGAACAAAAGTCAAGCCATTATGCAACCTGCCTTGGCATCCTTAAAATGGGGTTGGAATTACCACCGTGGAAATGGCAGAAAATTAAAAACCAAGCCGTTCTCCAGCCTGCCTTTGCGATCGACATTTTGAAAAGCCAGGGGCTGTGATCTTCAACAGAAAGGGCAGGGACAGCAAGCACACCCCATCTCCCAATGATGTGAGCGCAAATCTCCTCCCTGTTAGCCCAGAAGCGTCCCCATCTGCGTTCCCGGCTGGCTGAGCAATGCCTGCCAGTTGCCCAAAGCGTGCCAAGACTTGTTTTTTCAGGTATCAAATTTTGCACCCTTCTGGCATGGTTTGGGAAGGGTTGGCACACTTTTTGCAGACCAAATCCAAAACCCATGGGGACAAACCTTACCGATCCCGCATTCGGAACCATACCAAAGATTCATGGGGACACAGCCTCAGTTGGGATGGATGGATGGATGGATGGATGGATGGATGGATGGATGGATGGATGGATGGATGGATGGATGGATGGATGGATGGATGGATGGATGGATGGATGGATGGATGGATGCCAGCCAGCCAGCCAGCCAGCCAGCCAGCCAGCCAGCCAGCCAGCCAGCCAGCCAGCCAGCAAACCAGCCAGACCAACTTCTTTCAGATTGACTGGTCTTCTATGATCTTTATCAGGTTTCTAGGGAGGTTTTCATTGCTGTTTTAATTTAGTCTATATCCATCTACTAGCAAGCCTACTTCCTCTTCTCCTTTTCCAGGAGTTTCTAAGGAGGTTGGTCTTCTCATTATGTGCCTGAGGTATAACAGTTCTAGCCTAGAACACATTAAAAGCCATAACCATGAGACTTAAAATTTTCATTAAACCTTTCACTGCTGTAACTCAACACGTCAAATTTCTACTGTACTTACTATTAATCATGGATTCCAGTTGACAAAAATCAACTGTTTCCAGACTTCCACATTCTATTCACTTTTATGTTTGCTGTTCCCGTACAAGGTAGACCACGCTGTACCAGAATAAGCAATCTGTCTTAATCTAAGGTGGGTTGCCCCTGAAATGGAACAAGGCCATCTATGTTGGGACAGTCTGTTCCATGCCAGCCTCCATGCTGACTCTGAAACTCACGTAGCTGGCATGGGGGATGCTCCAAATGCTCCAAGTATTCCTGGGAGGGGGCTATTTTGGTGCACACCTTGTTGCGTCACTGAAACAGGACTCCAAGGTATACCAGGCTATGAAGGTATGCCCTCTTCACACCTCAGTACACCACCCCGACTACACCATTTGACCACACCAGGATGACATTTTGGTGCCGTAGCCCAGTCCACAGTCTGTCTTGTGTGGACAGATGCTAGAAGAGGAATGAACCTCCATTATTCCACTCTAGTATATGTAGAAAAAAACTATGATCGTTCCTGTAAATGATCTTGTTCTTTGACCGGTGCTAGTAAGGACCTTAAATTTTCTCCCATTTCTGCTAGCAGAGAGGTATCATCTGCATATCTGAGGTTAATGATTTCCCCACATTAAAGACAAATGCATATTTTTCTATGCCAGTTTTTTCACATTATATACAAATATGGCAAGAGCATGCCTTACTCCCTTACCTGTCTCTTGGCCTGTAGTTGGTTGACAACGATTTTTATTTGAATTTCTGAATGTTTTTTATTTAATCAGTTCTAACTTTTTGTTTTGCCATCCTCTTTTCTCTGATGGAATGAACTTGTTGTTCAAAATCTGCAACTGTGTCATATTTGTTTTTTGGTGAGTTTGTGTTTGTGTGATTTCATTTTTTATATATATATACCCTGATATCATCCTCTGGAACTGTCTACATGTGGCTCTCAAGTTCTCTGGCCAGTTTGTCTGCCCATCTTGATAGCTGTGTGTGCCTTCTGGCCATACCCTGGCATGTGGGAAATAAAGAAAATGCCAGCATGATTTATCTAGCTGTGTCAATGAAGGTAGAAGTAGGCAAGAAAGCATCCTTCAAGAAGGCTGAAGATTTGCCCATATAAGGACAATTGAGAAAAGTTGATGATAAGGCAAGAATGAAAGAATTTAGGAATGTGAGTAGCAAATAGCTAAATGCATGAAAGCAAGCAATAAAATTCATCAGGGAAAGAAAATGTGCCTGGAAAATGGCAAGACCTTTGGACAGCAGAAGTGTCACAGGGGCACTGAAGGAGGACAAGGGCAATGCAGAAAAGCAAAATGAATTCTTTGCTGCGAATGTCACCACTGAAGAGACTTGAAAAATCCCACATGTGAACCATTCCTTTTGTGAAGGGAATGTGAGAAGCTTCATCAAATAAAACCAAAAAGAGATGCCACTTTGGAGTTAAGAAAAGGCAGCTGGGGGTGGAATCAGGACATCTGAATTTTGGTTTTTAAAATGTGCATCATCATTCAATCAGTCCTCTTTTAGGAGGTATTTGTAAAAAAAAAAAAGATTAATGGCACAGAATCGATTGAAAACTGCCAAATGTATGTGCTATTCCATTCAGTGCATGCTCACTGCTACAAGAGGTCCATATGGGCACTATATAAATAACATTTTGACAGCATTAGAAGTCTGATCCATCAAACGTTATTGGACATATTTTTTTCAGAAGGAAAGTAAATTCCAGATCCTGGAGAAAGGGCTGATACTTTACTATATTAAGTAACCCTCACTTAACTAAAATTGCCTTACTTTTGACATTTTTAAATTTTCAGTTTACTTTGAATATATCATATGAACCTAAACTGAATTTTCTTAAAGTGAATATCACAAATGTTTTTTCCTGATTTTTTTCAAAGTTGGAATATTTTATCTACTGTACCTGGTCTGGAAATAAACAGAGAGGCTCAAAACATGATCTTCACTTCTCTGTTTATACAAGCAAGCATCCATCTAGGGCTATGTGTAATTGGGTGAACATATGTGGCTAATTTTCCCCTTGGCCTGTGGATCAAACAGTGTTGCCAGTTCTCTGTTGCACAGTGGTTTTAATGCATCCTTTTCACCAGCTTTCTTCACATCCCATGTTCCTATTCTGAGCAAGATGGTGAATGGAATCTTCAATAGCATGTGAATGAAGATTAATCAAGCACAATGTTGGGGAAAAAACTCTTTATGGTCCGCAGAGATAAATTATTTTGGATTTTGTTTCCTTAACAAAAGCTGGCATGAGGGGTTCAGTGGCAGAGTGCCCCATGCAGTCTCTGGACAGTACAGTTGTATGCAGTACACGTTTATTAGATCCAATGTGTTACTAAGTCACACGTGTTCCACCATAGTGAGGTGGCACCATAGCAGTGGTAATGCTTAAAACCTTTTCCTCATTCAAAGACTTTAGCATCTGAACCATGTTATGAAGCAAATGTCCTGGGAGCTTGGGTCCTTGGTCAATATAGCATGCTTCCTGAGAACCTTGGGCTGCCACTGAAGTGGGAACATCATATGCAGCAGCCAAAAATATGCCTGGAAGAAATTTGCCATATTGTTGGTATCTGGCAGCGATTCCAATTGCATTTTTTGGTCTCAATATGGCACCATCCGGACATGGAGAATATAGTGCCATTATGGTACTCCTATGGTGAGGTTGCCTCACGTAACTGAGGCAACCCTACCATAGCTTTGCTTCCCCCCCACCCAGAAGCATTAAATACTGTTGCTAGAAAACCCACCAGTAGCACCTTTTCATTACCTTCTGGAGGTTGTGCATGCACTGAGGTGGCCAATGAACATATCCAGGCATTAAAATGTGTGAAGACAGTAATTGCAGAGGGAGAATTTCCTACATTATCACCTCCTAGCAGGATATCTGACCACTGTCTGCTTAAGTCTCCTGGCTTACATAATGGTCAGGAGTTGCCCCTTCCAAGATGCCCTTGGAATAGTTAAAACTGGATTAAAGAGCCAGTAGAAAGTATTTGCCTTCCTGGCCCTGCAAACACCCAGTAGCTTCCAAAAAGAGGTTGTGTGGATGGTGCCTAAGATTGTTGCATCAACAGATCAATATTCAAGATCATATTATATTGGAATGATAGCTTCTACACTTTTATTAAAGTTCTTTATTTGCATATTTTTTTTTCTTTTAGAAGGCTGGCACTTTTGTTTATGGTTAGAACATTCTCTAATCCTGTTATCCCAAGTGCCAAAGATATCATATCCAAATGCTTCCTTTCTTCCTATTGCCCAGATCAACAATGCTAGCTGCTAAACTGAGTTCTGCTGACCCTTAACTTCTTCCAGTATTCTGAACCTTTTCCTTCTGGCAACAGATTCTGACTGGGTGCAAAATTTGTATGTCAGCAAGCTTCTAGCCTGTTCCTCTGCCTTATCTTAGGGCCTGTTTGCACTTACTCAGTGGGACGGCATAACAATACCATCTCACTTAGGTTAAGATCAGGCTCAAACAGAGGCATCAGCACTTCAAATGCTACCACAGTTCCCATCCAGACCACCAGCACTTGACACATCCTGTCCTGGCCAGAGTACTGTGGCAACGGCCACAATGACATCCAATGCATGTGGGGATGTTGCCATGGGGATGACAGTTTTGAATGGAATTCATATCTGAACACAGTTTTGACTTCTTGACAATTTCAACAGACTAAGAATTTTCGAACCCACGGCACATGACTATGCAGCCGTAGTAGCACTGTCCACCCACTCACAGCGTCCACATCCAGAAGAGAGTGTGAACATTGCATCCAGGAGCTTACCAGCTGCTCTGGGTAAAGCTGTGGACTGCCTCTCCAGACAGGTAAGTGTGAACAGGCCCTTAGTGAACAGGCCCTTAGTTCCTAGAGTTGAGAATTGTTACATTTTTGCCCACAGTTACAGCTAAAACTTCCATACTTTATTCAAGTTACTGTTTGTTGTCTTCAGTTTGCCACTCCAAATTGTTGCTACAATTTGGCTAATTTGTTCCCATTTTGAATTTTGATTTTTTTTTTTGTGTGTGTGTGTCTGTTCTTGTAACAATACTCATCATTATGCCTTGTAAGCACTTTAAAAAAATCAAAATTTTATGTGTTCCCTTGCACAGATTGCAATCATCTGATTGGAGAGCTGACAGGAATAGTTTGATATTGTTAGTGGATGAAACTGTGTCTTTCCATAGCCCTTGTTGTGGAGCTCTGGCTACTAACTCTGGTGGCGAATGGGCAAACTGCATCCGCCCAATGCCCATGCATGAGATTTTTGTCAAGAAGTCAAAACTGTGTTCAAATATGAATTCCATTCAAAACCTGTGGTCAGCGTTTGAATGGCAGGGAAATGTAATTATCACTTAATATTCTGGACCAAAAGAATTTTTGGTTGTGGAACAACGTGAATGCGATGTAATTTGCAAATTCACTTTTACACAGTAGAAGAAAGACAATGATAACATACCCTGGCAGCCTTTTTTAAAACAAAATAATCATTTATTCATGCTATAGAATTTCTACTTTTATTCCATTATATTTTCAAAAATCCAGGTGAATGTAATTTATTAGAGGAAATAAACTACCCCAGCCATTTATCTTCTTTCTTCTACATCCATTACTTTCTTTCCTTTTCTTTCAGAAATGTGTGTGAAGTTTAAAAGTCATTGGTAAAATAAAGAATATTATTTCCCTTCTAAATATTTGAACGTTCCATCTGCCCAACACTGTCAGCATCAAAATAAAATGAAATGAAATGACAATAGTTTTTAAATAATAATAAAAAGAATCACTTTATCCACTGTGGCTAGCCAACTAATTTCAAGAGACTGAGCAGCCAAGAACTGAATTCAGAGACCCTGGCTGCATTCAGACACAGCATGGAAAATTGGCGCTACAGTCTTTCACATAGCACATCAATGGAGCAATGCTATGCGCAGTTTTATACAGTAACTGTGCAGCCTGCTTTACAACTGTAAACATAGCCAACTGCTTCCATGGATGGCCTGAACTGTCACAGCAGGTGAAAGCACTGTCTCAGAACACTAATGTATTCAAATAGTTCACCGTTCTCATCGAACAGGGGGTGTTTAAAATGTTGAAATTCAAGCTGAAAATGCTATTTGAAAGGAGTGTTCTAAAGAACGCAGTTCTCTAGTCCATATTTGTGTCCTTTTAAAAGTATTTTTGGGTGTATTTTAAAAAGCCGAACAAGTCCAAACAGGTTTGAATTTCAGTTTGGAACACCTGGTCTCTTTGAAAAGGAAATTCAGATATAAGTGAACCAAGTGATGTTTGGTTCTATTAAAACTAAACCACAAAGTTTGGACTCATCCACATCTCTACAACACACTGAGGGCGCGTCTGCGTGCAAGCCAGCTGGTGCGATTTGGACTCGTGTGATAAAAATCCACATTGTAAAATGGAATAAAGTGCCCCCATGTAGTTTGTTTGTTTGTTTGTTTGTTTGTTTGTTTATATTTATATCCCGCCCCATACCTGAGGGTCTCTGGGCAGCTTACAACATTTAAGAACAAGCACACTAAAATTGTATCACACAATAATAAAACCAGCGTAAGATTTAAAAACCAACATGATAATAAGAATAAGAATAAAAACAATACAAAAACAGTTTAAAACAGTGTTTAAAACTGTTTAAAACAGTTTGGGGCAATGCAGATCCAAACCGGAACTGCCTGTCCCCATGGAATGGCAGGAACGGCAGCGGTGGAGATGATGGCAAGAGAATCACTGCAGTATCCCCTCATCTGCCTGCTGGCAGAGCAAGCGAGTGAGGTGTCATTTTCAATGGCAGATACCTCCCCCAAGCCCAGAAAGCAGGTCCCTTGGCCAGTAAGTTGAGACCTGAGACGTTTTCGCATTACTCCCGTTCCATTTGGAACGGGAGTAGGACGGGAAGATTAAGACAGCTCACGACGCTTTCACCTTTCACACACAGGAGCGCAGGAGCGCGTGTAAACGCGTTCCGGCGCATCTGTGTGCGAATGCTCAAAGCATCGTGAGCTGTCTTAGCCGGCAAAGGCCGGCCAGGGGCACGGAGACAGCCGCGGAGGCAGATCGGCAATCAGCTGATTGTCAAACAGCTGATTGTCGAAGCCGCGCCGGCGTCGGAGGCAAGCCCGCAGCTGTTAGGGAGGGAGAAGCAGGCGCGAATGCTTCTCCTCCCGAACGCCTGCGGGCGGCTCATCCGCGTTCGAATGCATGTAGAGCACTTTAAAGTGCTCTACATTTCGAACGCGAGAAAGACAGCTGCGGACACGTCGGAGCGCAAGCCCCGCTCGGGCAATGCGTATGCCGTGTCCGCAGCTGTCTCCCACGCGTACCGTTCAGCCCCGTGCGAAAACGTCTCTGGCCTGAGACTGTGTTCACATGTAACAACCACAAGCACCTCAGAGAAGTAGCATGTGATTCTTGTATTCTCATTCCATATACTATTGTATGGAATCTACCTATTCAACCTAGAATCATCACAAAAGAGCGGGGAGACAGACAGGCATGTGAACAATCCCACCTCAGAACCATCTCTGAGCTGCTTCCAGACTTTCCATGTTCCCAGAGTGTACCACAGCTGGCAGGTATTCAATGCCATTTTGATTGTAGTATAATGGGAACGGAACCTGTTCGATTTTTAACCTCACCTGAACATAGTCTTGGTTTGTCTTCATTATCTTTCTCTCCTGATGGCCTAAGTGAACAAGTATATTTTCCGTTAATGGGGGAAGTACAGCAGTTATTTTCTACTTAAAGGCCATGTCCACCTGGCCATGTTCAGGGTAAATAATATCAGTTAACACCTGACAGTTCACTGTGATATACAGTTGCTTCTAAATACTGTATCAGTTTTTCAGGATCCCTCCTTTCAATAAATTGCTATTGATCTCTGTGAAGTTTATGAACAGAAAGCATTCAGTATTAATTAATGAGTACAGTGTGTACCTTACATATTAAAACAGAGCTGAAATTTAATTAAATGTTTGTCAAAATCACTTGAAATTCAAGAAGCACAGACATTAGAAGCAGAGACATGGATTATTAAAATCTTTCAAGAGCACTTTTAGACTCTTTATGGTGACTCTGCTCTCCTTCCTATGAGCGACTGAAGCACTTTCTTCCTCCTTCTAAGACAAAGTGTGCCCTCTTGACATTCTTGAACCATTAAAGAGGCACTGTTTAGAAGCACCTGACAGCATTTTCACGAGTTGACATTGACTTTTAATCAACAGAGCGGCAACTGAATGAGCCGGTTGAATGTTGTGCTTAAAAGGGATATTAGAAGTGTACAAAAGTGCTTTGATTGTGTGTCTACAAAGATGTATGATTAAAAAGTATAAATCAAAGGTTGGTTGTTATTTTGCACTTGACTTCAAGTTATTTCAAACACACTTGTGGCTCTGTAGTATGTGTTGCTAAACACGCAGGGGCTGTGCATGTGGAATTAAATTTGCTGTGAGCAACTCTAGATTTTAATGAAAATAATTATAGTTTGAGTAATATGAAGTGTGACTCAAGTATAACCCCTGATGCTTCTTCCCCTGAATTAGCAGTGATATAAATTATCATGATTTATTGGGGTTATTCTTCTACATTTATGTGTTTATAGTATATCATTGTAGTGGTGGAGATTCTTGAGAAATAAACAAAAGATCAAAACAGCCTCAGAGCTTTCTAGGTTTTTTTTTTTTAAAAAAACACCTTGAGTTTCTTATGTAATTCCTCTATAATAATGTCATGATTTAACAGTTACATAGAAAATGATTTTGTAAAGATGCATTGTTGTGCTTGCATTTTGACAGCTTGCTTTAATTTATATCACATGATGGATGAATACATTTCTGGTTTTTAAACTCTAGCATTATTCCTTCCTAATAATGCAATTGATCCTGCTTATGGTTCTTTAACTGAGTACAGAAGGAAAAAAAATACTCAAATTTAGAACTGTATTCATTAATTACATTTTATATTTTAAGAAACTTCTCAGAAGCCAAGATCCCATCTGTTTTGAAATTACATTGCAGATCTTACGGGGTGGGAGGGGGATTCTCATGTTGAAGTGAACTTTGCATTACAGAATACTCCTTCTGTTGTATGTTGAACAGTTTCATCCTAATATGTGATGCCTCAATTTTCCTGTGAACTCTACATAGTTCATCCTGCAAGGAGAATGCACAGTGGCAGATCCCTATGCTTTTAGGGACTGAGCACTTAGTCTGACCCTCAGATGTTTCTCTACGTACCTTCATTGGTGTGATGCCATTATTCCAGAGTATATAAGCCACCCCAAACCAGGATGGCCTGCTCCATGACAGTTCCCATGCTGTCTCCAAAGTTGGTGTGGGGTGCCTTTGAATGCTCTGAAGGCAAGGAATTAACATTCTTGTCCTTCAGAATACCCAGGGGACCCTGTTGCGCTGCCATTATGGGTTCCCCGTGATATACTGGACTATGGCTACATATTTATTTATTTAAATAAATAAATAAGTGAAACTGTAGCAAAGGCCAAAGGATACATCCTTTACTTTTTCAGATTTGAGTTTGAACAAGAATCTTCCTTGCTAGGAATGTGCAAAATGATATTTGTATTCATAAATTCAATTTATTTTATTTATTTATTTATTTGTATTTCTATCCCGCCCTATACCCGAAGGTCTCAGGGCGGATTACAATATTATATCAATCTTAGACAGGTCCCTGCCCTCAAGCTAATTGAATATTTTGAGTTCACACACATGTGGATCAAATTGAAAATTCATTTTTTCAAACATCCAAAATTTTAATTAAAACAAACTAGTCTTCTGATTGCAAAATTGGACTATTCAATCAAACATTTATGCTTTGCTGCGTTTTTGATCACGAAAAAGCACTTTTTCATTGGGGAAAAAATTGCAAAAAAAGTTCAAAAACAAACATAAAAATCTGATTATTTTTATTCAACGATTCCAACAACAAGACTAATTAATGCATTTTCAATTACATAGCAAAACTAATGTTTTGGGGTTTCTTTCATGCTAGCATGCTGCTGAATTGAACAAATCATCCAGGATATGATGGGAAAGTGGTATATGCCATGTGTCCTCTAAAAAATAAAAGTTGTCCATATCATCTGTTTTCTGAAACAATTCTCTGAAACTTGAATATGGCCAATACATTGGATACTCCATACAAAGAGCCTGGGGCCCTGTTTATAAAGACTAGCCACAAGGGAACAGAGGTATAAATATTTTCCTTCCCTTAACTCAAATTTTCCTTCACTTTTACAGCATTAGTATTTCACTGCTAGTGTTATTTTAACATTTTCCCAGCTACTTATTTTCTATCTGTTTTACCACTGCCTGTTTTGTCTTCATGCTCTGGCAAAATTACCCTAACAGGTGATATAAAAAAATATTTTATAGCTCTAGTACTGTGTCTGGTTCCTGTCCACTGAAGCAAAAGCTATCCAGATTTCATATTCCATAATAATATATCCATGGCTTTATATAGTTAGAGCAAATGTTGTCTTCCAATCACTGGCTAATGCCTGTATGCCTGCACAGAGTTTTTATTTCCAGTAATTTAGTTTTGTTTGGAATTTTTTTTAACTGTTTGAATAAAGGTCATATAAAGACATAGGAAGCTGCCTTATGCCTGGTCAGGTAAGATTACTGTTTTCTGCAGCTCAGACAATACTGGCAATAATTCTGATAACAAGGCAAAGATCTTTCACATCACCTAATGCCAAGGCTTGAACTGAGGGCCTTCCGCATTTAATCTTAGCCAAATTAGCATATAGTGAATGTCAGTGAACAAGATCCCTGTGCATTATGACAAAGTCGCATAGTCTATAGTCATTCTGAATAGGTTGTCATGTGCTTAAAAAATAATCACACTGTTGTATAGGCATCAACCAAATCCTGCACCATTGCACAATGAGGCGATGTGGAAGCGGAATTCATTCCTGTCCTCAAGTTTGCTGACATAGAGTATGTTGACATGTAGCAAGGAACTGCCTCAAAAGCTTCTTATGATTAAGACACAGGGGGGGAAATACATCTCTGAGGCTTGAGGTGCCTCTAAGGTGGCTTAGAGAAGACTTTGAGGTGAGACTGTTCATACATCAGTCTGTCTCTCCTGAACATTATGTGCTAAAAGGTGGAATAGAGAAGGGTTGGGAATACAAGGGTCACACACTGTCTCTCCAAGGTCTTTTTGTGCCCCTTTTCATTATATATGAATAGATCATGTTCTATTCTGCCTCTCCTAGCCCTAGGATGTTTACCAGCGTGTGAGAAGAAGACTGTTATTTAAGCAATCTCAATCTCAGAACTATCAATAAGCTATTTCCAGACTACCTCAGAGATGCTTTTTATTATACCTGATCACAGTCAAAGTCATCCTTCAGCCACTCCAGAGGTTTTTGTTTGTTTGTTTTTACTGTGGGTAAACATAGCCATAGCTATTTTCACCCATCTTCTTCATTTTGACAGCCTTCAAGGGTTGCAAACTTTTTTCTAATGTTAATTATCCATTGGGTGTCACGCTACCTGCTCTACCCTGCCTGCAGGGCTCTTTTAGAAAGAGTGCAGTATACTCTTAAGAAGAATATTTTTAAACTGTGCATTGAAATAAAAGATAAACAAATTATGGCAATTCTGAATATATTACTACTTTTTGCTTAATAATTCCATTACTTTAGGCAATGTACAGCCTTTTCATTACTGAGCTTTTAAAACATATGGCACTATTAACATATTAATGTGCCTTAATCCTTTGATCTGTGGCTAGACTGTTTTGCCATTCTTTGTTCCTGATGAACAAAATACCTTTATTACAGGAATAGGAGTAGTGAAGGAAAATAGTATAAAGGATAAGAAAGTTCTGTCTCCTAGAAATACAGCAGATCCTTTTCAGATCTGAGTGAAAACACTCCCAACAGCAGCAAAGGAACCGTTTAGTGCGTCCTAAGGGCCCCAAACTTTGCAGAGCAGAGGTCTGACTCTTGAGGTAAGGGATTTTCTACATATACTGTACTGCACATCATTCATTCCTTTTCATTCATAACAATAGCATTTGGAATATTGTGTACAATTCTGGTCCCCATACCTCAAAAAGGATATTGTGGGAAAGGTGGAGAAATGGGCAGCCAAAATGATTAAGGAGCTGGAACATCTTCCTTGCAGAATCAGACTACAACATCCAGGCCTCTTCAGCCTTGGAAGACAGCATTTTAGAGGGGACCTGATTGAAATATATAAAATGAAACATGATATAGAAAAGATGGATAGAAAAAAAATCTATTACACAATACTAGAACCAGGGGTCACTCTGTGAAGCTGATGGGTAGAACAGCCAGATCAGACAGAAGGCCATCAATCTAAGGAATTTGCTGCCAGAAGAGGTGGCAGCAGGTAAATTCATGGATGACAGGTATATCAATGGCTACTCGAATGGTTGCATAGAGATATCCTCCAGGCTGGGGTGACAGACAGAATGCCTCTACAGGCCATTTGCAGGGATTTGAGAGCAGGTGAAGGCTTTGCCTTTGTCCTCTACTTGAGATGCCCATAAACAATTGGTGGGCCACTGTGTAAGACAGGATGCTGGACTAGATGGTCTGTGGTCCAATCCAGCAGGGCTCCTCTTATGTTCTTATGTTCATATCAGACTAGTAAGGATCCAGAACAATGGCAGCCATATGCATTACAAGCACCTGGCCAGACATATTTGTATTGCAAACACCCAGCCCAGGGCTCCCTAGATCATTAAGGCAATGTCTGAAGCAACATCTGGTGACAGACCAGATGCTGCTATGATGATCCAGCAGATGCTGTGGTTCACTGCACAGCTGCCATCATGCAACTACACCTATTCACTGTGCCACATCCAGCTGAGGATCCAAAACCACCTCCTTAGGAGTGACCCAGTTGCTTCTGGGAAGGCTGGGGAAAACCTTTTTAGTGGTCCACAGCTGGATTCCTTTGGGGAGGACCTTTTCCACTCTGGAACAGCTGAAGCAGTGGAACAATGCTTACACTTCTGACCAGCTCCAATGCAATGCTTCAAAAACCACATCTTATTTAAAAGATACTTCTTCCTTAGAACATTAAAAATCATTTGTATAAATAATACAATATGCAAAAGAGGACAGGGTTCCTTCCCCATTAATAGTTGTATAGAAGAGGGAATTTCAGGAGGTCTTGCCAAATCTGCTGAACTACACACACACCCAATGCAGTTATTTCAGATATAGAAACATTTTACTCTTTTCAGAGGCCTTTTTGTACTACAGCCTCTAGTGCACAATTAGTGAACATCTCGTGAATTAGGATTAGGCATGGATTAGGTTGTTGCATCCTCCAAGCATGCCCACCCTCACCAGAAGTTCACTAATCATTGATTAGCTGTGGAGCGTCTGGGGCATTTACTCTTCTTCCAGTGCTCTGGGGTCATCTGAGGTGCCACGTGCGTACAGAGCATCAGCGTTGCCAGGGCATTGGCGCTGATGCATGCACAGTTGTGGAGGATTCTGCAGCCAAGATGGTGGTGCCCAGAGAAGGACCAGGCCCTGGATTGAATAAGGCAAGTATTCACTCATGTGGGGTGGGGGGGGGGATGGCCAAAGTTGACTAGTGCTCCAAGTGTGAATGCTAGTCAACATCAGTTAATCATGACCCTTTCCCATCCAATGGATGGGAAGGGAAGTGTGAAAACAACTCATATGACAACTCTAGCCAGAACTTGATTTCTGCAGGGTTTTATCCTTGGAGACTGTCCTAAAGTTGTAATACTTAATCATATTCTACAAGCTTTGTATAAAAATACTCCTATAATTTCACTCGGCTGGGTACAAATTTATCCCACCTATACTGATGAAGGTTAACATAATTAAGCTGGATCGTTGTTTTATTTTTACTTTTTGTTAATTGTTTTTCAATATGTCTTCTTTTTTCTATTAGCCTGGGACCTTAAAGTGAGCAGGAGTTAAAAAAATAAATCAGAGAGTGACAGAATAAGTTAAATCCAGGGCTGTTTCTTAAAACACATACAAACTTTTTCCCCAAAAAACTGCATAAAAGACTTTTCTGGAAGAAAAAGTCATTGAATTCTCATTCTCAGCTATCAGTGATCCAGGCAAAGTTGTTAGAGGAAATAGACAAATGGAACCAAATGAAGGTTTCACCCTGCCATCACCACCAGGGTCACCATATGGAATCTAAGTTAAGGTTCCTGCATCTTTGATTGTTCTTCCAAAGAAGACATTTAAACAGTGTGCCTGGTTAAAATCCATTCACTATTCAGTTAATATGGATGCAGACATGCTCACCTGGCTTCCATATGGCATCCCTAGCCTGCTCCTCAAAAAGCGGAAGATGAAAATCGAGGAAAAGCTCCATATTCTTAATATTCTGTAAAGCGTGGGAAATCTGCATGATTTGTTTTAATTAGGGCAGTGTGGTGCCCATGGTTGGTTAGCACAGTTATTTATGTGGATTGCAATGTGTATAAATGTATTTGTTGTAAAAGTGCCTTTGTAGCATACTTGGACAGTTAGAACAGGTAAGGGAAGGGCCAACCCCAATCTAATTAGTATATTGAAAGAGGGGGGGGGGAAGCACAGAGGACCAGCCAGTGGGAAGAGATAGAACCTTGGCCTACCTGACAGGGCCGTGGTTCTATGCTGTTTGATTTTGGGGTGGGAGGTACAGGTCACACTGTCCTACACTCTGGAGGAAATCTACCTGCCTAGATCCAAATACTTCTGAGGGTGGGGGCAAGCCTAGAAGGGTTAATTTAGAGTAGCCTAGGGGAGATAGGTTAATTGCAGTTTTGTGTTGTGTGCTAACTGGAACACTTATTCATTCAACTGCCTGCTCAACTTATCTTGATACCTTTAATACTTACCTTATCGACCCCATCAGTTTGTAAAACAATAAAGTATTTTACTTTTCACATTTTAAAAGGACTCAAACAGAAGTTTCTTTTGGCTAAGAGAAATAGGAAGCCTGTCTCTTTAAGAGGAGAAAGCTAGCAGTTGAGAGAACAGAGCTATGAGAGTTTTTTAAGCAGGCGTCTCTCTGCTAGAGGGAAGAGCTGTTAGTGAAAGTGAGGTGTGCCTCATAGGGCAGTGCAGGGGAATGCACAACCAGCACCACTTTAATGTGCAAGTAGCTATTTTAATTAGTGAGAAATTTATTCGGTTTTATTTGAAGTAAAAACCTGCCCTGTCTGTGAGGGCCTTCACAAGCGGTGAGATAGAATCTGGGATCTTGTGCACCCTTGCCAAGGAATATCACTAGGCATAAGGAATCTTAGGCCTTTCCACATGGCCCATTATTTCAATCCATAAGGGAGGTTATTTTCAACATATTAGTGCAGACCAGCATAGGCCCAGACCTTCTTAGCACACTTCATCCACACTAGACAAAATTATGGATCAGGAGAGGGGACCAAAATTATGCCCTATCCTGATCATGCAGATCTTGTCGAAGTACTTCACAAGCAATTTTTTTAATTACTATCCTAGACTATGAAAGGCATAGAGAATATGTGACCTCATACAGAGGTGGCACTTTTCAGCAGTGTACAAGGAATCACTATATGGAAGTGGTGATAAAAGTTGTCACACTCCACAAAAATAGAACCCAGCTGGGAAATTTCATTCCTGCTCTTTGAAGCTGGTGACCATGGCTGGGCGCAGATGGGACATCTGAAATTCAGAGATTAGACCAGACCAGCATGTAGGTGCACTCTTACTCCAGTTTGGTCTAGCAGTTAAGGAGTTGGACTCTTATCTGAGAATACCAGGTTTGATTCCACCCCCCTCCACGAAACCAGCTGGGTGATCTTGGGCTAGTCACAGCTCTCTTCTGAGTTCTCACAGTCCCACCTATGTCACAGGGTGTTATGTTGTGGGGAGAAGAATAAAAAGCCTTCTTAGCCACTTTGAGTTCCCTTAAATGGGTGAGAAAAGCAGGGTAGAAAAGCCAACTCTTCTTCTTTTTCTAAGTAAGCAGGCACATAGCTAGATGAACAGAATGGGAGTGTGTCCTATAAGCAAATTGTAACTCTTGGTAGCATAAGCCAATGAAAGAGAAGTAAAGGAAGCAATTCAATTTCATCATGCTCACTTTTTTTCCTGTTCCTAAGCAAATGAATTGGGCTTTCTTCCAAGTCATTTCTTTAGTATGGGAACTTATGCTTGTTTAGGAAAACAACTTTGCTTATTTTCAATTTACACAGCACACATTGAAGCACAACCTTTTCACAAAAGTAATTCCTGCCTTGCCCTCCTTTTTTTTATTTTTTGGCAAGCTTCGAGAATTTATTATTGCACTATCTCATCCTACCTTGTGTCATTAAAATATAGGACACGAGTAATAAAAGCAAAGTAAATATGCACATATCTTTACACCATGTAGTGTAACTATAAATCTTATTCTTTGATAACAGCTGTACTATAGCATCATTTAAGCACTGCAGCTGCCACAACAATATCAAATTTTATAGTTAAAAAGCAGTCAAAACTTTAGTGGTACAGTAGAGGTAAACATATATTGTGCTATAAATAAACATTATCTAATGAAGAAAATGAAGCATGTTTATAATTCCTTGACATTTCATTGAATATCATATATATTTCCTTGTGCAAGCTGCTATAATAATGATCATTGTTCTTGAGCAGCCATCACTCCCCCAGGAAAAAATAAAACAAAGATCTCTCATGCTAATTGTGCTAAGGTTAAGTAGAGGGACATGAGAGCTGGAAAAAAAAAGGAGCTGGCTGCGTGGTCACGTTTCCACTGAATTGTTCTGGGAAGGTTTTTACTTTTGGAAGCCTGGGAAATTTAAGAAACTAGGATAGGCTGGTTTAGTTTTCTAGGAGCTTGTGCTGTCTTACTAATTGGTCTGTTAAAAAAACACAGAATTGTAACATATGGAAAACTAACATTTTCATGGTGAAGGAAAGCAGCCCATGACTAATAATAAAGATTTTCAAAAGAAGGCAAGCTGGATAACTATCCTCCTGTTCTTTCAAGTTATGTGTGCAGTGGAAGCAATCAGCCCAGCCAACGCATATGAAATAGTCCGGGATCTGTTCACACTTGGCTTTATTCCGGAATATATCCTGGAATAGGGACCTGCTGTCCACAGGCTAGTGCAGGCTTCAGCAGGCTCCAGGTGAGACCCGGCAGAGTCTGCATTAACATGTGGACAACAGATCTCCATCCTGAGATATATTCCAGAATATGGCCAACTGCAAATAGAACCCTGGTTTTCTCTGGCCCAGGATCAGACAGATTGGAGGAAGTGCAGGGACTCACAGATAAAGGTCTCTCCTAGGCCCATCGTATTGATCTATCATGGTTGTATTACTGGACTGAACTACACAGCATTTTATAGCCACCCAGAATAATTTATGGCTGTTAATACATCTGATTGCTCCAATGCTGTGCCCCAGGCCAGGAGGGTATCAAATGGACACCCAATACAGCACAGGAGGCAGAAAGCATTGTCAATGACTGTGGAAGTAGATGATGGCAGGTAGATATTGATAGGTTCGTTCTCAAAGTAAACTTCACATAGAAATTCTGATCTTTATTACACAAAGTCTCAAGAAATGCTTCATTGTGTTAAACTAATGTTCTTTCTAGTTCGGCAGCCTGTTCTACTGGTGATAAACTAGATGTCTAATCAGAATTCCAAAGCACAATTTTTATCCAATAAAGCCCCACTAATTCAAATTCCAAAACTGTTGGAATTTAGAAGCATGTCATTGCCAATATGAGAATCATGGTGGACCAGCTCTCCATTAATTTGTCTTATTCTTTCGTTAAAGTTTGTCTACGGCTCTCACCACATCTGAAATATACGAGGGGAATATAAGAACATAAGAGGAGACATGCTGGATCAGGCCACAGCCCAGCTTCCTGTCCCACGCAGTGGCCCACCAGTTGCTTATGGGCATCTTAAGCAGAAGACAAGGACAAACCTTTACAAATCCCAACAAATGGCCTTAGAGGCAACTGCTTGTCCCCCAGCTGGAAAGATGTACTCAGGCATCCGTTATAGTAGCCACCTCTCATCCATAAATTTGTCTAACCCTTTCTTAATGCCATCTAGGCTGGTTGCTGTTACACCTCTTTTCCTCTTGTATATCATTCATCAATAGTTTCAACAAGCAAGCAAGCTCAATGTCCCCACCAGATTGCAAGACCTTAGAGTAAATGGCAGGTTAGAAATACAAGTACTAAATATATATACTTGTGAACCTGTGTTGAGAAAATGAGCGCCTCTGCTTTGCGGAAACTACCTTTAACTAATCTCCAATTGTGGACATACTAAACCACTCATGCAAGGTGTTGCTGTCTTCTTGCATCACCTTTTCCCCCTGAACATTCTTAATCTTGTCTCTTTTTTCCACTACAGTATTGCAGTTTTTGCTCTAAAGAGTTTTTTTGTGCTAAAAAGTGAGGAGGTGAAGCCATAGTTCAATTCAATTTATTTTTATATTGCTTCTCATACAAAGTCTCTCAAAACACTTTACAGTGAGAGATAAAATAATCATATAACACTTGCCAGACTTCAGCAGAGAGACTGATAGAGACAGTGAAGAGAAAACTGTGTATGTGATGAGGGCAGATAAATAAAGGGAGGCAGAGAATTTAGAAGCAGCAACAATGCTAATAAAAACATCTATTTCTTTCAAGCTAATCAAAGCAAAGAGATTGAAAAGGAAATGACTTCCTTTTCTTCTTCATTCATTCATATAGTCATATCATTGCTCATAACTATGCTTTGATATGCAATGTAATTTTATAATTACTTACATAATACATTTGCATAATATAAATTTTAGTTATCCCAAAGAAATTACTCAAAGGTATTATTTTATTAAGCGGCGGCACTACATACACTAGGTAATTGCCCATGAAATTTTGTGGGTTGAATAAAGGGTGTATGCAGTTTTTCAAAATTATGTATTATGGAAGAACTTCTGCTTCTGTGTTTAGAGGCTGCTGTATTATTGTGGCAGGGATTGCACACATACACACATTAACATACACATAAGCACATGGTACTGCACATACTGCCAACACATAAGGATAACAGAAGAACCCTGTGTGGTTCAGAACACACTTGTCAAAATCAGGTGTCTAGAAGCTGTAGTGGCTTTGAAGAGCATACCATCAGATTCTCAGGCTTTAGTTTCACAGCTTGAAAAAGTGTTGCCTATGTGGTGGGAATCTACAGTGTGATTAAGCCATGGACAGGAAATAGCTACGGAAGAGAGCAGGAAGCAGTGACAGAGTAATTCACTGGTGTTTACCACTGGGAACTTCCAAGGACCGTTTTATCATTGTGCTGACTGTGGTCCAATTGGAGATGGTAACATACAGGCACCATGCTTTGAGAGTCCTTAATCAATGTTTATATTTATTAGTATTTGTCCCAGGGCAGTGTACAACCTAAGACAAAGAGAGGAAACAAAAATAAAAAATCATGAAAAACTACCAGGGTTTGGCCACCAGGATGCAGCATCAAAGAGAGATTCTGGATGGTTCTGCCTTTGTCAGTAGATTGGACCACACACAGTCTGGTCTATGGGCCTATTGGTGCTGTCTGAGAAAGGTTCCTCCCTGTGCAAGTATGCCCTGTTTACACGTGATTGGGAACAGACCAGACTAGGGTGCCCAGAATGATATCCTGGTCCACACTATTAGTAGACCTCTTTTTTGAAGTCTACCAGCATACTGAGGATGGTGTAGCAGAAACTAGATGCGGAAACTAGATTCCATGGTCTAGTACATCAGTGGACCTGTTTCAGTGGCACAACAAGGTATGCCACTGAACTGGGTTCCCTGGTAACTTCAAAGTCCAGGAACATTTGTTTTGTGCCTCCAGATATTTTGGGGATCCCACATGGCATCTCTGGACGCACACTTTGGAGCCAGTGCAGAGATTTACGAGGAACAGGCATTTCCAACAAAGATGGCTTTTTTCTGTACCATGAGCAATCCACCCCAACTTGGAATAGATTCCCTATATCAGAATAAGTTCAGACCACAGAAGGTCCCCAGATTTCTAAACTTCCTTCACCCAACTGATGCTAACTCAACATCATCTGAACCTGTAAAGTTCAGCATTTACCTTTGGAAATGAATTGGCCACTAAATAAAATATGGCTATGTAGACACAAATCATATTTTCTTCATGCAAAGCCAACAAGCCCATTTAGGGTAATCAGTGCAGGGCAAATGTGCAACAATATATTCAAATGTGTAAAGAAAAAAAATTGAAAAACTGTATAAGGGTGAATTCCCATTCACGGAATAAAATGCAATATACAAGGCAATTTACAGCGCTATTTACAATGCTATGTAAAACACGTTAAAAGGAATCAAAGGAGCACCTGGCAATCGGATTCAACCCCAATTTTGTGTCCCCACACTTAAAACGCTTCCAAAAACAGATTGGGGAAAGTGATTCTTTCCCTTCCTCGGCCTTTTCCCACCCCTCTCTCCCCATTGTCCAGGGCACATGGCAGTGGCGGCAACTCAGCCCCATTTGCTGACTCGACCTCCACACCCACCATCCCCAGCAGGGGTTCCCTCCCAAAAAAGCACCCTGGCTGGCTGGCTCACTCTGCTGCTGTCACCTGCACACACACACTTAAATATACACACATCTCCGAGTTCCTGCAGCAGCTTCCCCCCTTTTCCCTTTTAAAGATCAAGGGAGGAGGGAAACAGTCAGAATTGTGCAGGATTGTCTCTTTCCTTATCTTTAGGCTTGTGTGGATGGGAAAGGAAACATTGTTATAAGGTGTGAAGAGGCTGAATTGTTACAATGAAACAGTCCACTGTAGAGGGGAATACTCTAGCCTTCGACAACAATAAGGAAGAAGTGTTCTAAAAGCAAAAGCAGAGGGGGGGAACCTGAAAAATGAGGTGTTTATTTATTCCGTTTTTAAGCCAAATAATCCTCAAAATACCCTTGAAACTGATTGGGAGTGGGGGCGAAGAGGATCCAAACCATTTGTAAGCCACTTTGGCTGCATCCGCACGGCATGCCTTAATTTGGTTTAACGAAACCGAAATAACTGAACCGGAACGAAACTGTCTCCACCGGCTTTCAACTTGATCCGTGTCAACAGCATCCCACTGACAACCTTATCTCAGATTCAGTCTTGGGAGGCCCCACGGCAAGTCCTCCCTGCCCATTGCCAGTCAGGATTGTGCCCACCCTCTGTCCAAGGATCAGCCCCTCTCACTTAGTTCAAAGTAACAGAGATCAGACCTCTCCCTCATGGCTGTGCAGCTCTCCGCCTCCTTTGCACCACCTTTCCCTCCCCCTTTTCTTCCAGCTTTGTGCTCTTCCCTCATCACCCCCATCAAAGAAGTCTGGATCCCCCTTTCCCACCCGTGCTTCCCTCGCACCGAGAGGTTGGGCTGGAGGGGAGTGAGGGGCTTTTTTCATTGCTCAGGGCACACAGCAGCAGCAGCAGCAAGTAAAGCCCCATTCCTTTAAACATTAATACAGAATCTCAGCTGCTTCCCCTCCTTTCACTTTCAAAGGTCTGAACTTCTGAAATTGCACAAATTCGCAACATTGTTAATCGGGAGTGAAGGAGCTTTCTTGCTACGCTGTAGCGCTCCTGTGTGAGGGCGGGAGGGGGGAAGTAGCAAAAGTGTCTTATTTTATAGCTGTCATGAAAGCCTGCCTCTGTGTGTGTGTGTGTGTGTGTGTGTGTGTGTGTGTGTACGGGCTCGCTCCCTCGCCAGGAGGGAAAGACTAGCTAGGCTTTCTCTGGCCGGGCTCCCTCAGCCAAAGTCTTCTTGCCCGCCCCAGGGGAATCCAAAACGCTGATAGCCTCCTCCTGCCCAATCCCCTCCTCTCCGTCTCTCCCCCCCACCAACTCTCCACACGCACTCCAGAGCTGTAGCGCTGCTATGTGAAGGCTGCTCCAAGAAGTTCAGGCTTGCAAGAGAAGAAGCGATCCGAAAAAGGTTTTTGCTTCAGATCAGGCAGGGAAACACACACACCCCAATGACGTGCCCAGCATACGGACAGCCATTGGATACAGTGAGATTGGGGGAGGGACACCCTGAACACGGAATCTCATCCCTTAACACGGTACTGTCCACACAGTTAAAAAGGAAACACGTATCGACGCACGATTCGGAGTGAGACCTGTTGAAATCAGGATTTATTTCAAAATGTTTTAACGTGGTTTAACACGGAAATAGCGTGTTAAGCCGAACTGCCATCTGAACTGGGAGAACTCAAAACGTTTTGAATTCGAGATAACGATGCCGTGCGGATGCAGCCTTTATATGATTGGGGAGTGGGGACAAATTTTATTCCTTGATTGGGAATTCACCCTAAGTGTCCATAAAGTTTTTAAAAATCTATATGGGGGATGCACATGTTCATGTGTGTATGTATACAAGACGTAAGATAGCTTTACTTATAGAGAGCTTTGAAAGAGAGAGGGTAATTGAATTGGGCAGAGAAGAGGAAAAAACATCAGTGAAGGTGACCCGATTGTGTTTTATGATGGTAAAAGGAGAAGAGAATATTGAGATATTTACAGTTTTTGGTGACTTACGGTGGGTGAGAAACAATAATACAAGAGGAAACATAATACAGCCTGCACAGAAGGGGCAGAAATCATAGTGCAGGAAAAAGCAAACTGATCGCACGTTCTGAGCTGAACTGTACAAAACAGTAATACAGAATAGTCCAAACATGAGCGTGGCAGGACAGCTTCCATCTTTTGTTAGAATAAGAAATGCACAAACCTTGATCCAGTTTGGTCTAGTGGTCAGGGAGCCAGACTCTTATCTGGGAATACCGGCTTTGATTCTGCCCTCCTCCACGAAGCCAGCTGGGTGGCCTTGGGCTAGTCACAGCTCTCTTCTGAGCTCTCACAGGCCCCACCTACCTAACAGGGTGCCTGTTGTGGGGAGAAGAACGGGGTTTGTCAGCCACTTTGAGTCCCCTTAAGTGGGTGAGAAAAGTGTGGTAGAAAAGCCAACTCTTCTTGAAGCTGTTTGATCCTGCAGTTTGCATATAATTGTTTTTGCCCAAAAGAGATCTCGGGGTCCACACTTTTCAGATAGTTTAAGAATAAAGGTCACTTTACACCTGTTTGTGGGTCATTTAGCAAAGGCACAATGTTTGCGTGTCATTGTTTTCTACTTGGGCAAAGCTGTTCACAGATTCATCTGAAAGTTACCAAAAGTTACTCCATGTCTTGCACATGCAAGTTAGTTTTTACAGTAAGCTCTATAACTGAAGCAAGAAAAGCCTTCAGTTTGGGAATCCCAAGACAGCAGGGATGGGAAAAGCTATGATAAATAATTTCCCTTGTTCATTGGAGTTTCCAGGCACATTTTGTCATGGTTAACAATGAAGATGAGGAAAAGACCTTGGTCGTTTCTGCTCTTAGCTTCTGGTCCGCTGGGCAGGAAAAGTGCATTCCCCACTGGTGTGCACTAGCATTTGCACTTGCAAACACTAGTGCATAACAAACGAAGCCCCCCACACCCAGAGACTTACCTGGGTCTGGGAGCACGTCCAGGCACCGGCATCTTCCACGTAGAGTTTGGCATGACCGTGCATGAGCTGGCTCCATACTGACAGTGATGCTCTGTGAATGCGCAGTCACATTTGGGACCATCTTAGGTGCTAGCACTCTTGCAAAGCTCTTCAGGATAGCCCAAACCTGGCAGAGGTACGAATGGTTGCTCCTCTGCCCAGGAAAGGTAAGGATTAGGCCACGTGTGGTGCACAATTTCATGCCTCACTGCTAATAGACACTGGGGTAGCTTCTGATAAAGCAGGAAGCATTTCCAGGTTGCAAAAACCTCCTGCAAATGCAGATGCTCCTTACCACACTTTGACTAAGAGGCCAAGTGCAAATTGGCCTCTTGTCCATGACTCACACAGTCAAAGTAACCAATCCTAGTCCGTCAGCTGAAAAAGAGCCCCTGTCACCAGCCAATGTTCTTGCATCACAGTAGGTGGATGAGGATGAAGGACTGGAAGCTATCCCAGCTGCTGAAAGATGAAGGCAGCATGTTTTGGAATAGAGGGGTGCAAACAAGAGACAGCAGAGGCGTACCTGGCTTGATCAGGCAATCCGTATACTGGGTAAGTTGTCATTTGCTGCTGGCAATTTTTGCAAGCAGCTTTAGACTCCACGTTTCTCGATTCCTGAATCCTGAACTCTCATGCTACATTCTCCGCCTAACTCTTAACAGATTTGAATAAAGACTTTGGATCATGTTACCTGCTACCTTTTTCCTTGCTGTATTTCTGAAAGACTGACCCTCACTGTAGCCTGCTGCCCAGTAAGCTGCCAAGAGTTTTATTGCCTGCCTGGAGGTTACACTGCTGCTAATTGGGAAGCATAACACATTAAAGGTAAAAAAGAAGAGAGCTGTCAGCCTTGATCACCTGTTGCTGCGATGCCAGCATGTTTCTCATTTGCATCATGTAACAAGAAGCTTGATATTTCCCCATATACTCCCCATTCTACAATGTACACACGCTTCTGAGCACTGGATGGTTAGCTACCTAACAGAGCAAGGAAGTAGCTGCTAACAACAGAAGTCATAAGCCTAAAGCTATTTTCACACTTACCTTTATCCTGTGATAAGAAAGGAAAAAGGATCCAGAAAGCCTGCTGTCCACATGCAAGTGCAGGACAGAGCAGGCCTCACCCCACACTAGAATGTTTTATCTACATGGGATAGATGAAGTTGCAAACTAGGACAAGACACCAAAATGGCAACAATCCTGGTCCTGAAGTATACCAGGCTCTGTATTCCTCACTAGAGGGGTGTGCAGAATATTATATGAATGGGTGTTGGTGGCATGCCAGTAAATGCAGTTGGAAGTAGTGTCTCGAAATCTGGCATGTACTGAAAGGGGGTTGGCCAGAAACCATGAAGGATGGGAAATTTCTTGTTTGTTTTATTGCATGCTCATATGCTTCATATTCAAATGTTTTATGTTCTTTGACTGTTCACCATTCTGAGACCTTGGTGATAGTACAGAATATAATTTTTTAATAAACTAAACTAAGGGCCTTTCTACACTCACCAGTAAAATGGAGTAAGAAGGGGTCTACAGGCCTCCCTCCCACATACTGGTGAGTTTTAAGGCAGGCCTCCCCCTTTCTAGTGTGTTCTGTCCACAGAAAGCATACACCAGAGGCCTATTTGCACTAGGGCCTCCAGAATGCAAGTAGGACACCCTGGGACAGAGCATACGCTCTGCTGGTCCTGCGGTTCTGTTTGGAACAATGCCAGCCTGTCCCAGGCTAGCCTATTGCATTCCAGATGTGGGGCACAAAATCACACTCTGCACCCGTTCCTGACCATCCCAGGCCATCCCACAGCTGTACACAACAGAGAGCATTTGCACTCTCCCTCTCAGACAGCTGCGGGCCCCACCCATGGCTGCTGCAGTTGGGCCAAATTCAAACCAACACCTGGCAGGCCCACTTTATCTTGTCTGCCCTGGGGTGCTCCTCACATGGCCTCAAATGTGTTCTGCTGCAATCTGTGCAGGCACGTGCACCCTGATAGACTGAACCTACACTGACCCATCAGAGGAGCATGGGGCTGGGCTACTGGAGTGTGTGTGCCTGACCAGATCGCAGCAGATCAATCTTGAGGCTGTGCGAACTCCGGACCCCGGGTCCCGCAAGGTAAGGGGGCGTAGAGTGCATTGGGGGGTGGCGTGAACCCCTGTGTGCCGCTGGACACCCAGGGGTTCACTGGCGGCAGCTGCAGGCTGATCTGAATTGCAGAAGTTGGCAGGACACCCCAGCTTCAGTCTCCCTCCACCCCTTTCAAGGATGGGGTGAGACCAGGCAGGCGACGATGTGCTGCTCCATGTGGTAGACCAAACCCACACTGTCAGCACATCAAACAGGAGGCATGCACGATGATAGACATCGCTTGTGTCCCCATTCTGATGCACTGAGAGCATGGGCCCCATCTGCGTCTGCATGCGCTGCTGGCTCTGATTGGCCAGTGGCACACACCTGCGCAGAATGTCTGGTATCGAACTAGGCATTCTGCACAGGCATGGGCTGCTGACCAATCAGAGCGAGTGGTGCACGCAGATGCAGAGCACCACTGACTAGATGACACCCCCCCCCCAATCATGACTAAAGGCTTCCCAGTCCAAACTCCAATAGCGAGGAGGTAACTCCCTTGCATGAGCGTGTCCGGGTAGGCATGTGTCCTGGGGCGGGTGCCTGGAGGGGTTTCTGCTAGGTGTACCAGACCCGATTGGGTCCACTACAGCATGCAGGAACCTGGTCAAGGGACGGGACCGGCCTGCCCGCCCCTGGGTCAAATCCGACCCGATTGTGGCAGGCCTGGGAAGGGGATCCTGCCCCCTCACTGGCCTTTTTGGGCTCAGCCATGTGTGGATGGATTCCCCATTCACATCTAGGCAGTCAGGGCCACGTCCCCACATGTTCCTTACCTGCCTAGATGTGAATGGGTCCCCACGTGTCCTAGCCTTTGGGCACTAGGCCTCATGGGCGGGAAAGAGTGCAACCAACTAAGGTTGCTATTGTGTACACTCCATATTGTGTCATGATCTCCAATCATCTTGACTTGGGGAAGGAGGAAAAGGCAGCTTACCTCTTCCAGCACAACTGTACATGCCTCTGTCACAGCTGATCTGCCTTTCCCCTCACATAACAAGATCACAGCTGATATGGATGTGGGCCAGTGAGGCAACCTCCCCTGCCCATCAAAATTACCCCAGAGCATTATGGATGGGAAGGTACCAGCTGCTCTTTGCCCATCCAGGCAGAGATCACAGGCAGTTGCAGCCAATACAATGCTGCTTTAAGAGGAGGTCTTGTGGCACTCTTTTCCTTCATGTGCAGTTATTGCTTAAGGGAAGGCCCCAAAGGCCTCCAAAATGGCATGCTTTTACTGTGATTTTTCCTGCTTGATCCAGTTGCTTCCTTTAACATGAGTTGCATATTTACACATATCAGTCTCTAATAGCTTGGTCCCATCAAACACAAGCTATTTCAGAGATGACCAAGCTGTCTTGCTTGGAACCTCTCTGTTCCCCTCAATTATTTGTTCGCATGAATGAAACATACATTTTCTGGTTGATCAGTCCATCAAGTGCAAAATTAAATAATAGACCTTCCTTTGTATGGGCTAAATATTAAAAGGTAAAGTCAATTAACAAACATTGAGGGGCCAGCAGCCTTCCATTAGCCATGTGTGGTCTGAATACCTTCTGTGAGAATAAAATTTACTGACAACTCAGTATAAACACAAAGAAGGTGTTTATCCCCATTTCACTGGTCACCTTGGAGAAAGTATCCTGGAAGGGACCAACAACTGTCTTGGCTGCTGGCATTTTGACACAGGTCTGAAACATACCACTGAAGCAGTCAGAAATAACTCTGCAGGGATCTTTATACGGTCCTTTCCGGACTAGCAGCTGCAGCTATATAAAAATTTGCAGCTTACCTGGCTGCAAATTCATGATGTGTTGTCCCCACTCAAAAAGGAGGTCCACAGCTTCCTCCTCAGCAGCTGCAAGACTTCTGTGGCACACGTGGGGAGGGACATGTCACATGGAATGGGGCAGCCAACGGGAGGTGAGCTGCAGGCTCAGCTCTCATTGGCTGTTTTTCACCATCCTGTCAGGATGGCAGGAAACTCCAAAATTACCTGATACTGTGGAGTGAGTGTTGAGCATTCCACAGCAGGTAAATCCACAGTAGTGGCAGCATAATGTGCCACTGCTACAAGGTATTGGGCATCAGGTGTGATGCCCACCGATTGCACATCAGAATGTGCAGCATCCCCCAGTCTAGACACACTCTTAGTAGCCAAGTTAAGAATATCACCCATTTGTCACTCCATCCATGGGGTAGTACAGCAGGGAACATAGCACATATCTTATCGACTTTTATAACTTCTATTAACACTTTTTGTATACAGTACACTGTGTGTTCATATGAAGCTATGAGTAACTCTCACTGGGTGTGAGGGCAAATGGGCATTCACGGAACCAACTCACCTAGGGGAAAGAATTACAAAATCAAGCTTATCAATGGTAAACTATTTTGGTGCAGTTGCCAGGAAAACTGCATGAACATGGCTTTCTTTACAACCTAGAGAGATGCTAGGGAATGTTCACATGACCTAACCATTGCACTGATTCTTCATACAAGTAATTTAAGAAGAAGAAAAAAACTTTCAACATGGTATGTGGCTGGTTTTTAAGCTGAGGTGAATGCATTGTCTTGAAGGAAATCTCTTCCAGTTGCTGACTCAGGCTGTGGTTACACCTTTACTTTAATCCTTCTTCAGCCTGAATTCCAGCTCATTTGGTTACATCTTTAAAGGCTAAATGTTTTTTTTCCCCTGGGATTTTCTCCCCCTATTCAGGTTTTCCTTTATTCGGGCCAACAGGGCATTAATGTTTTAATCCCTTTCCAGGAGGCCACAGTCCCTGTGCCCTGGCTGACCAGGAAGTGATACCTTGGCAAGCCTCTGTTCTGCTTCTTGCCCCTACCCCCTACCCCTTCCAAGAAAGTCCTTCCTCTGCCCCTCCTTCTCCCTCTTTCTGTGATTTCCTTTGCCCTATTGCCCAATCTCCCTCCTCCTGCACCCACCGGCTGAAGATTACCAGTGACAACAGCAGGAAGGTGTGACCAAGCCATTCTGGGTCAAAAACTGCTTGGATTCGGCTGCCTTCCTAAGACAGATTAAAATCCTAAGGGAAGGGGTAACTGCGGCCTCTGAGAAGCAAGGGAAATCAAGTTTTCACAAGTAGCTCATTTGAAGAAAGTTGTTCTGAGACTGAGCAAAAGAAAAGGAAGCCGGACCTTGCCAAGGGACCTAAGAGAGATGGTTTTCTAGTTAGTTTATGGGTGGATCTTCTATGTTTTTTAAGAATTTGTTTGGCACTTGATGTGGGCTGGTTTAGCTTCGGAGCTGGTTTCTTAACTGAGTCCTGACCTGAGAACATGGTAAAAGGGAGGAGGGCTTACAGCTGCTCTTGAGACAGGACAGATTTCTTCCCAGGTTTCTTCACCTGAAGCCAAGGTGGCTGACCTGGAAAAGATGGCAGAAATGTTGATGAGGCCTTCAGCAATGCAATAGGAGCACCACACTCCATGACGTGTAGCCCTCCATCTGCAGAAGATAAGCTTTTGTCCTTTATATTCACTGAGATCCTAACAAGCTCCTTTGCCTTTCTTACGGTTCCTTGAAAAAAGTAGAGAAAAGAAGTCTTGAGCTTTCTTGAGGAAAGCTTGAACAAAGAACCTGATGGATTTTGAGCTGAACAAAGGGAAAGTTCACTCATTACTCCTTTCCCCAGCACCTAACTCTGTTACTCATGTTTCTCAAGTCAAGCCACATCTTTGTAATACACAATAACAAAATAGAATCCTATAGTAACTCATTTTTTGACCTTTTAATATTTCTGTCATGGGTTGTCAGAGTTGAAAACTGCTCTCTATCCTAAGGTGATGGATTATTTAATTAACTGTTGACCTTTTCTGTATCATATGTTGACAATGAATGCACTCCTATTAAAGTTGCCTGCTCTGAAACTAGTTCAGATCTATGTTGTTTGTTGATCTGTGCTCTTCATGGAGGAAGACAAAGGGAATGTATTACACTTTCTAATATAAATGTATATCTTTCAATATTATGGATATTTTTACTACTTAACAGCCTTGCATTCTCTCCAGAACTAGAAACATTAATCACAACTATCAAATTTAGCTTGTTTTGACTAGTTCCAGTAATTTGGAAGTATTTTTGGCACATCCTTCTACCACTTTTTAACTTAGTTACCAGAGACTACAAATTTGTTGATTATTTGTGTTCCTTATTTCTCTGCAAGTATGTTATAAATTGGCTGTTCTGTCACATTCTGTATTACTGTGTATTGTTATCTTTCAGAGTATTTTGTTTTCAAACCAACTATATTTCGTTTGTTTTAAGGGTGTGGTGGTGAGCGGGCGAAGGGGGCTTGAGTTGCCACCGCTGCTGTGTGCCCTGGGCAATGGGGAGAGGAGGGGAAATAATTGCTGGCTGCCCGGTGCCGTTTTTCCTCCATCCAGGCAAGCGGCAGCCACCAAGCCACCCAGCTAGGCTCCCTGAAGGGGTCCCTTATGGGTGGTACATTCACGCCAGGAGGAAGAGGGCAGGGCAGCCCCAAAAAGTGGCTTTTAGAAAGTAGCCACTTGAGTCCAGCCTTGAGTCACGTATGCCACGTACAATCCTCAGAATCTGGATTGAACACAATTAAGTTGAAAGTAATGGGATCAGGCAAATTCGCATTTGCATCTGGTTCTATTATTTCGGTTTAGGGAAACCATATTAAGCTTGTAATGGGAATGCAGCCTAGGAGTGATCTTAAACTGCATTTTAATTAACAGTAATAAGAGATGAAGTAATATTCCATGGCGTCATTTAAACTTGGCCATGTTCTCTATGTACTCACAGAAGCCAGTACAGGTATAGAAACAAAGTTACTGGAGACTTGTCTCCACATGGTCTGCCTCCATGCACTGTTTTCAGGATGCTGTGAGGCCATCTGACAAAATCCACAGTGGTGGGGTTTGTATGTCAATCAGGCAGCTGGAATTGCACTCTTGATCCACTGTCAGCCATCTTTTTAGAGGACGGATGCCCACCAAGAGGTCCAGAAGTATTCAGGCAATATACATGCTCGCACCATGAGCAAACTGGAGGGAGGGAAAATACCATCACCAGTTCAGGCATGGCTTATGATACTTTGGAAAAGATGTATTCTTTAAAGAGAAATCTCAGTAAAGAGACTTTCAAAGTGTGTAGCCAAGCATGGTCCCAAGGTTCCATAGAGTTGACCTGAGGAAAAGTTGTAGAAGCTCTTCCTTTAGATAGAAAGCTACCCTTAACCTGTCCTACAAAACACATTTGGTGCATTGGATATTAGGATTTTGAAATTTAGGCCACAGTTATATTTACCAGAATATGGTGTCATCATCATCACAGGTGATTCCTTCTATTCCATCTCCATTTTTGGTGGCAGCAGGTACCTTCAAAGTGATCACACACAGAGGTGCCTCTGGTGGAGGGTGGTTTCTTCCATCCTGTATGGAGACAATATGGAAGATGGTACCTCCTCACTCTGAAATGGAGGTGAGGAGGGAACTGCAGGTGGGGGCACTTGGCCATCTGCCTGAAACAGAGCCACAACCTCTGGAAGTAGACATGTGATTTCTCCATTGATCTGGAATTTGGAGAGGCAGCAACACAGATCTTGGTTTTTAGAATGAAACTTTCATCACTGGCATAGCTAACTGGTTAACTAATTAAGGCCTTCTTTCACTGGGATTTATTTTGGATTATATCTCAGAACAGATACCTGCCATCCACATGCTAGTGCAGTCCATGACAGCACTATTAACTGAGTTTTGTAGCAAGAGAACTAACAAATAAGTTGTTTTTAACTAATCTGGGGAGTTCCAGTTGTTTTTTACCATAAATTCTGAACATATATATCATTATTGTAGGTTTTCTACATGGATGTTACTGTCCAAATCATGAAGCAGATTCCAGGGTCCTTTCTGCACTTGGCCTTATTCTGGAATAGATCTCTGGATAGCAGTCTCCTGGCCACAAGCTAATGCAGACTATGGCAGGCCACCCTTGGGGCCTGCCATAGTCTACACTAGCATGCAGATAGCAGGTCCTGTTCTGGGATATATTCCAGAAAAAGGCCAAGTGCAGAAAGGCCCCAGGTAGGTAAAAACTGAGCTAAAGCATCCCAAAAATCATCAATCATCATTAGTACAGGCAAGAAGTGAAAGTGATTTTCTTTTCTTCTTTTCATTGTTTTGGTACTCTCAGACATCATCACTGGGAAGAACTGCAACTCATTTCTCGACACCATTCTAATGATCTACCACAAAGGAAGTGTTTGCACTATTGGAAACCTGTCAATTCTCTTGCAAAATATACATAAATATATAGCATCATCTTCCATCTCTCTATAAATAATGTACATATACATTATAGTGTATACAGACATGCAATCATTTTATAAGATTAGACTATTCCTTGTTAAAATAGGATAGTTCAGCATCAGCAGAAAACTCTGAAACATATTGATGAGTGTAATGAATATAGGGAAAGGCACAATACAGGATAATCTCTGTTCACAATTGTCTTGTCGCATCAGGTAAAATTATCTATGAAACATAAAATCTTCATGCCTTACTCCTTGAAACTGATAATATTTCACCAGTTATTTCAAGAGAACTTTTTAGTAAATATCACTCTCTTCTTTGACCTCATGTGGTATCTTCTCACCTTTTCTCTTCTGTTTCCAGAAATACTCCTCTTCCTATAAATTGTGTTTCTGATTTTCCATTTATATCAATAACCCAGTGGCAGAGCAACTGCCTACAAAGCAGAGGGCCCCAGGTTCTATCTCTAACTTCTTCCAAAAATGACTCAATGGCAGATCACTTCTGTATCTGACATGATGTGTGAATATATGGTCACCAGAACACAGTTCTGATTTATGGTACAAAACAGCAATATTCTAACCATGTGAATTCCAAACCAATGCAAAAATGTGGCTAGACTATCAAGTTAGAACCTAAGGTTCATGGAAGCTCATTGGATGACCTTGGACCAATCACTGCCTCTCACACTAAATTACATGACAGATGTGTAAGATCTTCAGTAGGGTTCTTTTAGGCTATGCTGGCTGCCTTCATAATCAGTGTGACAACCTGGTCCAACCCACCCACCCCTTGTGACTCGTACTCTTCAGAGCTACACAGCAAGGAAATGGCTATAGAGCATCACGCCCCCTCTGCCGGCCAATGGGTTGGGGTCAGTGTATGAACTGAGCAATACTACCCCCACAGGTGTCCTATTCTAATAGCTTGAGATCAAGTCCTCTCCCTGAAATAAAAACCAGTGTAATCCAAACATTGTTTGTTTACATAAATAAATAAATAAATATCAGTCCAATAGTCCTTGAATAGAAAGTAAATGTTGTAAATAAAATAAAGTTCAGTCCTCAGTAAGGAGTACCACTGAAAGCAAATCTAATAAAGGATTCCTGCCTCCAGCTACACTCATTCCTCTTGCTCCCTTTGAATGGATTCCCACTACCATTCAATGTGAAGATTCTTCCCTTAAATAAAGCAAACAGCAATAACAAACTGTCTTCCTAGCTCTGTCTCAGTCCTTCTGGGCTAACAGCTTGCCCATGCATCCACCCTGCTGCTGGCATGTGTCCTGGTGTTCCTCTGACCCCTTCTCTCCCCTGCCCCTCTATACAAAGAGTGTGAGGCCTAGAAGCCTGTAGGGTTCTACTCTAGCTCTCCATGATTCCTTTTTCACACAATGACAAGAACAGAGATCCTGAGAGCCCCGGGCTGCTGGTTTATATACCCCACAATCTGGTGGCTCTCATTGGTGCATTTTTGGTGGTTTTTCGCACTGCTTCTCCCACCTGTCAATCACCCTGCTGCAGTTTGTACTGTAAAATGGTCACAGACAGCGATATCTATTTGCCAGAGCAATCTCCAGGAGACACAGTAGATTGAGTATGCCAATGGACCTCCTTAATCAGGGCTGCCAGTAGTCTGGACCTAGACTGGATTGGTAGGCCATTTTGGGCCTCCTGGTCTGGACTACACTTGGGCCTTCTGGTCTGGACTACAGAGACTATCAGTAAGGGCAGAAAGGCCCTAGGGCTGAGCAAGTTAAGGTCTACTTCTTCAAACTAAACTAGTTTTTTCATTGAATAGTAGCTTTACAAAAGCCTGTTGATATGAACATAAAGAATGGTGAATGTGTGTGTCAGAAAAGGAATGAAAAAGGCTATAATAAAACCAAATAACCACACTAGGGATGTGCACAAATATTCAAAAATTTGAAAATCCAATTTAAGTACGAAGAATGTGGACATTCAAACTCGAATCGATTGTCTGCACATTCGAATTTAGACATTCAAACAGATTTTGGACGTTCAGAAACGTTTGTTCAAATGTTATACATATCTGTAGACATTTGTGCTTATAATACGGGATGAAAACGGGATGCATACGAAGTGTGTACAGATACATAGAACACGTATGAATGTTATCAACATTCATATCTTTAAATACAAATCTAACATTCGAACGAATAGATTCGAATGTTAAGGATTCGAATTGGTATTTTAGCATTCAGATTTTAAACATTGAATGTTTTGACATTCGATTCAACTCGAATTTGAATGCAGAAAAAAAATTAATGCACGTCCCTAAACCACACTGTCTTGAAAAGTTTCACAGAAGAACTATTAGCTCCAGTTATATTTCATGTTTTCCTCAAGACTTTTTCCCCGTAAAGTAAACCATTTGTTCAAAGGTTCATTGTGGGAACAGAAAACATTCCAGCGATAACACTCTCTAAGTCAAAACATTAATGAACTCTGAGTAGAACTTTTGGATGCAACTATGAAAAATTTTTTTTCTAGTTTTTGCTGCAGCACTGTGGCATGACTTGTTCAACTGCTGTATTTTTATTTATTTTTGAATCACTTTGTCAATGTCATTGAGATTTGAGTTGTGTGAGTATGTTTGCAACGTTTAATAGGGACCACTTGTACTGTCGCTCGGGAAGGATAGCAATTCATGTTTACATTTTAGACAAGCTAAATTGATCGCGCAAGTCACTCAATGTCGTTGAACACTATTTGTCACTTCATAAGCAACCACAATCTGTTATGCTATAAATGAAGGAGGATCAGTGAATAAATCACATCAAGCAGTGGGAGTAGATAGTGTCCATTCATCCATAATTGGTGTCCTTTCATCACATTTACTCATTTCTCCATGATCCTAGTATGGATTGATGATTGATGCAGAAAGCAAAGCACAGTTCCTGTGCTGTAAAAGGTGTTAAAATGCACATTTGCTTTAAGTATGTGTTTTAGTGTCTTGATAAACTCTCATGCAAGTATTGGGCTTCAAACTTGACTTTGTGCTTGTACTGAAACAAACTTGTGCATGTCACCAAGGGTGTTTTTCCACCACGCTCCTTTAATCGGGATCTAAGAAGATCCAGATCTAGGGAATGGGTACTTCCCTTAATCTGGATCTAGTAGATCCGGATTAAGGGAAGTACCCAATGTGTTTCCATGTGTGGTCTAGCACCCAATAGCAATTGGTACTAGCCTCCCTGCCATGGAAACACCGGAGCACCCATTTGGAAATCCAGATCTACCCACGAAGGGTCTGCCTGTCATTCCAGGTGTTTGGGGGGGACAGGGGGTGCATTCTCTGAAGCACCTCCGATGTCATTTCAAAGTCTGGAGCTCTGGAGTCACTTCAGAGTCACTTCAAAGTTCACGCTGAAGTTCATCACAGACTTCAAAGATGCTCCAGAGCTATTTTGCACAGACTTCGAAGTGACTTCGAAGCTTAGGTTTTGAGGCTCCCCCCCCAAGAGTTCCCCCCTCCCCCTAGCCTCCTCTAGGCCCCATTGTAAAAATAACATGGAAACAGGCTCCCTTTAATCTGGATTTTCTGGCTGAAGACCTCATTGTAGGCACCATTAATGCAGTCTACAGAAAATCCAGATTAAAGGCCAAAAAGTACCCATATGATCCAGATTTCCTGGGGCGTAGTGGAAACAAATGTGTCCCTAATGGGTGCCGTGGTGGAAATGGGCTCATCCGGCTCTCACCCAAATGGGTCCTTAATGGGTGCTAAAATGGGTACTAAGTGACCGTGGAAAAACAACCCAAGAAAATGCTTGCTTAGAAACTCCAGATATATCTGGTGATTGCAGCACCTGGATGCAAGCATTAGTAAGCTTGTGATTAGAGCATTACTTTATTCATTTATTTTTCTTTTTTCAAAAAAGCACCTAGACCATTGTGTGGGCTATTATGTATGACTGTAGAAAATTCACTTGTGCTCTTAAAAACAAACAAACAAACAAACCATACTTTCAAAACTTTACAGTGGTGCATCAACAATAGGTCTCTCCTACCCCCCTCGAATTTGTATTGATATGAACCTGACTATTCTAGCTATGGAATACTGGTATGTAGTTCCTTTCCTTTCAGAGGTACTAGGCATAGGGACTTGCAGGAGGGCCTTTTCTGTTGCGGCCCCTAGACTCTGGAACAGCCTCACTCTTGATGCTTGCCAGGTGCCTTCATTGTATAGTTTTCAGTGCCTAGTGAAAACATATCTTTTTACCCAGCCTTTTGCTTCAAGGTGTTGTCCTATTAGGGAGGGAGGGGGGAGGGAGGGGGCTATATTTTAAATTATGTTTTACTATTTGATATGTTTTAATTTCATTGTAGTCCTCCCTGGGACCATTCGGTGAAGGGCAGGATATAAATTTTCTAAATAAATAAATAATAAATAGAAAGATCATTTTTGTTTTGACATCAGTAAATTCTGTTTTAACAGTAAGGGGCTAAGCAATGATCTCCAATGCTCAAATATAACTAGCAGTCAAAACAGAAGAGGATCATGTCTTCCAAGAATGGGATACCACCAACGCAAAGTGCTTCAAAACCCTGAATACTCAGACAGTGCCAGTTTCACCACAGGGTCACCTCTGTCAAATTACTGTTTCATGAAGGCTTTGCAAATGTCCACAGATGTGTTGAATAATAGGGTGTGCACAAATGTATGTTTTGCATTCAAATCTGAGTGGATTCAAATATTGAAAAATTCTATTCATTTTGAATTTTAAAAATCCAGAATTTTGAAAATCTGATTTGAATCCAGATTATTCAAATCCGCACATTCGAAAGTTCAATCCATATCCCAAAATATGAATGTCGATAACATTCATTTCTGTTTTTTGAATTTGCACGCATCCATATTCATCACATACGCATCCAGTTTTCATCCTGCATTAAAAGTGCATATATGCATAATTTTCGTGCATATTCGTATACAATAAATACAAATCTGTTCATTCAAATTATTTGATTGTCTGTATTGGATTTTCAAAACTCTGAAATTTGTCCAAATGTTGAAATTCAAATGTTTTTAAATCCAATTCAAATTTGAATATCGATATTTGACAGATTCTAATTGGATTTTTGAATATTTGTGTACATCCTTACTGAATAACAATAACTTACCAGGTTTTGCCTATTGTGCGAGCTAGCTAGATCATTTGAGATCCTTTCATCCAAAAGTCTTTTTTAAATATTGTTTCTGATTAATTGCCCACGCAGAACAGAACTTGTAAAAAGGGTCATGACTCAAGCTAGTTTTGCTACATTTCCCCACTAAATATCGTCTCCTGTTCTTACAGGCACATGTTAGGAAAGCTTCCCTGACCTGTGATGAAAACTATTAAGTATGTAGTTGTACTGTCTGGTTAAAATGAGATTCTTTAAGAGAAGACATTGTAAACTCAGCTGTAATTCCAGAGGAGGAGAAGGAGGTTTTGCTATTCCTCAAATTAGACAGAGAAAACCAAAGGGCTTCTATTTTCAGGCTGTTTGGAAAATCCCCAAATTGCTGCCTCGTAAATACTTATTAGTATTACTTTTTCACTGCACACCTTGAGAGTTGAACTTACTGTGCTTGAGTACTCATAGTTAAATAGATTATTTGTTGTTTGTATGGCAGTTGTAGGTTTTGTGCAGCAGTATTGTAAATGCAACGCCCGTGAGCCAGTAGCTGAGAACGTAGGCATTCAGTGAGGGAGACTAGTATACGCCGTTATAACAATGTAGACCAATACAAAAGCGTGATCTTCATTTATATGTATATTTATGAATATAATTCAATTTATTAGTGGAAGGAAGTCCTTTACAGACTTAATAAAGAACCTTAGCCTGATAAGCCAAGACCCATTTTCCCCCTTCCCCTGTATTATTCAAATTTAATAAACAATATTTCACATTTGTTTGACATAATGTCAAACTTGGGACTCTTAAAGAACTGCTGCAGCTTTGGAACTGTTATGCTTTCTTGGAATTTAATCATTTTTGGCCAGGTTCCATTTCCTGTCAGAAAGTGAAACAGCTTAGGAATGTCATTTTCACGAAAGAAAACAGAGAAGATCCAAAAGGAAGTCTCCTCCACGCCAGAGCCCCCTAAGACACTCAGACACACTCACAGGAGGACTGGAAAACATCAAACATTAGCAGAGAGAAAAGGACACACTTTTCCCACATTAAAATACATGGATAAAGTTGAACTTCTGCTAAAAATAGTTCTTATGACTAATTCTATTAATTTTTTTTTTAAAAAAAATAATAAAGCGGGCCAGTTTCTTCTCTTTCTCTCTCTCTCTCTTTCCCTACCCCCCAGCCCTAGTCAAATTATCTTTTAACTTTGGGCTGACATTAGAATAATACTCTCAAGTGCCTTTGCAGAAATGTTTTAAAAAGTGAGATATGAAAGATGAGGACAGCAGGGTAAGTTGTATTGCTAAAGAGCACATACCTATTTTGAGCTGTGACAAATACTGTCCTTTCGTCTTTTTTTCCTAGACAGCCTATGGAGAAGAAGAAGAGTTGGCTTTTCTACCCCACTTTTCTCACCCATTTAAAGGGACTCAAAGTGGCTGACAAACCTTTCTGTTCTCCCCACAACAGAACACCCTGTGAGGTAGGTAGGGCTGTGAGAGCTTAGAAGAGATCTGTGACTAGCCCAAGGTCACCCAGCTGGCTTCATGGAGGAGGGCGGAATTGAACCCGGTATTCCCAGATAAGAGTCCATCTCCCTAACCACTAAACCAAACTAAAGAATCTTTTCCTCGGTAAAGAGAGTGAGCGAGGGTGGGAAAAGAAGAGGGCCATTTCAATTAAGGTCCTTTTCTGCACTATCCTCTTGATCCAGATCAAATGGCCTCAGATTTTGATCCCGGCCCTCCTGATCCACATATTAATCCAGATCAAGAAGGACTCACCTCTGTTAATCCAGCTCTGTCTCCATAAGATGGACCCGGATCTTGATTAAGAAGCCCCTTAATCCAGATCTATTGTAGACTTGATATACAGATTAAGGGCTGTAATCTGATTCTGTTGGCATGCAAATGGCATGCCTCAGTGATCCAGAAGTACCAGGAGCCATTATTCTACACTGCACTATAGCCGAAAATCACACGCAGAGTCTAGAAACTGTGACTCGTAGGCATTGGGGGAGGAGGACAGCTGTGAAGCTCACATGACATTCACAGCCTCAGGCAGGCTCAAACTGGATTAGTGCCACCACTGCAGATCAATCCCTCACCTCCCCATGATCCAGATCCAGATCTACAGATGCTAGGTTGGTAGGTATGCAGTTGGAAGAAGCGTGTCTTAGGCAGGGTCTGCATTTGGAGGCTCTAAAGATAATGTATAGGGATGACTAAAGCTGCATCCTCGCACACAGGCTGACATCAGACACAGCAAAAAAAGAAAGAACCATTTCTAGAGTAACCGAGAAAAGGCTTTGAAGTGTGATTGCTCATAGATCAGTCTCCCCTCTCCCTTCTCATAAACATTCTGTGCCCAAAACGGGGAAACACACTATCTCGTTCCTTTTATTAGATGATCACATCCAAATTCCAGTCTTCTCACCCCACTTCTAATCCACACTGCAAACTCATCTTCTGGCCTTTATTGTAAATTAGAAGTGGAATGGGAAGTCTAGCATCCACATGCTATTCCCTCTAAGGCTCTGTCCATATTTAACTAATTGCAGATCAAGATGAGTGCATGCAGATTCATCTGACCTACTGAACTGGATCATGGGATGGATGTTCAGTGCCTCCCCAAGGCTGCAAAGCTCAGGTGAGCTTCCCAGCTACTCCCCCCCACACCCAACCTGATGGTTAGGAACAAATGTTCCTAGCTTTTAGGGGTGTGGGAGGGCTGCTATCCAGCAGCATGCCATAGTGTGACACAGAAAAATACCCCCCTCCAAGCACAAAGGTTAGGAACTTTCACTCCTAGACATCAAGGGGATGCTTTATGGCAGCACACTATGGTCCTCTGCTGGATTACAGAGGCATGCCACCTGAACACCTCCATGATCCAAATTAAGGCCATTTATCAGGTCTACAACAGATCCAGATTAAAGGCCTCTTAGTCTAGATCTAGGGAAGAGGACTAAAGGGGCCTGAACCATACTATAGTGAGTGGATACTGCATCAATTTGCCTTCCCTTTCACCCAGTGTGTGACTGCATGTTGTTGAATCACAGAACCTTTATCCTATCAGAGCGCACAGGGTGTTGTGATGGTGGAGAGTGGTGGAGATCTTAAAAAGTCTCATAAAGGAGTCTCAGGATAGAAACAGAAAGGTGTGAGCATAGCAACCCAAACCAAGGACAAACCGAGGAAGGATTATCAGGTAGTGGGTGTGATCAGAGTTAGTGTGTTTTGAGTCCTGTTTCCTAAGAAGATGGGTTATTTCAGCAAGGTGTGACCATGACCCAAGGGGTGAAATTGACCCATATGGGAAAACAAGACATGGAAAAGAAACAATTCTAGAATTTCTGAAAATGAAAACACCTTCCTTCTGTGTTCTGAAACCATAGATCCAGCATGGCTGAAAAAAACAAATCATAGAGGAACACATAGAATGGCAAAAATGTTTATGCAATTAACAAATTAGTCAACTAGTACAACTCCAAGGCCATGGTTACACCTTAATTTAATCCTTCTTCAGCCCAAATTCCAGCCCCATTGCTTACATCTTTAAATGGTAAGTTGTTTTTTTCTGAATTTTCTTCCCTCTATTTGGTTTTTCCTTTATTCAGGCCAACACAGCATTAAGCTTTTTAATCCCCTTCCAGAAGGCCACCATCGCTGCTCCCTGCTGCCCAGAAAATTATACCTTGGCAAGCTTCTGCTTCAATTCTTGCCTCCCCTTGCTGTGACTTTCTCTCTGCTCCCTCTGATCTCTCCACACCTCTTCCTCTTGCAATGACTTCTTTCTCTGTCCTGTTTCCCATGATCTCCATTACCACACCACCTCCCTCTTGCCCTTTCTTCTATCCCAATGCTTCTGCCCCACCCCATCTCCCTCCTCCTGGCCCCACCTGCCACCTCCCCCACTTACCCTTCCCGAATGCCTGCCCCTCAAGCAGAGCATTTCCTCCACCCACTCACCAGCTGAAGATTACCTGTGACAGCTGCAGGAAGGTATGACCAAGCCGTGCCAGGCCCAAAACGGCTTGGATTCGGCTGCCTTCCTGACATGGACTAAAATGGCAAGGAGTAACCGCAATCCAAAATAGTGAATGAGGCAAAGAAATTGGAGCTGCATCCCCAACAGGTGAATAAAACAACCAATGAGGGCTGAGGTATGTGGCATCTATATGGAGCCAGCTCCTCCAACATGGACTGAGACTCTGAGGGCCAGCAAGTGCCCTCAGGGGCATCCTTCCCACACAAAGAAAGTCCACAAATAAAATAGAAATGAAGAGGTGTGAGCATTGCAATCAGAAGGTCGGACTGAAACAGGTTTAAAGCAGAGAAGATGTGACTATGGCCAATGTTGATGACAGCCAGGCAGCCAGGCTTCTCTCAAGTGGCCATGAGATCCAAGAGGGATTTGCCAAATGAACTGAGCTTCAGAGAAATCCAGCCAATATCCTCATATAGGGATGTGCACAATTTTTTTTCATTCAATTTGTATTGAATGGAATGCAAAATATATTCATTTGAATAGATACCCTTTGAATGTACTGGGATTCAAATTCAATACGAATGTTCAATACCATAAGAATGCCATATGAACTGCATACAAATGCATATGAATACATACAAATCCCATACATATCCCATACAAATCCCATATGGAGCTTCATATGACTGCCAATTTTCTAATGTGCTAATCTTCAATTCAAATACGAATGTCCAAATTCAGTCAAATTTGTACAAATTTTGAATGTTATGAATATTCATGCACATCCTTATCCTCATGGAGTCCTCGGTGCACCTATAGGTTGCAGCCACCAGTGTCATAGGTATGTACATTTAAGTGCCTGTTGAAAACCTTTTAATTTTCATTGGCATTCTAAATTTAAACCTTGCTGACTTCTTTGTTCCTTTGTTTTTTATGTATTTTCTTTATTATACATGAAGTATTTTGCTTTATTTTTTTGTTATAACTTACTAGCTGACATAAATAAAAAACTAAACTCAGAAGCACCCGTTTCCATACTACCCCACCAGAAACTTTCTTCTCAGATGGTTCACCTGTTATACTTTTGCTGTGCAGCGCAATGATAACTTGCTGCACCAGAACTGCAGCTGCTGAACACATGAGGCTGACTAGAATTAATCTGGGGCACAAACTACTTTAGGCTCAGCTTCTAGGAGAGGCACATCTGGACTTCTACCAAAAGGAAAGTCAGGCATGGGACAGTTAGTGCGCATCTGAGAACCAGCTGGGGAATGGGAAAGAGCAAAGAGAGTTTGATTGACCCCAGAACAAATCCTTCCCATGAACACAGCTTCGTCCATAGGAACAGGTCATGTCACTGAATTTTTGTAGGATTGTGGAGCAATTTGAGCGCAATGCAGTAGAAGACTATCGGCAGACAAGAGAGCAAAATGGCATGTCAGCCTTTCCCTTAAATCCCCAGGCAAGCTTCTTTTGGTTCTTCTTCCAGATCTAAGATCAAAAGTAGGAAGAGTCCACTGTCTGAGGCAAACTCACTTTGCCATTTTAATTCCAGACAGGAATGTGTTTAAGAAAGCATTATACTTATGTGCTTCATTATCTGCAAGTCTTACATTTGCCATCTGGAGGTATTTCTAAGTATTGACCTGTAAAGCTTGCTGTTAAAAAATGTTTAAATGCTACATATCTTGTTATCTGCCTTCAGATATATAATTGCACATGCAAAGAAAATCCATTACTACCTTTATCACAGAATTAGCTGCAAGCACCAAGGACCACTGGAAGATCCAATCAAATTATTGGCCTTTTTATTTGGTTTTGTTCATCTGACTTGCTGTGGCGTTCTAGGATTTCAGTGTTTCATAAGCCTAATTTAAAGAGGTCATTCGTTCATTCACTTTTTAGTGATTAGCCAGTGCAGTTTATCTACAACATGTCAAAAAGCAAACATTTGTGGTCACAGGACTTCCTCTGCTCTGTACATTCACCTAGTGTTCGGCTTCAGGAAGAACTTTGGAAGCAAAGTCTGGAGCCATCTTGGAAGAATGACTGATAAGGTCCCAAAAAGTGGCAGGGACGGCCAATTTCATTTTAAATGAGTAGATAATTCAGTGTCTAAAATTAACTCTGCCAATGTACTATTATACTGAAAATATAATAGTAAACATCCAAGCCTAAACATGATCCCAAAGTCCCTGCAAAAGACTGAAATAACTTTTTCTCAGTCAATACACAGAGGCCGTGTCTTCACGGCAACCTTATCTCGGATTCAAAACATTTTCAATCCTCGGAGTCCGCAGGACAGTTTGGCTTAACACGCTTTTCCTGTGTTAAACCACCCCAAAGCATGGTGAATCTCAATCCTGATTTCAACAGGTCTCACTCCGGATTGTGCGCTTGAAACGTTTTACATTTTTTACTGTGTGGACAGTACCATTTTAAGGGATGAGAATCCATGTTTAGGGTTTCCCTCTCCCAATAGCTTGCTTCCAAAGACAGTGATTTCAGTGTAAAAATCCACTTAACAGCAATCGCTACACTGTAGCGATGGAACCATTTCACACCTTGATGGTTGGAATAACAATGTTGCAATTTTGCGCAATTCTAGCTCTTTGGAGTTCTGACTTTAGAAAGGGAAAGGGAGGAAAGCAGCTGAATCTGAATGTTTAAAGCAAAGGGGCTTTAGTTGCCGCCGCTGCTGTGTGCCCTGACCAATGGTGAGAGAAGGGGAAAGAATTGCTGGCTGCCCGCTGCCATTTTTCCTCCATCCACGGAAGCGGCAGCCACCCAGCCACCCAGTTAGGCTCAGTGAAGGGGTCCCTTATGGGTGGCACGTCCATGCCAGGAGGAAGAGGGCAGGGCAGCCCCGAAAAGCAGCTTTTAAAAGTGGCATGACATTTATGTGGCTGAGACCTCCTGGCCCTCCAGGCTTCAAGGCCTAAGCAGACCAGATGGAAAATGGCAAAGGCAAGTTGTTCCAGTCATCGCCTTAGTTTATTTTGCTGGGAATCACCAACAGGGCACATCCAAGGGTGGTATTCCCAATCATGGTGCTGGATGTGGACTCAGTGGGGACAGTGATATGTGATACAGGGACCCTTACCAAGAGGCCATTTTTGGCCATCTGGATGCAGCTGTAGTCTTTGTAGCTGACTTCATTGTCAATGGATCACCATTTGTTTGAATTTGTGCACCATGCTGTATAGCAGAGCTTTGTTAAAAATGATCCATGAAGCTTCAGGTAGTGCAGAATTCTGTCACCCAAGTACTAACAGAAGCAACCTATCCAGATCATATTCTTATAGGTTTGTGATCACCCCCCACTTACTGCACAGCTACTAGGCTTGATTTAAAGAGATAGTTATTAGGTGCCACCGAGTTAGGACCTATGCAGTTTTCTCCCTCTAGAAAAATGAAGGAGGAGAAGTAATAATGTTCTGGTTTCCCAGCAGTTGCCCTTTCGCTGAACTATGTCCACCTCCAAAGTATTTGTAACAGTGTGCAGAGCCCAACATGGCTCACAACTCAGTTATTTGTGTGTATGTCCTTTTTGTCCAATATAATACCACCTTATGTTTTAGGATAGGAGCCAAATGGCCAGCTTGTTCTTTCCCCTACCCAAGGCAGGGCATTTTGCCCAGTTATAGAATTCCCTTTCTGTAGGAATGAAAGAGTTGCCAGCCCTGGTTGCATTTAAGGAAACTGTTTAAAATGCATGCATTTGCTTTCATTTTAGGAGGTTAAGTAGACAAGGATGCTGTCATTTTATTGTCATATTAACAGTGAGATTGTTGAATTTTTAAAATTTTCCAGTGGTATTTTATTTTCTGTAATATCTGAGTGTAATGGAGGAAGGACAAATGATATGGTGAAGGAAACAAGCAAGAAGGGAATGGCAGATAAAATAAGTTTGAACATAAGACCCATCTCACGTGGGCATGAGAAGCTTGCCATCTATGAAATGGCAGCAACTATATATCTCTGCTAATAAATGAATCAGACCTTAGAGACACCTTTGAAGAGTTGCAGGTTTTGCTATGTAATTTCTCTTTCCCAGTTCAGCAAACCTGGCACAGGGGCCAAACGGAGTCCTGAGCCCAAAGTTGTTTAAGAATGCCTTTAGGGGCTTACTCCGTAAAGTTTGCTGCTCAGATGAACAGCTTGCTACAGCTCTAATGGTAAGGCTTATAAAATGCATCATACATTAAATTTAATGTTGCCTCATTAGTCTTAATTAGATTCCTACATTACACCAAGATTATGGTTTCTTCATGTTTATGCTTTCTACTAAAATAAATTCTACACTAGTAAACAGTTCAGTGTACTCTCTAACCTTTGAATAAATATGTCTAAGCACAATATAGATCCATATCCTTCACCTTGAAGAAAGAAAGAAAGAAAGAAAGAAAGAAAGAAAGAAAGAAAGAAAGAAAGAAAGAAAGAAAGAAAGAAAGAAAGAAAGAAAGAAAGAAAGAAAGAAAGAAAGAAAGAAAGAAACCCAGGGACATTTCAGTAGTAAGTGAAACAACTATCATGACAGAGAAATTCACATTGACTGTAGAGTTAAAGAAATAAAATACCTGCTCTCTAGAAGTGTAAGCAATGGGTCAATCATTTTCCATATTTCCCCATAACTGCCTTTCAAACAATATGTGTGAAGACAAATTTTGCCTGCAATTCATCATCTTTACCTTTTCCTCCAGGAAACAGGGGAAGGGCAGCCGGGGGGGTGGGGTGCCTTAGCCCTTAATGATATCACAGTTTGCTGTAGTGAAATTTTATGTGATACCACAAATTCAGCTTTGTGACCAGACTAGAAGATGATGTAATAGGAGCTGGCAAGATGGTACAATGACCTTTTCAAAGCACACAAAAAATGTCTTCAACACTTTGCATATTAGGCAAGGAACAAGTGATAAAACACAGGCACGCACGCACGCACACACATACACAAACACTCCATTGAAAAACTCTCTCTTCAATACTCTTTGTAAAAGATGCTGAAATGAGTCTTCTTGAAAATAGCATTATTTATCATTTTATCTTCAGTAAAAGCTTATTTGTATCTGAGTTCCCACAGCTTATGAATCTGGCAATTTATGCCTTTAGAAAGATCCGCTCCATCTCTAATTCTCTCTCAATAACTGCATATTTGTTTTAGAGGCCTATGGTTTTCATGTTACAATGAGTGCAACTGTCTTCTTGACAGATCTCTGGGAGATTCTGCAGCCTCCTCCCTATTGCACTGTCCCCAGCTGAATGGTGATGTTGTTAGGTGCCATCAAGTTGGAGTTGCCTCCTGGAGACTAAAACGAATTCATCTTTCTTTCTTTGCTTCCCACTCTCCTTTGTACAGATGCAAACATGATTGCAAATTGCTTGGCTCACTGGTGCTTCCACAAGTCACAAAAATTGCCTTGCTTCACAGATAAACAATATCTGGTGTAAAGCCAACCAAGGTAAAACCTAAAAAAAGGTCAAAATCAAATCAAGAGGCAATGATTATAGCAAATGCAGGAGGGAGTGTAGAAGAGATTACTGTGAAGTAAATTGTCCTAAGACACTTGCTTTGACCCCACCCCCTCATTCTTTTCTCCTGCTACTCCTTCAGACTTTCTTCTTTGAAAAAGGATTGGCAGGCCATCTGCAAGTCCTGCCTTCCTTTGTTTTTATCAAGTTGTTTTAAGACATGTATTCTCCATGATTTCCTTCTGTTCACACGTCTCCACCACATCCACTGCCAAAAATATTGAGCAATTTATATTACCCTTCAGAAAGGAACTTTCTTGAATCCTCAGGATGGATCTAGGGTGTGAAATATATATGACAGCATCTGATGGAAATGCCCTCTGGCTGCCCAGTGTCCCTCCAGTTCTTGCATGTGAATTTAGCTTCAGTCTGCTCTTTTAAGTAACAGGAAAGGGTTGGTTAAAGCCAACTGATTTGCTAAGAAAAGCAATTTATTATCCGTCTGGGATTTCCTGGAAGTTTAAGGGGAAGATGGGGAATTGTTGCCCTATCTGAGATAGGTAGATGCTGTTCTTGGTCTCTATTCCTGATAGTAAATTGCTCTGTTTAGGCCTTTCCACACTTGTCAGTATCTCAGCATGGGAAAAGTTCTAGAACCCTGCTGTCTGCACTCTGCCTATCTGCACTGGTAGTATGGCCTGTCCACACTGGACCAGGGTGTAAATTGGATTAGGGCACAGAAATTGTATTTTATCTTAATCTAAACATGAATCTCTTTAAAGAAGTCCACAATGGGACCAGTCTTTGCATTCCAGACCAAAAAGAGCATGTAGAAATACAATACAGTAGGGAACTCATTTTGGTTGCACTCCAAGAAGTACTACTGGAAGTGGCACTGGAAGTCAGCAGACCACTGAAATGGTCCTGGCCAGGATCCTTTGTTCTCAACCTTCAAAGGTTGAACACCAGGTTCAAGGGACAGGCAAGGCCTTCGAAGCTGGTGCTTGGGCCTCAGTCCAGATGACCTTCCTGAATGCATACAGCCCAAGGAGCAGCCCATTACTAGTCTAATACAGTGTGGGCTGGGTTCAGTGGACCACATTATGTGGGATGGAACACCTCACACAGTACAGAAATGGCCTGATTCCTTTCTCAAAGTGTCTTATCAACTTTATTTCTTCTACCCTCCTATGGTTTTGCAAGACAAGTATGTGTTTCTATAAGCTTTTGAAAGCAGCCACATACCCTTGCATGGCCCCTGTATTTTCTGAGTTACCTAGTGAACCCAGTCCTGATAGTAAAGGAGCTGAGCTCATTTGACTGAGCTCACCTCCTACTCCTGGATGCTCCTTTCCTTTCCTTTCCTTTCCTTTCCTTTCCTTGGTACTGGGAAGGACAATCTGGAGACGTTTTCGCACGGGGCTGAACGGGACGCGTGGGAGACAGCTGCGGACACGGCATCCGCATTGCCCGAGCGGGGCTTGCGCTCCGACGTGTCCGCAGCTGTCTTTCTCGCGTTCGAAATGTAGAGCACTTTAAAGTGCTCTACATGCGTTCGAACGCGGACGAGCCGCCCGCAGGCGTTCGGGAGGAGAAGCATTCGCGCCTGCTTCTGTCTCCCGAACAGCTGCGGGCTCGCCTCCGACGCTGGCACGGCTTCGACAATCAGCTGTTTGACAATCAGCTGATTGCCGATCTGCCTCCGCGGCTGTCTCCGCGCCCCTGGCCGGCCTTTGCCGGCTAAGACAGCTCCCGGCGCTTTGAACATTCGCACACAGACGCGCTGGAACGCGTTTACACGCGTTCTGGCGCGTCTGTGTGTGAAAGGTGAAAGCGCCGGGAGCTGTCTTAAGCTTCCCGTCCTACTCCCGTTCCAAATGGAACGGGAGTAATGCGAAAACGTCTCGGGATTTTGCTTCCTTTCATTTACAAGCTTGGCACAGGTCAGCAGTGGTACACTGACTGAAAAATCACACTGGACTGCATAATGAGATTGCATGTCTCAGGGCAGTGATGTGTGGCCCTGCCTCCTCCCGGTTCTGAATAAGGGTGGGAAGTGCATCCGGGAGTAAAAAGCAAACTACCTCAGCTCCCTTATGTCGTGGCCTAGGTTTGCTTAGGTATTCCACCTGCATAGCTTTCCTGGTGTAAAAGATGCATAGCTGTCTCAAAGGACTTATAAGGCTTGAAGGATGGATCCTTGCACCCATCTGCTCCCCAGTTTAGCTACCACATTAAAACCTCCACCTCATCATATTCATTAGCTGGTGTGTCATAAGCATGTTCAGAGTCTCCAAGATGCTCCATAAGATTGAGAAGAAATTATGCATTTGGAGCCTGCTTAAAATTAATAATTTATTTTTGACACAAATAAAGGGGGGGCGGAAACCTTGATTTTCAGCTACTGGCTTCTGTTTTACAATGTGCTTGTTTCCTACCATTGTCTTTTTTGTTTTTCAAAAGACAATTTAGATGGACCTGTATCCTCAAGGAGCTTTCATATATTCCCATTTCACATTCTGTATAGGGAAACATAATTCTCTTCACGAGTGCTGAGCCCTTGAGGTAAGAAAAGCTATCAAATGCTTCCAGACATGCTGCTGTCTTCACTGTGGAGTAAACACATGAAGATGTATTCCTGTAGCACAACTTCATCCACATATAGCATGGTAATTACTCAGAACGTTACAGGAGAAAATTTAATTTAAACTCTATAGCCAATCAATAAGTATTATTGATTACAGAAGTCTATTTTTACAGCAAGAGTGGTTTGGGGGGAAAAAACACCTTGCCACCTCAAATGGAAGTCCCTTCCCATTTCCTATTTCAAGATATAATGCTGCCTTTTTTTTAAAAAAAAAAGGCATATTTGTATATTCAAAAATTACCCTTGTCTAAATGCCTTGTGCATTTTTGGTTATTTCATATTCTTCTTTCCAGCCTTCTCTATGCAAAGCACCAATCAGCGTACAGGTGGCACATCACGTGAGGCAGGCAACTGCTGCTAGAAAACAAATTGAATCTGAGAATACTGACTTCCTCAGGTCAGAACCAGAAAATCAAATTAAACTCAACAGCACAGTCAGCAAAATGCTGATTGACAGAAATATCAAGCATAAAGAAGAGGGGAAATAGTCATTTGGTTAAATTATATGCTGTGAACTATTTGCTCAGCAATGGTATCAAATTAATAAGAAGATATAAGGGGGGAGGATCATAGGAACAGAAAAGAATGGGGAAATAGAGAGCACTAATTGGCTGGCGAGCTGCCAGTAGTTGTTAATAAGGATAATAATGCCTCAGGACAAATCATTGCTATCCGTGTTAGGGCTATATGAAGATGTTTCGTAGTCAGTCAAAATTATTCTTTAGCGTCGCTTTTTTTAGAAAGCACCTCATCTTTTTCAAAGTGTTCTAAAACATGTTCCGCTGAAGTAACAAAGTAACTAAATGTGAATTTCTTGTGATGTAGTGCCTAAGGACATTGGTTCGAGGGCGGATGTAAAGCCCTGTTCAAAAATGAATTTCTGAGGTATTCCACGAGGCAAGTTCATCAGATTCCAGTAAGATGGATGATGGCAGGATCCACACAATAGCAAATCAGAATGTCTGTGGGGAACGTCTGCACTTTCAGTAAGGGTGCGCAAAGGCATGTAGGAGGGATCCTGCTTCTGGAGTTGGTAGGTCAAAATGCGGATTCTTGTTTTGTTTGCTTCCCACCATCCTAGAATCCTATTGAAAAGGGTCCCCCATAGTACACCAGACCACATGGGTGTACCCTCCGCATGGAGCAGCTCTTCAAAAATATCTAAAACTATTTTAGGTACCCTAAACTGCTCCACACTTCATTCAATATGGATGAGGCATGATTGGTGTGGGTGGAACTTTCTTAGCCGAATTCACACTTATGTGCAAAGTGCTGCCCCTTATTCTGGAATTTGTTCTGGAATAAGGGGCAGTGCAGAAAGAGCTTAGGAGAAAAAGAAAAAAAACTACTAAAATGATTAGAGTTCTTAGAATTAGTTTTTATGTCGCTAATTTCTAGTTTCTAAAGGAGCTTCAAGGCAGAAAGTAAAAACACAGTCGTGGTGTTAATGCCACATCTACTAACCACATACAAGGTTTTCTTTCTATGATTCCTGCCTTGCATTGCCTTTCATTTACAAGCATGATAACCACAGATGCTCTTCTAATAGCCCTTTAGTTTACCTTCAAAAAAGCCAATATTGCATCTAAGGATAATTGTTTCTAGCCTATTTTGTTTTGATTCTTAGAGAATTTGGTAATCCCAGACACAAAGTCCCTCAAAGTAGATCACACATGTTCCCTGAAAGTATTGGAACTTTGATCTTTTTAAAGTACCAAAATATTAGTTGTTACACTCATTTGTAAAAAGCTCTCCATGATAAGAATTAAGTGAAGTCTATTCCAAAACTAAATGAAACCATATGCATTATTAAATTCACTTTGTACAATAATATGCAAAGCACACTAATACAAGGTTGCACACTCTCCCTTCATCTCTCTCTCTCTCTTTCTCTCCCTAGCAAATTTAGTCAATTTTCTGGGACCTGCTGTTCTTATTAAACCACCATCCATATTTTGCATTTTATCTCTCCATCTAAACATTTGAGAAAGGGTCCCTAAAATGAAATGTTATTTCAAGTTGCTATTGCCTATCATGTGTATTCTGAACAAAAAGTAACACTGAATGGCAGGGAATGTATCTATAGTACATACATGCACAGATATTGGGGAAAGTTAAGACAGTGGGCCTTTCTGCACTTAGCTTTATTCTGGAATATATCTCAGACTAGGGGCCTGCTGTCCCCATGTTCATTCAGGCTATGGCAGGCACCAGGTGAGGTCTGCCATGGTCTGCAATAGCATGTGTACAACAGACCCCTATCCTGAGATATATTCCAGAATATGTCCAAGTGCAGAAAGGGCCAGTGTCCCAGTTCTAGAAGTCTTCTAAACATCCACAGTCAAAGAGCTCACAAAGTTTTCCCATCACAAATGTAGATCTCTCACAGATTTGATCCTGTTGATCTAGGCCTAACCTAACAGTTGGTTAAACCATGGGACAGTGTGTTACAGAAGTTAAGTACAGGGATATTTGCTGGCTTTTTCAATGTGAACGGTGGCCTTGTTGCAAACCTACCTACAACTAATCCTGCAGCAGGGTAACTGTGAACACAGCTGTCTGCAATGGCCATGCGCAATGGGCTGTTGCTATGGCAATCAGGTAATATGAAGCACAAGGACACAGCCCCCCTGCCCCCCCCCACAGCCTTTGCACAGAAATAGTTTCAAAGGCTGTGTCTGAACTAGGAATACCATCAGTACATGGAGACAGCCACACATGATGGGAACCACTCCAAGATGGAAGCAGCTCTGTGGTGTTTGGATTCTCCATGTTGTAGTGCATCTGGCCATTCCCAAGGGCCAAGTACAAAATGGCCTCAGGATTAGGGTTAGATGCCTGACGTAATGAAGCCATATTTAGGCCGAGTCAAGATGACTGTGGTGCCCATAAATCTGCAAATGCTGAACAACATAAGAACATAAGAACATAAGAGAAGCCTTGCTGGATCAGGCCACAGCCCATCTAGTCCAGCATCCTGTCGCACACAGTGGCCCACCAAATGCTCATGGGCATCTCAAGCAGAGACAAGGACAAACCTTCTCCTGCTCACGAGTCCCAGCAGATGGCCCTAGAAGCGCCCCATTTCCTCCCCCCCCTCAGCCTGAAAGATGCACCTAGGCATTCATTCTAGTACCCATTGATACATCTGTCATCCATAAATTTGTCTAACCCTACCTTAAAGCCATCCAGACTGGTAGCTGTCACCACCTCTTCTGGCAGCACATTCCATAGGCCGATGACCCTCTGCGTGAAGAAATACTTCCCCCTGTCAGACCTTACGCTCCTACCCATCAGCTTCATAGAGTGCCCTCTGGTTCTAGTGTTGTGCGATAGAGAAAAGAAATTTTCTCTATCCACCTTTTCTATGCCGTGCATAATTTTATATACTTCAATCAGGTCCCCTCTCAAACGCCGTCTCTCCAGACTGAAGAGGCCTAGACGTTGCAGCCTGGTTTCGTAAGGGAGGTGTTCCAGACCCTTAATCATTCTGGTTGCCCTTCTCTGCACCTTCTCTAGTTCCACAATATCCTTTTTGAGGTGTGGTGACCAGAATTGTACACAGTATTCCAAATGTGGCCTCACTATAGATTTATAAAGGGGCAAAATGACACTTGCTGACTTATTTTCTATTCCCTTCCTAATTATTCCCAGCATTGAATTTGCTTTTTTCGCTGCTGCCGCACACTGGGTTGACACCTTCATTGAACTGTCCACCAAAACCCCGAGATCCCTTTCCTGGCGTGTTGCAGAAAGCTCAGACCCCATCAGTTTATAGACGTAATTTGGATTCTTGGCCCCAACAGATGTAATTAGTGAAAGATCATTTGTCCCAACTTTGGCCAACTGTGGTAAACCTTGCTATCCTCTTGGCACGAGTTTGGGAATGCCAAATATACTTGAGGCATTCTCTATGTGCTGCTGATTGCAACCAACCTGGGTTTCCTATAATAGCTCTGCTTACCGATGCATCTGATAAGCAGCTTACATGGTTAGCCTTCTGGTAAACAGCCAAGCATGTGAAAACCAAAAAAAGAAAGGAGTCATGCTTCCAGTAGTCTCTAAGGGCTGGTTGCATAAGCTGCTGGTCAGAGGTGCAGGGTAAGTAGGGGTCTGATTCTCACATCGGAGGCCTTTTTCTACTTACCTTCATAGTGTGCCATGCACTAAGACTGGTATATTTCAAGTACAGGAGGGCCACATGCATTTCTGGCTGGTGTGGCCACTACTCACTGGGCAGAAATGTGAACAGTCCTCCGTGGACCAGGCTGCACTGCCGCTGCAAAAACCAGGGTCCCACCTCCTCAATGGCTCAATCAGCTGCTGCAGCATGTCACATAGTCTGTGACATGCCAGCAGGCTGATGCAGAGGTGTGGGACCAATCATGGTGATGTTTGGAGGTGCATGGCCCAACCTCCACCTATTGATTGGTTCCAAGCCAGCCTGCTGCTGTGACACCAGCCCACAGAGACCTGCCTGATGGTGGCTGGGTTGTGCCTGCACATGAATCCAGCAACCAATCAGCACCAGCAATGTGGCTGTGTGTGCACAGGATGCTGGGAACCTATCCTGACCAGCGACATGGCTGCACATGTGCAGACGATGTGCTCCCCCCCCCCAGATGGATGAAGAGTGAATGGTTGCAACACTGGACACTTGCGGTAAGTCCGAGGTATAGATTGTGATAGGTGTGGAGCATGATTTAGCAGCCTAGTGGGCATGCATATGTTCTTCATCAGAGCTGTACTAACTGCTTACCAGAGGCTGTAGTGCAAAGAGGCCTCTGCTGGCACGTGACAAGAGGCAATCCCAGGATCTCATTTAGATCCTCCATTGTTGTTGCTGTCTGGCAGCAGCCTTAGAGTTAGGAAATACCTGTTATTTTATGATACGGGTTGCACTGCAGCTGGTACTGAGGATTTTAAAATTGCGCTTATGGTAGTGCCATAAAAACTAATTTAGGAAGCAAGGAAATGACAGCAAAAGGAAGCTTGCTTCTTCTTTTTTTTGCATCAGCAAAACATCAGCGTTAAAGGTATTCAGAAATCGGTTGCAAACTGCAAAGCTATAGAAGATATAGGTGAACAGAGACCCTGCAGATAGATGAGCCACAACAAAATTTGGGGTGTGTGGATAGCATTATATTTTAATGTATTTTTATTAGGGATGTTCATGAAAATTCGTAAACTTCATTATTTGTATGAATTCAGACGAATGTTATGACATTTGTACATTAACATTTGTATTAATACTAATGTTTCAGAACATTCATATGAATAGTTTGGACATTTGTTAAACTGGGGATACATATCAGATACAGTATGTATGCATTCATATATGATACTTACAGGATACATATCAGATACATAGACGTTCATGTTAGATATGTTTGGGTTTGTGTCGGCTCCCTCACACACACACCCTCGGTTCTAGTGGTTCTTTAATGTCACACAAGCAACACAACTAATACCAATCCCTTGTCTGACTGTGAGTGGGTTTTTGTACATGTTGAAACTGCCATTTGTAAAAACCTCATGTTTAAGATCACCTTGATAGGCTGGATTAAAGATAAATATTTTGGGGGAGTGGAGAATGGTGGTTCCCATTCCATGGAGCAAAAAGGATAGGCCAAGGAGGTATCCTTGGATCGTAGGCTCTTTTTGCACTGGGCCTAATTCCAGATTATATCCCAGAATAGGGATCAGCCATCCATGTGCCAGCGCAGCAGATTCCAGCAGTCCCTGGAGAAGGCCTGCCACAGTCTGCATCAGCATGCAAATAAAAAAATCCTTATTCCAGGATATACTCCAGAATAAGCCCAGTGCAGAAAGGGCCATAGGTAGATAAGTCATAGCATGTGAGCAGCATGCTGGACAAGGCTGAAGATGTTGCCTCTGAACTTCTAAAGAGAACAGCCTCAAAATCTTTTTTTTTTTTAAATTTTAGAAGGACAATGTAATCACAAAGAGAATGAACTGGGAACCAGATCCAGATAAAATCCATGCACAAGCACACGTGGATATGTGCTAGTGCAAGCACCTGAGAATTGCAACAGCAGCCGCTTGTTTTGTGGAAGTCACATTTATAACTCCTTCTCTGTTCCTTTCTCTGGTCTATTACACCTTTCATAAACCTACTGATTAATATCAAACAGTGAACAATCTGACAGCAGGATTACAAACCCAGCATAACTGTTTATAGTGTGAATGAAAAAAGCACTCCATTTCCAACCCACGTACTTAATAGTAAAAAATCTTGTTATACTTAAATGATGAAGGGATTACTCAGCTGTCAAAGTTCCTTTAAATGTTAAGAAGTAGTACTCATATTAAAGACATACTCTACAGAAGCAAAAGCGAAATGTCAGGTTAGTTGTTATTATCTCTTTTGTATATAGGAAAGAAAAAGAAAAAAGTCCTAGTTTTTATTGCCACCCAATTAGCACATATTCAGAAGCCACCTACTTCTTCAAGGCAATTTTGCTGAAGAATTCTGGAAGTCTTACCCCCCATATGACTTCTTTGTCCACACAGGATGAAGTGGTGCCAAGATGCAACATCAAAATGGTATAATATACTGGTCCTGCAATGGACCTCTTTAAAGAGATCCACAACCCGACTACAGGCCAGACTACAAAGAATGTTCAAACATCAAGGACCTATAAGCTAGAATACTCTGGGGTCCCCACTTCAGTGGGGCTCCAGGAAGTGCTGCTGGAAGCACTTCCAGAAGTTGATATGCCTCCAAAATGAGCTCTTCAGGCAGCAATGAAGACTGGGAACTTCTGTTCCCAACCATCAAAGGCTCTACCCTAGCCATGAAGCTAGCAGCCAGAGTTTGGCTGTGACAGGCTGCTGAATACAAACAGACCTTTGAGGAGGCTGCATATAGTCCATTCCAGTGTGGTCCATGCTCCCCAGATCAAGCTAGGTGGGTCACAGCAGCCCACATAGAGTGGAAAGGGCCTATGAGTGTACTGCTTTTTAATGGAAATATAGCCCCATTTAGAGTGACTGTGCATCCTGCTTTATAGAGGGCAGCCCTATCTCTGATGGATCAATAGACTGGAAATTCAGCTGGGTTTCGTCAACTTGGGAAGGGGGACACTATCAGATCTTTAAAGAACTTTAACAAAGGACAAAGAGATGGATCTTGAAGTTTCCCATCAAGAGTCAGAAGCTGTATGTATTAGTGCCAAGTCATTGGGATGGACTTGACCACGTTCATCACCTGAGCCAGCAGACAGTGTGTTAGCTATGTATATGTGGAATTGTTGTTGTTTTCTGGATATTTCCTTATGTTGCATGTTGGAAGTAACTGGTTGATTAATAAAGGGGGAAAAAAACAGTCTGAGGCTTGATGACAAAATGTACAGCACACAGGTGAACCTTCCCTGGCCACAGTACTTTTTCTTGGAGGAGAGTTCTAATTTGTATCTATAAATATCCATTAGTAAATTGCATGCAAATTCTTGCCCATATTTGCATTTATTTTGGTGATATTTTCCCTCTTTTTTTATGCTACCAGAAAGTGGCCTCCATAAAAATAAATACATTGCATCAGGAGGAAGAGTTTGCTTTGATTTACATAATCTTTCAAGGCACAGTAGAGCAAAACCTCCACATTCTAACCTTTGGGTAGTTTTAGATTTAAATTGTGGATTTAAAAAAAATATGGCTTGAGTTTGGGAGATTTTGTACGATATTATGTATGCCCTATAGCTCCTACTTAATGATATTATCACTTGGCTCCTTTTCTGTGTCAGCAGGTATTTTCTTCTCCTCCCATGCAGCATGCTATCTGTTGACACGCCCAAATTAAGCACCCAATAATGCAGTAAACTGATGTTTTCAAAAAAAGATACTTTATGTGCATATTCTGTTGGCATGCTTTTCATTCAGAAATATATACATATATACTACATTCCCATCTTTCTGCAAAAGCTGAGATGCATGCTAACATTCTGAAACTTTCCCTCCATCCTAGATGGAAAGAAATTTGTGTGCAGTTGCGAAGCAGAAGATAGCCGGAAACAACAGAATGGAAACACATGCATGGCATATGAGTCCCCCTCCCGCCCTCATTTTTTTCCCTCTGACCTACATTGTTGGCTTTGACATTTAAAATAAATGTGCAAAAGTCAATTAATACCTTATTAAATAATACTCTAAATGCTCTAACATTTCTGGAAGGCAATTTGGGTAAATGAATCAAAGCACTTTACCTAAGATAATTAGGGCCTTAATCTTGCATCTCTCTGCATGGGTGGACCCTGAACACACACAGTCAGCCAAGGAAGCAAAGCTGAAGACATGCAAAGAGCTAGATCAGGGTTACCGTGAACAAAATGGAACTGTTAATGTTACCTGCCAGATTTTCTTGAGAGAAAACAGAGCACCAAAGTGCTTCCCAGTTTAATGATGGAAATTATGATTGTACAACAGAGTCCTGATGTATCTTTTGGAAGGAGCATTAGGCCATATTATGACTGTGAGGGTTTGCTCAGCATCACAGTGCTTAGGGCAAATGCAAATTCTTCTGCAAACGTACTTCAAAGACATGGTGAAATGAGAACATTTCCTCTGTCCTACACCACCTGAATTGATACAAAAGCAACCACCAACCATTCAAAATTTTCCAGATTTCATCCAAAGAGAAGGATATTTCCATTACAGAAGAAAAAGAAGATGCAGACACAGAAGCATAAGCTGTTGTGAGGTTTCCATGTTTGCTCAAGGACAGCAGTACGCTGATGCAGGAAGATTCTTGGCTGTTGATTAATCTTGCACAATTTCAGCTGAAATGTTTGGTCTGGATGCCTTGTTTGGTTTGACCACTCTGCCCACCATGGCTTTCTAAGTGGAGATACCCTATGGCTATTAGGTGAGGGGCCCATGAAAAGGTTCTAACCGTTTTTCTGTATTTTCTGTATTTTCTCATTTCCCAGCATTGTTGGAAGCATTGAAGGTCCACAATCACATATTTATGGGTGCCCCTTTATTGAAACCAAAGTGATGTTTGTTCACGTATCAAACCATAGATTTTTAGAAACCTGGAATTTAACCCTCAAAGCCATCTCACTCCAACACATCCCCTGCTTTTCCACTCCCATCCTAACATCCATCATATCATCTTATGCATACTTAGGATAAAACATTAATACCATGCTAAATTAAGCCAAATCTATAACTAACCCATGTGGACATAGCCAGATCTTACATCAAACACCCAAGTTAACTCCCTATTTTCTTTCAGGCTTCAAGTGGCCTTGAGATAACATGGTTCCAATTATTTCTGAATGGTTGCAAGCTTATGTCTACAGCAAATGAAAAACAGAGACAGTGCAATATACAAGCAGGCACAGTCTGGGATTATAGAGCTTCAAAGATGGCAGTGTGGTGTCCATGCTAACAAGTGAACCTTGTTCCTGGCCCAAATCACTTGCAAATGCTGAAGCTGTTTACCATTTTGCCAGGCTTCAGAAATGGTTCCCCAATGCCATTTTTGCACATGCTGCTAAAATCACCTACTGTATCTTGCATCTTCAGAGAATAGAGGCATTTCCGCACTGCATCGCGTTCGAAACGGAACGCGTTCAGGCGGAAAGCTTAAGCCAGCTCCGGGCGCTTTCCCTGTTCACACACAGACGCGCCAGAACGCGTGTAAACGCGTTCCGGAGCGTCTGGGTGCGAATGCTCAAAGCGCCCGAAGCTGGCTTAGCCGGCAAACGCCGGCAAGGGGCGCGCAGACAGCCGCGGAGGCAGATCGACAATCAGCTGTTTGACAAACAGCTGATTGTCAAAGCCGCGCGGCGTCGGAGGTGCGCCCGCAGCTGTTCGGGAGATAGAAGCAGGCGCGAATGCTTCTCCTCCCGAACGGCTGCGGGCGGCTCGTCCGTGTTGGAACGCGTGTAGAGCAGTTTAAAGTGCTCTACATTTCGAACGCGGAAAAGACAGCTGCGGACACGTCGGAACGCAAGCCGCGCGCGGCCAATGCGGATGACGTGTCCACAGCTGTCTTTTCCGCGTTCCGTTCAGCCCCGTGCGAAAACGTCTTAGGACAGGTAACTGTCCTGTGGATGGCTATTGGTGTGTTCCTCAGAGCATCCACCATTCATAGTCTGAATGGCTTGACTCGGGCCACAGAAGTGACTCTCTTTTGCATACCAAGGCAAACTGTGCAAAAACAGCCAAAGAAGGCAAAAATTTGTCCCAAATTTTATTTGGATTCCATCAGACAGTAAGCGTAGTCTTCATCTCTGTAGCAAGAAGATTATACCCTCCACTGACAGATTTAACTAACTGTACAGTTTTTAAACCAACCACATCATGCAAAGAAGATATTATTTTATTGGTCCCTTCCCCAATTTTTTTGGCCATTCAGAATGTATTCTATAACATTCTGTACAATGGTCCAGTACATTTTGATTCATTCTTCTGCATGGTTTGAGTAGGGAATTTTAATTTCACTTTCCAGTAGCATCTTGGGGGGCATCTTCTTGTTCCATTAGCACATATTGTTTGATGCCTGAGGACAGGTCAATGGGGACTATGTGTTTCAGATAGATTTCCAGTAGCGTTAAGGCCCCACTCCATTGTCTTTCTTCCAGCACTGTTCTAATTATGCACATTTCTCTCACGGTATTCCTCCAGGTCTTGTTTTGTGGAATGATGTAGCTCTTGATTACAGTTCTTGTACTCAACTTGTAAAATCATGCTGATCTATTCCTGAACACCTTGATGACAAGTAACATGCATTTCCTGGCAAAAACAACCACGGTGCAAAAATTGTCTTCATGTCCTGAAGCTTCCACTGAAAGCTTCTTCCTATTCTGTCAGCTCTTTTCCTGCCTCTTGGGTGCCTGATTCAACTATAAGTATGCAAGTCCAGAAATGAATGCCTGCTGTTGGGACTCCACTTATAGGAACAGTGCATTGTCTCATGAGTGATAAGGGTGACAGAAGTGGAAAGCAACATTGAGTGGATCTGGCACTCACATGCAGAACAATGCAGCAGAAGAGGTTTCAAGACAATGGTACATTATAATCCAATCCAGGCCTTCAATTACAACTCTGTGGAGTCTATTTCTTTTCCTCTCTTCCTGTCTCTCTGAACTGCTACGATCCTCTTCTTTATTCTTCCTCCAGTGAATAAAGCACAGCTTTCTATTTTCTTTTGCTTCTTTTTATTTTGACCTGAGTTTGTATTTATTGAGTTTCAGACAGCGCTTTCTCCTGTTTATTAATGTTTAGCTCCATTACAGATTGAGCACCATCTGACCAAGAGGTTACTCTCCATTTTCAGTTGCAGACTGAGCTTCTAGGCCCATGCAGGTTACCTGAAAGAAAGAAGTTTTATGAGCCACATGAGTGCTCAATAAGAATGTTAGATACCCCCGAAACCAGTTACCTTCACATCCAGAACTAAGAGTTTCTGGCTTACCACTTTTTAAAAAATAATCCTTTAACTTTCCTTCCACTCACCCATAAGAATCAGTCCAGTTAACTAAATGTTGCAGAATGTGATTGAACTGGTAGTATCCAGGGGTGTTTTTCCACTGTCACTAGAAGTACCCATTAAGTACCCATTAATGGGTACAAAAATGCCATTTCGTACCCATTAATGGGTACTTAATGTGTACTTTTAGTGACAGTGGAAAAACACCCCAGATTACCAGAATAAAATCTGCTCTTAGAGAAAAAAAACACAGCTTACCTGCTGCAAATCCATGACCTGGGATCCAGACTTTATCAGCTTCCTCACAGCTTTCTCAGAAAAAGCTGTGATGCTTCCATGGTGTGCGTGATGAGGCGTGTGTCATGTGGGATGGGACAGCCAATGGGAGCTAAGCCTGCAATGGGAGCTGAGCCACTCATTTACTGTTGTTGCTGTCTTGTCAAGACTGGCAGGAACATTCAAATTTACCTGATACTGCTGAGTGAGTGTTCATCGTTCCACAATAGGTAAATGCAAAGTAGCAGCAGCACAATGTGCCACCGCTACACAGTATCAGGTGTCAGGTGTGACACCCTCACCCCAATTGACATTGGAATATGCTGCTTCTGTGGGTGGTTCCACACTGGACCTCCGAAATACAGATCTATTAGATCTGTATTTCAGAAATCCGTGTTAAGTAGATCTGTATCTAGTAGATACGGATCGACTACCACCCCTTTCCTCCGCACCCACAAGGGAAGGATGGAATTAGAAACGGATTTGCAGAAGAACAGCACCCACCTCAATCCGTGCTCCGAAGGCCCTCCACTGCCCTCCATGCTTGGCTCCTTTGGAGCCAAGCATGGTGAGCTTGGGGTCTCCTATCTTGGGGCTGCCCCTCACCGCAGAAGCCATGGATCATGGCTTCTGGAGCCAGGGGGTCTTCACCTATACCCACCCTATCCCACCCTGGGGGGAGCGTGCGCAATCCCCTCCTTACCTTCAAGCAGCCAGGGCCCGTCGTGCTTTGTGCATGCATGCAGCACGCCTCCCTATTGGCCAGGGCTGCGCACCTGCACAGAGGGCCTCCTGAAGCCAGGTGCAGCCCTGGCCAATAGGGAGGCATGCTGCACACACGTGCAAAGCGCGATGGGCCCTGGCAGCCAGAATCGGCCTGGCTGCTTGAAGGTAAGGAGGGGATCATGTGCACTCCCCCCAGGGTGGGATAGGGTGGGTGCAGGTTAAGCCCCCCCTGGCTCCAGAAGACGCAATCCATGGCTTCTAGGGTGAGGGGCAGCCCTGAGATAGGAGACCCCCAGCTCGCCATGCTTGGATCCAGAGGAGCCAATCATGGAGGCCGGGAGGAAGAGAATGCCTTTAGTCCACCTACCTACACAAGAGCAGACAGGTGAATGACAATTCATGCATGAATGGGAACAGGTGATGGGAGAAAGTACCTCCCCCTTAGCATATTAGGCTTGACACTCTGCATTAGATCTGTGACTTTTTTCCAGTCATATCCTTGCCCCTCCCCAGACAAGCCATTCTTCACTTTCACTTGCATGCTTTCAAGGAGACATATCAGAAAATATCATGAGGATGCTTCTAAACCATCCCTTCCTGGTTCAAAAAAAGGACCTGAGTGTTCCCTCCAACGTGCACAAGAGCATGGCTCAGGTGTTCTGTTGCTATAAGTGCCCTATTTACTTTCCCCAACCCATTACATATGAGAACTGACACAGCTTTCCCATTGGCATGCTTTCAAGCACCACATTTTCCCATAATCTGCTAAGCTTCATACTGATCACCACAATGTACCTTCTGTCCAGGTGCTTTTAATTGTTAACAATTTTAGGAACCCTAGACTCCTTTCACAGGCTTCTGTTTGGCAAAGGGCTATTTTAAAACAAAGCCTTCTGACCCCTGACAGTTTTTTAAAACAAACAAGCATCTGCTTTTAATAAAGTAGGGTATATGATTTATCTTCTCTGTTTAGGAAATGGAATTCTGAACAGTATAAGCTTATCAATGACTGGTAGTTCTGATAGTTACATACTGTTTCTGTCTTTGGCAGTGGAGTGCTCCTGAAGACTAGTTGTCTACTAATATCTTACACTGTTTTTATATATGGTTTTATTTTAAATATTTATTGTCTTTTAAATATGCTGTTACCCGCCCTGAGACCCTAGGGCAGTGATGGTGAACCGTTTGAGCTCAGTGTGTCAAAATTCGCAAGAAAACCTAGCTTAACTAGGGTGCTGTGTCACATCTAGAAATATCCATAATTTTGTGATATTTGTAGCTCTAGTAAAAATGTTATATTTTTGATATATGTATTTTATTAAAAGCAAAAACAAATAATTCTTTACATTTGCTAAATTTCAATTGAAAGTTGGTATTTCGTATACTTCAAGAACAAGCAAGCACTACACGCCCTGGTGCCAGGGTGAAAAGGTGTGTCACCCAAAAGGGCTTGGCATGTCACCTGTGACACGCGTGTCATAGGTTGGCCATCACCGCCCTAGGGTATAGGGCGGGATATAAATGTAAATAAATAAATAAATAAATAGTTGCTTTTGCGCTAATTTTTCTTTTGGGGGGGCTTTTGCACAAATCTGGTTGGCCATTGTTAAGAACAAGGCAGGGTCCTCGTGGTACCCATATGATACCTTGTATTGTGCATTCAATATGAAACAAAAGCAAAATGGCTGCATGGACACCATGCTCTTTCTTGAGCATGACACAATAACCACCATTTTGGTACTTGTATTGCAGAACTCCTTGAAGAGCTCTGAGAGGCCTTCAGACAGCTCTTGCCTCACAGTAGCAGCCCTATTGCCACTTCTGCCCACTGCTCAAGGGGGCTTGCTGGTTCTATCAGCCGTACTGGTGTATTTGAAGACAGAGAATGGCCCATAATAGGCATGTGCACAAATATTCACAACATTTGTTATTCAGACAAATTCAGACAAATTCAAATTCAGACAAATTCAGACATTCGTACACAAATTGAATGTTACGATATTTGTACATTGACATTTGTATGAATATGAATGTTTCCGGACATTCGTATGAATAATTTGGACATTCATTAAACTAGGGAGGTGGGAAAGAGGCTGTGGCAGTGACATCTGCAATGGATCCAGATTGCTTTTAACATGGATAAAGAGTGGATTAAAAGTGGGTTTAGGTGAAATTTGTTGCTTTCAGACCAAACCTCTGCTTAAGCCCAACCAAATTGATGAGTAGAAATGTGCACAAATATTTGAAGACATTCGACTGGATTCATTCGAATTTTGACATTAAAATTCAAATTGAATGTCCATGCATTTGAATTTAAACATTCATACAAATTTTGAAATTTTGAATCTATTTGTTCATACATGATGTGTACTTACATATATACATCTTTCCCTCATCCATATGCATTTGTATGGATCCATATGGGATAAATATGGGATGCATACGGATGATTTTGGATGCGTATGGGATGGGTAATGATGTGTATGAGCACATACAAATGTTGTCGACATTTGTAAGTGCAAATTTGAACCAAAAATTTGAACGAATAGATTCAAATTTGCTTAATTCAAATTGAATTTGGTTAAATTCTAATTTTAAGTATTTGAATCGAATTGAATTTTTGGATATTCGATTCAAATCAAATCAAATCCCAAAAGTTGCATTTGTGCACACCCATGTTGATGAACTTATAAACTAAACTGAATCTACTATTTCAAATGTGAGTCAATTCAGATCCTTGTGAAACATGAGAGAAGATGTTTCATCAGTGTTGTAAACATGATTATATTTTATTATCCCTACTTGCTCATCTCCTTTCTTTGGCTCATTGCCATAGGTTATGTTTACAGTAAACAGAACAAAAACTCAGTAAGGTTGCCATTCTATGTCAGTCTAACATAATTCAGTTTCTTAACATTTTTCTGGAAGAATAACAACAAAAGTTGCTGTATTTTCTTCAGACGTTCATAGCAATTGGCTTAATCTCTAATTGAAAACAGTAGATTATTACAGAGACACAAATTATACCCCGTATAATGCATTTCATAAAAAGATAAATGTAGCAATATTGCTTTTTGCCTCTCAGCTAGGGAACATCAAATCTTAAACTAGGGAGCCATTTAGAATTCAACTTCCATGTTAACAGTTGCAAAAAGAGAACGGATTTTCAGAAGGGTTAGGAAGAAACAAAAAGTAAACAGTTTTGTTAACAAGTGAGGAAAAAGTCAAGATTTATCAATTATCTGTTAGAATGAACAGGCTCACTTCCCCCTCCAAAAATGCTGGATTCAAACTTTGATTAAAATATATGCTATTATCCTATCTCCCATGTGTTCACAGTAGTATTTGGGAACTGACAAGATGCCCTGTATCTACATAATTCAATAAATCTTTTAGTAAAGCAACCCAGCTGGTTCAAAATAGTGAGCCAATTTGCCCAGCAATTTTCTTCTGTTTTTCATTTACTGCGAAGATAAATCATTGTGGAATTAATTGTTCCTCATTTTTTTTATTCTGTTGTAACAGGAACAAATAATCAAATTGTTATATTCTGAAGTCTCTGTTATCCCACTTTTTTTAAAAAAAGATGTGCCTAATAAATAAGTAGTCTTCCAGATGCTGCTGTGGGAGGAGTAGTTTAGCAATATGGGGAAGGCCACACCATAGCCATAGCTGAGTCAGATGTTGCATCCACACCAGAAAAAGAAGTAGAAGATTTGGCTTTTCTACCCTGCTTTTCTCACCCATTCAAGGGGACTCAAAATGGCTGATGAAGCTTCCTATTCTTCTCCCCAAACCAGACACTCTGTGAGGTAGGTGAGGCTGTGAAAGCTCAGAAAGAGAGCTGTGACTAGCCCAAGGTCACCCAGTTGGCTTTGCGGAGGAGTGCAGAATCAAACCTGGTATTCCCAGATCCCTAACCACAAGACCAAACTGACTTACTAATGGGCACTCCTCAGTCTCCCCTGAAATCAAATTGGCAAACTCACCCTCCCCTACCAGACCAGCAGACCACCCTTAATATTTATTTGTTTGTTTGTTATTTGCATTTTTATCCCACCTTATACCCAAGAGTCTTTGGGGGGGGGTACAATATATAAAATGAACACATTAAAACCAATAACATATTACAACCATATGAAATTTGTCTTTGGAGGGGCACTGCAAATAGGGCAGAAAAAATGATCTGGTTTGAAAAAGTCTGACTTCTGTGGGAATTTTCAGTCCACTGGATAACCAATCTCAAAGCTTTGGGTGTTGGGTGTGTTACAAGATTGTCTTCTGTATACATGTCTAGCACAGTTCACATGTACACACAGGATCTTTAGGACTAATTGTTTGGTCAGTTTGGAACCTCTCCCAACATATTTCAGGACCAGTTTCTAAGTGAAGAGAGACATAGAAAAAGTGGGATTGTGTTGCCAAAATTCTCATGAGCACTTAGTGTAAAAATGAAGGTGGAGGTGAGAGAAAATAGAAACATCCTAAGGGCCTTTCTGCACTTGCCAGTGGACTGTACCATGAACTACTTCTTGACCTCTTTCATCTACATTTAATGGCCAACTAGAGAAGCCCAAGGCCTTCTTACTATGAGCCAGTTTGGTCTAGTGGTTAGGGTGCCGGACTCTTATATGGGAATACCGGGTTTGATTCTGCCCTCCCCCGTGAAGCCAGCTGCGTGATCACAGCTCCCTTCTGAGCTCTCAAGCCCCCACCTACCTCACAGAGTGTTCTGTCATCAGGAGAAGAACAGAAATCTTTGTCAGCTGCTTTGAGTCCCTTTAAATGGGTAAGAAACTCTGTTTTCAAGCAGGCAAGGTGTTAAAATCAAACTCTAACCATTCAAACACCCCTATTCAATTCATGAAGGTTCAAACCTGAACCAGTTTGGCACATCTTAGCAATATTCCTATACTGAACTAGATCTTGTGCTTCTTGTAGTCAATGATCGTGGTTCAATGTGCATTTGGGACAGACATCCGTATGTCACAATTGCCAATGAGGTGACAGCAGGAAGGGAATGGCAGGGTTTAGCCTCAGTTGCTGACACTTTTTATTGCACATCCAGTGAACTAATCCACTGAACAATTCCATTAAAAAGCCAAAGTGCTTCTATTGAAAGAAACAATGTAAATTACTTAATTATCACATAACATGTGCTAAACAAAACATAAATATATAAAACATGTGCAGAAAACAATGACTCATACTGAATAGGATTCTCTCTGTGTGTTTGCTTTAAAAATAGAAAAGGGACCTCACGTGAACAAATTACCACCCACTTCTCTTTCTCTGTCCTATTTCCCCCAGCCCAGTTTAAAACTCACAGTGATTTGTTTAAATCTCTAAAATGATTGTTTTAAATAGACGTTTTGTACTGTTTTGTTTTGATGACTCAGAAACACTAAGAATGTACTCCCCCCCTCCACTACTTTTTTTAAAGCAATCCTTTTCCCTTAAACAATGAGAATTTTCAGGGCAGATTAAAAGGTATTGTTTTCCTTTTGTGGAGGAGAAGAGAGAAAGGGAGAGAAAAAATACTGGAAATTTCTGATTTCTGTTACCTACCTTTTGAGCAACTAGGAAGTAAATGACTCATGGATGAGTGGTGCTAGGCCAAAATTTAAGGCTGTAATCAGACATGGTAAAACAAGCATCCCCTGTGACAAATTTGAGGCTCAAGGAACTGTGGAGACCCAACCAACCTCTCACCTCCCTGTCCTCTGCAGAGTAACGCAGGTAAGAAGCTAGCTGCCAAGGGCCACAGTCACCGGCCAGTTCCCTAAGGGCTTTATCCTAAAGTTCCCTTGATGGTGCCCTGCTTTATATGCCTAATATGAAGGCTCCCCTAAAGCAGCACACTGACTCCCTTCTAAAGCAAAACACTTGAAGTTTATTGTTATGAGAAAATAAAATAAAGAAGCAAGCTTGAAATTTGGCTTAAGAGTCTTTAGGCTGCTTGAAAAGAAAAACGTTGCTTTATCGAGTTTCCCTTCCTTAGTTAATTGCTTCCCTGAAAGCAACTAGCCCCTATTAGGCTCCATGTGTTAGCCTAACAGTCCAAAGCCCCTTTTCACCGGGTTTTCCCTCTCAGCTCTGAGAGTCCAATCACAAACGCACCCAGAGTCTGTAGCAGTTCTTAACCTTCTGTATGAGCTCACCTTCCCTCTGGCACAGAGAGAAGAGGCCTATGCACTTCCCTAGAGCAACGCTCCGTGATCCCCCTCTAACCCCGACAAAACGCAAGGTAGAGGGAGACCCCGAGCTGCTTCATCTGCCGCTTTTATAGTCCATGATCCGGCAGCTCTCATTGGTCCAATTTCAGAGGGCTGTCGTGGCTTCCGACGGTGCACTGCCCCTGCTGTCAATCATGGAGCTCAGAAAGCCCAACAATCCGCTGCTCATCTGTCTTGCCCTTGGTGCAAACACCACAGGAACAAAGAAAATCTTTTTAAAAAATAATTTACCACATCCTGAAGGCTCTGTTTCTGCACCTGTTTCTTGGAAATTCCTCTCTCTTGGGGCATCTCAGTGTTTGAGCCAAATTGGGTGGGAGCCTATGGAGTCTCCTATAGCCAATCCAGTTTAGAAACAGCCAGTTGGTCACTCAAGGCCATGGAAATCTGGGACACCAGCAGTAATTAAGTGGCAAGCATGGAAGAGAATGATGAGGATGGGAAGAGAGATAAGAGGCTTTGCACCACTTTATTTTAACTCTATGTTGCAGATTGTTGTTGTTTTCCTGTGTTCACAGATGGGCCAATTACATGGTTTGAGAGCATATTCAAAGTGAATTCAGGGTGGCTTTTATGCTTTCAGAGTGAATATGTTATGGGATATGCATCAGATATGTATTGGATATGTATGTGTTCGTATCAGATATTTGTATGAATTTGTATGAATACATTTGTATTGAATAGAATCCTGCCACATTCGAAAGGGATCTATTCAAACAAATACTAATTTTCTTACACTCGATTTGATATGAATTGAATGCAAAAATCCCCATTCATGCACATTCCCAGGGCAATCCTCTGAAAGTGTGCATACCTCAATCTTCATCAGGGCTATGAGGAGGTCTCCACTCAAAAAAATGGGCAGCTTCTTTGGGGAAGCTTGGAGCGAGGTGCAACAAAATGACTACTACGCCTCTCTAATTTTGAGCCCAGAAAATCACACATCTTCCAAGGATAAACTAGGGCACTCATCATGAAGCATCTCTTACCACCTCAAACGAGTGGACATGTGGCAGCAAAAGAGGCATTATCAGGCACCTTTTTGAGTAAGTGTAGACACAGCCTGTGTTCTTCACGAGTGAGTGGGTCCATAGTACATTTTTTAAAAGCACTTTAGAGTACTGGTAGAAAGATAGCTTTACGACACACTAGTGTTCATCTCTAATCTATTTCTTGTCTTTAATGTGAGCTAGCATGTGGTAAAGATGCCCAGCTACCACTTTTAATTTGCTTTTGAAACACTTTTTAAAAAATTCATGTGGATGTAGCTGCCTACACCCATGCATATGTATACATCATGTATATATTTACTTCTGTACAGTGAATATATAGAAGCACTACTATTTGTCTTTATATATGACTAATTTGGCTTGCCATTCTTGACCTTCATGTCATGCTCACTATATGCCAGCAGATGAAGGGACTTTCTGCATTCACTTTTTGACTCGTTAGCAAAGAGTTCAGAAGCTTCTCTTTCACATACTCATGTGAACATTGGATGGAGCAATGCCAGGTCTACTACTTGTCCAGGGACTTCTTCAATGGAACAGAAGGGTGCATGCCTCCCTTTCTGGGTTAGTAGGGGGACCCATTTCAGCAATGCACCAAACTGTATCACCAAAATGCCTCCCTCCCAGGACTCCAAAGCCATGAACTTCAGCCAGTGTAGGAGCTGCCGTGTAACAGGTTGTTCAAGCACAGAAGGCTTGCTATGAACCTGATCTGATCCTACTAGACAGGGCAAGCCAGGTAAGTGTAGAAATAGCCTAAAATGCAAATTGGTGTGATCACAAGGTAGTTACCAGTCTCTGCTCTACCTCTCCCCCTTTAACCAGTAAGTTCCTTTTTGATGCTTGCTACTGGACACATAAAAATGTGCAAATCCCAGCTCGAAATATTTTTCATCTAGCTCAGTATTGCCTACCTTAACTGGCAGAGTCTCTCCAGGAGTCTTTTCTAGTTTTACTTGAAGTGTTGAAGGTTGAATCTGGGGTCATTGTCACATAAGATTTCTCCTCATAACACAAGAACTTGAGAGAAGCTCTGCTGGTTCAGGCCTCAACCCTCTGCATCCTCAGTCACACCATTGCCAACCAATTGCTTCTGAACATCTCAAGCAGAAGACAAAGGCAAAATCTTCACTGGTTCTCAGTTCCCTGCAAGTGACCATTAAAGGCATCTTGCCTGTCTCTCCAACCTAGTATCCAATGATACACCTGTCCTCCATGAATTTATAGAATCCTATAACATTTGGTTTATGATCTTACCCTTTCTATACAATTTGTCATGCGTGTCCTCTCCAGCTGTGTCTATCCCACATAGATAACAAAGAAGGAAGTCAACCCAACTCAACATACTAAGATAGGATCTACAAAGTTCCACTCAACTGTGCCAGTGGAATGCTGAATGTGCAGTGACTGCATATTATTGAGACCTGCTTGGCTCCCAGAAGCAAAATCCACTTCCAAAAGTGATCCATTTGCATATCTGCAAATATAAGGTGGGGCAAGTTAGCACCTGCTTCTGCCATGCAGAAAGACAGCCTAGAGCCTGCTGTCAAGTCTGGTGACATTTTTTGCAGGCTTCAAAAATGGCTGTCTTCTAGGGCCATTTCCAGAAAGCGCCATTGAGCAGAAGGTTTTACACTAGACCTTTTGTTCCCTGGTGTTTGTATAGCCTGGGTTTTGTGGCCTGTACAGATGATATCCTGCTCTTGAGCTGAAGCAAGCATACCACTACACAAAAGTTACCTAGCAGAAGCTGCCCAAACATTCCTGGTTCTTCTATGATTCTGACACAGCAGGGAGATTATGGAGGGTAAGACTTTTTAAAATAATTTTTAAAGTATCTAAAAATCATTTTTATCTTTCATTCATTTGGCAACAATTTTAACTAACTATCTATATATCTATATCCATATCTAGAGAGAGATGCAGCCTAATTTCTAAGTAGACAAATTTTCATTACTGAATTCCATAAAAATCCACAAATGTGAATGAGTATATTTTTTGCTATGTCATACATTATCCAGTACTTACAAACTTGTGTGTACCTAGAAAGTATGCAGAAATTCATCATTATGTAAACAATGCATAGGTTTACATTATGTAAACAATGCACACTAGCTCACGTGTATGGAGGCTCAGAAGAAGGAGCACTGAAAAGTCCAAGAGAACATCATTTTTTATAAAATGGAAGGCTTCCTCAAATGAGGAGAACAGGGAGAGGCACCTTTTACAAGCATCAAAAGGATTAATAAGAATATCTTTAAGTACACCAGAAATAGAAATCCAGCCAGGAAAGCAGTTGGACTATTAGATGACAACAAACAGAAAGAGAAAAATTGAACAGGACACAGAAATTGCAGAGAGGATAATGAATAATATGCCTCTGTTTTCACTGAGGAAGATAGGGAGCATATGTCTGTAGCTAAGCCTTTTATTTTCTTCCCAGGGAGGGAATCAAACAGTAACCAAGGATGATGTCCTCACATGTCTGGATAAACTAAATGCTAACAAATCTCTAGGACCAGATGGCATTCATCCAAGAGTTTAAAGAATTGAAATTTAAAACTGCTGAACTTCTAACAAAAATATATAAGCCTTTCCTTAAGATCAGGCTTTCTGCCTTAAGAATGGAAGGTAGTTAATGTTACCCTGATCTTCAAAAACAAAATCCACTGATGACCTCGGAAATTACAGACCATTCAGCTTAACATCAGATCCAGGTAAGGTGATGAAAAACATCACTAAAGATAAAATATAGTGGACACATAGAAGAAGCAAGTCTCAATGACAGGAAATCAGCATGGTATCTACAAGAGCAAATATACTTTATTAATTTCTTAGAATCCTTTGTGACTATCAACAAGCATATAGATAAAGATGATTCAGCTGGCATTGTCTATATGGGCTTTCAAAACGCTTTTGACAAAGTCCCTCATGAATGGTTCTTGAATAAACTCATCAGCCATGGAACAACTGAGCAGGTTTTGTGCTGGATTGGTAACTGGCTAGAGGGCAGGGAAAAGAGACCAATATTAAATGAGCAGTTCTCCAAAGAGAAGGAAGTAAAAAATGGAGTTCTCCCAAGGTTTACTTTTGGGACCTGTATTTTTTAAAGACATTATCTAGAAGTAGGAGTAAGCAGTGCACTAACAAAGTTTACTTATGGCACAAAATTATTCATAGTAGTGAAAACTGAAATAGATTGTGAAGAGCTCCAAAAGGACCTCTTGATATTGGGTGAGTGAACAACCAAGTGACAAATGAGCTTCAGTGTTAGTAAGTGCAAAAGGATGCATATTGGGGAGAAACCCCAATTAAGCTTATAATTTGATCAGATTTGAGCTTTGTGCTTGAGGTTTTGATGGACAGCTCAATGAAGGTGTCAGCACAGTGCATGACAGGAGTGAAAAAAGCAATTTCAATACATCATTGTGAGGATGTATTTGCCTAGGTACAGCCTCCAGGTTGGAGAGACAGGCAGAATACCTTTTCAGGGAGACAAAAGCAGGTGAAGGTTTTGCCTTTGTCTTCTGCTTGAGATGCCCAGAAGCAATTGGTGGGTCACTTTGTCAGACAGGATGTTGAAGTAGAGGGCCCATGGTCTGATCCAGCAGGGGGCCTCTTAACGTTCTAATATTTTTGTATTTGGTACATTCATATAGAACTGAAAATTAACAATTGCATGTACAGAAATCCACCCATATGGAAAGCCAAATGCAAATAGATATCTCTCCAGATCAAATCCCTTAAAATTAATTCAAATTGAGCAGGAAACAATTTTCTTGCCTATCTTTACAACTTTTATCTGTGTGTCCTTTAGATGAATTTCTCTACACTATAGCTGTGCTTATATTCACTGAATTTTAGATGTTCCTACTATTGAACTAGGTACTAATAGGATATTAAAAGAAAGTTTAGTTTCCCTGCCCTATTTATAAGAAAGTTGCCTGCCCCCTGCATTTTTTAACATATCTGAAAGAAAGGATTTGCAAATTTTCTAGAGGCCAAGGCTTAAATACATGTCATTCTTTTTCTGAACATGTTACTTTCACCATCTTCATACTCCTTTATTGCTTATCAATCTATCATTTGATCCTGACAGATACATTTATTATGTTTTGGCATGCAACCCACTTGACTGCTTTTCTGTGACATCATCTTATCTCTGAAAGTGGCAAACTGCTAATAACTTCATTTTCTGGTTGAAGTTTCCTCAATTAAATTAAGCAAGCAAAACATGTCAAACTCACCAGCTCCTCTTAACACTGAAGCTGAAGGACATCTTCTGAAAGCTTTATTTTGAAATTTGCTGTCATATCTACCTTAGGCTGCATCCAGATGTCACTTACTTATTCTGCAGCTATAAAGCATAGATATTCCAGATTTATCCAAATATAGTGGATCAAGTAAGTAACATCTGGGTGTAGTCATATGCCTCTGACAGTTTGGACAAGTTTCGGAAGGTTCCAAAAGTCTCAATGTTATTGTGATTAACATTATGACATTTTCTACCACCCAATGAAAATATCAAGCATAATGTAGTAGATTGTTTGAATGAAAAAATTTATTAGAGAAAAATCCTGCTGCATCTTTTAGTGTTGCACTTTTAGTGCTTGTCTTTTAGATTGCATGAATGCAAGTGAATAAAAACAACTTGAATTGTGACTTGATTCAATTGCAAATGTAATAACCTGTATTTATCCATATCTTTTGAAAAGAAAGCCACAGAAATAAATCAGTTCATTAAAGTACGTATGTTTATTGCCCTCTTCCTGTTGAAACACATGCTGCCATATCATTTGAAGATTCCAGACCCTATTCAAACAAAAGTTGCCAAGGCATCACAAGAGTTAGGTTATCCACATCCAAACAACTGACAGAAAACTGAGTAGCAGCTGGTAAAGCACACGTCACCTTAAGTAGGGCTCCATGTGTCCCATTTTTCAGATGAAGTTTAAGAATTGCATCGAAGGACAGGACTACGTTGAAGGGAAAAACTGTTTCTTTTAGGCTGCATCTATATAAGGTCCTGATGTGATTCCTCAGAAGCTCCACCCCAATCAAGTCAAGGCTCCACAGTAACTTACCTGTAAGTCTGATACAACTAACCTTGGGGAAGAGTGGTGCACTCCCTCCCATTAAATGAAACATGGAATATGCACTTTACTAGGGGCCATTTCTGCTCAGTTGAAATCCTCAGCAGGCAGACCAAGAAAAAGATCCAATGTTGGCCACATTTGGTCCTTCAGAGGTCTGTCCAGCCCAGCCTAGAGCAATGTGGCTGCATGTGAGGTTCTCCCTGCATCTGTGTTCTGCAAATGCCAAGGCAAATTTTACAAACCTGCCACTTCTCCCTCTTCAGGGCCATCCCTGCACCTACTACCCCAGTAATTGACCCAAAAAAGGCCTTCTGTGAATGGTGCCTAGGGCTACTTCGAGACTTAAACAGTGAAATGCCACTGGAATTTTGTTGGTATGGCCAGGCAGCCGCATGGCCTTCCCAACACCATGTCAGTCCCAGCATGCAGAAGGTGCATTGCATTGCTGTTGTGGGAAAACCAGAAGTAATGCCAGATTTCCAGGAAGAGGTTTTCTGACAAGCTCCATCCAGATTAGCTCACTGGGAATTTCCTAAGGCATACCAAATGTTGGGGGGGGGGGGGAAGAGAAAAGGGTGAGTGCATGGCCAGCTCCAGGAAGTTCCCAGTGAGCTAATGCTGAATAAAGCTCACTAGTCACACAGACAAGCAAATCTGTGCTGGGGATTCCTGTACTATTTTGTTAGGGCCCAGCAAGAGGAATGTCAAATTCCTTTTTATATCCGGTATTGCCTTTTGCTGTCTACAGATAAACTAAGAGGAAAGCCGAGGTCCTCAAAGTTGTTTGATGTCTACCATGACTGAAGAGCAGACTGAAAAGAGATAGAGATTATAGTCCTCCTAACTATGTACTGCACTTCTGTTTATGGAAGTCATCTAACACTTACATTGCACATAAATGTAACTTACTTTAACAGACTAACTTGCTTTTTGTATAGGGGCTCAGATCTCAAACTAGAATCCTACTTGGTCTGAAACTCCATGTGGTATTATTGGGCCAGTCCCACCTGACTTCTCAGTCTAACCAATGCTATAGGATCATTCTGAAGATAAAAAGGAGAAGATGATGTGCAGTGCTTTGGTATGATTGGAGAAGAAGTGGGATATAAATATCATGAATAAATAAGTGATATTGAAATGAACTGTGCTAAAAGAAAACATTGTTTTAGAAAGTCTTTCTTTGTTGTGCTAAAATATGAGAAGCGCTTTGCTGCATATGTCATCGTATATCTAAGTGATAGAGTGATAGGCAAACACCAACAGAAATCAAATAGTTGTAATACTTTTTCTTCTTAGCTCCCCCCTTGTTTCATTTTGGTTTTTCTTTTCTCTTTCCCCCTCAACTTCTTAACCAAAGTACTGTACAAATGTTAATAGCGAGTTCCTACCTTTGAGAATCTCAGAGTCGTCAAAGAAAGTACATGATCAATGATATGAAATGTTACAGTCATATCACTTTGGGATGATTGTTCTTCCAAGAATGTCCCTGTAGAATGTTTTATCTATACTTCAGCCGCATATTTTGTTTGCTTTTATTGTTGTTTTCCTTCTGCCTTTCTCCCATCTTTTTCTTTGTTGTAATGTATAACTTTACTATTTCTGATTTCAACTTACGGGTGCCAAGGGAGAGCTGGAAGATTCAAACCAAAGGCTGTTCCTGCAGCCTTTCACATGAGAAAATTGTTAGGCACATTAAAGTATTCCTGACTATGTTGCATTCCTTTGTTCAGAGTGAGTTTTGGGAACACATCCTTTTCTCATTATATTTCCATAAAATATACTTGATCTATTCTATTCTTAGACTACCTCTGATGTGGTCTGTGAATGGAGCACAGTATAAAAATATTTCTTTTCTTTATTCACGACAAAATGTTTCCATTTCTAAGATGCATTTCAAAAAAAAAAAAAACGGAAGAGAAAAAAATACTTTTCTGTGAAAGTAAGACTTTACTGAAAGGTTTAGTGGAGCCTAGCCCAAGTCAGAAAAGCCTCTTATCTCTTATGCCAGCACAAGCTCCACCCTAGATAAAATCTTGATTAGGAAACATATGAAAGAATACATCCTGACCGGCAGGAAAGGCTCCGTCCAAATGCTATATTAGGCCACCATTTAAAATTAACTTACATTAAGATAATACTGTCCATCACCAAAAAGCCTTGGCATGCAAAGAGAGATTCAATCAGATAAATGAGCGCCCACTGTGGACCTAAAAACATGGAATACAACATACTTTCAGATAGGAGGTAGTCCCTAAATCAATAACAAGAGAGTGATGCAGAAAAGTGAAGAAGAGACGAGGTTGTCAGTACGTGATAAAGATGCAAGCCACATCTGTTTAGACATCACCTCATTAACTATCCTTCCATTGATTTAAGCAAATATCAATAATGTAAGGAAGAATTATTGTTTGAGAGAGAAGTAGGGTAAACAATAATGGAAGTTGATTTGTATTTCTTGCACAAACCACCATGCCTTAGTATGCTCAATTCATGCCTCGCCACTGACTGTTATAGTTACTTCCTGGGATGGTTTTGGTGCTGTCCCTACTGGTCTTACTTTATGCTGCTGGGCCTTTGAACCTTTTTGCCCCTTTGTAATGCACTGGCAAAAGGGCAGAACTGGAACTGATTGGGTGAAGTGCCAGGTGTGACGGTTTCTGGGAACAGGCTGCAGACTGCTTTGCTTTCTGGCATTGCAGGCTTCTTGCAAGCTGCAAAAGCCAGCTTGTTGCAGACCTAGGCAGAGGCTGCAAAAAGAGCGGGAAATCCTGTGCGGGCCCTGTTGCAGTGATTGGCTGGAGTAAGGTTTTGGAGGGAAAAGCTGTCCGGGGATCTGAGTGCTGGAGGGGCTAGAGAAGGAGTTCCCACCAATCAGGCTGGAGGGACAGCAACCTCTGTTAGGAATCTCCAGCAGCATTTTATTGCGGCTAGAGCCAATCAGGGTCAGGGGGATGTGTATAAAGGAACACAGAGTACAGCAGAGAATGTCTTCATGCTGGGACAAGAGCTGAAAGGAGAAGAAGAGCTGAACCTGAAGGAGCCAGACCAGTAGTTGACCAGGGGTCTTCGTGCTGGGACTGAGGCTGAAGGGAACAGAGGAGCTGATCCTGAGGGAGCTGGAACCAGTAGCTGACCAGTGGTCTTTTGGGCTGAGTGATTTCTGAAGGAGGCAATCGGGTGGATTGTAGCTCTGAGGGAGACTTCACTAGCAACTGACCAGGCTGGATGATCGGACAAGCAAGGACGGACTGGGCCTTGTGATCATCTAGGGCCACGTTCTGGTACACTGGCTTGGCGTGAGCTGTGGCAAAGCAAGTCAGAGGGAGAGGAACGTGTGGAGGCTTGTCTTTTAAAAGGGGAACTATTTTCCTTTAGAGGAAAGGGTTAGCTCCTAGCTTTAAGAGACTTGCAAATTTAAACTAACAACTACCTGAACCTTATTATTTTCTAGTATTGCTTGTGTATAATAATAAACTTGTTTTAGTTCACTGTTGAAACGCTTGCTACCAGTGTTTTGTGTCCACGCTGTAGTATTCACTTGGCCGTTGCACGAACCCAGCATCCTAACGGGGCCAAGCTTCTCCTAGAGAGGGCAGGCACTAACCGGATCGCTGGGCATCGTGGCAATTTGGTGGCAGCTCGGGACGAATCTTGATTCAGTCCGCTTTGGCCAGAATACTACAGTAGCAAGCAATACTGTGTGTGATTGAGAAGGGCAGCCAGAGTTTGGCTCCTTTGTGATTGAGTCTGGTGTCTGGACACAGAGCCCTACGGTTGTGCCTGTGGGTCAGAACTCCTCCATCCCTGAAGTGTGTGTGTGCTAGACATCAGGGAGGGCTAGTAGGTATGGGCAAGCAGGCATAGGTCCTGAGGTAAAGGCTTTGGGTACTTTGTAAGGACCTGGTGTGCTGTGAGCCCTAGTATTTGGGTGAGCATAGCCACAATATAGTGGGATCAGTAGGTTTGGTGGCCGGAGGTAATTGCTGAAGGTAATAAAGTACGGTCACCAGCCGGACGCTGAACCACGTGGCTACACCCAAGTAAGCCTGGTTCCGGAGGTAATCCGCCTGGGTAAAGTACGGAACCAGGGAGGGAATTACGTTCCCTGTGTGTGGGCTACAAATATCAGCAGCCAGCACGGTAGATCAAGTGGTGGGGAGTCCCACACTTGATGCTAACTAGGATAGGGGCTAAGGCTGTTCCAAAGGGTCTAGGGGGACTGCCAGCTAAGCGTGTTAGCAGCAAGCGGTCCAGAACCAGACCAGGGAAAGCTGTTATGGAGTCTGTGGTGGAACAGGAGGTTTTAACCCCAGAGCCAAGTGTGGGTGCAGGCCCAGGGACTCCTGAAGCTGTGCCAGGAGTGGCACAGGACAAGGGGCTCGCTGAGCTCAAACTTATGCTTGAATATGAGCTGGAGATGAAAATAATGGAAAAACGATTAGAATTGGAAATGGCCAGAGAGTTAGCTGCAATGGCTGGTGTGTTAAAAGGAGTCCTAAGGAGCCTGGGACTCCAAATTCTTCTGTGGGTGATCCATCTGAGTGTCGAGTTGCGGTCATCACTGGAAGGGATCCAGGAAGCTGGTGCCAGGTCGGAAGGGCCAAGGACTAGAGCATCCTACGCCGAGACCGGGGAGACCAACATGAAGGCATCTCCAGGCAACTGGGTCAGCAAGGAGCTGGATCCGACAGCAGGACCACTGCCAGATGGGACCAGCAAAGAACCAGACTGATTTTGGACTCAGTGGACTATTTGAGTGACTTTGGGAAATGTGTTTAGTTGTATATAGTTAGTTAAGGAAATTCTTTTACAGAGACTTTGGACTTTTATAGAATGTGTTTATTAGATAGTTAGATTCTTAAGTTACGCTCCTCCTTGGGAGACAAATGTCCATGGGACAGTTGTGCCCCAGGTACATTTGTCTTTTTTGGGGAAGGGAGGGGTTGTGACGGTTTCTGGGAACAGGCTGCAGACTGCTTTGCTTTCTGGCATTGCAGGCTTCTTGCAAGCTGCAAAAGCCAGCTTGTTGCAGACCTAGGCAGAGGCTGCAAAAAGAGCGGGAAATCCTGTGCGGGCCCTGTTGCAGTGATTGGCTGGAGTAAGGTTTTGGAGGGAAAAGCTGTCCGGGGATCTGAGTGCTGGAGGGGCTAGAGAAGGAGTTCCCACCAATCAGGCTGGAGGGACAGCAACCTCTGTTAGGAATCTCCAGCAGCATTTTATTGCGGCTAGAGCCAATCAGGGTCAGGGGGATGTGTATAAAGGAACACAGAGTACAGCAGAGAATGTCTTCATGCTGGGACAAGAGCTGAAAGGAGAAGAAGAGCTGAACCTGAAGGAGCCAGACCAGTAGTTGACCAGGGGTCTTCGTGCTGGGACTGAGGCTGAAGGGAACAGAGGAGCTGATCCTGAGGGAGCTGGAACCAGTAGCTGACCAGTGGTCTTTTGGGCTGAGTGATTTCTGAAGGAGGCAATCGGGTGGATTGTAGCTCTGAGGGAGACTTCACTAGCAACTGACCAGGCTGGATGATCGGACAAGCAAGGACGGACTGGGCCTTGTGATCATCTAGGGCCACGTTCTGGTACACTGGCTTGGCGTGAGCTGTGGCAAAGCAAGTCAGAGGGAGAGGAACGTGTGGAGGCTTGTCTTTTAAAAGGGGAACTATTTTCCTTTAGAGGAAAGGGTTAGCTCCTAGCTTTAAGAGACTTGCAAATTTAAACTAACAACTACCTGAACCTTATTATTTTCTAGTATTGCTTGTGTATAATAATAAACTTGTTTTAGTTCACTGTTGAAACGCTTGCTACCAGTGTTTTGTGTCCACGCTGTAGTATTCACTTGGCCGTTGCACGAACCCAGCATCCTAACGGGGCCAAGCTTCTCCTAGAGAGGGCAGGCACTAACCGGATCGCTGGGCATCGTGGCACCAGGTAACTCTGAACACTGCTGTATGAGTGGCAATCACCTTGCCACAACTGTCAGGCAATGCAGTGCACAACTGCAGCTGTGGTGCCCCACCCATGAACTTTTACCTGATAATGTTGCAGAGGGTGTATACCATTGCGTACCACCACTATCCGCCTAGAGGACAGTCCAACACATGTGGAGACACTTCCGGAACAGAAGCAGCTCCATGTGGTGCAGATGCTCCATGGTGGAGCATCCCAGGAACTCTCCTTTAGGGCAAGTGTATAAAGGTCCTGAGTTATACCACATCCATAGAAAATTTAAAAATGGAAGGACAGAAGACAACAAGATAACACTCAGCCATGTTAGTGCCCACTGCCCACATACCCATGCAGTTGACATTTATAGGAGTTCACTATGACTGCAGCTGTGAATTTGCACTCTGGCACAGCAGTATCTGCAGAAAATCAGTACAAGTGTCCTTGAACATGAGGCAAATCATCCTTTCCAGCAACATGATAGAGGGTGTTCCCTTCACCATTTGCAGAGCCAGCACTGATGCCAGAGCAACGCTAATGTAAATGGCACAAAGGTAGAAGGCCCTGGGATTCAGTGTTATCCCATATTAAATTATTTTGTTTTTCATTTCTACCTTTTAATTTTCATTGAAAGCCACGAAAAGAACCTAGGTTTTTTTACTAACGTGCAAATAATATCATATTATTACATATATTGTTACAAAGGGGCCTGTAATGGTGGCAAATATGTATCTATGTATCACAAGGAGAGGAACTGTGCCCAAGACAGCCAAAGCTGTTAGGTAAAACATCTTAGGGTTGTGCATGGATATTCAAAAATACAAAAATCTGATTCGAACTCTACAAACATCAACATTCGAATTTGAATCGGATTTTCAAAAATCTGGATTTTCGAATTCGGATCCAGTTCAGATTTTCAAAAATCCAATATGAACGTATGTCGCATCCGAATATCGGGTCTATTTGTGCTTATAATACGGGATGCAAACGAAACGCAAATGTGATAAAAATGGGATGTGAACGGATTCAAAAATTGATACGAACGTTCCTGACATTCATATTGTTCGATTCAAATTGGATTTTCAAAAATACGGATCCAGATAATCCGGATTCGAATCAGAGTTTCGAAAATCCGGATTTTGAATGCAAAAAATGCATTTGTGCACATCCCTAAAGCATCAAGACCTGTGATCAATGAAAAAGGGCACCTCTGAAGCACCTCAGAGAAGGCTGTGAGGTGGGATTGTTCACACATCAGTCTACCCCTCTCCCTCTCTCACCCCTTCCAGACTAGCGGATAAAAATCCACAGTTAGTAGAAAAATCGCCACTTACCTGGCTGCGAAGTCATGATGTGTTGTCCCCACTTGAAATGGAGGTCCACAGCTTCTTCCTTGGCAGCTGCGAGACTTCTGTGGCACGCATGGTGAGGTGCATGTCGCGTGGGATCAGGCAGCCAATGGAAACTGAGCTACAGGCTCAGTTCTCATTGGCTGTTCTTGCCATCCTGTCAGGTAGGCGGGAAACTTCAAATTTACCTGATACTGTGGAGCAAGTGTTGATTGCTCCACAGCCGGTGAATCCATAGTAGTGGCAGCATGATGCACCACTGCTACAGACATCAAGTGTGACACCCACACACTGGCTGCACATTGGAATGTTCAGTATCCCCCAGTCTGGACGCACCCTCTGTGATAGAAAAGGAGGATTAGGGAAGGCTTGGGAACACAAGGGCCACACACTGTCCCTATGAGGCACCCCTATTGTTGTGTTTGAACACAGCCTAACAGTCAGTGGACTCTTCTGCCATTTGTCAAAGCATGAACAGCAGTTCAGCACATCCTTAGTTATTGCTGCTCCTACAGCTAGCCGAGAGCGACTGCAGGACAAGGCCCAAAGAAACTGGCAATTCTTAATAACTAAAGGCTGACTCTGCTGGCTTATATAGACTCACTGTCTTCGGCAACAGACTTGCTACTTTGGAGGGGCACTTTAGAGGGAATGAGGGTGAAGGCCACCTATTATGGCCCAAGATCTTTCTCTGTATTTCACCTGTTTTCTGGTGGGTATTTGGGGGGGGGGGGATGTACCTGGTGGAAGGAACAGAGGAGAGCAGAATGATGACACCTCCATCCTGGTGGTCATGGATCAGGGTTAGCATAAGAGGAGAAAGAGACACAATGTGTTATTCTGTATGTGCTCAGAGGCTTTGGGATCTTTTAAGACTTGGCTATTACAGACAAGCAACTGATAGCTGATCCTTAGGAAAGAGAAAAATGACCCAATAGGCTCTTAAACATTGTTACTGTACTTTTAATCAGAGATAAATTTAGGTTTGGATTAAGGTTCTCTAAATTGGGATTCTGCTCTGTCTAGTGCAGATGAAGCAGAACCAACCAGCGTTGATCTACATTGACATGTAGATGCAGCAGACCAGGATCTGGACTAAGAAGCTTTTATTCTGGATTAAAGGTATGTGCAGGAAGAGCCATGGTGATTTGTCAAATGACCTCATGTCTGGAAAAGACAAGAAGGACTGCAACTCCATTAATCCTGTCATAGTAGAGAATATCTATAGCTCAGGGTTGGCGTGTTGCATCATAGGAGTTCTCTAAGCTGTATGTTCTTTGACTTTTTGCTACCAGACTAAGCATCATTATTATAATCATCAGCAGCATTCTGCTTGATCTCTCAGCAGCTTTTGATAGTGTTGATCATGGTTGTTCTCTTAGATCACTCCCCAAACTGAGAGCTGAAGGAACTGTGTTGCTGTGGTTCAGTTCCTAATAGTGTAAAGCATCTCAGAAATTAGTGTTGTCTTAACAAAATGGAGATTCTATAAGTAGCATAGTCCTGAGTTTGGGAACTGGGAACTTTGCATTTTGCAAATGGGGGTGCACTCCGTCAGAAAGTATAGGTACATAGTCAGAGGTTTCTTTTGGAAACATTTCTGTCACTAGAGGCTCAGATGGTCACTATGGCCATAAATGGTTTGGCTGGAGTACCAGCTATAGTCCTACATGGACAGTGCTAGCCTGGCCATTATTATCTATTCCTTGGTAATTTCACTTTTTATTTAGTGGAATATATTCCATGTGAAGCTACCCTTGTGCCTGATCCTAAAATTGTAGCTAGTGCAAAATACAGTGGCCAGACTGTTGTATGGGGTGCTATTCTGGGAATATATTACACCCCATGATAAGTAGCTGCATTGGTTACCAGTTACTTTCTAAGCTAGCTTAAAAATCTTATGCTTGGACTAACCTAAAGAATTTGGGTTCAGGGTGCTTGCTACATCACCATTCCCACTGTAGACCAGTAAGATTGCTCCAGTCATATGAGGAGGTTTGTCTTGGGTACTATGAATTATAGAATGTCATCTTATGTCTGGTGTTGCTGGTGTCTACACCCTGGAACGCTCTTCTCTCCCACTTTCATGAAGTTTCTACTATCACATGTTTAAGGTACCTGATGAAAACTTATTTGTTCCCTTAAGTCTTCCCAGCATGAATTTTAATTGTTTTTAATAGTTAGCCATCTTTATCTCTTAAAAAACAACAACCTTGCTTTAGATTTATATTGTAAGTCGATTCAGGATTTTTTTAGATGATGAAGCAGTATAAAATGTTTTAAATAAATCAACAAACATGCACATCTGTGTCCTCTGGTGACATTTCCTCTTTTCTGGAGATGTAAAAATGGCCAACCTGTAGCCAGAAAAGACAAATAATGGAGGAGATGAATCAAGCGCTTCCCATGGCTGTGCATTCTTACTGCTCCTAGGCACTGACAAAGTGAAATATGCCTCTCTCCATGGCCACCACCACAACCACCTGTGCACACATCACTGAATGCTGGATCACAGCCAGAGACAACAAGCACAGCAATTACACATTAAAACTCTCCAGAGTGATAAAAATTAGGTAAAAATGAAGCAATTGAAAGTAATGCTTCTGGACAAACTAAGGACCCATCAACCAGAGGTAATGGGACAGTTTGGAGTCTTTTGCCAATCGTTCCATCCAAATGGTCCAAAACCTTTGAAGAGTCCCTGGATCCAGACATTCTGGATCATAATGAGCAACTGGCATTGCCAATGGGATCCTACTCAAGAAGCAACCAGAGATGGGTGTCTGTAGATGCATTCATGTGTCACTTGGAAATGGAGGTGAAGGTGTGTTGGGTTAAGCTGCGGATTTAGCCCTCTATGGGCACGTCTCCATGCGCGTTTTGGTCCAAATAGAAATCAGATTTGGCAAGGGTCATCCCCATGCACTTTTGCTTTGGTCCGATTTCCCCGGACCAAATCGCCCAAACTCGTACCAAATATGGTACCAGAAAAAAAAATCTCATCACCGTTTGGTGTCTTGGAACGCACTGCTTTGTGAGCCGAGTCTGTGCATGGGGATGGTCTCAGGCTACTAGGGGAGGAGACTGGCACTTGCATCATTGTGAGGTTGGGTTTCATGTCCTGTGCTTGCTGTTCCTGCCCTATGCACTGGAGATTGCAACCGCTGAGATTTTTTTGGGAGTAAATGGAGTTAAAGCCAAAGTGATGTGGGGGTCGAATGGGCTTTGCTGCCCATGAGATGCTTTCATACAAGTATTCCATCCCTGTTTCCCAATCACCAAGGCGGGCATGATAATGGCTTGAGTTTCTGCTTGCCGGGTGTTTTTGTGGTTCCCGGGAAGAGCAGAGGTGCGCAAAACTGATCAACTGCTTAACTGCCGCCAAACCTAGTATCAGCTTTGGTTTTTTGTTTTTGTTTTTGTTTTAATTTCCATTTGGTCCTGACTTCTGTGCTGCTAAGGGGGGGGGGATGCGGCATTTGCAGGGGTGGGGTGACGTCAATCCAGCTTCCAAGGAGGAGAGAGGGGGCAGAGATGAGATGGCGCTGCTCCCCTGTGCCAGGGTTTGGCACTGTTTGCATGGGGACAGCTGTATCTGCACCCAGGTCGCACCCAGCACACACTGCTGGGGATGGCATGGGGATGGCCATGATTCAATCTCAGTCCTGTGCCCGGTCACATGCATGCCCACTCAGGGTCAAATGGCTTGCATGGGGATGCAGCCAAAGAGGCAACTGGGGATATGGGTGGAATGGCAATTGTAGTTGGGAATGATGGCAGCTCTTGTGGTGGCCCTGCAGTTTCCAGCTAGAATTCTTCAAGGTGCAGCCCCTGGAATCTTGGATATCCCCTAGGTACAACCAGCTCATGGCTGGACAAGCCTCCTCAGAGTCTAAGGAATATTTCTGAAAGATGTGGGGAACAGCCACTGGTTTAGTACAAACGAAATAACTTCAGAACTTTTAAATATCTCTAGAGACTCGATATTTGCAAATACAAATTGATATTTAATGTGGTGGAATAGCTTAGCACAAGTTTATCTTTTTCTTTTTTTTCTTTATGACTGTACTTTCTTCGTTCTAGCTAGACAAATATCAAGATTCACCTAATGCTTGCAGAAGGAAAATTACATTGTATTACTTTTTAAAAAAAGAAATCTTGCTTCCTTAATTATCAAGATTTTTACAGTACATTTTCTGCAGAACATTTTGATCTAGATCATGACTTCCTGCAGATCACAGTGGGTTGCAGGAACCACATGAAACCTACCCTTTTCCATCATAGGACTACATATCCACATAATAATTGAGGAAGTGGTCAATATATTAACTGCCTTCAGTTCTCAAGGATAAGGTTGTTTTGGAAGGTAAGAGACTAGCAGAGATGCTCCAAAGGGAATGAGTTTTATGATCTTTTCCACAACATTTTGGAAGAAAGCTGAACATAGGCTGGACATTTTTTAGCTAGTAAACTTGGATATCTATCCATCACTGCTTAGAAGTTCTGGATTCAGAGTGTTAGAATATCCTGAGAAGTGGAGAAAGGTGCAGAACAAAAGAGATGTTCTTTTGGATTGAATCAATGACCTAGTCCAGATACCTGTGCTTATAAGTCATATCTACACTGGGCCTATAAACCAGCCCAGGGAACCCAAGGGAAAACCTCATCCTCACTACACAGTGGTCTACCAGGAGACGTCACCTTCCAATAGACCACTCTGTCCACACCAGACAATGCATTGGTGTGAGCTATGTTGTGAAAATCTTGCTAGAGTCCACTATAAGTGTGGATTACTTGTAAGTTATTCACACAATGTTATGGATGGTATACCAGACCAGCAGCTCAAGAACCTGTGGTCCAGTATACCGTGGCCAAGAAGACCCACCAGCAACTTCAGAGGCCTGGAACCTTTGTTCCCAAGCTTTGAATTTCTGCAGGGCTAGGCAGTTCATGCACCCAGGCTGCCTGTATGGGGCCAGTGCAAAGCAGGATAGCCTACAACGTGCAGAAGAGTCCACAGAAGCTATAGAAAATCTACAAGCAGAATACAAATACAACACCTTCTTTTGATCATAGGTTTGTTTCTTACTGTTATTAATGTAGGGTTGTACACAGAGATCAGATCAAATCATTAAACACAGTGTAGGCTGTCTTCCATGAATTCATCAAATACACTTGTGATGCTGTCCAGGCCACAGGGCATCACCACATCTTCCATAGTTCCAGCTGTGCACTGTGCAAAGAAATACTTTCTTCAATCTGTTTTTATTGATCCTCATTGGGAAGCCCCTGGCTCTGGTATTTTGGAAAAAGGAAGAATCAATATGCATCTCTCTAATATGTCCACCTTAATTGCCTCTTTTATAAGCCAAAAAGGCCTAATGTAGGAGACTTTCTACATAAAGACATTGCTGAAACATTTTACTTCTCCTTTGCTGAATCTTTCCCCAGTAAGTGACATCCTTTTGTGGTAATCTAACAATATATACTGTAGCATAGATATATTACCATCCTGTTCTCTGTGTGGTCCTACACTTCCAATGTACTTCTGGATAGATAGATACAAGGAGGATTCACAGAGGAAGAAGAAGGCATGCCAAGCGAAGTGCCCTTGCCTCTCCATTAGGGATGTGCACAAATATTCAAAGACATTCAAAATTAGATCAAATTTGAATTATATGTCCATAAATTTGAATTTTAACATTTGAACAAATATCAGATTTTTGAATCTATTTGTTCAAATTATTCAGACATTTGTATGTATACAGGTTCATACAGGATGTGTACTTGCATGTACGCATCCTTCCCGCATCTGCATGCATACGGGATGCATACAGGATGCGTAATGATGTGTACAGATGCATACAGGATGCGTAACGATGTGTGTGGGCCCATATGGATGTTGTTGACATTCGTAAGTGCAAACTTGAACCAAAAATTTGAATGAATTGATTCAAATCTGCTAAATTCGAATCTAATCTGGGTAAATATGAATTTTGAAGAATTGAATCGAATATAATTTTTAGATATTCAGTTCGATATAATTGAATTGATATAATCATCTAATTAAATCAAATCCCCAAAATTGCATTCGTGAACACCCCTACTCTCTACATTAAGAGAAAAATTACAGATCTCAGTTTTGTAGGACTGGGCTGAGTAGCTATCCATCCATGTATGAATTTAAATGAATCCTCTTCATATTGTGTGTTGCCATTTTCATCTTTAGTCTGGACACAAAAACTCTGCTCAGCATTGCTGCTTCATTCTCAGTCCTAACCTATGAAGCTCTTCTCCAGTCCCATGCAGGTACCTCCAGGTGGCAAGAGCGAATGTGAGACCTAAACAAGACTCCTTAGTTGTCTCTGGCCATGTCCCACAAGACAAAAGTAGCAAACACCTACTTGCCTGCACATCTGGTGAGCAGCATACGTGACTAGCCTGAGGACTCCCCAAAGCCAGTCAAACATGATCTTCCTTTCTTTTGTTGCTTTTCATATGCTTGACTGGCTTCCCTTAGTCCTTCTCAAGCCAATCATGTATGCTGCTCATGAAACTTGCAGGTAAGAGGGGCTATTACAGAAAATCCAGTGCCATTGCTGAATTTCTCATAATACCACTGAGCCAGATTGGTCTAGTGGTTAAGGAGCCAGACTGTTATCTGGGAATACCAGGTTTAATTCTACTTTACCCCATGAAAGCCAGCTTGGGTGACCTTGGGCTCATCACACCTCTCTTCTGAGCTCTTACAGCTCCCCCCACCTCACAGGGTCTTCTTCTTCTTCTTCTTCTTCTTCTTCTTCTTCTTCTTCTGTGCTTTTTGTGCATTGTGTTGGGTATGTCTGCCATTCCCAATGGTGTGCCAAAAAGATTGTGGGTTTTATTTCACACCTGGAGGCAGCTGTAGTTTCCATTACACCTGGAGCAGTATCAGAGTTCCATTGCACTGGCAAATGCAGATCTAGACATGCAGCAGTTAGGACAAAGAATTAAGATGCACTCTTAATATAAATGAAGTAAAACTTCTAACAGCTGTTTATAACATTATTTATTCTCTAAGTTTATTTCATCAACAGAAACCATTGCTAGCAGTCTATTGCAGATTGAAAGAAACGTCTCTTCCAGAAGATAAAGCTGTGGAGCAAATCAATTGGACTAGTCAAGAACTAGGTTCCTATAATGTTTTAGATTCCTTAAAGTGCCACATTTCAGCCAAAAAGAAGAAAGAAAAAGAAAATATTATGGGAAGTGACATAGAAATGGCTTCACATAAGAATCACAGAAGTCTAACATGGTTTTTAACACATGAAGTGTATGCACTCTTTTATCTAGCAGTATTGGAAAGAGATATATAATAAGAAACACATTGCAGAATTTTTTAAAAAATATCCCTGCATTAATAAATACTGCATGTGTGGTGGGATCTTTCCAACAAGGAGGTAATTTACTTTGGTTTAGAAGGAGAGACCTTCTCCACATAACTATTTCCATCACTCAGTGAAGTAGAAACCTATAAGTATGTATATGCGTTTATAGAAAATAGAGATTATCATTTGTCCCAAGTTTTGCCTCTCATGTTTCAAGTTTCTGCCTTCAGTTCAGACTATCTTTCTCTAGGATTATTTTTATCACTGGGATCACACTGTAAAAAGTATTCAAAAGAATTTCATGCATGCATATTCTAAGATATTGGAAGGTTGATTTGCAAGAATGCAATTTTAACAATGGTTACAAAGAAGAGGACAAACCCAGACAGGCATTCTGAAAATATACTTTTAAACCAGAAAATTATTAAACTAACTCTTAAATCAAAACTATTATCATCTCTATTGCTACTGTCAATTTCCATCCAGTTACTCCTTTTGTCACCATTACTTACTAGGGTATTGTTCCAAAATTGTTTCCATGTGGTATCTATTAAATCCTACAGGCAACTTGCTTTCTTGCTCTCAGTGAAAAACAATTTTTAATATATATATACAGAAATGCATTCTCCATCAATGCCTTGATTCTCCTTATAATATTTATTCCAAAGCAACCCCCATTCAGCAACACATCCAATACCTCATTTGAGGTATCACCCTTGTATTATTAATGATTTTATGTTAAGATAAAGAGCTAGTAGACTGGCATCTTTGTTTTGTGAAATTGCTGATTTTTGGAAAGCAGTTTATGTGGTTTGAATATTACCTTCCTGAGCTACAGTCTCTAAAAATGTCTTCCCAACAGCAACCAGGGATGACGTGAAGTTTCCTCAGCTCCTTGCTCTTCTCCCAGTCTTCACTGTCACTGTAGGCAACAGCAAGGAAACACCATGTTATGTCTCACTCCCACTGCAAAGTATTACAGCCAAAAAATGCAGAGCTCTCTATGTCAGGCAACACCCAGGATGTCCGCTTCTATCTACAAGTAGTCTAAATAGTTTCTGGAAATGCCCACTACTATCAACTTATCCTCACCCCCCTGGTAACCAACACCAGAGCACAGCAACTGCCCATTGCTAATTACATGAAGCCCCCAGCCATCCTCAGGATAAGGAAAATTATATTGGAGACAATTTGCTGGTAATCCGCACCAAAGCACTCCAAGAACACTCTCTACCCCAATGTGCCATGTGAAGGACCAGCACTTGAGAAGTGACTACACTTTGCCATTCTCCATTCAACACAATTAAGTGCCAGAGAGAGCATAGGGAAGATGTAGTATTTCCAGTCCATGACTTAATTACACCTGCTGGAAAATTTGAGGCTGTGGAAGCTCCGTTCCACAGACTCAAAGTGTGGACAAGCCATGTATAGACTGCATCTCCTTGTCTAGTGGCAAGATTACCAGATCCTGCTGAACATATGGCTTTTCTAAAGGCCATGAAGATACTGCCATTTTCAGCCCCTTCCTCTTTTTATCTATCAAACAGCCCCAAGAGGGGGAATCATTGAGGATATTTAGAAGTTATCAAGCACAACAAATTCCTCAGAATCATAAATGACAATAGTTATGCACGCTGACCCTTTCTGCACTTGGCCTTATTTTGGAATAATTCTCAGGATAGGGGTCTGTTGCCTGCATGCTAATGCGCAACCCCTCCCAAAGGTCAAAACTTGCATAGCTTTCACTCAGCACTGCGCCGATCAGCACGTGACACCATGCAACTACTCCATGTAATCCATGCAACGTTAGCTTAAAATGCACTACATGTCACTGCACCCTCAAGAAGAAGTAATAAAGACAACTAAAATAATCCCTCATTTACCCACTGTGTCTGCCAAAGCTTACTGGAAGCAATAAAGGGAAAGAACAGGCAAGCAGGAAACTTTGAATTTAAGGACGCAGGAGCCCTGAAAAGCCTCAAAAGTATTTTGCTTGTCCAGATCAGACAAGCTGGCACTGCAAATGCATTTCATTTTAGTTTCTTGCATGACCAGGAACTGGGTTTGAAGAAAGCACAGGACAGCACAGAGCACAGTGGAATGCCATGATCTGTAAACAACATCTCCAGATCGTTATTAAAACTGAGTGAGCACTGGCTGTTTGTGTCTTTTAGTTCTGTAGCTTTTTCATGCTACCTCTTGGTATTAGAGCTTCTTAAATCTTCTTCCTTTGTTCTTCCAGTCGTCTTTTGCCAACTGAGTTGCTTTAGTTTTCCTTTAAGTGACCATTGCACCAACATATGAGCGCATTTGATGAATGCATGTGTGGAGTAGCACAGGTCAACACAGCGACCTATCAGTCTCCGCTCACTTCTGAGTACCATATTTCATTTAAATTACTATTTTCCTTACATGAGTACTTTAAATGGAAAAGAAAAGTAAAATAAACACATAGACTTGGCATGGTGTAGCAATTAGCCTGACACCTGAGAATAAGTGGACATGTCATTGGCTGACTAATTTATACCTGTGGGTCATCTTCTATTAAACAAGCAAATAAGCCTTGTTATATACATGTTATATATATTCAGTATATCAAGGTGCACCAAATAAATTATAAATTGCTTAGATAATTTTTATAAGTGGCATATAAATATTTTTAACAAATAAACATTCAGTTACTGGTCACATGTTCATCTAGGTGATGGGATCCTGTTGGCCATGCCTACAGGCTCCAAATTCAGAAAAGGGTCACAGAGTAGGGATGCAACGAATATTTGCAAAATTCAAAATTCAGCCGAATTCAGCTGAATTTGGATATTCAAACTTGAATCAAATGTTCCAATATTTATATGCTAACATTCGAATGAATACGAGTCTTTCCAGATGTTTGTACAAATAATTTGGACATTTGTTAAGCTGGGGAAACATATCAGATACGTATCTGTTCATATCTGATTTGTACTGAATGCTTGTATGAATATGTACAAATCTGAAAATGCACAAACGGGATGCACAAAATACACAGACAGGATCCCTGCACTGTTGTGGTATCATAAGTGCACTGGAAGAACACAGGGTCCACTTGAAATCTCACTCATTCAGCAAACACCTGGCAAAAATGCTTCTTAGAGTGCTTTAGCTTGTTAGAGTGCTTTCACCCTTTGGTGAAAAGTGTGTTAGAAATAAATGTTGTTGTTGTTGTTAGTATTAGTATTATTAGTATTAGTATATATTATTTAGCACCAGAGCAGTAGGTTGAAAGTTGTTAGGATCTCTTAACTTCGCAGACCTTGCTTCCAGCAAGGACACACAAAGCTGAGCAGCATGTGTGCATGGAGTTCACATGCAAGAACAAAGTCTCTTTGCATTCCAAATGGAAGGTTTATTGCTTAATGGTTACAGAATATATGCTTGTATATGGTGAGTAAATGCATGGATATATGAAAAGAATAAAAGATATACAATTTAACCATTATCATATGAATATACGCTATAATACTACATCATTATTGAAAATTGAGATACATGCAGATGAATCAACATGTGGTTATAGAAAACATCCATTCCATGTTGAGCCCTCTGGAACAATCCTAGCAAGGGACTGTTCTTCAGTGTCACATCGACCTGCTTCCCATAACAACTTTCATTTCTCACAACATTACTATACTTGTTGTGGCTACACTGCTAATACAGGATACAAGATTACAGAGCACCTGTTATTATTCAGCTCAGGATGGCTTTCCAGACTAGCAGTGTAAGCTCTGATACTGTTATTACATTTCACTGGGGGTGCTCTTACTGCTCTTCCTCCACGCTGCCACTGCAATGCACAGACATATCTTCAAGTTTGCATAGTGTGGCCCTGAGTTCAGAAACACTGGAAGAACATTTTGTTCACAGCAAACTTGTCTGTGCACTTGACAAAGAGCTCAACAAAGGTAACACACTTCTCAGGGCACTTGATGGCAGCTTCCATTAATATAGCTACATAACTTTGCAACAAACTAGGACAGGCTGAGAAAGTTTATTCTCATGTCTCTAGGTCACACCTTCATTTAAACCATCTTCAGTCCTTTCTATTCAGAAAAGTCCAAATGGAAGGTGGAAAGTCCACAAATAAAACGGATAGAAATGAAAAGGTGTGAGCAGTCAGATCTGAAAAAGATTTAAAGTGAAGGTGTGACCGGAGCCTAAATCGACGGAAGATTTCTGTATCATCATTCTGTATCATTGCAGCGTATTACAAGAATCCCAGAAGAATTATGTATTAAGGATGTGCAAGAACATTAGAAGCCATTTGAAATTCAATTGAATTCGTGCAAACCAGGAACCACAAAAACTACTCATATTGATTCCAAGGGACAAGGGTCTCTTTACAGTCTAATCTTTTATCTCTCCCAATAATGTTTTAGGCTTTGATAAGGCATGCTTAAAGAGATGCCCTCTAGACAAATTTGAGGCTGTAACAGCAGACATAAATTCCCTAAAATCACTTTACTCCATTCCAAGGCCTGGGAATGGCCACTCTTTCCTTATAGAACTCTTTTTTCCAATCACACTGCATGGGTGACTTCATAAATATAGAGGAGGGGAATGTAACCAATCACAGCATCAGAACTAAAGCTGCAAGTGAGCGACCAATCAGGGCCACAGAAAGCTGAGCAAGCAAATGGCTAATCTTTTGAAGACTTGGAAGTGAATGAAGAAAACGTCTGGAAAAATGAGGTAGCTTTATTCATGTAAATGCTTGAATGCCTGTTTTTTTGTGAAACTAGCAAAGAGATGTGTTTTCTAAAAGGCACTATTGAAAAAGCCCTGACTGCACCCATGATCTGCAGCTGTTCAAAACACAGACTGAAGAGATCAAGGTTGAATATCTCCCTTCATTACTGATTCCACTGCATGACATTCTGCTGGTGGCCTCCCAAAAATTGTTGCCTGACAATTTTCCAGTCTTCTGGATGCCTGGCTACTGGACAACAGCAGTTACAATAGTAACCAATCAAGCTTTTTGCCACCAAACAGATGACAATGTGAGCCGGATGAGGGTTATCGGATCAGATATGAGGTTCCAAATCAAGTATAGAAATCCAGAAATATTTTTAAAGCCATTCTGCATCCTTACTCTAAGACGGTCCTGCCCTAGTCAAACACTGTCTGAACAACTCATAAAACACTAAAAATCCATAAGTATATAGAAAAGAGGAATAAGTAATCTTACCTTTTGGAAAAGCACAAGTTCTTTTAGTAGCTTACTGAGAACCAAACCCCAGTTATTTGGGAATAAGCCCTCTAAGCTCATTGGGGCTTACAACTGAATAGGACTGCATTGTGAACTTCACAGAAATAAATCTGCTGATGGAAAAAAGAAAGAACTGGTAGGGTTTCCAGCAAATTGCTTTTGTTTTAAATGCACAGGCTCATATGTCAGCATGCCAGTGTGTCATGCCTGGTTACATTTGTCTTGTTGTGTTAAAATTATGTTACTGACATAAGCAGGCTTGGTGCCTTTTCTTCATTGCTTTTGCCAGCCTACATAAGCAGGATAGTTGGAAAAGATTTTTTAAAAAAAAGGAAAACAAAAAAAACCCCTATCTTGGCTAATATCAAGCTATATGACTTGTATTATATAACTATCATCCTTTAGATTTTAATTGTATGTTCAATGCCAGATCCTTTGTATGTTTTCCCAGAATTAAAGTCTAGGCTTGGATCCAGTCAAGGCCTGTGAAGGACCACAAGGAAAGAGAGAAAAGAGCTGAGGATCAAAATGCAAATTGAAGCCTAGGAAGTCAACCATTTTGGTCTAGCATCAAAACACATGCACACCCATGGCAACCTGAGCGTGTTAAGTTGCTTCTTTATCCCTTTCCTCCTCTACAAGCAGGGATAGGAAGCTGATTGGGGACCGGTGCATATGAGCACAGATATATGAATGCTGTTCTATTACCATGTGTGTTTAATATGCAGACAGTTCCCCAGGCAGAGGGAACTCCTCCTGCTGGCTGTCAAGATTTCTGCCAGGAAGGATTAAGACGTGGCTTCTGCAAAGGGAACGGAATTAAACCGGTTTTGCCGCCAAAATCCTACCCAGATGTAAGACCTGAAAAACTAGGTCTTACATCTGGGTTTTTCCCCTGAAACCATTTCGGAAGTGAACGCTTCCGCAATGGCAGGGGAAAGAACCAGAATGCTGGCGCATGCCCAGCTGTCAAAGGGGGAGAGGGGAAGCCACTGCATACCCACCCACCCCAGCCAAGGTTGCACACTTGCACTTGCGCTTGCACTCGCCATCTTACTTGGTCGGGGCCCGGCAGCTTCTAGCAGCGTGAAGCCTGGCTTCCACTGCGTGTGCATGCACCGCAACTGCCATTGGACGGCTGCCTTCCCTGTGCCAGAAGCTGCTGCACAGCAACCAGGTAAGCACGCGACTCCTGGCGGGGTGGGGGGTGGCGGCTGCAGCTTCCCTCTCACTCAAGAAGGTGCCATCGTGCCTTCTCAGGTGAAGGGGAACCTAGAGAAGCCGGCTGCCGGCCTCACCATGGCAGCTCCAAAGGAGCCAATGGCAAAGGCCGGTGGGCAGGGCCAGCGGTCAAACAGGGAGAACATGCACTCTCCCTCTTTGACAGCTGGGCAGGGCCTCTGGAGGTCAGACTGGGATGGGTGCTGGTGCATCCACACCAACGCCCTCTCCAATCCGGCCCTGCCACTGCTGCCCGGGCATGTGTGGATGAACGAGGCCTCCGAGAATCTGTCCCTCTTTGGATCTTATGTACGGAAAGGCCCATAGATGTATAGATATTTTCAATGGGACAGACAGGATTTCCAAACTACAATTACTTCTGCAAAGCAGTATTTTTGACATTTGTCCTTTCTTTTCATGTTTATTATTGTATCTTCTTTTAGCTATGATAGATTTTTAAACTGTGAACATCAAAACTCAAAGTTTAAGACTCTCTTCCTATTTTATTTTAAGTTTCTCTCAAGAAAGTAGGAATATAAACTTAAAAGTTTCTCTCAAGGAAGTAGGAATAAACTTAAAACCATTATTTTCAACATCTCATCACAAAGAGACACATGTGCGTCTATGCTCATTTTATATCTTCACTGGTTTTTAATGTCATAACCCACCCTGAGGCCTTTGGGTGCAGGACAGGATAAAAATTCAAATAAATAAATAAAGACATTCATAGATTTGACATATAGAAACCTCAAGAAATTTTGAATACCTTTGTCTAAAACCAAGTATGCTTTTCTAATGATATTTGTTTGTTTTTTTATTTCAGGCATTCAAAAAATGAAATATAATAAAATCTCAGCCTCACTGCCTCTGTAGCTGGAGAGGATTCCCACGGCTAATCCTTTGATGACACACATTAAAATTTCCCTATTTTAGGCATCCTTCTCTTTCTTTGACTCACTGGTGGCTAACTTCTTAGCTCTTCTGCCAGTCTTCCCCTTGGCCTCCTTCTGTGATGGACACTTGGCCTTAACTTCTACAAAATCTTTACTTTCTTTGTTGCTAAGCCTTCTTCATTTCCACTGCCATTAAGTTTCCTTTGGTTGCCATGAATCCTCTTTTTCTCCTTCACTTGCCAAACTATTTAATCTGACAGGCTTTTGCCTTAAGCAATTCCAAAACATTTTCCATTTTGGCAAACTGCCAAAAAGATGTCAATTGTTGGCCACGTGTGAAGGAATCCATACTTAGACAACTTTGAACTCTGGAAATCCATAATACCATAACATTATGACTAAAGCCTTGCTTATTTCAAGTAAACCATGGACACTACTACTGATTATACTCTTCTTCTTAAACCAGTTTTACTCCCAATTAATTTTCTAAAGTGTTCACACTGTAGATAGATGCCATCACAGGCTAGGCAGAAAATGTTGGTAGGGTCGTGAAGGAACAATCCAGAAATAAGGAAAAAGAAGAACCTGCAGTTTCTAGTTATCTAAGGACCCTTCTGCACTAATCCAGTGCAGTTCCAGATCAGGAAGAGGGTAGTCCCAATGTGTCCTGGACAAGCCCCAGCTTGCACTAGCTTCTGAACTGGCCCCATCAGCCAGGAATTCAGAGCCCCCAGGGGATCTGTTTTGGCAATGGAACAAGATGGGCACTCTAAATGGGTCCCCTATGACCCTAGTATGCCAGTAGTGAACCAGAAGGCCAGTTTGGGCCTTCTGATCCAGAATATGCTTCATCTCGTACAGATGGACCAGTGGGAGCTGGTGGGGGCAGGGCTTTTTAGTCCACACCAGAATGTGAACAAATGATTCCCAGAAACAGACTAGAGGTAGGCCCACAAGACAGGAACATATCAAGACTCTGTTGTCCCTCTAACTCTTGATGCTTTGTTTTAACATTTGTGCACCTTTTGAAACTGAAATGTCTTTCTTTTTTTCTAAATAAAAAAATTTCCTAAAGCCATTTCTACTCTTCCCCTCTCCCTTAACTCTTCTGCTTTTCATACTACATAGCTGCTATGGCAGAAAAGAAGCAGCACCAAGACCAAGCAGACAGCTAAATGAAGTGATCCCTAGGGCCACAGATGATGGTACTTTTCTCTCTCAGTATGCTTCCCTCTGTCACGCACACGAGCACATGCTTAAAGTTTCCTTATGCTGGAAACTTTGGGAGTGATCATATTAAGTGAGGACCCCAAGCCTGGCTATGAGGACTGAGGCAGAATTTTCATTAGACTAAAATTGATCAGGCAGATGGGTGAGCAGAGTCACTTTTTGATGGAGTCAGCTTTTGACCAACCATTGGGCAGCGTGTGTGTGTTTGTGTGGTGTATGTGTGTGTGTTTGAATGGATGGATGGATGGATGGATGGATGGATGGATGGATGGATGGATGGATGGATGGATGGATGGATGGATGGATGGATGGATGGATGGATGGATGGAAGTTCTGTTGTGGCTAAGAAGGAAAGAGGCTGGGGGCTTGTCAGGTAACTTCTGCTTGTCAAGTAACTTCTGCTGAGGCAAGCCAAGCACCCAGACTTCTGCTATCATTCCAGTAATTCTTTCGTCCAACTCACTTCCTCCTACATACTGCTGGAGCAAGGCCTGATGCCAACAAGGGCAGCTTCTGCCTGTTCCTCACTGCCAGGAAGCACATGCACTTCAACCCTCCAGCTCTCACCATAGTGTAAGCCCACAAAGACTACTCTTTCTGCCCTCCAGTCCTCGAGTTATAGCTGAGCAGGGCATATCCAACTTGGCTAGTTGTTGAACTTGGTATTTATTATAATACTTTGTATATGTTCTGCACAGTATCATAAATCCAGTTTAGCTAGCTCCCTAATAACCTACCTCACCAAAGGGCTATTCGCACTATGGCCTCTAGTCAACTCTGGCACAGTTCCGGGCCTGGGATCGGCACAGTCTGTCCCCATGGGCTTTGGATTTGGCTTGATTTTTGTTGCATTTGCAACCCCCATTTCCCCAATTGTCAAGACAATCATAAACAGAATCTTGATTTGCAACCCCAATCATAAACAGAGTTGACAGGGGCTCCTGTGGTCCCTGGTGGAGTGGAGGTGCACAAAACTGCTCAAGCTCCTACTGCTGCTAAACTTCATTGTGGCATTTGGCATTTTAAATTTTTTTTAAAGTTATTTTTATGAATGGAGCTTTGTTTTTACTTGTTTCCGTGCCTCCCATCCCAGTCGTGTTTGCCCGTGCCGCTAAGGGAGGAAGGGAATCCGGCTGACATCAATCCGGCTTCCAATGAGGAGACGGGGGCAGAGAAGAGGTTGCACGGCTCCCCCATACCAGGGTTTGGCACGCTTCACATGGGGACACCACCATCTGCTCCCAACCCATACCTGTCCTGCGTTGCCGGGAATGTCATGGGGATGCCCAAAATGCAGGCCCAATCCCGCACTCAGCCCCTGCATACCCAAACAGCACCCAAAGCATGCCAAATAGCCAGCATGGGGACGCAGCCTAATTGTTGTTTAGGTGCGGAGTACGAAATAAGGTTCCACACCTTACCCAATTGTGTGCCAGGACTTACCTAAAGCATCCAGTGGCACAACCATTTGCACTAGGGATGGGCACAAATATTCAGACATTCATATGCAAATTGAATGTTACGGAACATTCATACGAAGCTTCAGAACATTTCTGAAATGGGGACGTGGGAAAGAGGCTGCGCCAGTCACATCTGCAACAGATCCAGAGTGCTTTTGACATGGATTGAGAGTGGATTCAAAGTAGATTCAGGGCAGATTTGATGCTTTCAGAGTGGATATGTTACAGGATATGTATCAGATGTGTATGCATTTGTATCAGGTACGTGTCGGATATGTATTTGTTCGTATCGGATATTTGTACAAGTTCGTATGAATACATTTGTATCAAATACAATCCTACCACATTCGAAGGGGATCTATTCAAACAAATACAAATTTTCTTACATCCGATTTGTTATCAAACAAATGAAAAAAAGCCCGTTCATGCACATCCCTAATCTTTACCTCTTCTGGGGTTACCTGTGGTGCTCTCAGCGACTGCGCGTGCATTAGTACCATTGCCCTGACAACACTGAAGCTCACCACATGGGCAGTCATGTCTATATTTGTCCAAGGTACCAGGCACCTCAGACAAACATAGGTATGACTGCAAATGGGCTGAGCATCAGTGTTGTCAAGGCAATGGTGCTGATGCATGTGCCATCGCAGAGAGCACCACAGCCAAAATGACAGCACCCAGGCGAGGACTGGCCCTCAGATTGAATCAGGTAAATATTTGATTGCAAGGGGGGGGGGGGATGGCCAAAGTTGACTAGCGGTCCAAGTGCGAGTGCTCGTCCACATTGGTTAATTGCCCTCTTTTCCCATCCAGCAGATGGGAGGGGAAGTGCCAAAGCACCCCCAGTTGTTGTGAACTTTATCAAACCTACCACTTTGAAGGACAGCACAAGATCTAAATATACGTAATCTGTTCACTTTTTGTCATGTCTCAGGTGAGCTAACTAAGGGTTATCCCAGCAAAATGATAAAGTCATCCACGGTTAGAGAAAGAAAAGAAGAAGAAGCTCCCAGGATTCCCCCCCTTTTTTTTAGATAGAAAGCTACAAAGGATTTTGTGAAGCATGTAGAAGACTACCAAATTTATTATGGCATAATCATCCACAAAAACATATGTCGTACAAAATTTGTTAGTCTTTCAAGGCGCCACAAGACGCCAAGGCTCTTTTGTTGGTTCAGCCTTTGCAGACTGACACAGCTACTCTTCTGGAAATCTTTAAAGGGGGAAGACCATCTCTGGGCAAGGGGTAGGAAACAGTGAAATTTCCCTTGCTTCCAGATGCCTACGGTGCACATGCATTCAATTGCTACAAGTTAAGGGCAACAATATTGTACTATTTTATGAATTCCTATAGTGTTCTGAGTTGTATGTAAACATTTTTCAGTCTGCAAGCACACACATGGATGTTGTGTATGGAGAATATATCATACATCATGTAGTATATGCCTTGAGAAACAACAGCTTCCAATTTAAATAATAAAACACCCTCCGGCTAAAAAGAATTCTCCCATTACTATATGCTAAAAGAACCAGTTTCTACTGTGGCTATTTGCCTAGAAAGTAAGGAGGGAGAAAGACAGGAATACTACCCTTCGGATAACTCCTTTCCCCCTTATTATTTTAAACAAAACAAACACACCTAAATCCCTGAATATTGCATTTGATACATACTAGGTATCAATTCAGATTGAGATCATTTCAGAAATATTCATCAAGCTATTTATTTACTTACATAAATGTGGTCTTATTTTTTAAAAAAGTACAACAGGAATGCATTCACAATTGGCTTATGTAATTTTCTTCTGGCAAGCCACCATATAAAACAGGGGCGTTATGGCGCCACCAGAATTCTAAATTGTGGTAGAGAATCCTCAGTACACATGGCATTAATCTTTGTCCCACTGCAGAGACACAGTTGCTTGCATTACTAGGCTGTGTGTAAAAAAACCTAAGATGTTGTTTAAAAAGTACCGTGATTAAAATGATAGCTTCAGTTTCAAAACCTTATTCACAAAAAAACCCTCTGAAACTAAACACTTTACCATAATGCAAATATCAGTTTTCTTGATTAATAATTGTAAAGCAGAATATCATCATCATCATCACTATTATTTATCTACACAATTTTCTTCTCCCTTAAACAAGATCTCAGTCACTGACAGTGCAATCTTACACACATCTACTCAAATTTAGTAGAACTTACTCCCAAGTAAATATGTATAGGATTACAGCTAAGTTGCCTTTAAAATGGATATTCATAATTAGCAAGCCTGCTAGTATTTCAGTCTATTTACTCTGGACTGATCTTCGGGGATCTCGTTATAATATATTACTTTATGTCCCCCATGTGACTGAAAATACTTAATTTAATGAATACTTTCATTCCTTTTCACAGAATGATAAGGAATACAAGATGTTAATCCTTTCATTTTAAAATGGACTCTGACAATTGTGTCCTTTAAAAAGAAATCTAGTTCATTTGGAGAGCAGAAAATCAAGTGTTACTATTTTTTATGACAAAATAAAAAGTAAGCAAATCGAAGGAGATGATCAAAACTTGTCCTCTGCTCAGCAACCGCATGGAAGAATTACAACAATTGTGAGATCAACGTTTTTGGAAGGAAAAGTCCTTGCTATCTCTTGTTTAGTGAGGATCTACTGATACTTTACTGCTGGATGCAATGGCAAACCCTTTCAGTTTGGGTCAGAGAACAAATGGTGAACATGATGGAGATTATGTCTCTAGAATTTCCATACCCTAGAGCCATTGTCTATTGATCTCATTCTATGTAGAGTTCCATGCATGAACTTTAAGGGACATATGGGGCAACTATGCAGAAGAAGGAGCCAGCAACACACCTAAAGGAAAGTCCTTGTGGAGCAGGATACAAGGAAATAACAAACCTATCATTTGACAACTGATGGATCCATAATAGTCATATTGCATATGACTATTATGGATCCATCAGCTGTCAATGATAGCTTGGTTCCTGTGACTCTGAAAGGCTACTTTGGAAACTCAGAGGTGTGGGTGAACTTCATATACTCACAAAAACACAGCAACTTCCTGGCAATTGTGAGACACCCCTTTGGCAGATCATACAGAAGAAGGCTTAGCTACAGTAGAGTCCTTTCATTTGGAAAACCTTATTCACACTATGAACCAGGCTATGGCACAAAAATGGAAAGAATAGCAGTATCCCAGGTTGGTATAGTGGATCAGCAGCCCATGTCTGGACAGCACATGATCTGTTGGTCTCGTATACCACAACCAAGAGTAATCCCAGCCAGCCAAAGCAGCCTTGGCTAGCAATTACCAGAGGTCAGGAAATTTTGTTCCTGGATTCCACCATGGGGCCAAGATTAGCCACCCCTAGTGTAGGCAGCCCTTGGCATAGACCAGTGAAAGATGAGTATGGTGACCCCCACAACATGATTAGGGCCAATGTGGGATAAGATAACCCATGCTGTGCACAAAGACCCTAGGAAGCTATGTAATTCAGCCTTTGTTTACTATTATTTTATTACTAAAGTAGCTGAACAAAAATATTTTTGCTGTTCTTAAAATACTTTATCATTCTGAAGCTGTATTTTACCCTTCCTGACACTTTCTCTAGAATTCTAGTCACTCTGTCCGAAATCTTCCTGGGCAACCTGTCTGTTCTTCAACTTTCCATTCATTTTTCTTTTGATTCTCAGATCATCACAAAAGCTTTTGACCGGGCATTTAAATAATGCATAACTCACAGTGGAACATACGTATAATTCCACTTATTACAGTAAGCTGGGAATTATCCTGCTGAGTATTGTTATCATTATCATCACTAGCAGTAACGTTAAAGTATCGGAAACCCTGAAGATCATATTTATTTTCTCACTGTTTTTGTTGTTGTTCTGAACAAGGAAAGAAAAAAAAATCTGAACATTCACATGCAGAGGTTTTGCAAATTAATATGATGTATTCCAGAGACAATATGCTCTCACACAGACACTCAATAAGAAAAGCACTGTTTACTCAGTTTACAGCCTGGAAATCACTTGGGACTGGACTTTGGAAAAAGGAATTTTAGTTCTGTGAATTGTTATTGCAGAGTAAAAAGCAAAAAGAGAGAGAGAGGAGGAGGAGGAGGGGGAGCTGGGAAATGAACTTCTTTGCATCTTAACTTGTTTGGCACATTAAAGAATAGTCAACTAATGTCAAAGTATTAGCAAATACCTTTTTCAGTTGAATAAAATCTGTAATCACTTAGATAAGCACAATATGCCTTTTTTGGCATTTAATCAAACAATGAAATCACATGCACATTTCCTGACACAAAAGACAAATGATGTAATAATCTGAAGGAGTTTCTTCATCTCCTTGGAACTTTGCATACTTGACTTGCGTTCCATATTTTGTGACTGTAAATGGTGGGAAAATTATATTAAAACGCTTGTAGCAGTTCCTCTAAACTAGCATCCTTTTTGTTTTATTGTATTTAATATAAAAGCAGCAATTATTTGATTTCAAAGTTATGAAAATATGTACCTTATGAGAAAACAAGCAATTTAAGCTTTAATTGGTGTCATTTTTCACAGAACTGGCAAGATCTTTGCGTCCCTGGCATGTTGTTTTCTATAAAACTGCAAGCTGCCTTCAATGAAGGTTTTACGAATGTATAAGTTGTTTCATGATGGTAGGTAAAGGGATGCCTGGAAATCTAAGATTTCTTGCGGGGGGAGTTGTTCACAAAAGATGCTTTTCATTTCTTTTAATGGCGCTTGTAACGGTTTTTGCTTCACAGTCAGCATTCCATCACTCCTTCTGTAAGAATAGGGGAAGGAGGTGTGTGAGAAACATATTGTGTTAGAAGGGGGAGGGGGAAATGAGCAAATTGTGGGGAAAATATGTTTTGATTTAAACAGGATAAAGCATGAGAATGAGCCACTAAAACTACATAATGGAGCTATAATACCCCTTGACATTCAGATGCATCTGCCTTTATATCACACTTTCCAGAACAGGGCCAGCACAAGGAATTTTGGTACCTTGGCTGAAGTGCTGTGAACACTCATAAGACAGACAATTTGGTGGACTGAGTTCAAGTCTCAAATGGGGTCTGTTTCAATGCTACCATTTTACTTCATGCACCTGTTTTGCAGCATGAGATATAAGGAACAGAAAGAATACCCACACAATTCAAAGCAAATCTATTGTGGTCAAAGTACAACAATTATAATAAGTGATTTGCAGCATGTAAACCTCAAATACCCATACCATCAAGTCATTAGCATTCAAACACTAATTTTAAGATCATTAGTTACTCTCCCACCTGATCTATGTGATATTCTATAGCCTTTTTTCCTCAATACCATAACTTGCATGAAATATTAGAAGGCAGAAAAATACTTTTCCATCTAATTTTATGAGCTTTAAAGCCTTGAATCCTAAGTGACAATCTATTCCACAATAGCAAACATGTGAGACAGTAAGCCAGCCAAAAAAGGCATTAGAAAATGTGTGTTTTTTGTTTTTTGTATTCAATTAGTATAAAATCGAATGCAAGAAAATTTCTATTCATTTGAATTGATCTCCTTCGAATGTGGTAGGATTCATATTCAAACCCATATGAGGCCCATACAAATGCATACAAATAGCATATGAATCACAAATGAATCACATAGGGAGCTTTGAATGTGCCAACATTCAATTTGAATTCAAATGTCAGGATTTGCGCAAATTTGTATGAATTTCAAACTTTATGAATATTTGTGCACATCCCTAGTCCAATCACTTTGCAGTCTGACATAAGCCTAGTCAGCTCACCAAGGTTCACAGGGGTAAGATGGAGGGCACCAGAGATCAGTTTGACTAAGGCTTCCTCAACACTTGAATTTAATTCCACAGGACAAGAAGTGTGAGTAAATGGAATGGCTCAGTACACCTAAACAACACTTTGTCAAAATCTGTACACAGACCACAGGAAGGCATGGAAGTGGTCCACTCCTAGGATGGTGCACTTGCTTTGGCCCAGGAGCTGAAAGGAGGCCTAAGTGTCTTGCCCTGTGCAAATTTCAAGTTCTCTGCCTTTGATGTTTCCTGGCTTCAAAATTTCAAGCCAGAGTATTGATGCAAAACATTGGAAATTATGTAGAATTTGGGCACTTTCAGCACTTCACATCATGGTTCTGGGCAGCAGGAGCTGAGGTAGGTTGCTCAAGTGGCTGCTGTCCTTCTGCCTGGCAGCTGCTGAACCTTCAGACCCAGGCTTCTTTTTATAGAGTTGTCCTGGGAGCAGACTGCACCCTTGAGAATTTATTTGCATAGGCTAAGCAATGGATGGGTGCAATGATATGATGTCACTGCACTCCTAGGTGCAGCAATATGTGGACTATGTGGTTCTGTTCTTCTTTTGGTGTGGCCCAATATGGTCATGTGGATCTTGATACAGATTGCCCAGGACCCCAAATATTGCCCAAAGTGCAGGGGGAAAAAAAGACAAATGCTGTGTAGTTTAAAAAAAAAAACCCTCCAGACCAGCTTAGAGGTGATAGCCACCACTAATCTATAATAAAGTGCTTTTGGAAGTGCACTTTCCAACCCTTAATGCGGGTTAGAGTTGGGAGGGGAATGCTGTATTGCCATCTCCTTTTTAAATATTTATCAGTGGAGCCTAAGGCCTCATCTGGGTGCCAGATTGGTCAACCTGTGAGGTCATGTGTTCTTGGGATTAGCCCATCTGTGAAACACTTTTAAGACCCCAAACAGAGTGGGCCAACAGGTGATCTCTTTAAAGCAGTCTCCTACACCTACCCATGGTACATCAGAACAGCTGCTCCAGGTGACATGCTGGAAATGGGTGGTTTCTGAGTGACTCCAAAAAAACAGCCTTAGCCAGCAACTCTGGAGGCTGAGAACCTTGTTCCTGGGCTGAGCTGGATGGCTCGTGGTGCCAGCTGCCCCTGTGGTTTTGATCTGAGTCATTTGATCTAGACCAAGACATCTTGTACTGCTGGCATCAATGTGTATCTCAAGGTGAGTATGGGACAGCTTTTCCAGGGTTTTCTCTGTGGTAAGGCACATGCAGGGGCAAAGCAGTGTGGTAAGGAACATGCAAGGGTAAATTGATGTCCCCAAACCCAATTTTCCCAGAGGGTAGCCATTTAATCTAAACACAGCCTTAGTGTCTCTTCTCAAGTTCATTTAAAGTATTCTAAAGTTGCTTCTTACAAAAGAAGCAGCTTCAGACTACAAGAGAGAGAGAGAGCGCTAATTTTGTTCAGGCATTCTATCATCTGGGACCTTACTCTGAGGCAAAGCAAAATTCCCATTCAGTGTGCCACCCATTGTAGGCTTATGTACGCAGAGGGGAGAAGCACAGCTCCTCTGCACTATCACAGTAGCAGTCATGTTTTGATAAAAAGAAAGATAAGAAGAAGTTGATGATCACATCACATATCCCAGTCTCTATCCTAAGATCTAAGGTTATAGAAGACCAAATGCATAAAATGGAAAACAATTCAAAATGGTACAGTACGAAGAGGAAGAAGAAAACTGTTCCCTCATCCTGAGATACAGTATGTGTAAAGAGCTGTATATTACCATCCACCTAAATGTATAAATGACAGTGCCTTGCATATCTCAAAAGAAACATCCCTCTATAGGCTAGGGCTGACCACAGAGAAGGCCCTCTGTGGACATTGGTGGATCATCAGACCACACTGCACCTCAGATCTCAGCTAAAGGAAAGAACGGACATTCTGAAATGGTGGCATTTGGAGGTTGACCATTTTAGACAAAAGATCACACATGTAAATTCTCTCTCACCCTATGAAACAAAATGCCTTATAGATAGAACATTTCCTCTGGATCAAATAGTAAATGACATTAGTGTACTGAAGAGTTATACAGCCTAACGCTTCCTCTTCATGTGTCTGACCACTCACAAGGAAGATCTCTGTTGTCCTTCTCAATACACTTAAGCTACATCAAACCAAGCTACCTGCTCAATTGTCCATGGGCGGGTAGGTCAGAAGGTTGCTTCTCTTCCTCTTAAAGTTAGTTCAGGGATGCTCAACCACAGCCTTCTGGGTCTTCCTGAACTAAAACTATCAACATGACCGATAGCAAAACTGAGCAATTCTGAGGTAGACAGTCTTCACCTTACTTCTCTAGATCACGGTTCAGTTCTTCATTGACTGTGCAGTTTCCACTGCTCTCAATCTGGAAAAGCATGTGGCATTTCCCAGAAGAAATAATTCAAGAAGAAATGCTTCTTACTTGCTTCTCTAGCAAAAAGTGTTATTAAAGGGCTTGTATTGAATATATGTGTTTTCCGTCAGGAGGTGAGCCTGGCTCTTTTACTATGTACTGAGCATACATGTAAATTCCAATGAAATTTAAATGAGGCAATTTTCTGCAGAGAAATAAGGGAAGACAATCAAAGAATGTGTTGTGCATTCCTGTGTGGTTATAGAACAACTGACATGCATGGAAGCCACCCATAAGCAAACTCCTAGTAACTGTAAGATGGGGAATTAATTACAACTGTAGAAATCCATAAGGCCGGTGGTGGTTCAGCCCCATGTGGAACATGAAGTGGATTGGCATTTTAAGGGATAATGAGATGTGAAACTCCTGCCACACCCACTTTTGTGTTTAAGAAATGGAGCCCTGCGGATTTTGTATCCTGGTTTTTTGCCCAGAGCTGAATGTTATTCTCAGAACTTAAGTCAATTAAATACAGACCTTGCTGGCTCAGAAAAGGACTGGTACCTTTAAACATGAGAGCATTCTACTCACAGGCTAGTCAACTTTCTGATTAATTGTGGCATATGGAATGACTACAGAGAATGCGGTCTCTGAAAACTGAATTTTTCAGAATGACGTTACTATTAACAGATGAGTCTTAACATTGCCAGACAGTCACAATGGTGTTGAATGTGTAACTTTCTGAAGCAGGGATTTTCCTAATCTTCTTCTGACACATGGCTTTCAAAAATGATGGGCGGCATAGGAGTCATGATTGGTGCTAAAAGCAAGTATTGTGTGTATATGTGTGTGTATGATATCACACACACACATATACGTACAATATTTGCTTTTAGCACCAATTGACTCCTATGCCTATATATAAACAGTATTGATATTAAAAGTCTGGATGGGCTTTGTATTAATTTAGCCATTTTGTTTTGCATGACATTCCAAAGAGGTCATGGTACTCACATTGTTTTCCTTTCCTATGTTTCATACTCACAAAGCGGATAAGACTAAGAGGCAGTGACTGGTCCAAGATACCCGTGGTTTTAAGCTGACATTCTAGCCATCATGCTAGACTGATGTTAAATCAGGAGTGGCTAGTGTTGCGGACCATGGCTTCCATCAGACTCAGCCAACATAGCCACAAGCAAGCAACAAATGTTTTTCCCTCCAATTTATCAACATGTACAAGTCACCGTTGCTTAAACTGAAAGTGTGTAGGATAGGGATCTGCCGAACTGATGTTTGCCAAAGCAGTACAGACTAGGGATGGGAGAAAAACGCTCATTGCCTTTGCAATCTGTACAGATTTTAATATTTGAACCTTTGCATTCAAATAGAATATTGGCTATATTTGAGGACATTCAAAGTGGCCGCCTAGTCACCTCCAAAGCAGATTCAGATCAGATCTGAATGAGATTCGAATTGGATTCAATAAGATTTGGATTTGATTAAGAGATGCAACTGGTGGCAAAAGGGATTCAAAGAGAATTCAAGTTCAAAGCCTAGCACATTTGAAGTGGCTCCATTTGCATGAATGTGAATTCCCATCCCATTTGCTTTGATGCAAAGTGAACAGGGGAAGAAAATCTGTGCAAATTCCTTACTGCAGATGCCCAGCCCCATCTGGGGCTACAATGGCAGCAGCCACACTTTTGGGAAGTGGGTAGTGTGTGGGTAGTGGACTCCTTAGGAGTTACATAAAGGCTCCAAAGAGAGGAACTATCAGCTAGGACTGTGGTGTTGCACATCCCCAATGTAGGAATGTTTGTTGTTGTTGTTTTGTTGCCCTTGGTAGCACAATCCCAGGAGTAGCTGCACCTCAGTGACTGAAAAAACTTCCTAGAAAGCAGAAGGCCGTCTATTTGAGCCCCAGCCTCTCCCAGAATTAGGCAATGGCAAATCACTTCTGTATCTCCACCAAAAAAAAAACTGCATGAAGGTGCTCAAGCAGTCAACCAGGAAACAGTCACGACTCAGTGGTACCCAACAATAACACAATACCAGGTTATTTCACAGATTTCTAGATCTAAATGAGTCCTGGCTTCCTGGAGTGAAGGCTTCTGAGATGACAGTGTCAATTAACATAATCAGTATAAACACTGAAAGTAAAATGAAACACCCACAGCCTTTCCACTCCTCAAGATCTGAATCCTTATTAGAGTTCTTCACAACTTCCTAATGCCGCAGTCTCTGTGTCTTCTTCAGTTCAGAGATCTAACCGCCTTTGATGGTGGCCAGATCCAAACCAGGACTACAGGCAGCTCTCTACATAAAGTGGTGGCATGCTGTTCACATAGCTGGGTCCTGTTTCCAGGCAGGACTGTTTAATCAAGCTCCTGAGACAAAAAAGGGGGAAATAGGGGAAAAAAGAAAAGAAACAGGACTGTCAAATGCACATTCCAAAATATGACATAAAATAAGTTGCAGAAGTGATAGTGGCTGTGATGAACACTTGTAATAGGAAGTATAATATTTACCCAGGAGCAACCTAGCTTTCCCCTGTGGTGGTGGTATGAAGGAGTTCATGCCAACAAACACTATTGTGTTCACTTGTGTTTTTATGTCTTTTATAATGACCTTGGGGCTACTTTAATAAGTCATAGGCCAAACATATCTGCTTGAGCACACCTGTATCCTCGCATCTTCTACAAAGCAGACTGGTGGAAATCTGTTAGTTGGTGAACTTATGGAATACTTTTTGTCATGGATGGATCATTCTCCAATGGGATTTGGACTAACAGTACTGGTATCTATTTGAAAGTACTCGTTGACACGGCTTACCATTAGAAATTTAGGAAATTTGATGCATTCCTAAATTATCAAAAGAGATTCTAGGACTATGTAGCCAACACCAGACATCTAGGTTTCACTTTGGAATTGGGAGATGGAAAGAAACATTGTTATGATCATTCCCAAGGGCCCATAAGTCACCTGCATAAACTAGGAAACCTGGAGTAATGAAACAGTAAAGAGATTCTTCTTATCCAAATGTATATGTCACTAAATGAGCACCAGCCCTCATGCTGTCTAGCTAGCAAGCAATAATGCCAGAGGAATAATACTCCAGATTATCACGTATTGGCTGTTGTCACACCTTCACTTTAAACTTTCTTCAGTCCATCATCAGTTTGGTGAGCCAGTTTGGTCTAGTGGTTAGGGAGCCGGACTCTTATCTGGGAATACCAGGGTTGATTCCGCCTTCCCCAACAAAGCCAGCTGGGTGACCTCAGGCTAGTCACACCTCTCTTCTGAGCTCTCACAGACCCACCTGCCTCACAGGGTGTTCTGTTGTGGAAAGAAGAATAGGAAGCTTTGTCAGCCACTTTGAGTCCCCTTAAATGGGTAAGAAAACCAGGGTAGAAAAGCCAAAGCTGCTGCTGCTGCTTCAGGTCTAACTGCTCACATCTTTTCATTTTTATCCATTTTATTTGTGGGCTTTCCATTCAAGAAAGGGCAAATGGAAGGTGGAAATCTCAAAAACTCATAATAAATGTAATAATTATAACTGTTACATTTGTTGACTTCTGATCTTCTTTGGAGAAGTATTTCTTCACCCAGAGGGTCATCAGTCTATGGAATTTGCTGCCAGAAACGGTGGTAACAGCAACCAGCCTAGAGGGTTTTAAGAAACAGACAAATTCATGGATGAGGAATGGCTACTAGTGTGGATGCTTAGGTCCATCTTCCAGGCTGTGGGACAGACAGGATGCCTCTAAGGCCATCTGCTGGAATTCAAGAACAGGTGAAGTTTTTGCCCTTGTCTTCTGCTTGAGATCCCCATGAGCAAGTGGTGGGCCTCTGGTGGGACAGGATGCTGCACTAGATGGGCTGTGGCCTGATCCAGCAGGGCTCCTCTTATGTTCTTATGAAAACCCATTAACTTGCTTTCCCTCTTCCCAATGCCACCTTTTTGAATACAGTTGTTTAATATTCAGAATAGCCTGCACTAAATCACAGCCTCAACATTACAAAGTGATTCTGCATTGGCTGATAAACCAGACCACTGGTGTGGTGTTTCCCTTAGACTGCACCACCATGTGGATGGAAGCTTCCTAGAGGCCGTTCCCCCTGCAAGCTTAAAACAGTTTCAAAATGGTTTCGATCCTCACAGTCCCCACATCAGGCAATGGGCAGGTGCCTCTCATCGCACGGGCGCGCGCACATCTGTGAGGGAGGGGGGTCGATGTTGGGCATGTGTGAGAGCGGCAGTGGCAGTAGCAGGAGAACAAGAGACCACATGGCAGCTGACCCTCGCTTGGTCCCCGTCGCCGCCGGAAGGAGGGAGGGAGGGAGGGAGGGAGGAAAGAGGGGGTCGCCTCAGGATGGTTGCCAGGAGGGGGGAGGGGGGAGAAAAAGATACGCTTTCCCAAATGAAGTTTTCAAGCGCTTTCAGAATCAGGATCAAACAGGATTAAAGTTGAAAGTAATGGGATCAGGCAAATTTGTGTTTGCATCTGGTTCTTTTATTTCGGTTTAGGAAAACCATTTTAAGCTTGTAATGGGAATGGGGCCCTAGTACCCTCACTCATCTGGTATACCAGCCAGTGCAAAATTGTCCACAATTTGCAGTAGTTGTAGTTTCCAGAACAATTTCAAAGCCCCAACAAATATTCATACAGTACCCAGCATGTACAATATATGTAACTGTGCTTGCTAACATTCAAGGCTTGCCGCTCTGTTCCCTCTCTGCCCACCCTCTGGGTCCTCCTGCTGACAGGTTTTAGACTTTTAGGTACTTGCAAAGTGTCTTGATGTTGATGCTACTACCACTACAGCTGTTTCTAATACTTCTAATGCTGAAAATGCTAATACCTCTACAGAATTTGTTAATATTAATACTAATGGTACTTTCTGGAAACAGTCCCTTTTGAGTTGGTTTAATGAAGACAATATGAGATGTTTCTTTAGCTAATTTTGATCCATGTATAATTAATTATCCCAATTATCTTAACATTATCTAGGTATTATTTAGAGAATACACACAACATAAAATTAGACTCAGTGCAGTCCCTGCTGTGTTGATCTAGGGCTATGTTCTCATAGAAAAACAGTCCCTTATTCCCCCTTTCAAATAATAATTTAGCTCTGGGCTAATTTTCTGAGGTCTTAAAACTCTGAACAGAGTGATGACCAAACAGCCCAGTCCTCAATTAGGCAAGATTCATTGCTCCCTGGAACTCACAAAGAAGAGCTCTCTGGCACATAATGGTGAGTTACTTTGCTTTATCATAAGGTACAATTATTTTACTATGGAAGGCAATTTGGTGCAAATATACCCTAGATTATGACGTCATCTTTCTACCCATTGTTGGATAAATGTCCTCCGTAGCACTGTTGTGGTCGGTGAGAACCAGGCCTGAGTGGGCCAGAGCTTCAAATGAAATGGTCCTTAGTTAAGAACTGAAAGCTAAACCATGTCTGCCTCTCCCTAACATCAGTTTTCTGGTCTTTTACAAAAGAGAACAGCTATGTTTGAAGTACGGTATTTATTTTTTATGCACCTTCAGTTCTTATTTCTTCAGTTTCTAACTGAAGAAAATGTAGATTTGCAAGTACTAAAAAAACTCTAAATTGCAGAAAGTCCACTTGTGTTTACTGGCAGCTGAATATTTCCTCCCCAGTTTCCCCACTTGATACCTTTGAAAATCCACCCTATAATTTTAAAGATAGCTTTAGCTGTACATTGACATTGAACTTGGATCACCTATCACTTTATTTAGTTTCGGCTGACCTGACCTCATAGTGGGCATTTTCATGATGAATGATCTTGAAAAAACTGCCAGGCAAAATATGTCTTATCATCAACAAATCATTGACTGGATTTATGAAAGCCAGTTTACTGAAATGAAAATCCAAAATGATTAAGTAAAAACAGTGAAGCCAAGATCTTCAGAAGCAATATTCTAAATGTTTTCTTAAGTATTTTTCAGCAAAATGTAATCACAGACTATCCAGCCTAAACCAAACTAAAATTGTAAGTTGGTCCTTGCCTGCCTTTTGCTGTTACCCACTTGTTCCCTACCATCCATAGGTCTGTGAATTGCTGCTGCTGCGGCTGCTGCCCCCCCCCCCCCGAGGAAGGGCTGGCTTGACTTCTTCAGCCACACAGGTTGTATTAGGCGTGTGTATAAATTTTTGGGATTCGATTCAATTCAAATAGAATATCCAAAAATTCAATTCGATTTGAATCTTTAAAATTCAAATTTACCCACATTTGATTCAAATTAAGCAAATCTGAATCTATTCGTTCGAATGTTTTATTCAAATTTGCACTTATGAATGTCAACAACATTAGTATGTGCCTGTATGCATCGTTACGCATCCTTACACATCCATACATATCCATATGCATCCGGTATTTATCCCATATGCATCCCATTTTTGTCCTGTACGGATCCATACAAATGCATACGGATGTGGGAAAGATGCATATGGGCAAGTACGCATTGTGAACCTATCCGTACACATATGAATGTCTGAATAATTCCAACGAACAGATCAAAAATTCAAAATTCATTCAAATGTTTACATTTGAATTTATAGACATTTGATCTGAATTCGAATGTCCAAATTCGAACGAATTCAATCAAATTTTGAATGTTTTGAATATCTGTGCACACCCCTAGCCTTGTAAGGCAATCATGGGCAGGTAGCTGGACAGTTTGGTACCTACAATTGCATTGGTTTTATTGTGTACAGTTCTTTTCTTTTCTATTTATGTCTCATTTATGAAGCTTTTCACACTTCAGAGTTGGGGAGGGACAGCATAGGGATGTTCCAGTATGGAGTATCTGCACAGCACAGAGCCGTTTCTATCTTGGAGCAGCTCCAGGTATTCATGGCCATCCCCTTCTCCTGGTACAGTCCCAAATACAGCCTCAAGAAGGCTAGGGGGTTGCAGGGGGTTGCTGCTGTGTCTGCACAGTCACACAACAGATTGCCTGATTGCCATAGCAATGGCCCAGCACTCATGGCCATTGCTGCAGTAAGGGAGACACTTCAACATGGGAGCATCCAAACTTTGATGGCATTAAGCTAGGTGCCAGGCAGCCTTGGGACAGGGCAGGGTTTGTCCTATAGAAGTTAAGTGTGAAAAGACTGTGTATCTAGCACTCATGTGCCTAGGCTGGTCTGGAGAAGAGATAGGTAATTTGGTAGTGGTAAGGATGAATGAAGTTGGAACATAAAGGAGCCCTGCTGGACCAGCCCACAACCCATCTAGTCCAGCATCCTGTCTTGCACAGTTGTCCATCAAGTAGGCCATTAGAGAAAAATATAAAATATAAGTGTATCTTTTTCTTTCTAGCTGCCACCGGCTCACTCAACGTGGTGACTTCTTGTCCTGCCCACATGTGTTCTTTCTCCTGTCTGTGTCTGGAATCATCCTCCATTGATGCGGATTTACAACACAAGGACGGATTAAGAACAGATTAAGACCTACTTTTTTCAGGTCTTCTCGGAAACTGGTTTTAGCAACTCCTAGACCCCAACAGAGATGGATCTCGTGTGAGCCAGTGCAGAAGTGTCACTAATGTGTGCTGCAATGCAGCAGACAACTTTGCAAGTGTTTTATATCTGTCCTTAATCTGCCTTTAATGCGGTTTAAGTGGCCAGTGTGGAAATACCCTACCTGTTTATTAAATACAAGTAAATAAATAAATAAGTAGAAGCAAAGACAAGGTTAGTTAAGAGTCTTTGGCTGCATCCACATGGGATGCCTTAATTCAGTTTAAGGAAACCGAAATAAGTGAACCGCGTTAATCCTGTTTACATGACTTGCAAGTTAACCCGGTTCAGTGGCATTCCGATTTCATCCTTAAATTGGAATCAATCCTGGGAGTCCAGACGGCAGCCCTGTCCTCCCACCCATTGCCCACCCCCTCTCTCTCATTGGTGTTCCGTCCCAGGATCCCACCCTCCCTTCCCTTTGCGTCATCCATGCTCCGCCGGGGATTCCCGTTCTCTCCCCTCCCCCTTCCCAGCAGCAGCAGCAGCAGCAGCATCCATCCATCCACCCATCCTGGCGCTGCGGCGCAGGCAGCTTCGCCCTGGGGCTCCTCGGTGCCCGCCTCCACTTTGCCCCACTCCACCGCTGCCGCCTCTGCGTTATCGGCACCTTTTGCCCCACTGGCCGGAGTGCGCTCGCAGCCCGGGCCGCCCCGGCCTCCCCCGCCGGTGGCTCCGGCGCCCGCTGCGCCATCCATCCATCCATCCATCCATCCATCCATCCATCCATCCACCCATCCTGGCGCTGCAGCGCAGGCAGCTTCACCGTGGGGCTCATCATTGCCCGCCGCCACCGCTGGAAAAGGAGGAGAGCCGAGAGGCGGGCGAGAGGGCGGGTGGGCTCAGCGTGCCCACCGCGGGGGAGGGTGAAGGGGGCTCCTCGCTCACTCTTGTTAGGCTGGAAAGCCCATATAAGGAAAATGTAGAGATGTGTGCAGAAAGGTAACTAAGAGACACAGAGTGCTAACTATCGCCAGACTGTGCTCAAGGTTGGATTGTGCAAGAATTGAGTAAGATTGTGTAACACTTGCAACACAGGCTTGTGCATCACAAGGGAAATGAGTCACCAACTCTGATAAGGAAAAGGTATAAAGGTGCCTGTACACTGCTGGTTGTTGTTGTTGATTGATTGCTGGAGAGGGAGAGAGATGCAACTGCTACGATGTAACTGCTATGAATAAACAAAGCCTCTACGGAGAAATCGGTCTCAGTCTGTTTTCTTAAGCTGTGAGCAGAAGGAAGAACGGAGCTCCTGAAATATTGGACAGCTCCGCTGAAGGAAGCTGACAGCCAGCAAGCCGAGAGACAGACGCTTGTATTTTCCAGCACGGATGAGCAACTCTGCGAAGATTTATTACCAACGGGGGTACCTGACACACCACTACCCCCTGACAAGGGTTATGGCTGCCCAGAGCATTAACCCCGCACGTGCTGGAAAGATCAACTGACTGTGAGTGCCGGAAGGCTGAATGGAAAGAGGATCGGACGGCTGTCTGATTGTCTGTTTCATGTGTCTGTTTTTTGTCACGTTTGACAGAAGAAGGAGGGAGGATATTATACTGCTTGAGAATGGAGGCAGTAAGATTTCCCAAACTAGATGAGACGAACTATTCTGCTTGGTGTGTTTACACTAAAGTGTTGCTCATTAGAGAAAGAGTCTGGGACGTTGTTGACGTAGGTGTGGCAGCTGGTATGGCCGCTGATGATCAAAAAGCAAGAGCTACGATTTTGCTTACTATCACGCCGCCGCAAATCAACCACGTCCGGGAGAAAGCAATTTCAAAGGAAGTGTTGGATGCCTTGAAGGAGATCCATCAATCCCAAACGGCTCTGTCAAAAATGATTTGGTGTAGGAGGCTGTATGCCTGCAAGATGCAGAAAGCACAAGCCCCTGAGAAACATCTGGAAATCATGGCAGATTTGTTTCACCAAGTTGAAACAAGGGGAGTTGAAATCACCCCGGCACAAAAAGCATATATTTTGTTAGGAAGTTTGACTGATGAGTTTGAAAATATCCTGTGGAGTCTACAGTGTGTTGACCAAAGAGAGCTGACTGCAGAGATGGTGGCTGCACGAGTCTTGGAAGAAAGCCAACGTAGGGACTATGAGGCAAAACTCCTGAGACAAGGGGCAGGATCGAAACAAACTCAAACAATCGAGACTTTCAAAGACTTTCAGCCGGAGAAAGCAGCTGTGTCCCAAGAGAGAAGGTGTTTCCACTGTGGCAGAAAAAATCATCTCGTCAAGGACTGTAAAAAGTTGGCTGAGGAAAGGGCCAGAAAACAACCCAAGAATGCTGCAAGCAAGAAAGGTGTTGTAGCTGTTGTAAAGAACAGTGACTATATAGCCTATGTGGCTGCAAATCCTATTTGGGTGTTGGACTCGGGAGCATCTTCTCATATGGTTAATTGTGAAAAGCTCCTGAAAGATAAGATGCCTTCTATTGTACATTCAGTTGTTTTCGCGGATGGTGCAACAAAGGAGGTAAAAGTGATGGGGACTGTGCAAATCCCAAGTTTTGGAAAGGATTTTTCAAATGTATTATGTGTTCCTAAATTGCAAAACTGTTTAGTCAGTGTGTCTGAATTAACAAACAGTGGGTATGCTTTATGTTTCAAGGGGAATGATTGTACCATTAGCATGAATGATGAGATTTGTGCTAAAGCAGTCAAGCGAAACAAAGTGTATCTTATGATTGACAAGGCAGAATGTGCGCTAGCTAATAATGTGCCGTTGCACTTAAACTGCGCTCATTACTACCACAGGGTCATGGGACATTCAAGCTTCACAAGTTTGGGGAAACTGCAGGAAGTGTGTCCAGAATTTAGGATGGCTGGTTCTTCAAACCATTTGGACTGTTCAGTTTGTAGCAAGGTAAAGCTTAAGGCTTTTCCAGTTGCCAAATTTAGCAAACGCACTACAGAAAGACCGTTTCAGATTGTGCATGCTGACTTGGCTGGCCCTTTAGCAAAGACTATGGGCGGGAATCAGTACTTCATGGTCATTGTGGACCGTCACACACGGTATTCGTATGTGATCCTTATGAAAGAGAAGAGTGAAGCTGCTGAACACTTTAAAGGCTGGGTCAACATGGTTGAGAGGCAATTTGATTACAAAGTAGGATCTTTGGTAACAGATAGAGGTGGAGAATTCTTGTCCAACAACCTGAAAAATTGGTTGAGGAAGAAAGGGATTCGTCACAAGACAACCAACCCTGGAGTCCCTCGGGAAAATGGCCTCGCCGAGAGGCACGTGGGAGTCTTAAAACAGATAAAAGATTGTATGTTGCTGGATGCAGGAGCACCACAGCAATTGTGGGGGGAAGCAATTTTGACAGCAAATCATGTTGCTAACTGTACTTGGAATTCTTTTGTAAAGAAAACTCCTTATCATATGTTGTATGGGAGACCACCGAACCTTAAATATCTGAGAGTTTTCGGGCAATATGCAAATGTATATGTACCTGCAAATTTCAGGAAAAAGGGGGATCCAAAGTGGAAAAGGTTGATGTTTGTGGGGTATTCTGGTAACAGCTATAGATTTTATTCAGGTCATGGAGAAATCTTACTGTCCAGGAGTGCCAACTTTGAAAACCATTCCGGCTGGGAAAGGCTCCATGTTAACAAGGAGGTTTTTCTGAAGCTAGGGCAGAGTGCCACAGATACTGGGAATGGAGGGGCACTAAAGCAAGAAGAATCCACAGATAGTGAGGCTAGTACTTCTACAGATGAACAAACACAAACACACTCACCTGTCACTACACGAAAGTTTAAAAAGGTGTCCAAACAGAGCACACAGATACAAACTAGTTCGGATAGTGAAGATGAAAAAGGCAGGACAAAGGTAATTCTACCAAGGAGGACTCAGAGAGTAAGAAAGCCTCCAGATAGGTTTGTAGTACAGAGCGCAAACGCTTGCACAGTGATAGCAGGAGAAGAACCTGAAAGTTTTGAGGACCTGCTGACTTATCCTAAAGAGGAACAGCAGAGATGGTTTCATGCAATGAATCAGGAATACCTGTCCTTGCTAGAGAAAGAAGTGTTTGAGGTAGTTCAGAAACCTAGAGATCGCAAGGTAGTAGGGTGCAAACAGGTGTTCAAAAGGAAGGAAATGCCAGATGGAACCCAGAAATACAAAGCTAGATTAGTTGCAAAAGGCTTTTCACAGCAGAGGTTTGAGAATTTTGACAAAACCTTTTCACCTACGGCAAAACCTGAGAGTTTAAGGCTAGTGTTAGCTTTAGCAGCTAGGAAAAATCACGTAGTGAGACATTTTGATTTTGAGACTGCTTATTTAAATGCTCCACTGGATGAGGAGATTTTTATGGAGATTTTATGGAACAGCCTCAAGGGTTTGATGAAGATAGAGATAGAAAAGTATACAGGTTACGCAAAGCTTTATATGGATTAAAGCAGAGCGCTCGTTGCTGGAATCCATGCATTCATGAAGAGTTAGTCAAACTGGGATACAAACGCAGCATTGCGGATGCGTGCGTGTATAGAAAAGGTGATGTAATCTACATGGACGACCTGTGCGTCATAGCTGGGTCAGAAAAAGAGATTATATCAGTCCAGAAAGAGTTGTCCAAGAAGTTCAAGCTCAAGGATTTAGGGAATCTCAGAACCTATTTAGGAATCGAAGTCGAGCGGACTGAAGATGGGAGATATTTACTGAGTCAACAGAAAAAGATTGAGAGATTGATTGAAAAATGTGGCTTGCAAAATGCAAAAATTGTAAAAAGCCCAATGGTGCCTGGGACTACTGATGGGGAATCATCAGAGGAATTTAAGAATCCAAAATTGTTCAGGAGTATTGTTGGTAGTTTAATGTTTATCTCCAACAACACTCGGCCAGATATTGCTTTCACGGTTGGGGTACTTAGCAGAAAGGTGAATGATCCAAAGGTGCAGGATTGGACCAAAGTGAAACACCTGCTAAGGTACTTGAAAGGAACCAAAGAAAGTTAGTAATACAGGGCCAGTGAGCAACAGCTGGAGTGCTATGTGGATAGTTCATTTGCTTCAGAGCTACACGACAGAAAGTCAGTGTCAGGTTTGCTAATTAGGTATGCTGGAAGCCCTATAGTGTGGCACAGCAGAAAGCAAAGCTGTGTGGCCCTAACCACCACAGAATCTGAATTTGCGGCATTGTCTGAAATTACAGGAGAGATCCAGTGGATCAGGCAATTGCTTGTAGATTTAGGAGAAAAGTGTGAAGGACCCACAACAGTGTTTGAGGATTCACAATCCTGTATTGCAATGTCAGAGACAGAAAACCTCAAGTGTAGAACTAAGTACATTGGTGTAAGGTATCAAAACGTAAGGGAAATGATCCAAAACGGAGTAATAAATCTGCAATACGTTGACACCAGACACAATCTTGCTGATGTTCTCACCAAGGCTTTGCCAAGAGAAAGGCACACAGAACTGTCTTGCTTAATTGGCATGGCATAGTTCAAAAGGTATAAAGTGTAGATAGTAAACACGCATGTGGCAGTATCTACACACATCCATACATTTTGGAGGGGATTGTTAGGCTGGAAAGCCCATATAAGGAAAATGTAGAGATGTGTGCAGAAAGGTAACTAAGAGACACAGAGTGCTAACTATCACCAGACTGTGCTCAAGGTTGGATTGTGCAAGAATTGAGTAAGATTGTGTAACACTTGCAACACAGGCTTGTGCATCACAAGGGAAATGAGTCACCAACTCTGATAAGGAAAAGGTATAAAGGTGCCTGTACACTGCTGGTTGTTGTTGTTGATTGATTGCTGGAGAGGGAGAGAGATGCAACTGCTACGATGTAACTGCTACGAATAAACAAAGCCTCTACGGAGAAATCGGTCTCAGTCTGTTTTCTTAAGCTGTGAGCAGAAGGAAGAACGGAGCTCCTGAAATATTGGACAGCTCCGCTGAAGGAAGCTGACAGCCAGCAAGCCGAGAGACAGACGCTTGTATTTTCCAGCATGGACGAGCAACTCTGCGAAGATTTATTACCAACGGGGGTACCTGACACACCACTACCCCCTGACAGCTCTTCCCCCGGGGGCTGAGAGGGAACTCGGAGAGTGGGGAGAGTGGGCTGGGAAAGTTCCACGAGGACTCCCCTTTCCTTTCCTTTTTAAAGTTCAGAACTGCGCAAAACTGCAACATTGTTATTAAGCTACATCACTACAGTGTAGCTTTGGAGGTAGTGGCTGTTTCGAGACTGGATTCTTTCAATGGAATCACTCTTTGGAAGCGAGCTATTGGGGGAGGGAATCCTAAACATGACGTGCCTCGAATACGGACAAGCCATTGGTTACAGTGCGATTGGGGGCGGGACAGCCTGGACACAGAATCTCATCCTGGAAAATGATACTGTCCACACAGTAAAATGAAACACGTATCAAGGGCACGTTCCGGAGTGAGACCTGTTGAAATCAGGATTTATTTCAAATTGGTATAACGTGGTTTAACACGGAAGAAGCGTGTTAAGCTGAACTGCCATCTGAACTGTGAGGACTCAAATCGTTTTGAATTCGAGATAACGATGCCATGAAGATGGGGCTTTTGTGTTGCTGGAAGGAACAAGTTACTGTAAGCAGAATAAAGTTCAGCTCTCACATGAAGATCCACTGAAATAGAAATCCCTGATATCGTTCAGTATGAAGCTTCTTCCTAAAGTAAAGAATAAACCCAGCAGTAAATACTAACTGCCCTCCGGGACCTGCCTTGTTCTATCCAGAGCTCAACATCCCCTGCAGCATGCCTGCTAAACTCAGGTACACTCCTAGGTCTTCCAATCTGAGAGGCAAGACCTCTCTTTCTATCCTCTGCCTCTCCTACTGAGAGCATGAGGCCTTGAAGCCTGGAGAGTTCAACCAAACTCCCCATGATCCCCCTCTTGCCAAATCCACAGGATGAGAGACACCCAGAGCTCCGGAGTGCTGGTTTATATACTGTGAGATCCGGCTGCTCTGATTGGTATGTTTGGGCGCTTTTTCACTGCAACTCCTCCCTTCCTGTCAATCAAGCTGCAAAATGCCCAGGAAACAAGCCTGTGGCTACAGCTTACTTACTAAAACTGTTACATTAACTAAATAAGTTAAAATGAACACACACACTATTTTGTACATAAGAAGTATTGTGTGGTGGGGCCTCACATGCTTGCATAGTCTGTTGATCCTTCAGAAACTCTCCTGGTTCATACTGGATCTTGCATTGAATGAAACAAAGACAGTTTTCCACACACACTAATTTAAATCATCATGCAAGCCTCACTGAAGATCCTGCAAAAAAAAGTGTCACACCCTACAACTGGTAAACGGACTTCCTTATTTCTAAACAAGTGAAGAGCAGCTGTTAAATCTACTTGCCTAAGATCTGTAGCCTTCAATATAGCACAGCATAAACTTTCTCACATTCTTTTTCATACTGACATCCAAATGAGTTTCAGTAAATTGGGGATGTGAATCCTCTATTTTGAGGGAGTTTAATAGAAATGTTCTGTCTTTTTAGACTTTGCATATATTGCACAGAGAGCAAGTAGCTGCTGGAAGCCTCCTCAAACCATGGTGATTCTCTCTGAAGTTCAAAATACAAGGTGAAAAGACAAAAGGGAGGGTTGGTCTAGTGTTAAGGAGCTGGACTCTTATCTGAGAATACCGGGTTTGATTCCACCCTCCTCCATGAAACCAGCTGGGTGACCCTGAGCTAGTCACAGATCTCTTCTGAGCTCTCACAGTCCCACCCACATCACAGGATGCTCTGTTGTGGTAGAAGAATAGAAAGCTTTGTCAGCCACTTTGAGTCCCCTTAAATGAGTGAGAAAACTGGGGTAGAAAAGCCAACTCCTACTACTACTACTACTACTCCTTCTCACTGATTGGCAAGCATGCACAATCACACAGACTTTGCATTGGCAATGGTTCCTTGCACAAGTTGCTTTTCAAGGTTACAGCATACTATATTCTCTAAACCATTATACTAGGTGCATAAGTTTAAAAATGCAAGAATCTAGCAGGTCAAACTGTTTTGTAAATGTCTGCAATTGTAGTAACACTAAGAACCTAGGAGGAGCCCTGCTAGATCAGGCCACAGCCCATCTAGTCCAGCATCCTGTCGCACACAGTGGCCCACCAATTGTCCATGGGCATCTCAAGCAGAGACAAGGGCACACCTTCTTCTGCTCACTATTTCAAGATTTCCCACACACACACACTGTTTCTACACCTTTGGAATATATAAGGTCCAGCAGCCTGCTTGAGATTATTGTTTTTATGCTGCTGTCGCAAGAAGAGAATCCTTGCCTTCCACCATTAAAATCAGGGGAGGGGAGAAAAGATCCTATAAGATTGGGTTAGGCAGGGGCTCACTTCCTGGCTGTTCCCCACTCCAGCCATTTTTCATTCATGAACACTGAGATTTCTTTTAATGTTCCCAACTTGATTTTGCACCAGATTGCAGTCAGATGTCAAGATAAAATTCTACAAGTTCTCTGTGTATGTGCTGAAATGTGTCTCAGCAGTATCAGGAAAGCAGTCTCTAAACCCAAAAATACTTGTGGAGGGAACTGGCAGAAACGAAAAGAAAGAGGGACTCAAATGTGAAATGGGACATGAAATTGGAGGAAAGCTGATGCATGCACACACGTAAATACGGCCCGCTATTGGCTTCCACACTGGGCAAGTGCTCTTGAAATCTGAGCTGAGAAGCAGTTAGAGTAACTTTAACCACCTGAGAAATGCAATAATCACCCTGAAATGTGCAGCCTGCAGTGTTTTATTGCCATTATAAAATGCAATTTATACATAAAAATAAGGAAAACAGTCAGAGCTATCCATTTATGAGGCATCATAAATATTGTTATGACATCACTGACAGCCACTCAGACTCTGCCAAATGCACTGAGGGTTCTGAAGCAGTTCTGTATTTACCTTTGAAATCTGCTTTTGATCAGCATGGGCATATGTGTCTCTGCACGGTCAGGAAGGCACGCCTATGACTCCTCAAGAGCAGGGGGTGACAAGCATAGAGCTGCTTCCACAAATGCAAACAGGATATGCAAGAAATCTTGCCTGAAATGGACAGGGATTTATTTTATTTTATTTTTAAAAGCCACGGATTGGGTCCTTTTCCTGTCTGTACCATCTGTGGAGCAAAGATGCAAATCAATTATGGCAACAGGAATGGCTGCATTTTATATACCATGAAATGGATGAGTCCTGCATCTCACCGATCTCATTTTAAGGTCAGACCTGGTTAATATGTGTGGCTAAGGATATGGCCAAGCAGTTGTAAGTGAGCATGGGAAAATACCCTGGGAAAAGGCAATGGCAGTCACTTGCTGCCAGGAAAATTGCATAGATTTATAGTCTTCCCAGGAGAGCTACGCTATCTTTGCCCATCGTTTGCCCCTTTTCATGCTGTCTCATCCTACATGTGGCCTGCTGGAGTTTGAACTGCAGTCACTGGAGCTGTTGGCGCTAGTAGAACAGCTGGCTGTGGGAATTAGGTGAATCACTTTGGTCTAGTGGTTTGCTTCCATACTCCTCCTTGAAGCCAGCTGGATGACCCTGGACTAGTCACAGCTCTCTTCTGAGCTCTCACAGCCTACCTACCTCACAGAGTGTTCTGTTGTCAGGAGAAGAACAGAAAGCTTTGTCAGCTGCTTTGAGTCCCCTGAAATGGGTGGGGAAAGCAGGGTAGAAAAGCCAACTCTTCTTCTTCTCAAGACTCTCTGAAGGAAGCTCTTGGAAAAAGCCAACTCTCAGCCCATATAATTCAGCTGCTGGGGCTGCATAGAAGAGTGGTCTTTGGCCAAGCTGCTAGAAGCCTTACCTTACCAGGGCTGTGGTCATACCTTCACTTTAAACCTTCTTCAGTCCATCTTCAAGTCTGACTGCTCACATCTTTTCATTTCTATCTGTTTTATTTCTGGACTTTCCATTCAGGAAAGTCCAAATGGAGGGTGGAAAGCCCACAAACAAAATAGATAGAAATGAAAAGGTGTGAGCAGTCAGAGCTGAAGGTGTGACCACAGCCCAGGAGTGTGGGAAGCTTCACTGCCTGTGTCCAGCATGAGCAGCCAGGCTGTCCATCTCTTGGCCCTGCTCATGCTTCCTTATACTACCTGTGGCCTGCTGGACTCCCACTTTCAGTCTCTGGAGGTGTTGGCCCCAGTAAGAGTGCTGGATGTGGGATTTTGATGCTTCTCTGTAGGACTGGGCTTTGCAAGGCCTTCCTTTGAAAAAGCCAACAACTGGCACCAGTTGTTCAGCTGCTGAGGCTATCCACAAGAGCTATCTCTTGCAGTGCGCTGATACCAAAAGGGTGACACTGCTGGGGAACAGAATGCGAGTGAGGGGCATCCACCTTGGTGGAAGATCTTTGGAGGACTTCGGGTAGGTTCCGGTATCCTTAAAATTTGCTTTAAAACTGTTGTTAAATATCACTTTAGCTTATTTGTTTGTACAGCTTTTTGTCTTTTGAGGAGGGGAAAATATCTCCAGGCAGGGAAAGTGGGGGAGAACTGTCATAGCAGGCCAAAACTGCTGTGGTGACAGGTAGGGGAGATATGGTGCTGGGAGGCAGTCACATCTGCAACAGATCCAGAGTGCATTCGACATAGATCGAGAGTGGATTAAAAGTGGATTCAGGTCGGATTTGATGCTGTCAGAGCAGATTTGTTAAAGGATACGGATCGGATACGGATCAATTTTTTTTATATTTGATTTGATAAGAATCAAATGCAAAAAAAAACCCATCTGTGCACATCCCTACTCCATAGCTCTGGAGAAGTAAAAACTCCAAAATTACTGATGGGGGCTTTTTCCTCCAGTACCCAGAAATAGCCCATTTCTTGAGTCACTTCCAGGAGCCTAGTGAAATGGCACCAACCTATACATACCAGGTAGACCAGACCAGCTTTTCACACGGTGGCCAGACAACCTGATCCACCAGCAGAAACACTGTTGTTACGATGAATGCTCATGTGGCAAGTATATAAGGCATCTGACCTGGAAGGGGTGAGTGATCATTGAAGCATGGGATTTGCCCCTAAATCAGAATCCCTCTTGGGTACACAAGGAGATGTCTTTGAGCAGCCATCCCCATCACCTTGATCTATAAAGGACTCTTCAGCATTGTTTGCTTCCGGCTAGAAGTCATCCCTACATTCAGATAACAGTGCCACAAGATCAGCTTAATCCTGTTAGCCTGCAACAGGAAGACATCACTTGAGGTGACACTGTCCATTAGGGATGTGCAAGAACATTTGAAATATTCATTATTCGATTGAATTTGGTGAAATTTGGACATTCGAATTCAAATCCAATGTCTAGACATTCATTTTTTAATATTTGAATGAATACAAATATTTCAAATCACTCATAAGAATAATTCAGACTTTCATATGTGTATGGACACGTACACATTGCATACGTATCCATACACAGCTTATTTGTATCTGTATGCATTAGTACAGATTCGTACAGGATGAAGACGGAATGCGTACGGGATAAAAACAGGATGCATATGGATGCGTACGGACACATATAGATGTTGTCAACATTTGTATCATCAAATATGTATTGAATATCCATATGAATAGATACAAATGCATTCAAATTGGTATGAATTTGAATACGATCATTTTTTCTCTATTCATATGAATTTGGACATTTGACTGTCCACGCCCTGAGACAGCTGAAAAAATAAAATTAAAATATCGACACTCAGGAATAGTTGATTTATTCACTGCACTTTATTAACCTGTTCTGAGGCACCTGAATGTTTTCAGATCTTTTGTTTACCCTCATTTTCTCCCAAGCACCTGGCACCTTTTTCCAATGAGTGTGTGCTCTTTTCAGGGTACACCAGAATAATATATGTGTGTAGAGGTGTCCACAGCTGAATTCGCACCTAGGCCTCTGGTATGCAATTAGGCAGCTCTGGTACAGATTCTAGTTTCATACCAGAGGCCTAAGTGGGAATTCAGCCCTTGTTTCTGTGAAGATCTGGCATGAACTTCACATGCTTGCATTGTGAGTGGGTTCTTCCTTTTAAGAAGATCACTGCTAAAAGCACTATAGAAATGGGGAAGAGATACAAGGTGTCTCTTCCTTCCTGAGGCTTTGATCTGCTGCCAAGGCCTGATGTGGCCTTATCCTGAATCACCTGGTACTACCAAGGTATAGTTTGCTGACCTTTGAGTATCTAGTCAGCCATTCATGACACCTTGCTTCAGCAAGTAAAATGAGTAATACATAGTTGATTCTTGAGATTTACTAGCATTCACCTGCCAATAAAGTTCTCCAGAGTGCCAGAACTTCCCCCTTTGCTGAGAAATTCTTCTCTCTCTGCCCGCTTCCCCATGCAAGCCATTTGGCTCTAATTGGGCATGCATTGGACCAGGCATGGGTCCAAGAATGGATGTTGCCTGTCCCCGTGCTATTTGCGGCAACAGAGGCTGGGTGCGGATTCAGCTGTCCCCATGCAAACCGCACCAAACCCCGGCACAGGGGAGTAGTGCCACCTCCTCTCCACCCTCTCTCCCCTCATTGGAAGCCAGATTGATGTCACCCCACCCCTGAGCTGCCCACTACAAATGCCGCATCCCCCCCTCTTTAGCACGACCAAATGGGAAAAATAATAATTTTTCAAAACCAAAGCCGCCACAAGGTTTAGTGGCAGTTGAGCAGTTTTGTGCACCTTACTTTTCCTGGGAATCGCAAGAACACCCGGCAAGTGAAAAATCAAGCCATTTTCATGCCTGCCTTGGTGGCTGGGAAATGGGGGTGGAAATTTTGCAGTGTAAAAGGGAGAAAAATCCAGCCACTATCCTGCCTGCCTTGGCGATCGGGGAAGGGGATGGAATACTTGTATAAAAGAGTCTCATGGGGCAGCAAAGGCCATTTAACCCACTCATTGTTTCAGCTTTAACACCATTTGTTCCCAAAAACTCTCAGCGGTTGCGATCTCCAATCCACAGGGCAGGAATGGCAAGCACAGGACATAGAACTCCACCTCCCACTGACGCAAGCACCAATCTCCTCCCCAAATAGCTCAGGATCGTCCCCATGCACAGTCTCGGCTCACAAAGCAATGCATGCTGGGACACCAAACCATCACGAGACTTGTTTTTTCAGGTACCAAATTTGGCATAGGTTTGGTATGGGTTTGGGCAATTTCGTCCACAGAAATCTGGACCAAATCAAAAGTACATGGGGACAACCCTTGCCAAAACTAATAACATGCATGGGGACGCACCCTCTCTCTCTTTTCTTAGCCTGTTTACTTCACCTCTGCTTTCATCTAACTCATAAAACATTAAAAGTTCTGCAGTAAGAAAAGAGTTGTAACTGCTGAGTCGCTCCAGCAGTCTCTCCTCAGACAAGGCTCTGCCACAATTTTTTCTCCGGTGCTTAGTCCTATGGAGACAGACCATTCCCTAAGAGGCAGTCTTCTGGTGGAATAGTCTGCCATGCAGGTTCAGTATTTCCATGAGCTGAGGAAAATGGTAAAGATTCTAAGCCCTTGGGTTGGGGGAGAGAATAGAATTTTATTTAGGGCAGACTTTAGCTGAGTCGACAAGCAGCCAAAAAGAAAAGCTGGAGCCCAGAAGCATCTTGGAAGTGGTAGCATGTGACACTAGTGTTCTCATCACGTCTTCATCCCATTTCCAAACCACTTCGGAAATTACTTTTTCTGGTCTTTGATTTTCATTAGAAGTGGGATGAATGCCCTAGGCACATAGTTATATGACATGGCTACCTCTGAACCATCTTTGAACTGTCTTTCTTCTCCTTTTGAGTGAACATTATACTTCCTTTTGTCAAACGAAGAAGCCAAAATGAATAGAAGGATTAGGAGTCGTGATAGCTGGCAAACATTTAGAGAAACTCAAGTGGAAACTCAAAATGACATCTCCACTGCCAAGTCTCTGAAGATGTCTCCACTCCATCTCTCTATATGTTCTAGCTGCATCTGTCTCCCAAAACTATAAACCAGGATGAGCATGTTTAACATTCCCCACAATACAATCACATCAGTTTTGTAACATTAGGTTTCTTATTGCTTTACCAGGAAGTGCTAAAAGAAGAAGCGTGAGTTATTCACACTTATTTGGCTATGTGCTTTCAACAACTGTGATCCAAACCTCCATGGGTCTTTGCTGTGCAGACAGAAAGCACCACACAAGCTGTTCTGTTCAGTGTTTGAGAATGCTCCACATGTGGATATCCCCTGCATGTACACAGAATTTGCTAAATCAGAAAAGAATAAGGCAGCTGTTGGGTGACCATGGAAGTCCCTGCAAGCACACTGGAGTTTCTTGATTTCCGTGATGAGACACGATAGTGGGAAATAAACAATCTGTTTCTGTTTCATCCCAGTTTTCAAGGCATAGTAAACTAAACAGAATCCAGATTGCTAATATAACATAAATGTTGTCGAAGAATTCTAAAAGGTGTAGCTTAGCAGTGTTATTTTTAAAATGGCAAGACACACTAGTAGCTTGACTTTTTATTTCAATGAGGTGTAATAATGACTAACTTTAGCTGGGATAGAAAAAAAATGGAAATGATCTATTTGTTTTAGTCCTGCTCTTGAGTATCAAGAGCTTTAAATTTTCTAAATTCCATTTACATATATCCATATGCTTTGGTATAATCTAATGCAACCTAATCCATTCTTCCTCTGGGAAATGCTACAGTTGTTCTAAAGAGAAATATAACAGGCTACTAGTTTGAGAACTCTTTGCCCAGCTTACAACAGAAGACTGTGGCTTTCCACATTGAGTTAAAGACCCCGGTTTCCTGCATTAAATACCTTTTTTTGTTGTTGTTCATGGTGAGATTCAACTTAAATGATCATTCAAAGACAAGTCTAAATAAATAACAAGGCAGCTTTCAGGCAAACAAATGAATTTGCATTGTTTTATATTCATCATAAATATTTCACTTAATTACTGAGGTACCTTGTTCAGAAATACAAAACAACATTATAAATTTATTAGCACTGTCCCTGCTGATTTTACAGACGTTCTGTGGAATGTAAAAGCCAAAAGTAGAAATCGGCTCAAGAGCGTACTCAGAAGAATTTAAACCATAATCAAATGCTAATCTTGACTGACAAAACTATAGTTTATTGGGAATCTTTTCATTATCCAAAGCTCTCTGCCCTTAATCAGGTGTTATCATATTTATTGCCAAAATAAAGTTCAACTGCTTCTCTTAAAGTCCTCATATAAAATCATGTTAGAAAATAATCTAAGGAGTTCTTATGTGTAGAAATGGTAGTTTTTTAAAGCCCCCTCGTTTCAAGTGATAATAGTATGTTCTCTTTAAACAGCAGAACACAGAAATATATATACATATATGTATATATACATACGTGTGTGTATATATATTTAATCAAAATTAATTCAAAAGGTCTGTCTAGCAAAGTTCTTTGAGGGGAAGAGAATGGTTAACTTATTTTCAAATTGCAGTTTTGATCAGAACCAAATCTTTCTTTCTTTCTTTTGGGCAGGCAAACGAAATAAAGGCCAAACATGTATATTGTAAAAATTATTAAGTACTGTATATGCTGGCATATAAGACTACTTTTTAACCCAGGAAAATCTTCTCAAAAGTCGGGGGTTGTCTTATACACCGGGTGTCGTCTTCTTATATGGCGAGTATATCCCAAATTATATATTTGAACTGGAAAGTTGGGGAGTCGTTTTATACGCCCAGTCATCTTATACGCCAGAATATACCAGCACTCATCTCTAAATTTAATGGAATGCTGCAATGCAAAGAACGTATTTGCTTGCAATAAAGAATAATATTTGTGAATGTTTGTAACAGTGAGAGAGGGGCAATGTACACCAACAATGGGAACAATGTGACAGTATAAAAAAGATTCCAAATATAGTCTTATGTGGATTTATTATTTTTAAAAAATAGGCTCCTAAAATCCCCCAAATCAATGAGACTTAAGAGATAAAGTACAAAGGATTGCAGAAAAACAACGTGCACATGCAAGAGTATAAATGAGATCTTTGCTACATTACCCTGTTAGTAGACTATGGCTGCATCCCCATGGGGTAGCCAATGCCTCGCAGTGGATTCGGGGCAGCCTTAATGCGAATCTTAATTTGCATTAAGGAGTCCCCATGGCAAGGTAGGACAGGGCAGGTTCAAGCCGAACCACAGTAAAACCCTGCATCGGGATGCCGTGGTTTTCTCCACCACCTCGCTTGCCTGAATGCTTAATCACCCAGGTAAGGGCTTGCTTTAGCCCAAATGATCACCTGACAGCTGCCCTACAGTCAGCTGAGCAGCTCTCAGGCAGGTATAGGGGCTGCCAAGAGCACAAGCAGAGCTCCAGTAAAATGATTAAAACAGATGTGAAAGCCGTGTCTGCTTTCATCTTTTTTCTGGAGCTCTGCTCATGCGCATGACAGCTCCTATACCCGCCTGACAGCTGCTCAGCTGACTACAGGGCAGCTGTCAGGTGATCGTTTGGGGTAAAGCAAGCTCTTAGCTGGGCAATTAAGCACTTGGGCAAGGGGGGGACAGTTACAATCACAGGATTAGTGGTGGGGACAGCAAAACCCTGCCTGCTAATGCTGCAATCGTAACCCGGGAGTGTCCCCACAACCATTCAGGGCAAGAAAAGTTATAAAGGGGTTTTACTTCATTTTTTTGGATTTTGTCCCTCATGTAGCCCAAATTAGAGCTTTGCATGGGGAGTATCCTTACCATGGGTACATGGCCATAGGCCCTTTCTGCACCAAATCTTATTTCAAATTTTATTCTGGAATAGGAGTGAAGGTTTTGCTTTCATCTTGTGTAAGCCAGTCTGGTCGTGTGGTTAGAATGCTAGACTCATATCTCATTCTCATTGCGGACCGGTTCGCACTTTGGCCCTAGTTGATAATTAGGCAACATTTGGGCCAATGCATCTGCACTTGCAGGAGGCATTTATATGCTAGAAACGCCTCCTGTCTGTCCTGAAGTTCCCTAATTATCAACTAGCTGTAGAACAGAAATTCATGTTCCACAAGCTTACTATCCTTCCCCAAAAGCTTACCTGTTGCGTCCATCTGGTGATCATTCGCACCTCTGCTGGACAGGGAGGTCAACAGAACTGCCACACAAGCACGCTGGCAGCTCTGCTGACCTCCTGACACAACTGCAACTACGCTGAGTGTCAGCGTCATCATGGCAACAGTGCTGAAGCATGTGCAGTCACAGAAGGTGCCTCACTCAAGATGGTGGTCCCCTGAAGAGGACCAGCCTGGCAATCAAGTGGAAGTATTCAATTACGGGGTGGGGGGCTAAAGTTGCCTAGCACTCCCAAGTGCAAGCACTAGTCAATGTTAATTCATCACACTGAAGGTATAAAATCACCTTGGGATTGATTCCACGCTCCTCCATGAAACCAGCTGGGTGACCTTGGACTAGTCATGACTCTCTTTCTAAGCTCTCTCAGCCCCACCTGCCTCACAGGATGTCTGTTGTGGGGAGAAGAACAGAAAGCTTTGTGAGTCCCTTTAAATAGGTGAAAAGGGTGGGGGTAGAAAAGCCAACTCTTCTACTTCTGCCTGAGAATGCCCAGTTGGTGGACCACTGTATGATGCTGGACTAGACGGGCTGGTCCTGGTCCAACAGGGCTCCTCTTAACTTCTTTTGTTCATTATGCCCCCCTTTTTCTCTATTTCACACAAGTATCTACAGGGCTGTGGTTGGCCTTCCCTCCCCCTTCATAGCTCAACACAGCTCTTCCTCCTCTAAGTGCAGAGACTTTCAAAGGAGAACAGAAAAACATTTCACATATCACACTATTTTGGACTGTTAGGATGCCTTTGATTCCTCTAGCAGTCATATCCTCTGAAGATGAATATCTTAGTCATGTTCAAAAGTATAACAACCCCCAAACTGTCACAAGTTAGATGAAATCTAGCCGTTGAAGACTTTAGTATTATTCTGGAGGGGTTAATCCAGGAACTGAACAAAAGCCCTCCATTGACTAATATTCTGGTAGACAGCTCCCATTCAAAATAACATTAATCTGAATGTGAAATGATTCCCAATGCAAGTCAACGGCAATGCAAAGAAAGATTTGAAAGTGGCACAACACATCATATTCAGAAGCATCTACCATGACAGCAGAATGGCTGGTGGACCAGAAAGAAGGTTGTAACACACTGCAAACATTATCTCTGACTGCTTGCCTTTAGTGGTGGCAAAATGCCAATCATGAGAATGAAATGGGAAGTTTGTAAATCGCATCATGGCAAATCCACACTATATGATTCTGCATCAGAAGACAATGTACCATACAGCCATTTCCACACTTACCTGGTCAACTCTAGATGGAATTGCTCTTACAGGAATGTTCCAAGCTGGAACAGTCATCCAACAGTCTCAGAATGAGACCATCCACACTTCTGACAGCCTTTTCCAAGACAGCTCCCACACCGCTCCAAAGACCACATGAACTTCGGAGCCTGCTGAAAGGGATCCAATGGCCAGGAACTAAAGCATCTTGAAGTCCTGGGGGATCCATTTCGGTGGTGCAATTTGTTGCACTTCCAAAAATGGACCCCCTGCTAAACCAGAACAAGGAGGTGTGCATACTCCCTAGAGTATGTGGCTAGAGTGTACTAATAGGTGGTGTGGCCTCTCCTGTTCTGCACCAGAGTATGGAAGGAGAGGCCCATAAGTGATCTAAGCCTTGCTCTATATGAAAAGGCAACTTGGATCTTATGTTTCCTTCACATTTCTTGCTACTGTGGAGGGGTGGAGGGCTACCTGCAAGGGTTAGGGTTAGGGCTAGGGTTAGGATTAGGATTAGGGTCCATCATGGTCCATGAAAACTTCAAAACCAGATAACAAAATTCCCTAGTGTCAAAGTTTCCAACAGGATCATGATATGAAATGCTGGGAATGATTTTCAACATTTCGCACCATGGGCCTGAATAACTAGGTTGGTCCAATGGACACACAACTTTTTTTTTTAACCATTCCACAGAAAGCATGCTCCTGGAAATCAATTCCACCCCAAGAGCCAATTAGGCACTAGTGATATGAGCCTTCTTTGCTATGCAGTGATGTGTGGTTACTTCTATTACTACTGAAAATGGCCCCATATCCAGGCTGCAGTAGGAGTGGGAGACCACTTGCAAGCAGTCTCTGAAGCACTCCTTGGTGGCTTACTGGCCCACTGTTCACATGTGGACAGCAGCAAGTGCTTGGGCTGGTCAACCAGGTACAAAGAGCCCTGGAGTCGTTTTGCCAGGCTCTTGGAAGCAGTTCCAGGAAAGTGCTGCTTCTGGGCACCCACCTAAAATTCTCCTGGCCAGCAGCTTCAGAGTAAGCTCTGAAGTTGGTTTGGGATGGTCTATCCATAGTGCAGACAGCCCTTGGCACAGACCATTGGTTGACCTTCCCATGGCTCACTTGATCCAGCCCAAGATCAGACTGGCACAGCATAGGATAACATGTGCCACGCAGATCTTGCTTAGGAGTGCAGATGTTGGAGGAGTATGATATTATTTTTCAGTGTATCCAGTGAGGAAAATACATCCACAAAAGCTAACTTCAAACATTATTGGAGGAAAAAGTGATCTTAACTGCAGATAATAATACATGCATTTCACTGATTTTGAACCAAGTACAGGATCACCAAACAAACTTGGAAGGAAAAAAAAATGCATGATTGCTATTTTATGGCTTTGAAAGCAGGAATACACATTATTTTTTTTATAGAGCCAGCTTATTCTGGAATACAGACAACCTCTGAAATAAAGAGTATAATGAAGGGCAGCTGGCATCTCTGATAGGTGAAGCTGGATATTTCTGGCACTTAATGTGAAAAGGAAAAGAGTTTAAAAGAGTTGTTTTTAGTGTAAGGAGCAAAAACATGCAAAGTAGCTAATGTTCTCCTAGTCGTGTGAGAAGCAGGAGAGTGGGAAAACAGAGAGGAACTAGACAAGGTTGTGGGGTGTTCATTTGAAGAATTAAATTGTCATAGCAGCAGAAATAATATGGATTATGCAGTCTGTTTAGGAACTGCCAAGATCACAGGGAGATGGAACAGGCTTCTGCCAATCATTTCTCAGTCAGATTTTCAGAGTGCAGTTCAGCGTGTAGACTCTGTGTCTGTCTTTGCTCCTTCGACTCCTCACTAAAAGGTAGCCCAAGACTCGGGATCTGTTATTAGTTATTTCAGTATGGAATGTCTGGCTTTTTATGATAATTTTAATTGGTGGCAGCGCTCCCTGGTTTAACATCCTCAATCTGATGTTTTCTTACATCCTGTTCAGTGACATCCTGGATACTCATCCTGTCTCAAAGACTGTGCTCGTTGCTTCTTTTCCACAAATTTTGTTAAGTCCAGCTTCTGATTCTACACCTCCTCCCCGTGCTAAAGATATCATGGGAGTTCATCACTGGGGTTTCTTGTTAGCTTTGCTTTTAGATGGCACACAATAGGAACAATCTAAACACTAGATTAATATCCAGGAATGGCGCAGAACTTTCATGCTTGCTCATGCAAAGGCAGCTTTTATTTGAGTGTGCATTTTAAAGGCATGTAAAGAAAGAGAACATTATAGAGAAGTGTCTAAAATTATTCTTGATGGTGAGGAAAGAACATATCTCCCTCTTGCATGACACTAGAATTCAGTGGGATCATCCAATAAAGATGGAAGATTAAGTACAGGGAAAAAAAAACCATATTTCCTCAAATAAGGCATAGTTTATATATATATTCCAGCCTTTATCATACAACCCACTGTCCATCTTGCCCAGAAGGAGAACACTCAGAGGAAGCTAAGCGTCAAAGACTGGGTGGAAAAGTACGTTTTAACCAGGCGCAAATCCATATAGGGCGCGTCTTCATGGCATGTGTTATTTCAGTTTAAAGAATTTGAAATAAAAGAAACGGAACAAAGCTGTCCAGACGACTTGCAAGTTGATCCGGTTCCGATGGCAGCCTTAACGCGCGATCAATACTCGGAGTCCACATGGCAGCATTGTCCTCCTGCCCATTGCCCACACTCTCTCCTGTGATTGGTTTTCCCTGCCAGGATCCCACCCTCCCTTCTCTTTGCGTCATGCTCCGCCGGGAATTCCCTGACCAATCCACCCTCCCCCTTCCCAGCAGCAGCAGCAGCAGCAGCATCCATCCATCCACCCATCCATCCACCCATCCATCCACCCATCCATCCATCCATTCATCCAGGCGCTGCGGCGCTGCGGCGCTAGCGGCTTCTCCCTGGGGCTCCGCCACCGCTTTTCCCCCGCTTTGCCGCCACTTTGCCTCGCAGAGGAGGAGAGCCAAGGGGTGGACAAGAGGGCGAAGGGGGCTCCTCGCTTGCTCTTCCCCCTGTGGCCGGGAGGGAACTCCGCCCCCCCACCTCACAGGGACCGAAGCTGGATTAAAACCTTGGCTTGTGGTCACACCTAAGGTTTAATCTAGCTTCACTCCACCTTCAGAGTGAGAGAACACATCAGCAAAGTGACCAGTAGTTTTCTTTCCACATTATCTAGTCTAAAGGTGGATTTTCTGAGTTATTAACCCTGAAAGAAAACCAGCTTGTCAGTTTGCTGGTGTATTCTCTCACTCTGAAAGTGAACTGAAACTGGATTAAACCTTAGGTGTGACCACAGGCAGAGGCAAAGTAGCCTAGAGGGGGCTCAAAGCGGTTGACATTCTGTTTTCACCCTTCAAGGGACTAAGTGGCTGACAAGCCTTCTCACCCTTAAGGGGGCTGAAAGCGACTGTTCCGAACCTTCAAAGGTCTGAAATTGCACAAAATTGCAACATTGTTTTTAAGGTGTGAAGTGCTTAGATTGATACAGTGTTTCAGCTTTAAGGACTGGAGGTTTATAGTGGGTGTTTGAGGGTGGATTTTTTCAATGAAGGAAACCCTAAACATGACGTGCTTCTAATACGTTCAGCCATTGGTTACAGTGCGATTGGGGGGGCGGGACAGCCTTAACACTGAATCTCATCCCGGAACGATACTGTCCACACAGTTAAAAAGGAAACACGTATCGACGCACGATCCGGAGTGAGACCTGTTGAGATCAGGATTTATTTCTAATCGGGATAACGTCCTTTAACACGGAAATACCGTGTTAATCCGAAGTGCCGTCTGAACTGCGCAAACTCAAAACGTATTGAATTCGAGATAACTATGCCATGAAGACGCACCCATAATGTAGGTGCCTGGCAAAACCTCCAGAAGGAGGCCATTCCAAAGTATGAGGGGGGGACCATAGACACACATCCCTTTTGCATATCCCTGATCCTTACACCTACAAGAGAAGAAGAACTAGAAGAAGGTATGGCAAATAGGGCAATCTAAGGTATGGCAAATAGCATGCTCTCGTCTTTGGGTTTAGCAAGGGAAGATGAAAAAATGTGTCCCCCAGAGGCTGAGAGGCTAGGAGCTTCTGTTCATGGCCATCAGAGTGCCCGGAACCCAGCTTCAAAGTCCACATGTGGATGGCTCTGTTCTAGACCACTTCTTTCTGTGGTCAAAACCAGCAGGCTTTGCTGGACCAGTCCCACTGGTTCTGACCTGGACAGGTAACTGCACAAACAGCTTTTCTCTCTCACTCAATCAATACCTGTGTGTGTTTGTGGCTCATTCTTTAGACCTTAAAAGACCTGTCACTTCTCTGTTATCTGAAACCCAGCCCACGAAGAGAACCTTTTCAGTTGCATGCATGCCTGGCTCAGTGGGAGTCTATGCCAGTATACCAGTATCTCCTTCACGGATGTCTTTTTAAACAATTTTAAAACATATTTTTCACTTCTGCTTTTGATATTGTTTTAATAGGTTAATCATTACAAACTGTGATTATCTTTATTTTTAGTCTTTTGTTTCACTGCTGTCCTTGCTGTTCTCTTTTGCAAAACCTCACAGTCTTCTAAAATCCATAGCATGTGAATTAAATAAACAAACAAACAAATGATGAGTGGATCCCACCGGCTTGCAACAATTCAGACAGTTTGGAGCCACTCAGTATAAAAATCTAGCGTATTCCAATACCTTTGGAGCTGGCATCTGAATTTATGGATGATGGCTGCTGTGTGGGCAGGAAAATTAAGTGATCTAATGACAGGTAGAAGGGGTCCTTTAAAAACAAGTCAAAGCACATTGGCTGGACACATCTGCCCCTAAAGCTGAAGTAAGCAATGCCAAATGTACTTGCTGTTTATAGCTATCCAAGGCATGTTAAGGAGCATATTATTTTCTTTCTACTACCTATGTGTGTTGCTCAAATAGTACTGCCTTTCCTGTACTTTCTGCTTCACCTTTGGCATTTGGAGAACTCAGGCAGAAAATAGGAAAGGGAGGGAACACAAATCTAACTGCCCTGGCAGCACAGAATTCTCCCAAAGACTTCTCAGCTCTCAGGGGCTGGCATGGGATGTTGGGAATTATCATTTGGGAGCATAAGAAGGGCCATACATTCAGCAGCTCTGATATTGGCCCTTTCTGCACTGGGCATTATTCCAAATTATGTCTAGCAATAGGAGCTTGCCATCTATACGCTAATGCAGACTAAGGTAGGCCCTGTTTGGAGTCTGCCATAGTCTGCATCAGAATGCAAATTGGCAGGTCCCTGTTCCAGGATATATAAGGCCCAGTACAGAAAGGACCATAGATCCTTAATGCCAGATGTTTGGCTTCAGAACACACCAGGACATTCACTTAAGAAATAAAACAGTGACTACGGTATGGCTATCCAATCTGATGGCTTCATTTATTGAAATGTTGCTGGGTTGCACAGAATTTGATTTGAAAATTCCACTTGTTTAATTAGTGGAGAGGGTGACCTTATGAAATAATTGAAAAGTCCCAATATTCCTAAAAAGCCAGCAAAGCATCACTTAAAACCAAAAAGGAACTTGATTTTGTAAAATCTAAACTCTATTAATTACATCTATTAATTGATCTCTGTTAATTAAAAACCCACAACCAACCAGTGCTTGAGATATTGTTCATATGATGTGAGCATATGAGAGAAAGGGAGAGGTGGGGTGGGGGGACAATTGAATTGAGATTCTGCTTAATAAGTAAAGTAAACATCTTTGGGCAATTTTGTTTTTCATTTTGAAGCCTGGCTGTGCAATTCAAATGGGTGAAATAACACGAACAACCCCTTCTGCTAGCCGGTTTATTTAGCAAGAGAGGTAGCAATGAGCTTTCTGAACACTCTGCCGGGGCATGAGGCCCTTTTATGAGCCTGCCTGCCAGCCGGAGGAGAGGAGGAAGCAAGGAAGGGCAGGAGATGGATGTTCAAGTGAAGTGTGGCCGTGCAGGGACTATTCAAAGCTGCCACATCACAGGCAGAATTGCAGGGATGAACTGTGAGAATCCCAGAGAATGTCGCCGGCTCCCATCAGCAGCAAATACCACAGTCAGACTATGGGCTATGGCAATTGCTAAGGAGGTAGCAGAAGGAAGCAAAAGCAGGCGGGTTTGGGGGGTTGGGGGTTGGGTTGGTATATATGATTGTGATTATTACTCTAAATGAGAAGGATTAAAACAATGTGGAAGGGCAAGTGTCCCACTTTTCACATATGTGAAATGTGAAAAGTAGGAAGAAGAGGGGAGGGGTAGAGTGGAAAGGAAGAACTAGAGAGAGAGAGAGAGAGAGAAAGGAGAGACTACCAAAGAAATGAGCGCCCCCCTCCCCGTACAGACTGCCTGACGCCAGATGGCTTCTTCTAATAAATATTCAACCTTAACTCAGTTCCCATGTAACTTTATTGTAAAGCTGCCAGCACACCCACACAGATCTGGGCCAGCAAAATGATTACAGTAGTACAAACAAAATAGTGCAATAGAGGAAACAGGCAGACAGGATCCTGTATACAGAAAGACAGAGCTACAAAAGATGCGAGTAAACAAATGTCTTAGTAGCTCACAAGCTCAACATGACCACGATGCAAAGGAACGGTGAAAGAAGAGATGTCCACTAACCTTAAACTCTTTCCGTGCATTCACAAAATGCATTGCTTTGATTTGTGCCCATTGCAGTTTTTGTCTGGACACAGCACAATATAAACGCAGGGCTACTGTTGAGAATGTCTGTTTATGAAAATAATTGGGATGCACACCAAAGAAACAGCAAACCTGTTTCTATCATCAACTGGATGCCCGGGTAATAAAAAGATTGGAGCCCTCGTGACATTTGTGGTATTAATTGCAGCAAAAAGGAGGTACCGTGTTACTATTCCCCCTTATAACAATGGTTTCAAGCTCAAAAAAACACTGTAACTTTCATTTGTTTGTCTTTTTTTCCCACAGAGTTGAATCATGAAACCTGAACACATGAGGCTGGAAAACCCAAAGTGATTAAAATAGGACCTTGACCAAATTCAACAGTACATATCCAGATTAAAGGCAAAATTGGAAGGAAAGGACATGACTCCACAAGCATGTATTTATGGATACTTTGGAACAAGGAGGGAAAAATCTGCTTTGGGGAAAAAATTCTAGTGGAGGTACATACTGTTCATTTCTTGGCCTTGTTTCTAGAGGTTTTGCTTGCTGAATTGCTCTTAATTAGAGGCTGGAAAATGTGGGTAGTCTGTTTCAAACTTCTACCTACAGCTAAGGCAGATTTTTAACAACTGTGCCGGTGCCAATGGTGTATCAGGTAGCTACGGCTGCATAGTAAAATCACTTGGGGAGAATATAAAGCAGCATTTGCGTACTCCTCAAAATCTAATCTTTTGGAGCCAATGAGCTAACCACCCCTCTCCTGGCAGGAAGCTGCCAATGTGACAGAGAGATAAAAGCACGAGGACGGCTGGAATACAGAGTTGAAAATCAGGAAGTGTTTCCTGATGATGAAATTAATTCCTGAGAACTCAAACCAGAACGTGTGAGATAGCTAACTGTGAAATATGTGGCTTCCAAGCATTCTTTTAGAAGAACAGAATTCTGGACTGGGAGATGTAGGAAATAATAAAAATACTCCAACAAGATCTGTTCTTCGGCAAGAGCCATCGGAAAAGCATGAGAGCAGAATCCAGGGGATTAAAATAACAACTGTCTTGACCGTTCTACCTATTTGTCATGCTACAACCTGAAAGGATCTCCCTTCCCCTGAATTAGCATATTCCTTCCATTAAAAAAAACATTCTGGACTCTACAGCATTTACTAACATGGCCATGCTTAGTGCCTACAAGCACCTCAGTCAGAAGGGCTCTGAGAAGCTGCTCTGACTGGGTGCTGCAATCAGTTACAGACCCTATTACAGGCATGGAAGGAATGGGTTGTTGGTTCAATGCCCATCCTCTTCCCACAAGTAGGCAATGGCAAACCACTTCTGTATCTCTGCCAAGGTCACTGCAAAGCAGTGCCTGTGGATGTGCCCTTGAAGTCCACCAGGAGTTGCCCATGATTCAGTGGTACCAACAACAACAAATAGGTATGAAGAAGGCGGGAATGACTGAAGGCTAGGGACCAACTCAGGCACCACCCCTCCTCTGCAACCCTGGTACAAATGTTACTGCTGAGTATAAAAGGTTAAAATTTCTTGACTGTACAATCATTCTATGTTTAACATTGAAAAAGTGACACAGTTACCCTCCTCAGTGTTTGTTACATTTCTGGACTTCTTGCATCATGGCTTGTTTGTTGAAAAAAGAAAAGAAATGTATATAGTGGTGAGGATCATAAAGAGTATGATTAGATCACATGAAAGGACTGCCTATACAAAATCATATAGGGAGGAGTTAGTCAGTTCCAGCTTGGGTGAAGTGGAAGCAGGAGCTTTTCTCGGAGCACACGGCGTGAGATAGGAGCAGGAACCTTTTCTTAGAGCACACGGCGTGAGGTAGAAGCTTTCTCAGACCAATCAGAGCAGCGGACCAATAGGAATTAGCCACACCCTCAGGGAGGAGGAGTTACTCTGCTCAGCAGGGCATAAATAGAAATTTTTTTAAAAAAATAAATAAATAAAAGAAAAAGAAAAAAAATTAATAAAAGGTACAGTGGGATTAAAAAAAAAATTCATTCATACCTTAGCATCACATCTTTAAAATCTTTACCCTAAAAGCAATATGGAAGGCGAGAACACCTGTATTGTCACATGCAATGTATGCGGCATGTTTATGACCCTACCACAACAGATGCCACATTTTACCTACCACAAATGCAAGCTTGTGGCTCTCCTGGAGGAAAGGGTTAAAAGTCTAGAAGAGAGAGTCAAGACATTGAAGCAGATTAGAGAAGAAGAGAACTTCCTCGACAGCATGGAGGAAACACTTCAAAATGAAGGGATAGAAGAACATCATTCTGTAGTTGCAGAAACTGAGTTATGGAAGCATGTGACCCAAAGGAGCAGGAAGAACAGGAGACATTTGGCACCCTTGCAATTAAACAACCAGTTCCAGATACTCAGTCAGGAGAACAACACATCTGAAGAGTCAACGACAATGTCCACAAATATTACTCCAATAGGCACTGAGAAACCTCTGGAATGGAGAGGAAGAAATGGTACTGCAAAGAAAAAGAGGAGAGTAGTGGTCATAGGAGATTCACTTTTAAGAGGAACAGAGGCAACTATCTGCAGACCTGACAGAAACTCACGAGAGGTGTGCTGTCTCCCAGGGGCCCGAATCAAGGATGTAACTGATAGCATATCGAGGCTATTCAGTCCTACAGACTACTACCCATTATTACTCATACATGTAGGCACAAATGATACGGCAAAAAAGCACTTTGAAAACATCTACAGAGACTTTGAAGACCTTGGCAGAAAAGTAAAGGAACTGGGAGCACAAGTAGTCTTTTCATCTATCCTTCCGGTGGATGGTCACGATAAAAGTAGAAGGGATAGGATTCTTGAGGTGAACAAGTGGCTATGTCAGTGGTGCCGGCAGCAAGGATTTGGATTTCTGAACCATGGAGAAAACTACCTATATGACGGACTCCTTGCAAGAGATGGGTTGCACCTTACAGGGACAGGAAAGAATGTATTCGGGAAGCGCCTTGCTTCGGTTATTAGGAGAGCTTTAAACTAAAACAAAAGGGGAAGGGTAACAAAAAGTCAAGCAAAAATAGTCAATCAAACCAGGCGATATTCTTACTCCCAGAAATAGTACCAATGAACAAATGCATAAATTTTGTAAGGAAAACAGAGGAGGCAAGCTCGCAATAGTTATCAATTACAAACTAAAATGCCTCTACACCAGTGATGGCGAACCTTTTGAGCTTGGCGTGTCAAAATTCACAAGAAAACCTGTGTCACATCTAGAAATGTCCATAATTTTGTGATATTTATAGGTTTATTTAAAAAGTTATATTTTCGATATATGTATTTTATTAAAAGCAAAAACAAGTAATTCTTTACATTTGCTAAATCTTCAATTGAAAGTTGGTATTTCGAACACTTCAAGGACAAGCAAGCACTACATGCCCAGGTGCCAGGGTGACCATGTGTGTCATCCAAAAGGGCTTGGCGTGTCACCTGTGACACGCCTGTCATAGGTTGGCCATCACCGCTCTACACCAATGCCCAAAGCATGAGAAATAAAAAAGGGGAGCTGGAGATCCTGACCCAGGTAGATAAATATGATGTCATAGGTATTACGGAAACCTGGTGGGATAACACACATGAATGGAACACAAACATTGAAGGCTACAACTTGTTTCTGCGAAACAGACTTAACAAAAGAGGAGGGGGTGTTGCACTGTACGTTAAAAAAGAAATTGTCTCCTCAGAGGTTCAAGTTTCAGAGAGTGGAAGCTCAGTAGAATCGGTATGGGTAAGAATTCAAGGAGAGAGGAACAGAAAGGATACCATTGTAGGAGTCTATTACAGGCCCCCTGGACAAACAGAAGATATGGATGACCTCTTCCTAGACCAGATGGCTAAACTTTCACGAAAGCATGACATAGTGATTATGGGAGACTTTAACTACCCAGACATTTGTTGGGAATCTCGCTCAGGAAAAAGTCACAAGTCTAATAAGTTCTTATCCTCTCTCGCTGACAATTTCATGTACCAAAAGGTGGTGGAGGAAACAAGAGGATTGGCTATCCTTGATCTAATTCTTACCAACAGAGAGGAAATGGTGGAGGATATCAGAGTTTCTGGGGCATTAGGAGGCAGCGATCATGTTATCCTTGAATTCTGGATAATAAGGGAAGGAAAGCATGAGAGGACTCAGACTTCAAAGTTGGACTTCAGAAGGGCGGATTTTGATGGACTCCGGAGGAGGTTAGGAGGGATCAAATGGTTAAATGTACTAAAGGATAGAAATGTCCAAGAAGGATGGGATATTTTGAGAAATGCAATATTAGAAGCGCAATCATTAACAATTCCTCAAAGAAGGAAGAATGGAAAACATCTAAAGAGACCAGGGTGGATAAACCTAGAACTTAAAAACTTGATAAAAAAGAAAAAAGAAATGTTTAAGAAATGGAAGGAGGGATACATATCTAAGGAGGAATATAATGAAATCAGTACAATCTTCAGGGCAAGTATCAGAAAAGCTAAAGCTAAAAATGAACTGAGGCTTGCAAGAGAGACTAAAAACAATAAAAAAGGGTTTTGGGGATATGTCAACAGCAAAAGAAAAGTCAAAGAGGTTTTGGGAAGTCTGCAGGGAGAGAATGGAGAAGTGATCGAAAGTGATCTTGAGAAGGCAGAGATTCTGAACTCCTATTTTGCATCTGTTTTTTCCAAGAGGGATAATGTACATGCAACAGTCCTTCACTGTACTGATGAAGGACTAGGAGAATCAAGACACAAAATCAACACTGAGAGAGTAAGGGAACGCTTAGCTAACTTAAACGAATTTAAGTCCCCGGGTCCAGATGGATTACATCCTAGGGTACTGAAGGAATTAGCAGAGGTAATTGCTGAACCACTTGCTGTAATCTTTGAGAAGTCATGGAGAACAGGAGAAGTCCCAGACGATTGGAGAAGGGCAAACGTTGTTCCTATCTTCAAAAAAGGGAAGAAGGTAGACCCAGGGAACTACAGGCCTGTTAGCCTGACTTCAATACCAGGAAAGATTCTCGAACAAATTATTAAACAACACATATGTCAGCATTTGGATAGGAATTCAATAATTAACAGTAGTCAACATGGGTTTGTATCAAACAAGTCATGTCAGACTAACTTGATTTCATTTTATGACAAAATCACTGAATGGGTTGATCAAGGAAATGCAGTAGACATAGTATTTCTTGATTTCAGCAAAGCATTTGACAAAGTATCTCATGCGATCCTCATTGAAAAATTGATCAAATATGGGTTTGACAAGGCAACCATAAGGTGGGTTCAAAACTGGCTTAGTAATCGTACTCAAAGAGTGGCTTTACATGGCTGCACATCCAAATGGAAGGAAGTGTCAAGTGGAGTACCACAAGGTTCTGTCCTGGGCCCAGTTATGTTTAATGTTTTTATAAACGATCTGGACGAGGGAGTTGAAGGGAAACTGATCAAATTTGCTGATGACACAAAGCTAGGGGGGATTGCAAACACCAGAGAAGAGAGAGAGAGGATTCAAAAAGATTTAGAGAAACTCGAACAATGGGCTGCAACTAATAAAATGGGATTTTTACAAAGAAAAATGCAAGGTTCTGCACCTGGGCAAGAAAAATGAAAAAAGCACATATACAATGGGAGGAATTCGGCTGAGCAGCAGCACATGTGAAAAAGACTTGGGTGCCCTGGTAGATCATCAACTGAACATGAGTCAACAGTGCGAGGCAGCTGCAAAAAAGGCAAACGCAATCCTGGGGTGTATTAGGAGAAGCATAGAGTCCAGATCACGTGAAGTTATTATCCCCCTCTACTCTACCTTGGTCAGACCTCATCTGGAGTACTGTGTCCAGTTCTGGTCACCCCAGTTTAAAAAAGACACTGACAAGCTGGAGCAGGTTCAAAGGAGAGCTACCATGATGGTGAACGGTCTGCAAACCATGTCCTATGAGGAACGGCTTAAGGAACTAGGAATGTTTAATCTACCAAAAGAAGACTGAGAGGAGACATGATAGCTGTCTACAAATACCTCAAGGGTTGTCACAAGGCAGAGGGATCAGCCCTGTTCTCACTCTCTCAAGGAAGGACTAGAAACAATGGGGTGAAACTGCAGGGGAAAAGATTTAGTTTAGATGTTAGGAAAAAATTTCTAACAGTAAGAGTGATCAACCAGTGGAACAGGCTGCCACGGGAGGTGGTTGGTTCCCCTTCGATGGAGGTCTTCAAGCAGAGACTGGACGGCCATCTGTCTGAGATGGTTTAGGAGATCCTGCCTTGAGCAGGGGGTTGGACTCGATGACCCAGGAGGTCCCCTCCAACTCTACCATTCTATGATTCTATGATTCATGTTTCTTAATGTTGAAAACCAAACTTTATCTTTTTTTTAAAAAAGCTTAAGACATGATTGTTGCTGTTATTCTTCAGCTCCTGGTTTTCTAAATCATGCTATGTCTGCTGTCCCCCAAGGCTCATATGCTCATATGTTCCTTGGTCTACAGACAAGAAGAAAATTTATATGATATGATGAGGGAGTCATGGCTTTGCACATGGCTTTACAGAGGAGTATAGTCTTTGGGTGCCTCCAGATATGGGATAACATTTGTGATTGTCCCAGCATTTGTATTAGGAATGCCAGACATAATTGCCACATGCCCATTATAGTCCTGGGTTAGTGAGGTGATAACCCAATATATTGCTGTTTCAGGAAATCTGGCAGGTTTCCCATATTAGTCCCCTTTGCCTTCACATCTGCCAATATCTTCCGCAGTGAACTTGCTTCTTGTTACTGGAAGCTAGCCAAGTGCACAAAAAATTACAAAAGGGAGTGGCCAGGTGCTTGTGTGGCTTCTGGTAACATAAAATGAGCTATTTTGGAAGATGCCAACAGATGTTCAGAGCAGGGCCATGATTGTTCTTCACGTCTATCAGGGAGTGGCAAAAGGCAATCATGGGATCTTCTTTAGAGTCTGCATTCCCTCTTGCCAAATAGAGCTAAGGGTTGATGGTACACTATCTATTCCAGCCCATATATATTTTCTTCGTACAGTTGTCCTGCCCTCTGGCCCATCAACCTCATCAATAAGAATTGTGTTAACTAATGGGAAAGTCTATTCTCATTAGAGGCTGCTTTCAGAAATACAGGAAAGCCCCTGATTATCTTGGCACTATACTGGGAATTCCAGACATACCTGAGACATTCCCAGTATAATCCCAACTTAGTTGTTTGAAAATTGGTAATATCACTGTTGTAGAAATCCAGCAATAATATTGTGTTTCTCATAACAGAGATGTCTAAATTGACATCTGTCAGAAGCTTTCATGATGGGGTTGATTGGGGCTATCAAAAGCCAGTTAAGTGCGTGAAAAGCATCAAAAGGAAGTGGGTGGATACTTGTCTTGCTTCTGGTAGCCCCAATCAACCCCATCACAAAAACTTCAGAAGGACATGGTGGTAAGCCCTGGATTCCTCCTTCCATCTGGTGGAGAGCAGAAAGAGACCATCATGGGCTCTCGTTTAGATTGAGAATTGTCTTCTGCCATCTGGAGGCACCCTGAAAGTTTTCCAATGGACCACGACTTCATGAAGATGATTTAGTAGACTCCCCCATTCAGCAGGGGATAGAACAAGATTGGCAGCACTTAGTGGAGCAATATACTGGACCATAGGAGCATGCCATCCACAAACATCAGAGTCCATGGTTTGTTTGTACAGATCTATAGCCATACTGGGCATGATAGGGGGTCTACAGCTTTACTGGGGGATCTGCAGCTATACCAGGTGGATGTCAGAGGCCTAGACTGGACCATGGTCCAATCAATCAACCTGTGGGAAAGGCTCATATGCTCTATGAGTCCATGAAATTATTAGCTAAGAAGAAAAAGAATAGACTGAAGACTCATTCATATGTTAAAAATTTAGTTAGTACAAGAGAGATTCTGCACAGAATGTTTCTGTTGAATTTAGGAATATATATAATGGGGGGGGGATTTACTGGACATCTATAACTTTGACATAGAATCTTAGAATCAAAAATATAGAGTTAGAAGTGACTGCACAATGCAGAGGCCAATTCGCACTTGGTCTCATAGGAGACTTTGGGGTAGCTTCTGGGAAGAAGAAGAAGAAGAAGAAGAAGAAGAAGAAGAAGAAGAAGAAGAAGAAGAAGAAGAAGAAGAAGAAGAAGAAGAAGAAGAAGAAGAAGAAGAAGATTTTATATCCCACTTTTCTCACTCATTTAAGGGGCCTCAACTCAGCTGACAAAGCTTCCTGTTCTTCTCCCCACAACATAACACCCTGTGAGGTAGGTGGGGTCATGAGAGCTCAGAAGAGAGCTGTGACTACCCCAGGGTCACCCAGCTGTCTTCATGGGGGAGGGCAGAATCGAACCTGGTATTCCCAGATAAGAGTCCGGCTCCTTAACCACTAGACCAAACTGGCTCACGTAAGGATCGTCTGCTATTGCAAGTTGAAACTCAGACACTCCTTCTGCCTTACCAGACATCTACTAGCAGTAGTGCACAAAATCATGCACCACATGCATCCTAATCCCTGCCTAATCTTTAACTCTCACAGCCAAAGGAGTGACCATTCACACCTCTTCCAGGATCAGGGTCATCTGAGGTGCTGCACAAGAGCACTGGCATCTCAGATGATCTCAAACCTGATACGCGCAGTGATGCCAGGCTCTGCAAAGAAGATGGCAGTGCCCAGACATTTGCCAGAACCCAAGTATGTCTCCAGGTCCATTGGGCTTAGTGTAATGTGTACTAGCATTCCTAAGTGTTCCAAGCTCTGCTTGAAGATCTCTAGTGAAAGAAAGCTCAGTACCTCCTGTGGCAACCTACTCCGGTGACTGATTGCGCTAATTGTCAGAAAGTTTTTTCTAATATCTAATCTGTATTGACTCCCTTGCAGTTCCATTATCTAGCGTTTCTAGTCCTACTGTCTTGTGTGTTTCTAGGGGTGTGCACGAATGGGGGGGGGGGTGCATTCAAAATTGAGTTGAATCAAATGTCAAAACATTCAGTTCGATTTGGATGGTTAAAATCCGAATGCAGCAAAAACCAACTCAAATCTGATACATTTGAATCTATTCTTTCAAATGTTAGATACGAATTTGAAGATACGGATGTCGACAACATTCATATTTAAATATATGAATGTCGACAACATTCATATGTGTTATACGTATCTGCACACATTTCGTATACATCTCATTTTATCCCTTATGCATCCTGTTTGCGTTCCATATTATAATCGCAAGTGCGTACAGATATATATGACATTCTTATCATTCAAAGGAATGTTTTGGAACATTCTAAATTCGTTTGAATGTCTAAATTGGAATGTGAAGACATTTTATTCGAATTTGAATGTCCACATTTGAACGAATTTGATTGGATTCTGAATGTTTAGAATATTCGTGCACATCCCTAGATCTCTCTACACTGCGACAGCCCTTCAGATACTTGAAAACAGCTATCATGTCTCCTCTCAGTCTTCTGCAGGCTAAACATTCCTACATCTTTCAACCGCTCCTCATCGGGCATGGTTAAAATGTACTTTTTTTCTCAATTTATTAACTACTAAATATTCATTAGGAAGCAAGTAATGTTTTGAAATTTAGTAACAGATTGACAGTCAAAGTTCTAATTATGACAGCATTGCTTGAAATTTTGATAAGAACAGAACTTAATGTAAGATTAACTTGGCTATTTTGAGCAGTGAGAGTTAGGAAGGTTTCATGTGAGGAACCCACTCCCCCCCCCCAGTAAAATAGAATATTACTGGGAAAAGCCACTTGTTTTTTCCTGTATTAAAAGGTTACTCTCTTATAATGGTTCTTTCTTGTAGGTCTTGGTTAGAAAGGATTTCAATACAGTAGAAAATACAAAGTAACAGAGCAGGCAGGCTGCTAAATGCGATGAGAACCTTTAATGATTTATTAATAAGCACTTTCTGAAATGTTTCTACTTCTGAAGAGATATTAGAACACTAAATATATTAAGATCTTCCCCCTGGAAAAAAAATAATTTGTGGTAAACTTGTTGCAGTAACATTTCATTTCATTTTATTTTATTTTAGTGTGTGTGTGTGTGTGTGTTGCTGTATTACAACAGGTGTTCAGAAAGCAGAGGGTTGGAGTTCTATATCTGAGATGACTTGGGAAAAAGCTAATGGAAAAACCAATTCTATATTTGCTAAGAAAAGTCTGTGTACATGTACACGGACGCACTAAGATCTGGAATAGGGATGTGCACGAATATTCGTAGGCATTCAAAATCTGATCGAATGTGTCAAATTTTGACATTAGAACTCGAATAGAATGTCCCAAAATTTGAATGTAAACATTCAAATCAAATTTTGAACTTTGGATCTATTCGTCCAAATTATTCAGACATTCATATGTGTACGGGTTCATACGCAATGTGTACAATGTGAAGATTGGCATCTTTCCCACATCCGTAAGCATTTGTATGGATCCATATGGAATGAAACTAGGTTTCCCACATCTGTACACATTTGTACGGATCCATACTGGATGAAAATGTGTTGTGTTGGATAACTATGGGATGCATACGGATATATACGGATGCGTACGGATGTGTACGGATGTGAAGAAGATGCGTACGTGTACAAATTCATAAGAACACATTTGTATTGAATAAAATCCTACCACATTCAAAGGGGATCTATTCAAACAAATATGAGTTTTCTAACATTTGATTCATTACAAATCAAATTCCAAAAAAACTGTTCATGCACATTCGTGGTTTCCACGCTTCTAAGGATTTAAAGATCAAGTATTGGAACGTTTTTTCCACTTACCTGCTCAAGCGATTCAAGGTGTTCACTGGACTACCCCTTCAGCACTGTGACGCTGCTGCAGCATTCCAAAAGTTGACCAAGCCCTCCCTGGAATGATCCAGCTGTGGTCAACTTAGTAGTCCACAGGCTAACCAGCTATATCTGGTATGCTCAGGGGACAGTATCTTCACACCTCTTCCAGGTGCTGCAATGCGAAACGACATAGGTTGAGTGACTGTAGCTGCACAGTTGTTTGCAGCTTCTGGGTTTAGACTTTACAATGGCAATTTGGGCAGCCCTTTTGTATTAGTGCTGGGAAAGGCCAGAGATGTTCCAGCATGCATAATGTGAATGCATCCTACTGGCCTTGAATGCATCCTACCAACCTGGACTTGTGTACTTTTTAAGTGTTTTTAATCTATATTTAATGCCTATATTGTTTTTAATCTACTTTTCATTTTTAATGTGTATCTTGTGATTAATTTGCTGTGACCCTCCCAGAGACCTTAGGGTATGGGGCGGGATAGAAACGTAAACAAATAAATAAATAAGTTCTGTCCAGTAAGTACACAGTTTTGCTTTATTCAAATAATTTGACATGAAAATGTAACTTTCAAGTCAGCAGATCGCAGCATTGGAAGAGTAAATGTGTATGTCTAAACTACTAGTATTGGATAGTTTTTCAAGGGCATGATATACTTTCTACTATAGCTTTTCAACTTCCTTTCCCTTTCAAAGGTCTCCAGTTAGGGATGTGCATGAATGCAGTTTTTGACATTTGATTTGATTAGAATTGAATATTTGAATATACAAATTTGTATGAATAAAGAAAAATGAATGTCTGGACATTCGGACTGATACAAAGTAACATAGAAGTGAAATTCAGCTTGAGTACAAATAAAGGCTTTACATTAAAGTCTCTTTAAAAATTAATGGATCTAGGCACACTGAGAAAGAACATGAACCTTGAAAGGAAAGGAAACAGAGAACTGTCTTGTGGTTCTTGAAACATCAGGAGCACCTCCTTGTAGTAACCACAAAAGCTGCATAGCTTTTTCCCTGGCTTCCTTTTCTTCAGCCCTCCAATTCTCAAGCCCCGAGAATAAAAGGAGCAACAATTTTCCTGTTTCCATAGACTTGTAGTACACACTCAGCACCACTAGGGTGCTGAACACTTTCCACTCTGCAACTGCCTTTAGGCATTATGGAGTCTACAAAGCACATGGCTTTAAGGGTACAGCTTCTTTTCCTGCTACCACAGGATGTTACATCTGACCTGTCTGCCCACCTGCCTCCATCCAATCAACTCCCCTGTTGCTGCATCAATGTCATTTCCTCCATGCCCCTTGTAAGAGCGGGGTATTTAAATCACTGCACAATAAACTTGTGGCCTTTTGCTATCTTGACCAGCCTCCGGCTTCTTTATTATTTCATGGTAGCTCTTAAGCTGCTGCCCCGAACTCAGCAGCCTTTCAGCTGCTCCCATTGGCTTCCCAGGACCCCTGTATATTGGTTGCAGAGCTAGACTGCAACACCTCCTTGATTTTCTAAGTTGGGCTAGTGGATTAGCTGAATGTAGATGAATGTAATCAACTTGCTTCCATCTCTACTTACAGATATACTTATAAACAAAATGAACATTACCAAGATTGTATTCCTTCAGTAGTTTTCCTTGCCAAAAGAAACTGGGATCTGGTAAGCACTGCCATCAGACCTTCCTATTACTGAGGAAAAAGGGGCACATGGAAGAAAAACAATCAAGGCGATACTGAAGCAAATGAACTGCTGCAACAGAAAAGGTTGTGTGACTCTAATCCTAGGAAAAGCATTCACAGCTTGTGATGCACCAAGACAAATACTGTCTTCTTCCAGCCATGTATTGTGGCTTGCCAGGGCTTGGCAGGACCCCTGCATTTGCAACCCCAGTCATGCAGTAAAAACAGAAGGTTTATCAAGCTCCTGGCAAGCTTCAGTATCTGCCTCTCGAGCTGTGTTCCACTTGGAGGGTCACAAGATATGCAGGCCTGATGTAGATAGTATGTAACAGATTCTTCCTTTTCTTTCTCCATGCAGGTTTATAGTTATGTTGGCAAAATCCTGTTGTCAGATTGCACCTTGTGCTGTTCAAATCTTAAAATCAGGAGTATGGTTGGGACTGTAATTGGACAGCTAGCTCAGACACTTTCCTGTTTTCTGTACAGGAAACCTAATTAGCAATAGTCATGTTTACCGCAGTAGTTTCTTCAAGTCCATTCGCTTAATCTGTCTGTTCTTTAAACAATGGTACCAACATGGAAGAACATTAATAATGTGTATATCCATAGCACATTGGTGAAGCTCCATCTAGACATCAGAGGCTTCACAAATCATAGTATCATAAAACTGGAAGGGACCTCTAGGGTCATCAAGTCCAAACCCTGCTCATTGTAGGATTTTCTAAACCATCCCAGACAGATGTGGGTCCGGCCTACTTTAGATTAATATCTCTTTTATCCACATTAATTCAGCCCTCTCAAACATGGACAACACAATGAAAGCAGTAAAACACAACAGAACCATATGAAAGAAAACTGTGAGTAAGTGGAATAGTCAACACTGAATTAATTCACATCTGTATAAAAGCCATCGGAGGGAACCCTCAGCAGTTGTATCCCTCTTTGTAGCCTAATCCAATTCAGATAGCCCTTAATGCAGGTAACTAGTAGCCTAGCCCACCATAGGCTGGAATATCTAGCCCAGTATGGGATAATCCATTCCAGGTGTAAAGGGACAAAATCTTTCTATAGACCTTTCTTCACATTTTGAGAATCATTAGATTGGGGCTGCTATTCCAAACTCAGGAGCATATAGATGCAATAGCATCATTTGAACACTGGTGCTATTGCAGACCAGCCCATATCATGGACACTGGTCTTAGCAGGGCTGCATTGGCTGCCAATTCACTAACAAGCCCAATTCAAGATGTTAACTCTGGCTTACAAGGCCCTAAATTACTTGGACCCCAGATATTTAAAGGAACGCTTTCTCCCATACCGACCTGACTGTGCCTTAAGATCTGGAGGTGAGGCCCTCCAGGTTGTCCCACCACTGTCAGCAGTGAAACAGGTAGGCACCCGGGAAAGGGCCTTTTCAGTAGTGGCCCCTAAGGCTATGGAATAGTCTCCCCCTTGAGGTATGTCAGGCCCCTTCTCTGTGTATTTTCAGGAAGGTAATGAAGATGCACCTCTTTGCCCTGGCCTTCAGCTGATGTGGTTTTATTTTTCCCTCATTGCAGATAATACTATTTTAATATTTAGGATGTTTTAATTATGCTGAATTTTTTAAATGTTCTTGTCACTACGGCTTTTAATATATATATATATATTGTAATCTGTTGGTCTTTAAATGTTGTTACCCACCCTGAGGCCTTCAAGTATAGGGCGGGGTAGAAATATAAAAAATAATAAATAAATCAAAACTCATGTGAGCTATGAAGCCACCCTCTCAAGGCTATGAATTACTCTCAGAGCCTCGGGGTGCATAATGCCTCCTGTGTTCTGAATGAGGTCCATTGGTACTCTGGTAGACATGATTAATGTCAATCAAGACCTCTCATGTTCAGCATCATGCTCTGTCTAAAGCAGGTAGAGCAGACCATCAGGGATGTGACCACCTAATTCCTATCAGGTGCAGATCCTTACTATGTGGGCCCTCAGTCTGGATTAAGGATCTATGCAGGAAGGGCCTACGTCCATTTCAGCTGGAATTCAGGCCTGTTTTTGGCACTATATGTTACTCTGCATGGTGACTATCTCCAGATCCTGTGCATTTAGGAAGATAGGTCTTGTTTTAAATTTTTGTTTGAAACCAGCCCCCGAAAAGCTTCTTCTTCTTCTTCTTTTTAGCTCAGACCTTGAAGAAAAATGTGATCTATAATATGATGATACATTTGAGAAGAGATGGAGAGAGTTTTTGGATATGAGTTTTACAGTGATCCTTTACAGATCAAAAAAGCCAAGAGAATGGATAACTTTAATGACTATACTGTATATAGCAGAATACAGATTTATTTTTTCAGTTTGTCCTTCTATGCAACCCTCTTCAATATCATATATGTGTGTGTGTATATGTATATATATAAGTATGTATATCTATATCTATATATATACATACATACATACATACATACATACATACATACATACATACATACATATACAGATTATATATATATAATCTGTAATCCACATGATGCCCCATCTCCTACCTGTTTCAGGCTCCAGTATTTCTCATAGTCAGTTACTGATTTAAGTATGATGGGGGCCACATGCTTGCCTAAATAAAACCCTGACCACATAAAAGCTGAGTTGACCCACTGCTAAAGCAACGGGCCTTTCCTGGTACCTATCCCATCACAGTTGTATCTCTGCAGCATATCTCATGAGATTTTACAGCCATGCAGCATGATTGATGGCAGTAAATATGCCCATCCACTCCAATGCTTTGCTGGTGAAGGGTGTCAGATGATGACCCAATTGGCACAAAGGGGAGAGAGTGCTGCCAAAGTGCTTGGAAAGTGTGAAATACTGCATTCTCCCCTTCCATGCCTTTCTGTGTCTTGCTGTGTCTCCATAAATGCATATGCTTATCAGTTTAATAAGGTTAACAGATCACACCTAACTCCATTTTCTTCAGTAACAAAACTATTGAAACTATTGTGTTATGTAATATTTAGCGTAACATGTTAGTATTTCTTTTGGCTCTATGAATTTCTGCAAGCAATAAGATTTAATCTTAACTCACTCTTCTAATGAGGATTGTTGCAATGTTTGCATTGAAGTTCTATTAAAAAAACTAACCTATTGTCCTCTTTGACATCGGATACCTGCTTTGCAAAGCACTTAACAGAGAGTTTATATTTTCTGCATTTGGGTATCTTGATGGTCAGATTTGACAGTAAGACTTAGCTTATAATGTGTACCCAGAGGTCTTTAGTAAGGGTGTGCACAACTTTTTTTTTGTACTCGAATGCAAGAAAAATCCTATTCATTCAAATAGATCCCCTTCAAATATGGTAGGATTCATATTTTATATGAATGTTCAATCCCATGCGAATTCCATACAAATGCATATGAATAGCATACGGATCATATATATGAATGCATACAAATAGCATATGGAACCCATACAAATGCATACAGATAGCAAACCAATCCCATATACAAATCCCATATGAATCCCATACACAGCTTCAAATTCGAATGTCAATCTTCGAATGTGCCAACATTCGATTCAAGTGCAAATGTCCAAATTTGGCCGAATTTTGAATGTTACAAATATTCATGCATAGGGATGTGCACAAATTTTGTTGGGCATTTGATCTAAAACAAATCAAATGTTCAAAAATCCGCATTCAAATGTGTCAAAATTGTATTCAATACAAATCTATTTGTATGTATTCATACAAACATTCAATATGTATCTGCTATGAACAGATACGTATCTGATACAAATAGATATGCATCTGCATATAAACAAATACATATCTGATACGTTTCCCTGGTTGTCTGAACTATTCACACAAATGTCTGGAAATATTCATATTCATTCAAATGTTAGCATACAAATATTGTAACATTTGATTTGAGTTTGAATGTCCGAACTTGGCCAAATTTCACGTTCCAAATATTTGTGCATATCCCTATTCATATATATCCCTATCCTGTAGTCATTTTGGCTGTTACTTCCCATCTTGCCTACACAGCCAAGCTCAGGTTTAGGTGTTCTGGACTTCTGGATCCAGTACAACTCTGACTGACAAATGTGGAAAAAATATTTTTTGTTGGAACCATTTGGTAAAGGCCCCAAATCAGAGACAAGCATCTTTCCATCAATGAAGGACAGCAATTATAAGCCTTTAGAATTAATACAGGCCAAGTGTGTGCTATGTGTGCCTGTCATGCAATTTAAGGAATTAAAACATCAAGTGCATGTAGCATTAAATATGAATGATGAGTTTAAGGAATAAAAGTAAGTAAAAGACAAATATGCATGCTTCATTACATAGGAGGTAGTGGTGCCACTGGCAACCTTTGCTTTAATGTATGTCTGTGTGCAGGGTTTGTGGAGTCCGGCTGTAACTGATCAAACAGTATGCGGGGGGGAAATGAAGATCAAGGTGTTTTTAAGGGAAATGCTATGAAGAGTTTATAGTAATGTAGAGGGAAAAGGAATTATTAATGTTGGCTTCCCGTTTGATAGTGCTCCATAACAGTATGCTTTTCATTTGAAAATAGAAAGTCAGAATATGGATCAATGGCAAAATGGATTTAAAATATAATGAAGGTATTTTTGGTGTGAAATGAACTGGGTATACTGAGCATACCATGCCACTGCTACCAACACTATGCCATACCAAACTTTTGTGGATCCCCTTTGCCAAGAGGGAGGGAGGGGGAAGTTTCCCTGCCATCACCCTGAAGTTTACCTTTTACCTCATGAAGAAGATCCATAAAGGCTCAGTGTGCTGTGGCAGTAGGAGGAGGTTATTCAGGCATTGGCAGCAGAAGTGGTATTGGAAAGCTGGTGGAGATTGCAATAGGGTGTCAGCATCATTATCGTCAGAGGTGCTGTCAGGATATCAGCTGTGGAAAGGTTGGGCCTTTTCCTGCTGGCTGCCCACCACCTCACTGCTGAGATGGACAGCAACCTTTTATCTAGATCTGTCCCTGGCTGAAACAGACACAGTGCAGGGAATATCCAATTGGAGGATAGTCCCATTCAATCCAGGGCTGTGGACACACCTAAGGTTTAATTCAGCTTCAGTCCACCTTCAGAGCAAGAGAACACATCAACAAAGTGACCAGTAATTTTCTTTACACATTATCTATCCCAAAGGTGAATTTTCCAAGTTATGGGTGTTTTCCCACTGTCACTAGAACAGTGGGAAAACACCCCATGACACCTTGTCATTTTGCTGATGTATTTATCTCACTCTGAAAGTAGACTGAAGCTGGATTAAACCTTAAGTGTGACCACAGGCCAGGAAACTCCTCAGAAAAAAAAAAAATCAGAAGTGCACTTTGGCATCTGGCTTCCAAGGATTGAGGATGTCCTTCTTAAATGTAAGGAGTGACTGGGGTTGAACAGAATTCAGATTATGGGAGTGTGTCCAGATATAATGATTTACATTCACAAAACAACTCTTGAAAATCCATATGCCTGTTGTTTAGGTATTTAACAATGCAATACCATGCAGCTTTGCACAAATGTAAGCGTAAGGAGCTTGGGAACCGATGTGGGGAGGGCAAGGTTTGTGAGGATTGGCAGGGGCCAATCAGAAAATCAGGGAGGCCAAGTCACAGTCTCTAGAGAGAGTCGGGTCCACTTGAAGCAAGAGGGAAGCCAGGATATATTGGTAGGGAGCAGTTGTGAACCATTGGATGAACAGGTGCGCCCGTTCTTGGCAGCAGCTCAGTAGTTGTGGATTCAAAGATAAACAGTCCACCCCAATGCTGGATCAGGGTCCCTATTCTGAGATATAATCTAGAATAAGACTTAGAGCAGAAAGTGTCTAAGTCTGTCCCTTCCTTGGTCTCTCATGTGTGTTTCCATTCAATTGGCCAATGTATGTGTAACCCACTTCACTGGGATCACTTTTTATGTGTGTTCGCCTAGAATTGTAATTGTAAATTGTTATGGTATCTCACCTACCATTGATTCTACCTGTTCTGATCTCCAGTTCCATTACTTTGCTCTCTGCTCCAGAAAGTCAACAACAGGCTCCAGGTACCTCGCCCTCCACCCCACCACAATGGGCTTCTGCCAGCACTGCTGCATAGCATAACCATATCACAACTGGCAAAATATAAACTCCAGAAATATATCCAGCAGCTAAAAAGGGAGGGAACACCCTCAGTATAATAGACTACATCATACCCCCTTAACGATTACCAGCCAGAGGTCTTACATTATACCATTACCTTGTTTAGCATTCTTTTGTGCAGAACATTTGTATGATTAAAAGGTTTCCAATTTTCAGCTCATTAGGAGATTTCTGAATACTTGAAAGCTACAAGATCAACGTGGACTACTACAAAGATACCGAAAAGGGTTAGTGATTTCTTATCTGAAAAATTCTGGTATCAATTGTAATCCAGAAGTTTGTGCATAGTTCTCAGAAAAAGCAGGCAATGTCTTCCCTAGCATTTGCTTATTTTATTTGTTTATTCCTATGAAGTTTGGGTATTGGACTGATGTAAAAAAAAATCAAATCACTTCCAGCTCCATCAGAAAACGAAGACAGGGGAATATATGATTACACTGAAGTCCATATGCCTAAGATCTAAGTACTCCCACTAAGGATGTCCTGTGTGAAAATTAGTATCCCATAAAGCACAATCCTTAACTCAGGCTGCCATCCACCAAAACTCATGTGACCTCGTCAACTGGGGAATGCTGAGATCACAGCAGTGGTGGGAGTCAGGAAAGATCACAGCCCATCCAAACAACCTGGGCCCAGAAAATCAGCATTAGCCACAGTTAGACATTTGTATATGAATCAAATGTAATGATATTCATACACTGATATTCGTATGAATATGAATGTATCAGAACATTCTTACGAAGCTTCAGAACACTTGTGAAATGGGGAGATGGGAAAGTGGTCACAAATCTGCAATGGATCCAGAATGAATTTGACATGGTTTGAGAATGGGTTCATAGTGGATTCAGGGCAGATTTGTTGCTTTCAGAGTGAATATGTTACAAGATACGTATCAGGTATGTATCAGAAACATATGCATTCGTATTGGATATTTGTACAAATTCATACCAATACATTTGTATCAAATAGAATCCTACCACATTTATTTGAACGAATACGGATTTTCTTACATTCAATTCAATACCCCATTCATGCAGATCCCTACAAAACAGTAATAGTTCTCATTGCCCTCCCCCACCAGAAAGAAAAGACCTAATATCTAGATTTGGATAAGATGTTGCTTTAAGCATAATAAAAGCACTCCTGTTTCTATTAAGTGCAGCTCTAAATATCTAAGGCACCTAACAAAATTTAAAATCTCTTTCCCACCTACCCGCAATGTGTGTGTCTATCTAGCTGACTGTAATGAAGGGCCCTACATCAGTAAACAGGAAACTCTTCCATCATTATCTTCCAGCAATGAGATAAAGAAATCTGCTTACTTTTAGAGAAAATTGTTATTTTATTGGTGAGCCCACCAAGGACCAGTGTGGGCACATGTCTATTTTGTATGTTTATGTTAAAAGCCCATAGCCTTTTTCTTAAAATGTAGTATTGTGTAAGCCAAGCCACCTTCTTCAGAAACATGTTTATCTTAATTAAGAGAGTCAACAGACCCCTAATGGGGGAGAAATTGGTATTTTTCTCTGTGGTATCTAAAGCATCAAAGGCCTAGTTCTCATGCTAAACCAATCTTCCTGCCTGCCTGCCTGCCTTTCAAATCCAGGTGAATTGCAGACAGCTGAGCAGACATTTTCCCCAAAGCTTCTATTGACCTGGCTCCACTCTTTTCCCTCCTCTGTCTCTCCATCTCTGTGTCGCTTTCCTTTCTCTTTCTGTGTATTTTTTCTATTTTCGCCTCAGGAAACCTAGGGATATTCATGGCACTGAGGCAAATAATGTGGAATTAAAAACTAAATTCTTCAGGCCTTATCCTAGCAACAGGGCCATCACCATCTGTTCAGAGGACAGGGCTGCCATTATCGGCTAAATTCTTTGTACATACTCCATCACCTGTGAGGGGAGGAAAACGTTGCCCCTTTCCTCGGTCCTTTGTCTGAGAACAAAAGTAGTCTGCCTTCCTTTTTCAGCAGCATATATTTAGGAAGATGATATACAGTGCATGTAAATAAATTACAAGTTTATAGACAAAGTCCTAAATCATGTGTAGGGGGTTTTGAGAAGCACCTGCATGAGAAAAATTGCAAACATGGTTATATTTAAAAGTATATGGAGGCATTTTATTTAAAAATGAAAGTCAAATCTATAGGAAAAGAAAAGAGAAAATAAGATCTTTCTTTTTTCCCAACAATTTTTGCCAGCATATTGATTCGTTTTTACCCTAATGACCCGTAAAAGGCCTTTGTTATTGTTTAGAGTCAACATTTCAAGCAAAGCTGAAAGGAGGAAAAAAATACTTTACCATAGGATGAAAGGGTTTAATTGACTACTCAGGACAGACCAGGGACTGCTAGTGGAAGGAAAGTGTTGAGGCAATAGTGGAGCTGGTTTGTGCAGCATGTTTGGTGGCACCCAAGCTTATTCTGACCCATAGCAGATCAGAATGCAGCAGGACAGAGTAGGGATGCGCACGAATATTTGTAACACTCGTTATTCATACGAATTCATCCGAATTCGAACATTCATACACAAATAGAATGTTACGACATCCATACATTAACATTCCTACAAATACAAATGTTCTGGACACTTGTACGAATAGTTCAGACATTTGTTAAACTGGGGAGGTAGGAAAGTGGCTGTGCCACACTTCTGCAACAAATCCAGACTGCATTCAACATGGATTGAGAGAGGATTAAAAGTGGAATCGGGTTGGATTTGACACTTTCAGAGCACGAATTTGTTACGGAATACGTATCGGATATGTATCCATCTTCTGTATGCCTCCATTATTTGGATTGCCCTTGCTGGTAATCCAAGTCACCAGTGATTCAGATCGAGGCCTCATGATCTGGATCATGTTCCATCTAAAGCAGATGAAGCACATCAGCAGTGTGTGAAGGTCCCCCTCTACTCCGCACTATTGTGTACGCCGATGGGGCCCAGAAGAGGCTTATGAGGACTCAATGGACAAAGTAAGTACAGAAAGACTCTGTAGATATAGTTTAATATATGTATAGGTTTGTCTCTAGGAAGCTAAATAAAAGCATATATATTATGAGCACTGATTTCTCACATGCTCATTTCCACAGTACTGTACACACTGTGAAGTTTGCAACAGGTACATGAGGAAAATGGAAGAAAATCTCAGTAAATTATTTCAATTGGTCTTTGTAAGGTCACCATTCAAGTCTGCAGAACTTGCCATCCACAAAGAAAAGGAATCTACAAAAGACTAGGGATGCGTACGAACGTGTTTTCTGGCATTAGATTTGTAATGAATCGAATGTTAGAAAATTCATGTTCATACGAACAAATCCTTTTGAATGTGGTAAAATCCTATGCAATACAAATGTATTCCTACATATTCGTACAAATATCTGATACAAGCAAATATGTATCAACACGAATGAACATATATCCAATACATATCCGAGATATGCATCCAATACGTATCCCGTAACAAATTCACTCTGAAAGCATCAAATACGACCTGAATCCACTTTTAATACACTCTCAATCCATGTCGAATGCACTCTAGAACCATTTGCAGATGTGACTGGCACAGCCACTTTCCCACCTCCCTAGTTTAATGAATGTCCAAACTATTCAGACGAATGTCTGAAAACATTGGTATTCGTACGGATGTACAAATATTGTAACATTCAATTGGTGTACAAATGTTCAAATTTGTACAAATTCATATGAGTAACAAATGTTGCAAAATATTGTACTATTACCCTAATAACAAAGAGGTCAATAGATGCAATTTTATTTTGCTTTGGAAGCATTTGCCATTTATACTTTATGTCACTACTATTCTTTCAAATTAAAATAGGTAAAATTGATGAAAGCTTTTGTAGCTGCATCTCCTCAATGGAACATGGTACATTTGTGCATTTCTTGCAAAGCACATGCTAGTTTAGATTAGAAGCTGAAATGGAATCACCCAGCATTGGCCAGAGAGGCTACTTCTGTTGCTGCTACTAATGATGAATACCATATGCTTGGCTCTCATTGTTAACAAATTGAAGCTGTGTTGCTACTGGATGGGTAAGCCTTATGTTTTCTTTCTCAAAAAGAAGGAGAGAAGGAGAGAGAAGATTTGTGTCCAAGTATCATTCCCTGCAAGCAAGACATAATCAATAAGTACTTTTTAAATTAAAACATTCCCCGCATGTTCCCTTTGTTGAGCCTCCATAATCTTCTTATCGGACTTTGTTCAGGCATTGTTGCTTCTTCTGTGTTTTCTCTGCTACAGGAGTTCAACATTGTTTTGGTTAGTTGTTTGGGAAATCTATGCCAGTAGAGTAGCCTTGCTGAAGCCAAGGGAGTACTGCCAGTTTACTTCAGTAAGGATTCTGCTTTTGCCAACTTTTTTTTTAATGTGTGTATTTTTTAATTCATCAAATGGTACACACAAACACTCTCTCACACACACTCACACACACACACACATACGCAAAGGCAAAACAAAATCGGATACATTCAATAGCACACCTGGCTAGTCATCTAGAAAGTTAAGGAATAATTCTTCCCAGTATATTCATTTGACCTTCATTGGTAGGTTTGTCACGCTTGCTTTCCTTTTCTTTCAAACTGCTGCAAAGGTTGTTCAGTCTGGGAAATGATACAATAGAAAAGCCTTTAAATAAAAATTAGAACAAATAAGCATGTGTACATTGGTTGTGAGTTTCCCCTTTCCCTCTCTTTTTCCAAGAGCAGCTTTTTCTTATCCCTTATTCATTAGAGGAAAGGTAACTTTCTATTTCCTGAGACAGAATCCTTTTCAGCTCCCAACCAGGCTCGGGTCACACTTAAGTCCACTTTCAGAGTGAGCAAATACATCAGCAAAGTGACAAGCTGTTTTCTTTCAGTGCATTTTATACTTTCTGTTTGTTGTAAACCGCCTTGGGCAAAATTTTCTTTTGGAAAGGCAGTATACAAGTAAGAATGGAAATGGATAGATAATGTGGAAAGAAAATTACTGGTCAATTTCCTGATGTATTCTTTTGGTTTGAAGGTGGACTGAAGCTGAATTAAACCTTACGTATGACCACAGCCCCATTGCACTGGTACAGTTCCACCACTTGCCTAAGGATTGCAGGAATGGAGCAATTGGAATTCAAGCTGGTGGATTTATTTAGTGTCCTCTCATAAAATCCAATGGGGCAGTCAGTTGGATTCCATTCAACAGATTGTGTCCCATTCAGTCTGTGCAACAGATGGATTACAGAAACAGATTAAGGCTGAAATCTAGAACACTACTCCTGCACTTGCTATTGTCTCTCCAAAGTAGACAAAAAGTCCCAAAACAATTTGCCAAGTAGGCACATCAATAATCAATCTACAAAAGCAGTCCATGTGGCCACAACAAAGGAGCCCCAAAGTACCTATGTAGAAACTGAAAATGTTCTTGGCCAGTCCACAGAAGTGTTTTATGTTGATCTAAATGTGAACCAAAAGCAGAGATGAGACAAACCCTAATTATATCAGATTCTTGAAATTCAAGCTTTTGAATTTTTCTGAATTTTTCTAAATTAGAACATCAACTTAACTGGACACATCTGGACAAATCAGAGCCAGATCTGCCCACTTCAAGCCACCCCACCAGCCCAACCACCCCCTTACCTGTCAAGCCTGTCACTGTCACCACAGCCATGGTGTCCTCCTCCAAGGCTCAACTAGGCCTTCTGAAGGTGCACACACAGGTTTAGAGGCCACCTCCATCAAAGAATCACAGGAAATCCCAGGATAAAAATAAATACCTTTTCAGCAGTTCATACTCACTTGTTCATGTGAAGCATACAATTCAAATAAATGCCACCCTAATTTGGGGCAGGCTATATCACTGTATCTTAGCTGCAATCCATTTTAAAAAAGTATTTATGCCAAGAAGCCAAATAAAACCTGCATAGGTTGTTCAGGGGACACATCCTATCTAAATGACAAGAAAATGTGTTTGCACTTTTTTAAAAATTCATACCGTCTATGAAGTCCTTGACAAGTACTATCAAAATCCATGTGTATATTTTATGAGAACGTGGTCAGGCAGTGAAAGGGATAAGACAGATAACTGAGCTTCTTTATAAAAGGAAAAAATGTTTTTGTTTCCCAAGCAAAAGTGAGTGGTTTTGAAATGCCTATAGTGTTCTGTTCCTGTATGAAGATATATTTATATTTTTTTATTTGTTTTGTTTCAATTATACTGATCATAAGTTGTAAAGCAACTGAACCAATATCAGAGTTATCTGTCTGGCAAACATCTTGTCTTATCTATGCTCTGTGGTGAAGTGAGCAAAATTCAACAGGGCCCATTAAAGGGAAAAAAACATTATATCACAGAAATAAATAAAACAAATTAATTGAAAGTTGAAACTGAACCACCAGTAAAATCTTTGTTCTTTTACTAAAAAAGGAATCATAACCAGAAAATAGAAAAAGAAACACAAACCAGGACTTAAAAGTCCATTTCATTTTGTTTCATATTCAGAAGTTATTCTCTGAGCTTTGTTTTGCAGCCTATTGTTTAGTTTGGTTGAAAATTGTGGAAGATGCTGAGAAACAAATAATTATCAGAGTTAGAAGGGCATGACTTGACGTTTGGATGGCAAGGTTATTTATGGTATGACAAAGTTAACATTAATGTGAGTTTTAAAAATCACTATGTGAGATGTACCCTGTTGAGAATATGGAACAAATACAAATCCAGGCTGTGTCCTAAAATGCCTCTGTGGATCTCAGCACAAGAAGCACACTTCAGGAAAAAAAAAACGTTCAGAGAATGATAGTTAATGTAATACTTCTTGGCAATGTGGAAAACATGAAGGGACTTTTTTTCATATGTGGTGGACATGTGAAAAAAGCTGAAAAAAATTAATTGCATGCAAAAGATTTCTTAAAAGAACACAATTTAAATCAGAACTTTTTCATCTGGGTTTGATGGACTCAGCACTGGAGAATAAGCTATGAGAAATTATTTCAATATATGATTACAGATGCAAGATTATTATATGTACAAGGATGGAGGAATTCAGCATTGCCCAAAGATAGCTTAGTGAAAGTGGCAGACTTAGCAGAAATGGATAAATTGACATGTTCGATAAGAGAAAGAAAACATCATAATTCCTTAAAAACTGGGAACTCCTTATAGACTTTCTGAGTAAGGGGGAAATGAGGTATTGATTTCAGGATTTGATGATTAGAAATTTGAACTGTAAAAGGAAGTAGGAATAGCAAGGGGGAGATATGAAAATGGATTTATAGTAAATTGCCAATGGGAGGATCAGAAGTCTTTCTTTTTTTCTCTTTTTTTCTTTTTCTTTCTTCTTTCTTTTCTTCTTCTTCTCCCTCTCCTCATCTCTTTTCCAGTTTTTTTCTATTTTTAACTGTAAGTGCAATGTATAAAAATATCAATTTAAAAAGTTATACTCTGATACTTTTGTTCCATTCCTCTTTCTTAATCTTTTCCCATTTATTTTATCTTTTTTCAATCTCTCTCTCTCATACACACACATAAAAATTTCATATATTACACTTTATCAATTATCCAGTGAATGCAGCAAGAATTTATATGTTTATTTAAAAGAAAAATTACTAGAACAAAAGCTGGTGCACAATGTGGAAGCTTCTGATAAAATGCCTTCTTCTTCCAGTCTAGCCACATAGCACCTGGTATTCGAGTGTCCCATCCAAATACCAACCACACCCATCCCTGGTTAGCTTCCAAGATCAAACAACATCCATGAGGGGGCAGCCTAATGCTAAGAATTATTATAAATAAAAATGGTGGGATGTTGGCAATGTCAATGCAAAAAAGGGGAAGGGAAATCTAAAATATATTTTTAATTCTTTGAATGAGTGAAATCTCTTAGGGGAAAAACACAAATGAAAAGAGAAGAGAGGACATATGAAATGAAGTTAAGTGTAGTCCCTGGTCTTCATAAATAATAACTGTTGTTTTTTCCCCACCACAGATTTTCAAGTTTCTCATTCACTTTGATTTAAGGCTCCTCTATGGATAATATACTGGAGAACAATGAACTTTTTCATTGCTTTAAAATGTGCTCTTAATGTACTCACTGGGGCTTTTCCAGCCCACAGAGCCTTGGTACAAAGAGTAATTATGATCCAATATGAAATGAACTATCAATGGAAGACATTTTTAGATACTACTTAATCATGCAGCATTTACTAGTGCTGTCTGTCAAGACTGATAAAGAGGACAAAATGTTACAGCAAAATATGTTAACTTACAGCAGGAACAGCAAGGCGCTTGTTGAAGAGATACAATTGCTAGAGCTAAAAGCACTGCTAGTAGTATCGGTTGCTAAAGACTGAGGAAGTACTAAGCTGAGCCTGGAATGGCCCTTCCGTACATTGTAGTAACAACAATTCTGTGAAGGTTTCAGGTAATATCTGGGTTTTCTCCTCTTCTGTTGGGCAGGAGTGGGGAAGCTATAACTCCCAAGTTTCAAAATAAATAGCTCCACATCACATCCACTTTAGACCACGTTCACTTTCTCCTTCATGCGGGTGTCATACCAGTGTCAACTACTGCATGTAAAATAAAGCAGGTTCAGTGGAGTCAGTTTTTGGGTGCCTTCGCATAGAACTGCATCATTGTAGGGTCACATTTTCCATTAGGTCCCCCCCCCCAGCTATCTTCCCTTCTCCTTTGCTCACCCCAAAGGGGTAATGAAGGCCCTTTCTTCATTACCCCTTATTCCAGAATAAGGGGCAGCAGTAAGCCTACCCACTCCAATCTTGCTTTTCCCTCACTGAATGAAGTGGACTGGACTAAGCTGCCCAACTAGCTACAACTAGATATGGACCTTCTCCCATACTCTGGTACACTGCAAGGAACCCTTTTGGGGGCCACTCCAGGAAGCATCCCAAAAGGGCCCTCCCAAAAACTGCATTTTTGTATTGTTACTCTTTTATTAGATAAATAAATAAAAACTAAAAAAAAAACTGCAGAAACTGGATGGGATATTAATTCTAGACAGCCTGCCGTGTCTCAGAACAATGGAACTGAATGTGGAAAAGACCTAAAAAAAAAAGGAAACTTTTTATTGCCTTTGGTGTTTGTCACTAACTCCCAATGAGATCTCTGAGCAGGTTCCCAAGGGGCTCGCAACTCTTCAGAGAAGATTCCTGCAAATCACAGAACAAAGAAGCAAACAGTAAAATAGTTTTCTTTTCTTGTAGCAGAAGTATCCCATATGAGAGATTCTTTTCGTGGGAACTCTGGATCTACACAGTTCCCCCCCACCCCCACGGATAGACCTTTCAGAATGGGACAATGTTCAGTATTTATTGTACTTTATATAGTTTCAGTGGCATACTTCTGCCCATCAGTATGAACTCATAAAGGTTTCCAAATTTCAAATTCTTTGAGAATGATATAAGAATCTTTCCATATTGGTAATGAGTTGGGTTCCTCCACGTACATGGAAATATGGAATTCATGAAAACTGAGGCATTACTTCCTTGAGGAACCCAGGAAGAAGTGATTGGAAATATCTCTACTCAAACTCCATCAGTCCTGCCTCCAGAATAATGAGGTAGGTAAGCAGAAGTTGTTGAGATGAGAACAAAATGGACAAATACAGGATGTAAAAGTAGAGAGCACAAAGCTTAAACAAGTTGCAGGAATGATGGAGAAAAATGTGCAATACTGTAACAAGAAATAGCTTGAAGAACTGACCAGAGTACAGGGGATGAAAAATTCTTATTAAAAGGGCAAAAAAAGTGGGAGAAGAATAAAACACTGTGTTGAATTTCTAAAAGCTTAAAAGACAGCAGATGAAAGAGAAAACATTAAAAGGGAGGGACAAGCATATGGGGTGTTTTTACATGGGCACTTAGTACCCATTTTAGCACGCATTAAAGACCCATTTGGGTGAGAGCCGGATGACCCCATTTCCACCACGGCACCCATTAGGGACACATTTGTTTCCACCACACCTCAGGAAATCTGGATCATATGGGTACTTTTTGACCTTTAATCTGGATTTTCTGTAGACCCCATTAATGGGGTATGCAATGTGGTCTTCAGCCAGAAAATCCGGATTAAAGGGAGCCTGTTTCCACGTTAGTTTGGCAATGGGGTCTAGAGGAGGCTAGGGAGAGAGGGCACCCTTGGGGGGGGAGCCCCAAAACCTAAGCTTGAAAGTCATTTCGAAGTCATTTCAAAGTCACTTCGAAGTCTGTGCAAAATAGCTTCGGAGCATCTTTGAAGTCTGTGCTGATCTTCGGAGTGAACTTCGAAGTGACTCCGAAGTGACTTCAAAATGACTTTGAAGTGACTTCGGAGCCGCTTTGGGGATTGCACCCTTTGTCTCCCCAAACACCTGGGGTGACAGGCAGACTCCTCGTGGGTAGATCTGGATTTCCAAATGGGTGCTCCAGTGTTTCCACGGCAGGGAGGCTAGCACCCATTGCTATTGGGTGCTAGACCACCCATGGAAACACATTGGGTAATTTGCTAGTTCCGGATCTTCTTAGATCCGGATTAAAGGAGCATGGTGGAAAAACACCCATGGATAGATTAGAGATTGTGAAAGCAGAAAATACTCAAGGGGCAGCAGAAAGTTTAAAAAATGCATTTTAAAGGTGGGGGTGAAGTGTGGAAAAGGTACCTAGTTGTACAAGATTGTACAAGGCAGGGAGGGACAAAATCACTCTGATCTTCATGGAAGTGAAGGATAGTTCAAAGAAAGCATCCAGAGCTGTCTGCTTTATCTGTGCTGCTGCTGCTGTTGTGTTGTTGTTATCTGATTCAATTATTGTGGGCTGAAGATGTGAATAAGCTGATTTTTCAACTGCATAAGCCCTGATCCCATGCTCTTCCTGGTTGATAAAAGCCACCTGGCCTGACATGACTGAATAAGTTCAGGAAGGTCACATTGGTCCTTAAGATGGAGAACTTCCTGGACCCATTTGTATTAGACATCTACTGAGTTACTAGATCTTGGGGCTCTGTTGGACAACTCAATGAAAGCAAACTCAATGATAGAAAATAAATCAGCAACCATCACTGTGCCTCTTTATAAATCTATGGTGAGACCACATTTGGAATATTGTGTACAGTTCTGATCATCAAAGGCCTGAAAACACCTTCTTTGTGAAATAAAGCTGCAATGTCTAGGCCTCTTCAGCCTTGAAAGAAATGTTTAAGAGGTGACATGATTAAACTATATAAAATTATGCATAGTGTGGAGAAAGATTCTTTAGCACACAGCTCTAGAACAGAGGGCATTCCATGAAACTGATGGGCCGAAGACTTAGGAACAGTAAGGGGGGGCTTTTTTCAGAGTGCCATCGATCAGTGGGATTTAGTACCAGAAGAGGTGGTGGTGACAGCAACCAGACAGGTTAGCTTTTAAGAAAGGGTTAGACAAATGAAAGACAAGAATCAATGGCTATTAGAATAGATGTCTACGTGCTGCCTCCAGATTGGAGAGGCAGGCAGGATGCCTCTAAAAACCATTTGCAGAGAACTGAGAATAGGTGAGGTTCTGTGTCTGTATATGTACATGAAGCTAATGGAAATGAGCATAGGGATAGCTTTAACTTCAAGCTTCTCCACAGCTCTGCTTCTACTTCATTATTCAGCAGTACACAAACATGTAAACAGAACTTTAAACTGCAGAAGAACCAAGTATCCCACCAATACTTAATTTATGTACTCCCTGATATGTAAAAGAACTCTTCAGTGATAAGGATGAGGGAGAACCCAATTATTACTGTTTCATGGTAATCTGAACTCAGGGGCTCAACACACTTTGGAAGGTGTCCTGATGCTGTCGGTATTTAAATCACCTCTTACTTTCCCCAAAAGTGAGGAAATTAATTTTGAAACCTAAAATTAATTTGGCACAGAGAGATAGAGAAGTACTGAGTTACCTGGCAACTATTTAAAGGCCTGCTATTGGATGCTAGGCTCTTTGTGCAGTCCTAGCTGGCTCCCATATTCCCATCATATTACAAAATAGTTTATTTCCTTTCTGATCCTGTGAAAGACAATTCCTAACACATCTTTCACACATCTTTATCTCCAGAAAGCAGCAACAAGAACAGAAAAGGAAATATATGCAGAGCATCAGGGCATAATGTATTTTGCCACCGCAACCTGAAGGAAACATTTGCTTTGACGAGGATAGGTGTCCCTAATGAGTTCAGGATTACAGTGTGTGGAAACTCTTGCTGTGATATGGAGAGGTGGCATCAGTGTGTTCAGCATTGCAGCTTTGATGTGGGCCTTGTGTCATCTACATTGCAACCTGAGAAAAATCATTGTCTGAGGGGAGGTATTACCATCACATCTTGCATGGTATGTATTCTTCAATGGCATCTGTTAAAAACAACAACTCTTCTCTGGGGAGATGGGAACTTTCTAGTCATCTGGGAATTCTGCATTGTGGTCTGTCAAAAGACACTGCCTGGGTATGGAGGAAGACCTCTTGAGTGGTATCTGGTGCTGCATCCAGACGTCACTTATTTATTCCACTATATTTAGATATTCCAGAATAAAGTATGAATATTCTAGAATATCCAAGCTTTATTCTGGAATATAAAAATATAGCAGAATAAGTAAGTAACATCTGGGTACAGACTATGTAGTTCAGATTTGGCCACAGCATTTCTGTATAATGATATTGACCCAGTGGTAGATGCTCCTGGAGTGTGTTTGGTCCTTTTCTGTGTTTAGATTCCTTTCCTACAATAGAAGCTGTTTTCCATCCAATGTAATTTCAAAAAGGGCCAATTAACTGCAGTGTAAAACAATGGAGGCTTTTGCCACATTTTCCCTAACCTCTGGACTTACATTTCAGAGCCTGTCTGCACTTAACTGCATGGAATGGAATAACAAGGTTTGGGCCATTGATGGGAGTATTCACACCAGTGCTTATAGTGTGGATGATCCATTCCGGACTATTCAAATGGCTTGGCAATAGTCATGGCAACTTTCACTGTGTTCCTGGCCATTGCTAAGATGATCACGGTGAGGTGTGCAATGGCACAGCCATGGTCATGCCATCCCACCTCCTCACAGCTTTGCACCTGGAAGCAGGTATGAGTTCTGCCAACCAGAAGTGTTGGCAGAACTCCTGATCAAGCTGTGGAGAACCTCCAGAACATTCCTGGATGTACCAGGACAGCAGAGGAGATGCAACATGCATATGCACTTACCAAGATATGGCTGGAACCACTCTGGAAGGGTAAGTGTGAACAGTCCTGAAGCCCTTTACTTCCATAATACAAATTCTCACTAAACACAGCATTTTGTCAGAACAGAACCTTAACATATAGGAGGATCTACTGTACTTAAGCCCAAACAAAACAGAATACAAATGCCTGTAAACCCAAAATAAACTTCTAAGATGAAATGTAAATATACTAGCCAAAGAATTTATGTTTCAAACTGAATTATACAGGTGGCTGCAATGCCCAATGAATGTGAAATCAAACATAATCGGATTTGTAAATGGACAATCTGATTTATATTGATTTTTTTTCTTTTCAGTTACTCTGTATTTAAATGGCTGTAAAGTGGCATTCTTTGGTGATCTAAGGCAAAACCTCCACTCCAAAGAGGTCAGTATTTGTCAAATACAACCCTATTTTAAATCAGGAGATCCATCAAAAAGGCTGTGGTTTCACTGGCATGCCATCAACCAGAACGAGTTATGAAAGCAGAATAATATTCTTTTCTTTTTCTTTCAGGCCTGTTTTGCTCAATGTATTCTTCAGCCCCTGGTGATGGTGTCTGACACTATTTTAAAGCAGAAGGAAGTGCTTCCTGGCACCCTCATGGCTGCCAGAAAATATAGCCATAGCTACATGAAACCTTCTAGGGATATGTTTCATGATTTTCTGCTTCACTAGACAGGCAGTGGGCACCTTTGAAGCAATGATAGGGACCATTTTCTGGGATGATCACTGACAGAGGCACCACTGTTGCTGGATGGTTTCTTCTCATCATGCACAGAGGTACTGTGGAAAATAATCCCTCCTTACTCTGAAATAGACATAGAGGGTGCTATGGATGGGAGAACCTCTTCCATCTGCCCCAAACACAGTCACCTTCATTTGAAGTGGAGATGTTGCTTCAGTGTTGCACAGCTGTATGTATGCCCAGCCAGTGTCTGGATAACCTGGAGTCATGCATCTAGCATCTCCCTGGAAGAAGGCAAAGGCAAGAGCTACTGTATCTACCAAAAGGACTGTTTAGATACGTCATTGAAGTCCCCAGTGAAGTCAACAGCTACTAGAATGAATGCCTAGGTGCATCTTTCAGGCTGGGGGGTGGGGAGGGAAGTGGGGTGATTCTAAGGCCATTTGCTGGGAATCAAGAGCAGGCACAGGTTCATCCTTGTCTCTGCTTGAGAAGCCCATGAGCATTTGGTGGGCCACTGTGTGCAATGGGATACTGGACTAGATGGGCTGTGGCCTGATCCAGCAGGGCTTCTCTTATGTTCTCTTATGTTCTTACCAGGGCCAGACAGTGCAATTGCTTATGCACAGACATAATGCGTGCCCAAGCAGGCCTCCCACCCACCAGCTTGCCTGCCTGCTCTGTTTCACTCTGGTTGTCATTTTCAGAGCAGATATAGGGACAAACCCACTTAAAACATATTACATGCTGATATTAATCATTCATAAAAGTCAACATTTTAGAACATAAAAAACAGTTAAAGAAATAAACTAAAATAAATCAAACCTTTTCTAAGACTTGATATAAGCAACAACCAAATGTCTGAGTGAACTGAGGTGAGCAGACAAGGATAGGCCAAGCAAGCACCAGAACATGAGCAGCCTTTACATCACTTGTACGAAGCATGTGCCACCTATGTCTAATATTAAGAACATAAGAACATAAAAGAAGCCCTTCTGGATCAGGCCACAGATTGTCTAGTACAGCATACTGTCTTACACAGTCGTTCCCCAGTTGCTTCTGGGCATCTCAAAAGCAGTAGGCAAAAGCAAAACCTTCATCTGCTCTCAAATCCCTGCGAATGGCCTTTAGAGACATCCTGCCTGTGTCTCTAACCTGGAGGCAATACCTAGTCACCCATTCTAGTAGCCATTGATACACTTGTTCTCCATGAATTTATACATTCTGTTGGGCACAGTCATGCTGAAACTTCCATTTTTACGATGGAGCTCATACACCTGAATATGAATGGCAGCATTCAGACTCTCCTTGACAACAGCATATTTACTGCCCATAAATGTAATGACTATAGCAAGCATAGAACAATTCCTGTAAGGGGAAAAAAAAAGACAGAAAGAAATGCTTTTGCCTCCTGTTTTCAAAAAGAAGAGGAAAAATGTACTTGGAGCCTATTTTTTTTAAAACAATCTGCCACAAATGCAACCTGAGTCATGACACCTCACCAAACATACCAGTAAAACAAAGAGTCATCATATTGACAGGTTAAGACATAGGGGCAACCAATTCAGTAGAGTTTTCTGCTTTGAGCTGCTAATGCGACGCCAATCTTTTGAACAAGCCAGTGGCAAATTGGTAGAAAAGATCCTTAAAACCAGACCGGTTAGACAGGTATAAATATTTCATATTCAGAATGAGTCATTATGGATTTTCTCAGAACAAATTAGGTCTCACAAATTTATTTGTTATGTTTTATGGCTACGTGTTAGTGCTCTCTTTAAAATACAATTTAATGGGTTATTTTACATTTTACTATTTTATTCGTAACATGTTCTGAGTGAAGGGTTGCAAAATGCTGACCTAACTAGACAAATGATTCCTCCCCACCCTGCCTAAAATTTCCACACATTAGGAGGTCTGACGGCAGTCCTAAAAGAGGGTTCAGTCAACTGAAGAAGACTGTGGGGGTAGGAAGCTTGCTTGAGTCCAAATAGGACTGTCAATTCACTCCATGACTTATCATACTGGCCTTTGCTGGTGGTGGTTAACATGGAGACAAGTTATTCTGGAGTTCAGATTTGTATAGATTCTGCTGGTATTAGCAGCATTTCTCCATTTGGAGTGACTGTGCTTTCACAATTACCCTCTTTCTTCCTGAGTTGTTTCTTTGATCATTGAGGCCTTCTCTACAACAGTTCCAGATTAAGGACCTCCTTTATCTGCATCGGGCTCAGTCCAGTTCAGGTAGACCCAGACCAAAGGGGATGGGGCCTCCTTGATCCATATTAATGTGTGGACTAGGCGTGTTTCCGCACATGCTGCCAAAAAAGAGTCTAAAAAGACCCATTTTTCGGCCATCCGTTCTTCTGAGGATCTGTCCCACATGTGTGTGGACATGCAGGGAGGACGGGTTGTGGAAACAGATTGGAGTGGGAGCTGTACGGATGCACCAGGTTCCAATTCATTGCTGAGCTAAGTAGCTGGATAAGAAGGAAGAGTTTAGCTATGGCTGTCTTAAACAGTTTTGGAATGATATTAATCAGTAATAACAGTGGATCCAAAGTTGTGTCCAGTGGCTCCCCCTGTTGATGGGTTATCAACAAGGAAGCATGCTTGACTGACTGATATTCCAACTGAATTTCCAAAAACCTGGTCTTTGCTATGGACCACAGTACCAAGATTTATTTTATGAATAACCATAAATCAATTTGGCTAAGGGGCTAAGTTTGAACTGAAAGCTCACTTTAAACTTCCATCTCACACCCTTACTCCTTCACCCTTTGGAAGCTCTCCACTATCTGCTTGGGTTTTCTGCACCATCCAGTCTTCCAATAATGTAGCCATGTCCCTAATCATCTCATCCTAGTACTTTATGCATAAATAAAAGAGCATTCCCTTCTGAAACAGATTATTGTAGAACCTACCTTCTCTAGTAGCATGGAAGCCGGGCTACAGAGTACTTATCTGGAGAAGGCTTTTGACCACAGAACATTAGCGACTACTGAGTTCTGGATATTGGCTGAATAAGATACATGTTTAGCAGTGCTTTTTCCTGATCTATGCAGGTCTGAGTTAGATTAAATGCCTCTGATTTCAGCACATTTCAGACTCACATATTGCTCCCTGATGCATTGTAGATTTTCTCCCCAAGTACATAGCCTAAGTGCTGTTCATGCTCCTCTATTTCCTTCTCTCTCATTTGCTGAAAAAAACCAGCAGAATTGTCACTTTCTACAAAGGAATAGAGCTCAATTAAAATGGAAATGTTGTACCTTTTTCACTCCATGTATTATGTAACTATGAGCTTTTCTGTCTGAAATACTGTGCAAAATAACTTTATGTATTTATTTATTTATTATTTGTATTTCTATCCCACCCTATATCTGGAAGGTCTCAGGGTGGGTAACAATGCTTAAAAGTTCCACACATTAAAGCAAACATTGGGCGAATCCCAACAGCAAGCTTATTTCGCTTTCCCTAAACCGAAATAATAGAACCAGATGCAAATGCGAATTTGCCTGTTCCCATTACTTTTAACTTAATCGCGTTGCATCTGGATTCTGAGGATCGTACGTGGGGTACATGACTCAAGGGGGGACTCAAGTGGCTACTTTTTAAAAGTCACTTTTCGAGGCTGCCCTGTCCTCTTCCTCCTGGCATGGACGCGCCACCCATAAGGGACCCCTTCACCGAGCCTAACTGGGTGGCTGGGTGGCTGTCGCTTCCATGGATGGAGGAAAAATGGGAGCGGGCAGCCAGCCAGCGATTCTTTCTCCTCCTCTCCCCATTGCTCAGGGCGCACAGCAGCAGTGGCAACTAAAGCCCCTTTGCTTTAAACATTCACATTCAGCTGCTTTCCTCCCTTCCTTTCCCTTTCTAAAGTCAGATCTTTTAGAATTGCGCAAAATTGCAACATTGTTATTCCAACCATCAAGGTGTGAAGTGATTCCATCGCTACAGTGTAGCAATCACTGTTAAGTGGATTTTTACACTGAAATCACTGTCTTTGGAAGCAAGCTATTGGGCGAGGGAAACCCTAAACATGGATTCTCATCCCTTAAAATGGTACTGTCCACACAGTAAAAAATGTAAAACATTTCAAGCGCATGATCCGGAGTGAGACCTGTTGAAATCAGGATTGAGATTCACCACGCTTTGGGATGGTTTAACACGGGGAAAGCGTGTTAAGCCAAACTGCCGTGTGGACTCCGAGGACTGAAAATGTTTTGAATCCGAGATAAGGTTGCCGTGAAGACACAGCCAATATGTATTAAAACAGTTATATTGACAACAACATTTAAAATCCAGAATGTTAAAACAAACCAGATATATATTAAAAACCGTACTACTTAAAAATAGTGGGGGGAATGTAACCACATTTAGCTGAAGACCAGGACAAAGCGGTGCATCTTTACTGCCTTCCTGAACATGTACAGAAAGTCTACAAATAAAATAGATAGAAACTAAAAGGCGTGAGTAGTCAGATCTGAAAATGGACTGAAGAAGGTCTAAAGTGAAGGTGTCACCTGGTAGAACCCCTTCTTGCCTGTCCCTCAAAAACCTTCCAACTCCCACCTTCCCTCCTTCCACTTCCAAAAGAGAAAACAATGAAGAACTTATGTGTAGCCAGAAATAAAAGGAGGAAGAGGGAGGTTACTTCACATTTTCACCAGAGGCCGATGTTTGCATGAAAGGAAGACACACAGACAGAAGAGGGAAAGGCAGGATGAGGACAAAGAGGCTGAGAAGGATGGAAAGTGAGGACAAAGAAAGGAGAGCTGAGTCCAAATTAAAGAGGGTTTGTCTGGACACATCATAATTGAACTCAAAATGCATTCTGCACTCAGGCAGACTATTTTATTGTTGTCTGTTTGCAGCCTTGCCCTTGCTTGGATCTTACAAATAGCTCTTACTTTTACAGACAGTAACTTGTCTGTTCACTTGAATAATGTCTTGTCCACCGTTCAACAACTTTCTCAAAAATAAAATAACATGGAAAGTGAGGTAAAAATGCAATGTGGAATTTTAGAGAGAGTTAGACTGACTTAATACACACCAATGGACTATAGGTCTATGCCGGTTAGCCCTAAATCCAATATCCTATGGATCTAAATTCATCATCATAGATGCCATCTAGATATACAGTGATGGGAGGAATCTTTGTACTCAGAGCTGACTGTGCAAAGCTTCCTATGTAATCCAGGATCATGAGCAAGCAAACTTCAAAACTGCCTTTCTGCACAAAACTGTCCACAGGAAGATTCCCTCCTGGCAACAGTATTAATTGTTTACTTAAATGATCCACTCACAAAGAGTTAAAACAGTCAGTTAAATTTAGCTGCTCCAACCCAAATTATTCTAGCATGGATGTTAGAAGAGGTGAACTTGTCATTAGCTTAAGCTGTCCCTATTTGAGATAAAACAGTTCACATTTTCGGAATGGAGGAGTCTAATATTATAATTGTTTTTGTCATTTGCACAGCAATTTTACTCCTGAATGCCTTGTTTTAGGCAGAATTAATAAAAATTGCATGTGCTTCAGGTGCTGTGTGTAGCTTCAACCTTTTCTGCATAGCTCAGCCTAGAGCTGTGAATGCTCCTTTTCTTATTATCAGTTAATAATTCTCTCTCATTGAGGCAAATTAGGAACTTGACTGTGTTAGAGAGTCCAGAATGCTGCTAGAGGCAAAAAGAAAAAAAAAGTGGGGAGGGGAGTAAATGGCAGAAATTCTTCTCTGAGCAAGACGCATGAAGCACAACATTGTGTCCACCACAAAAGCCGCTCTGTATTTTTGATCCTTTCTAATTTAATTAGCCCAAGAGGTAGCACATTAATTTGCCAAGAATTCTTCTGATGCGAAAGCTGCCCTCATTGCAGAAAAGGGGGGAAAATAACCTGTGTATGCTACAGTTGCACTGCAGTAATGAAAGAGGGTTATTTTGGTGCTACAAATGGCATTGCAAGGTTATAAGAGACCTTTAAACCTTTTTGTGTTCAGTTGGGTCCTATGTAGCACAGAGGACTATAAAGCACTAATTAACTACTTCTAGACTAGAGTCTTGAAGGACCCACAGAATTACTAGTTCAGCCTAAAGACCGGGGAAAGTTGTGGGATCAGCAGCAGCAAGTTCTGGACACCACATCCCAGCTAAGTTATCCATGGCACTGTGGAGCCTTAAAATAAAACAAATAAAATAAAATAAAAATGGCATTCCTTTTGTGGCTTCACAAAAGCCTTGAATTTCCTTGAAAAGTCTCTAGGCTCTTAATGCTGCGCTTGTTTGCTAAATTGTCTCCACGTGAATCTTCTTCATCAAAAACCATGGGTCAGATTGAAACAATCTTTGATCAGATCTACAGCCACCAAGTTTCTTTTACTGCCATGTGCTTCTGATATGTTCCCATGCACATTAATGGATTATTTTCTCATTTGAGAAACAATAAGAAACATGCACAGTATGAGGAAGCCATCCAGGAAACTTTGAACTTTTTCGGGAATGAAATCTATGATATAATTTCTGTCATGTGTAACTCTTTCAAAGACTGATAGGAATGCATTTGGGGCAGAAATCCAAAAGTCATTCTCAGGATCACAAGGGAAAAGAGCAGAGAGGATGAATTAACAATTATGAGGATTAACCAAAGGTGCAATTCTGTTTAAGGATCTTCTAATTAAGGAAATTCCTTAAAGTTCTTATAACTAGGACCCATAGAAATATGGAAGCAACCTTGCAGGCTTCATTGCTCTTCTTTTACATTCCCTGGAGGTTTTGAAGCAAAGCCTGGGCAGTTTTCCTCCAGGCTGATGCAGTTCTGGATTTCCATTATTGAAGGAGTGGTTTTACTAAATCTAATAGGTGTTGCTGCAGTGGCAACAAGAATTCCAAGAGTTGATTCAAACCAGTGGAACCAAAGTGAGCCATGTTCTCTGGGTCATCCACTGCTTCCCCATAACTTCTGTTGCACCCCTCCTGTGGACTGGTTTGCTTGTTTATTTGCATACTGCCTGAATTAGCCACGGACTTCTATCTTAGCTTCTGGTAAAACTCATAAACCTATGACCCTTCCATACCTGCTGCCAGTCTGGACTTTGGTTCACTTCTGGGTCTCTTTTGTCCGCACCTTAGAGCAGAAAAGCAAGGCCTTTTGGAAATCTATTGGCATACTATGGAGTGGGACATCAGACCACAAGGAAACAATTCTATCAGTACAACAAGGAGCACTGCTGGAATGACCCCAACCCCCTGGGAGCAAAAAAGGCCAGGAACTGAGCATTTGGAGCACCACACACACACACACACTAGCTCTGAAGCTGGTATGAGCTTTAGAGACAGTGTGGGGGATGGTGCAGAACAAACTGTCCCAAAGCGGATGAGCTTTTTCCGGACCAAGAACAATCCACCTCAAGGGATCTAGCTTATATCCAAGTGTCCTGCTCTGGTCCAGTCCATACAAGGTAAGTGTGAGTACAGCCTTATACTGGTTTTCCTGGACTATATATTTCAGTGCTCCACAACTTTGCCAAATCTATGAGCAACCTATATTTGCTAGACATCTCTGTTTTTCTAATACCAAATCCTCATGTTCACCATCATCATTTGGACTAGTGTTCCCCAATGTGTACTGAACAGCATCATATCTTAACACACTGACCTTCATGAAAGTCAAAATGAATACCCTATCTACTCAGAAGTTAGCAGGGGAATCCACTTAACTATAGTGTCCTCCTCAAAGGGATTCCATTCAACTTTGCTTCCATAAGAGTGAATCAGAATTGGTAGAATGCATTCTGCTAAAAAAAATAAAAAATTCCTACATCAGGTCCCAGGAAGAATTAATACCACCTTTAATCAAACATCTGTCAAGCAAATCCAACAGATATTGTGAAATTCCTCTTGGGAGACACCAACCCTACAATGACTTGTGAAACTGCCAGTGTTTTAAAACTATGGATACTATTATCATCTCCTTATGGATGCTATTATACTCTTAATTTGGTTTCACCTTACCTTGACTAATTTTTGAGGTTTTTGTACTTGTAATCTTATTTTTTCCCCACTCTGACCATAAATTAGGACCATAAATAAAATTCAAAACCTCAGCTACTGCCCATCATTATGAATCCCAGGATGATTTACAGTAAATAATCAAATCAGTACAATAAATGGTTCACAGAGCATTTTGGGAGTAAAACAAATGGGGGGGGGCAACATGAGATAAACTGCTAAGTTGCAGCATCTGGCCCTACTTTGTCCATCATTCTCCCTCAGAGAGTATAGGAAAATGGCTGTTTCATGGCCACTTCTTGTGCTCCTCAAAGGACCCCCTGGGTTAAAGCGCTGAACCAGAGAACAAAATTTTCCCCATTCAGTGCTCCCCTCACTCAGAGCAGCAGCATTCATGTGATCACAGCACACTGCTATCACTGCTGTGAGTCTGTCTCTAGATGGAGTGTAAAAGCTGGGATGCCTGGCAGCAATTGTGCACTTCCAGGTGTCACCATACCCAGATGTATGTGTTGCTGTGCCATTCCAGGAGTCAGCATCTACAGAGATCAGTGTTTCTGCTTTCCTTGTGCTGTTGTACTGCCATTTGGGCAGCACGCAATAGGTACAGAAGTGATGTACTCCAGAATACAGCCAAATAATGAATTAAGCCACTAACATTTGGAGGTGGCTTAGATAACAGAAAGAACAATGAAAATCACTCTAAGGCTGCTTCCAGACAGGTTGTAAAACCCAGCATTATCCTGAAACTATGTTGGACCCCTATTCACCTAGTACGCCATCTTGTGAATGACCATCATTCATAGGCAGGACAGATCCAGTTGAAAACTGTGTCTGTGCATGTGCGTAGGGCAGTGATCATGCACTCCTAGGTATTGAAATACCTGGATACACACATTGCACCATCACAGGAGCCAGTGTCCATACAAGTAAGTTCCTCATACTGTTGCCATGCTATCTGGGCAACAGGCAATAACTGCAGAGGCACTTTAGTCCAGAATATCACCAAATAATAGATTAGTCGTAACATTTGGAGGTGGTCTAAGAGTGATATTTATTCAAAGCACAGGTCCTTCCCCTGTGAAGAACCTGTCCATGATGGTGAAGTGTGCATCCCCAGACTATGGCCCTTTCCCTTCAGTAAATATAATGCCAACCAGCGAAGCTGACCTATCCATCCATTACCCTCTGAGTGCAGCTACCTACAAAGCTGCCATCTTGCAATAGTTTGATTTCTGATTATAAGTTTATCCAACCCATTCAGCACCATGCCCATATCTTTCTAGGTCTTTTCTTTTAAAAATGACTGTAGACCTGTATCTCTGGCACGATTTCTGAACTTGCAAACAGAAAACTTTTCTTTTTTCTTGTTACTGTGCCTATATGTGACTGTGGTCTATTCTTGGTCCAGTTCCACATCTTCTTCCTGTTCTACTCTTCTGCTTCTTAAATTACCAATTTTGGATGACCTGGGGACTTTCCAGAATTACACATATGGACACGCACAGACACACACACACAAGATGGGATGAAATAAATTACATCTACTACTTCTATATGTGACTATAACTGGTCTCTGTTTAAACAAGTAGACACGTGCCCTATAACATGCATTTGGATGTGAGGTACATAGTTAGTAAGTACCAGACTGACAGTTCTTAGCAAGATTTTAACTTTCCCAAAACTTTTATTTTACCCAGAGAATAATTCTTCTTTACCTGCTGGCTGGAAAGGCTTAATTTAAAGTGTGCTCTGCACAAAACCCTTCAGTTAGATGCCTTTACTATTTTCATTGCTAATTATTCCATCAGCCTTTATCCATTTGCAAAGTCCATTACCATTTTTATCTCATCTGTCCTCACAGTAACCTTGTGCTGAGAGATAGTGAATGGCCCAAGATCACCCAGTAAGCTTCATTGCTGAGCCAGGATTTAAAACTCTCAGCATCCAAAGTCAACAGCCCATTACTGCATCAGCTCTTAGTTGCATCCAGACCTTTCAACTACACGATGGTTTAAAGTCCCATGGTAATTTCAAAAACAGAGGAAAGGACTGGACAATATTTTCATTTCCAAGACTACTGATTCATGGGAGTAACTCTGTCACCAACGTATCAGTGGTGAAAGGGAATGAAGCCAATGAAGAATTGGAATAAATCATCCATCAAATGGTGCAGCCACATGAGGATTACCATAGAACATTTTTTCTGTGCTGTTCCCAAGATGCGCCTACAACTATTCCCACTGCTTGAACACAGTGCATTTCTTTATTTACTTTGTACATTTCTGTATGCAATATGGAGGTAGTTAACCACTGTTGGGTGGCAGTTATCCTCCAAGGATTTAGGGGTGAACTTGGTGTCTACATTTCTCTCATCACACACCCCAATCCTTATGTTGAGATCTGCTGACCATTTAATAATACTGATGAGAGAAAAGGGAAAGCAAAGGCAAAGGTTACTTCCATTGTCACAACCATAGAAAAACTTCTATTTTGGGAGGGGCTATTCTATTACATACTGGAGCCCTTGTGCTATGAATGAAAATGGGTTGGGGTGTGTGTGATTCATTCTATAATACTCCAGGGCTTTTGCTTTTTCTTTTTACTCTTAAGTAAATAAATAGTGGCCTGGGACCATCCACGTGGGCCATAATCACACTAACCAGCATATATCTGCTTTTTTGCAAGTGTGTGGATGTATCCAAAGTAATATTTTTCTTTTAAGGATCAATGAAAATGTTTTTGTAAGTTTTTCTCTTTTTCAACTGCTTCTTTCTTAGACCAGAATGGGTGGAGAGAAAACTATATACACCTGCAAGTAATGGACCCTGGAGATGCTGGGAGTATGGATATTCATGTAACCATATTTGCTCAAAATTGAAAAGGATGGGTGGTTACCATCCAGGAACATATTTCTTCATGGTGATTCCAGATGCCACAACCAGAAATTAGTGCCGTTTATAGAACTATTTCCACAATACCTTGTGGAATTTAAAAAATTAGCAACACACACACACAACTCCATAATGCCATTCTGTTAACTTCCAGAGGGAAACTTTCTTGAGATTTCCATACCACAATAAATACCACACAGAGACATAACCAAAGTCATATTTTACCTCAGGTAGCAAAAACTGGACCAACATTATCTGGCCTTTCTTTCATTTGCTCATTCATTTGAGTGGTTTATTCCATCTTGTTGATGTTGACCATATTGTCAATTTTAGACAGAATTCATGGTTTTACTTTTTAATTTTAAATTTAAAAAAAAGTTCACAGTGTAAGCCATTTTTCTAAGATCAAATTCGTGGATTCCACAAGGTGGGAAAACAACCTCCAGATAATATGATTTTCTTTGCTGTTTTCCAAAAGAAAAAAAGGGGGGAATTCCCCCACCACCGTAATAACATATTTATAGCCATCTTTTCATGATCAAGCAGTAGATGACAATCTTACTTGAGACACATACACAAAAGGATGTCTCCTTTGTCCTGAAAATGCTTATAATAGATATTCTCTTTTACTCAAAGCCTTTGACTGACAGAAGACTCAACAGTAATTCCCTTCTCACATACCATTGCATAAGAGCAGGGAAATATAATAACAAATGCACTCTTTCTGACTAAATTAATGATTTTAGATGGTGCAACATCTGAAACCCATAATGCATATATTATATCTTCATTTGTGCACATCATTATCTTCCAAGTCAATACGGCAATCCCACAGTGCAGAAACTAGGTAGAAAGTTGCAGTGAACTCATTGGAGTTCATTCTTCCCAAAACATACACAAGCTTGTGCCTTGGCTAAAGGATTTTCTATAGAGAGATTTGCAATGACTGTATGCTTCCCCCCCCCCGCCCATTTTGACAACCTTTGTAATGAATGAATCTGAACCATTCAGAAGGTATTAATGAGACATAGGCCCTTTCTGCACTGAGCCTTATTCCAGAATATAATCCTGAACGGGGGCCTGCCATTTGCATGATATGCAGATGTTCGGAATAAGCGCAGAAAGGGCAGAAAGGGCAGAAGAAGAAGAGTTGGCTTTTCTACCCACTTTTCTCACCCATTTTAAGGGGACTCAAAGCAGCTCACAAACCTTTCTGTTCTTCTCCCCACAACAGAACACCCTGTGAGGTAGGTGGGCTTTGAGAGCTCAGAAGAGAGATGTGACTAGCCCAAGGTCACCCAGATGGCTTCATGGAGGAGTGCAGAATCAAACCCAGTACTCCCAGATAAGAGTCCAGCTCCCTAACTACTAGACCAAACTGGCTTACCACATGGTAGTGGAAGTGCAATACTGTTTGGGATCCTAACTGTGATCAAAATGTGGCTCATAGAGATCAAAAGGAGACTTCCAATTAAATCCTTACCCTTCTTCCACTTCACCAGTGATCCAGGTCCCTAGGCCTTCTCTCCTTACATTTCCTTCTTACATTTCTGCCTGTAGAACTGTTTTTAGCAGGTTAACTACGGAATTGAAACATGAGAATTTCCCTGAATTTTCTGTCTGGATTTGGAGATGACTTGACTTACCTTAATTCTTATTGGAGAATGGCTAACAAGTTTTATTTGTCTGTAAAAGTCGGCCTCTTCCCAGGGTGGACCTTGCCACATTTCCTGCTAGAATTTCCATTGAAGATTTTGGTCCAGCATGTGGCTCTTCTAGATGGTTACACGCAAATTAAAAACTGCAGTAAATCTTCCCTCCTGTTGTTTCAGTACTCTTGCTAGGCTAGCCTCTTACCACTGGCACCAAATACTGACACGCACATTTTAAAACTAGCTAAAATGCATATTACTCACAAAAAAGTAGAAATTTCTTCTTGTTGCAGGAGAGCAATGATTCACTTTAAGGAAACTTAATTTAAAATTGGAACATGTAACTGCAGCAATGAGAACAGTTCATGGAACTTCCAACATTTGCCCCTGTTGGCTAAAGCACTCCGGTGGATGTCCAACCATGCCAACCACCAATAGTTAACTAGCAAAAGACCTCCTCCAGAAACTGCTGCACCTAGGCACCTGGGACTGCAGGAGGTATAATCAGAGCACCCTTGAGCCCAAAGGGCCAAGTCAGAACAGCCTCTTGGGCTAAAGGAGACTGAACTGAGCTGTTGTGGGTGGGTCCAGTCTTTCCTTTCAGCCAATGTGCATGTGCAGAGTTCATGAGGCCATTTACAGGGAGTTGAAAGCAGTTGAAGGCTCTGCCTTCATTTTCTGCTTGGGAATGCCTGGAAGCAATTGGTGGAGGCACTGTGTGCGATAATGCTGGACTAGATGGGCTGTGGCCTGATCCAGCAGGGCTCCTCTTACGTTCTTATTCTTCTATAAAAGGAGGAGGATGGGAGTTGTAGCAGGCCATATACTTACCTGTAAAAGTTTTGTTTTTAAAAAGAGCTTTACAAGGATAACTTTCTGTGGCTCATGTTATTGTTTGCACTCATGTAATTTAATACCCACATATTTTTAATATTTATAGCACAAGCTGAAAAGATTTAACATATGTAGTGATTTTCACCAAGTAACTTCATACCCACCCTGAATACAAAGATGCTATTTGTCATCTTTTATGCAACCTGATTAAACTAAAACCTAGCTACCAAGACATGCAAATGATTTCCCCCTTAAAATTGTAAAACTAAAATGCAAACAGTAAACAATTGCATAAGTATTCCTGTGTCAAAACCCCAAACTATGCTGTGAGAGCTTGCAGTCAGAGTTGTCAAATAGGAATTGAACCAGTGCATCTATCATCATCATCATCATCCTCATTAAATAAATTTCTGCCCCGCATATTCATCTGTCTATACAGATAACCCTTTTTCAGTTCAATTGAATGCATGGGTTGAGCACAAACACACTTATGCCAGTTCATTCTCAGGACCACTGAACAGTCGTAGTGGTGGTTAGCAAACCAGAACTAGTGTAACGGTTAGGCAGAAGCAAAGCTATGAGCAGTATCACACCTTAGATCACACAAAACTGGAAAAATGCTGATCTTAACACCAAGTCCCACTAAGTAAGAGCAATTAGTCAATGGAACAGTTTGCCTCAGTCATTGAGCTCTTCTTTCCTGGTGGTCTTCAAGCAGAGTCTGGAGAGTCATCTGTGATTGTCTCCAGAAACAGAAACAGGATGGTGGGAAGCTGTGAAGGAAATTCACAGTTCCTTCATGTTGGGGGGACAGGAAGCTTGGATGCTGCAGAAGGTGAGATCCGGGAAGAGGACTAAAGAGGGCTGAACCCTAATGTAGTGCATGAATTTGCCTTCCTTTGACCCAATGTGTGATTATACACTGTTGTGTCACAGAACTTTTATCCAATAAGAGTGCAAGAGTGAGGGAGGAGATGGGTGGAGATCCTAAAATGTCTCATAAAGGAGTCTCAGGACAGGAAGAGAATGGGGTGAGGATAGGCATGCAAGGGAGGAAAGTCCACAAATAAAAAGGATTAGATGAAAGAGGTGGGAGTGGTGGAACCAAAGATGGACTGAAGAATGATTAAACTGAAGGTGTGACCACAGACTTAACTACAGATCTTTCCTGTTTCACAAAATTGGAGTGGTGGGGTTTATTCTTGGATATTTTGTTGTTGGAGTTTGGGTTTGAGGGAGATTCTTTTGCTTTTGAGGCATTTATTTGTTTGTTTGTTTGTTTGGCATCAAATACTTCTTGGCATCTATTTATTTAAAATATTTATATATCCCTTCCCATCAAAATATAATCTTGAAGCAGTGTACAAAGAATAAGAACTGCTAATTGTTAAAACCATGCCATTTATATATATTACAAACAAAGAAACTGAATACGTTAAAAAATTAAAACATCAAAGTTATCATGATCTAAAGTTTTTGATGCAGTTTACATAGACATCGTTTAAAAAAAAGGAAAAAGAATCAACTGGAGAATGCTATAAAAATTACACTAAACTGCTGAGAAAAGGGCAAAGGGTTTGCTTGCTTTAAGAAAAGTTAGTGCTCTCCCAAGAATACCACAAGGAGCTTATTTTAGAAAGGAATCCATAAAACAGGAAATTTACCGTAAAACAGAAACTGTATCTCACATGGGATCTGGTGGTTGTTTCAGAGTGATTGTACGTGCTTGATTCAGTCAAGGAAATATAGAAATTATTAGTTGCGAGTGGAATTCTTGCAGAGGCAGAACAAAAATGCTTCAAAAATGTGTGTTTCTCGGTAGCTATAATCTCCCTATTGGTTCAGCACTCTTCCAAGCAAATACAAGGTTAAAGTAGCCACTTTGGGGAAATTCCAGTATATTCACATATTTACACTGCATCCTTACTCACATAAAGGAACAAACCAAAGGCTAAATATTCTGCTTTGGGTGCATCAGAGGGATTCCAATTAACATCAATGAAGTTGTGAAGAAAGGCCAGATCGACACTGTATTTCTCAAAGTCACTGTAATGTGTTTCTTAAGTTAGAGAAAATCCCCCTGGAATAAAACTGAATGTGATAATAGAAATGATTTATAATGAAATATCTGTACCCTCTAGAGGCCCTAAGTGCACATTCTTTATTTTCCGTGTAACCTTTGCAGTAACTTTCCACTTTTTTAAAGCTTGCCATGGTTTTAAAAGACTTTTATTCCAGGTTGTTTGATAGCCATAAAGCTTTTTTTAAAAAAAATAGATTTCCCCAGTGCTAAACAGTAAATATCTGAGATTATGCATGGGCGAATCCCCACAGCAAGCTTATTTCACTTTCCCTAAACCGAAATAATAGAACCAGATGGAAACACAAATTTGCCTGTTCCCATTACTTTTAACTTAATCACGTTGGATCCGGATTCTGAGGATCGTACGTGGCATACGTGACTCAAGGTGGGACTCAAGTGGCTACTTTTTAAAAGCCACTTTTCAGGGCTGCCCTGCCCTCTTCCTCCTGGCATGGACGCGCCACCCATAAGGGACCCCTTCACCGAGCCTAACTGGGTGGCTGGGTGGCTGCTGCTTCCATGGATGGAGGAAAAATGGGAGCGGGCAGCGAGCCAGCAATTCTTTCTCCTCCTCTCCCCATTGCTCAGGGCACACAGCAAAAGCGGCAACTAAAGCCCCTTTGCTTTAAACGTTCACATTCAGCTGCTTTCCTCCCTTCCTTTCCCTTTCTAAAGTCAGATCTTTTAGAATTGTGCAAAATTGCAACATTGTTATTCCAACCATCAAGGTGTGAAGTGGTTCCATCGCTACAGTGTAGCAAGCGCTGTTAAGTGGATCTTTACACTGAAATCACTGTCTTTGGAGGCAAGCTATTGGGAGAGGGAAACCCTAAACGTGGATTCTCATCCCTTAAAATGGTACTGTCCACACAGTAAAAAATGTAAAACGTTTCAAGCGCACGATCCGGAGTGAGACCTGTTGAAATCAGGATTGAGATTCACCACGCTTTGGGGTGGTTTAACACGGGGAAAGAGTGTTAAGCCAAACTGCCATGCGGACTCCGAGGACTGAAAACGTTTTGAATCCGAGATAAGGTTGCTGTGAAGACACGGCCCATGAAACGTAAAGATTTTTCCTATAGATGAGAGGAAGATCTATAATTAGGCCGCACTTTTCTTAGGACCAACTAAAAAGTCACAAGACAATGACAAGGTTTTAATTTCTGTACTTATTAGGCAAGATGTTATATAAAGTAGATTAGAGGGTGGGGATGAAATAAAAATTAGTGGTACAAAAATGAAGTTTGATGCTAAAATTACAAAATTAACTTCTGCAACATAGATGCACTGAGCAAGTCTCCGGTGTTCTGGATTTCAGATTACACACCAATGATAAATATGCAAGGACTCATATGGTTGACAACATAAAATTTAGCTATGAATCAGATTTGTCTTATGTCATAAACCGTTGGCTGTCATTCTTTGCTGCTAACCATGCTGCTTGGATCAGCCAAAAAAACAGTGGTGGGTTGGTTGATTTAAATATTTAATTCTTCCCTTCACTTGAAAGTCTCGGGGAATCTTGCAATAATAAACAGATAAAAATCAACATCTAACATTCAACATCCAGATCAATGGCTGAAGGTACAGTCGTATACTTGAAAGCTAGTCCCACTAAACTCACTGCGGCACTTAAAGGAAGTAACAAATGAAAGATCTGAACTGAGATTTTGTCTCTGCCACAAAACCTCTATATGGCCTTAGACCTGCTTTTTAAAGTGTCATCTGCATTTACAATATAAGAGGTAGCGATGTTGTGCAGGGTTATCCAATTTACTGTTTGTAATGATCCCACAGCGTCATTGGGTAAGCTAAATAGGGTTAACTCTCAGCATCCAAAAGAAAATATGGCAAAAGATCCTAATGGAGATACCGGATTGGACCTGGTGCTCACAAGGTTTATATTAGCCAATAGGAAGGTAGGAAGTGGGCAGAGCAAAAAGATATTCTGGGAAGAAGCAAGAGCAGAACAAAGGCGGAAATTGGGAGTTATGTGGTTGTACCAGCAGAGGAATTGCTCCAGGGGACATGGATAGGTTGCTCTGGAGGGGGACATGAACTTCCCAGGAAGGACTTGAAATAAAATATAAAGACTATCTAGTTAGACACAATTAGACTTTGTGTTCATTTTAAAAAGGGTTCTTGGCTGTGGCCTTGAAACATCTATTTTATTTCTATTCCTGTTGATCTTGCTTTTGCAAATCAAGGGGAGTCCCACTATAGTCTTTTACATTAAGCTTGAGATTCTGGTTGAACTATTTTTTATCACTTTTATCTGCATTTAAACATTTGAACACATTTTGAATTTTTGAATCTGTTTGAATTATTCAGACATTCATATGTGTATGGATATGTACACAATGTATACTTGCACGTACACATCTATCCCACATCTGTATGCATTTTACGGATCCGTATGGGACAAAACCGGGATGCATAGGGGATAAATACAGATGCGTACGGATGTGTACAGGATGCATAATGATGCATATGGGCACATACAAATGTTGTTGACATAAGTGCAAAATCGAATTGAAAATTCAAACAAATAGATTCAAATTTGCTTAATTCAAATTGAATGTGGGTAAATTCAGTTTTTAAAGATTTGAATCTAAGGGTGCATCCCCATGCAATTTAAAGTCCGATGAAAATCTTCTTTTGCCTCGGAGCACCCCCAAGCACAGCTTTTATCCGGGCTTCCAGCGCCGCTAATTAGGAAAATGCGCTGCAAAAAACCAGCCCTTTAAAGAAGACTGCAAGCACACTTTCCTGGAAGACGCGGGTATTCAGAGCAACATTTTGCATGGAGACGCTCTATGGCAAAAGGGGCAAAAGGGGCGGGGCTTCTCTCCGAGGCGGCAAGCTCTCTCTCTCTCTCTCTCTCTCTTTTTTTTTTTTTTGCCTCTCATCCACAGCCAGCATTCACGATATGAAAACAGTAGGCAGGCATTCCAATCATAAAGAGAAAGATACATTGTAATGAATTGCTTCCCCTGCAAGTGAAAGTGTATGAGCTGGCTGCAGCCCCCTGCCTTCGCAAGCAGGGGAGACGAAGAGAGAACTTGCAAATCTCTCTTTTGGACATGTGAATTAGCACACAATTGCTGGATGGGGGAGGCATTTCAGCAGCTGGAGATCTTGTAAATAGCGCTGGCTGCAGCCCCCTGCCTTCGCAAGTAGGGGAGACGAAGAGAGAACTTGTAAATTTTTCTTTTGGACTTCTGAATTAGCGTACAATTGCTGGATGGGGGGAGGCATTTCAGCAGCTGGAGATCTTGTAAATAGTGCTGGCTGCAGCCCCCTGCCTTCAGAAGCAGAGGAGACGAAGAGAGAACATGTAAATTTTTCTTTTGGATTTCTGAATGTGTGCACGATCGCACAAGCACCCAATGAACAGCGAGGGGCGGGGAGAAAAAGATGCGGGTAAGCAAAAGACGCTTCCTTGGGGATGGTCAGTGCATTTTAAAAGCGCGTTTTGCTGAGCCCCATGGGGACACTTAATTCTGAATTGAACACGCTTTTCTTAAATCCACTTCAGTAGAGGGGCAATAGAGAGGCAAATAAGTACCATGGGAACGCACCCTAATTGAATTTATGGATATTTGATTCGAATTGAATTGAATTGAAAAATTGTGTTAGTGTGTATCTCTAGCATCAAGTGAGCAATAGATCTTTAATATTAGAGAAAACATGTTAAAGTGAAATAGGAATGCTTAACACCGCTAAATATCACAACAAAATCTCAATTAATAAATTTTGTTATACTGGAACTATACAAACCAAATTTGCTTAAAATCGGGCCTTAACTATTTCTGCCAGCTAGATTTACCAGATGGAAAAGAAGACAGGATTCCCCAATACAAATGACACTTATTTTTGTTTCACCTTCTGTACAAATATTAAAGTGACTTGGAGTCTTGTCTTCTTTTCCATATGGTAACCCTACTGGAAACTTAGATGAAATGGGGTGATGAAGATCCATTAGGCCATCCTAAGGTGTGTGTTTCCTCAATGTTTTAAGAAATATGCTAAGAATGATTCTTCCAAAGTTTCCTTCTCTGGCATATGTCTCATTTGCCAGTCAAATAATTAACTAATACACTAACGAGCATTAACTAAGTCCTTCCCGGAGCTTCTACTACATCTGGCATCTTTTTTCAATCATGTGACAATGGTCCCTCTAGCCTCCAGTGGCAAAATAATGTAACAGTAACTAAGGGTGTGCAAGAAAGAAATTTTTGGATTCAATTCGAACCAAATATTCAAATGTTCAAATTCAAATGAATAGAGAAAAAAAACTAATGTATTCAAATTCGAATCCGATTCAAATACATCCATATCTATTCATACACATTTTCAATTCGTATTTGACGAAAACATTTGTATGAGTCCGTACGCAACTGTACACACCCGTACGCATCCGTAATCATTTGTATGCATCCCATTTTTATCCCATGTATATCCCATTTTCATCCCGTACGTATCCGTACAAATGCATACAGTTTCAGATCAGATGCATATGGTTACGTATGTAATGTGTACTATCTGTACACATATGAAAGGCCAAATAATTTGTACAAATGATTCAAAACATTTGAATTTGTTCAAATGTTAAAAAAAACAAATGTACAGACATTCGATTTGAATTTGAATGTCCAAATCTGAACAAATTCAATCAATTTTTGCGTGTTTTGAATATTCTTGCACATCCTTAACAGTAACTGGATCGAGTAACTGGATAGGATAGCCAGGCTTGGTGTTCTTTGCAACAAAATAGGCCTTACCTAGTATCTGAGCATTTTTTTTCCTCCAGGTTTCAGCAATCCATTTCATTGTCATAAATGGGGATGTGAAGGAAATGACTGTGGAATTCAAATATGTTAGAATAATTGGGCCGCCTTAGTGGCTTCGAGGTTTCTGGGAAGGAAGTCTCAGGCAATGCTAGCATACTTCTTGTACTCTGCACTCCTGAGGGAAAGTTGACCTTATTTTCATTTTCCCACTGAGTGTCTCTTTGGTGTGCTGTGGAATTCCAGGAAGAACATCCTGCAAGAGAACAATATTTGGCAATCATTTAGCTGACTCAGTAAATGAGCTAAACACATAAGTAGTATGCTTATACTAAAGGAGAAGTCAGACACTAGTCAAGAAGGCAAATCCTTGAAGACGGCAGAAAACACTTTTCTAAGGCACATGGCACCAAGTAGCAAATAAACTATAACTACTGCTGTGCTGCTACTAGCAGCATTGGTATGACCAGGAGTGATTTTGCTGTGACACAATATGTAGAGTTTCTATTCATTATCCATGCTAATATTTTTTGTCTATTTGAACTTTTTTTTTTTCAAAATTTGAAACAATCATCAGCAATTCTGAAATCCCCTGGTTATGAAAAACAACGTGTGAATCCATGGTATAGAACAGGGTTTCCCAAACTGTGGGTCGGGACCCACCTCTAGGAAATTTAACCGTACTGGAAAAAACTTTTTGATGTAATTATTTAATTAAGTAATTTAAAAAATTGTATTAAAACTTTCTTTGTTATTTGAAAAGTCCTTTATTCATATTGGTAACGGTTACATTTCCTAGAGGTGGCTCCCGAGTTAGTAAACTTATATTAGATGGGTCATAGCCCAGACAACTTTGGGAACCACTGGTATAGAAACAATATTGGGGGGGGGGTATGGGACACTATTACTGTGATCAGATACAGGGGAAAAAAGATCTGGGTCACTTCTGAGGTGGGTCAGACACAGCTTCAAGACTGTTCACACAATAGCATGCCCCACCATGAGAAAAGGTTATTAGAAAAGGCATGGGAACACAGAGGTCACACACTGCCTCTCTGAGGCACTTGTGTGGCATCCCATTTATCATGTTTGAAAACAACCTTGCTTAACTTCAGCAAGGGTTCTCTCTCATGTGCCTTGAAAGTGGGGTGCTTACCTGTAGCACTTCAGAGGTTCCTGAACTACTACTCAAAGGTTACTACTGATAAGGAGCAAAGAGAAGCAATTCTTGGGGGTTTTCATTGTAATCTGTAAATACATAAATTTTGGCACAGATGGCACTAGTGCAGTGATGACCAACCTTTGACATGCGTGTCACAGGTGACATGCCAAGCCCTTTTTGGTGACACACATGGTCACCCTGGCACCTGGGTGTGTAGTGCTTGCTTGTTCTTGAAGTGTACGGAATACCAACATTCAACTGAAGATTTAGCAAATGTAAAGAATTATTTGTTTTTGCTTTTAATAAAATACATATATCAAAAATATAACTTTTTTACTAGAGCTACAAAATATCACAAAATTATGCATATTTCTAGATGTGGCACAGCACCCAAGTTAAGCTAGGTTTTCTTGCAAATTTTGACACACCAAGCTCAAAAGGTTCACCATCACTGCACTGGTCCCTTCAGCTGCTGAATCCTTAGTAGCCAAGCTAAGAGTCTTACTACGCATAGGTTTTATGTAGGAAAAAAGTCACACCTAGGCCCCATTTTCACTCACATTTTAAAATGTTTTGGAAATGTTTTGGAAATCCGCTGTCCCCATTCAAATCTTGATTCCTGGACTTTCCAAGGAGTAAATCGCCCCAAAACACATTTTTAAAATCCTTGGAAAAACAGCTCTCCCTCCCGTTTTTGCTACTAGCTCACTTTATCTTTTTTGCTTTGGGAATGGTACTGCAGTATTGGGGGGAGCTCATGCCTTTCGTTTGTCCCCCCCCCCCCGATAGCCTCCTGTCCAATGTCAGTCACCGTTGTGGGTGTGTCATTAAATGGGTGGTGTTTCACTCTCAGGAGGGCAGCCCCTTCCCATCCCTCCCGTGTTATCATTTCCCTCTTCTTTTGTGTTAGGTAGGGAGAAAAAAGTTTTGGGTTAGGGCAAAACAGAGGATAATATTGCCAAACAAAGGATCTGAATATCAGTAAGTAGGATTTGGACCCCACCACCACCACCACCAGGCACAAAACATGGGCTAGATCCCGGCTTAGGGGGTTGATTTTGTGCATGAGTGCAGCATCGTGGAACTGATCTCTGTGGTCAAGAGGGATCGCTAGTATAGAATTGCACAGTTGTGCAAAAGTGCCGCCCTGACAGGCACTGATTGCAATGTACTAAAGGCCAAGAAATAATACTTTTCTCTGAAATACTGCTAAAAAAATAGCCTTCATACAGGCCTCCAAAAATAGAGGAATTTGCCTCCTCTTCACAATTTTACTAAAAATGAAATGAAATGAAACAAGACATAACAAATATTGTTGAACTGTAGTGAACAAAAAGTCTTGGGCCCTTTCTGCACTTACTACTAAAGTCATATTGCAAGGGGTCACAGAAGCTCTCTTGTGGTTCAAGGGAGGCACTGCATCCTGCTATTACTGGCTGAAGAGTAGATTGGACTATGGAACCCAAAATGGACCCCTAGTATGGTAGACCTTTTAAAACATTTTGTGGGCAGATTAGACATTGATAAACCAGACTATAGAGATGTGCAAACCCATTGCACTGGGGGCTCTGAGACCAGGAACTTTCTTCTTTGCCATCAGAGCCAATTCCAAAGCTCATGTGACACAGGGACTGTCCTGGAACAGCAGTCTAAATGTGGACAGGCTTATTTCAGGGCATGTGGATCAGATAAGGAGGTGTACCTCTCCTGCTGATCCGGTCTCATTGGAGCAGTCCAGTCACAGTAAGTGTAAAAGCACTCTTAGACTGCATCTGGTGGACATAACACCACCTTACTGATAAATAAAAGAATCTTTCAGGACTCCCTCCTAGGTTTGTTTCAGCAGGGGCGTTTTTGCACTTCCCTTCCCATCCACTGGATGGGAAAGGAGCATGCTCACCTAATATTGATTAGCACTCACACTTGCAAGTGCTAGTCACTAACAGCCCATGTCCCACACAATCCATCACTTACCTGTGATTGATCCTGGGGCCAGGGTGCTGCCATCTTGAGTGTGGTGCCCTCCATGACTGCACTTATGTCAGTGTCATCCCAATGACAACGCTGATGCTCTGCGCAGTTGCAGTTGCCTCAGGAGGTTAGCAGAGCTGTTGACCTCCCCATTCAGCCAAGGTACAGATGGTCACTGGCTGGATGCTTCAGGTAAGTTTTTGGCAACAGATGATAAATGCCTCCTGCAAGTACAAATGTACTTGCCCAGATATTGCAAATTGGCCCCAGATCAGTTATATCAGAGTAAATCAGATGTAGCTAGTTAGTTAACAGAAGCCTTCTGACATTCTTTCATATCCTACCCTCCTAATGAAGGGGCTGCTTCCTCAAGAGGTAAAGGTGAAAAGATAAAATTCTTATTTCCTTTGTTTGCAGCATGCAACCTCATCCCTGCTTTTATCCATTTGCTCTACAGGCCAGGGCCTAGGCTTGTCAGATCGAACCAGGCTGTCTGTGCAGGGCACACCACAGCCCAATCACAGGCCATGGCACACGCATGCCCACAATGCCGCAGTTCAAACTCATAAGCCCCCCCCCCAGGGCCTGCCAATCCAAACCCGGCATTGGACGATGTAAGTTGCACATGCAGGGCTCCAGGTAGCATGGACCCCTGGGTGGGGGTGGGCACCAGGGATGTTCCCGCAGGCTACTGCCAGCACAATTGGGCCGTCGGCAGCCCACGGGACCCCAAGATGGGCCAGTACCAGGCTCCCAGCCAGTGGGCTGATACAGCCCAATGTAAGCAGCCTTTTTGGGCAGGGACATGGGGGGACAGATGCCCCATTCTCACCTTGGCTGGTAAGGAACATGGGGGAATGCATCCCTTACTGGCCAAAGTGTGAATGGGGAGATCCATCCCCACATGTCCCAGCTTTAGTGCACTACAGTCATCCGGCTGTAGTGCAAAAATGCCTCAGGACTTCAGAACACTTTCCAGTGGGAAGCCTTCCAGGAAGAGCACCATTCTGAATAAAACAGCATAATGATGATGTTGTAAAGCCCTTTGCTCTGAAGTTGCTTCTATTAATGTCAATGAGTCTTGCATGTAGACCTTCCCAGCTGATTCAAGCAAAGAATGATGGCTTTTAACAAAAGCTAATTTTAAATAGCTTCAATGGACCAAGCAGGGTGTTAAATAATTCTGCAAGCAGGCAGGTCTGTTCACCACTTTTCTGACCTTTATGGCATTTGTTATGTATAAATTATTCAGGCCAAATATATCAGCTGTCTGCTGAAGTTTAGAATACGCCACTTACAGTAAGTCCCAAAAAAAGAACCCGTGTGAAAATGACAGCTGATCCTGTTTTTAAGAAACTTGTCCCTGTCACACACAAAAACCAGGCAATCCTCAAGTTTAATGATGTTCCTTACAACCATTTTCCAGCATATTTGTTCAGCATTTTCACTTCAGCAAAAGCCATGAATCTAGTATTTAACAAGACATAAAATTAATAATTCAACTGAACATGTGAAACCAGGTAATGCAGTAACATGGCAAAATTCTCTTTAATCTCTAAATGGAAGTTTGTAGCGGTAAAGTGACCACAGCCATTTCAGCATTATGTAATATTAACGTGCAAAAGGTACTTTTTATGTTACGTTCATAGGACTGAAATCAACAGAAGTGGAAAATTTCAAAGCTGACATTCTATCTATAGCTTCCTTGTTGCCCAGCACATCTTCCTGAAGCACATATGGCAAAGCGAAGAGGAGGAATCTGCAAAGATTTGAAGCGATGCATTCAAGAAAGTTTATGGTTCTTTTCTTCTTTTTGTTTTTTGTTCTCTCTTCAACTCAGAATACAGCGATTTTCTAAAAAAGTCTAGTTATAGGTGACATATCAGGGAGAATCAAATGAAGCTAATCACTTTCTATCAAGCACACAATATTTGTTTCCAAGACAGCATTTGGAATAGAATCGTTCTTTTTTGAAAATATGTCAGTGCTTTCGGGGAGGTAGAGAGGAAGGCTTAATTTTGTCTTGTGTTTCTTTCTGCCTTTTCATGTTTATACCTTATGTTCACTGGAGGCTTAATTTTTTTTAAAAAAAAAGAAGAAGATATTTTGCAGAAAAAAGATAAACTCTATTATTCTTTTTAAATTGAGATAAACGTAATATATAGAAATAAATGGTGTTCCTATGGCACTGTATACTGGTAAAGTACTTTTGAAAAAAAGCACCTTGATCTTTCTATGCACTACCAGATGAGTCTGGAAAATCCTGCATTTTAATCCTGTCAGATTTATATTAGTTGAGCTTCTCTTTGGTTATTTTAAGTTTATACAGTACTTCTTAGGACCTTATAGAATTACTGATCTCTTTCTGTTACCATTTTGAAAAAAAAAAAACACACCTCTCAGAATGGTAACAGAAAGAGATCAGTAATTCTATAAGGTCCTAAGAAGTACTGTATAAACTTAAAATAACCAAAGAGAAGCTCAACTAATATAAATCTGACAGGATTAAAATTAAAAAAGTTCTAAGTAGAGAACTTAGTTTTATATATATATATAAGCAATGTATTATATTGTGGCATTTTAATTTAACGAGCAGATAAATTACAACATTTATTTGGGCAACATTCTAGTATTGTGCAAAGGTTTTCCATACTTGTAATTTGGAGAAAATGTGTAAACTTGTGCAAACTGAGGATGAGAACCTTTTAAAATAGGTGCAGCTTATATAAAGTTTGCACGAATCTTCATACAAATCCACATAAATGCTTGTAGCAGAGATAGAACCTCTGCAGAATTACTCCAGCATCAAATCATGGACAGCTACTATTTTGTTATGGATAAACATTTTCTAGTGGCTTTGTAAGGAAGTATGGAGCATTCTCTTTTACAGATGACATTCTCTGCTTTGGAAGTTTATTACATACATATTACATGAAATATGACTTTTAAAATGCCTTGTATTGGAAGGTAGGTGAAGACAGAATAGCTGAGTGGGCATCTAGTAAGAGGAGATGAATCCTGACCCATTCAGGGAGAAAGAGAAGATATTAATTGAGAGGGTCATTTTCCATGCCTCAAGCTGGGTAACTGGTTTTTAATCTGCACCAGTTTGGTACCAAATTAATTTCCTCCACAGCAATTACATGGTCACTGTTATTACCCATGGTGCATTTTTACTCAATAGTAATTCTACATTTCTTTTTTGTAATGCATTTTATTTATATATATAAAAAGGTGTCACTCAAAAAGGAAACCAAACAGAGAGACCTTTGCAATTTCTGATAATGCAAACAAATGCAATCTTAATTCAGGGAATCATAAACAAGATAAAATTAGTGCTAGCATTTGGAAATTAGTCCTAGCATACAAATTCTCAATAATAATAATTAATAATAACAATAATATATAGACTCAAATTTTGTATTGAATAATAATAATAATAATAATAATAATAATGAAGAAGAAGAAGAAATTATCATTTGATGTGGGCCTTCACAGTCCCCTAAATAATCTTATGTTGAAGTACCTGCAGAGTTCTAGAAGGCAACAGTTATTTCCTAAAAAAGATTCAAAAGATGGGCCATTTACATAACATCCTATTACATGTAATATAACTCAGTCAAAGGGTGAATGAGATGAAGCAGTTTTCTCAGCTCTGGACCGCCCTGATGAGGGTGTTATTATCACACAAATTAGCATGACTTGAATGACTCCTTTTAAATGTATTAGGATAACAATAGAGATGGTTCACCCTAACGTGACCTTTTTCTTCCATAACATTTAACACAGTCAAATTAAAAGTGCAAATCTGTTACCATAGCCTATAAAAATAATGTACCTCATATTATTTTAAGACTCTGTTTATTTTTGCAAAGAATAGAACAGGAATGACTGTAAAACCTATTTCCTTTCAACTGCAAAAAAGCAATTTACAGTCTTTGAACACAGATAGATGCCATATTGTTATGTATAAGGTTTGTTGACTTTTAATAAACAACCTAATTAAGAATTCATAGTTTTAATATGTCCATGTCACTTGACTTCAAGAAGCAGCCATTTACTACCAACTTCGCTGTGTCTTCAGTTTTATTTCATTTGTAATTGTTGCTACGGTTTGACTTTGTTCCCCCACCCATTATAGAAATACCCTATTCAGCATGATGATGCTCTGCCAAACTTTGGCACTGTGGAGAATCATTTCTGATAGTCCAAATAGGTCTGACCCCTTCCTACAATGACACCACCAGATGGAGGGAAAACACTATTCTTCTCAGATTGTGGCATTTTAATTTCTCACCCACAGGAGGGGGTGAGGGAGCCAGAAGAGATCATGGGTAAGATGGCATCCAGAGACAAGAATGTGGGAGTTGAGCAGAAAACAGAAAGCAATCCTTTGAATCAAAAGTTCTCTTCAGATCGGAACAGATCTGAGAATCTCTCTGCTCGCACGCCTGCACTTTAGTGCCAAAACGAGGAAAGTCCAGGACTATTTTTAGAAGCTTCAGAAAATGGCATGAAGTAGGGAAGCTCATTAAATGGTACCAATGTAACTTTCTAGTACTAAGTAACTGTACAAGCCTTACACAGATTACTGAAAACCATCTGTTAATGAATTGAAAATCAAGATCCTGCCTAACTATAGAATTTTGCTGAAGTACAGATACAGTAGCTTAATGTACTAAAAGCTCCATTTCTGTATAACTGATTTCTACATATTCTCGACTGCAATAACCCTTGGCTGGAGTTATGCAAAATGCCCAGAGAGCCCAGATTCTAATGCCAAGGGTTCTCAGACATTTCTCCCCAGACTGATATGCTTGTATGGTTGTATGGTTCTATTTAAACTAACTAAATGCATTATTACCACCTGCCCAGTCACAAGCAAGTGATAGAACCCTTTTTGCTGATCTGTGATTTCCTCAGCAATAAAACAGGAGATTTTGGTGGTGGCCAAATAAATGCAGTAACATAAATAAATGTAGCTGCAACCTTCCCTTGATCTTTTCAAACTGTGTTTTTGATCTGCAGCCGCAGATATCAAAGGAATAGCTTCCAATCAGAGCCTCTCCACACCTAGACTACCTTCACTGAAGTGCTGTGTGCAATTCTGCTGGTCCTATGTATCTTGACAAAAAGAAATTTGGAGAGGTATGGTACCTTATAAGAGTGCATGAAATGACTTCAAATGCTTTATGAAGCATTTAAAACAACAACCCCACCCCCCTTCATATAAAGTCCAATTCAGCCTTAGATCAAGGTGATCACTGACCTCAGTTGTCCTCAGCAGAGCCAAAATCGGTCTCAGTAGAGCCAAGACCATGTAGGGCCATATGATAATGCCATTGTGTGGCTTAATATAATGGAGGTGAATTTGCCATCTCTGGTCTCCAAAAAGAACTAGGAGGGATAGCCAAGAGCAAGACAAACTGAGCCAAGTTTGCTAGGTGCCCCACATTCAAAACAGCATTTTGCACACCCCTAGAAATTTCATATGGTTAGTGATTTCAGAATGGTTAGAAAGCTATTCCAAATAAATACCAGAACCTTAGCTAGAATATATACTTCAGTATTAAAAAAATTAAATCCCAGAAGATGCAGACATGGTTAATGAGAAAGCTGCCTGCTGGATATATAAGAGCTGATTCACACTTCAGTCCATAGTTTACAATTAGTCAACATCTGGGCAGGTGCATCTGCACTTATAGGAAGCACTTACAGCCTACAAGTGCCCCCTGCCTGCCCAGATGCTGCCTAATTGTAAACTAGCTATGGAGCATGAAATCATGCACCACAAGCATCCTAACCTTAACTATGGGTGTTTTTCCACTGTCAAAAAGTACCCATTTTTGCACCCATTTAGGTGTGAGCCGGATGATCCCATTCCCACCACGGCACCCATTTGGGACCCGATTGTTTCCACTGCCATGGGGGAAATCCAGATCTAATGGGTACATTTTGGCCTTTAATCTGGATTTTCGGGGTCTTCTGCCAGAAAATCCGGATTAATGGAGTTCAAAGGAGGCTAGGCGGAAGGAATGCACCCATTGGGGTCCCCCTAAACCTAGGCTCCGAGGTCACTTTGAGGCACTTCGAAGTCATTTCGAAGTCTGTGCAAAATAGGTCCGGAGTGCCTTTGAAGTCTGTGCTGATCTTCGGAGTGAACTTTGGAGTGACTCCAAAGTGACTTTGAAGTCAATTCGAAGTGGGTTCGAAGACTGCACCCCCCTACCCCCCAAAACACCTGAGGTAACAGACCGACTCCTTGGGGGTCGATCCAGATTTCCCACATGGGTGCAAAGCTGTTTCCACAGCAGGGGTGTTAACACCCATTGCTAATGGGTGCTACACCTCCCGTGGAAACACATTGGGTGCTTCCCTTAATCCGGATCTAAGGCCTGCAGTGGGAAAACACCCTATATCTCAAGCGTCCAGACAGCAGGCATCTATACTTCTTCTGACTGGGGAGGTCATCTCAGCTGCCATGCAAGTGTGCTGGCAGCTCAATATGACCTCCTGACATGACTGTGCTTGTGCAAAGCACCAGTATCACTGTAGTGATGGCACTCATGCATGCACACTTGTGCAGGGTGTTGCGCTCAAGATGGCGGCACCCTGAGAAGGATCAGCGGCACAGTTGAACACAGGTAGGTGATAGATCACGTGGTGCCTCGGCTGTTGCTTTAGTCTCTAACACACCTTTCCCATCCATGGGACACAAAAGGAAGTGCGAAAATACTCTAAGTCTTGGTCAAATGAAATAAATTGTTTTTCTGCAGTTACTTTTAGTTGATCCAGATCAGGCAATCTGGGATGCTTGGATGAATTGCCAGACAGGACTGTGCCACCTGCACACAATGGCTGCCCCTGTCTAGCATTCATGCCAGCCTTGAAGCCCATGCAAGCAGCAGAACTGGCCTCCAACGGCTCTGCCGGCTAGGAAAGAGATTTCCTAGAGGACTCATTTCCCAGCATGCTTTGGTGCAGCACAAAATGGGTTCCCTGGTAGTCCAGAAAATGATGATCTAGACAGGTCCAAGCTAGAACACCAGAGGACCTGGCAAATAAGGTCCACCAGTGATATGGATCAGAAACTTCTTGATTTGGACCACACTTCTTGTGGTACAGACAGAGTGTACTAGATTTGTGAAGGCCATAATTATTACAGATGTGTTACATTTGTAGTCCATGCAAGTAAAGAGATCATGATGATGATGATGATGATGATGACGATGATGATGATGATGATGATGATGATGATGATAGGTAGGTAGGTAGGTAGGTAGGTAGGTAGGTAGGTAGGTAGGTAGGTAGGTGTTCATGTACTACAATTTCAGGATAACTCCAGGGAAAATCCCCACACACTTCTGGCCAATACACATGTTCTTTGACTACCAGGACTAAAGACACAAAGACTATTAAACATCCTCAGCATAGGTGAAAATTATGCAATATGGGAATATTGCATAATTTTCACCTGGGCTGAGGATGTTTAATAATAGTCTTCGTGTCATAAGATGATTTGTCATATTCTATATTTTATAGTGTGAACTGTGTTAGCAAAAATATTATTCCTGAAAGCTCATCTAGAAACACATTAAATATATAAATATTCTAAGTGTGTGGCCGTTCAAAGTCAAGGAAAGAGTAATGATGCAGAAATTTGCAGAAGTATATATATTCACATAAACACTATATCTGTACAGAACATGGATTTTGGAGACAATGAAATGAGCACGTAAGACAATAGGTTGAGCCGTGGCATTTGCCAGAAGGTCCATGTGCTGCTATCAGGGTCTGGTACAGCTGGCCTCTGAAGTCCAGGTGCTAAGGAACTGTGAGTAATACCTATAGCCTTAATGCCCTCTTCTGGACCTCCCACAGCATCTGGCTGGTAACTGTAGGGATCAAGATGCTAGAACAATCAGGCTTTAGATTTGATATAGCCATATTTTTATATTCTTCTTTTCTTCCATGTTCACCACCACCCCAAACAAGTAAGTACAGTGAACTTTTCATAGAACAAATCATAATGAAGTAGTTGATTATCTATTTTATACCCTATTATGCTAATAGTCCAAAATGAACCAGGGAGGATGGAACAGCTTAGAGAGAAGATATAGGGATAAAATCAAGTCAAAGATTGCACCCCCTTTTACCAGTCCAAAGGGACCACATCATCTGAAGGTCCCTCCTGCAGCTCATCTTCAGTCATGGCAGCAATAAGTACTTCACAGTAATGATTCTGCTCCCTTTATTGGAGCAATCACCATTGGATGTGTCACTGAAAATGGCACCATGTAAACTCCAAAATGGAGACAAAGGAAGTGCCTTTTTCTGGGGTAGATCGGGGGACCTCCCCCATTTGCCTGGAACGGAGACATCTCCAATCTGAAGTGGAGACATGGGCTAAGACTCGTTCTTCGTCATATGTCATTTACAGCACAGTCCTACGCAAGTCAGGAATAGGGTTGTGCATGAGTGCAATTTTTGGGATTTGATTCGGTTTGATTCAAACTTGAATACCTGAAAATTCTATTTGATTTGAATCTTTAAAATTCAAATTTAACCAAATTCTATTCAAATTAAGCATATATGAATCTATTTGTTCAAATTTTCTATTCAGATATGCACTTAAGAATGTCAACAACATTCTTACGCATCATTACACAAGGCTGCAAATCATCTCACAAGGCTGCAAATCATCTCGCCTGAGAAGAGTGGAGGAGAGGCAGCAGGCTGGGCTCTGCCATCTTGCTCCCAGCAGTGCTCCTCCCCTCTCCAACTGCCATCACAAGGCTGAGAACCATCTCGCTTGAGAGGAGTGGAGAAGAGGCAGCAGGCTGGGCTCTGCCATCTTGCTCCAAGCAGTGTCCCTCCCTCTTCCAACTGCTCCCATCACAAGATGGCAAAGAGACTATGGCAGCCGATCCACCAGTTGAGAAAAAGTCTGGTCCTGAGGCTGAGCAGGACGGGGCTGAGTAGATGCCGGCTGACCATCTCTACCATCATCCTGTTTGTCATCAATGAAGAGAAAATTCAAAGTAAAGAGAATAGGAAAATTCCAGCAATAAGAAACAGACAGAAGAAGTGAGGCAAAACAGAAGAATTGGAACTGAAGACCTCATGTGCTTGCTTTTTGCTGTTCCCTGTTCCCTCCCACAACATTTTCCTTTTGTTTCTTGTCTCTTTAGATTGTAAGCCTGAGGGCAGGGACCTGTCTAAGATTAATATAATATTGTAACCTGCCCTGAGACCTTCGGGTATAGGGCGGTATAGAAATACAAATAAATAAATAAATTACGCATACCCTATTCCACTGTAACCATTAGACTTTACAGGGTATCATTTGCCTCTGTGTTTGACATCTTGGTTGCCACATTCTGTCTCACACAAAGCTTTCAAAGGATTTTCAGAAGCATCTCCCAGGGAGCAAAGTGGCTTTTGTCCTACCTAATCCAGTGGCTCAGACCCTGTGGCTTCTCTTCCTTTCTTCTTCACATATGCTTCAATTAAAGGTGTATTTTATGCACTACCCATTATGTTCAGTGTAGTCAATTCAATACAAGCTGAAATGAATTCGATCCTACAATTACCATTACCTTTTCTAACTTCTGATACTATCATGCTTCCTTTAGGCAGCCTTGCCCCTCTCCTCCTTAGTCTCACAGGGTATCAGCCATCACTGAATCTTCCTTTAGATCATTAAAACACCCAGATGTTTACACAGACAATATACCAAGTATTCCTCTGGGGAACTTCAAGATTTCCAGAAGGAAAAAATAGTGGAAAGGGAAAGCAGTCAAATGATGGAAAATTCTTAAATAAAACAGTTTTATCAAATTCAGCAAAGCTGAAGGGAGTTTGCTAATGTAAATATTCTGTGTTGATGTAACTGTAAAACAGCATTTGTTTTAACAGGAATTCTAAGTTGGGCAATAATATGCCTTAATAGCCATTTGCACTTGGCCATTACCTAATTTGTAGTTTCGGGGACGGGTCTGCTCAGAACGATGGCTAAACCTAATGAGACTCTGGGATGAGGCAAACAGGCAGAGCATCAGGCCTTACGTAAGATATTCTGCTTCCACATAAAGTATATGCAAGAAATATATATCATAATGGCACAGATTTAAGAGCTCACACATGGATATCTGCTCCTTAAAGAAACCGAGGCATATTACAGCCACACTGTAGCAATTTCCAGTATCACTTCAAAGTATAAAATATTTCTATTAAAACAGTACCCTGTCTGGCTAATGGCTTTTAAAATGATGGAAGGTTTTTGGTGTTTCAAGAAAACTGAAGTTTAGAAAAAATATGGCACAGTTTCTGTGATTTACAAAAGGGAGGAGGAGAAGAAAGAAAGAAAGAAAGAAAGAAAGAAAGAAAGAAAGAAAGAAAGAAAGAAAGAAAGAAAGAAAGAGCAATGACTTTTCTGCAATCCAAAACTGAGATCAGACCCACCTGTAAAACATGTGTAATGCTCTGATAACTTTAAATCACTTTACATTGCCAAATACCAGATTCTCTATTGCTTTCAAAGTGAAACACTTCTGAAAAATGTGAGGGGACTCCAATAATTTTAAATAACTGTATATTGTGCATGCACTGAACCACAAATGCTTCCAAATTCAAGAGCATATAAAAAATTGCAGGACTTCAATTATTTAAAATGCCATGCACAGCATTAGAGGATGATTTAAAATTGTTGTCATGCCTCACACGTTTTTAAAAGCACTTTTGTTTGGCAATGAGTCCAAGATCTAATATTAGTGTGTTCAAGATACATCAGACTTTACAACTGAAAGGCAAAAGGAAATTTTTATAAAAATTAAAAGAGTTTAAGTAAGCAAAGTTTTCGTCCAGGCTTTAGGTAGAGGCTCCAGACAAGGAATTCACAATGCAGTTCTTTCCACGTGGAGGAACGGTTGGCCAAACACTTTTTCTTTACAACCACTAGCAGAAAAGAGGAAGATTGGGATGCAGCCATTCCAGGTGATATGTCTTTGGCTTTGAGAAAGCGAGAATGATTAATCAGCAGAGCTAAGATTTCAGGACCACAGAACACCCATTCCTTTTTCTACTTCAATTTGAAGAAGAAGAGTTGGCCTTTCTACCCCGCCCCCTTTTTCTCACCCATTTACAGCGGCTGACAAAGCTTTCTATTCTTCTCCCCACAACAGACACTCTGTGAAAGCTCAGAAGAGAGTTGTGACTAGCCCAAGGTTACCCAGCTGGCTTCATGGGTGAGGGCAGAATCAAACCTGGTATTCCCAGATAAGAATCCAGCTCCCTAACCACTAGACCAAACTGCCTGTATTTTGTTGAATGAAGGAGGCAAAAGAAAAAAAAACCTGACAGTGATAGCATTCAATGATGTTCTGTTTTGTTTTGGGGGTTTTGTCTTTGGTCAAGTAACTTGACCCTTTACTCTTCCAGATAATCAACCATGCTGCATTTTGGCAAAATGCAAGTCAACACCAGATTTAGCCAATTAATCATGGACTTTTAAAGTGATTGCTCAACAAAAATGACCAAAGGTTCAGCTCGCTGAGAGCCACAGACTGAGGCCAGCTTGTTGCCAATTTATTAATAAATGTCTGATTTCTGCTTTGACTCACTAGCTCTCACAAAACCCGTTATGTGTTTGCATCTGCGCGTGCATGTGTGCGTGCGTGTGTACATGCACGCAAGAGATTAAGAGAGAAAAGCAAAAAGAGAGAGAGAGTAGAGTTTAACTTTGCATTTGCCACTGTGCTGCCTTTGGGTTTTCACCTCAGGCTGCCTGGCACTCCCCAGCAAGCAGGCCATTCTTCATAATTCTGCTTCACTGGAAACATACAGTCCTGCAGTTAGCAGGGAAATGGAAAGGGGGAAAAAAAAGAGCCTGAAGGCACTGGAATAATTAAGCAAATGCAGTGACAGCTGTAGCCGGTCCTGGGCTAGACTGGCTCCACTGAGCTGAATTAATGGCATCAACAGCCCAGCATCTCCATTAACATTTGATCATTAATTATTACCCTCTGACAGTAAGATTTGAAACCTTCTTATGAGTGTTGTGTTATTAATCTGGCTTACCTGCCCTTGGAAAAGGAGGGGGGGGACCCAGTGCATTTCTCACCTCATTCAAATAATCTGTGCTTTCCCCTCTCATTTTACCCACGGTTTTGCAGCATAGCCATAGTAAGTTACAGATGCGCGTGCAGGTGTTTTGTCTAAGGACAAACATGCCGAGAAAGTCGGAGGCTTTCAGATTAATCAGACCCAGTCATTCGGCATTGGGAAAGAGCGCATCACATCGCTTACGTCTAATTACTCTGCCCCCTGCTCTTTTGTATTAGCCACTGTGTTTTTAAGATCACAGGAAGAAATAAGTAGTTCTGCTTTGTGGGCGTATATCATAAACAGAAGAAAAGAAGTGGATGGGATCAGAGAAAGAGTGTGCAAGAAACTGTGTGTCCAAAATTGAACCAGATACCCGTTTCTTTAGCTCAATGGTGAACCGTTTAATCAAACAAGTGGGTGTTCACATTTGATTTTGAACTGGTTCACAAACAAACAAAAAATAGTGATTTCCCCCAGGCCCCCACTAAAATAGCCCTTTTCAAGGGCAAAAACACAGGAAATTTCAAATTATTTGATCAAATCATTTCTGTTCACAAGCAGAGGACTCAGATCAGTTTGATCAAATTTCTGGACATATTATCGACTGTTTGAGAGCTGTTTGATTCAATGCGAACAGCTTTAAACATGAACAATTTTACTGGGTTTTTGAACACATACCTAACTTTGCAGGTACAGTATCTAAAATGTCCAGAATTATGCTTTGAAGAATAAAAGCAGGTGGGCAGGTGGTAAAGAACGAACACTTGTATGGCTGGGTAGGAGAGAGGATGCCAGGACGGATGATAAGCCATATGATCTGAAATTTGTTCTTCTATGTGACCCTCAAAGTCCTCTTCTCCAGCTGCAGGTGGATCAGGAAGCCCATGATCCAGATTAAGGGGATCCTTAATGGATCACGAGTAAGTGAAGAATGAGCCTCTTGACTCAAGGGAGAGACAGAAAATTTTAAAATACTACTTACTGCATCCCCAAGTTTTCAATTATCTGCCCCTTCCACAGGTAGCAAATATCACTTAGGTGGGGCTACGGACGAATATTTGTCAGGTTCACAATTTGTATGAATTCAAACGTTTGTATTTGAATCAAATATAAGCTATATTTGAAGAGTGACATTTGAATGTGAAGCGAATGCTTTTGTGCATTCTTTCAAAGCTTTGTTATATTTGAGAAGGTGGGGGGGGGGCAGCAGAGCAGGTGCCAAGTCTCATATGCAGCAGATTCAGAGTGGATTCAAAACGGAGCAGATTCGGAGGCATGATAGGCAATGGAGATTCAAAGCAGATTCAACAAGCATTTACAGCGGATTCGAATCCTACCATATTCAAAGTGGCTCTGTTCACACGAATATGAATTTCCTTTGCATTTGCCTTGAAGCAAAGTGAACACACACCAAAAAAAGCATAAACATCCCTACTCTCGGGGAAACTCCTGTTTGGGGAGGAGAAGCAGGAGACTCAAAAGACTCCTGCAGCCAATGGGAATGGCTTCTAGTGATGGCTACGGAGCTTCCAACCCCATCCAAACCAAACAGCACTTCGCCTGAGGGTACTGATGTCCCATCTAGGAAAGGATCATACAGTCAGAAGCTTTGGGGTCCCTTTAAGGTGTTTGATATAAGATGCATAATAAGCTACACATGCTGAATTCCCATGTCTCATTTTTATTACGGATTTCCCTTTAGTGTAGATCTGAAGGTGAGCACAGGTATTTGCACGAGAAATTTATGCAATAATATCAGATCTGAGTGTGCCTTATCCCATAAGTTCTGTCTTTTCATTATATGGCCAACGTATTAGACCACCAGCTTCAGTCTTTCCAGTAAACAGTCATGGTTGATTTCATTTATATGGGCTGTTCTTGCATGTACCTCCATTAATCCGGATTTAAGAGATCCAGATCTTTGATATCCAGTCTTTGTTAAATCTAGCCTTGAAGATCCACAAATTGGAGGAGGGGGCATACGTCTGCAAAGCCCATCTAGCACCCAATGGCAATGGGTGCTAAACAGGGTTGCCATGTGGATGCCGTAGCACAGCCTCAGGATGGGTGCTACAGCATCTACATGGTCGCCCTGTTTAGCACCCATTGCCATCGGGTGCTAGACAGCCCATGCGAATGCATGGGGCCTCACTATGATGCAGAGCTTCATGGAGTGGATTGCATGAGGACCAGATACCAAAGATCCAGATCTTCATAATCCAGATTAAGAGAGGTGCATGCAAAAAGTCCCCATCAGGACCTGAGAAGTTCTTAAGTACCTTTACAATTTTGCAACAGCTTTTATTATTAAATTCTAGAACATCTTAGCTGGAATGGGAAAGCTATGCAAGCCTTTCTCCCATCGAACTCCAAATGTTAAGCCTTGGCCTTGCTTTTTTCTTTCTTTTTTTCTTAACAGACTATGTCCACTGATAAAGCCATGGACTGCATCTAACTTAAACTGCTCAAAGTGACTAGTAGTAAATGAAAAACAATTGTTCATGACCTCCACCCATAACCCACATGTCACTACACATAAAATCTGCTACCTTCTATAGCTCATCAACCTTTTCCCCTCCTTCATTTATTATTTAATAAACTGTTTATAGCATCCCTAATTACAAACATTTGTTATACAGACTCAAGCAGAAATGTGTGAGAATATACTGAATTGTTTCCTACCTAAAGTTTTAATGAGACGATAATACCTCCGGCCCATATGCTTTGAAAACGTTATCCTCAATTATGTAATTGGGGAGGGGGGGATTCGTGGGAAAGGAGGGGCGGCTGCTATCTGTTAACAGCAAGGGCAGCTGTGGTTTTCTGCTTTTTCTGCACTTGCAGAAGAAAGCAATAAGTTCAGCTTCCTTATTTTTTGTTGTTGCAAAACTTCTAGGCTCAAACAGGTGTGTGCAATCAGGAACCACAGTGATCAACCCAAACTGCTGCCTTTCTAAAAATTCCACTGGCCAATGACACACTCTGGTTAAGGTTGCACAACCTTGTTTTCCACCACTGGGAGGTTTTGGTTTTTTTTTAATTTTTTCTGATGAATCATTCCCCTTGTGGAGGTGAATTTCAATTATCGTTAATATGCTTCTTGTTCGACAGAGTAACAGAGAGATTCTGCATTTCATGTCTCCCTTAGTCACCCTCTCTTTCTCTGACCTTCCTTTGCTAAGGTATATTCTTTCTGAAAGAGGGTAGGAGAGAAGTTCAGGGGCACAGAATTTCAAAATTCTCCAAACACCACTAGCAATTTAAGGTTCCCAAGTACATTGGGCCTGGTCTAAGTTTCAGGAATCAAAAATGCAAATCCAACCTTCATCCATGTATGATCATTTGCAGTAACAGGCTGGTTGCTTTACTCCATGTGTTATCATCCATCGTTGGTTGCCTTAGCAAAGACTAATGGGAGGTGAACTCCAACAGTGTAATCTCTCCCTTGGCAAAGGCACTACTTTATAAAAACTCAGCCAGCATACATTAAACTTCTCATTTCTGAAATATGAGCTGGGGTGCCAGCTATTGACTTGCCTCAGGCATAAAGTAGGCCCTTTTCACACTGCCTGTTATTTTGGCTTGTATCCTGGAATTGGGGTGCAGTCATCTACATCCTAGTGCAGACAATGCATGCCCCAGGTGGGGTCAGCCATAGTCTGTATCAACACGCAAAGAGCTGGTCCCTATTCTGGGATATAATCTGGAATCTGGCCCAGTGCAGAAAGGTCCTACCTTACCACAGAGAAGCACCGTGCAGCTGGGATCCAGGATGGGAGAGGCAGAGAAGTAGGAAACATTGTCAGAGCTCTTTCTACTGCTCTGCTACTATCATGCTCTGAGGGTGCAGGAAGGTTCATATTAGGGATGTGCAAGAATATTCAAAACATTCAAAATTGAACTGAATTCATTCAAATGTGGACATTCGAATTCAAATCAAATGTCTATGCATTCATTTGTATGCACACATACAAATGTTGTCAAATATGAATAGATGCGAATGTATTTGAATCAGTTCAAATTTGAATACTTTCATTTTTTCTCTATCTGTAGAAATTCAGAGATTTGAATATGTGAATCAAATCAAATGTCGAAAATTGAATTCATGCACACCCCTAGTGAATATCCAATGCTCTCTGATTCTTCCTACAGTACAAAAAGAAGTGGAGCCCTGCACTGTGACTTTAATCCCACAGTGCCATAAGTCTAACTTTTTGGCACATGGACGAATCCTATGATAAGGATTCCAAAGATACCCCTAGACTATCACTCATCTTTTCTGGTGAATTTTGATCCATAGAATGCCTTGCATTATCCATTCATATCCAAAAGCAAGAGAAATTGCATTCTTCTGCAAGATGTGCAAACAAGAAGCCTGGCAGCACTAGAATCTGACTCGGCCTCTTATTTCCCAGCAAATTTTTAATCTTTGATTCACTGATAGAGTAGCAATAGCATTGTGCCCACTGCAGTAAATCCATTAAATTGCCCTGGGTGAACATTAGATCCAACTGTGACTTGAATAGGATTCCTATGAAGTAAATGTACATATAACGGATGCCTTAAAGGTGCTTGTGCATATTAATGCTTGAAGTGTTCACCTTGAATGTATCTTTAATGGCAAAAATGATAGCTTGCTATCACTGTTTCAATATGACATCCTGGAAGCTAAAGATGTTCTTACCATCACTAGTAGAAATGGCACATTAAAAAAAAAAACCCAACCCCAAAAGACCACATTAATGCTTCCCTTTCTACTTCCTTTCACCTTCTTTTCACCTTTGCCTTTCACGAAACAGGAAGCTTGCAAGAGATTCAGATATTCTGAAGTTCAGCAAATTTGCTTAAAGGTTAGAGGTATCCTGGTAACAAATCTGACCAGGATTCCAGGTTGCTGCTTGGAATAAGTTCCAAATGAAATGGTGAAGATAACAACATGGCATTATAAGTTACAATCCATGTGGGAAATAACCTGCTTTATTTGTGGAGAACAACAGATTTTCACTCAGACCTTAAACTTGTGCTTTTAGTTGTGCCAATTTTGTTTTTAAAATTATATGCAAACCACATTGGGAACTTAATAAGAGCCACTGTAGGAAGAAATTAAATAAATGAGCAGTGCTATTGCCTACTTTCTGGGCAAGGCCTCTCTTAGACCTCACCAACATACAGAAGGGAGGATCCTGGTCTGATATACTCTGTTATACTCTGATATACCGGCCAGTGCAGAATCATTCTCACTTCCTCTAATTTAAGGTGGTTCTCTAAATGCTGAGTCACAATAAAGACTGTGGCCCCATTCTGACACAGGATTAAGGCAACTTGAAGTCAGCTCAAGTTCTAACCATCCCAACAGTTTCCAAGAGATCTCTCATTTCTGTGGACTAAAGGTTCCAAAATGTGGATAATCCCTATTCAGATTAAAAGAGATCTCGCTGCTGGATCTAGACATAATCCCTACTATTTAGCAATGGGAATGCAAGTGGGGTTCTGGGGGGAGGGAACCATGCTTTAGGAGCATTCTCCTCAGTTTCCCCTGATCCAATTAGAAGCCATGATTTCCCCTGCCCTTATCCCCTAGTGCCCGAGCTGTCTGCCATTACATGTCAAAGGGATTGTTCTGGGTCAACAGAGGGTGGAGTGGAGGAGAGCCTGCAGCAGAGATGTACGTATCCAGGAGTGAGATGTAAAACAAGATATACATGTATCGGGGGTAGGGATGTGCTCAAAGTTTATTTTGATATTTGATTTGTATTGAATCTAATGTAAGAAAATTCATATTCATTTGAATAGATCCCCTTCTAATGTTGTAGGATTCATATTCAATACAAATGTTTAATCCCATATGAGTCCCATACAAAGGGATCCTATATATGAATGCATACAAATACCATATGGATCCCATACAAATGTGTACAAATAGTATATGGATCCTATATACAAATTCATATGAACAGCATACAGATCCCATACAAATGTATACAGATCCTATATATGAATGCATATGAATAGCATATGGATCCCATATACAAATCCCATTCAAATCCCATACAAAGCTTTATATGAATGTATCAAAACATTCAATTCAGATTTGAAAGTCAATCTTAGAATGTGCCAACATTCAATTCAAGTTCAAATTTGGGCAAATTCGGGTAAAGTTTGAGTGTTATGAATATCCATGAACATCCCTAATCAGGGGTGAGATGTATCAAGAGATCAGATGTATCAGGAGAAGTGGAAGTGTCCAATTTTACAGGTCAGCGAGCGATAGTGAAGGCTCCTATGTAAAATCCTCCCTGATCTCTCCCTTCCAGCATCGCCTCTTCAATGACCCCCTTTTACCTAACCCCCTGCCGTTTCATGCCGTCCTGATCTGCCACTCTCACGCAGAACAAAGGGAAAGTGATCTTCTACTGCCTTTTTAACATGAGAAGAAGCTGTGCTATGGAGAGGGGCAAAGCAATGTACAAAAGTTCCATGACCTCCAGGAGCAGGTTTATGTAGGGGGCAGGGTTTTAATTGCCTGCCCCAATGTAGTCAGGGTATGACAGTGTCCAGTTGCTGACTGCATGAGAAGGAGATTCTGGTGGAAGGAGGAGGGAGGGGTTTCTGCCCTGTGAGTCCACATTACAAGTTGACTTTGGGAATGTCAAAAAACATACCTCACTGTTGATTTTAAAAACATGGATTAAACCCCAGATTAAATTGCCCAGTGGGAAACTGACCTGTGTCTATTATGCAGAAAAGGCACCTTAACCAGGCCCTTAGAATGCATGGTCTCCATTAGAAGTAAGAGAAACTGGCCTTGCTTAAAGTGCCTTTGATGCATAATGGAGACACAGGCAAAAAAAAGCTGCAGTGAGTCACACTATCATTGAACACTGTATTGGGGAGATGTTATTGTCTATTGATTTGTTCCAAAACTTGGACTTCCAGATGTTGCTAGACTACAATTCTTATCAGTCAGAGTCAGCATGGTCAAAGAAAGAAATTGTGAGAGCTGCAGTTAACAGGATCTGAAGGACATTAGGGGATTTTCCAGGTTCAAATCTGTAAAATGGTTACTCATGATGTATTGTGATAATCTCACATTTTCCATGAATTTAGTGCCATTCCTAACTCCACCCACATCCCTTCTAGCAGGATACATGTCTATTTATTTAATAGTGTGACAGTGTTTCATAAATGCTATCTGGGAGTAGGATTATACAAGATCGCCGTCTTCATCTGCTCTGCCATCTTACACTGTGTGAGTGCCAGTGGAAAGCCCAGGTGAGCCTCTTTCCATCAGGGCCTGATAGAGTTCTGCTGGGCATAGCTCCAAGCTCACAGATCAGTGCTGGGATGGAACAGGCAGCATGGAGTGGATATACCAGAAAGGATGGTGTTAGATAGGTTTTGGAGTCTCAAATTCAGCTGATACACTATTTGCATACCCAAGTGATGCAGTCCCAGTGAGTCCCGCTTCATCTGGAAGGAGCCATGGGGGGGGGGGGAGGTTGCTGGGAGTTTCTGGCCTAATACCACATCAGTTACCAATTACCTACGAAGCCCAATTCAAGGTTTGAGCCCTAAGTAAGTGAAGGAGCACCTTCTCCCATGTAAACCTGCCTGTCCTTTAGGGCTACAAAATGAGAGCCTTCTTGTAATTCTGCTACTCTCAGAAGTGCAAGGGGTTACAGCACACAAGAGGGCCTTTTTTGTAGCAGCCCCCTGGCTTTGGAATAGCTTCCCAGTGAAGATAATGGCAACTTTTTACGGTTATGGTTTTCAGTGCCTGGTTAAAACATAACCAAGCCTTTAATGCATTTTTTCTTCTGAATGGAGTCCTGCCAAGATGGGAGGAAGGATGGGTAGATTATATTAAAGATGTAATTAAGTCTTTAAAAAAAAAGTCTGCTGTGGCCCTCCCTGGGACCTTCAGGTGAAGGGTGGCATACAAATCTTTAAATGAATGAATGAATATTCATCAAGTGTGACATGAGAACCTGGTTGTGTCATGATTGCTGGGTGATCAGAAGCAGGGGTCAAACTAGACCATCTTAAGGTGGTGGAAAATGGAGTTGTGAGGACCTTCTTATGGACTGTCGGTCAGTGGTAGCAGCTCTTCCACTCTCTGTGCCCAAAGTCACCTCAACCGTTTATTCAGTCTAAGCAGGCCCTACACCACCAGTAGGTCTGGGCCCCTTTGTCTTAACTTGGCCTCTTACACAACCATAATCATCTGAATCCCTGTTGTCCAAAGGCATTTGGTTCTACAAGGGCCACCAAGTGGAATAGGAACTATATAGACACCTCCATGGCACCCCTGAATTGTCATTCAGCCAATAGCATACTGATCCCATATAAATGCACATAAATTCCCAGCCATGCCAGTAGCCATCCTGGGAGGAGGGCAGCTGTGACCTGGTTCTAGCAGACACCCACTGGGCCAATGGAGTGCCATGGTTCTTTCTACCTTGATACTGCATGCCAGTGGGGATGTCACCCATCAAGAGGCCACCTCCACAGTCCAATGTTAAATTACCCTAATTTTTTTATTAGGGATTCAGCACATTGACAGATCTTTTCGATGAAACTAAGGATGTATATGGAAATCTGTAACCAAGATTTTATAGTTCACCCAGCATTCATCACTTTTAGTATAAACCTGTTAGCTGGGCAACTGGCCCAGTGGATTTTGAGAATGCTTGGAAGAAGGACTCCTGGGAATTCTTTTTTGAGATCTGCAAAATTATAGTGAAACACAACAATATGTGATGCGTTCAGTACAGTTTATCTATTTTACTCTTATTCCTAAAACATGGTAATTCAAGGACTTTCTCCAGAACTTAGAAACTGAATACAGTACCCCAATCCAAAGGGACCATGTCATTCACCGACTACCTCAGCTTAAGAAAAGCAAACAGACCTTGGCTTCCCTGCACCTCAGAAACAGGATGCTGACAGCTTGCCTGGCAATGCTTTTCTGGGATGGGTTGAAAGTGGACATTAAGATATTAGCAGTGCATCATGAAGGCCCTGGGCTGGGCTAGTATTTGTCCCATGCAGAAGAAGTGTTCTAGCAAGCGGCCTTCTCCAGGATAACAGACAAATGTAGAAACAGCCATAGATTTGGACTCAAGAGAGTGAGGCTCAGATTACATGTGCCTCTCAAGCCGTAGAGGTAAATGCATCTTGTATTTCAGGAAGAAGAACCTGTGCTCTGCAAGATGTTATTGGACTACAGTTAACCGCCTCTCTGATTATTGACCATGCACTGAATGGGGATTATGGGGATTATGGTTCAACAACCATTGTTTTAGAGAAGGAAATCTGAGCATCTGAGTAGGAAAATTTTAAGGTAAAACAGCTGAGTTCTTTGGCCAAATCACAAAGCCCTTTTTGAAAGCCCTGTGATCTGTACACCTCTTATAAACAGTTTCCAATAAAGAGCTATGTGGAAATAATTGGGGGGGAATCTGTTCAAGAGAAGCTGGATGGCAAAGTTCAGTCTGTCCAAGAAGAAGGAACAGAAACTTTGGTGTTTCTAAACTCTTCTCTTGAAATCTCATGATCTTAGATTTTGCAAGCATTTCAGGAAAATTACGTGTCAACTGGGTGCAGCTAGAGAGAACCTGGCTGTGATTCACTGTCTTGCAGTCTGTGTAGTTAACTCCTGAATCATTACAGGGAAGTGACTTTTTCAGCTCATCTGTCTAGCAGGACCACAGTGAGACAGGCAGCCAGGAGATGGGCTTATTTAGAAAATGAATCCCACAGGAGCAATCCCAAGCTGTTCATGGAACGGCATATGATGCAAGGAGAAGAGAGAACATTTTTTTCACCGCTTTTACCTGAGCTTGCTCTCTATATAAGTAAATAAAGTACACAGTGGAGTCAGAATTCCCTATCCTAATTTATGCATATGTACTGTGTAAATTTAGACAAACAGTACTATGGGGTTTTATGTTTCATAGGCTTTTTATGCACTTGTGATGCTGATTATGACTTCTCATAATAGGCTTCTGTGCTTTTCTAAACTTACCCATGATTCCAATTAGAAGCCCCCATAGTTGGCTTCAGGACTTCAGGTCCACATCTTAGTGCAAATTTGCGAGGCACCAACCACCACTAGAACAATCTGCACTGGACAGACCATCATCTGATCCAAGAAGCCTTGACTGAGATTACTGATAGGTCTCAACATCAACATCATGATCTATCAGTGGATCAGCGCAGCCTAGTCCAGAACTCAGACGCATGCAGAAGGCCCTCCTCCATGTTCTGGACTACTGGGAGAGCCATTTCAGCAACCTTTTTGCACTAAAAGGCTGTGGTATGAACCAGTAGATTTGGACTAGTAAGCCCACATGTCTGGGCCATGTAAAAGCATAGCTTGGGACAGTGCCATCTGCATGAAACTGAAGCTCACACAAGCTTTGTGGCTGGACTCTGAGCTCCCCAAAAGGCTAGGGCCCATTTTCTGTGCTCCAAGCCAGTGGCCCTTAATGGTTGAGAAGATCACCAGAGAGGTGAGTGCAGAAAGATCTGTAGCTACAGCCTTCCTGGGTGCATCATTTTTTTCTCATGTTCATACTCTTCCTGAATCTACCGAGGAAAACAACAACCCATGCTCCTTCTGCCTTCTGCTGTTTCTCTCCCACGCATGCACCCACTATCAACATCCCTTTATTTTTCACCCTGGTTGAAGACAGATAGGCAGGATTTGAGACATATTGCTCCTTGTATAAGAAAGCACAGTGTGAAGAGGTGATGGGTGGGAAGAAACAGCTTCGTGAGATTGTTGGGGGAGATGGTGGTCCTTGGGCCAAATAATTTTTTTATTCCCAAGGGGCCTGATTCTTGCTTTCTTGAACAAAGTCCATATAGCTTGTGTTATTCCCAGGTCAGCCAAGCTGCAACACTCTGAAGAGTATTACCTCAGCTGATGTGGAAATAAAACAGATCAGCCAGAGTTCATAAAGACAACTGGTGGGACATGGTGCTTTGATACAGGTCTGTGTTGTCATCCAGGTCATTTAGATATAGGTCATAGAGTGTGCAAGTGAAAACACCCTAAAAGCACCTCTCTACCAACAGTCTTCTCTTATTATGTAATAATATGTGTGTAAAATGTGAAGAAAGCCACATTTTGATTACTTCTGGAAGGCCTTAATGATATGTAAAACAAACCAATGAAAATAAAGAAAAAGGAGGTAGGCAAATGGAACTGTAAATGCAGCTAAGCTGTTGTAGGAAGATCCTTCAAATTTGTCCTTTGGGGTGAAATTATTAGAAATTAGAAATGTGGGTAGGCAGAAGATTGTCAATAGTCTCATTCAGGCTTATACAGAAAGGACTAGCCTCTCAAAGCTCTGACCTGCCACTGCAAGTATCTGTAACTAACATGGACAGTTAGATCCATTATAAATGAGGCAGTGTTCTACGGATGTGCATGAATATTTGAAGACATTTGAAATGCGATCAAATTTGTCTGAATTTCAACATTCAAATTTGAATTGAATGTCCATAAATTCAAATTTAAACATTTGAACAAATTTTGAATTTTTGAATCTATTCATTCAGACATTCGTATGTGCATGGGCTCGTACGTGTTGCGTAATTGCATGTACACATCTTTCCCTCATCCGTATGCATTCGTACAGATCCATAGGGATGAAAATGGATTACATATGGGGCAACTACAGGATGCATATGAACGTGTACAAATGCATACAGATGCATACGGGCACATAAGAATGTTGTTGACATTTCCAAGTGCAAATTTGAACCGAAAATTCAAACAGATTCGAATTTGCTTTATTCGAATTGAATTGGGGTAAATTCAAATTTTAAATATTCAGACTGAATCAAATTTTCAGATATTCAACTCAAATCGAATCCTGAAAATTGCATTTGTGCACACCTCTGCACTCCATGCTTCCACACCTTAGAGATGCGTTTTTGCTGGGTCTGATCACAATCTATGATACTGTATTTAAAATATTTCTACCCTATTTTTAAGAATCCCTCCCTCCAATTCAAGGTAGCTAACAAAAATGCATTGAGCCTAAGATAATCAGTGCAAATATGGAGAGAATGTCTGTCTCTTTCATAAGTCTCTTGGAGTGAGAACCTGTATGATTGTGGTCTGCTGTGCTTCTGGAACCAGGGGGAGGGAATTTCTCCTGTTGCACAACACTGAAATTTACAACGAACATGTTCTTGTAATCTTGATACCCCCTGCTTTGAAGAGGCCCGATTCCTTTCTCTGAGAGCTTGCTCCATTTCTCTGCTCTTGTACAAGAAGCTGCAAAACATTCTGATGGATTGCTGAGGGCAAGATAGATGAGTAGGTATACTTTTCAGCTATTAGATTCATTGCTTTTCCTTCTGTACCTGACATGCAGGTCTCTGACATGGGGAACTGAAATGCCTTGATACTGATCAGCAGGACTTGGCACCTTGAAAGGTTATTTATTGCTGGAAGCACCCAGCTCAAGGTAGATCACTCTGGAACTGCCCAGTTGCTCATTATCTGACATGGAGAAGGTAGAAGTGACACATATTATTGGATCAACTTCTGATGCTGAAAGAAAGCAAAGCTTCCCTAGCTCATGTACCTCTTCACTAAGCACAAGAAGAATATTAAACAAGAAGCTACAGTCCTGTAGGCACATTCCATAGCACCTAAGCTTGCTAAAGCAATGTAATGCAACCTTATCACAGCACTTGGTAGATTTAACAGAGAGACAGACATATCCACAAGCCAACAATTCATTCTACATGTATTTAGGCCAATTCAAGATCTTCAGGAGAGCTCACTGGAGGGTCTTTCTGCAGTGGGTCAGTAGACCAATTCAGCAAAACGCCTGCACTATTTACTGAGAAGCTGTGCCTCACACACATAGGATGAGGCACTGGAGGGGACCATAGCTTAAAAATACTGCTGTGGCCCATTCCTAGTGAGGATTGCTTTTAAGTGGTCCGTTCAGCATTCCAGCTACTATATTCCAGCTGGAGCAGACAGCAGATGGTTCAGTATGCCACTGCCATTATGCCATTTTGCCAGACTTTCAGACGTGGCACTGGAAGAATCCCTCTTCCCGGCCATGATCACACCTGGCTGATCTAGGTCATCCCATTAAGAAATAGTAGTAAACATGACCATGGTTACACCTTAGCACTTTAATCTTCATCAGGAAGGCAGCCAAATCCAGACAGTTTTCGGCCTGGAACAGCTTGGTCCCACCTTCCTGCTGCTGTCAAAGGAACTTGAAACAAGGGCGGTGAGGGGTTGAGAAGGCAGATCTGACAGCAGAGCAAAGGGAATCATTCCCCAGGCTGGTCCTCTTCTGGGTGCTGCCGTCTTGAGTGTGGCACCCTCTGCGACTACAAATGCATCAGCACAGTTGCTATGTCAATGCTGACGCTCTGAGCAGTTGCATCAGGGGAGTCATCGGAGTTACCAGCACACTTGTGCTCCAGCTCTGATGACCTAAGGATGTGCACAAATATTCTAAACATTCGAAATCTAATCGAATTCATCTGAATGTGGACATTTGAACTCGAACTGAATGTCTTCAAATTCAAATTTAGACATTTGAATGGATTTCGAATGTTCCATAACATTCATTTGAATGATTAGAATCATTAAAGACTGTACAGATACGTACGTATTACATACAAATCTGTACAAATATTAGACGTATCTGTACACATTTGCACTTATAATACAGAATGAAAACAGGATCCATATGGGAGAAAATGGAGTGCCAAACGAATAGATTCAAATGTAACTGATCTGATTTTTTTTAGTGTTCGGATTTTGAACATTTGAATTGAATCAAATGCTTTGACATTTGATTTGACTCAAATTTGAATAAAAAAAACCATTAGTGCACACCCCCTATGATGATCTCCCTAGCCAGCAGAGGTGTGGATGGTCATTGCTGGATGTTTCAGGTAAGTCCCTGGTGAAGGCTAGTAAGCTTGCAATTAGACAACTTCTGGGCAGGCAGGGGCATTTTTAGCATGCAAACACCTCCTGACAATGCAGATGCACCTGTCCAGATGTTGCTTAATTGCATGCTGTGGACTGAAGGGCAAATTCATCCCTTGTTTTCATAGTGGTGGCAGAAACTGGGACCCAGTCTGGACCATGCAAGAGGTAACTACTATTAAGCATTATGGATTTTCCCAGTAACGTCTGAAGCCAAGTTAGGTAACAAACTGACTATCTCTTTATCACTGTGATGCCCAGTTTTCCTTATCACTGATTCACTAGTTCCTTTCAAGTGAGATGCCATCTGACTTGTGTCTTACAACATTTCCTTTAATCATGTTGCAACCACCTGTGTCATGTACATCTGAGCAGGTTTGTAGCAGTTCCTGTTTCCAATTTTATATAAACAATATTTCTTGGTTAACCCCTGAAATCTTTTTTTAAAGATTCAACAAGGGATAGTGTAGGAGAATAGTTGAAAAACCACAAGCCTCCAAACACGCAGATGGGAAATTTACAGCCCTCCTCATATTACTACAGATTCAATCAAACCTGATTAATGACCATTCTGGCTGGGGCTTGGGGGATCTGGAGTCCATGGACATCTGGAAAGCTATACCCATAGGTTGCACCCACACCTTGGCAACATAGACTGCACTGAGACAAGAACAAAATCTCCCACCCCAGAGTAGACATGTACCAGTGAAACAGCCCACACCGCATCTCAGCATCTTTGGAGTTGACAGATCACCTCTGGGCTTGGGTGCAAATACAGAATGGCCACCATTTTACCAAAAAGGCCCCAAAAGTAGGCTGTCATCTGTGTGGTACCTGCATAAAGCAGACATGTAGGATGCTCTAATAATCACACAGCATCAGCAAAAGCAACTGAGGATGGTCAGCAGCCTTAAACCAGTTAAGGGCATTGCTTTGTGGAAGGACATTGCTCAAGGCACTTCAAGAGCTGCCAGTCTCCTTCTCAGGGTTCTCTGCAGTGGCAGGCACCTCTGGCATTGGACTGCCATGCCTCTGGGGCTTCCTCAGAATGTCCACCACAGTAGATATTGATGAAGGCTTAGGTCCACCACCACTGTTATAATGAATTCCCAGGAAATTTTAGATAGGTTGCTAAAGCATGATGCACACATACACATTATCCCACACCATGAATGTCTGTTCTTCAGCCAGATTGAAAAACCTAGCTGAAAACTGGAGGGGCAGAGAGCAGCATGGACCAAGAACCACCTGCAATATAACATTCTAGTCTGGCCCAAATTCAGAGGCTGGAAGTGAACATTGCCAGCCTCCAAAGTTTTTCAGCCCCACACCCAGAAGCAGCACACTTCTTGGGTTCCTTCTGGAAACCTGGAAAATTAGCACCAGGCTTCTTGTACCCGGTAGACCAGCTCAGCAGCTCATTGCTGTCTGCACATAAGCATTGGGTCTCTCACTAAGTAATGCCTATAAACTTGTTCAGTCTCCCATTGAAGCATGTTCTGATGCCATTTTATCACTGGAATGCACTAAAACACCACAGCATTATCCTGGGAGACAAGGCCTTCTAGTGTACCATCCACAAGGCCTTCTAGTGTACCATCCACAAGGCCTTCTAGTGTACCATCCACAAGGCCTTCTAGTGTACCATCCACAATGCCACACAGATGTGGCATTCCCTGGAGCTTCTGGCCTGATCCAGCAGCACAGTGCACATCCTGCCTCACACATGATGATCCACATACTGTTGAAGTAGTGCCATAGGAGTGCTCAAAGGAAGCAGAGAGCACCCATACCTGAACCAATTGAGCAAACATCCCATGTTAGAGTGTTGCCAATAGCACTTTCCAAGGAGAGCAGGAGAAAAGACTATGACAGCCCTTTCCTCTGCTGTGCTGCCAACATGTCACTATGCCACCCCACCTGGAAATGCTTCCAGGAGTTCACACAACATAGCCCTGTCTTGGAAGGTGTAGAAAATGGCTGATTTCTACAGTTATTTCCTTCACCTTCTAAAACACTTCCAGGCAGAAATGACAAAGCCAGGGGACAAACGTTTCCCAGATTTGTTCTTCTGCAGGCAGAGGAAAACATGTGAACAGCACACTTCCTGCTTGTATAACCATAGTAGTAGAAGTACCTGGCTGAAGAAGTAGCAGTAGGAGGTGTTTGGTTTTTCCACTCTCCTTTTCTCACCCATTTAAGGGGACTCAAAGCAGCTAACAAAGCTTTCTATTCTTCTCCCCACAACCGAAAATCCTGTAAGGTAAGTGGGGCTGTTAAAGCTCAGAAGAGAGCTGTGACTAGCCCAAGGTCACGCAGGTGGCTTCATGGAAAAGTGTGGAATCAAACCCGGTATTCCCAGATAAGAGTCCAGCTCCTTCATCACTAGACCAAACTGGCTGACAGAGCTTATATATATCTTACATGGCATATGTATCTTACATGGCATATGTGAAACTTTGGGAGCACTAAGCTAAACGGATATATTTTTAGTTCAAAGATCAATATATTTCTATCATTACTGCAGGCAACATTCTTTTTTTCCCTGAATGCCCTTAATTTGCCAATCTGTGTTGCCATCATAGCTTGATTTTTAAAATCATGATCATTACATGACATGCTGTGATTTGGATGCTGTGATTTAATCTCTTTTGGAACAGATAAAATATTGTCTATGGGATAATTATATTGCCTAACAGGACGGCCAGACTGGAGATTTTCAAACCTTTCATTCTAGAATGAAAATGTGATACTATGCAAATTTGTTTGGATATCCCCAGCTATAATTTTCCTGTGCTGTGATTTAACACTGGATTTGCAAACAAATACAAACATCTTTCCACCTTACATCTGGCAACACCACCATTTCTACACTTACCTTGCTTGAAGCGGTTTAACTATTCTGCTCCAGCCTCTCCCAAACCAAACACAGCAGGCTGTGTTCACACAGCAAAGGTGGGGAGGCCATCTGTCCCAGACGAAAGTCACCAGCAATGTGGAGGTGCCATAGCTGTAAGTTGCATAAGCTTTAAAGACAGGGCTGCAGTGTTTTGCTTTTTCTGGTCAGGTGTTGGAGCAATACACCTGGTGTTATTGCAGTTGTAGCTCTCTTCAAATAGTCTATAGCTAATCCAGAATAGGGATGCCTTGGGACAGTCCTGGACCATGATCCCACTAGACCCATGTGGACAAAGCATATTAGGCAGCTGCTTGGTCCAGTCTACTGAAAAAGTGTGGAAATGGCCCAAATTGTTTCCAGGCACATCAACAATGCTGCAGTGTAAGTACCAGGAAGAAAGTTTTAGCAGCCAAAATTATGACCTAAGGCAAAGAAGATTTCTAGAAGACTTGTTTTGAAGGACAAGGGCGTGTTACCTTTTTTTAAGTTCCATGGTTTCTCCTTGAGGGGCATGCCCTGCCTGAACCTCTTCCCATCCTCCATTTTCACCTTCTCCTGCATACCAAGGCCAAAGGTACAAGTCAAAGTAATCTTCTCCTGACACTCATCCAGGAGCTTGCAGGTTGAGACCCTCTATCCTGATCAGAGTTGAATATGCAAGACCCAGTCATGCAGTTAGGCTTTCAAGGAGCTGGAGACAGGTCCTTCTGGGACCGGAAGGCCCTGTTTAGGTTCCGGAAAGCCTGTTTTGCTTTCCAGAAGCACTGGGAAGAGACTTGGGATGACACTGGAGCACTCCCACCCACCACCACTCGGCACCCCTTTTCCTGTGAGGGTGCTCCAGTGGCAGCCCAGGCTCCAGGTGGTGATGGCAGCAGTGTAGCAGTGAGCTGAGGTAAGTGCAGAGGGGTGTGGGAGTGGAGGTAAGTGTGGAGGGGGTGGGAATGGAGAATATCCATACACGGATCCAAATATCCCCACATCTGGGGGTGGTGGTGTTCAGCTGGAGCCAAATATTTCCACATTCTATTCACCTTGAATAGAATGTGGAAATTGGCTCTGTGCACACCTCTATCTCGGAGCAGTACTCAGCATACACTGTAGCATGATTAATCCCCCCACAATCAATGGTACAATAACCCTCAACAGCACATCGTAGAATGCATCTGTTCAGGAAAAAGGGAAAAATGATCAGCTTGATAGACAAAGCCTGAATTCAATCATCTCAGTTGATGATATGGTCTGATTGTCCATCTTGTGAAGGAGGACGGAAGAGAAAAATAGTTAAGGAGTACAAATGCATATTGAAACATTTACAACTCAGTTCTAAAATTTGTCATGTCATGACAGCATAGTGAAATTTAAGATTGGTAGACTGCGCTTGTGCTGGATCAGAAAACCTAGCATGAACTAGGACTATGCAAAATCACACTATTTGACTGCAACGTGGACCTTGAAGTAGAACTAAGGCTTGCAGAAAAAGCTGATAGTGTTATGTGAACAGGGTGTTACTAAATGTGACCACTCCATACACTCTGCCTAAACAACAGGGAAGCTCTGTATCATGAGATATCATGATCTGGCAATGCTTAACTCTGCAGATCTCCCAGTCTGGTTTACCCTATATACATGTCTGGATGGCTTTAAGGTAGGGTTAGACAAATTTATGGATGACAGATGTATCAATGGCTACTAGAACGAATGCCTAGGTGCATCCTTCAGGCTGAGGGGGGGGGGGGGAGAGGAACTGGGGCGCTTCTAAGGCCATCTGCTGGGACTCGAAAGCAGGAGAAGGTTTGTCCTTGTCTCTGCTTGAGATGCCCGTGAGCATTTGGTGGGCCACTGTGTGTGACAGGATGCTGGACTAGATGGGCTGTGGCCTGATCCAGCAAGGCTTCTCTTATGTTCTTATGTTCTTATGTGGAACCCCTATGGAATTAGGAACACAAGTGTATGAATGTGACTCCCTGAATAATATTTAGGACTCAGGACAAAGTGGATTACATACAATGCACAAATTAAATCAGATGGGACAGAGACATTGGCTGAATCCACACACTTAAAAACAGGTCAAAAGCAGTTTAGAGTTCATAACATGCAGACACTAGTGACGAATTTGCATTTACATTTCCAGGGAGCCTGGGTATGCTATACCAGAAGTGGTTCCACACTAATCTGAGTTCCCAATGCACTGCTTTACAACTATGCCAGCAGCAGGGCTGGAGCAGCCCTGCATGCTCCATCCACGCCTCTTTCAGATTTCGAATGTGGCAGATGACACAGGCGTAGTTGTGCATTGCATTGCCTGGTCACTGAAACAAAAGCAGCACACATGTACATTGGCACCATTGCTATGGCAGTGTAATCACCTCATTAATGGAGACAATTTGCACTTAGCCAGTGTATAGTTAAGTGCTGGCTAGGTTTCAAATGGTTTGGGCATCCAGAGGTGCAGATGCCCAAATCATTCCACAACTTCATTTCTCTGAGATGTTTTCCCAGGGAAGTTGACCTGCAAAAAGGCCCTGTTCAGCTGATCTTGAACACATGATCCATCCCAAATTCATGTTCCTAACTAGCCTCTACGCCAGACCCATAGTTGGCCCCAGAATCCCTGGGGAAGCCATTTTGGTGGCCACAGTAAGGCACACCATTGAAATGGGTCCTTCTGGAAACCAGAACACAGAGGTGCACTCCTTCTGCATGCCTCTGGGATCCATATTTACTTCCACTAGTATGCTGGTAGATTTCAATATAGATCTACTGGTGATCCAGATCAGGGACCTCCAGATCTGGATTACACTCCTTCTTACATGGACAGAGCATACTAGTGGTGGGTGAGCTTCCTGTATTCTGCAGTAATGTGTAGAAGGGAAGAGCTTTAATACACTTGTTATTGCAGAATGCTAGCAAGTGCAGAAAGCCTTAGTGTCCCCATCTCACCTCTAATCCTTTCTTCAGGCATAACATATCATTACCTTCTGAGATATAGCCTTTTACTGTAGGCAAAATGCTTTGCTATACCATGCCTGAGAGTGTTTACAGAATGAAAAAAGATTAATAATAATTTTCTTGTCATGCCTTGTGCCTTGTCATGCCTCATGCCCTCTCTGACTCCTTTGACTCCTCAGATAGTGAGCTCCCAGCCCATGCCAGCCAAAATGGGGGACCCGCATCTCAGGGGCCAAACTTAGAATCTGGTTCTGTTCCTCCAGAGGGGTTGGTTCAGACTCAGATGCTGGCCAACACCTAGAGCCAAGTTCTATCTGGAGAGAACAGGAACACCTGAGACGCTCAGCACACCTTGATGCCAAACAGCTGTGTCAGTGGGGGGCAGGGCAGTCCAAGCCCAACATAAGGAAATCACACCCAGCTGCCTCCTTTGCAAACAAAGAATCTTCTTGGCAATCCTCAGCTTGTGCAACCTCTGGACTCCTGACTCCGATGGACTCTGACTGACAAAAAAATCTCTGGTAACCTGACCCTGGCCTGTTTGACTCCATGTAACTATATCCCGACTGACTCTTGAAACTGGCTTGGCTCCACTAGCCCTGTGTGTGCATATGCTTGCTGCTGCTGCCTTCTCTGGACATGACATTTCTTGCTGTTATGAACTCCAAACCACATGATATTGGTCCATGAGCTTCTTTGTGAGCTACTTTGGTCTAGTGGTTAGAGAGCCAGACTCTTATCTGGGAATACAGTGTTCGATTCCGCCCTCTCCCATGAAGCCATCTGGGTGACCTTGGGCTAGTGACAGCTCTCTTCTGAGCTCTCACAGCCCCACCTACCCCACAGGGTGTTCTGTTGTGGGGAGAAGAATAGAAAAGTTTTGTCAGCAGCTTTGAGCCACCCAAGATGTTAGACAAATTTATGGACGACAGATGTATCAATGGCTACTAGAATGAATGCCTAGGTGCATCTTTCAGGCTGGGGGTGGTGGTGGACCGGGGCGCTTCTAAGGCCATTTGCTGGGATTGTAGAGCAGGAATAGGTTTGTCCTTGTCTCTGCTTGAGATGCCCATGAGCATTCGGTGGGCCACTGTGTGCAACGGGATGCTGGACTAGATGGGCTGTGGCCTGATCCAGCAGGGCTTCTCTTATGTTCTTATGTTAAATGGGTGAGAAAAGTGGGGTAGAAAAGCCAAGTCATCTTCTTCTTCTTCTTCCTGCTCACATGGTACACAGCACACAGACTTTTCAAATACAACAGAGTTGGTTGCAGTCCTATTTCTCTCCCTCTCTCCCAGCAATCCCCTGCTACTTTGAAGAAATGGCACTGATCTTCTAGGTATCTTTATTTCCCATGGCACGTTATTACCAACCCCTATGTTAAATCATATTGTCTCTTGGCATTTTGAAGTGGAGGTTTTAGAAAGACAACATAATCACAAGCTTCGAGATCAGATAGATGGGATCATTTGGGGCAGCGAGTTGCCAAGCTAGTGTTCTGGCAACAGACAAGAGAAAGGAACCTCAAACAAATGATGGGTGTTGGGAACACAGCAAAAGCAGTCGGGCTGGGAGCTATCCAAATTATACTCCTGTAGTTTGGTTAATTTCTAAATTGTATTATAAAACAGCGTATATTGCATTCCATAAGCATGCTTCACTATTGTGGAAGGTCAGAAATAGGGTATGTTGAAAGAACAAAGTATCCCTTTGGAGAACAAAGACACCATGGTTTCTCTTCCTCTTTATAGATTCCATTAGAACAGAGTAAATGTCAGTAAGGTATATTTGCACACATCTTTCATACAGAAAGGAGAAGCACTTTGAGTCAATTTGGCTACATATGTAGCAATGTGTAAGTGTTTGTACTGCTGGTTAAATTCTTTGATTACTTCTCATTAGGGAACAGTGAGTAGCGTTTTGGTATTTCAAACACTCCAAGTTCAGGCCAAAATCAGATTTATGTCAGGCTAATGTAGGATTTGTGATTCAATTTAACGCCATGACTACGATGCACAAAACTCAAGGTGTGTGATCAGATTGCATATTGGACACCAAATTGTACAAATGAAGCTAGCAGTTCAACATCAGCTCTGCTATCAGAAGGGAGCGGAAAGCAATTCTGCTTAGTTGCCGACTTCAGAATTTGGCTTACGAATTAAGAAACCAATGCTTGCATATATTCATGCCTAAGTAGCTATATAAAATTATCTCAAGCAAATCTAATAATTTGCACATGAATTTTGGGAAAAATCCAGCCAACGTTAAGTAAATTTAAAGCTTTACTCCTACAACATGGATTCATACACACAGACTGACTTGGAAGCAGCTATTATTAAACACAGTGTGCTTCATTTTCATGTAAGCATGTCTGGAATGGCCCTTTCCTGTTGATTTCAATAAAAATTAACCTGACAGCATTTACAGTGGAGAGGCATAAGCAGTGAGGGTTTTCCAGTTGGCTTTTGGACAAGTATTGAGACTAACATTATTTAGCTTTTCCTTAATTATTGGGTGCAATGAGGAATCAGTGACTACAGCTGCCTGCACACCATTGTTTAAAAAAAACCAGCTCAAAAGTGGCTTAGGGGTAGTAGCATGAAGACATCAGTATCTCTACTCTAATCCACATTAAAGACCAGAGAATGCCTTTCAGAAGTTCATTCTCTGGCCATTAATGTGAATTAAGATATTAGCATATGGAAGCTACCACATCTAAGGGACTTTTGGCATGGATCCTTAATCCACATTAAAGGTCCACAGAGTACACATTCTCACTCAGCTCTGCCTTACACAGAGCCTGATCTGGATTATGGAGGACCAGAATATCAGCTACATGTTTAATCAGTTCTACAGAGGGACAAGCAGCCCTGATTTAGAACACAGGAACATAAGAACGCATGAACATAAGAGAAGCCCTGCTGGATCAGGCCACAGCCCATCTAGTCGAGCATCCCTTCGCACACAGTGGCCCACCAAATGCTCATGGACATCTCAAGGAGAGACAAGGATGAACACTTGCCTGCTCTCGAATCCCAGCAAATGCCCTTAGAAGCGCCCCGGTTCCCCCAACCCAGCCCCAACCTAGGCATTCATTCTAGTAGCCATTGATACATCTGTCATCCATACATTTGTCTAACCCTACCTTAAAGCCGTCTAGACTGGCAGCTGTCACCACCTCTTCTGGCAGCACATTCCATAAGCCGATGACCCTCTGGGTGAAGAAATACTTCCCCTTGTCGGATCTGACTCTCTTACCCATCAGCTTCATAGAGTGCCCCCTGGTTCTAGTGTTGTGCAATAGAGAAAAGAAATATTCTCTATCCACCTTTTCTATACAGGCATGCAGAATTGGCCTTCATATTTATTTATTTATTTATTTATTTATTTATTTATTTATTTATTTTTATATCTCAGGACTACCAGTCAGTGCTATTTTGGGGAACCTAGCAACTTTCATTCCTAGCCCTCATAGGCATGGGGGTATGGCTTCAAAGCTCACATAAGCTTTGAGCCCACATGGCATGGGCAATCCAAATCAGTGCTATCAGTGAAGATGGAGCTGATCCCACCCACACGTCCCCATCAGTAGACTGGGCTATTCCATACCCACTGATATGGATCATAGAGAGGTAAGTACAGAAAGAACCCAAGCTGCGGTCTTGGAGTGAGAAAGTTTTTTAAAAAAATCAGATAAGATTCTGATTCAAATTGAATTCCATTCAAACAGTGGCATTTATTAGTTTAGTTGCAACACATTTAAAACCAGTTTCACCAGATGTATGCAGCCTATGCATATATGCAGCCACTACAATGTTGCATATCTAAGTAAACTGTCCACTCTCCACTGTGATTGTAAACAAACTAGCAAAATTGTGGTTGAATGGAACTGGAAAATGTTTGTCATTTCAAATGGAAAATGTGTGCCCAATAAGAAATTTTCCCAACAAATTTCTAAAGCCACCAAGAACTAAGCTGTGTGACAACCCAGATGGTCTAGAAAAGAGACAAATTGTGAGCTGTTCTGCATGGGTAATGTGCTTCTGTTCATGTTTTGGCTATGCTTTTGGCCTTTGGTGGCCTATAACCCATCCTATTCAATATCGCCTTCCAAACATCATCAGGAAGTCTCGTGTTTAATATTTCCAAATTGTGATTTGATCCACCATGGATCAGACTCTAACACCTTCCCTGGTATTCTGGAGATCTCGTAGCTTGGGTTTCCACTCCTCTGGAGGCCCATGAGTCATCATGTCAAACACTCATGAATTAATAAGCTGCCCTTGTAGCACACAAAATGTGAGACAAGCAACCTTTTGCACTTGGCATATCGAGGAATTTGGGCGATCATTTACACAGAATATCTACACCACATGGAGTCACTTCTGTTCCAGAAGTGGCTCCCCATTTGCCAGAGTGTCACCTAGCTAGATAGCTAACATGTGCTCCACAGCAATACTAGCCACAGCTAGGACATGGCTAGTATACTCCAATATGCACACTTTTCACCTCTTCTGGGGCCACATCCCCAAGCAACTTATTTGCCTCTCTATTGTCCCTCTATTGCAGCGGACTTTAAAAGTGCCGTTCAATTCTGGAATAAGCATCCCCATTTGGTTTGGTAAAACACACATTTTAAATGCACCTACCGTCCCCAAGGAAGCGTGTTTTGTTTGCCCACATCTTTTTCTCCCCACCCCCTATCTGCTTGATAGGGTACCGAGGAGACAACCCCCGACAAGTCCAAAAGAAAAATAGCCATATTTACAAGTTCTCTGTTCGTCTCCCCTGTCTGCAAACCCACCAGAGCCATTTATCACTTTGGAATCCAGAGCTTGCTTCCAAAAATAGTGATTTCACTGTAAAAATCCACCCCATACAGCAGCCGTTACACTGTAGCAATCCACCCACTTCACACCTGATAACAATGTTGCAATTCTCCATAATTCTGGCTCTTTAAAAGTTCTGACCTTTAGAAAGGGAAAGGAAGGGAAGGTGCTGCTGTCCTGGGAGATGTGTGAATGTTTAAGGCTGTGTGTGCAGGCGGCCAGGGTGCTTTTTTTGAGATCTTGGCCGCCAATCCCCGCCCCTTTTGCCACGGAGCATCTCCATGCACAATGTTGCTCGGAATACCCGCGGTTTCCAAAAAGTGCTCTGGTAGTCTTGTTTAAAGGGCACTTTTTTTTCCGTGCATTTTCCTCCTTTTGTGCTGCTGGAAGCTCGGAGAAAAGCCGTGCATGGGGGCACTCACAGGCAAAAGAAGCATTTTAACAAGCTTTTTATAGCTTGGGGACAGAGCCTGGGTGAAGGGTGTGTGGGGCAACATGATGTAGCAACAATTTTACACTATTTATTTATTTATTTATTTATTTATTTATTTATTTATTTATTTATTTCCATTTCTATCCCGCCTCATACCCGAAGGTCTCTGCAGCCACCTGTTGCTGCAGCAACAGTCAATGTTCATGGCTGTTGCCACAGTGAAGAGGTCATCTCTCATACAGCAGTGTTCATACTTACTTGGCACAAACTCAAACTCAGGATGCCCAATCCATCCCAGTTCTTCACTTGTTTCCATGCCTAATAAAGGTGCAAAAACACCCAAAAATCCATTTACCAGATGCTTGGATTAGAGCAGGCTAATACTTTACAGAAAGTTGACTTTCACTCCCTTGACTACTGGATTGTGATCAGGTCTGTGGCAGGAGGAACATTAGGGGATTCATTTAGGGTGACTCCAAGTGCAGTATGCATAAGAGTGTTTAAGATAGCAGATGAAGGAAGAGCCTGGGATTTTCCTGGGATTGCCTGCTGTTGCCAGACAGGAGCAGCAAGAGCCAACTGTGGGATCTAAAAAAGATGCTGCAATTTCCTTTTGCCATTTAGAGGCACTATTACTGATGTTTAAAGTATATAGTGGAATTTCTTCCCTTGGAGGCATTGAAAAAAAAGACAGGATAAGTATGACTCATGAAGATTTAACTGAAGTGTCTTGTTTAGGCCTAATGGGTAAGCCTATATATATGGGTGATAGGACTTCAAAGAGGGTAGCCATTTAGGAAAAGAAACACATCACCACCACTCGTGAAACAAAATCCAATCCTGGTGCAGGGGAGAAATCTTCCTCTGCCCATCAGAATTACATCCAGGGCTTCCCTTACTACAATTGTGACAGGCAGGGAAGAGGGCTTCCCATGGCCTCAGAGTCAAAGGAGGGGAGTTCTCAGCCTTAGATCTGAAGGGGCCTGTGGTTTGAAGACAGAGTTGCTCCATGGGCCATTCCCACTGTTAGGCTGCACGTATCAATAAGTCGTCTTGAGCAGCTGCCATTAAGAGCACTTTGAATTGCTCTCAGGCCTCTTCAAGCTGCTCTGGAGTAGAAGCATGGATAGCGTGCTCTGCTTCTATACTGAATGCACAATGAGGGGGCTATTGTGCGTACACCTGCACTGTCACGGTGCAGTCAAGGAGCCATAAAGACACAATGCAGGTTCTGGCTTGGATCGCAGGGGCAACCCTCCACACACACATACATCAAAATTGCTGCTAGGAAATCCTCAGGTGTAATTTTGACAGGTGGAGGAGACTTCCTTCCCCCTACATCAGGATCAGTTGTGACGCTCACCCAGGAAGAAAGAGGCTTCACAATCAGACTTGTGTCTTGGTAATCCCTTGCTGTGATTTTGAAAACCGAGGGAAGCAAGCAGGCAGCACATTGTTGCTTTAAGAAGAGCGCTTGCTCCTCTTAATGTGGAGTCATAGCAAGCTTCCTCATAGCGTGAGCCAGTTTGGTCTAGTGGTTAAGGAGTCGAACTCTAATCTGGGAATACCAGGTTTGATTTCTTACTCCCCCATGAAGCTAGCTGGGTAACCTTGGGCTAGTCACAGCTCTCTTCTGAGCAATCACAGCCCCACCCACCTCACAGGGTGTTCCATTGTGGGGAGAAGAATAGAAAGGCTTTGTCAGCCACTTTGAGTCCCCTTAAATGGGTGAGAAAAGCAGAGAAGAAAAGCCATCTCTTCTTCTTTTTCTCTTCCCATGAAGAAACCGATAAAATTTCTGCAGTAGTTGTCTACATTACAGGCTACACCTTGGAGGGTTTTTTTTTTAACAAAATGCATTGCTGTCATTTCTTAATATAACAAATAAAAGGGGTTGTGGGCTCAGAAACAGAATCTCAAGGGCACAAAACCCTGAGACCAACAATTTTGCATGAGTGCTAACAAGACCTCTAGACATATACTCCCAATTTTATTTCTTGAAGTGCATGTGTGTGCGTGTGTATATACACAGAGTATTATTCCATTGATATGCATTATTAAGACTTCTAATAACCCTATTTACTACAACTCATATAAAACTGTGCACTTTACCTAAGGTACTATTTAATAATGTTTAGAAGAATTGATAGGTTCTTGCTCCCTGCTAACCTAAGTACAGAAGTATTGGGTTTCTTTATTAAAATGTTATCAGGCATCTATATCTACAGCTGTTGCTTTAGAAAGGGTTGCAGCAACATATCTGAGAAAAAATGTTTGGGGTGCTTTTTTGCTTTTGTTTTTAAAGGGACTAGTTCTGATAAACCTTTTAAAAGTTCACTAATAATACAGAGATAGCTGCTATCATTTTCCGTCACTTACTCCTTCAACTTCCCTGCTTTCCCATTTTGATGAAACAGTGAAAAGATTATTGTTTTCAAAGTCTTGTAACAATACAAGGAGAAAATTATTCTTGGATTTTCTTTTTTCAGTGACAAGCCAACCATTTCAACACATTTTCAAGGTAACAGGCAAAAGATAACGCCTCGCAGCACACTGGCTCGCAGGGCTGAATTCACCACCCTTGAGAAGAATGCAGCCCTGTTTGCCTGATCTTCTGCAATGCAGACCTTGGCGCCGTGTCAGGTTCCATTGGGTCATGTCTTTCCTGCAATGTGACAGAACGTGACATAACTCAATGTGATGGGATGCACAGAAGAGTCAGGTGCCCACAGGAAGCGAAGACGCTCCATGACTACAAGCAAGTTGCTCAACCCAGCAGGTAAACTGCTCAGAGCCCATTTGCACATCCATTGATGTAGATAATTAGTATACAAAGCAAGGCTTGGAGTGTGTGCTCATTCCAACTCAGTTGCTTTCCCCATAAAACATACTCTTCAGAAATATTTTACGGGGACTGTTAGCCGAGATGATTTCACATTTGGGTATTATGATACCATTAAAAGGAGGGAAATAGCCTTCATCAATATACAGGGCTGCACCTCAGGTTGTCTTCAAATGCCTGTATAACAAGAAGGGTGTACGCAAGTATGTTTAGGAGGGATCCATTATGATCCAAGAAACATGGCATCTTTATAGGTCTCCGTAATTCCCGCACTGAAAGACAATTTTCTTAAGCCATACAAGCAAAAGTGATTAGTCAGGAAGAGCAACAGCCATTAAAACAAATGATCCACATCAATGGTATCAGTGAGATTTCCTCGGGATTATGTTGGAATGAAGCATGGGAAAGAAACTGTGGGAAATCGGTGGCTGTTAAAATGTGTATATATAAGGAGCTTTAAGGATAGGACAGCTCCGTGATAGTAGTAGATGAAAGCTGTCCTGGGCCACAATTCTGAGCTTTTTGGCAGCTTTTTTGTTCCTTTTCAGTCAGGGAACAGGACTACCATCCCTGCAGGAGAGGGGAACTATCTCATGCCAGGTATTTTTTTAGGGGCACAATCCCCACTCAACTCAGACATAGTTTAGACCACTGTACGTTTCACTCTCTCAGAGGACTTCTAATCACTCCTCGCAAGCTATAAAGTTAATGTGAAAAGACAGCCCAACTGTTCTTCTGCACTGATTCTGTTTTTAGAACTCCTGACTAGAAATTTTGTTGGGAAGCTCCAGCGACTGTAATGCATCCAACGCTTCATGATGCTATAGGACAACATCCCAAGCTTTGAGCATTGCCAAACTTTGGAAATTTCCCTTTTTGGGGACTGCAACCGCCAGATGCCTTTGCCAAAACATCCATGGGTTGCTTTAAATCATATGAATTATAAGAATCGTGGAGTCATGAGATCCCTGAAGCTGGCACACAATGCTCTACCAGGATAGCCATCCAAATGCAGGAGGCTTATCCCAATACGTCAGAACTCTTCTTGCTGCCAGAGTGGATCTGGGCTGGAATAGTTCTGTAAGGTAAGTGTGGAGCCAGTTCTTGTTCCCTAGGAAGTTAGATTTCACATCATAAAGCATCCAGCTACAGATAATGTTCCTGAAATGCTTTGACCCAAGAAAATGGCTTGTTCTGCTACAGGAAAGTTTACAGCCATGGCTTTTAACCCTCCTCATGTTCTCCTTTCTCCTATCTTTTTCTGGCCCATGGCTTGTAATTTCTGCCACAGTTCAAAAGATACCAGGTTGCCTTCAAGGATCCCAAAAATCCCAGTCTATTTCCTTGCCCTCCCTGCAATAAGATGTGATTGGCCACCTTTTTCTATCAGTCACCAGATATGCCCAAGCTACAACCTACCCAAATGCATTTGAGCAACAACAACAAGAAGCACAAAACTTTAACCCATGTTAGGAGGAAGAAGAGGAAGAGGAAGAAAAAGAAGAAGAAGAAGCTTGGCAACTGGATTTTTGTACTTCACCTAAAATCTACCTTCAGATTAGATAATGTGGAAGGAAAACGTTTGGTCTCTTTGCTGGGGAGGGGGGTTGTTTTGTTTTTGGCCTTTTGTCTTCTTTCTTTTTGACTCCAGAATTTGACTGAAAGTATTGACTCAAAGTCTAAATGTGGTTGAACAGAACAATATGGGAGAAATGAAAACACCCTGAGATTTTGATGCTGCCATTGGAAGGTGCCCTCATTTCAGATTTAAATATTCCTGCTCTGTAGATGTCCGTGTTTTGTGCTTAGGTATTCCCAGCTGATAGTTTTTTTAAAAAAAAAAAGTGTGTGCTGAGTAAACAGCTACATTTTTTCCCCTTTAGGAAAGATGTTTGCAACAGGCTAAAGGGGCATTAGTGATTTAACTTAGCATGACAAGGCTGGCTAGCATTGCTTCCCCACAAGAGATGGAGGGAAGAGAAAAACTTTGAAAGGTATGTAAATGGCTCTAAGGCTTGGCAAGGCAGGAATGAAGAGGAAACTACAGGAATCAAAGTCAAATGCTAAGCTAGCTATTCATCAGAGGTTTGGCTCAACAATCAGCAGTTATGACCATGCACATTAAGTGATTTTTGATGAGAGAATACTATGGACAAAGCACAGTTTGGGGGTATAAAAGGAAGCTTCTAATTGGACACTTGTCCTGCCCCCTGCCACTGACTGATATGAATTGTCTCCATTGGCCTCAAGGAACATTTGCATTTACTTAGGTATCAGATGGTGAATATAGCTCGTGTCTGCCATTCCAGATTGCAGGTAACTACAATTCAGCAAAGTGCAAATCACTATCCTGCTTTAAGATAGATAAAAGCCGGAATGCGCCAAGCTGCTTTACATCAAATCATGCAACATCTCCACTTACCAACAGAGGTGCCCACTGCCACCCAAGAAAGTGCCTGCTGCCACCATGTCTCCATCTGCAGTGGCAGCAGGAAGCTTACAGAGACAACACAGTGTCATTACCTGGCGCTGTTGCCAGTGGTAACAACATTGTGCCAGGGTGTGATTTTGCATTTCTATTCACTGCCGGGAAAAAAATGCCTCCACATTCAGGGGTAGATACAGAGGAGGTGTCTTTTTCAGTGGCAATTGCAGGCACCTCTGCCTTGCAACTCATAATACGCCACCTCATCAGGTAAGTATAGACCTGGCACCAAACTCTCTTACCTGTCCACCTGAGTGTACCAAGGACACAGCCTGGCCCTCTTCTGTTCATACATATCAAGTAAAACAGTGATCTTGGCATGAAAATAAGCATTTCGTCTTCTTTACATTGAGCACAAGGATTCATGTTCTTGGAATGTATTCCTAGCCTATAGCCCTTCAGTGATTAAAATACTGTTTGCTCCCCTGAAGAATAATCCAGGCAAATATGAACAATAAATCGAGATGAAGAAGAACAGACCATTCACTGTCTTGCTTTATCAGACTTTTTTTTTTAACAATGTCATCTAGGGCCCACCTACATCTAAGATTTAATTCAGCTTCAGCCCCCCTTCAGAAAGAGACAACGCATCAGCAAAGAACATTATCTGTATTTTCTTTCCACATGATCTAATCCAGGGTGCATCCAGGCATGAACAAACCAAACTGAAATCCCAATGTGGGAGCACTGGGAGTATTGGGAGAGCTTAATTAGAGGCACAGGGCAGAAAGGCAGCACCAGAGAAAAGTAAACCTCTTCCTTCAATAGACTAATACTTAAGAATTATGTTTTACATGTCTTGGCTACAAGAGCTCTGTAAAGTAGTTGGAAATGGCACGTCATTCGTGTTCTCCAAATGGCAGGCAGAATTTCTAAAGTCAATTTAGTTTGTTCACCTGAGATGAGATATCCAGGAAGTTAATTAATAATAATAATAATAAAGGAGGGGGAGGAAGAGGAGGAGGAAGGAGAAAGAAGGAAGAAGAAGGAAGGAGAAGAAGGAAGAAGAAGGAGAAAGGAGAAGGAAGGAGAAGGAAGGAGGAGGAGGAGAAGAAATGAATGAATGAATGAATGAATGAACTCTGACAAGAATTCCATAATTCAGTCAGTCCTTTCAAACCTGCATGACCAAAGTTTTATGGAGTTTACAAGAGATTTCTATCAGTCTCTTCCCAAAGAGTCAAAGGGAGATTTAAATACATTTCTGTCTGTAATTTTCTCTGATACTTCTGCTGAATATTTTAGACACATTTTGGCATTTGCTGGTATGAAATACCACGGGAAAGTATCTTCCATTTACAGAAGCCACCTGCTCCCAACAGCTTTTCAGAGATTTTTTTAAAAAATGTGTAATACAATACAAACATGTGTGTTGCATTAAGTCAGGTTATACCAGGTCATGCCATATGACACAATATATCCCAGTATAATCTGATGCGATGCAAATCACTCAATACAGCATAAATTTGAAGAAAAGCTTGAAAAGCTTCCACTCTTGACTCAAATAGACAACAGCTGTTATAGATAAAGTGTCCATACTATCCCACATGGACAGGTATTCATGCCTTCATATAATCTGAATTAATGATGGATGGTTCTGCTTGGCTATATATTAACTCCCTACTGTAAATCCACGCAGAGCCTAGCAAGTGTTGTTAGAAAAAGTTGTTACATTAATTCAAAGCTACATTACATATCAGGTATGTAGGACTAGGAGCCTGGGAGTTTCCCAGGTTTATTGGACTCCAACTCCCATCAACCTCTGCAAACATGATGAAAGGTCTAGAGTTGTAGTCCAATAGCAGAGGGCTGTATGAACTCACTGTGGCTCCAACCACATGTAGTAAACAGAACACACTTTGAAGGTAACACAAAGATGATCCAGATGTGGTACTATCACAGACCCACATGAAATCCCATCTCTAATGCCCATTAGAGGTAGACTGGCGATAAGACGAAGATCGGATGAGAACACCTGTGCTACACACTGCTATCACCAAGCTATTTTCAAACTGCTTTTTTGCTCATAGCAAGGGATAATTGGTGGGAGACACACACACCCCATAATGACTTCAGTGCCCAGCTGGAATATTATGGGGTGATTTGCACATGCATTTTCATAACTGTACCATAAGTGTAAGTGATATGGGTTATTTTCACATGAACATGGACCCATGCATGGGACAGCCATTGAAACTGTAGAAGACATAATAATTTTCAGTTGACTTGATACCTTCCAACAAGAGTAACAACTATGTTCTTTCATTGTGCTCAAAAGCCTCTGGGATTCTAACTCCACACAAAAGAAGAAGAGTTGGCTTTTCTACCTCACTTTTCTCACCCATATAAGGGAATTCAAAGTGACAGACAAAGCTTTCTGTTCTCCTCACAACAGAACACCCTGTGAGTTAGGTAGGGCTGTGAGAGCTCAGAAAGGGGCTGAAACTAGCCAAAGGTCACCCAACTGGAGCCAGTTTGGTCTAGTGGTTAGGGATCCAGACTCTTATCTGAAAACACCAGGTTCAATTCTGCCCTCCCCCATGAAGCCAGCTTGGGCCAGTCACACCTGTCTTCTGAGCTCTCACAGCCCCACCTACCTCACAGGGTGTTCTGTTGTGGGGAAAAGAACAGAAGAGAAAAGCTTTGTCAGTGGCATTGAGTCCCCTTAAACGGGTGAGAAAAGCAGGGTAGAGAAACCAACTCTTCTCCTTCTCCTTCTCCTCCTCCTACTACTACAAGGTTCTGGGGTGGTGAGCTGGGCAGGGTTGTTTCCCCACACCTCTTCCTTAAGAGGCAGCTTGCTTGCATTTGCAGATAGAAGTATTTTTTTCCACTGGTATGTTTAGTAGCCATGTGTTTCTGTCCAGCGGCAGAACATCATTTATTATATTGTCTTTAAGTATATGTTTGAGGTATGAAAAAATATTTTATTTTATAAAACTGCACTTTTGAAGTAATTCCACCCAACTTAAAATAAAAGGCCACGCCCATCTTCCTAGCAGAGCCATTTGATGGGCATTCCATATTGGGAGCAGGAATTCTCCATTTCTTCCCTGATTCAACTACCTTCTATTCCCCGCTAAATCTGGCCTAGCTCTGATGTTCAAGTCTGGATGGTATCAGAGCAGCATCCCTCTTCACTAGTGTTTACACGTGGAAAGAAGACCACTTATTGGAAGAGGGAGGATTTGTCAGGCCATGACAGATGTATTGCAAACAATATCTGCAGAAATTCCTTTTTCTATCTACCTATTAAAGATAAAACAACTTGGCCTGTGTTCCTTAGGCCAGAAAATAAAACAAATCACGTTTCAAATATAATCTTTGTGTTAAGAATGTCTTCTGAAAAACAAGAAAAAGAGAAACAAGATATTTACACTTTGGTACTCTGTAACTTAATGTCAATTTCTGGGCCCTTTTCTGGGAATGCCATGTTCGATTCAGCACTCCCTCATGAAGCCAGCTGGGTGACCTTGGGCAAGCCAAGCTTTCTTCTGAGCTCTCACAGCCCCACCTACCTCACAGGGTGTTCTGTTGTGGGGAGAAGAATAGAAAGCTTTGTTAGCCACTCTGAGTCCCCGTAAACGGGTGAGAAAAGCCAGATAGAAAAGTCAACTCTTCTTCTCCTTATTCTTCTTCATTACCTTTTCTTTCTGTCTTTTTAGTTTCAAAACAACTATCTGTGGAACTTTAGTCTGGAAACTATTGGTTTGTCCAATCCTCCCAACAAATATAATAACAGAGGGAACATCTGAACCAAGACTTTTAATGCCTACATCAAACTGTATTTCAACTAGCACTTAACTGTTCTATACCAAGCATCTGAAGTGTGCAAATTGCATCAGCTTCTATAGTTTCTGATTGCAATTAACTTGTTTCAGGAAAATTAATTTATCTTTTGGGTCTTACCTTAAAAAGTAGCAGCCCAGACCTAAAAACCAATGGTGTGGGGCCATAGCATAACAGCTCTTTTTTGTGCATGTAAGTACAGAGGGGAGCACATCTGTGCTCCAAATGATGGCTGTGATGTTTTCTGCACTTGTGCTTTTTTTCTTAAGCTCCCACTGTATTTTAAATACATATTGGTATCCTGAATTTTATCCAATCACCTACAGCTCTGTAGCTTATAGTTAACTAGGAAATTTTCAATGAGAGAAATAGGAAGGGTTGAAATACTCAATTACAGGTATTCTCTTAGAAAATGTAATACAAACATGAATGAGCCAACTACTTCTGGTCTGGGTTTATTTTTGCCTACCTAGCTTCCGATTCAAATTCATGCTCATGCCAGCAGAATAGCTACAGGTTGGAGTCTTAATTCAATAACGAGCTCAACAATTACACTTAAAGATTACTTAGTGCTTTGGCAATCTGAACACCAACCGTGTGATCACCAATACTGTGCTACTTATTATCTTATTTGATTATTAAACACCCTGAAAAAATACAAAATGCCATATAGTTCTTAGGCCATCCTCTGAAGAGATCTACAAATAAATTGGTGTAAGCCAAAGAAAAGTACTTTCAACCTCTGCTTTCTAGGCAGTTCGCTCTGCCTCAGAGCTACAGTCCTCTTAATTTTCATCAGTGATGCTGCGATCCTGACTAGGGATGCACATGAATATTTGAAATATTCATTATTCAGACAAATTCAGATGTTCGTATACAAATCGAATATCCAGACATTTGTTTTTTAGTATTTGTACAAATACAAATATTTTAAGCTATTTGTATGGATAATTCGACCATTTGTATGTGTACTTCTCCATATGCATCGCATACATATCTGTACACATCTTGTGCGTATCCGTATGCATTCGTACAGATACGTATGGGATGAAAACAGGATGCATACAGATGCGTACGAGATTCATATCATTGGATACGTATCGAATATTCAAACAAATAGATACAAATATATTCATATCGGATCAAATGTCCAGACATTCAATTTTCTTTATTCGTACAAATTTGGATATTCAAATATTCAATTTGAATCGAAACAAATGTCAAAAACTGCATTCATGCACACCCCTAATCCTGAACCAATATTTTGGAAGGAAGGATATATGATTTTATGGCTAGAAACATTACATATTTTCCACTGCTAAACTGGATTCTCCTCTTCGCTCTCTCCCTCTTTCTTCCTGCAGCAAAATGGGGATTGGCAAAATAAAGGACTATTGAGAAAAGTGAGTGAAAAGGGGGCTTTTAATGCAATAAAAAGGGAATGCAATTACTTGATGCAGGAACTCAGGAACTCCTATGTTAGAAATATGTCATAAAGACATCATGCCCGGCAAGTGATCATGTAAACATTTCCACAGATAGTCTTTCATCATATGCAGGGTACGCATGCCCTGACCGAGATTGTCTCCTTTTAAAATGTCAGCCTTGTAACTTTGATGCTTGTGCGCTTCTTCTGTAAGTGCCTGTTCAGGCAGACAGTTTACTAATTTGAGGCTCAGCAAACCTTTCCCTGCACAGAACACCTTGAGGTTAGCACATCTCTAATCATTATTTGATAACAGAAATCTGTAAGCATCACATCCCTGGTAACAAGAACACTGTATCTTAGCAACCAGCCTTGATAGTCAAACAATTTCATTAAAGCGTAGCACCTCTTAGCAGGTGGGTGAGTGCGGGTGTTGATAAACATTTATAACATGATCAGCTATTGTGTTTGCCAACACTATAATCAGCACGACAAATATATGAATTTGTTTACAAGCTATTTCAATAGCCAACCAAAGTTGGTAAACTACCTTTCAGGCTGGTTGTTGCAGAGGCATTTGGGAGCAGAAGTTTTCACATAAATAGGATACAAGGATTGGCAGACAAGCTCAGGGACAAAGCCAATACATTGCACCATTATATATTATTTATAATTTAAATTGCAACACACCCCAAAGATGTGCAAAGATTAAATGTTAAACCCCCAAGAAATTAAACCTTAGTCATTAATTTATTTCTGTCTTTCTGTTTCTTTCTATTTTTGCAAGTTGGGGAGAAGACAGGTCACACAGGCGACAATGCAGATAAACAATATTTAGTTGATGTGGATGCCTAGAAAATCTGAGTGCTCTGTATTATCTTCTAAAACTTAACAAGACGGGTCTCTGTGACCACATAGTCTGAAACAGCTTTCTCAAAATCATGAGTCAATATATATAACTTCAAAACAAGCGTGAACAGCTGTATTTGCTCAGGCCTTACATTTTACGTTGCACTGTGGTGGTTTGCACATTCCTGCTCGTTGCTTGATGACTGAAACGTCAAGTCATGACTTGCATGTGTGAATGTGCTATCACAGATCTTACACTGCGGATAGCACTTTTATAGCTTCTGATGTCACTTCAGTTGCTATTCACAAATCCCACTGCAAGTTATGGAACAGAGAATAATCAAGGTTAGTGAAATCTGATGAAGTGCAGGATATGCATGTGCCAACTAGAACAGAGGCTTTTCAACATTGGCACAATGGCATCACACCTGCATGGGGTACTTTTGTTATGTGCTGGCCATTTCAAGGCTTTGACATTCATACACTAATTCCTGTCTTTTAGTTTAGTTGTAATCAAAGACAACTCTTGCTCATGCAGAAGCATACACGGGAGATGCAAAATTGTGATTTGCCATAAAACTTTGATTGTTGCTGGTGCTTTGATACATTGCAAGAGAAAGCAGTAGGGATGTGCATGAATATCTGAAGCATTCAAAATTCAATTGAATTTGTTCAAATTTGTCTATAAATTCAAATTTAAACATTCAAACAAATTTTGAATTTTTGAAACATTCATACGAATTATTTAGACATTCATATGTGTACGGATACGTACATGATGAGTACTTGCCTGTACACATCTTTCCTGCATCCATACACCTTTGTATGAATCCATACTGGACGAAAACAGGATGCATACGGGCACATATGAATGTAGTCAACATTCATATTTGAAAATACAGATTGAAAATCCACATGAATAGATTCAAATGTACTCAAATCAAATGTGAATACGTTTGAATTTTAAACATTCAAATCAATTTGAATGTTTGGATATTTGATTTGAATCAAATCCTAAAAACTGCATTCATGCATACCCGTAGAAAGCAGTATTTTAAGGTATCAAAGCCTAAGAATCACTGCTCCCCTGCCACCACACATTGGCCATTGCTGTTCAAGGGCAGCAGAAGGTAAGAGGGTATTTTCTCATTCCCCCTTTACCCGTTTCCTCTGCAAAATACAGGGGAAAAGGATCCAATGGGAATGACCTTTCTTTTCTACCTTCTGCAGGATCTCAAAAGGTGCAAAATACTCATGAAAGGGTCCACGCCTTAACAACATTGTCTTGCATTTGTTCCATAGTAAACATACTGGATTTAATCTGTTTTATTTATAATTTATATTCATATATACTGCATATAGTAGATTCTGGCTAGACCTTGACCCTTTCTGCACTAGGCTGTCCTGTCTTATGCAGGCTAATGCTTGGAGCTTGGCTTCAAGTCCAGTCTTTATCACAGCAGCAAGGAAGAAACAGGACAAAGATCATCAGTCTTAAGTCAAAAGCCAAAACTCAGTATCACCATTTCAGGGATAATCCAGAAGTTAGAGTCAAGAGCTGGAATGCAGGTCAGAAGCCAGGAAAGAGATGCATGAAACAAGGGGAAGGGATGATTGCTAGCAGCAGCTTTCATGTGGAGCTGTTGCTGTTTATATCCCTAGAGCTGTTCCCAGGTGTGGGGTGGGGTGGGGCTTTGATTACTCAGTGTTTGCTGCACAGCCATTGTGACCTGTGTAAAACAGATTTCTCATATCTTTGTTCTACAAAGAGAGGGCCTAAAACAATATGGTTTAAAGCCCATACTTCCACACCCTTTCAGAATATGGAATGCCCCACCCACCTTAGTCCACTTCATCTGTACAGTAAAGTGGCATCTGGTGTCACTTCCAGCAAATATGTATGTACCATGGTGGCAGGAATGATGCTGGCCTGTGCCATATTTGCAAAGAAGGCTTTCCCACAGTGGACACAGTGTGCTGCTCAGACCAGATACCACCCCTTAAAATATGCCAGACCCAATGATGTGCACAGTCCAGGCCTTCTATTAACATGCAGTGCCAAGCAGACACTATGCACAGAACATCCTCCTGACTGACTACTTCATGGCCATCTAACTGGGGAAATTCCTTGATTCACCAAGGACCTGATGCCACGATGCCCAGCGATCCTGTAAGTGCCTGCCTTCTCTAGGAGAAGCTTGGCCCCATTAGGATGCTGAGTTTGTGCAACGGCCAAGTGAATACTACAGTGTGGACACAAAACACTGGTAGCAAGCATTTCAACAGTAAACTAAAACAAGTTTATTATTATACACAAGCAATACTAAAAAGATAATAAGGTTCAGGTAGTTGTTGGTTTAAATTTGCAAGTCTCTTAAAGCTAGGAGCTACCTCTTTCTCTAAAGGAAAATAGTTCCCCTTTTAAAAGACAAACCTCTCCACGTTCCTCCCCCTCTGACTTGCTTGGCCACAGCTCAAGCCAAGCAAGTGTACCAGAATGTGGCCCTAGATGATCACAAGGTCCAGTCCGTCCTTGCTTGTCCAATCATCCAGCCTTGGATAGTTGCTAGCGAAGTCTCCCTCGGAGCCCCAATCTTCCTCGATTGTCCCCTTCAGAAATCGCTCAGCCAACACCCCAATGGTCAGCTACTGGTCCAGCTCCCTCAGAATTCAGCTCTTCTTCTCCTTTCAGCTCTTGTCCCAGCATGAAGACGTAGTCTGCTGTCTTCTGTGTTCCTTTATACTCATCCCCCTGACCCTGATTGGCTCTAGCCGCAATAAAATGCTACTGGAGACTCCTAACAGAGGTTGCTGTTCCTCCAGCCTGATTGGTGGGAACTCCTACTCTAGCCCCTCCAGTACTCAGATCCCCGGACAGCTTTTCCCTCCAAAACCTTACTCCAGCCAATCACTGGAACAGAACCCGCACAGGATTTCCCGCCCTTTTTGCAGCCAAAACCCTGGGTTTGCAAAAGGCTGTTTGCACCAAGGCTGGCTATTGCAGCTTTCAAGAAGCCTGCAAAGCCAGAAAGCAAAACAGTCTGCAGCCTGTACCCTGAAACCGTCAAACCTGGTCCTAATGAGACTCCTGCCTTCTGATTAACATCCAATCAATGACCAGTGTCACAAATTTGGTAAGCCTGTTCTTCCTCAGCTAACAGGCAACCAATGGATCAATTTAGAAAGGTATCCTAATCCTTAGTTGATGAGCTTAGGAAAAATCACTCCTCTGCTCTGCTCTTTTGTATGTGCTGAAGTCCAGAACCAACTCATTGAACTTTGGCTTACTGAGCTCTGCTGAAATCTGACGGTAAAATTTCTATCAATTTTATTAGCTTTGTTTTGCATTGTCTGCCTGTCCTAGTTTTATGAAATCACAGATTTATTACAGTCATACAGAGTTCATTAAATCAACATTACTTCATGCTGATTTCTTTGCAATGACAAATAATTTTTCAAGGGCTATAATTCCAGTTTTAGGGAATCAACTTTGGAGTGTTTTGTTGCTGACTAAGGTAATATGTTCAATAGAGAACCAGTGTACTAGTATAAGCAAGACATATATGCCAAGCTTTTTTTTTCAGACTATAGTCATCTGAATTTAGTCTCTATATGCTCCCTGGAGGCCACTACCAGAAAATTGGTAATGTTGATAAGTAGATACCTCAAAACTTGGAACAGGTTTTGGACTGAGGCCCTTTGTGCACTGAATCTTATTTTGGATTATGTCCTGGAATAGGAGCCTGCCATCTGCATGTTGGTGTAGACTACAGCAGGCCCCATTCAGCGTGTGCCATAATCTGCTCTAGCATGTGGATGGCAGGCCCCTGTTCCAAGATATAATCCAGAATAAGACCCAATGCAGATAGGGCTTTGTCTATCTTTACATACATTAAAATAAGCAATTTAATAACAGTTCAGAGGGGGCATCCCCATCCTGAAAAAGCTGTGAGGTGATTGTGAGGTGGCCCCGGGAGTGTCCGCATACAAAGCCCTAATACGTGGCACATGGGAGTCAATACGTGTTTTTTTAAAAACCCACTTCGCAAGTGTTTTCCATGCAAAATAGGGGGTTAACATGTATTGCCCAGGGGCCATGTGGACACTCCCCAGGTTATTAGAGTGGAGGTTTTTAAACACAGATGCGGAGCCACAAAGGGTCTCGCATCTGTGTTTAAAAACCTTTCCCATGCTCTTTACAGCTGGGTGCCCCAATTGCCCAGCTGACAGGTGGGCATAGGGCACCCAGCTGGGCAACTGCAAGGTGGATAGAGAGGCTGTAAAGAGCAGGGATGGTTTTTAAACACAGACGTGAGAGCCCTTCCTGGCTCCACGGCTCTGTTTAAAAAGCATCCCTATGTGGAGACAAGCATGTGTGATTCAAATCCGTGTTGCCCTAAATCATATGCGGACACTTTAATGCGTGTTACAATGTGGATTTTTATCACACATGTCCAAAGCGCATCAGCTGGCTTGTATGGGGACACGGCCAGAGTGTGTCAAAACAATTCACCTAGTATTCCCATGCTACCACTAACCCACATTTAAGACCAGAAAATGCACTTTGGTGCCACACTGAAAAGGATTCCTGCATCTGTCCATGTTGCAGATTGACCCAAGCTAATACACTGGGGGTCCTCAATCTGGATTATGCTTCATCTGGTCCAAGTTTAGTGTACTGGCAGTGGGTAGGACAAAAGAGGTCCCAAAGATGATCATTCATTCCAGACTACCAGTAAGTGCAGAAAGACCCATTATGTCAGTCTAAACAAAGACAAAGTGGGAAAATATTGGAAAGGCATATTCTGGGTAGACCAAAATGAGATAAAATTTCTGCATTTACCTTAGATCCAAAATAAGGAGCCTCATAACCCAGATCCTGAGTCTCTGTATTCACACGTCAGTGAAGATCGCGGAGGCTCTGCCTTCCAATTGTCTGGGCTTGTCTGAATTAGTCAGAGGAAGATTGGGATTAAGAAACCCTTAATCTGGATCTTTGGTAGTACCTTGTAATTGAATTGACCAGAGGACTGAGGGCCATGTTCCAGAACATGGAATGCATGCAGATGACACACCTCCATGTTCAAAGACTACTAGGGACTGCTTTTCAATAGCACTCCATAACAGGCTGCTAAAAAGCCCCCCTTCCAAGCCCTGAGACTTTGCAGATACATGGAGAAATGGGTCAGATCAGATAGTACCTGATCCAGCCCAGGGGCCTTTCAGCACTTGGCCTTATTCTAGAACATACCTCAGAACAGGGACCTGCCATCTGCATGCTAGTGCAGATTATGGCAGACCCCATGAGGCCTGCCATAGTCTGTATTAATATATGGACAATAGACCCCTATCCTGAGATATATTACAGAATAAGGCCAAGTGCAGGAAGAGCCCAGGCTTCCCTTGCAATCCGGATCAGTGGGTCTGATTATTCCAGACTCACAGATCCCGATCTATACTAGGGAAGTGCAGGAAGGGCCTAGTTCCTAACTCAGATTTATTATTTATTTATTTATTATTTACATTTCTATCCTGCCCCATACCCAAAGGTCTCTGGGCAGGTTACGACCTTGGTCAGCTCTGCTTTCTACTTAAAAGTTTTACAAGGAGGGAGTTCTAAACATTGCAAAGCATGTCCAGCTTTTGCCACTTCAAAAAATAATGTATGCCTTTGGAATGTTCAGATTTGGTTTGTTTTCCAGCATAATTGGTTAGCTGTACTAACTGCAGATGCATTGGCAGCCCTGATTCGTAGCTGTGTGGTTAGAACCAAACTGCAGCTCCAGCAATTTGCAATGCAAAAACGTACATAGCACAACAAATGGAGCAAGTTCATTCTCTTAAGAAATCAGTTTCACTTCTCTCTGGTTTTTAGCTTTCTGCAGAATCTGCAACTTGCCTGATCAGCAGCTCTTTCGTTGCCTCTTATAAAAAAAGGAAAAAAGTCTTTTCCAGCCTGAGTGCAAAAATTGGACTACAAAGTTTCTAGAGAAATATATACCCAAGTGTGGCCAGGTAATTGTGTAAAGATGCCACTTGTGTATGTTTGAGGTTTTCAGCAAATACTTGTGGATGAGCTGACATAAAGCTAAGTGTGAGGTGTGATAACTCAGAAGGGTTGTGGGGGGGGCGGGTTCCTTTCCTGGCATCACACTATGGCCGCATCCCCATTAGAAGCTTAATCCAGTTTCCCTAAACCAAAATAACAGAACCAGATGCAAACGTGAATTTGCCTGATCCCATTACTTTCAGCCAGAATCGTGTTCAGTCTGGATTCTGAGGACGTACGTGACTCAAGGGGGGACTCCAGTGGCTACTTTTTAAAAACCGCTTTTCGGGGCTGTCCTGTCCTCTTCCTCCTGGCGTGAACGCACCACCCATAAGGGACCCCTTCACAGAGCCTAGCTGGGTGGCTGGGTGGCTGCTGCTTGCCTGGATGGAAGAAAAATGGCAGCGGGCAGCCAGCAATTCTTTCCCCTCCTCTCCTCATTGCTCAGGGCATGCAGCAGCAGCAACTCAAGCCCCCTTCGCCTTAAACATTCACACATCTCCCCAAACCTGCAGCTACTTTTCTTTCTTTTTCCTTTTTTAAAGGTCAGAACTTTCAAAATGGCAAGATTGTTATCAGGTGTGAAGTGCTTGGATTGCAATTGTGTAGCGGCTGCTGCTTTAAGGGGTGGATTTTACAGCTTGCTTTGGAAGCAAGCTATTGGGGGAGGGAAACTCTCATCCCTTAACACGGAAGGGTTCCCACAATAAAAAATGTAAAATGTTTCAAGCACACGAACCAGAGTGAGACCTGTTGAAATGAGGATTAACATTTACAATGCTTTGGGGTGATTTAACACGAGGAAAGCGTGTTAGGCCAAACTGACGTGGGGTCTGTAAGGATTGAAAATGGTTTGAAACTAAAATAAGGTTGTAATGGGGATGTGGCCTATCTGTGGACAAGGAGGGGAAGCCCACATCTCACACACACAAGAAGAAGAGTTGACTTTTCTACCCCACTTTTCTCACCCATTCAAGGGGATTCAAAGTGGCTGACAAAGCTTTCTGTTCTTCCCACAACAGGTACCCTATGAGGTGAGTGCGGCTGTGAGAGCTCAGAAGAAAGCTGTGACTAACCCAAGGTCACCCAACTGTCCCATCCCACATGGCAGCCCAGCAATTGCTTCCGGGCATCTCGAGCAGAAAAGAAGGGCAAACCTTCACTTGCCCTCAAATCCCAGCAAATGGCCTTAGAGGTATCCTGCCTGTCTCTCCAGCCTGGAAGATGTGTCTGTACATCCATCCTAGGAGCATTGATACATCTGTGGTCCATGAATTTGTCCAACCCTTTCTAAAAGCCATTTAGGCTGGTAGGAGCACAAAATCAAACCCAATATTCCCAGATAAGACTCCAGCTCCTTAACCACTAGATCAAACTGGCAGTTTACCTTCTCTTCCTTCCCTCATCATTGCCTTCCTTGCTTGCTTCCCATAGACCACTGCTAGCTGATTTTGTGTGTGGACCTGATTGTTTGGTAGCAGGAACAGGCTTGGATTAACTAGGGATCTCCATAGTCTCCCACCCAATCCAACTTTTAGTTGAGGTCCTTCTTGCCCCAAGAGTGAAATTTCTGCACCTGTAGAAAGGAAGCAGAAACAAAGGCTTGGGGATTAAGTATTCCTTTTTTATTTTCATCAATCGCAAGATTTCAAATGTGCCTCAGAAGTGCCCATGTGCGCCATCATACCCTAGTGTGGAGTTCAGACACAGCAGTGGCCCCCAGGCTATGGAATGGTCTCCCCCTGGAGGTGTCAGGCCCTTCCCTTTTGTATTCAGGAAGGCGGTGAAGACTCACCTCTTCACTCAGGCCTTTGGTTAAATGTTGCTTATTTTTCACCCACTGCAAACACTATTGTTTTAACTGATTTTGCATTGTTTTTATCATGTTGGTTTTTAAATGTTATATTGGTTACTATTGTCTTGATATAGTTTTTGATATGTTCAATTTTAAAGGTTGTTACCCGCCCGGAGACCCTTGGGATATATATAAATAAATAAATATGAGCCATGGTTATTGCACACCTCTGTGGTCTGGTATACCATCAGGGACCCATTTCATTCTTGACTCTCAGAGCATTCTAAGGAACCCAATGCCAGTTGCAAAGCAGGCTCACACTACAGAGCAGCTGCAGAGGTTGGCACAGAACAGGCTGTCCCAGTTTGGATGGTCTTGCTGTATGAGAGGACCTATCCATCCCATCCCAGCTTGGGACAGATTGTCTATTCTAGACTGGAGCATTCTACTTTGATCTGTGATGCAGGGAGTGTGGAAATTGGCTGTAGATGTAAATGCTTTCCTGGCCTTTCAAAGGTCCTTTTTTTAAAAAAAACTGTGTATGAATACAGCCTTTTTCTCTAATTGGTTGCAACATCGGCCCCATCACTGTTTGATCAAGTAGTCACCATGGGCTCTTTACAGCAAGGAATGGAATAGCAAGTATAAATGTTCTTATTGTGACTATTAACATTAAAAACCTATACAGCAGACATGTGGAACCAATGACCGTATAGATGTCACTGGAATAGTTTTGTTAGCCACTTTGAGTCCCTTTAAATGGGTGAGAAAAGTGGAGTATAAAAGCCAACTCTTCTTCTGAAGGTGAACTGAAGCTGGATTAAACCTTAGGGGTGACCACAGCCTAGGAGTGCAAGGTCTTTGTTTCTGTTACAAAAGGAATCAGTAGTGATTGGTAGTAATGCTGGCCTTCAATAAGCATTGAGCCTTTCTGTACTTCCCTGGTATACCAGACCAAGCAGCTTGCTAGTAGACTTCTTCTGCATGGGACTTGTGGTAATCCAATCCAGAACTGTCCTAAAGTTCTTTATCCCAGTTTAACAATATACCTGTCCTCAACCATTCCTACACCATCTGTTCTAGTCCAGGTATCAGCACTTCTACATCTGGTCCAGAACAAGGAAAATGGTGCAGCCTCATCCTCAAAGCTTGCATGAACATCAAAAATGGGGCTTCAGAATTTCCCATTGCTCCTCGTAAAAGATTTAAAGATGAACTTTGAAACCCCAATATAGAAGTAATTCAGCTCTGCCCTCATGTACCAGACTTGATAGTGGAGTATCAGGGACATGGCCCAATCACAGGGAATGGTTGGTAGCACCTCCAGGGATGGTATGCTAGACCTGGGGCCTATTCGCACTTGGCTTTATTCTGGAATATATCCTGGAATAGGGACTTGCTGTACATATGCTAGTGCAGGCTTCAGCTGGCCCAAAGTGAGGTCTGCTAGAGTCTGCATTAGCATGTGGACCACAGACCCCTATCCTGAGATATACTCCAGAAGAAGGCCAAGTGCGAATAGGCCCCTGGACTGGAACAGGAAAAGTTTAGCCATACTACTGCCAGGGTTGGACCAAAACAACAGTGTTCCAACCCTCACAGTACAGATGGCACCTTCTGGTCTTGGACCAGGACAACCTGGCGCAGAATAGTTATATTCCTCCAGAGAAGGTAAGTGCAGAAAAATCCATCCATATCTGGGCTAAGACCAAGAACACTTTCTCTTCCCAAGGATAAAGCTTTTCACCGCAAACACTGCAGGATTTATTAATGTTGTTTAAATTTTATCAGTGGTCTAACTTGTCATGCCAGCATAAAAGGAAAAACAAGAAGATTGTAGGGTTTAACGTTTGTACCTTGTACCTGTGACATCCAAGGTAACATCCCTGCATCATTGACTTTGAACTATCTAGTAAGCCATTAATCTACCTGAATACCTGTGGGGAAGTGAGGCATTTTAGAATAGGTAACAGAGACTCCCACCTTTGAAATTTAAGCTAGACAGCATTTTTAAAAAAACAACACATTTATTGCTGACACAAATTTCCCTCAGTGTGTGTTTAGGTTGCCTCCCATCATCCAACATTTGACAGGTAATAAAGTCAGCAATGTGAAGTAGAGCCAGGAGAGATGCCTCACCTGACAATTAAGAGCAGTTTTCACACAGGCTCCCAAGTCTTGTAAAACCAGTGGGAGCTCAGTAAATGCCACAGAAGATATTAAAGGAAGAGTAAACCAGGGCCCAGGAATGAGAACAGAAAAATTATTCCACTATCCCACAAGTCACCCCTCCGCATGCATAGAAGTGAAAATGGGAGGAAGGGAAGAAACTGTGCTGGAAGGAGAGGCTCAGAATATTGTCCTGGTTCAGCTAGCAAGCAAGTTGGAAACTTCCCCATAAACATACAGAAGACAGGAAGCTTTATTTTTTTAACATTGTCACCATGTGAGCACAGCAGACTGGGCTTGAGGGTGCAGATCAAACTGTGGCTGTGATAAGACACAGCCAAAAAATAATAATAAGAAGAGCATATTTAAGGGACCTCTGAGAAGGTTTCAAGGTGGGATTGTTCACACACCAGTCTGCCTCTCCCCCTCTCCTGAACTTTCTGGGCTAGAAGAGGTGGATTAGAGAAGCCTATTAGCACTACAGCCAGTAGTCAACAATTAGAGAACTTCTGGGGAAGGGCATCCATGCTTGGGGGAGGCTGCTACAGCCTCCAAGCACCCCTTGCCTTCCCAAAAGTTCCTTAATTATTTATTAGGTGTGGAGCACAAAATAGTGCTCCACACCTTTACCAATATTGACCAAAAGCTTACCTGGGCTGCGTTTCCACTCATGCTAAAAAGCGATTTCCAAATGATGTGAAATTCCTTTGTTCCCCTTACCGATTCGGTTCCAGTGTTTTTTGAGGAGTATATCACTAAAAACCACAATTTAAAAACCCTGTTTTTTCAGATATTTTTTCCCGCATTTTTGCTTTTAAAACGCTTCTTCTTTATTCCTTTGGGAACGCTACAACATTATTGGGGCAGATACATCATGAATTGGGTTGGGTTTCACCCTGTGCATGACAGCCTCTTGCCAGATTTGTTAAAGTGCCAAATTTAAAGTTTTTTTTTCCTCTGCAGAACAGGTGAGAACTAATTTTCAGTTGAGAAATGACAATTCAGCCTGATAAGAAGTAACAATTCAACCACTCCACTTCACACTGATAACAAAGTTTCATTTTTCCACTTCCCCTCATTTTCTCTTTTTTCTGCTGGGCTGCCAGATGGGTGGGTGATAGTTCTCCTTCAAATACAACAAGGCGGGACAGGGAAGGGGAAAGAGGAAGGGGAAGTGAGGTGGGAGGATCGTTTGGTGTGATCAAACTTGGAGACAGACCTCTCAACCCACCAGCCAGCCTGCCAGAAAGGAGTCTCCCTAGACGGGGTGACAGAGGTCATCCCAGAAGACCCTGCCTGGAAGCATTTTATTTGGCCGAGAGACAGAAGTGGTGGTAGGGAGGTTGCATTTAATTAAGCATCTTTTCCTCCTGCTGCTGTTTTTGTCTCCATGGCAGAGTCTCCAACGGTTTTCATTTGCAACCGTTCCTTTGGCAGCAGCATCTTTAAGTCCTTCCTTCTCTCACTCTCCTCTGATGCTCTGATCTCACACAGTTGCAGAAAAGCAAAAAAGTGGCAGCAGAGAGAGAGCACTGCCTGCCCACTCAGCCAGCTGCCCAGCCGATCACACGCATGCACACTCAGTCACCGGCGGGGCATGGGGAGAGATGCTTCTCTCCTTTCCTGGGTCACAGCTGATCTTTTGCAAAAGCGGGAGGGGAGGGGAGGGGAGAGGGAGAGCTGGGATTCCCCACCCTCTGCCATGTCATTGTGGGATCCAGTTTGGAGTCAGGGGTGGGTGCCCCAGCTGGCAAAGGGGGGAGGAAGAAAAGATTCACTTTCCCTAATGCAATTCTGAAGTGTTTTGTGTGGGGACAGCACAATCGGGGTTGAATTGGGGTTGACAGTGATTTAAAGCCACTGAGGTGGAATCAGCCAGAATCCACATTTGCATCAGGTTTTTCTTGTTTTGTTTTTAAAGCATTTTAAGAGGCTCAAGTGGGAACACAGCCCTGATGTATCCAGGCAGCAGCCATTTGCACCTCTTCCAGTACTCAGGGTTGTCTGAGGTGTCACGCAAGTGTGCTGACACCTCGAACAACCATAGACAAAACTGCACATGCACAGAACTTCAGCATCATCATGGCAACAGCGCTGACACACACTCAGTTGTGGAGGGCACCACGCCCAAAATGGTGGTGCCCCGAAGAGGACTGGCTCTGGGATTGGCACAAGTGAGTGACCGATTGTGTGGGGCTTAGGCTGTCATTACCTAGCACTCGTAAGTGCACATGCTAGTTAATGTTGGGTGATTGTGCTCCTTTCCTGTTCAGCAGATGGGAAGGGAAATGTGAAAATGACCAGTACTTGGGAACACAAGGGCCACACACTCTCTCTGTGGCAACCCCATTGTTATATCTGGACACAGCTGAGCAGCACAAACATCTGTTTGACAATACATTGATGATTGATTCCTGAAGTGGCGGGTAGGGTAGGGTACGATGAGGGGCTGGGGAGAAATTTGCAGCGTTCATTTGATGGCCATGAGTGGTGTTTTCATCCACCTTGAACCAATGACTAACTGCAAATTCCTTCTTGCCCCTCGCCAACGCATGTGCCAAGCTTGACACTCACAAATCACTGCACTGGCAAAATGAGGCAGCTGCCTCGCTCTTAAAAGTGTAAGGATAGGTCCAAACAAAGAATAAATGCAGGTGGCACAAGGTTTTACTGGACTCTTTGTAACGGACGAAACTATTTCACCCATTTGCTTTTCACAAGAGAGAAACTTTGCAACTGCAGTCGATTCATTCCTCTCTTTCCCCAATTCTCTTGTAAGAGAAAAGGAAAAACAAAGGAAAAGGAAATCAAGAGCATACAAAAAATATAATTCCATTTTAAAACATTTTTTTGCTATTATTGGGTCACTGCTACTGCTGCTGCTCCTTGTTTTTGCCATCATCATGCACCTCAGCCGCTTCTTTCCTGGCTTTGTGTGTGTATCTTCAGTTATTCATATATAGACAAAAGTTTACTAGTAAGTCAGACATATTAAATAATACAGTCTGCTGCAACCCTGCCTCTGTTGGTAGTCACAACACCAACATTAAAGCTTGATTTCTTCTTTTTACCAGACTGGACGCTGAGGCTGCAAGAAAGTGTCATGCCCAAGGTCAGCTGAGGTAAGAGAGCAGACCTCACCATCACCATCCGAGCAGCTTGGCTTTCTATCCTTTGCAGCAGTGAACTGCACAGGACCATGGAAAGGGGGGAGAGAAACAGCCCCCCTCAGCTTTCATTATTTGCCCATGAAAATATTCCACTAATGGTTTCTCTTACATTGGCATTAAGAAGTAAGGATACAAAGGGGGGGGGGGGTAGAAATTTGCAGTGCTGGAACCTAAACCCAAACCACAGGTTCTTTGAGGTAGGTCTCATAATTTCAATGAAAACTGTATCCAGTTATGTGTGCTTGAGATCATGGGCTGAAAGTGCTGCAAAACTATCGGTAATCACAGTTGTCAAGATCTGTCTTTGAAGAGCACTTTCAGAGACAACAGACAACACTTTTTCATTACGCAGTTATTACGGAGGACCTGTTTCTTATTTATATTTACCCCCATAATAAGACAGCTAAAGCACTTGGGGCAAAGATAGTTGCAAAGAAGAACCTGAAGCAGGAAATGTGAAATTCTGTTCAGCAAGAGACAGGAGCTTGATATCTGCCTAAACTAATAACTCTGCACTTCTTGGCTTCAAAGCAATTGTAAAAGACCCTGGGCAAATGATCCTCCCCCGGTCTCTTCTGCCACCCCACTCTTATTGTTCAGCCCCAGATTGTAAGTGGTGAACAGAACAGGGAAGTGAATAAACAACCAAAAGTTATTCAAGATCTCCCAGAACGCTCAGATTACTGAAATGGTTAAGTCTGGCAAATTGACTAACATCTTTATATTGATGAGAAGTGAGGCTGGTGATTACTATAAGGCTGCATAAAAAGTAAAACAAGGGGTTTGTTACCAAAAAGGAAAAGAAAAGAAAGAAAAGCACTAGGGTCATAGGTGGTGTAGGCTTGTTTGTTTGATGGAGTTTGCATCAAAGCAAAACAGCTAAGGGGTCATGCCTTGGTGCATTTTTCCCTTAGAAAATAATTGTGGACATATGGTTGGATTACGCGTATTGTATTTATAGACACTAGTAAGACTTTAGCTTTTCATGGATCCTACAGAACATAGGCAGGATCTACACGGCAGGCAGACCCTGCAATTTTAACAGTTACAGCAACAAATTTTATTTATTTATTTATTTATTTATTTATTTATTTATTTATTTATTTATTTATTTATTTATTTATTTATTTATTTATTTATTTATTTATTTATTTCCCACCCTTCACCAAATGGTCCCAGGTCAGGTTACAATAAGAATAAAACATCAAATCTTAAAACATAATGTAAAATATAACCGCCTCCTTCCCACCCTAACAGGACAGCAACCTGAGGAAGCTATTTAAATGGCAAAAGCCTGGGTGAAATGAGTCATTTTCACCAGGCGCTGAAAACTATACAGCATAGGCACCTGGCGGACCTCAAGAGGGAGGCTATTCCAAAATCTAGGGGCCACCACAGAAAAAGCCCTCTTATGTGTCCCTATGCCTCGTACCTCTGCAAAAGAAGGGACTACAAGAAGGCCCTCTGCTTGAGATCTCAGTGCTTGGGCAGGTCCATATGGGAGAAGGTGCTCCTTCAGATACCCAGGGCCCAAGCCGTTTAGGGCTTTATATGTTAGTGTTGACACCTTGAATTGGGCTACACTGTCTGCATGTCGACTGTCACTTCCAACCATACAAACATAGCCACCAGGGAACTTTAATTCACTGATGTCACTGTGTCCAGAGAAATTGTTTTCACAAATGCAGGGAATAGATTAAGAAGTTGGCCATTTCATGTGTTTAGGCAAGCAGGGCTGAACTATGCACTCTAAAGGAAGCAGACAGATGTAAGGCTGTGCATCGTTGGCCCACAGCTACAGGGCAGAAGCTTTCACAGTACTTTCTCCTGATCTAGCATTAAAGGACTGTTATGACTGCATATTGCAGCTTGTTTGCTCAGTAGGTGCAGGATCATGTGCAGATGCTCCGAGCTCAGCCCACTTTGACTACCGAGCCAAATGCAAATCGGTCCTTTTAGGTAGAAGATTTCAAGGTGTGTTCCTATTACTATGTTCTTAGGCCCATTCTGCATTCATTGGTGATCTAGATTAAGGAGCCTCTTAATCTGGATCATAGTCCTCCTAACCTGGACATTAATGAGGATCAAGGAAGCCCTGCCCCCATCGATCCAGTTCCTCCGGCACTGGATGGAGCCAGAATTTGATTAATCCAAATGTGTTGGAGACCTGTTTCATTCGGCCTACAACGAGATCAAGGTCTCTGCGATCCAGAGCTAGCAGGAGGTGATTTTCAGTGGGGGCCATAGCACACTACTGAAAAGTACACGCACCCCAATCTCCAAGGCTAGGAACTAGTGCTGGGAAATGTATTCTAGAAGAGTGCTGTCAGTGCAGAGAGCATTGATCCAGCTCACGCCTCCAAATAGTCTGGATCAGTGGGCCTCAACGTATTCCACTGATCTGGATTACCAGATGGTATGTGCAGGAAAGGCCAAAATCTCACCAAATAATGTTTAAATATAAAGGTTCTGAAAAGGAGAGAAAAAAAGTTCAAGTGATAACCATAGGCAGTCTGAGTGGCTACATCACAGAACGGTGCATGTGTACAGCTACACCCAAGGGGGACTTTTAAGCAGCCAACAAACATTCTGTTCACCCCACAACAAACACCCTGTGAAGTAGGTGGGGCTGTGAAAGCTCAGCAAGATAGCTGTGACTAGCCCAAGATCACCCAGTTGGCTTCATGGAGGAGTGCAGAATCAGACCCAGTGACTATGAGATATATGAGTGCTAGACATAGGGTCCAGTACTCTAATGCTGTGGCTTCCTCTGCATATTGGTCAGTTCTGAATTTAGAAGGTCCTCAGAGAAACAAGAAATGGAAATCTAGCTATCTTCTGACAACTTTTTCAGGTGCTTTCTTAGGAGGCATGGGACTGTGAAACAAATGAAGAAGTCCTTAAATCTAAAAGGCTTGTACCAGCTTAAATTTACCCACTTAAGCTAGTTGAACTTTGGCTTTATTACAGCATGTCATAATCCACACTTCCTTCTCTCAAGGAAGGATAGAATGCAGAAACGAGTGAAAAAAATGGTTAATTTAGCATCTGTTGGTACTTTTTATGTTGTTTTATTCTTCAGATGCTCTACCTAGGTTTCGTGGAAGCAGATTTTCTTTTCTTTTCTTTTCCAGACTTGAGGTGCTCTTGCAGTAGTGATGGTTTGCTTGGGATGAAGTGTGATTGTCACATGAATGCCATGAAATTGCTACTACGCTAATAGGGCGTAATTGGCAGGCTGTCTGGAATGTTTCTTAATAGTCCAATGCACAATAGAGAAATTGTTTGAATGTAAAAGTCCAAGTGAACTTTGTCTTTTCCAGCCTCCAAAGAATGTTTGAACCATTTATGGCTATAAATCACAATTACTTTTAGCAGTTTAAAAAAATCAGAGAAAATGGCTTCCTCTTTGGAAAGAATGAATGGGAACAAACACACCATCTGTGCACTGTGGGTGATCGTCATATATCTTGAGGGAACTTATACAACAATTTCAGAAGTCGCACTAAAATAAGCAAAAACTGCTTTCAATACTGCTAAACTATACTATACTCAGTCAACCACCATAACCACCAATTTCTTGCCAGAATTTAGAAACCTAAAGTTTCCTACCTGTGAAAAAACTCTCCATTAAATTCAACAACGAGCTCAGATTAGCATGCACAAAGGGATATAGGTATCCAGGTCCAGTATTTAAAAACTATAGAATACAAAACTGATTGAGCGGTTTTGACATTAATTTGTTGCCTGCAAAATTATATAGTGCTAGCCTTGGTTAAATCTGGATTATTTAAAAATTGGTTTACATGGTTCTGCTTTTGGAAGACAGTTGGGTTCAGACTTCAGAAGAATAGGCCCTTTGCTCACAAGACACCATCCAATGCCAAAATAGTGTCCAGGGCCTCCCTTGTGCAAACGTATTCTCCACCCTTTCATCCTTATGCTCAAAACTCAGTGGAGAGATGAGAGGCCTTTTTGCACTACAGCTGAACTGCTGTAGTGCAGGAAGGCTAGGTCATGCCGGGACAGATTCCCCATTCACACCTAGGCAGGTAAGGGACCTCTCTAGATGCAAATGGGGAATCTGTTCCTGCGTGGCCCCGCATGGCCTAGCCCAAAAAGATGGACACACAGGCCGGAGTACCCACCCTCAGCTGCTGCCAATGGGTCGAAATCAACCCAGGGGTGGGCAGCCGGGGTCTGGCTGGTGTTTGACCTCCATGGGGCACAGTCAACTTGAAAGGGGTGGGTGGGGACTGAACCAGGGGTGTCCCAGTGTCCCGCCAACTGCTGCAGTCCCAATCGGACTGCAGCAGCTGGCAGTGAAGCCCTAAGTACTCACTCACACCCAGGGATTCATGCCGCTAACACCCCAACACTCACAGTGCCTTTTGGTGGGCCTGGGGTTCTCCTCATGTGGCATGGAGAGCAATGTGCTGCTCTCAGCGCAGGCGCATGCTCTGGTTACTCAGCGTGGAGTCAGTCTACCGGAGCGCACGCCTAAGCACAGAGCGACAGATCACTCTCCAGGCCACGTGAGGAGGACCCCAGGTCCAGCAAGGTAAGTCGATTGCATGGGCCTGCCAGCTGTTGGGCTGATTTTGGCCCAATGGCGGCAGCCGGGAGTGAGGCACACAGCTGTCTGAGATAGAGAGTGCAAATGCTCTCCCTTCCATACAGCTGTGGAATGGGTGGGAATGGCCTGGGACGGGTGAAGAGCATGATTTCATGCTCTACATCTGGAATGCAATTAGACCGCCCTGGGACGGGCTGGGATGGTTCCAAATGGAACCACCGGCCCAGCAGTATTAATGCTCTGTCCTAGGGCTGTCCTAATTGCGTTTGAGAGGCCTAGTGCAAATAGGCCTGAGATTTATGCACCCTGGCTTGACAGCCTTTTCTTATTTATTTATACTAAGAGATAAATCAAACCTAGGCCACTCTGTCCAAGAATATGTTATTCATTATCTGCTAAGGAAGTATGTTTGTGGATTGGATGTGCTAAAGCAGTGATGGTGAACCTTTTGAGCTTGATGTGTTAAAATTCACAAGAAAACCTAGCTTAACTCGAATTTGGCCACTTTGGCAGGGTGTTAATGTTCTTTCTTATATGTACCATTGTCTTTGCTGCTGCTATGTGCCATTGTTTATGCCTCCCACCCTATGTCTGCCTGATGAACTACACAAGTTTCTTCTTCCTTCAGGCCATGACTTCTGGACAGGCAGCAGTCCCTCCTGTCAGTTGGGCACTGGTGGTTGTGTTCTCATGTTGCAACTACAGGTCCAGCACACCATGAGAACAAAAGAGGAGCCCTGTTGGATATGGTCGCAGACCCATCTAGTCCAACATTCTGTCTCATGCAATGACACACCATGGGCATCTTAAATAGAAGACAAAAGCAAAACCTTCACCTGTTCTCGGCTCCCTGCAAACATCTTGAGAGGCATCCTGCCTATCTCTCCTGCCTGGAGGAAGTACCTAAACAGTGTCACTTTGTTTTCTATGAGAACCTTCAATGTAACTGGTCACACTGCAGTTCTTCTTGGAACAAGTGGTCTTCTGGATTCTTTAGCACCTGAAGGTAATGCCCAAGAGCAACACTCAGCAGGTTTGCAATGGGATGGTTTAACAGGTAGGCACAGACCAAAGCAGTCAGGCATCAGTATGTAGCCTCTGTTGAGGTAAAGAGGGAAAGTCTGGTAAGCCAAGGTGAGCCAGTTCATTGAACTGAATATCAAACTTGAGCTCAGTTCAGTTCATTAGTGATTCTAGTAAACTAGGGTTCATGTCAAGCCTACTTGAAGCACGCTTCACACATTTCTAATCACGAAACTAGTAAAATCCATTATTTCATCCTTGATGGAAAAGAAGTAGAAATAATAGATGACCTGCTTGCTTGAATCAGTAATCAATCATGAAATTACAAGCAGTCAAGAAATCCAAAGTAGAAATCCTTGGTTGTATGGACATGAAGGATGTAGAGATGTATTAGCCATGGTATATTCAATAGAAGTATAGAATTATGTAGATGTGAAAGATGGACAGTGAAGAAACAAGACAAGAATAAAATTGATGCCTTTCAGTGATGATGCTGGCAAAGAGTGTTGCATATAACATGGACCTCCTGAAAAGCAAACAAATCCATCTTGATGATGATCAAGCTAAGCTCGCATTACATTATTTAGACTTTCATATTTCAGGCATATCATGGGAAGAGATGGGTCATTAGAGAAGAGCATCATGCATGGAAAGATTGAACAGTATAACAGGAGAAGGCAATGCAATGAAACCATAAAATAGCCACAGCTATTAGTGCCCTTTATCTACGCTTAGCTTTTTTCCTGAAGATTAAATACAATTTGGGACAACAATCCACAGGGTCACCATGAGACAACATGAACTCAAAAAAACTTGACAACAACATCTGCCTCATGAAGGTGACATTCAGAGGACTTTCTGAATATCCCAGTATTCCCAAGGATATGCTTTGCAAATATGTAGGAAAAATACCCATATCTCTGGCACACATTTCCAGGAGAAATCTGTTTTGGCCTCTCTTTAGCAGTGTGTCCTGAATAGCTGGAAGCTTTTTTCTTTAGGCAGTGATTTGAAGGTCACTGTTTTAATGAACTGGTTTAAACTAGCTAAAAATTCTGTATCATGTTTAATAGTGGAGTCTTCTGTGATTTCTCAATGCAGTTTTAGTTCTAGCTTTTTCTTTCAACCTACAGTTAATAATTCTGTCTCTGTTATACTCTGCCTTGAACTCTTCTAAGGTCAGGCAGGACAGAAATGTTTTTAAATAAACTTATTTCTGGTTATAGAATAATCTGACATTGAAGACCTAATGTGCTTCTTACCTTGGGCCCAGACTCCAGGATTGTCAACCAGTTGAAATCCTTTTCCATAAACAGGATTGTTGCTAATATGTACAGTTTACGTTCACAACCCTGTATTGATGTCTTAATACTGATGTTCTTAATACAGACAAAATCTACACGCAATCTTAGTGATGCCATTGGATCAGTCTGGTGCTATGTATCTGAGCACCCCTGTTGCCCCACAAAGTGCTCTAAGGTTGTATAGGGTCCTGTGACCTTGCAGCATTCACAGGCCCTGGTCACACAAATAGTTTAGGACACCTCAGGTCATCTTCAGGTCATGATACGTAGATTATTTTTATTTAGTTCATTTTCTGAACTGGCCTATCCCTGCTACATCATTCAAATCAGAGTCCTCATTTTTACAGGACTCAGCCCATCCTGACATGCCAGGACATCTTCATTTCCTCAGTTGTAAGCAGAGGGACAGGCTAAAGGAGTCAACATTGTGCTGTGGTAGGTGGGTCTACTCTTTCCTTTCAGCCAATGTCCCCTTCTCTCCTCAGTTTATGTGAATGATTCCTCTATCTAGCATTTTTTTCCACAAATGTATTATTTATATATATATATATTAAAAAAAAATAATCACACAGAGAAGAAAAGCACATAAAAAGGAAGGTGGGCATGGAGGTGGAGGAGCAAGTTTAAAAAAGAACCACAAACACACACCCTCAGCTCCCTCGAGTGACACAATGGCATCCAATAAGTAAGGAGGTAGATTTGATGCAGCAAATGGGTTGGAGAGCCAAGAGTTCCATGGAGGAGGCTCAGGTCGATCACGGAGAAAGGTATGACTGATGCAGCCCACAGTGAAGACGACCTGAGGATGATCTAGGTGTGACCAGGACTGGTGCATCCTCAATTGGAAGTAATGAATAGGACATCCTGTCTTACACTTGTGTGACCAGTACCTAAGTGCTCATTAGAGCACTAAAACAGCAGAGTGATAGGAGGATTTTTCATAGTTTTTCTGCACTGAGACTTATTCCAGGTTATATCCCAGAACATGGACCTGCCATCTACATACTGGTGCAGATTATGACATGCCTTGCCTGGGGCCTGCTGTAGTCTGCACTAGCATGTGGATGGAAGATCCCTATTCCAGAATATAATCTGGAATTAGGCACAGTAGAAAGGGACTCTATCTCCGCTCATCTAAGTATGCAAACATACCATCTGAAGCACATCATTTTTCAAAGTGCAGGAAAATGTGCAAATGTGCAAATGTGCCCCCCTCTAGAAACATTGAACCAGGAAACAAAATGTTCTCATCTCCAGCAGGACGGCCAAGTGAGCAGACAGCACACCACTGCCAGGACACATGACAGTGTGATGACTGGATATCATTCACCAATAATCTCAGAATTACTGCTTTATTTTGTCTTCATTGCCCAGCAGAACCTCCTGCGACCTAAAAGAAGCTGACCCAGTACACTTTCTGCCCTGTTTCCCCAGTTCCATGCCTGACCTAATAAGACTTCACATTTTCTCAAACCTTAGTGAATACAATTTATTGGGTGGGGTAGGGAGAAGCATACTACTATTTTCCTGAAATGTATTTGTTATTATTTATAAACACTCTATCTGTTGCTATAAAACAACCCTGAGACATATGTAGGCAGTTAAAACACCAAATGTTGGAAATCTTCATATTACTGGATCAATCTTTGCATTTATGTGCTTCAGCAAACCAACCCTGATTAGTCTGTTTTTACCCACCTTGCATTTTAAATCTTGAGAGCTATCTGTAACTTACTGCTAATATCTCTGCATTATTTTTGCTTTGGAATTTCACAGAAGACCCCCTTGAAACTACACCAAAGGGATCAGCAAAGAAAGCAAATCCTCACTTTCCTAAGTATTTACCAACTGGAGCATGCATTCAAACAAGCCCAGTTTTTAAACGTTTATTATAAGCATAATCAGCCAGGTCGCTTTCCCTAAACATGACTCCTATTGATATGCCAAAAATTCAGTTATCAGAGTCCAAGCTTCACAGACTTACCTGCCTCTGATGTTAAAAAAAAAAAAAAAAAAAAAAACCACTGGGAAAGCCTCAAAACCAAACCAAACAAAAAAGACTGTATGCACAGTGGATTTTGTTCCCTGTGTTTTGCTTGGTATGCCGCATCTAAGAAAATTTATTGAATCAAATTTAATGACATAATAAATTCTCCCCCTACAGACAGTGTGGAGGCTTAATTCACTCCTGCACTTTAAGCCTTTGCCGTTAGCATCAGATGGGTCATTAGTCTGTAATCCAGCAGCTAGCCTGTTTGGAATCTAAACTAAATCAGCAAGTACCGTATCAGTAGTTTCTGAAATATGAGTGACAGGTCAAGTGTCCTCAAAAAGACTGCCTTGGGCAGATGAGACTCAACTAGGGTATGACTAGAACAGAAGCAGCAATGTATCTATGAGCGCAGACTCACGAAAGACTTCATTCATTCTAACTCACTAAACAGCAGTTCTTTAACTGATTTGACTTCCATTTATGCTGTTTTTTAGCCAGTAGGTCATGCAATAAAATTGCCCTGCATGTGCCAATAGGCTTAACATACAGATCAGTGGTTTGTGGATTTTGACTGAGTTGTGGGATGCACTTTCTCTCATAATTTCCCTCTGCCTCTCTTTCCCTCTCTAACACACACATACATATGCTATCTATTCCTGCCAAGTTTTCCCTGCCAACAACCCTAATAATAAAAAAAAACGTTCTATCGTAAAAACTTCCATAGCAGAGGGGCAGTTTCTGTCATGGCCCTTCATATATGCAACATGATTCAAGAGCTGCTAAAAAAATTTCTTCCCTATTTTGCAGCCTAAGTGAAGATCTGAAGTACTTTATGTATGGACATTTTCATACCACTCGGTAACTTCACATATGCCAGAAAGACATCTGTGGTTCCTTATTCCATTTAATGCACACAATAACTCTGTGAGGTAGCTTAGCATGTGTGTAGTTTTCTTTGAGAGAGAGACTCAAAGACCCGCAAAATGTTTTATTTGAATGTTTATTTCTCTTTATTCATTTATTATTTGCCTTTCTTTAAAATCAAGGCACAGTTCTGATAAAACAAAGAAAAATACAAAATATACCACAAATCAATAAAGCAGAGCCTTAAATACTTTTTTTATAAATGGTTAAAATATCATTTTATCGTAAGAATATTGGAATTGTTTTATTTGTTCTCCTGAATATAAGCTTCTCTATGGTTATGTGGCTACTTATACCAGTGATATATTTTTGTGTTAATTTTTAAGTTGGTCAGTGTTGTTTGTGACTGTTTAGGTTGATTGTTTTCAAAAATTAATTTAAAAAAAAAGCAAAAGAAAAGAAATTAAAATGCACGTATTCCTGTCTTCAATCTAGTATTCTAATCTGGCACCTCCTAGCTTTAGTCTGCTATGTAAATGCAGCATCGACCTAGAACTTCTAATGGGATGGAAAAGAAAGCTCAGAAAGAAGCCTTAGACAACAACAACAACAACAACAACAACAACAATAAAATATCATTGACGTTGCTATTCAGATCCAGATGCAAGATGGCAACACCTAGACATGAATCCACACTCCAAGAAAGTCTGCCAATGTGCCAATGTGGGGGGGTTGGGCTGGCATGTACTAGCATTCACTAGTGCAAATGCTTAGTATGTGCATGGGGAACTTCAACCTTTTGCCACCCATGGATGAATGGCAAAGTGTGGATTTCCCCCAGGTCTCAGTAATATATGCCAGATAAACCACTTCACCCAGGATCAGATCACGGATCACTGAACTGGACTGACCTGGCATCAAAAGCAGCACGATCAGAGCAGTGGGCCAGTTGACTGGCCTCCCCAACTCTGGCAGCTGGAAGGCAAAATAAAAGAAGTAACAGATTTAATGCGTCTAACACCCCTTCTCCTAAGCTGTCTCTTCTGCCTCTCAATACCATGTCTTCCCCTGTCCATCCCCATCGCAATGATGGTCCCCTGAAATATTTCTCCTCTTCCTACCCTGCCTTAACATATGATTCCCTCCTTACAAAACAGAACAGTTTTTAAATAAGTTAAGAACAATATGAAACAGTAGACATTTCATGCCCTTTCCCCCCAAAAAATTAAAAACACCCACTACTCCACCTCCCTCCCAAGATATCTAAGGTCCTGGGCTGAATGAAGTGGCCACACCCTCATTGAAGGGTGTGCACGAATGTAGTTTTTGCATTCAAATTTGAGTCAAATTGAATATCCAAAAATTCAATTTGATCTGAAAAAAAATCTGAATTTCCAAAAATCCAATTTGAATCTGGTTTATCCAAATCTGCACGTTCAAAAATCTGATTTGAATTTGAAAATAAAAATGTTGACAACATTCGTATTCATTATACGAATTTGCGCAATTCTGTATGCATCCCTTTTTTAACCCAAATGCATCCCAATTTCATCCTGTATTATAAGTCCAAATTTGCCTAATTTTTTCAGAAATTCATATACAATTTATACGAATCTGTTCATTTGAATTATTCGAATATTCATATCAGATTTTCAAAAATCCGAAATTCATCTGAATGTGCAAATTCAGTGTGTTAAAATCCAATTCAAATTCAAATGTTGATATTTGTTGGATTCGACTTAGATTTTTGAATTTTTGAATATTTGTATAAATCCCTACCCTCATTGTCCCTGAAGTGGTTCCACAAAATGTAAAACCCTGCCAGTAGCGGGCTGACCGCAGGTTGTAAGCCTACACAGGCCTGCAGAGCCAACAGATGTTAAAAAGGATCCAGCTGCCCTGGGCCCAGTACTGCAACAGAAACATTCCCCACTGCCAGAGTCTCAGCACAGATGTTGGTATCAGGGCATGCAGTAGTGGCAACAACATTTGTAAGTGTAAATTCAAATTAAAAATTCAAACAAATATTCAAATTTGCTTAATTTGAATCAAATTTGGTTAAAATTGAATTGTTTCTATTTTAGAAACGGGAAGGGGGGGGTTGCCACAGAACTCAACTGCATAAAAAGTACAAGCGAAATCCCTCTAAATCCCCAAAATACAGCAGGTTCCAATGCCATTCCTCAATAGTGTATAACAGCACTACAAAATACATGGCTTGTTCCTTTACTTAATGCACAGCAGATGTTTCAGAACTTGTTCCTCAGAATGTGTTTGCTTTATATGGGGAAGCTTCCATCTCAGGTGTTCCCCTTGTTATGCTTTCACTTTTTAAAAGGAAGGGGAAATCCTGTTCATAAGATCTGCATTGCATAGCTGAAGCAGACAAGTGTTGTTTTGCCTTACACACTCGTATGGCTACTCTGGAACAATTAAAATAACAAGAAGTAACATAGCTGGGCGGCATGGGGCCCCCGGGTAAGGCGGCCAGATCACATGGAAAACATGTGCAGAGTAGTAATAACAGCAGCCAGCCAAGGACTTCCAGAAGTTCTCTCTTCCCTTTCTGGGCCCCTGGTAAAAAAGTTGGGCTTGCTCAGTAGCATTTTAATCTCTGATAACAAGTTGCCAAGGAAAAGTAAATGAGTTACATTTAATTTATGGAAATCTGTTGAAAAATACTGTACCATTAGGGCTCCTCTCTTTGCAATAGAACGTTTCAGCAAGTTCCAATATTTTTCACTTCACATAGACCAAGTCTTCATGCATGTTCCCAGACACCCTACTGGAGCGTATGAGGTGCGGAACGTTCACATTCAGTGACATGAAGCACCCACCCAAACACGTGTCACTGGTCTGAGGCACATGGGTGTGAGGATGCAAAACTGTGCTCTCATATAGTGACTCATCTATCCTCATGCACTGAGGCATGAATATGAGGAAGAACTTGCTGAGATGGGGAGGAAGGTGCTTCCACTTTCACTGCTAGAAACAAAAGATGGAGGTGGACATCTGCTCCACTTTGGGTCCTCTTCTGAACACCTCTTATTATATATGCTGGTCTGGTTTATTGGCCAGAGCAGAATCACCCTGCATTTATTTTACTTATTTGCATTTTTATTCTGCCATATACCTGAAGGATTTAGAGTGGGTTACAACATTAAAAAACAAATATAAAACAATAAGCGTGTCTGGAGATAAAAAGCTATTTTCTTAATCATAGAATCATAGAATGGTAGAGTTGGAGGGGACCTCCTGGGTCATCGAGTCCAACCCCCTGCTCAAGGCAGGATCTCCTAAACCATCTCAGACAGATGGCCGTCCAGTCTCTGCTTGAAGACCTCCAACGAAGGGGAACCAACCACCTCCCGTGGCAGCCTGTTCCACTGGTTGATCACTCTTACTGTTAGAAATTTTTTCCTAACATCTAAACTAAATCTTTTCCCCTGCAGTTTCACCCCATTGTTTCTAGTCCTTCCTTGAGAGAGTGAGAACAGGGCTGATCCCTCTGCCTTGTGACAACCCTTGAGGTATTTGTAGACAGCTATCATGTCTCCTCTCAGTCTTCTTTTTGGTAGACTAAACATTCCTAGTTCCTTAAGCCGTTCCTCATAGGACATGGTTTGCAGACCGTTCACCATCTTGGTAGCTCTCCTTTGAACCTGCTCCAGCTTGTCAGTGTCTTTTTAAACTGGGGTGACCAGAACTGGACACAGCACTCCAGATGAGGTCTGACCAAGGTAGAGTAGAGGGGGATAATAACTTCACGTGATCTGGACTCTATGCTTCTCCTAATACACCCCAGGATTGCGTTTGCCTTTTTTGCAGCTGCCTCGCACTGTTGACTCATGTTCAGTTGATGATCTACCAGGACACCCAAGTTCTTATTTAGCCAATGGCTTTCCTGAACATTTAAAGTGTACTGTAGGTGCCATTCCATCAGTTGGGTACCATCACTGAGGAAGACTTATCCCAGGTAACCATCCCTTTTGCAATTGAGACTGGTGGTACAACTAGGAGGGCCTCACCTACAGATCTTAAGGTATGAGCAGGTCAATATGTAAGAAGGTGTTCCTTTAGATATTTGGGGCCCAAGTCATTTAGGGCCTTACAAGTTAAGGTTAGCACAATGAATTGTGCTAGATAGCAAATCAGCAACCACTGCAGCTCTTTTAAGATTGGCATGATGTGCACCCGGCATTCCAGTCAGCAGTCTAGCAGTTGCATTCTGCACCAGCTACAATTTCTGTGCCATCCTCAGGGGCAGCCCCATGTGGGGGGCATTATAGTGGTCCAGTCTGGAAGTTACCAGAGCATAGCCGAATAATCTCTGTTCAGAAGGGGCCTTACCTGTTGAACCAGTCATAGGTGGAAATAGGCAGTCTTGGCCACGGCCTCTACCTGAGCTTCAAATGTCAGCTGACCTAACATTACAACCCTATCAAGGACAGGACCTACCAATTTTACAGACACAAGATCCTGTGACACACAGCACTTCCATCTTGGTTGGATTCAGCTTCAGTTTATTGCCTTGCATCCAGCCCATTACCACCTGAGTAAGTTCCCAGGATATCAAGCAAGAATCTCCCATAACCACTCACTGGAGATAGGAGTGGGACCAATGCAACACACTCCCAAACTTTAGTAGCCTTTCCCAGAAGAATGCCATGGTAAATGGCATCAAAAGCTGCTGAGAGATCCAGGAGAACCAAAAGGATTGTGCTCTCCCTGTCTCGCCCCTGGAAAGGTCATCAACCAGAGGCCTTTTAGCACGAGGGGTTTTAGAACGCATGGAGAGCACATTGGGATGCAGCATTCACTCTTGTGGAGCAGCCAGATCCCTTCCAGGCCACCCCCAAGCATCCCAACCTGCTCTCCACACATTCGAGTTTCAGAGCACTAAAAGGTGCTCTGATACCATCTCCTCGTGTTCCAAGCTGTCTCAGAGAGAAAGCATTTGTGCGCGCACTCTCTGTGACAGCTCAACCCCTCCCCCAGCCTACTCCCATTGGTTCCTATGAACCCAGTGTGGGCAGCCCGGGTGCCTTCTTTCCCAGCCAACACCCACCCACCCCACCCCAGGGTTGCATGTGCACATGAAAGGGCCTTACCTTCTCTACCCGGCCTGATTCTGCTAGAATAGACCGGGCTGTTCTGAGCATGCTCAAGAGGGTGGCCCCTCATTGGCTGGGCACCTGCCTGGCCTCAACTGGACATCTGAGCATGTGCAAGTGCCTGGCCAATGAGGGGCTGCCCCTTCAAGCATCCTCAGAACGGCCCAGCCTATTCTAGCAGAATCAGGCCGGGAAGAGAAGGTAAGGCCTGTTAGTGCACACGTGTGAGCCCTGGATGAGTTGGGTGGGTATTGGCTGGAGTTCCTGCCTGTCCCTGGAGCCCGATCTGGGGTTTGGGAGCGAGCAGGAACCCAGGGAAAGAAGGTGCCTGGGCTGCCCACACTGGGTCCATAGGAGCCAATGGGAGCAGTCCAGAGGAGGGTCTTCCACCCGAACAGGTTGAGAACACTTTCCTGTTCACACTAGCAGGTAAGGGAACTGTACTCAAAGTGTTCTTTACCTGCCCTCGTGCGAACGGGAATGTATTCTCAACCCATTTGGGGGGAAGCGTTCAGAGGCGTCTTCGCCTTTGTGCAAAAATGCCTCAGGACAACCAAAGAGGTTTCTGTGCCCTAACCAGGCCTGAAGACAGATTGAAATGAGTCTAGATAATCAGCTTATTCCAAGCATGCCTGCAGGGCAAACTATAGAATATCAAGCACCCTAAATGAGAAGGTGGCATCTGGTCCCCTAGCAGTGGGGCAGAGGGGATAGGACCTGGTGGGGCTGGAGAGATGAAATGCAGCAGCATGGCATAGGATGGCTGAGCAGGAAAAGTCATGCACCTACCCAGTGGCTGTATATGACAAATTTAAAGAAAATATAGTTCTGCACCATTTCTACCTAGTGGAAATGAATTTACAGTATATTCTGGTGTGTAAGAATACTTTTTAACCCAGGAAAATCTCAAAAGTCAGGGGTCGTCTTATACGCCAGGTGTCTTCTTATATGGCGAGTATATCCCAAACTCTATATTTTAACTGGAAAAGTTGAGGTTGTCTTATACACCCAGTCATCTTATACGCAGAAATATCAGGTATTTATTATTGGCTTTGAAAGTTCTTTCCTGATCTCCTTTGCTCTCCAGTATTGTTCTTGTTCCAAGACAACCTGCTTCTGAAGAACTTTAGCTTATATAAGTATTTGAGAAAGGACTACCAAGAGCTTATCTAATCTCAACTGGGTCAAACAGATTCCAGTGATAATGTGGGTTTTTTGTTTTTTTATTTCTTTATTGCTCATTTCTAACACTGTCTGAAATAATCCCGGATTTTGTTTAATCCCTTTTCTAGTGCTAAAAATAACAGAAGCAGGAAACTCTTCCTTGGTGCATATTGTAAAATGACTATTTTGTCTCCTTGGCTTAAAAAAAGAACAGCCCACTATTAAAACTTTGGAGATTGTTTAACCAGCAGCACCTTTTAAATACTATGTCTCTATTTATGTGAACTGAAAATATTACATTTATACCAGATGTACAGCATTTTATTTAACTTTCAATTATTCAGTTTTGATTTACACAAAGTAGGTCCTTGGCCACTTTCTGCACTTACCTGCTTGAATTCTGGATCAGTGGGTCCAGAATAGCCCATCACTCTGATCCCAATTGCAGGGAGACATGGGTGTAATTGACACTGATCCAAGAAGAAGAAGTGTTTGGCTTTTCTACCTTGCTTCTCTCACCCATTTAAGGGGACTCAAAGCGTCTAACAAAGCTTTCTATTCTTTTCCCCGCAACAAAACACCCTGTGAGGTAGGTGGGGCTGTGAGAGCTCAGAGGAGAGAGTGACTGGCCCAAAGTCACCCAGCTGGCTTCATGGAGGAGGGCAGAATCAAACCTGGTACTCCCAGGTAATAGTCCGGCTCCCAAACCACTAGACCAAACTGGCTCACAAGCTTCAAAGCTGTACTCTCATGCCTCTGGAACTAGGAACAAAATTTCTCAGCCTTTCCTGTGGTGAGGTATTGTGCTTTGCTGAAAAGTACCCCTCCCCCACTAGTCCTGGAACATGGAAGTGTTCCTTCTGCACATTTCCCATGTTCCAGATCAGGACCAATAGTCCCCTTGGTAGTAATGATTAAATGGTACTGCTAGAGATCTGGAATAAGGGCCTCCTTAATCTGGATTGGGCTCCTGCAAACGCAGATGGAGCAGGCGGCGGGGGGGGGGGGGGGCTCTGTGATCTGCATTAATGCATGGATATGGATGCCCAGAATGTGTACCACACAAACCCTTAATGCAGATTAAGGGTTTGTGCAGAAAGGACTTAGGTTGGTTCTCAACATTTCCAGAAATGAAAAGGAGAGTCTGATTATCTGAAACCCTGGAGAAAATGGCAATGGGTAATGCTCTCATGTGCCCAACAGGACTACAAAACCTGTGATTTGATTCAGTAGCTGTGATATCACATTCCAATTATGGCTGTTGGCAAGGAAGCTAGAAAGATCTTACACCTAGGGTCTCAACAAATAGCTGTAATGGTAGACGATAGGGATGTACACAAATGGGGTTTTTGCATTCGAATTCAAGTTGAATCAAATGTCAAAACATTTGCTTCGATTCAAATGTTTAGAATCCGAATGCAACAAAATTCAATATGAATCAGATACATTCAAAACTATTCAATTGAATGTTAGATTCGAATCTTAAGATACGAATGTTGACAGCATTTGTATTTGAGGATAGGAATGTCAACAACATTTGTATGTGTTCTGTGTATCTGTATGCATTTCATATGCATCTCGTTTTCGTCACGTATTGTAAGTGCAAATGCATACAGATATGGATGAGATTCATACAGATACATATCTGTACTTTTGAATGTTTCAGTCAAACAAATGTTTTGGAACATTTGAAGTTCGTTTAAATGTTTACATTTGAATATGAAGACGTTCTATTCGAATTCAAATGTCCACATTTGATCAAATTCAATCAAATTTCAAATGTTTGGAACATTTATGCACATCCCTAGTAGATGAGACCCTGTTACGGCTGCATTTTCATTCAAACCCACATGGAAACTGACCCTACTGAACACAGTCTATTGAAGGTGTGGGAGGTCTCTGTCCATTTTGTCCTTCTGGCCCACTATTACTTATTACCCTAATGCAGTATCTTGCACTCTTGCTTTCGGTGCACAGATACAGTACTGAGTATATTCACATGGATCAGAATTGGACACCTCTGAGCATCTGTCCTATATTTCAGCTCCTTTAGAACACAATAAGCGCCTGGCATTTTATGAAAGCCTACAAAGAAGAAACATCACAGCTCTGCAACATCACTTGCTTTTGAAAATTTGATCTAGCACTAAAAATAACAGAGCAGTAAAATCTTGGATGATGGCACACATATTACAAGAACTGGTGATAAAAATGACAATCCCCTATCTCAGCACCAAAGAAGAAATGGGGAAGGAAACAGCCAATTCCACAAAATGCTTACTTTGTAAATTATATTTTCTTTTTCTTTTTTTTCCCCTTCTCCTGATGGGATCTTGTGGAGCTCCTACCTCACGCAGACAACACTCCTTCCTCTTTCTCTCTCTCTCTCTTTTTTTAAAAGTCTTACAGCTCTGAGTCTTGCATTTTTAAGATCACCATGCAAGCAGCAAACAAAAACTTTCTTCCCTTTTTCTCTGGTTAATGAAAATTTCAGCCCAACCATATTTTCTCCAGAGCAGCTGCAGCATTTGTCCTTGTAGAGGAGGGATTCTGCAATCTATTAGACTTACTCCCTCCTCTTCAGTTAGTTTGATCATATTTTTTAAAACTACACAGTTTCTCGGACATACGCGCTCTGTACTTAATCTCTTGTCCTCAAAGGGCATTTCATAATCTCCTATTGTCTACGGCCATTTTTTTTATCAGTCAGAGAATAAAAATGCTTCTTATTATAGAAAATCATGTTACATCACAGACGTTTTTATAGACAGCGGAACCTTGAGAGCCGTGTCTCCAGAAACAAGAAAACGAGCCTTTCTTTTCATATAGAGGTGGGGTCAAGGCCACATCTTGCTTCACTCATTTTGTAAGGTGAATGTAAAAGCTTTGGTTGACAGAATGCACATTCACAAAACAAATACCTCTCTTCTGCTTCCTATACCTCACTCACAATGGTCACAGAGAGCTTAGCAACTCTTTGGGCTTCGTATAAGAGGGGTTCTGAGTTTGTGTACAGTTATTAACTTCTACAATTGAGGTAGCACTACAATATTAAAACAGAAGCAGAACATTACAGAAAGTTGTACTACACAACTAATTTAAGAGACTATGCTTTATCCATGCTTTATTCCAGAATATAGTGGGGGGTGGGGGAAATCAACATTCGGATGCAGCCTAAATAAAATTACATTTGCCTCTTCTAGCAGTCTAAGGCCCTTTTCTCACTTTGGCAAATGGGGAAATCCATTCCAAAGAAGCTCCGAGCATATGAGACCATCTCACAATGCCAATAGCTGTGGAGCACTAAACTGTTACTTCTAATAAATTACCTAAGGTTGCTAAGTGTCAAAGTCAGTGGTGGATTGTCTTATGGATCCTTCAATCACAGAAGGCTGCATCCAATTTCTGGTGGCCAAAGGGACAGGCAACCCCAAGGAATCATGCCATTCATATGCCACAGTGTCACAGCTCCTAGAAGAGGCCACTAGCCAAGCAATGGTCACATGTCTATAGGGTGATGATTCCAACCACACCTTACTTATTATGCAATGGCACGGGTTTCTTTGTTCCTTATTTGCCATTTCTCTTGAATTTTTATGCTGTTAGTGTCAAAAGCCTAAGTTTTATAACTAGATGATTTTAACTCACTCTCTCCCCCCCAAAAAAAAATCATACCCACAGGCTTGTTAATAAAGATTTTCCAGAAGGCTCCAGCACAACTTTTGCCTTGTAACTGATGTGACTACATTTGTGGTCTCATGAGAGGAAAAGACAAGGTCCATGGGGAATATGATATCTCAAATTCTCCTGAGTCCTATGCTTCACCATGTTCCCCTGTAAACACCACACTGAAGTATCTCTGTTCCTGTTAAAAAACACACAAACCCAATAAGTGAGAGACTTGCAGAACTATTGTAAGATCTGCATGCACACTTTCTTCAGAACTTTCTCCAGTCCATGACCAGGCCAGGCTAGAAAGGTTTCACCCACTAGACCACTCCTTCTATCCCAGGACAAGCTCAGATAATCTTATCCTGAGATATATGCCAGAATATGGCCAGGTGCAAACAGGCCCAGGGAGCTCCTATAGATGAGCTCTCTCCAGTGCAGCAGGGAACTTCTTGTATTCTTAAAGCAAAGTACCTAATTCCATATTCCAGCTGTGGATGGAAAGGGTGTACATTCCTCTTCAAACACCTAGTATGTTTCTTGCTGGAAATGGTTTGAACAAGGGCCTTCATGATTCATAGTTCATGTTCTGAACCATTATGAACTGCCACACCCAACTGGACTTGGTTATTTCACCTCTGTGAAATATTTTTTGAATTAATTTTTTTTAAAAAATACACACACCAGACAATATTATAACAGAATTGCCACAGATTTATTTCAGCATGGCAACAGAGTAAAGGAGAATTTGACATTCTTATTATTTAGGTTTTCTGGGTCCTACCAACCCCTTTATTCTCTGTCTTTTTAAGCAGCTCTCCCTCAGCACTTGCTGGCTTTGATTTAGCCTATTTGTGTCACACTCCAGAACTAGTTTCCTAAACCAATGCAAGCACTAGAGATTTTGAAAACATCTTTGGCAGTTAGATTGTGTGGTTTCTCATGGCTCATGGGTCAGTGACCATGACTTCTGTTTTTTCCTATGCCAACAACCCACCACCCATCTTTGACTGCACCTTGCAGACAAGGCCTCAAACCGCCTAGATTTTCATGTGGTCAGATTTGTATCTTCCTTGCTCACGAGTTTTTAATTTCTTTCTGTGCTACTATCAAAGTTTAGCACGTAATAGTTGCCCATAAAAGAAAGATGTTCTTGTTTTTCTCTTTGTTTTTTTGAAAAGATTTCAGAAGTCGAGTATTTTCTATCACTGATGTCATGTATGTATAAATTCTTCCAATAACATGCTGGCCCATGTTTGTTTTATTTATCTTCAACTGTCTGTGTCACTTTTCTATCACAAACAACTCAAGAAAACTTGCAAGTGTATTTGATATACAAGATCTGGATTGGCCGGCTGGGCGATATGTAAGGATCTTGGGGATATGTCACTCTTAACTTGGAAACCCTCATGCTTCTGAAGCTAATATAAACTCAAGAATTGTTTCTTTTTGAACCAGGAAAGAACCCTGGTGCCTTATTTTATTACAGGAAATCAATGTTAGACAAAAATAAACTAGAATCCTTCCAGCATAGGACATTATATTGCTCCTCAGGATAGATTCAGTCAGCTCCTTTCTCCAGCTACGAGATCTCTTTTCTCCTGTGCTCTATAGGCCTGTGAAAAACATTGACCCATTCAAATTTGGAGCTGAAAACAAATATTTTCAAAGAGATAAAATATTTCCTCCCCAAATCTTTTAATTAATGTGCATTACCTTGCACATGTGCGCTTTGTCCCATTCCAGGAAAGGGCCCAGGAGCCTCTTTCCGCATACTAATGTGGGATAAAGGAGGTCTTGCTCCCCTCTTAGCACACTCCACTTGCACAAGACAGAATATAGACCAGACTAGGGCACTAACAAGGTCAACCACTAGCCCAGGGACAATATCTCAGACCATGGGGGTATGTGTATGGTGTGTCTCCATAAGCCGGAATACAATGGTGGGGTTTTTCAGCAGTTCTCCAGAAAGTATTGCCAGAAATGATGCACAACCAAAAAGCCCTCTCTCTGAAACTTCAAAGGCCAGGAACGAAATTTCCCAGTTTTCAAAGCCTCCAGTGCTGGTTCTGAAACCTGACCCAACCTTAGGAGCTGGCAGCCATGGCTGAGAAAGCATGTACCATCTAGAATGTAGACAACTCTTAGGCCACACTAGGATTATTCCAACCCAGCACGGACCAGACTACCTTGCCCAGTCTAGCATGCCACAGGATAACCCACACTGTGGGGGAGTTCACACTTGACTATTTTAATCCAGATTGGACTGTTTTAATCCAGATTCAGAACCAAGTGCATCTTTGCTGTCCCCATTTCCTTGACAATAGCACAAGCTCAATGTGAATACTGCAGTTCCCATTCAAACTGCCCAAATCCCCAGCATGGAGAAACGGGATCTTTTCATCTCCACCCCTTGTGCTTTGTGCCTGCCACTCCTCTCCCTGACAGAGACAGCAAGGACATTGTGGCTGTTGTTGTTTTTTTCCACGCAGTCACATGCTCTCCTGCACACTGACCAACCACCTCTTTTCACCTCCCCATGGAATTTCCTTTTTTGAAAGTAATAAAATTAGCCAGAGAAAAATCAATTGCTGTGATCCATTCATTTCATGAATCTCAGAGCAAGCAGCTCAAAGAGAGAGGAAAGAGCTTTGGATAAGCTGCTCGGGATGGATCAGGGCTAAAAAAAGTTTCCCTCTGCGATTGTTAGGTGCTACAAATATATCTCTTCTAACTACAGTGGCATTCACAGAAAGGGCAAATCTGTTCAATGATCCAACACTTCTCTTCAGGACTCTAGCATTGCAAGGATGGGAAGGGGAGGGGGAAGACCTTCCCAGATGTGAAATCCCACCCATCAACAGTAGGCATTGGCCAGAAGGATATAGGGGGGCAGCCTGAAAGGCAGATCTCCTCCCCGAATACTCCGGTAGCATTCCCACTGAGGTGGGGGGGGGGGACGGAAGCAGGCTAGCCACCAAAATGGGACCAAGAGCAGTTTTTTCAAGGATTATTCTTCTGCTGATTTTAGCAATATAGTCCTCATAAAATCCAGGAATAAAAAATTAAATGGGATCAGATGATCCCGAAAACAGACTGGATTCTCATTTAATCTTCTATAGGAACGCACACTGTGTGAAAGTGAACGTTGCTAAGGATACTTTTCTTTCAGTGCTGATACACAACCCATTCCATCTCATGTTTCTTTTTCTTCCTAAAATTGGAATCCCCTTATCAAAGAGTCACAATGGACACATCCATATACAATTTCTTTAAAAGTTTCACATTCAATGCTCATAATTCAATATGTGTCAAAACTGCTATTAAAGCCTTTAAGTATCTACGACTATTTGTCTCTTGAAACATAAAACAATTAAGCATAATTGTGGACATTTGTGTTATAAAATAACAAAAGATTTAACAAACTGGAAACATAAGAGTCTTTCATGATTGGAAAGAATCTCAATTCTTAAAATGATCATAATACCCTCATCTTTCTTCCAAACTATTTCATAAAATATACCACCCAGAATAATCAATAAATGGAAAATGTGACTAATAAAATTTGTATTCAAGAAAAAAATCAAATGTTTACATGATCATTCTAGTTCAGGTTGTTAGGGTTTTCCAAAGGTATCCTGGTATCCAGATACATACAAAGTTGCTCAACTATTACATTTTCAGCATTCTAGCAGGAAGTGGTGGGGTAATTGTGAATTAAGTGACCTACAAATGGAATTGGTAAATCCACTATATTCAGATACAAAATATATTTTGAAAAACATTTATAATCTATTTATGATTCCAAATCTTCAAGTATGATCTAAATGGAGGAAATGTCTCCTCACATTCCCAACACTGCATATGCCATTAAAATATGTAACTAGCATAGAACAACAATTCAAAAACAGATTTTGGAACTTGAGACAAAGAGGCTTTCAATTATTAAAGTTTTAATTTTGATATAGAAGGAGAAATTAAGAGAACTTAAGAAACATCATACAACCAAGCAATATAAACTGGATACTTACCTATACTCTATAAGACAAACCCTATCTTCTCCAGCTTTAATTTCAACCCTCAACAGACCTAACACTGTATTGGAACAATTGTTATGAAAGTTATTGTCATTACCAAAATGTCAAACCTCTATCATATACATTTTCTCAACAATGTGGTAAAGGGAGCACACTTAAAGAAAATTGGGAAACAGATATAAAAACACATATTGAAAATGAATAATTGTGAAATAACTTAACTGACAGCAATACAACTTCACCACCCAGATAATCTTTCCTTAAGTTAATAATAGATAGTTTTATACTTCTGCCTTCCTAGCGAAAATGTGTATGTGCATCCATTCCCAAAATGCTGGCAAAGTTTCCTAAAGTATAGGTTGTTATGGGCACATGTGGTGGTCATGTCGATTCATTTATGAATTCTGGAAAAAATATTAACAATAAAGTTAACAGAAAAGTGATAACAGTGGAGTTGTGCATCCTTCACATCTATACAGACAGAAATAATAAGTTTAAAAACATTAGAAACTCTATACTAGTCACAGCCAAACAACTCATTACAAAAAGTCAGAACAATAAAGAAAATCTAATTCTTCAGTCATGGTACCACAAATGATTACTCACCAGATAAATGTAATGCATGGAATATCTAAAAATCCAAATGCTTACCTGGAAACATGGTGAGCATTTATTGAAATAAGGGATTTATATTACCAGCACCAATTGCATCATTATTAAGTCGATAATTGGTGTGGTTCTTAGAGTGAACATTGTGAGCAATGTGAACTGACTTACAATGATTAGAATAGTGGCATATCTGTCTGTGAACATGTTTAAGATGTTTATACTTAAGTTGTAAGTGTGTATGTTAACTAAATAGAAGCAAGAAGAGCTAAAAAAGAAAAAGTGGGGAGGGGGGAGGGAATCCACTTTCAATCCAAAGTGAACTTTCTGGCCTTTAATGTGAACTTTCAGTTAGCCCCTTTTAAAAGTAAGGCATAGGTCAGCAGCTTGAGTTGTACCCCATTTTTGCATGGATCATCAAAGATCCAGATCTGGATCTTTGATATGGGGTCCTCCCTTGGATCTGGTCTTTGAGGAGGACTCCACAAGGCTGCTTCAGCAGTGGGGCATCAGCAGTCGGAGAAGGACAAGGTGGAAGCATTGATAGAAATATATCACCCTGAAACACACACCTTGTTCATGTGCATGTGCAGAAGCACATATTTATCTATCTGGAAGAAGTTACTGGTCCAATGACTTGTCACTAACAATTTGCCTTTTTCTCCTTTGTCATTTAGAGCACGGCTAAGTATAATGACTCAGAAAGAAACTTAAGTTGGGCACAGGTTAATAATTTTATCAAAGTGTTGCACTCAGGTATCTTCTAGGAGTGCCCCTCAGTCAACCACTTTATTTATTTCCCTTGCTAAAGTTCACCATTTAATTTCTAACAGAGGACACTTGCAGCAATAAAATGTACAACATTTAAAATGACAAGTTGAAAGATACAATTTTTAGAGTCATGAATTAACAACCATATATGTCAGTGCCTTTGAAAGTGCCAACTTTTTCATATTTATAGATATATTATTGAAATGTTAAAAATGAACTGAAGAAAGAGAAAGGAACTAAGAACTACATATAATGAATCAAACATATTTAACAAGACTTGTTCAGACACCTTAGTGCACATCTCTTTTATTGCATCACATTAATCAAATTTGTAGAAAACATCCATCTAAGAGAAGCGTCACCATGATATGCTAGAAAACCATTTTTTTTTCCTTGAGGAAAAAGACTATCCCATCAGGTGCTTTGTTTTACATGATTGTTAGCACTACTTTATCCAGATTAAAGAGAGAATGCATTAGATAACGTTGCAGGCATGTATTATTATTATCAAATTATTATTATATTTAATTGGGCCAAACAATGTTTTGTGTTTTTGTTCACAGAACAAATAAGAACTGACCGTTGCCGTTTCATCATCCCTTAGGGAAAGGGTAAAATAGCACTGCAACATGGATACACTGGACGGAGCTTATGGGGTCTGTATCCAAATATTTAGTAGATAACAGATACAACTGCATTAAAGAGAGGAAATGGTTGAGGATATCAGAGTTTCTGGGGCATTAGGAGGCAGCGATCATGTTATCCTTGAATTCTGGATAATAAGGGAAGGAAAGCATGAGAGGACTCAGACTTCAAAGTTGGACTTCAGAAGGGCGGATTTTGATGGACTCCGGAGGAGGTTAGGAGGGATCAAATGGTTAAATGTACTAAAGGATAGAAATGTCCAAGAAGGATGGGATATTTTGAGAAATGGAATATTAGAAGCGCAATCATTAACAATTCCTCAAAGAAGGAAGAATGGAAAACATCTAAAGAGACCAGGGTGGATAAACCTAGAACTTAAAAACTTGATAAAAAAGAAAAAAGAAATGTTTAAGAAATGGAAGGAGGGATACATATCTAAGGAGGAATATAATGAAATCAGTACAATCTGCAGGGCAAGTATCAGAAAAGCTAAAGCTAAAAATGAACTGAGGCTTGCAAGAGAGACTAAAGACAATAAAAAAGGGTTTTGGGGATATGTCAACAGCAAAAGAAAAGTCAAAGAGGTTTGGGGAAGTCTGCAGGGAGAGAATGGAGAAGTGATCGAAAGTGATCTTGAGAAGGCAGAGATTCTGAACTCCTATTTTGCATCTGTTTTTTCCAAGAGGGATAATGTACATGCAACAGTCCTTCACTGTACTGATGAAGGACTAGGAGAATCAAGACACAAAATCAACACTGAGAGAGTAAGGGAACGCTTAGCTAACTTAAACGAATTTAAGTCCCCGGGTCCAGATGGATTACATCCTAGGGTACTGAAGGAATTAGCAGAGGTAATTGCTGAACCACTTGCTGTAATCTTTGAGAAGTCATGGAGAACAGGAGAAGTCCCAGACGATTGGAGAAGGGCAAACGTTGTTCCTATCTTCAAAAAAGGGAAGAAGGTAGACCCAGGGAACTACAGGCCTGTTAGCCTGACTTCAATACCAGGAAAGATTCTCGAACAAATTATTAAACAACACATATGTCAGCATTTGGATAGGAATTCAATAATTAACAGTAGTCAACATGGGTTTGTATCAAACAAGTTGTGTCAGACTAACTTGATTTCATTTTATGACAAAATCACTGAACGGGTTGATCAAGGAAATGCAGTAGACATAGTATTTCTTGATTTCAGCAAAGCATTTGACAAAGTATCTCATGCGATCCTCATTGAAAAATTGATCAAATATGGGTTGACAAGGCAACTATAAGGTGGGTTCAAAACTGGCTTAGTAATCGTACTCAAAGAGTGGCTTTAAATGGCTGCACATCCAAATGGAAGGAAGTGTCAAGTGGAGTACCACAAGGTTCTGTCCTGGGCCCAGTTATGTTTAATGTTTTTATAAACGATCTGGACGAGGGAGTTGAAGGGAAACTGATCAAATTTGCTGATGACACAAAGCTAGGAGGGATTGCAAACACCAGAGAAGAGAGAGAGAGGATTCAAAAAGATTTAGAGAAACTCGAACAATGGGCTGCAACTAATAAAATGGTATTTAACAAAGAAAAATGCAAGGTTCTGCACCTGGGCAAGAATAATGAAAAAAGCACATATACAATGGGAGGAATTCGGCTGAGCAGCAGCACATGTGAAAAAGACTTGGGTGTCCTGGTAGATCATCAACTGAACATGAGTCAACAGTGCGAGGCAGCTGCAAAAAAGGCAAACGCAATCCTGGGGTGTATTAGGAGAAGCATAGAGTCCAGATCACGTGAAGTTATTATCCCCCTCTACTCTACCTTGGCCAGACCTCATCTGGAGTACTGTGTCCAGTTCTGGTCACCCCAGTTTAAAAAAGACACTGACAAGCTGGAGCAGGTTCAAAGGAGAGCTACCAAGATGGTGAACGGTCTGCAAACCATGTCCTATGAGGAACGGCTTAAGGAACTAGGAATGTTTAGTCTACCAAAAAGAAGACTGAGAGGAGACATGATAGCTGTCTACAAATACCTCAAGGGTTGTCACAAGGCAGAGGGATCAGCCCTGTTCTCACTCTCTCAAGGAAGGACTAGAAACAATGGGGTGAAACTGCAGGGGAAAAGATTTAGTTTAGATGTTAGGAAAAAATTTCTAACAGTAAGAGTGATCAACCAGTGGAACAGGCTGCCACGGGAGGTGGTTGGTTCCCCTTCGATGGAAGTCTTCAAACAGAGACTGGACGGCTATCTGTCTGAGATGGTTTAGGAGATCCTGCCTTGAGCAGGGGGTTGGACTCGATGACCCAGGAGGTCCCCTCCAACTCTACCGTTCTATGATTCTATGATTCTAAGAGCAGTTGAAAAATGAATCTTTCTGAGAATACCCTTATAAAACAATGGCTACTTCCAAACATGGTTAAAAACCTTGAGCTGGATCTTGAGGTTAGAGTCTCAGATTCTTATCTGGAGGTTTCCTGGTCCAATTCCACACTCCTCCATGAAGCCAGTTCATAGTAGTCACAGCTCTCTTTCTGAGCTTTCACAGCCCCACCTACCTCACAGGGTGTCTGTTGTGGGTAGAAGAACAGGGGCGTTTTTGCACTTCCCTTTGGGTCTGCTGGGTGGGAAAGGAGCACGATTAACCAATGTTGACTAGTGCTCACACTTGGAGCTCTAGTCAACTTTACAGTTCCCGCCCCCCGCACTCAAATACTTACCTTACTGGATCCTGGGGCCATTTCTCCTCTGGGTGCCACCATTTTGGCTGTGGTGTCCTCTGTGACTGCACGTTCATCAGTGCTGTCACCTTGACGATCCTGACACTCTGCCCACTCACAGTTGCATCTATGGCTGTCTGAGGTGCCAACACCAACCCCAGAGCATGAGCTACCTTTCCTAGACACATCTCAAGTAGTCATGTAAACACATTATTAGAGGAAAGTTTTACATTCATACACAGTGCGCAAAGCCATTTGCAGGTATTTGAAGGTTTTGCCCTTGTCTTCTGCTTTAGATGACCAGAAGCAATTGGTGGGGCACTGTGCGAGACAGGATGCTGGACTAGATGGGCTGTGGCTGCTCCAGCAGGACTCCTTTTATGTTCTTACACAGAGTTCTTCATAATGAACCAAGCCAGTATTATGATATGAACAGTGAAGCTGCTGACTGTAAGCTGAGATACGTCTACAGTATGTACCTAAGGCTACCACTTGAGTTTATGAATAAGGCAAAAGTTGAGGCAAGAATATTTTACTCATAGATTGTTCCACACAGAGACTGGCTCTCTGAGGCAGTAAATTGGGCTTGTCATAGCACCTTAAATGATAAGGCAGAGAAAGGTTACTGAAGAGGCTTGTTATAATTTAATCATGCCTTTAAAAATGTATCCATGCAAGCAAGTTACAGAAATAGTCACTGACAGACAAACAGCATTGTGTAAACAAAGTAATGCCTTTAAGATAATGCGAGTTTCCTCCAAAATGTTTTTTTAAAACAAAAATACCCCACTTTTTTGCCATCCTAGAATATCTTGGTAAGCTGTTCAACATGCTTCACTACCACAGTGATTAAGAGGAAACTCGATTAGCAACCATTATTTTATATGATCTGCTTGACATCCCCCCCATTTCTGATGTTTCATGTGTGATAACGCAAGCTTCCTCAGAGGTATGTTTTCATCTAATCAGAACTCCCCACACATCAAGGAAACGAATCCCATGTGGTCTAACAACCAAAGACAGAGGGAATGAAGTGCTTCATTAAAAGCCGTGGATTAACCTGCTGCATGTTAAATCTTAGGTTGCAACAAAAGTCCTGGAATAGGTGAAAATTAAAAGATGCCACCTAAAGAGTGCAGCAAAATCAGAAGTGATTTAATTTGTTCTCCAAAACAAGATGAGGCTAAGTTGGAAGAGCAGGGTGTCTTTCCAAAACTGACAAAAGGGGGAGAATTATTGCTAAACTATCTCCTCCCTGTTGCTCAGCCTTTTAACTACTTGAAAGTGCGGTGACTAGGCATGTTGGCTATCAATAAGTTTGTTCTAAAAGGCAGAGCTTGGAAAATGTGAGAACCATGAGTATATCTGCACTGCAAAAAGTGGTATCATACTACTTCATTTGTCATTATCACTTCCAGTAAATAACTATAGTTTGAAGAGATGGGGCATTAGAGAATAGGAAGCTGTGGCAGAATACAGAAACCAGTAACATAAGGTGCAAACAGAAATGCTAAATGAGACGTCCTATTGCCAAAAACGGGGCTGTAAAGACAGGCCTTAAATCCCTAATATTGCCTTACGGCATCCTGAAGCCTGGGAATAGACACGTCTCCCTCATACAGGGTAAAATTACTTTCAGTTAGATTAGATGCAGGAAGCTCTAATGGCCAAATCACTGGTAAGCACTAATTGTCAGGAAGATGTTGCCAGACTTCAAGGTGAACAAAGAACAAAGACTAGAAAAATGAGGTAGGCTTGTTCGTTTAATTGATTGAATGGCATTTCTGTGCATCTACCAAAGCAATACTTTTTCTTTCAGGGGTGGTCAAAAAAAGCCCGGTCTGATTGCACCCTTAGTGATAGTTCTTAAAATTCACTCCATGGCTTCTAGTGTACACAGTAAAAAAATTAAAAATTACTCAAATTCTGTTTAGAGGCGATAATGTTTGCATGCTCCTGCCTTAACTCACATCATGCCTTAATTCACTTCTGAACTGCATCATCCAGTATTTAATATGGAACAGAGGTGAGATATGAACACTAGCATCTACATGCTACCACCTCTAAGTCACTTGCAAGCAGCTTTTTTAAATATGGGTAGATGCAGCCTAAGGCTTATTGTTTGAGGCCATGTCCCCACTTCTGTTGGAGGCAGATTTGTTTCAGGCAGATAAAGAAGGTTACCCCATCTGCAGCACCTTCTGTGTTCCTAGAAGTATCTCTGTAATGCAGACACTGCTGCCAAAAGTAGAGATAAGATAGCAGTGAGCATCTTCTTGGAACAAGGGTACCCTGGAGGGATTAGTGGAGACACAAACTCACATGCATAAGCATTTGAAGGAGCAACAGCTTTGGGGATTTCTATTCTCATGATCCTTGGCTATTGGCCATGGAAACTAAGGATTATGGGAGTTGCAGTCCAAAATAAGAAACTTTTCCAAATTCTGGAATTTCACAATATACTCATTTATTACAATGTGTGTTTCTGTGGATAATATCCTGGGAGTCAACTCCACTGAACTCAGTGATGTTTGCTTCAGAAAACATGCTGAGTTTTTTAAAAGGTTAAACTTTAAACTTTTGGTTGAGAATGCAAACCAGCTTGTACGCGAGTGGTACCATTAAAATTAGGATATTTATTTGTTTATTATCAAACTTATGTATAGCTGGCCAATATTCTCGGATTCCCTGGGTGTCTCACAACAGAACTGTAATATGAAGACTATGTAATTTAAAACATGTTATTAAGAATAAGACTTCATTTAAAATCAAAAACAACTAGTTAATTCTCTAGATGACTAAGATCTTCACCTGGCACCTAAAGGAATATCAGGAGGACACCAGGCAGCTGGGAAGACTGTTCCAGAGGCTGGGTGTCATTTATCTTGTGGGCACCCACTTAATTTCAGAAATATTTATCTGGTGGGAAACAGAGAGCAGGCCTTCTTTTGTGGATGTAAGGCTGCAAATAGGGATATATGGTATAATGCATTATTTCAGGTACTCTGGTTTCAAGCCATTTGGAGCTTTAGAGGTTAAAATCAGCACAGTTAATTGGACCAAGAATCAATGACATTGACGAAGCAGTTGCATGATGTGTTCAAAAAATCCAGTTCTCAGGCCTCTTTGCACTCACCAACCTAGTATGGTATACCATCCTAGGTTGGTAAAAACTCAGCTGGGCAGTTGCGAATTGCACTTGAAGTGCTAGAAAAGCCCTGTACCAAGCTAGTAGCATGTGAAGTGTGGATAGACAGGACAGAATAGGACAGATTGCCATAGCAACATATGTGATGCCATCCACCACATGCTCAGACGTTGCCATGGCAATCTGGATGCTACATGTAATTGTGCAGCTGCACCATGACATCCACTCACAGCACTGCACCCATAAGATAGTGTGGATGCTGCTGTCTGGGAGGCAGCTAGTCTTCCTAGATTGCTCCGGGGAGGGGCTCACTCAGTCTGGGGCAGCAGCAGTAGTAGTGTGCAGACTACCTTGTCCAGTGAGCAGACCACCACTCATTAACAAGTTTAAGTGTGTGAATGGGCCTGTTCGCACTTGGCCGTATTCTAGAATATATCTTAGAGCAGGGGTCTGTTGTCTGCATGCTAATGGAGACTCTGGTAGGCCTCACCCGGGCCGGCTGTAGCCTGTACTAGCATGTGGACAGCAGGGGCCTATTCCAGGATATATTCCAGAATAAAGCCAAGTGTAAACAGGCCCCAGGCCCTCTGTTAACAGCCTTACAGTCCTGTTTTTGACCAATGGGAGTTTTCATATCATTTTGAAAAGCAATTTCACATAGGCTTGTGCCAAACCAAAGTTTGGTGTTTCTAAACCATGTAAAGAGGACTGGGACTTTCAAAGGGGCTGTGAGAATGCCCATCTGCTTGAAACAGCTGCTGAAAGTACATAGAACTTGCTATCTAAATTAGGGATGTGCATGAATATTCAAAATATTCATTATTCAGCTGAATTCAGATAAATTCAGACATTCGTATGTAAATCGAATGTCCAGACATTCACTTTTAGTATTCGTACAAATACAAATATTTTGAGTTATTCTTATGAATAATTTGGATATTCGTATGTATACCTATCCGTACGCATCTTGTGCTTATCTGTCCGCATTTGTACAGATACATATGGGATGAAAACGGGATGCATACGGGATAAAAATGGGATGCATGCAGATGTATATGAGATTAGTATCCTTGGATACGTATTGAATATTCATACAAACAGATACAACGGTATTCGTATTGGTTCAGATGTCCAGACATGCATTTTTCTTTACTCGTATAAATTTGGATATTTGAATATTTGATTCAAAGCAAATAGAATGTCAAAAATTGCACTCATGCACACCCCTAATATAAATGAATGAATATATAGAGACTATTTCTGTACTGGATCTTATTCTAGATTATATCCTGTGTGCGTGCTGCATTAGTCTGCACCAACATTTGGATGGCAGGGTCCTATTCCAGGACATAACTTGGAACAAGGCCTACTACAGAAAGGGCTATAGATCAAAGAGAAGTGTATGGCCACAGTGGCCCACGTTGTCAACCTAGGTATACTGATGCCCTCCTTAACTTCTGAAGTGTTAGGAACTGAAGCAGGCACTCTGGCAAACTAAATAAGCCTATCCACCTTGTTATGAACGATGTCAAGTAAGAAAGAAATGTTATGTACCTGAGGATTCTGTTGGATCAGCCCTCATTAATGGAACAGCCACTTTACTAACAATACAATTGTCATAGCTCTCTGACATCTCAGGAGGGAATGTATAATAAGAGAAAGAATAATTTCTGCTAAAAGACAATGCTTCAAAGGTATACCGAAGGAAATTTTGTATTCAAAAGAACTCTTATTAGATCACTTAACAGAGTTCTTAAAGCAGTGATTTGGTTAGATAGACAGCATTAGATCTATCTCTAATTAAATAAATTTACCTTAAATTGTTTGATTTCCAGTGGTTCTTAATGAAACTTGACTTTCCTCTGTCCTAATCTGCCTCATGAGACTCAAAATGGCAGCCTTCTGTCAAATTATTACAATTTTAAAATCATATTTAGTGAATTCCCTCTGTAATTGGATGCAGTGGTTAGAACAGCTTTTGCAATTACGCTGCAGTTTTCCTTTAAGACATACATATGAAAATTCTTTCTCTTCAAGCCCTTGGCACACTCAGAGTTACTGTTCCCACTCACAGCTGTCACTACCGTGCAAAGTTAATAAATTCCATCTATGCATGACTTACTTAGCTAACCTCCATCCACCAGAGATATTCACATCCTGCTCAGGCGAAGAAAAGAAAAAAGAAAGAAAGGACAACAGTAAACCTTCTAAACAATGGCTCTCACGTTACAGCTTCATACAATAGGTCAAAGCTGTCCTCCTAAACCCAACAAGCATATGTCAGCCAAATAAAATACTCCCTTAATGGCTTTACCTGTTTCCTTTTAAAGTTTTTTAGTTCAGTTACAAAATAAAAAATGATTATTTATTAAAAACTACAGTCTTTCAGAAAACTAAAAGCAACTGGAGATCTCAACTAAAGCAGATCATGCCTAGAGGAATATGGAGGCTCAAACCAAGCCCTTTATATAAAAGCCTCTTATGATGGTAATATTGTTGCACCCAATGTGGAGGGTCAGAGCATACCAGCCCAGCATGCATATGAACACAGTAAATGGAGAATGCTAGTATAGGGTAGATAAAGTAGGCAGGAAGCAATGGTGATCTGGCAGAGGTGGGATGATGGAATATGGTGACACATCAATTGGCAAGAGAAGTTTCATTACGCCAAACTGCAAGTAAGTTGAGCATGGTCAGAGTGCTCAAAAGTGTTGTGCTGTTTCCTGAGCTGCTGGCCCACCAACTCAGGGTTGCTAAGGGTGTCTGCCAAAATCTCATTTATTCTCACATCTCAGCCCTAACCCACCTGTTCTTAAAGCAAAATGAAAGCAAGCCAGTCTCAGCTGAACCAAGGGCTAGAGAAGAACCAGGATGTTTTTCCACTGTCACTAGAAGTACCCATTAAGTACCCATTAATAGGTACTAAATGGCATTTTTGTACCCATTAATGGGTGCTTAATGGGTATTTCTAGTGACAGTGGAAAAACACCCCCAGACTGGTTCAGTCAATTTGTGATTCATAGCAATCCGTCTAGCTTGCAAATCCTTGCATTAAATTGAACATTTGGTTGTTTGAATATCCATAAATTTCATCAAACAGTTTGCATTTGCAGCATCTTTGCCCTTGAACATGGCTTTTTTTTAAAGGGAAAAATGTTATTTCTTGTTTTTGAAGTCAAATGTGCACAACTATTTGTTCAATTAAACAGTTTGCTGTCAAACTGAACAAAAAGGTTAATCAAACACACAATTTTAGTTCAGGTACATCTCTACAAAAAATGTCTGATCTGTCAGCCACACTGAGAATGGTGATTACCCTAGTTATTCTCCACAACTTTTCTTAATGAAAGGGCAGGAGTGTATTCCTCAAACTCACCTTTCATGAGTCTAGGATGTGAAAATCCTTTGTGTCAAACTCAAATGCCTGCATGAAGTACAACATATTCCTTGACAGTTGATGCATTTTTAAGCAGAGGTAGATCAATGCAGTGCATTAAAATTATTGCAACAGATCCCCTAAAAGTAAGGGATATAGGGATGTGCACAAATGAGTTTTTAAACATTTGATTTGTAACAAATTGAATGTTAGAAAATTCATATTCATACAAATAGATCCCCTTCAAATGTAGTAGGATTCTATTTGATATTAATGTATTCGTATGAATATCTGATATGAACAAATACATATCCAATACATATCCGAAACATGGATGCATACATATCCAATATGTACCCGACACGAACACATACGGATCCTATACATATCCAATACGTATCCCATAAAGTCTGCCCTGAAAGCATCAAATTCAACCTGAATCCACTTTTAATCTGCTCTCAATCCATGTTGAAAGCAATCTAGATCCGTTGCAGATGTGACAGTTTAACAAATGTCTGAACTATTCATATGAATGTCCGGAAACATTCATATTCTTATTAATGTCAATGTACAAATATTGTAACATTCAATTTGTGTACGAATGTCCAGATTTGAATGTTACAAATATCCATGCACGTCCCTAAAAGGATAGGCTCTTTCCCTTATTATTGTAGTTGAGATGCCAACTGCATTTCATCATTTCATGGCTCATGCTCATATCTGTATCTTGAATTTGCCAGATGGTTCTAGGGAACCTACATTTTCTCAGCTTCGGATGCCACCCCATTTGCCATAAGGGGTATCAGATAGCACCATCTTACATTATAGAAGAACTGTTAGGATTGCTAAATAATATGCATGAAGTGCTTTGAATGCATGACTGGTGTTCACATTTAATTGGGAATTTTCATGTGAGTATTTCTTTTGAATAAAACCATCTGTAACCACTTTTAAAGTTTATAACACAGTACTGGATCAGTAGTAGCTCTTTCTGTAATTTGTTTGTGATACTGTCAATTTAAAATCTGACCTACGTTAAGACTACCAAGAAAATAATTTCAAGAAAAGAAAGAACCCAGAGAAGGTCAAACATAGCAAGAGCCACTTTGGTCAACCTGAAAATCTTAAGATCCATTTTTGAAAAAAAGCAGCACAGATGCATTTTCACTGCACCTTTATGGGACTGTGGCAGTGCACTGAAGATGCAGGGATCTATACAGCCCCACACCCTCATAGCACAATGGTGCTCTAAAAGAGTGGGACCCACATGGCCTCACACCCTGACAGTGAGTGCACTCAAGAGTGTGGGATCCTCATGGCCCTTCATTCAGTTCACACACACACATAGAACACTGCAAAGGCAAAATAGGAGGAAGAGACTAATAGATATTCCTACTTCTCTTGGCCACCATGCACTTTTACCTTTGTAGGCCACCAGCAGGTCTCATTGCATGGCCCTATTTCAGTGAATACAGAAAATGCCCCAGTTTCAGGGCCACTTCCTGTGTCCAAAGAAGCATTCCTGCCCAGGAACATCACAACTGAGGAATGAAAATAAAGTGTTTTGTGGATATTGCCTGCATGTAATAAGTCAGGTCATGGGGCGATGCCCTCTTGGACACTACAAGTCTTATGCCTTGAGAGGGACTCAGAGTAAGTTCTTTAAGATCTTTATCTACTGAATGATCACATGATTGCTGCTTTTGCACCTCTACATGGCACCTTTGAGCTCCCAAAGGATATAAATTACAAGTGTTAAGTGGCTTGGTGCAATCTTCATACTGCAGATGAGAAATTAAGAACAGTAGAGATTGGTTGGCCTGCAATGCATTAATATTTTCTCCCCTGTTCACTACTTGATCTTTGAACTCCAGGAAAAAGGCAAATCAAAATATCACTTAGGAAGATCCTTGGGAGGTAACCCAATGATACTCACTCCTCCCACTGCTGCCCTTAGAGTATGCTCAGTGGATCACTATGCTAGACTAGTTTGGTCTAGTGGTTAAGGAGCTGGACTCTTATCTGGGAATACCAGGTTTGATTCAGTTTTCCTCCATGAAGCCAGCTCAGCGACCTTGAGCTAGTCATAGCTCTCTTTTCTGGACTCTCACAGCCCCTCTCCCCACCTCACAGGGTGTCTGTCATGGGGAGAAGAACAGAAAGCTTTGTCAGGTGCCTTTAAATGGGTGAGAAAAGCGAGGTAGAAAACCAACTCAGCTCTTCTTCTTTCTTCTTCTTCTTCTTCTTTATGGAACCTGTGACTTTCCAGATGCAGTAGGCAAACATCTGAAGAATCAAGTCACCAAATATGTATATGATTACAGTACCGGAAAACTACATCCTTTCAGGAGAATGGGCAAAGCAATGGGTTAATGAGAGGTTTAGTTCAGCAGCATCTCTTGGACCATGGTTTAATCATACATCACTGAACCAAGAAATAAAGGATTTTAAAACATTGTTTCTTTATTTTTGGGCAAGAGGCCAGAGTTTCTTGTTTTTGTCTAGTCTTGAACATGATGTCTGATCAAGCAACATGTGGGACCCATAAATGTGGTTCCCATTTAAAACTAGGACACCTAAGCTGGGTTTCATTCAAGGAGGTGAGAAGGGGCAAATGGGAAGGGGCAGGCTGCAGTTAACAGAGTGACAAATCTATAATGCTCCCTCTCAACATCTTCTGCAGGGAAATGCCCTCTTTTCCGATGGCCACTTCTCCCATACCCAAGCAACTGGAGCTTAGGTGTCCTACCTACATGAGAGGAGCAGTAGATGTTAAAAAGGCTATGATTTTTGCACCTAGTCTACCTGAGTATATGAGTCTACAACAGAAAACAAAATAAACTACAGATATGCTGCTGGGAAACATTCAAAGTTTAAATCTCTCCTAAATCCAGCTGAGCACCTTGCTGCAGGAAACCTTCAAAAAGATGTTTTTATCCCATCTCTAATCCACCTTTTCAAGCCTAGAATGGGGTAGGAACAGTCCCACCTGACCATCCTTAAGCCATCTCTAGACTGCCTCGGAGGTGCTTTTTTCTTCTTCTTTTTAGTGCAGTGAACACAGCCCAAGTCTCTTAAGAATCTAATTGTTACCAAGGTGAATTTCCACTGAATAATAGAGTTAGCTACATGCCCAGCAGAATTTTCTTTTCTTCTTAGCAGCTGATATACTGCTCTGAGGTCTGTTCTGCCATGTGTTGAAAAGCCTCCACTCCTAATGGTTTCTCTGAGAGCAGAGGACAGTCATTAGCATGCTGAGTATTAGCGTTCAACATCTTGCAGGATTCAAAATCATGTCCTGCATTAAGCAAACACTCCTGGCTGCCAGGTAAAATGCACATCATTCTGCATCAGCTATCCCCATAAAGTACCTGGAGGCGGAAAAACAAAATAGATTTCACTTTGCATTAGAAAGGGAACACGCTGAAGCCTACTCTACACGAAACAGTAAAATGCAGGATGCCTGCATTTCCTTGAAATCTTCCTGACTGCAATTCCTGGCTCTGGAAAGTTTGTCGATTCTGTATTTCCCTGTGTTTACCACCCAAGAGGACAAAAAAATTGGGTTACAGTTCAGGAAATGGGGAATTGCCTCCAGGGGAGTGTATTGCAAACTGCACCCTTCTCTTGGGATTTCTGAGCAGACTAAAGAAGGTGAAGAGGGCTTTGGAGAGATTTATTTGGGAAGGTCAGAAGGTCTCATGCTCAATTTGACCTCCTGAGCTGGATCCTCAACTGACAACATTGGAGTTACATTGATTTACAGCCCTGAAAGATCAGGCCCATTATGTTTTAATGCCTTGTCTTTGCCCGCAGCCCTCCCTAGGTTCTCAAAAATAAAAATAAAACCTCTGTGTGTGGATAAACTCAGAACAAAATCTTGACCCCTTGAAAGGTCACCATTTTTAAAGTATTTTATGAATGTGAAAAGGTGAGGGAACGAACAGTGTTTGTACCACAGTTCACTTTACAATATGAACTTCTTGTAGGAAGCTTCCATAGAGGGCCTGTTCACACTTAACCCCTTGGAGCATCTGCAAACACTCCAGCCTGAGAGGTCCATCTGCACAACTGGGAGCCATCCTGCCATCCCAGGCCGCATCCCCACGACGTCGTTATCTCGAATTCAAAACGTTTTGATTTCGGGCCGTGCACACGTCACTTCGGCTTAATGCGGTATTTCCGTGATAAACCACGTTATCCCGATTTGAAATAAATCCTGATCTCAACAGGTCTCACTCCGGAACATGCCCTTGACACGTGTTTAATTTTTTACTGGGTGGACAGTATCGTTCCGGGATGAGATTCCGTCTTAAGGCTGCCCCGCCCCCCCAATCGCACTGTAACCAATGGCTGAACGTATTAGAAGCACGTCATGTTCAGGGTTTCCTTCATTGAAAAAATCCACCCTCAAACACCCACTATAAACCTCCAGTCCTTAAAGATGAAACACTGTATCAATATAAGCACTTCACACCTTAAAAACAATGTTGCAATTTTGCGCAATTTCAGACCTTTGAAGGTTCGGAACTACAGGGAAAGGAAAGCCCTGGAGCCTGTATTTTAAAAGCTGTGGCCCTCCTCCCCCCTTCTTTGCCATTGCTGCTGCTCCTGTGCATGATTGATTGGCCTCCTCCAGCCGAAGGAAGATGCTCCGCTGCCGCAACCCGCGTTGCAGGAGCAGGAGCAGCGGGATTGATTCAGCGCGGGGCTTATCCAGCAGTAGGAGGGGTGAACGGCAGGCGCCCCCCGCCCGCCATCCATCTGACACCTCTCTCCTCCTTCCCCAACAGACCGCCACCCTGCCTCGGTAGGGGATGTGCGGCCGGTGCCTTGCCTCAGCCGCCACTCTACCGGAGCCCGATGTCAGGACCGGCGAAATGGCTGCTCCTTTCTCCGCCACCGCCTCCGTCTCCTACCGCTGCTGGGGAAATGAAGCGACACCCCCCATCCTGCTGCGGGCGGGGGGTGCCTGCCATTCACCCCTCGTAGTGCTGGATAAGCCCTGCGCTGAATCAATCCCGCCTGCTCCTGCTTCTGCGACGGCGGCAGCGGCAGCGGAGCATCTTCCTTCGGCTGGAGGAGGCCCATCAATCATGCACAGGAGCAGCAGCAAAGGCAAAGGGGGGGAGGAAGGCAGTGAGAGGGAGGAGTGGCGGGTGGCATCGGCAGTGGAGCCCTTCTCTGAAGGGGTGTTCTGTTGTGAGGAGAAGAATGGGAGGTTTGTCAGCTGCTTTGAGTCCCCTGAAGGGTGAGAACAGAAGGTTTGTCAGCCGCTTTGAGTCCCCTGAAGGGTGAGAACAGAAGGTTTGTCAGCCGCTTTGAGCCCCCTGAAGGGTGAGAACAGAAGGTTTGTCAGCCGCTTTGAGCCCCCTTCAGAGGCTACTTTGCCTCTGTCTGTGGTCACACCTAAGGTTTAATCCAGTTTCAGTCCACTTTCAGAGTGAGAGAATACACCAGCAAACTGACAAGCTGGTTTTCTTTCAGGGTTAATGCACCCTATGCCTCTTTAATGTTTAAAGCCCCGGTCCTCACTTTCTAAAGTTCTGAAGGTTTGAAATTGCGGAAATTTGCAACACTGTAGCCGCTGTGTGAAGGCTGTAGCAAAAGTGTCTGATTTTCTAGCTGTCTCCCTCGCCAGGAGGGGAAGGCTAGCTAGGCTTTCTCCGGCTGGGCTCCCTTTAGCCGAAGTGGATCGAGACTTCTCCTTCTCCTCTTTTCTTTTTCGCCCCATCCAGCAGCAGTGGAGTGGGGCAAAGCTGCCCACCCGCAGTGCCAGAATGGGTGGGTGGATGCAGCCTGGCTTCTCGCTTTCTTCTTCCCTCTCTCCTTCCTTTTCGAAGGCAGCAGTAAAGAAATCTTTCAAAATGAGGCACTGAGAGATGACTTAGCCCCCTCCACGAGATCCGCTTACAATTCCATGCTAAGGGCTCGTTTACTCTGGAGTAAGAAGCCCCACAGAATGTATGACATTCCCTTCTGAGTAAAGGGGCTTGGTATAGCATTCTTCAGCACAGACAAATAAAAATAAAAACTCTTTTAAAGGCGAGGGTTTTAAAGTCCTTATGCATTTCTCCTGCCCCACAAACTAAAGGTCCAGAGCCCGTTCAGACGTGCGGGTTGGGAACTTGGGAACGTAGCAGAGGTTCTGGGGCTGGCACCTGCGAGAGTACCTCTGTGTGTGTGTGTGTGTGAGCACATGTGCTTATTTTTATAGGAATGCTTGGTTATGATTGCTTCTTTTGGCAGTAAGGCACTCTGCATATGCTCAGTGCAGCTTTCCTTTTTTGATGTACCATATACACCGGCTTCGGGAGGGCGGGAGACGTGAGATGCTCATGCAATCTCTCCCCCCCCCAGGTACCCCTCCTTCCTCTCTCTCTTTGGGAAAGGGGGGGCTTCTTAGGAACCCCTCCCTCTCTCCTCTCTCTTTTTGGGAAAGGGGGGCTTCTCAGATACCCCTCCTTCCTTCCTTCCTCCCTCTCTCTTTTTGGGAAAGGGGGGCTTCTCTCACTTTAGAATCCCGTCTGTGCAAGGACGACACCCCCCCTTTGCTAGTCCCCCCCAAGACTCTTTTCCTTGGTGCCTTAGCAACGCCTCCCTTCCCCTCCCCACCCCCACCCAGCTGCTGCTGCCCCCTCTCCCCCCATCCTCATCTTCCTCATGCCCCCCCCCCGATTTGGCTTCCTCCGTTCCTCCCTGTTCCTGATCGGCGGCGGCTCCGTTCTTCCCCCCTTCTCTTTTTCCTTCCAGCTCCCCCCCAAGCAGCCAGCCAGTCAGTCCCCCACCCCATCCCCAGCTGCCCTCTCCCCCTCCCCTCTCTCTCTTTAGGGACTAATTTTCCCCTCTGCCGTGTGGGGACCACCTAACACACCCACTGCCGCCCGTCTCTCTCGGCTCTCCTCCTCTTCTAGCCTGGCACCGAGGGAAGAGCAGCCAGCATCGGAGTGGGGCAAAGCGGGCAGGGGATCCCCGGTGAAGCATGGATGACGCAAAGGGAATGGAGGGTGGGACCCTCGGATGGAGCACCAATCACAAGAGAGGGGCTGGGCAATGGCGGGAGGACAGGGCTGCAATCTGGACTCTCAGGATTGATTCCGCGTTAAGGCTGCAGAAGAATGCTCTCAGAACTGGATCAACTTGCAAGTCGTTTGGACAGCTTTGTTCCGTTTCTTTTATTTCGAATTCTTTAAACTGAAATAACTCATGCCGTGAAGATGCGGCCCCAGAGTATCCAGCAGCACTTTCCAGCTGTCCCAATCATCATTAGCTGGGGACAAGTAAAAACCCATCCATGCCTTGTCCTAGAGCTGTTGGTGTCAGTGCAGCAAGTGGACAACACAGCATGGCATGGCTGCAATTGCACAACTGTGCACACAGTCTAATCACCATGCAACATCCCATGTGCAATGAGGTCTCAGAAGTTGCTTTCAATGTGAGGCCAAAGAAGTCGTGATGGATGACTCGTAACTTGGCGACATGCCAGAACATTGAAGATCATGTGAGAAATCCTGCACTATCTTTCCTTCCAATTAAACCTGCAAAGTCACAATATGGCATTAGGGCTGTCTGGTTACAGTGTTGGCAAACGGAAATTGTTGGTTTGTCCAGTAGAATTACTTTCCCTTCCGCCTGTCTAAGGTATGTCTACTGATAACTGCAATGAGTTGAAAGGTTCCTCCAGATTAGGGATGTGCATTAAGATTCATAACATTTGAAATTCATATGAATTCAGCCAAATTCAGACATTTGAATTTGTATTGAATGTTTGCACATTCAAAGACAGACATTCAAATTTGAATCAAATGTTTTGATACATTCATATGAAGCTTCGTATGTGTCATGCCCTGTTCGGCCTCATCAGAAGAGGAGGATATGCCTGCAATGCGACCACAGGCTGAGGAGCAGCCACAGCAGGCATTGCAGGCACGGAGGAGCTAAGGCTGGGCCCAGGTGGGCAGCCAGACAGCTCTGGTGATGAATCCACTAGCAGTGAGCCTAATCAAAGGCTCTCTCATCACCTGCTTAGGCAGCATAAGCAGGTGAGACGGAGATCAGAGCGATTAGCCCAGCTGCACTGTGGGCTTGGCTCTGACTCCTCTATTTAAAAACAAGCTCACCCTGCCTCAAGTTGCTGCAGACAACGTTTTAGCAGCCTCATGTTACCTGAGCTTGAAATCCTGGACTCCTTGTGACCTGCTGACCCTTGGACTGATGAACCCTTGCTGACTTCTGGACTCCTAGACCCCGGACCGGAACTGACCATGAGTATGCCTGGAACCCTTGGGACTGAGTAGCTGCGCAAGTGTTTGCCTGTTGCCTGACCGGCCTGCGACATGACAGTATGGGATTTGTATGGGATTTATATGCACTCCTATGCATTTGTATGGGATTTGTATGGGATTGAACTCTCGTATCGAATACAAATCCTACCACATTCAAAGGGGGTCTATTTGAACAAATACCAATTTTCTTGTATTCAATTTGATATAAACAGAATACAAAAAACCCATTCATGCACATCCTTACTCCAGATACATTATTTTGAAATAACTGATCCAGGATGGTGTGTGTATTTTACATGGCAGCCAGGAGTGTTTCCTTTGGCTTTATATGCATACACACAAATGCATATGTAATATACTATAATGTTTTGTCTGGTGGCCATGTAATCTTACCCATTATCACAATCACCATCACAAATCTTATTAATCATTTTACTCAAATTTACAGTTATCCACTTAATTTTCAGTTTGTAAAGCCACAGAGGCCAAAATTGGTAACACCTCCAAACCAACCTGCAACAAAATACTGCAGCATGCATGGAGATCCCTGTTCAGGGTTCCAGCCTACTCACCCCTTTTGGAAGACTGTTCATCCATATCACTAGCCCAGCTCCTCACTTGCATCAATTACATGTTCTAAAAAGCAAATCAAAAAAAGATTAGAGATGATAGCATGTGTGTGCTGGTGTTTCCCTCCAATGTCTAATCCACATTAAAGGTCAGAGAATTCACTTCAGAATTATGCCTACCATAGTAAGTGCTAGCATGTGACCAGCAGCCCTCTGTTCCAAGATATAATTCAGAATAAGGCTGAGTGCAGAAAGGGTTGTGCAAACCAGAATCCATTATTATCCCACCTAAACCTGTTATTTCAGATAAAATTCTATTGCATTTAGTCCTTTTCTCAGTTAGCAATTGATTGATTGATTGATTGATTTACATTTTTATCCTGCCCTATACCCAGGGGTCTTCCGGCGGGTAGCATCATTTAAAATCAAATATTATTAAAACAGTAATAGCATGTATTAACACAATAGCATCTGCAAGTGGGAAAGGGAAAGTGCATCCCAATTTAACGAAAGCCAGGACAAAGAGGTGCATCTTCACTGCCTTCTGAAATGTGTACAATGAAGGTGATTGACGCACCTCAAACAGAGACTGTTCCATAGCCTAGGGGCCATCACTGAGAAAACCCTCTCCTGGGTGCTCACCCCTTTTGCTGCTGAGGGTGGTGGGACAACCAGGAGGGTCTCCCCTCCTGATCTTAAGGCACAGACGGGTTGATATGGGAGTAGGCATTCCTTTAGATACTTGGAACCCCAGTCATTTAGGGCCTTAGAAGTCAGAGCAAACATTGTGAACTGGGCTCTGTAGCAAATCAACAGCCAATGCAACTCTTTTAAGACCGGCACGATGTGGCCAGCTGTCCCAGTCAGCAGTCTGGTAGCTGCATTCTGCACTAACTGCAGTTTCCAAACTGTCTTTAAGGGCAGCCCCATGTAGGGCATATTACAATAGTCTAGTCTGGAGGTTTGTACAATATATATCTATACACACATTATATTTAGCCCAAACGGGGGTCCCATGCCCTCCCAAGTCTCACAGGAAGTAAATCTAAGCATCAAAAATAAGCAGATTGTATTTATGCATTGCCTATAGTGTCACTCCACAATATCAAATTCTTTAAACAGAATACATTTCAAAATGGATTATATTCCTTGATAAAGAGGAGAGGATGGGGGTGGGGGAGAGAAAGAGAAATGTCTGGCATAGCAGAGAATGCATTTCATATTATAGAGGTATGTTTTATAACTGATCTTTCTTTAACTTGCCATTTGTTATTGCATATTAATAACATAATATTCCATTATATTCTCAATTTCCATTCAGGAAATGGATGTCATAAGAACATCTATAAATTATTCACAACTTTACTAAATGAAGGGCCATCAAAAATTGTCACATGCAATCTATACTGTATATGACTTATGACACAATTGACAACATAACTAATATTTTTAATACTCTCCGGTTACTTCTTAATTAGGGAAACTCAAGGCATTTATTCTAAAAAGATAACTTTATAAGTTAACTTTGGGCCCAACTTTCCATTGTGTTTATTCAGCAATTTCAACAAAACTTTTATGTTGAGAAGATGCCTAGATCCAAATTTTCTGGACACAGGACACTGGAGTCATAGGTTGTTGCTGCACTGGACCTTGTTTCAGATTATATCCCAGAATAGGAATTCCATATGCAAGTGCAGACTACAGCAGACCCTATGTGATTGCTCAGAGGAGAGCTGTGACTAGCCCAAGGTCACCCAGCTGGCTTTGTGGAGGAGTGTGGAATCAAACCCTCTGACTTCAAGATATGGGTCCGCACACTAACCACAAGACCAGGCTCACTCTGAAGGTCTGGGGGTAGTGAGAGGAGAATAGAAAGCTTTGTCAGATGCTTTGAGTCCCCTTAAATGGGTGAGAAAAGTGGAGTAGAAAAGCCAACTCTTCTTCTTCTTCTTCTTCTTCTTCTTCTTCTTCTTTCCAGATGACCTCATCTCAGACAACCTTCAGTCTAAAGACTTAGAAGTTTACCTTACACGGAGAAGTCTTTTAGGGAGAAGATGCCTCAAATTTAGGACACAGGGAAAGCATTTCAGCTAATACAGCCTTGTGCCACAAATAATGCTCTCTGCTCTTCCTACTGATGCATGGGCCCTCATTTCTGCTCAGAACTCATATCCAAACATATGTCGGCAATCACTGAGTGTGTCCTCACTTAATCTCTTTCACTTGTGCTTGCATTCCATCTTACAGGCAGCAAATCCTATGAAGGAATATAGAAAAGGAAAATGTCATACAAGTGACAAATCTGGTCACCCAAAAGCAAAATGGAAACTACCAATCTGGAAAGGGATTCCAAAGATGTCCAGTTTCATGCTACCTTTTACATTAATTCATAGAAAAAGCAAAGTCGCATTTGAAGTTGGTGGGCACAAGTTGGCCAGGTCCATTCTGTTCTAGTTCCTCCTTCCATCACTCAACTCTTGGCAGAAGAAGCTGTAACTCTGAGGAAGTGGCCATGATTCTAATGGAATATTTTCTCCTTACCAAACTACGATTCCCAGCATTCTTCATGAAAAAGCCATGACAAGTTAAGCAGTGTCTCAGTGCAGGCATTCATACAGAATACTATGGTTGGTTCAGCAAGGCAAAATTTTCATCTTGAACAAGCTTCAACATTTACAGCAATTATGATCTCTCTTTCCCCACCTATTGCCATTAGTTTCCTCCCCAAGTTTGAATTAATTTGACATTTCTCCGGGAAAACAAGGCATTTTAGCTTTGGAAAAAGCATGCGCAGCAATTCACAGAACTCTCCTTTCCATTCTCTTTCTAATTCAGCTGCCTTCGTGCACCCAAGTTGAAGCGCTCCTCGGACTGCAAATATAGCAATTATCGCAAGTAATGCTTTGACACTGTCACCACAGGCAAGTGGCCGGAGTGCATTAAAAGTCAAAATATCTAAGCAAGTTAACAAGCTCCTTTTACTCTCCACAGAGCAGAAGAAGAAAGGGAATCTAACCCCTGAGAAATGTTAAAATAAAGCCGCAGTAAAGGCTCCTGGTGTTTGTTAAAGAAAATGGTGCCTCTGTCTCATCCAGATCAAGGTGGGACATCTGAATCCCTGACAGATGTCCATGACTGGATTTGACAAGAAAGATTTGTGTGTTTGTGTGTGTGTTTAGATACACAGTTCAAATATGCTTTCTGTTCTCTGCTAACGAATGACTCCAGTCCACACGCATAGGGGCTCAAACTGCACCTACCACATCTGGCTTGCCTGTATCAGCAGCATGGTCCAAGCAAGCAATTTGTTTTGTTCTGAACTCCCTTTCGCTTTGACCCTATTTTTTTTCTTCTCAGCTCTGTTCTCCAAAATATCCCTACATGTACCATACAAAAGACATCTAAACTCATTAAGTAAATTCCCAAAGAACTATTAACAAATCATTTTGTGGCAGCCAAAGATATCAGATTTAATTAGGTTATCAGTGTTGATGAGGTGCAAAAACAAAAGCCATCTCCTGTCTGAAAATGCCCAGGTCTGATATATAGGCTCCATTCTTCCCTGTATGGCATAGACAATAATTGAGCTTTATGAAGTGTTGGGAGAGGGGGAGAAAGGGGGCACACAGTTTCAGGCAAAAGCTTTTAACTAAAACTTTTGTTACTATTATTCCTTACCAGGTGACATTAAAATGGGGGAGAGGATATATATGAGGGTTATAAAGAAAGAAGCCCAAAGCTGATGATGTGGGTAGAATACAAAGCAGTTCTAACAAGCATAATTTTTGCAAGTGATTAATCAAAATGTATTTAGCAAGTCATTTCCAATGATAATCAACAGACCTGCTTAAAACAATAGCCATGTGGCAATGACAACACTTTTCATTCATTCTGATACAAGTGGCCTTTGGTGCTTGAAATAAAACATAGCTCTTCTGATGTCTAAAAGTTTTAATATGATGAATTATCTGACCAAGGAAATACCATTACATGGCTCAAGGATTAAATCTACCTCTCTTTACAAATGTATGCCATAACACTTTGAAGCATAGTAGTGCTATAAAGAGTCATTCTCTCACTTCTTTTATCTCTTGCACACATCTTTTCAACAATTGTCTTTTCCAAAATGATTGCCTCTGTATCAGAAATCATTAACCATCTACTCAGCAACTGTTTAATTTGGCATGTTTTCTCTTCCTACGACAAAGCTTTCTGTATACAAAGAAAAGTTATCAAGCCTCGGAACTATAAAATTAAAGAAGATTTCACTGATGCTGTTCTAACACACCAATAACAAGAAGTAAAGAATCCCATATACAGTCACTGAAGATTTAGGACTATTATCTGCAGCAGTAGATTTCTGTACACAAGATTGGTCTCTAAAAGGACAGTTGTACGTGCTTCTATTCAAAAGCAAATCCTACTGAATTTAATGTAGCTTTTTCCTAGAGGAAATTTAATGAACACTGCCTGCGTTTTTAACCTCTGGATTTCTTCTTTCCTTCTTTTTGTATTTTAAGTTCCTCCCTCCAGAAAAGTGGAAATGAATGGCCACTTAGTGTTTAAATTGTCTATTCCTTGTTTCTCTTTGTTGCCTTGAGAATGCCAATTGGCCCTGAAGGTTCAGAGGACAGGATCCGGAAACTAATAAAAATAACAATTCTCTATTGTCTGCTAGAGTGCTCTTCATTACAAGTGCTTGGTAACATAACCAGTACCTAAATTCAGCTTTTCAGAATCAGATACCTCCAGAATGACAATCCAATCAAGCAATTATAGGGAAATATCATTATGATTCTAGCATATTGTGAAATTAGAAATATCCCCTTTTGGGCACATTTATAAACATGTCCATCAAAAAGCAAAATGTTGAAGTAACAGCTAAATTCTAGAACTTATTCCAGTGATATGGAACTCATCAGGATTTCGTCCTTGCAATGTTAGATCAGAGAAGAATAGAGTGACATTATACCTTTTATTATTTTTCATATGTTCTATATATTCAATGTCAGTGAGCTAGTTTTTTAAAAAAATTATTTATTTATTTATTTATTTATTTATTTTAAATCCTTAAGATTGGGGTAGCGGTAGTACAGCCTAGATAGAAGGCATTCCCTTTCTAGAGCTCAGAAAGTGAAGAAAAATAATTTGGACGTATTTTAAACTTATTTTATCTGACTCCTTGACAGTTAATTTGGTGTGAAAAACTGCAACAGTAGAAAACAGATGTTAAGGGGCCAACATATAGTTAAGGTCAAAGCAAACATAAAGCACAGCTTTTCCTTTCAGGAGGGGGAGATTTGTCTACCAACAGGTTTTCTCCTAAACCTGCTTTTTTATTGTTCTGTTCATGCTATCTGCAGACTATACAATGGAATACTGTCTGCCATAGTGCAATACCTCTCAGCACTAGTAATTTAAGACTTTCTTCTCTGTAATACACTAAACCATCATAACCTGTCTCTTCCTATTTAGTTTAACCTACAACCACCACATACTGATTTGGCTGTGTGTGGCTTTCTCTATTGCCATTTATTACTCCGCTCGACTCCTGAAATTCTGTTTGCAATTTAAGGCCACAAATTAGAAGCGTAAGTCATCTGTTTCCTATAATCCCCCTGTCAGGGCTGGAATCACATTTGGAGCTCAGCACCATGGCTAGTCCTGGGTCCTTAAAGCCTCTCTGATTGGTTAAGCAGGCCAAGAGCTGTACTCTGAATAAATAAAATAGACTGAAGTATTGGGCTTAGGAACGGATAGGGAAAGAAAGACGGAGAGGGAGCGAAGGAAGGAAGGAAGGAAGGAAGGAAGACAGACAGACAGACAGACAGACAGACAGACAGACAGACAGACAGACAGACAGACAGACAGACAGAAAGAAAGAAAGAAAGAAAGAAAGAAAGAAAGAAAGAAAGAAAGAAAGAAAGAAAGAAAGAAAGAAAGAAAGAAAGAAAGAAAGAATCAGTAATAGAAGAGAGAAACCAAATTCTACCTATCACATGAGATAAAATTTATTTAAAAAATCAGATGAGATATTATGGCCCTTATGAAAATGTATCAGTTAATACACATATGCATAAACATAATGGTTCCTTTTCCCTTTTGTGTAATCAGGATTTTCTTAATATTTTGGCTGTCCTTGCTAGCCTAATTAACTATCTCTATCTTCCCTAGTGTCATTATGAATCTAAAATCTAAGAAACACACATTTGTCACATCATACACTCAGTGTATGTTGTTGTTGCTCTGAGATGGTGGAAGTTACTTTAGAGCAGTTGAAGCATCCTTAAAATGCTGTTTCATCTTTACAAGTCAGAGTCATTCTAGCAAAACTGAAATAAATACCAACCCATAACATAAGCAGCTGTGACTATAATGGCCACATGAATGTTATTTACCTGGTTCGTGGAAATCATATTAGCAGCAGTTGCCAGCAAATGATTTCCAGGTCTTTCTGTCTCACAGTGTTTCATGACACAGGAAAATAATGACTTCTTAGACATTATTTTGACCTTTCTGTATTGCAAAATATCACCGTGTACTGCTAAAGAAACAAGGTTAAACTGCTATTTGAATACAAATAGAAAAACAATGTGGGCAGTATCTGTGCCCTGGGGAACATGAAGAATTCAGCAGTATGTGCGAACAGTTCAAAAGGCAGTTCCAAACATCTTTACCTGGGAAAAGGTTTTACCAAAAACTGTGGCATCTTTCTAAGCATGCATAGCATTGCACTGCTGAATGATGAAGCCAAGCATGCTGTTTATAGCATTTAAGTCTAACCTCCAACCAGAAAAGTTGTTGCCAGAATATGCCAAATATGCACAATTTCTATTTATGCAAAGCAATAAAATAAAATAAAATAAAAACCTTGTGCAGTGTAGAATGTCAAAGGAAAGATAATACATAAACTGCATCTCTAGCAGCATATTTCTCAAAAGGCTCTGCTTTCTTTTTTCCCCAGACAAAACAATAAAAACTACTACAGTGTTTAAAAGGTACCGGAATTCTTTTAAAAAGAGCATTTGATTGTTTTTTGTGCTCCTATAGCTTCAGACCTGGCTGTACTTTTAAGTAAAATCTGCCAGCTTATTACTTCTAAATGTGCACCATTTAGAATGGGAAAGCTGGAACATGTACACATGAACATGCTCTTACTCACATATGTGGAAGAACTGGCCAAGAAAAGATATTTCAGAAGCATCGTCTATGTATGATTTGCACTCTGATTTTTTTAAAAAACACCCTGTGTGGATTCTACATTAGACAGATAAATGTGATGATGAGTCTTTAATACACAAATGCAAAGTTGTGTCAAGATTCATTTACATACTGCACCATGATGTCTCCTAGGCCAAAAACTCTGTCTTGATTATGAACGCCCACAATTATAAATAACTGCACCACTATAACAACAAAATCATTCACCAAAGACAAAAAGCACAGCAAAAATTTTACTTTTGCTCTAGAATGAAGACACTAGCGCTGCTGTTAGTAAAAGGGCTGGATGCTGGTTGCAAAATTTCTCTGTAAATTAGAAGCATGCTAGAAACTCAGAAGGACATACTGAATTGTTAACAAGTATGGTGGGCTGAAAAGTAAATATGGCATAGGCCAGATTATGGACAACCAAAAATTTCTGAAGTACAGGAAACCAGCTGAGTAGAAATTTGACAGACTGAAGATCATAGATAGATAGATAGATAGATAGATAGATAGATAGATAGATAGATAGATAGATAGATAGATAGATAGATAGATAGATAGATAGATAGATAGATAGATAGATAGATAGATAGATACAGACATACACACATGCGCATATGAGTGGTTGTTTTGTCCACTCGTGGAGCAAACAAAGAAGTCTGCTCATGCAGGAGTACCATCTGCCTGTAAGATCAGGACACTGGTCTGCAATTATCACACCACTTACTTGGGAATAGCCCTGTTGAGACTATTCAAATATATTACAGGGTCAACTTGGCCACTGCTTGTACTAATTGCAAATTGAGCAATCTGACCTCAGGTGACAAAATCTGTGCCAGTTACCCTTCAAGCTATGCCATGGTGCGACCCAGTTGTCAAACCATTCGAAAGGAGAATCACATGTTTGAGTACCCTTCAGCTTCCCCAACAACCACAATGCATCACAGATAATCTCCACTTGAAGTTGTTGATAACCTATTTTCAGTCTGCTGCCCTGGCCCATGCAGAGTGATATAAGGCAATTGGATGAAGAAGGTATTTAATTTGCATGTCCCAGAACTTGACACTTTTCAGTGATGCTGCCCTGTGGACAATCCAAGTATGCTGTGCTACAGACTGAGATAACTAATTGTGCCTCCCGAGCCCACAGCCCCAAATGTCTTTGCACTTTAAACACAAGTGCAAACAGGTGAGCAAGTAAATTGTTAAGGGTATACTAACATGTTGCTGAATCGGCTTCCTTCTGCACTGAGATTATCCTCCTCATGATGATCCATCAGCCTCCACCTTCATAACAACGAGGGAACATTTTGTAGCTACTTTGCCTCTTAGCTATTTTCTCTGGTAACTGTTTTGTATTGTAACTGTTAATGCTCTTTTGAACCAAATTGATAATATTAATAAGGAAACAGAAAAGGGAGGAAAGATCTTGAATCAGAAATATATTAAGTAGGAGTGCCTCCAGACAGTGAGAAGAAATTATGGGATGTTGTTTAGAGATTGCAATCACCTCTCACTGCCCCAGCGAAGAGGCAAAAGGCAACCCTGGGGCAATCCTGGGCTGTTAGCTCATATGTTGATCCCTTGTGGAATTACTACTTTTGCAAAAATATCCAAGTTCTCTTTGTTCTTCTTTCATGCTTTCTATTTATGGGTACTATATACTGTATAGGCAAGAGCAGTGACTCCAAAGCTTCAACCAGACAGCTCTTACTGAATCCACATTATTTGAATAATCTGGAATAAAGCATGGATAATTCAGAATAAAATGTGTCTGGGTCTGCTTTATTCCAGATTGTTCAAATAATGCAGTCTGGATGAAGCCCATGATGAAATGACAGACAAGGTGAGCAGTTCAGCACAACAGAAAACCCGGCATCTAAGCTGGATTTTCCATCCTGTCTCATTGTACTGAGTACACTATCCCAGGAGCATATTGAAATTGCCATGAGGATGTGTGGCAATCTCAGTGTAGCCCTGGGAAATTCACTTTTTTTTTAATTCACATATGGGGGCACCTTAGGTGAAGTATTTAAAAGACTTTTAAAATAGCTAATGTGAGTACAGTGCTTTAAAGAGTCACAGTGAATCTGGTATCCATCGTGGGGTTATCTGAAACTTCTAGACCAATGCATATTTTGCGTTTCATGTTTTTATCATTCATTATTTAGTTATCAGTACAGTTACAATATAATTAAAATATAATGAAATATCAACAAAGTAATAGAAAACAGCTGGATAATTGCAACAGTAAAATCTCTTTGAATGGCAAATGATGGGAAAATAAAAGCATTGGAAAAAATATTGCAGATGATTTCCATAAGGACAAATGAGAAAGGCAAAGCAGTGGCTTGGAAGGCCAGGGGTGTACAAGGCAGCTGTTGGTGCCTTACTCTTAATCATGGCTGTACTAGAATTGGGTGATGGGTCCCTTGAGTGCAACAACAAAATAGGCCCTTCCTAGTCATCCAGAAAAAGGACTGAGGGATGATTGCAATGCACAGATAAGCCTATTGAGAACTATAAGTTTCTTCAGACCCTGGGTCTCAATATAAGTGCAGTTGATATGTATCAGAATTATTCAAGCACATAGAAGATGTGTGCTTCCAATGTCCAGCCTGCTCAGCATCCTAGCAAAGGCATCTTGTACAAGCTGTCATTTCAAGTACTGTATAGTAGTCTTCTGCAATGGAATCCAACTTGAATGACTACCAAGTCCAGATCATTATGGCCATGTCTGATGGCTTGAAGATCTTTCTATAATGCAGGCTCAAATGTGAAGACAAGTAAGTCATACAAATCTGTGGACCAAAAATTAGACTGATCTGTGCATTGATATAACATGCTTTGGTTACAATGCAAGCTATCAAGTCTCTCAAAAGATCTGGGTATGTAAAATATTCAAAATACACAATTTCAATCCGCTAGGCTTATTTAGCAAAGTCTTATTTTTGCAAGATGGTATCTGCATTCCCTCTCATTTCTCTCTTTGCCTGACTCATGGCAAACCCTTGTAAATAGCATTACTGTTTATTTGAGCTCCTGATTGTACCAATGGTCCTCCAGGCTATTTGGATACATGATGTACAGTGTAATCATTGCCACATCTAAGTGATCTAGGAATATAGTCATGCTTGGCATTTTAAGGGATGGAAGAACTGAGTCACAGATTGCGGTTCTATCCATGTGCCTTGGAATCTGCATTCAATGAAACTGGAATTGTTTCCAATGATTCAACAGCACTACAAGCTCAACAACTCAGCTATTCTCTGGCCTACTTCAATAAAACAGAGCCCTTTCTGCACTGGGGCTTATTACAGATTATATCTCAGATTAGGGACCTGCCATTCTTGTGCTAATGCAGACTACAGTTGGACCTGCCTGGGGTCCACCATAATCTGCACCAGCATGCAGATGGCAGGTCCCTAATTTGAGATGTAATCTGGAATAAGACCCAGTGCAGAAAGGGCCCAGGTTACCTTAGCTTGATTAACATATGACATGTGAAACAATATACAAGAAGTGATAAACAGCATGGTTAGGGGAGACTATAAAGCCTTGACCTTTGATTTATCAAGATGGGTGCAACTCAAAAGAATTAGGAAAGGATGTTCATATGAGAATCTGACCAGTCCAGTATAACCCATTAGGACTACTTGGCAGAGGGCTCAGCAGCACTGAAGAGTAGGGGTCTGCACAAATATTTGTCAGGTTCGCAGTTTGTACAAATTCAAGCATTTGTGTTGGAATTGAATATTGGCTCTGTTCGAAGGTTGACATTTGAATGTTAAGTGAATGCTTTCTAAAAAATATTGTAATCCGCCCAGAGATCTTAGTATATGGGGCGGTATAGAAACATTTCAAATACATAAATAAATTTTGTGTATTTGTTTAATGCTTCGTTATGTCCAAGAAGATGGGGAGGTAGCAAAGTGGTTTCAGTGAATTTAGAATGGATTCAAGGATTCAGAACAGATTAGGAGGGGATTAGGAGGTGTGCCTGGCAGCAGGGATTCAAAGCGGATTTGAATAGTGTTCAAAGAGCATTTACAGCACATTCAAATCCTACCATATTTGAAGTGGCTCTCTTACACGCATGGGAATTTTCTTTACATTTGCTTTGATGCAAAGTGAGCATGGAAAAAGCTCTGCACATCCCTACTGAAGAGTTTTAACTGTGGTTGCTGAACATGTGGTCTCAAACAAGACCAAATAGGAAAATGCCACTTTGGGGTTTGTAGATCACACCAGGATCCTTCCCAAATAAAATTAAGAGACAAATCATTTTCGTCTAATATTTCTGATTTCAGACTCATTCAAGTTCCAGAGGATATTATTCAGAGTGTAACAATGTAATTCCTTCATTTTCCATGCTCTCTTAAATCTGTCTCTCTTCCCACAGTCGCACTTCTCATTAGCACCAGAAAGTCAGCAGTGGAAGCCATAAGAAGCCATCCCCAGAGGAACTTTTTACAAGTCCCACAGTAATGAAGGAACTGGCAAATCTGATTCTCTATATCCACATTACAGGTGTCAGGTGTCTTAAAACCAGTGTTCCACCAGGTGCTAGAAAACCTGGTATCCCAGGAACAAGAACTTATGGGCTGCTTTAGGAGCATCCCATGTTGCCTGAAAGAAACATCTGCAACACGACTATATCTCCCGCAGCTGCCGTCACTGAACTTGTAGAAAGGTGTTTTGGACTGAAATGGTGTTGAAGGTGAAAGGGGCAATGAAGGTTATACTGGGAATGAGGAAAAGTGATATAAACTAAGCACAATTACTTTAACCTGCTGGAAAGACAGGAGGCCTATAAGACAAACACTTGTACAATTTTGCAGGTTCCCCATGAGTTCTAAATCCTTGTTATCTATAGATGATAGACTCAGACACCATAGAAAACTATACCTCTGAGGTTCCTTTGGCAGAATTCTCAGTACTCTGGCTATTTTATTCAGAAAGACAGTCAAAGAGGTGCTTTGGAACTTGCAAAGCTCCTCAGTCATCATTATCATCATCGAAGATAACATGCCTGTTGAGGCCCTGAGGGACATTGCAGTGCCCCTATGAGGGCTGGCAAGTGCCCTTCTAGGAATCCTTACCACAGAGCAGAAAGTGCCCTCCTGATGACACCATGAGGAGAAATGGAAGCCATAAAAGTAACCTATTTGCCCCACCTCTGATTTTTCAGGGCAATATTTTGGACATGTCCCCCAAACCAGCTTCTGGCACCATTTCCAGCTGGTCAAAAAATATGGCCACGCTGTCATTTCAAAATTTGGGAACTTTGATTCCTTAGCTTCAGAGTTAGCGGGGATAAGAGCATGTGGCATGAGGACACTGTGCAGGCCACCACTGGGACCAGAACAAGTGCTCTGGCTAAAGGCACCACAATCCCTCATAGTGGGGATGGAGCCATAGACTAGGAAATCAGAGATGTGGAAAAAATTGAAAATATTGCTCTTGTTCGTCTGAATCTTCGCCAGTTATAGAACATACTGGGCATCCTGTCCCACCTCTTTTGCTCCCATAGGCTCAATCTCTAGGCTGCTACTGCTGAAGACAGTTTAGAGATGTCATTTAAGGGGCAATGCCATTGCCAGTCCCTGGAACATACATCTCTAGAATCAAAGAAAGTGTCGTCTCCCACCCAAACCCTTTCCAGCTCAGTTAGGAAGCAGAGATTCAGTGAGAAAACACCTTTTCCCTTCTTTTTTGAGGGATTAGAGTTCAGCAGCTTGCCATAGACACATGCTGTAATTTATGCAAAGCTGGACCAAGCAATCAAGACACTTGCACAGTGCTTCATAAATGGGTGTGAAGTGTTATGGGCTGGATTGCATTATGCGTTTTATAAACTGAATGTGCTCTAAGAAGAATAGATATTGTTTTTCATAATAGATATTGACATTTCTTGAAAAGCTGGCCTCTGCTAATCTTTGTGTGGCAATTTGAATGCAACATGCCAATGATGGTAATATTACATATTATATATGAGCAAAAGAATATATTAAAACACACACATATACATACATTAAAAAAACTCCTCCTTTGTCCAATGTAACGGAAAGGCTAAGATATTTCAGACATAAGAACATAAAAGGAGCCCTGCTGGATCAGGCGATAGCCCATATAGTCCAGCATTATGGCAGCCCACTCCCCCAGTGCAAGGTGAGTTTTTTCCTTGCCCCTTCCTCCTGTTAAGAGGCCTGAATATATTTAGATTTGGTAGTGAAAAGAACAGCGCCGGCCATGCCTTCCTTGTGCAAGATAGCACACCACCCTCTTTCTCCTTTCTCTATTGAAACAAGCGGTAAGCGTTTCTAACCAGCCTCCCTGCGGTTCACTTTCTCTGGCTCCCGCTTTCCCTGCTTCTTAAAGCTATAGTAGCTCTTCTAAAGTAGTGTTCTCTTTAGCTTTCTTATAAATCACTGTAGGCAATACTCTTCTTTGTAAAAAATAGAAGTCTCAAGCTTTATTGTTACAATGGTTTCCAAACATAAAGTAAAACAAATAAGTTGTGAAGTATATCAATGTTCACAGAAAGACCACACACATACAGTCCTAGTTCCCTAATGCTCTAGGCCAGTGGTTCCCAAAGTTGTCTGGGCTACGACCCATCTAATATAAGTTTACCAACTCGGGACCCACCTCTAGGAAATTTAACCGTTACCAATATGAATAAAGGACTTTTCAAATAACAAAGTTTTAATACAATTTTTTAATTACTTAATTAAATAATTACATCAAAAAAGTTATTTCAAATACGGTTAAATTTCCTAGAGGTGGGTCCTGACCCACAGTTTGGGAAACCCTGCTCTAGGCTATCCTAGTCTTCCCTTCCTGGCTTATCACAGCCCAAGAAGTATGGATCAATGCAGGTAAGTTTCCATCAGGGTGTAGATCAGTATAACCTGAAACCTCTCCCCTCCCAAGTCTTCCCAGCAAAGAACAATAACAACAACAACTATTTAAATACCTCCTGGTTGGCACAAGCCATTGCCATGATTGGCTGCTCCCAGGATATTCTGTCCCCTCTCCCTGCTACTTACCTGTCCTTGCTAACTGAGCATATTACATAGGCAATTTTTACAATAAATGCATTCAAATACATTACAGTCAGCATAAATAAACACGTTAAATAAGCATGGGCACCACAAGCATTTTGTCTCACCCAGTGCCTCAGCAATTGCTTATGGGCATTCTCAAGCAGAAGACAAGGGCAAACCTCAGTCTGGTCTTGAATCCCAACATATAGCCTTTGGAAGCATCCTGCCTGTCTCCCCAGCCTGGAGACTCTGCCTATGCATCCATTCTGGTAGCCATTGATACACATATAAACACACATATGCACACATAAATATCCTTTCTCACTACTTCGGAACACAAGGTGGTCATGGTGCCATCCAGCATCTAGTGGGACAGAATATAACACATCATCCAAGCTGCACCTCCTACAGTATTGTGCTATTTTTCACAAAAGGTTTGAATCATTAGCAGATCCATCTATAGTAAAGGTGAAATATTTTGATGATACCAAAGAGCTTAAAAATTAGAGTTTCGGTATTTTGGGAATAGACCAAATCAGAAAGAAAGTAATCTTGTTTGTTTGGACAAAACAAATTTGACTCAAAATCTCCAGCACATTTTAAGAAAATGCTTGGTGGTTTTAAAACACCTCTATATCCAAATTGTACACCAAATCTCATGTAATAAAATCATGTGAGGAGACTGTAGATAATCAGATCTGAACAGCTGAACCAGTCTTTCTTTGTCCTTCAAACTGTTAGTGCCTCAGACTACTTACATGAATGGTGAACTTTATGACTACACTTAAATCCATTTATTTAACTGGAACCAAAAAAATGCAAGTACAGTATTTATTGTTAATCACATGAATATGCTACATGCAGAATTAAACCTCCTTGAATAAGATACAGCTCCAAGCACGTGAATGATGACATTTTTCTCAATGGCAAATGGTGCTTCATTATCTATTCTTCACCATCACAATTAGGACTAAATAATTTAAAATACTAATCACTCTGTGTTGTAATGTTGGCTCAGTTCCCAAAGGCTTGGATCTTTCTTGTGGGTTTATGTTAATTTTGGGGATTTTCTGCACTGGCCCTTATTCCAGATTATATCCAGGAATAAGGGGCCTACCATCTGCATATTTGTACAGAGTACAGCAGGCCCTGGGCATGGTCTGTCAGAGTTTGCGCCAGCATACAGATGGCAAGCCCCTACTCTAGGATATAATCTGGAATAAGGCCCAGTGCAGAAAGGGCCACTCCCTCCAACTATGGCTGCATTCAGATGTCAGTTACTTATTTTGCTATAGTTGGATATTTTGAAAGAAAGCATGAATAAAGTTCAATCTTTAGTGTTGCCATCATCCACAATGAACTAGGAAACACAAATGAATGAGCTGAATAGGTCCCAAAACCTAGCATCATTCTGGGCTGCCTTAGCATAAATTGACCCAGAAAAAACATCTGCCCACATGCATGGCTTATCTCCCATCTAGGGATGTGCACGAGTATTCATAACATTTGAAATTCATCCAAATTTGGCTGGATTTGGACATTCAAATTTGAATCTAATGTTGGCACATTCAAAAATTGACATTTGAATTCAAATCAATTGTTTTAATACATTCGTATGAAGTTTCGTATGGGATTCATATGGGACTGAACATTCATATACAATTCAAATACCACTACATTCTAAGGGGATCTATCCGAATGAATACTAATTTTCTTGCATTCTATTCAATACAAGTCAAATACAAAAAAAAAAAATGTGTACATTCTTACTCCCATCCCATATAACACAGATGTATACATATTGTTCATTTGGAATATCATGCAGCTATGTCTAAGCATCTCCTGAATAAAATGTAGCTGCTCCATTAAGCCAAATTATTTCTAGGGTCAAATTTAAGATGTTTGAAATTTTGATGGATTATGATGAGTATCCCCACCCCATCTTCCTTCTCCATCACCCACTTTAGCTATACATTGGCATTGGAGGGGCAAATATCACAATATCAGAGAAGGTGGAGGGCTGCAGAAATAAAACTCTGGTCAGGGACTGCCCAAATGACCAAAGCAACATCCAAACCAGCATCTGGTACTGCAGTCACGAAGCCGTACCCACTCACTGTGCTGCACCAGAAGTGGTGCAAATCCACATCCCCAGGTACAATCCAGATACTAGGCAGGCCTGCTTTTTAGAAGTCCACAGCTGAGTCAGTGTGGGGAGGGCTTACCCCTCTCCTATGTGACTGCAGCTGTGGAAATGTGCATTAAGGCCTGGCCTACAAGTGGATAGAAGAGTTCAAGCAGGTAAATACAATAGGGCCAGTAGTTTATCAAAACAAGTGAGAACTTTCCTCCTTGATTACTTTTGTCTAATTTAATTCTCCTGATTTCCTCCCTGAAAAGATAGGCTCAGTTGCAGGCATATGCCCTTTGTCTTCCTTGGAGGCAAACAATTCCTATGTGGCTTTGAAGTTATCACCCAGATATTTGTATGAAAAACTATAATATGTAGAGTCCTTGATGAAAGTACTAGTAGTAGTTGGGAACAACCACATGCCAGCTCCAGTGATCAATCTGGGTGAGTGACAATAGAATGCATTTGTCCCTGACAGTATCACTAAGTACCACATGCAACTCAATCTTGTTGTAAGAGCACATGACTGGCATGTAGAAGGCCCCATGCTCAATCTCCACTTAAAAGAATCTCATGTGTACATCTCAGAAAAATCTTAGCTGAGAGGCTAGTGATTCACTGCCAGAAAGTATGAACATAAATGGACCAAAAGAATACAGCTGCCAGATTAAACCAAGGCTGTGCCCAGACACATTTATACTCCGCAGCAGAACGCACAGTCCAAATCGAAGCATCACACATGATGATCAATGGATCGTCATGGCATTGCATTTTCCAATCGGGACTGTGAACTTACCATAATGCTGGATCAAGGACACTCACTGCACGGTATAAGCAATATTTGAAGTTTACCTCCAGTGAAGGCAGAACAGCAAGAAGACAAGAACAGGAAGGGCAGCTCAGACTTGATTGGCTGCCTCAACTTGCACCGACTCAGCTCTCACGGCTCCAATGGGGAAGCTATGGAGCTGCCTTTCAAGTTGGGACACCTGGTCATCACTGCACAGTAAGTATGCTGCACTTTTAGATTTAACTGCAGATTTATTCCGCTAGTCTGGAGGCAGCCCAGCAGTCCATATATTCTAGCAACAAGCAGAAGAGGAGTGCTGCACCTACATTCATGATTCAGTACAGTACTGGATATTTTTTTAGGGATGTGCACGAATGTTCCACATTTGAAATTTGATCAAATTCGATCAAATGTGGACATTCAATTTCGAATAGAATGTCTACACACTCAAATTCAAACATTCGAACAGATTTCAAATGTTCCAAAACATTTGTTCGAATGATTCAAAACATTCAAGTGTACATACATATTTGTACCAATCTCATATGTATCTTTATGCATTTGCACTGATAGTACGAGACGAAAATGGGATGCATACGGGGATAAAACGGGATGCATACAAAATGCATACAGATACATATAACACATACAAACATTGTCAACATTTGTATCTTCAAATACAAATGTTGACAACATTCATACCTTCAGATTCGAATCTAACTTTCGGACAAATAGATTCAAATGTATTCATTTTGAATTGGATTTTGTTGCATTTGGATTCTAAACATTCGAATCGAATTGAATATTTGGATATTAGATTCTACTCAAATTGGAATGCAAAAAAACCCACATTCATACACATCCCTAATATTTTTATATATGGTATTTTAAGTCCAAGACTAAAAAAAAAACCACCTAACATAAAACTTTTCTCTATCTGCTTTCTCCTAGTGGCAATCAAATTCACACATCTACTGTATGTGGACCTTCCTACCATTTTCCCCCCTGAACTGAAAAGCTTCAAATGGTATAACTTTTCTTTGTAGAGGAATTGTTCCAGATCCTTGATCTTTCATCTGAGTCACGTTCAGGTGGCAGAACATCCTATGCAGAGGTATTCTTTGCATTTCTCCCAAGTATCCAAGAATAAAAGGACATGACTGTTTTGATCTTCCTGTTTCTCCAATGTGCCCTAAAGACCTAGGCTGCATCTAAAATATAGTTCTTTTCTGGAGCAGCCAGCAGCACAGAGTGTATTGGAAGTGTCCACTATTAGTACATACCAGTTTGTCGGCTTCAATTGAAGGTGACAGCGTGCCAGTGTGTTTCCTTTGATCTGACCTGAAATGACTTCTGGCTGTGCCCATGCTTCCCAGCTACCACCGGGCCCTCGTATGTGTTTCAAGGAACAGATCCAGCGTACACTTCCTCTCACATATCCTCTGCTGCAAGAGCAATGTGATCCTGCCCTGGACATAAAAATTTGGAAGACATTTCACCCCTTCCCTGAACAAGCCATGCCTTCCATGCCCTGTCACACTCCCAAGTTCCCAGAGCTTTCCAAAAATGGGAATAAGAAACTTGCTTTCAAAAAGGAAAATGCATTCATTAAAAAGTGAAGCCTGTATTAAATGCTAGGTTTTGTGAAGAGTTAGTTCCCTCCCTTCTCCCTCTTACACCACACACATACTTCTGTTGACAAGACCTAACTTGCTGACAATATTGGCTAAGCTTAACATGGCAACTGGAAAAAGAAACAACTCAGATCAGGGGCCAATTCGCACTTTGGCCTGTAGTCAACAATTAGGCAACATCTGGGAAGGTGTATCAGCAGCGTCAGGAGGCATTTGCATGCTATAAATGCCCCCTGCCTGCCAAGAGGTTGCCTAATTGCTGAAGCACAAAATCATGCTCCACCTAAGCCTTACCTGCCGGGTCCGAAAGCTTACCTGGAGTGTCCAGAGGCATGACCATTCACCCTACTTCCGGTTCATTGTGGTTGGTGGACAGGGGTGGAGTGGTGGTGGCTGTGTTCAATTGTGGGCTTCTGCCATGACTGGACCTCCAATCCCCGGGACCGCCCCTGGCCATGATGGAAGTGGCATCCTGTCACAGAGTCACGAGAGGGCCGTTCGATCCGTGACTGAGTAGTAGGCACTGTGCATTCGATCACAGCTTTGTTCAGTCATGCTCCCCAGGTGCTGAAATGATCACCTGCAATACATCCCTGCTCTCAAACACACCCCTCTGCAAGTTATCTGAATGTATCATGTAACATGATGGTGCAGCGGGTGGCAGCCAATTGTGGCAGCCAGGAGGTAGAACTTCTGGCTTCAGTCACAGCAGCGCAGGCTGGTAAACAGGAGGACCATTCACACTTCTGGTCAGTAATGGACACTTTCCTCGTGACAAATGTGAGTGGTTCACCTTTACCAGAAGTTTACCAGCCCTGATACATAACAAACTAATTTGGTAAATGCAGAAACATCCAGGGCTGCAACAGCAAAACTCTGCCAGTGCCTTCTTTCTCCTTTCTGACATATGCAGTCTGGAACAAATGGCTGCTCATTGGCTCAGAAGGAAAGGGAAAGGAGCAGTTGATGTTTACCCATAAAGATTAGTATTGGCTGTAAAAAAAAAAGTGAGATGGGATAGAGTGACCAGTCTAGGTTCAGAAAGCTGCTTTTAAACAACTAAGAGAGAGAGAGAAACTTAAGTCTTGGTCTTCTGTGGAGTCAATCCAGACATTGGTTATTTATCCCACTATACTGAGACCTATTCTGGAATCTCCATGATTCATTCTGGAACATTAAATATAGAGGTGAATTTCCAGCAATGAATCCTGGCAGAAATAAAGACATTCTTGTAAATTAGACCAGGCCCAAGGACCTTGGATACACTCAATGACATGTACTTCTTTTGCCATGACTGCTTCTCGCACAGAAAGTTAGTTACATGAGCCCATGAATACTGGAATGTAGTCAGTCAGTTAAACACTGGGGTCCAGTTTGAGGCAGTAAACAGGTGCTTAACGATTGCATAAAGCCATGATATAAGGTATACTACAGCAGCGATTGTTAGTTCTTAAAGAGTATATCTGGGGCTGTCCCCAAGGAGTAAAAAGTCTGCCAAGACTCTCCTTTTGCCTCTGAGCGCCCCCAAGCCAGGGTTTTTAACGAGGTTCCAGCGCTACAAAACGTGGAAATCGCGCGACAAAATACATGCACTTTAAACAACTCTTCCAGCGCTCTTTCTGTAAGTCGCGGGTTTTCCTCGCTACATTTACCTTGAGGACGCTCCGTGGCAAAAGGGGCGGGGATTGCCGCCTGCACACACAGCAGAAACAGAAGCAGCTTCACTTTCTAAACCTCAGAACTAAAGAGCCAGAATCATGCAGAATTGCAACATTGTTGCAATCGCTGTGAGGTGTGAAATGGGTGGATTATTGCTAGGGGTGGATTTTAAAGCGATAACAGGGAAAGTGATGAGTGAATGAGCGATCGTGCGCTGGACAGGGTGGATTTTTGAAAGCAATAACAGGGAAAGTGGTGAGAGTGAATGTTTTCCAGCACGAGAAGCCATTTCGGGGGTGGGGGAGATCTGGGAAACGAACAGAGAGCCGATCGCTGTTTCTCCTTTGCACTTGTCAGGGATTGTCAGCGCTCGTGCGCTGGGCAGGGTGGATTTTTGAAAGCAATAACAGGGAAAGTGGTGATAGTGAATGTTTTCCAGCACGAGAAGCCATTTCGGGGGGGGGGGAGATCTGGGAAACAAACAGAGAGCCGATCGCTGTTTCTCCTTTGCACTTGTCAGGGATTGTCTTCCTGGTTGTGGCCACACCGAGCGCAGTCCCTCCCCATTCCCGCTGGCACCCTATGAACAAGAGCAGGGGCGGGGAGAAAAAGATGCGCGCAAAGAAAACAGGGATCCTATGGGGACGAAAGGTGCGTTAAAAACACGCATTTTCCTGAGCCTCATGTGGACGCTTATTCCTGATTTGCATGGCACTTTTAAAGTCCACTTCAATAGAGTGACAGTAGAGTGACAGTGGAGAAGTAAATAAGTCTTTTGGGGATGCAGCCTCTGTGATGTACCCAGGGGAAATTTCATGTGTGTTTCATTAGAAGCCTAAGAATATGTCTTAAGATCACAGATAGTCAATTAATAATGCACCATTGTTTAAAGACAGATCCATAGACAGGTAGTTAATCCTTTGTAAATTGTGAACAGACTAGTTGCAGTTTGACATCTACAGATCTAGCATACCAACAAAGGTCAAATTTACAGCTTCTTACCACATTTTCCCCCATGGTTACTGCAAAAATAAACATATTTTTCAAAACTTTTAGGGGGAAAAATTGCATTGCATTGATTTTTTTTTTCTTCCAGAGGCAGCAAATGTAATCTGATGAGACCCATAAGGAATGAAGTAACAAAGAACACTCCATTTAATTATGGACTCAGTTTGTGTCAGACATCTTTTACTTGTAAAATAAACTTCCTTCAAAAGTAGCCTTGTAAACAATTCACCATGGGGTTTTCAGCTAGCAGAATCACAAGGGTTGCCCATGAAAAGCAACATATCTGCAACAGTTTTCATGATAACCAGCTGAATGCCGTTGGCATTTTAATGCTGTTGAGTGATTCTGTAAAATAGGGTGATGGGTGAATGACCATTATTTCCAAAGTCACTCAGCTCATAGCTATGCCCTTAAAAGAAAATATTGCAAACTGCAGGGACAGGCTCTCCAGATCCAGAGGGAAAATACTGATGGTAGGACACTGAAATACAATAAAATACTGAAATATCCTGTTTCTGCATCTGGCTGTGCCTCTAACATCTGTAGTTGAAAATAAGTTTTTGAGAACTACCCCTTTCTTTCTTCCTTCAGCACTTTTCCCATTATTCAAATAATAAGCTATACTTAACCCAGCTAGTCCAAATTCAGACACAATGGTGGAGTGATGTTTTCTCAGTGCTTCTCACATTAAAGTTATGAAATGTTCCAAACTGGAGATTCATCAAAATCCATGTGCTACCATTTTGGGGAAGTGGGGTCGATCTGTCTGTTTGGGTAGGATTAAGTCAGCAAAAACAAAAGAGAAAAAGGGAAGCTCTTATTAAAACACTAAAGTTTCCCAAACTTACTTACTTACTTACCTTGGACTTTTCTCAGAAAAAAGCTGTGGGACTTTCCCTGAATGCTCAGAAACATTGAGTGGGTTCCAATTTACCAGCCTAGTGTGGTATAACAATACCTTTCTAGGCTGGGAAAGACCCAGTATGGTGGTGGCCATTTTGTACTTCAAGTGCTGGAAAAGTCCTGTGCAGGGGAAATGGGCAGGGCAGAGTGGATTGTCATGCCAATGGCCAAGGGAACATACAGCAAGTGCTCAGATATTGCCATGTGGTCTGGATGCTGCACACAACTGCACAACTATAGTTGTGCTACACCTGAAAGATGGTATGAAACCACCTTTCCAGGAATGATACAGGCATACCTGTTCAAGCTGTAGACTGCTTTCTGGGCACCCCAATTAAAAACAACAACAACAATTGATGAACTGGAGCAAGTTCAAAGGAGGCTACCAAAATGGTGAACGATACGCTAACCATGACCTATGAGGAATCGTTAAAGGCTAAATGTTAAGACAGCACTTACTTAATCTGCATAATTTTGAAAATCCAGAATAAAGCATGGATAATCTGGAATAAAATGTGTCTGGATATGCTTTACTCCAGAGGCCTATTCGTACTACAGCCTGTAGTGCATAATTAGGCAACTTCTGGGGAAGAGCATCTGCACCTTGAGGAGGCAATTACAGCATCCAGGCATCCCCTGCCATCCCAGAAGTTCCCTAATCATGCACTAGGCGTGGAGCACGAAATAGTGCTCCACATCTTTACTAAGCTTATCCAATCACTTACCTGGTGCATCCAGACAGCAGCCATTTGCACCTTTTCCAGTAGTCCAGGGTCATCTAAAGTGCTGCGCAAGCATGCTGGCACCTCAGACAATCATATACATCACTGCACATTTGCAGACCATCAACGTCATGGTGATGGCACAGATGCACACACAGTTTCATGGTGATGGCGCTGATGCACACACAGTTCCATTTTGGCTGCGGTGCCCTGGAGTGGATGGCCCCACAATCGAATCAAGGTAAGTATTCGATCTTGCGGGGGGAGGACGGGTAACATTGACTAGTGCTCCAAGTGTGAGCACTACTCAACATCAGTTCATCACGCTCCTTTCCCATCCAGCAGACAGGAAGGGAAGTGCAAAATTGCTCCAGATAATCAAAAGTAATTGCTGTGTGGATGAAGCTTGAGAGGAAACCTGAAAGCTTTTTCAAGTATCTGAAGGGATCAGCCCTATTCTTACTTTAACAAGGAAGGACTAGAAACAACAGGCTGAAACTGCAAATGAGTAGATACAGTTTAGATATTGGGGGGGGGACCCTTTCTGACAGGGTGGTTAGTCAGTGAAATAGGTTGCCACGGGAGGTAGTGAGTTCTCCTTCACTGGAGGTCTTCAAGCAGAGGCCGGACAACCATCTGTCTGGGATGGCTACGTGAATCGTGTGTTCAGCTGCGGGGGGGGGGGGGTAGACTTGATAACCCTGGAGGTCCCTTCCAACTCTATGATTCTATAAACCCCCAAGAATATAGACTCTTCTCTGAGAATCTGGTACTGTATTTTCTGGCATATAAGACTACTTTTTAACCCAGGAAAATCTTCTCAAAAGTTGGGTGCTGTCTTATACGCCGGGTGTCATCTTCTTATATGCCGAGTATAAAACTCTATATTTTAACTGGAAAGTTGGGGGTCGTCTTATATGCCCAGTCGTCTTATACACTGGAAAATAAGGGTAGTTATATTTGTTGAAAATATATATTTAAAAAAAAAATCTAAGAAATGTTTATGAACATTTTATTTTTAATATGTTAATTCTTATATTTTGTGAACCACACAGAGAAATTAAAGAATGTTTGAAGTAAAATAAATAAAGTGGATATATTTTAATCATTTATTAACATGATTTCTCTCTTCCTGGGGTTCATTTGGAGGGTATTATGATCTGCTTGACTTAAAAGAAAAAAAGTTAACCCCAAACTTTTCAGACTGGCTGAGCAACAAGAAGTATATTTAGTTAAATAAATATCTTTTAGATTAAGCTACTTAACTGAAGTTGACAATCTGTATTGATCTGACATTAACAAAAGTATTTCCTGTTTGCCCATGTGTCAGTTCTCTTCTATTACTCAGATACAAAATCACTTTTCACTTTCCTTGCAATGGCATCAATTTCACTTAAAGATAGAGCTCAACGATCTAGAGAACCTTGCCTGCTTATCTTTCACCTAGGCCAACACTATAATATGTCAATCAATTCAGTCTTTCATATTTTGCTATGGTTTCAGATGAAAGCTATCATATTAAGAACTCCCTAAACTTCCTAGATCTGCATAGATCTGCACAAATCAAAATTAACAGAAATCAAACTCCTAGAAATTTATTATCATTGTCACACTAATCATCACAACACACCAGACGTCTAGGACTGGGACCTTTCTGCACTTGGCCTTATTCTTGAATATATCCCAGAGCAGGGACCAGAGGCCTTTTCAAGTGCTCTAAGGCTGGTACAGATGGAGGACAACTTGACCATTCGCTTTGGCCAGTAAGGGCCGCGTTCCCAAAGCATACCTTACCAGCCAAGATGCGAATGGTCAATCCGTCGCCAGCCTGTACCAGCCCAAAAAGGCTGCCATGGGGGGCAGATGCCCAATCCCTGGCTACCACCATTGGGCCATATCAGCCCGCAGGATGACAGCCCCTTTCAGGGGTGGGGTAAGATTGAGCCCAGGCTGTCCCAGAGTTCTGCTTGGTGCCGTCACCCCAATCACGCCAGTGGCAGCCAGCAAGGGCCTCCTCAGTGCCCACCCCCACCCAGGGATGCACACCACCACCCAGTTCCCCATGACCCACTTACCTTATCGGACCCATAGTTTGATCTGCCAGTTGTGGGGCCTGCTGGAGTGGTCTGGCACTCTCTGCGCAGACACACATCACATCAGACCGCCCCACGCTGACCTGACTAGTGCAGACTATGGAAGGCCCCACGTGAAGCTTGCCTTAGTCTGCATAACTTGTGGCCTGTAGGCTGCTATCCCAACATATATTCCAAAATAAGGCCAAGTGCAGAAAGGTCTGGTACTCTGACAATCAGACCTTCCAAAAGACCTTGGATAACCAGAAGCATTGGAGCAGAATATGTGTTGCCAATAGTACTGCCTTCTGTAGCTGATAAACAGAGGCTCTTTCAATGTCCAAGTTGTTCAGATGTTGTTCCAGGTCTCTGGAAACTGCACTAAGGATATCAATAATTTTTTGGCACAACTGTCATCTTCCTTTGCATAAAGACTTGATTTTAATTTGATGTCATTTGTTTTTGTTTTCACTCCTGGCCTTAGGGCCTTTTTGCACATTCACTTCCCTGGAAAATCATCCCAGGGAAGTGAACACAGATGATGAATTGGATGTCTGCACTTTGCAAGGCCCAGTCTATCCCAAACATACTTGGCAGTTGACGTGTGTGCGGCAATTAAACACAGAAGGTGGGGTTTGAATCTCCCACCTCAGTGAAGTCACGATTTGAAGAGCAGACCGGTGTCCGATTGCTGAGTTCATGGGGAGGAGTTTTTGGTGAAAGGAGAAGATAAAAGAGGGGGTTTCTCCATGTCGAGCATGGTAGAATGAAGAGTGAGAACAAGAGTGAAGAGTGAGACTCTGTTTTGAGCCCATGCTATAAGGCAACAACAGGAATGATCTGAAATCGGACTGCATGCTTATTTGCAGAGCAGTCAGATTATCTTTGCTGTGCCAGAATGTGCCTAAGGTGTGACCATAGCCTAAGCATCATATAAACTGGGTTTTTTCCCCCTCATCTACCTTTCTCTGGTATTATTTTGCTATTAGCAGTTGATCTTTTGTTCCCCTTGCCTTTCAACTGATTTCCCTTCTGTTCTGCTGGTATCAGACTTTTTTTTCTAAGTGATCTTATGTTGCATGTGATATTATTTCTGTTAGAAGCTTAAACACTGATGAGAGAAAGGTTATTGCCAAGTGTTTGCTAATAAGATTAGTTTTGTCAGTTATTTATCTGTTCATCAGTTTCTTCTCCTTGCAACTTTGTGTTAATTTGCCAGAGTATTCTTTCAGACAGATTGGTGAGATTTTTGAATAAGAAACCATGACCTTTCTTCCCTGATGCTATCCAGTTTCTTGACCTGTTTCTCAGCTACTATCAGAAGAAGAAGAAGAGTTGGCTTTTCTACCCCACTTTTCTCATCCATTTAAGGGGACTCAAAGAGGCTGACAAAGCTTTCTGTTCATCCCCTGACACCAGACACCCTGTGAAGTAGGTGGGGCTGTGAAAGCTCAGAGGAGAGCTGTGACTAGCCCAAGGTCACCCAGCTGGCTTCATAGGGGACGGCGGAATCGAACCCTGTATTCCCAGATAAGAGTCCAGCTCCTTAACCACTAGACCAAACTGGCTCTAGGTCTCAATGCACAACCTCCCTCCATCCCATATTACAGGGCACTTCCCATATCCATACCCACATCCACCACTGAAGTTGTTCCTGCAGGCATCCATGAAGCTAAGTGGAGACTCAGCCTTATTCTGGTGTTTATATAAGATCTTCAGTGTGGCTTCCAGTTACCTCAGTATCCACCTCTTTCATCCCTATTGTTCCACAGGTATTTCCAAACTGTAACAGGTTCTTTTGTATTTGGTAGAGCACTGTTCCCCATATTTTCTCCATTAACAGCCTGATAAAAACCACCAACAGGTTTGTCTGGAAAAGAACATTCTGCCTCTACTGTGCAACACAGATTTTGTATCAAATTATTTCATCTGATGTTACTGTGATCTGCTGCTTCAACATTTCTCAAGCTTCTTATACTTTTTTTTCCCTTTAATCAAGATGTTACTTTTTATTAAATGTTCCTTGGTCTTTTCATTTTTCACCTTCTCCTTTATTATAGCTTTCATTTGACTGGTGTCTGTTCTCAACTTCAAGGCTGAGGAATTTTGTTTCATGGCTTCAGAGCTAAACCAGGACAAGGTAGCTATCTTGTGACTGGCCACCAGGACTCTTCATGCTGCACTAGCCTTTTTTGGGCCAGATCACTTGTTCCAGGCCAACGCCAATCATTTCAGTATGTGCCAATGGCAGGTATGCAGAAACTGCATAGGTCAGAAATCAATTAAGAGGGGAAGACTCTACTGTTGTCAGCACAGATCAACAATGAATGAGGGTGAAAGTCTCATCTTTAGAAAATGTTGAAATTCATGGAGTTTGTCATGAATGAGATGCTAAAGGCCAGAGATCATGAAATCCTTCATATTTGCACACATATTTGCTGGGGCTGCACACTTCTGTGTATGATTGTGTGTGCAAATTTTTCTTATTTCAGTTTCAGAATTTTGTGCAGGTCTCTTAGGTTATCACATATTATTTTATTTTATTTTATTTTGTTCTAGGAGCCAAACCCCAAGTGGCTTTGGTTAGCACAAGTCAGCCCCTTCCTGCACATGCTCTTGGCACAATATAGGAAAAGGCCTAGAGGCATTCCTTCCAGACACTGGTATGGGATAAAGGAGGGACCTCCCAGTTTGTTGTAGTGGTTAGGGAGCCAGACCCTTATCTGGGAATGCCGGGTTTGATTCCACCCTCCCCCATGAAGCCTTGGGCTAGTCACAGCTCTCATCTGAGCTCTCACAGCCCCACCTACTCACAGGGTGTTCTGATGTAGGGAAAAGAACAGAACACTTTGTCAGTTGCTTTGAATCCCCTTAAATGGGTGAGAAAAGCAAGATAGAAAAGCCAACTCTTCTTCTAGTACACTCCAGCCACACAGGACAAAGCAGAGACCAAACTAGGGTACTCGAAATTGCCCAGTCTGGCTTACTGGTAGACCTCAATGTCAAGGTCTACCATCATGCTATGGGGTGGTAAACCGGAGCACAGAGACATGCGGACAGCAGTACATGGTCTGGTATACCACAGAGGACCCACTTCAGTGGCACCACAAGGAACTTTCATTCTTAGTCTTTGGAACATTTTGAGGTCCCCTGTGCCAACTCCAAAGATGGTGCAAGATGCAGAGAGTGGGGGGGGGGGGGGAGGTCTGACAAAGACAGCCTTGTTCTGCACCAGGAGCAGTCTGTCTTTGGCACAGACTGCTTGGGGCAGATTCCATATGAGTCAGCCCACCTCACATCAGGAAATGCCAGGTTCCAAGCCAATGGTATTAAGGATCAAAACAGCATTTCTAATTTATCATCTCTCTCTTTCATTTGTCCTTCATGGTCTGTATTTTACAAATCACACAGGAACCCTAGTGGCTGGTCACAGACTAAAGGGGAAAAAGAAAAATAGGCTGTGTCTCCACTACTACAAAATAAAAGCACCTTAATCAGATCATCAGGGAGCTGTACTCTACTCGGGGTAATGCAAACTAGACTCAACTAAGGTCCCTTTGCTGCATAGCAGAAAGGCAGCCATGACCCCTTTAGCAAAACAATATGATTTTTATTAAGAACATAAGAACATAAAAGGAACCCTGCTGGATCAGGCCACAGCCCATCTAATCCAACATCTTGTCACACACAGTGGCCCACCAATTGTCCATGGGGATCTCAAGTAGAGACAAGAGCAAGCATTCTTCTGCTCTTGAATCCCAGCAAATGGCCTCAGAAGCATCCTGCTTGTTCCCCCAGCCTGAAAGATGTACTTAGGAATCCATTCTAGTAGCCATTGATATATCTCTTATCCATAAATTTATCTAGCTATTCCTTAAGTCATCTAGGCTGGTAGCTATTACCACCTCTTCTGTCAGTACCTGCATACTCACATCTGTAACAAGGGTATCCCAGAAATGTTGAAGTAAAGAAATCTTTTTTAAAAAAATGAGAAAGCCCTAAATAAACTAAATTCATCAGTAACATGTTTGTTACATTAGCTAGAGGACAAGATTTTTGCATTAAGGAACTTTAATTTCCTCATCTGGGAATGCTAATTTGTGGCACTCTTCCCTTCTTAGCTCTCTGTCTCATTGGCTGTGATGGCATTTGTTCTGTGTCATTCCACTAACAACTGCACTTTCCTCACAGAAAGGGCTCGGCACTTTTCCACCTGCCCGGTCACATAAATCAGTGGCATGCGAGGCCCAAGACAGGTGAATTTGTCAAGCCTTAATACAGCCTTGCTACAAGTGAGCTGCTATTTACAGTGAATATTTTCTACTTGAGTTACAAACTAGACTTTTTACTCCCTCCCTCCCTCCCCTCACCCTCTCATTCTGTTTTGTTTACCAAGCACATTCAGGAAGTTCTTGTGAGCAGATCCTGTCTTTGTTGAACATCCGTTTCCTTGTGAAGGTAGTTCATCTTTGACAGGTGAAGCTCTTAACCTGTTTAGTTTCATCTCTGCTCCACGGAGAACCTGTCTGTCTCTATCTTCCAGGTTCACGGTCTTGCCTCTCAGCCAGATCGACATGTTCCTGGGACATTAACCTGCAGGCCTAAAAAACTTCAAAAATCATTCCAACTGGAGAAGCACTTACACAAAATGTGTTTGATAGCTTTGCTTACCTTTCCTGCAGGCTTGCTGTACGCTACGCCTGCAAACGCTGCATTCTCTCAATTTCTGTCATTCATGTCATTTGTTCAGTGAAATCTAAAAGATCGTTGAACAATGTGTTGGAAGTATTTCCCTTTTTTTATAACAAAGACCAGCCCTTAAGAAAAGAATAAAGCAGAGGCTGTTATCAGGCAGGATGATACACGAGGAATAAAATATTAAAAACACAAGAAAATGAATGACAAAAACTTACTAGAGAAAAATACGACAACATCAAAGAGGCACTTGTCTGTTTCTTGATACAGTGGGAAGCCATTATTAAACAAAACATCTGGGTGAAAAGAGATATGGTATAAAATTATTTTCAAATCTATGGTAGTAGATTTTTCACTAGGATTTATTACAGAAGATAGAGGTAGGTGTAAAAGAGTGACCCCGCAACCCATAAAGCAGTAGGAATATTTTGCTTGGAAAATAAATTATTCTTGGGTAATTTAATAGGTGTCTGATTTTTAATTACTACTCAGACCTTTACCTGTCTGAACATTTGACCTAAAAACTACCACTCATTCACTAAAGAATAGATTTACATACTGCAGTTGCAAAAAGTGTGTGCACATGCGCATGAATACAGAGAGAGAGAAAATAGATGGATGGAGGATGAAGTGGGAAAAATAACTAATGATCCATACTAACAGGTAGTCAGAAGAGTCTCTGAAGCTGACTATAGACCTTTTTGCACTATGGCTTCTAGTCAATAATTAGGGCAGCTCTGGGGAAGAGTAGACTGCTACAGCCTATAAGCATACCCACCCTCCCCAGAAGTGCACTAATCGTTGACCAATGTTAGCTAATCACTTACCTCAAGCATCCAGCATCACAACCATTTGATCTTGCCAGCACTTCAGTGTCATTGAGGTCACGAATATTCATAACATTCAAAATTTGTTCAAATTTGTTCAAATTTGGACATTAGAATTTGAATTAAATATCTACACATTTGAATTTTAATATCTGAACAAATTTCAAATGTTTTGAAATATTCATATGAATTATTCAGACATCTGTGTGTGTACGTATCCATATGCATTACATACATATCCACACTTATTCAGATCCGTACGCAATAGTATGGATACGTATGGGATGCATACGAGATAAAAACGGGATGTGTACAAATGTATACGGATGCATACGGGCACATACGAATGTTGTCAAAATTCATATGTGCAATATGGATTGAAAATTCATATGAATAGATTCGAATGTATTCAAATTACATTCAAATACATTCAAACTTTTGGAAATTCAATTTGAATTGAATCCCAAAAATTGCATTTGTGCACACCCCTAGTATAGACATAATATTTTTTAAGAGTTATAACATTTTCAGGTAACCACATAATATAGGATCTACTTAGCCAAGTTATCTTTTAATATGACATCAGCGCTGTACACAGGGACCACTGAAAGAAAATCCTCTTTTCAAATACATTCATCGAAACAGAAAACAAAACGAAATGAAAGTTTTCTCAGAGAAAAACATCAAAAGGTATATATGCTCCAGAGACCACAGGTGATCTCTCTGTAAATGAACAGAATGTTAGGTCTAAAGGAAGGGCAACTTGACCTACAAGGAAACTGACAGCTTTATAACCTATGCTCCTGATCAAAATGTTGGAAAGTCTCCTGGCAATTCTCCCAGACATGCAGGTAGAACACTAAGTTCACTTATGTTAACTAAAACAATCTGGACTTGCAGAAACACACCCTAGGCCCAGCCAAGTGTGAAAGCATATGAGTAAGCCAGACCAAAAAGACAAAAACCTTACTCGCCTGAAGTGGTTCACCACTAGCTTTTCAGAAATATGAACTAGGACATGGATGTCTTATCTCTTGATGTTTTCAATACGTACTTCATAAAATGATGATGATGATGATATTGGTTGTTTCAGTGTATTCCTCTTTTTATTGCCTTTATTGTAACCTGCCCTCAGACCTCTGGGTACAGGTAGAAGACTAACACAAACAAAAATTGGGCCCAGTTTTGTTTAAATTTCAATCCATCTTTGATCTACATTTCCTTTCCACATTATATAACCCAAAAGTGGAACTTCTAGGGTAGATAATGTGGAAGGAAAGATGCCTGCCACTTTGCTGATGTGTTCTCTTGTTCTGAAGGTAGATTGAAGATGGATTAAAACTACTGATGGCAATGACAGTAAAATACATGATATTTTAATTATTTTCACATGCTCTTCATTAGCCGTAAATGATCTATAAGAGTGTAAGAACTGTCAGAGAGATAGGAGGCTGGCAATTACTGGGAATAAGACATTTGGTTCTTGTTTGTTATTTTACCTTAGTATCTCATACAACAAACATTATGGCCTTTTCCACAACAGATTAAGGTATTCAAGAACAGGGTGGGACACCCTGGTCCATAGTAGGCAACCTGTCCCACCCTTGAAGGGGTTGTTAAAGGGACAATGTAAGACCATCCACATTCCTGAGAGCCTGCCTCATTCTAGGACCAGCCTTCAGAGTTTCTGCTTCGTGCCAATTTTTTTCATTCATTATTCCCTTTTTAAGTTAAACAGATTCAGGAACAATACATACTCTTATCTCGCTGCCTTTTCTATTCCAAATCACTCTTGTCTCTCCAAATTGAGTTCTTATAGTAGCTTCTTGTCCATTGTTAAAACATCTCAGAAGAACAATCAGGTGTTCTGGCACACACAGTAAAATGTTCCACATTCTGGCATGATCCATACAATCAAAGGTCCTGCGGTGGTCAATTACTCTTCTAGATAAATGCAGTATATGTGGCCCATAGCCATGAATGTGGATGGGAGATTGCTCACTGACTTCTGTTAACATCCTGAAGGTGAGCAAAATCTGGCCGGAGGCCAAAGCTAGTTAAACCAAATAGGGTTGCTATGTGGGAAAATAAAGTTCAAAAGACCACATTTTAAAACCTGAATCACAATGACCACATATTCTATCACTTTTGTGTTGCAAACTTTTTGTTTAAATCAAGAGCTGCAAGTTAGTTTAAGCTGTACAAAATTAAACTGCCATCAATAACTCCCAGTGCTTATCTATAAAACAATACCTATTATTTGAGTTCAGTAATTTTCCATTCTAATATGTGCATCTTAGAAAACATCATTATGTCAGGTTATAAAATAGCAGTAGCACGTTAAAAATACGTGCTTAAGTAATGTTCCTTCCCATGAGACACCCTTTGCTAGTAGTCAGTAATGCAATCAGATAACCAGAGTTATTGCAGTTGTTTGCCAAAACATCACTCATGTCTATTTTAGCATCCTAAAAAACACCATTATATCCATTCCAGCTATGGCATTACTCCTTTTCTTTCTGGAATGTTGTCTGCTATGAGTCATTCCCACTGTAGTGGGATTTTATTGAAACATAGGGACAACAGTGGGCTAGCTTGTTGCAGTGTGCATTAGAGAATCTTTAACTGCTAGGTGGTAGTAGAGTCTTCATACTACTCAGCCTGCCATCAAGACATTGAACAGTGTAGGTAGAGACCAAGTGACTTTCTGTGCAAGAAAACAGTTCAGAAGACATTTTGATGAGGGTGACAGTTTTTGTTCTCCCTTGCCTAACAACATGGGCCTTAGCTCTGACATTGTAAGAATAAGGACATGTGCCCCCATGCCGTCAATCCTGCTGTTCAAATGCCCTTAGAGAAAGTTGGATCACTGGAGCTCCAGCCAGTTTGCATTCTGCAGTGTGAAATGACCCTTGCACAAACAGCGACTACCCCAGGCTCCCATCACATGTGATCCGAACTCTGCCAGACAGAATTGCTTCTCCATCCACCAAAAAAGGGACCTGTGCGTTCTGGGTGGTAAAGACACTAAGAGGCTGTGGGAATTGGCAGTGAAATCACCACAACCCAACAAGAACCATTGTAGGGGGTGAGAATGCCATCATGCCCAAGCACAAAGGTCAATAAAGGTCTTGAGTCTGTGAAGTTGGAGGTGTCCTGTCCTTGATGGGGTTGTAATGCCCTGGAAGAGACAGGTGTGAAATCTGAGTGGTGCTTTTGGACTCTCCTCTGACACTTGAAACTCAGGTAGAGCCTGTGGCCAAGTGTGCCTATTTCCAAATATAGCTAGTTTGGAAGGTAAGGCCCCTTATAAACAGATGATTTGGCCATGGCTAGCTGTTCTCTAGACTACTCTAATGTAGCGTTCATGGGGCTCCCCCTGAAGATGGTTTGGATGCTGTAGCTGATGCAGAAAGCAGCCGCTAGACTGTTGAGTGGAAAAGCTAGCTGGATGCATATCATACTGGTCTTTTAAAAGCTGCACTGGCTGCTGATTCATGACTGAGACAAATTCAAGGGTTCATTTTAACTTATAAGATCCTAATTGATGTGGGTCCCAAATATCTAAAGAAATGCCTTCCTCCATATGGACCTGCCTGTGCTTTAAAATCTATAGGGGAGCCCCTCTTGGTTGGACCACTGCCATCAGTACACCCGCAATAGGGCTTTCTCAGTGATGGTTCCCAGGTTATGGGATACTGGAAGACCAGAGGCAAAAAAAGCAAAATATATGCAGCCCTCATATGACAGTTCTTTACAGCACAGCTGCCCCAAACCTGCATAACCAAGTGGATCTATGGTTTGAAATTGGGCAAAGCTGACTTCAGAATCTAAATTCTGGATACGTATGTAAGATTTGTGATACAAAATTAAAATTTAAATGATGCTTCCGATTTGATTTTGGCTAGCTTTATAAGCTCTCAGAAGCTTTCAATGATTAGATACTAATTAGGAGTAGTTATCAAAATGCTGTGAGAAAAAAAAGCAGTACATAAGATAATAAAGTGCTGTCAAATATGGCATGCCAAATGGTTTTCCAACTGTTTTTCTAAGGAACTTAGATGATTTGGAAGTTTAGGAGGTGTTTCTTAATAAAGTGTTCAGCAATGGAAACACGGATCTCAAGCAACTACTGATTTTAATTTCCAACATTTGAGTGGTCTCAGTGTTGAGCTAGATGTGCCTAGCAGCCCCGCTCACTTGTGGTTGGTCACCATGAAGCCAATAACTGTCCCAGAAAATTTCCAGAACATTCTGCGATGTGGTTAGATTCTTTAATGGATGAGTAGAGCTTCCTTCCTGGAAAGGATGATATAGAGTGTGTTTCCTGAAGGCAGAGAGAGCTTGAAAATATTTGTGATACACTATTGCATACGGTCTGTCAGCGCTGCCAAATATTACATACCCTTACATGTCAAACTTCAAACATTGCCAGATACAAAATGCTGAAAATCGGATATCATTTCTAAGACTGCTGCTAAATTGTCAAGCAGGCAAAAGAGAGAGAGAGAAGATAATTACATCAGCATAAAGGAAAACCTGGAAAATTTCATTTCAACTTTTACTCCCATGCACAAGAGGCCTCTGATATCAACACTTCACCCTCACCTGACATAAGTTTCACATATACAACTCTAGGTTACCCAAGGGCTTGAAAATAAAAGAAAGTCTTCTGGAACACAAGAGGTGATGTAGATTCATAGGCAGCCTTTCAGTGGGATCTCTATCAGAATGAAAGAGAAAGGCAATATAAGTGTACAAAAGCAAGTCTGGGAAAGGAAGACGGAGAATTCTTTTTGTGAGAGAAAGAAGTGAAGTATTACTTGGACCAGAAGAAAAATTGCTGGAAAAGGAGAACTAAGCTGAGATCACTAAAGCTGAAATCATTGCAGGGGCAGAAACTGCTGGGTGATAGCACTGAGGAGGGATGTTCAACTGAAGACAGCAGAACCAGTTTTGAAAGAAGCCTTTTTTAAAATGTAACACCTGCTATATTTGAACCTTCTCTTATATTGGTCTCACTCCACATCCATGCTTTACTCTAGAATATCAAAATATAGCGGCATAAGTATAGCGGCTGTTTCCCCATGGTGCACATCATCAAACAGGATGGACCAATAGGCCAGCAGCTCATTCCAAGGGCCATCCACACATTCATGTCCTAGCTTGGGTTTTAATGCACACAGTTGTGTAGCTAGCCTCCCAGTAGACTGGTTTGTAGTGCAAATGAGGCATTCCAGGAATCCACTGGGTTGGTCTACTGACAAAGTGTGGACACAGCCAGTGGTTCCAAAAAGAGATGAATAGAAGCAGTCAAAAGAAACCAAGGTAGTGAAAGCCAAGACTCACTTACCTGTCACAGCCTGAAAATAGCCATGTACTTAGTATTTCTTGTATTGTCTTTGCACATAACTTAGGCTACATCTGCACATGTTTTTAAAAAGTGGCTTAAAAGTGGTAGCATGCAGACACTGGTCTTCCCATCCCATTTCTAACCCACAGCAAAGGCCAGAGAATGCATTTTCTGGCTTTAAGCCCTTTTCCGCATTTATCAGTTGGTAATCCAGATCAGTGGGTCTCACTGATCCAAATTACACATAGACTCACTCATCTGACCCACAACCTCCCCATGACTGCAAAGCTCATGTGAACTTTAGAGTTACCCCATCCCCATGCCTCCAAAGGCTAGGGAATGTCATTCCTAGCCTCAGAATCTGGGAGGATGCTTTTCAGCAGTGAACTATGGTGAACCATGGAAAGGCACCCCCCAATAGTTCCAGATCATAGAGGCATACTATCTGCCTCCTTAATCTGGATCTGTCCATTGCAGACAAAGCCGTAACAGGCACACATGGCTGGCCAATGGGGAGGCACACTGCGTGCACATGCAAAGCACACCAGGCCCCGACAGCCAGAATCGGCCTGGCTGCCTGCAGGTAAGGAGGGAATCACATGCACCCGACCCGGGGTGGGTAATGGGGATTTAGGGTGAAGCCCCCCTAACTCAAGAAGCCATGATTGCAGCATCTGGGGTGAGGGGGAGCCCAGAGAACAGAGGCCCCTGGTTCTCCATGGCTGGCTCCAGAGGAACCAATCATGGAGGCCGGGGTAGGGCCTTGGGAGGACGGATCTGCACTGCACCCATGCCAAATCCGTTGCCCAATCCTTCCTCCCTATGCGTGTGCAGATGCAAGGGGTCCGGTAGTGACAGATCTACTGGAAAGGGGTCCGGTAGTGACAGATCTACTGGAAAGGGGTCCAGTAGTGACGGATCTACTGGAAAGGACTGATTGCTGAAAAATGGATCTAATAGATCCGTTTTTTGGCAGGCCAATGAGGAAACACCCTTAGATATTATTTAATGGCTTGATTTGTGAGACAAACATTAGAAAGCAGTCATTTTAATCTCATGGAAAGTGGGAAACATTGGTTTTTTTGTTTAATTTTGAAATCTGTAACAATTTTCAAAACACATATCGACTAAGGTACTTCTTATACTGTGTGATTAGTTTATCCTTAATCCGAAGAACACATAGTAGCAAATGAGTGGTGAGCTATTCAACATAGGATATCTGGATTTTAAGCAAAATTTGTATGTATAGATATTATTACAATTCTCCAGTTTATAATTCTTGAGGTTGGCCTTAGCAGTATTCTTGCTAAAGGGATTTACTCCTTCCCCACCTTAACAAAACAATCTTCTGTGACATGAAAGTCCCCAAACCAGACATTGCTCATTGGGTGTCCTTCATATGTTCAAAACTACAATTCCCATGAGCCACAAGAAGCAGGTATGAGCTTCTCCAGAACTGCAAATATTTGACATGAGCATCTGACATGATAGGTAGGTAGGTAGGTAGGTAGGTTGATGATGATGATGATGATGATGATGATGATGATGATGATGATGATGATGATGATAGATAGATAGATAGATAGATAGATAGGTAGATAGGTAGATAGGTAGATAGGTAGATAGGTAGATAGGTAGATAGGTAGATAGATTTTGCCCTGTGCTCAAAGGTCTCAAGTCAGATCCCAATAAAACATAATTAAAATGAACCAACTAAAGCTAAAGTGATAGTGCCTATAAGAAGAGGGGAGCTGTTTTTCAACAAACTCTAGGGTAAAGAGGTGCATCTTTCTAAAGCTTCAGAATCCCTTAATTCATGATGGCATCCCAACAGCCAGTTTCTTCAGTTTGTAACAGTCCACTAATATTTCACATTGCATACTGCATGTATTCCTCTTTTGCTGAACAGTATTGAACTTATTAAAGTTAAAGTGAACAGGCAGTTCACTCATACTACTATTATCCACATGGGACAGCTTAATGGCATTGCAATTAATATATGCATAAGTACAACCTGCATTACCAAGAGTAAAAAGCAAGTTAACGACTCAATCACATATAATTACACGGTATCAAAGGTGCCACATCTTACACAGAAGTCAGACAAACTTCTACCACAGTAGAACATCCTTCTGAAGAAACCACTGATCAGCTGGATGCCCACTTGAAGATTTTTGCATTAAAAGAATTTCAACATATTTTTAAATATAGCAACTATATTTTCAGTTCAGAGCAACTGGCAGCGTAACATCCTCCCACTTGGTGTATAATAAGGCAACTTCATTGATTTCCTTGGGAATGACTCTTACCCATTATGGCTCTCTACAAATGCAGGGAAATGCAAATGCTATCTCATCTTAGCATATTACAGCAAGTGTAAGCAATGTCTCTAGGAAAAAAATGATTTTGAAGAACTAGAGTTGTATGCAAATCGATGGTGCCTTTATATTAAAAACAGCACTGAATAATCGTTGATTTTTACAGACTTTATCAAAAGCTTTAGCACAATTTCAAACTTAGCAATTACCATGAAACCACACACACACATGAATCCAACTGATACAGAGGTATTCTACACTGTTCAGAAGGCAAGCTATTGTGAACTACCAAAGAAAATTATTTAAAATGAATTCACATAACAAATACATATTTCTTAGATTATGAAGTGGCACACTGCATTTTCTCCTTTTTATCTTTAAAAGAAAACAATGCTAATAGTTTCCTTTTTCCAACCCTCACTGACTATTTACGTTCTTGATGTTGACTTTCAAAATACGAAGATGATTTTGGCAAATTTTCAAAGGTTTTTTTTCAAAGTAAACTCCTTTTTTAAAAAAGTGAAAGCATGAAGCATGCATTTAAGGAGAATTCATAATGTACAGTTTTCATTATATGTATATATATATATATATATGGCTGCCCAATAGGTGTCTATGTATTCATTTGCTGGGGACTTTGTATTTTGACCTAAAAGAAATTTATTTTAGGAAAAGAAGCTGAGCATAAGAGAAAGCCATTGAAAAAACCCTTTCTGCCAAAAAGAAAAATGGATGAGAGGGAAGAAATAATTTATTACAACCTAAATCTCAAAGAATGAAGTTATTTCTTCTGTAAGTTTAGTCTAACTTGTCTAGATTTCAAAAAGGTTAAGAGACTCATGGTAGAGGGGTTTTCCCCCATTTTTAATTCTCTGATCATGCAGAGAAAAGTTTAGCTTTTGAAAATTCTGATCCCCAGACTTAGTTTCCCCGCTGTCCAAAGGGCACCTCCAGATCTCCATATAGGGGTTCCATCCATTGGTTTATTCTTAAGAATCAATGATACTCCATGCAATCTGTTAAACCTCTCTCTGGGTGTTTTTCCACTGGCACTAAGTATCCATTGAAGTATCCACTAAGGACCCATTTGGCTGAGAGCCGGATGACCCATTTCCACCACAGACCCCATTAGGAACGCATCTGTTTCCACCACAGCTAGGGAAATCCGGATCATATGGGTCCTTCAAGACCTATAATCCAGATTTTGTGTAGAGAATGGGGTCTACAATGGGGTCTTCAGCCATCAAATCTGAATTGTAGGGAGCCTGTTTCCACTACAACCCAGCAGTGGGGTCTAGTGGAGGCTCGGGGGGGGGGCAGGCACCCATGGGATGGTGCCCCAAAGTCAATACTTTGGAGTCCCTCCAAAGCTAGCTCCAAAATCCCTCTGAAGGTAACTTTGGAGATTAGCACAGGCTCCGAAGAAAACCCCTTGCAAGAGCAATGCAGCTGTTAAAGGCTGCAAAGGCTCCGAAGGGTCTTGCGCACCAAAATGTGGATGTGGCTTCCGCAAAAGGTCTCTAATCAGGTCCCCAATGTGGAAGCCATTTAAGGTAAGTGTCCTTAATCTTATCCTAGGGGTTGTTAAACCGGTTTCCGCAATCAATGTGGGAACATCCTTAGATCCGGATTAAAGGAGTGCAATGGAAAAACACTCTCTATTTCTTTTACAGCTAATCCCACTAATTTAACAGGATATGGGAGCCAGCTTTTTAGGTCCTTTCTGCACTAGCCGGGCCAACTGGTTTGGACCATGAAAAGGCATAGCTTGGAACAGCAGTGTCTGGACAACAGCTGGCCCTGCCCCTAATATGCAGAAGCTAACTATGGAGGCTCTTGATCAGGAATAAAGGTAAGTACAGAATGGGCCTTGGACTGTTTCCATTGCTAACAAATGCTGTAATTCTATATGTTGCCCTTTCATGCTTTATAATGATATGCTTAAAACAGAACTTTCCCATGAATCAAGGCCCCTTATGATCTGGTCTGTCATAAAGGCTGCTGTTTTGTTGCTTAACTTCATTTTCATTGCCTATTATTAACAACAGCATGTAAGGGTGCCTCCAGAAATCATTTTTAAGAGGCACAGCTTACCTATCGCCTGAAGTAAAGTGCTTCCAGAGGGGAAAGGGTTCAGCCCCACCTATAAATATTGCACATTTTAGATATCACAACAGTGAGGATTATTCCATTTACATGCTCAGCCCTAGGGGTGTGCTTGAATACAGTTTTCAAATTTAATTCATAATGAATTGAATATTCAAAAATCCAACATATCCAATAACAAAAAAAAAGTCCAGATGTTCAATTCGAGACAAATATATTTGCCTGTATTCGTGCAAATAATTCAGACACACTCATCTCGTATGTACCCATACACATCTGTACGCATCTATACATATCAGTAAGCATGCCATATGCATGCCGTTTTTATCCTGTACGGATGCGTACGGGATGTGTATACAGATACACATACAGATACAAAGATGCATATGTACCCATACAGATTCGAATGTCTGAATTATTCGTATGAATACCTCAAGATATTCATATTCATTCAAATTTGGAAATCCGAACATTCAGGCATTCGATTCATATATGAATGTCCGAATTCATCCAAATTCATATGAATAACGAATATTTTGGATATCCATGCACCCAGCCCCTCTCTGTGTGCTCTATCTGAAAGGTCCACATGTTCTTGAGTGAAGGCAAGTTCTCATGGATTCTCATGCAGTGCACAGGAAAATGCAGAGGTATAGAATACTCCATAGTGAAAGTCCTTAAAACTACTATTTTTAACAGCCAGAGTATTGGGTTATAATGTGCAGCTACAGCAGAGAATCCTGAAGCCTGTCTGTCAAATTGAAAGCTGCTGAGCACTCCACACACATTTTTAACCCTGTCTAGGTGTATCCCGTCACAAAAATTCACAGAATCCCACTGTGAACTTAAGACAGATGCATAAATTGGCCTCTGTACAGAAGCAACAAGTGAAAACTATAAAAGAAGTCAGAGCTGGCAACAGCCACAGGTAAACTCTTTGTGACCCAACATCATACACCACATCATGCCAAAGCTGGTGTATCCCATAATATACTTTCTGGATAATGCTGATGGGCCTTACTCCATGAACTGGATTACCTCACATATTTCACCATGGTGCAAGATTTTCTGCTCTGTGCAGAAACAGCGTATGACTCAACCCTACTTCTATTTTTCAAGTTCAGATTCAATCTGAGATCTATAAAATAATAACATTTGCAAGGGTGAATGTATCTTTCTTCTACAAGGGAATGCATTGATGCAAGTTTACCTTATGGAAAAATTGACAGAGGCCTCATCTACATGCATTAAAAAGCCCCTTAAAAAGCTTCTTTTGCCACGGAGTGCCTCCATGCAGAGCTTTTCTCCAGGCTACTAGCACCACAAAGGAGGAAAATCCACGGAAGAACACACACACCCCTTTAAACAAGTCTACCAGTGCACTTTTTGGAAGCCGCTGGTTTTCTGAACATGGAGTCGCTCCATGGCAAAAGAGGTATTGGGGGCAGGGATTGCCAGCCACAGTATCAGCGGGCAGGGGGTTCCTGCTCTCCCTCATTCTCTCTTTTTGCCTCTCATCCACAGGCAGTATTCAAGTTCTACACTGAATTCAAGAAAACAGTAGGTGGACATTTCAATCACATAAGATACATTGTAATGAATTGCTTCCGCCCTCAATTGAAAGTGTGATTGTGCGCACAATTGTGTGAGCGCTGCAGCCGCTGCAGCCCGGCTGCCTTTGCCAGCAGGGAAGACATTTTGGTGGATGGAGAACTTGCGAATAATGGTTATTTTTCTTTTGGACGTGTCGGGGGTTGTTGCGCTGCTTGGCCGGCTGACTCCAAATACATTAAAGGCTTTCTGGTTGTGGCCGTGCAGATCGCAGTCCCTCCCCTTTCCCGCCGGCATCCTATCGACCAGGGAGGGGGCGGGGAGAAAAAGATGCGGGCAAAGAAAACATGGCTTCCATGGGGACAGAAGGTACATTTTAAACGTGCGTTTTACTGAGCCTCATGGGGATGCTTATTTTGGAATTGAACGCGCATTTTTAAAGTCTGCTGCAATAGAGGGACAATAGAGAGACCAAAAATACTATGGGGATGCCCCCAGAGTTTCTATAATTCTGAAATTTGTAGAGAAAAATTGCTTGCATAAGCAATTGCTTAAATTTCCTCTTCTGTGAAGTTATAGGAGCTATGTCCTCCTTTCCATACGACGGTCAGCGCTATGTGCCTAGAAACGCTTCTGCTTTGAATCTAGAAATGCAGACATTGGTTTTACAGAGAACAGTGTGGGAGGGAAAGAAGTAGAAAGGAAAGGGGGAAAAAATCATGCTTGCACAATTGAAGCAATGTCCTGAGTAGATTGCACTGATCTGTCTAAAATTTGGTTTCCTTTCTCCACCCACAAATCACTCCAAAGCCAAAATTACAGAATGTCTACCATCTTTCGATGAGCTAGGCTTTGTTTGATGTCAAATGAAAACAAATATTCCAGTGGCTGCAGCCTTGCCTATTCCATTGCTGCAGTGGGATGAAAACTGTACCTGGTAAAGCTGAGTTTGCTATTCAACTCCTGGAAGTTCAGCAGCTGTTTCAGCATCAGAGTCTTACAACCCATTGGGAAAATGCCTTTAAAAAACAAAATCTAGACTTTCACTTGCCTAGTTCATTCTCAACAAAATTGTGCTGCCTGCTCTCATTTTTATTTTTATTTTTAAAAAGCATTTATTTTGGTAATGGGAAGCTCATGTACATATCCATCTGTCCCTCCCTTGCTTCTTTCTGGGCCTATCTTGATGGACACAGAAGAAAAACAGATAGGCAAAACTGCAATTCCCCCCTCCCCTATTCATGAGGGTTTCCTTGCTGGCAGCACGCACAGTGATGGCCTATACTTACCACCTAGGCCATGGTCATATCTCGCTTTTGATGAGGACTGAGCTTGACTTAAGTCCTTGGAGACCAGACACCAAAGTGCGCATCTGGCTTTTCTGAGAACTTTCCTGGCCAGAAAGGGACTATCTTGTAACCAGATAACCCCAGCACTGAATCTGTTCCAGTCAAAAGCAAACCCAGGGCAAGGCAAAATCCTGGTACCAATGTTGCCATGCTGTTCCCCTCACCTGAAAAGGTAAGCTTCAATGTAGCAGTGGTGGAAGCTGTGAGAGGGGCTTCCCCTTCCACCATTACTCCCCAACTCATCTCACTCTGCTCCCCCATTACGTCGCCACCCAGAGCACAGATTCACCACCACTCAAGTCCCCTGCCCTTTTGCAATACGTCTTGATCACACCACCCCTTTATTGTGCAAACCTAACCCCCACATCCCTCACCCGACCACAGCAGCCCTGATTGGGTCGCCACTAAGTGTGCAAAGTTACTTTCCCCACTGGCCATCTCACCAACCCCCTTACCCTCCTGCAATGCCTTCCCACCATGCCAAACAGCCCCCTGCCCCCTTGCCAGATGACACTTACCTCTTTCCATGGAAGACCCACTGAGGGTTGCAGCAATAGCATCAGCTTAGTGTGGGCAGGCCGCAAACAGCCGGGGTACAGCTGCCTTCCTATTCATCCCTGAGATGGACTAAAAAGTCTTTGGTATGACCATGGCCCTAGAGTCAGAGAGCTGGGGTTAAAGTGACTGAGCCGTGCCAACAGCAGCTCTAGAAACCCAAGGTGATGGAAACTCCTAGAGGTGAACACTGCTGTGAGTGGATGGCAGGCAGGGAAACTCACAGCCTGCACCTTGTGTGGACAGTCCCAGGGGAGGGCACTGGTGCCTGACTGGAAACTCACTTATCACAAGCAACAGGGCAAAGCTTTCAGATAGGAGCCTGTTTGAGAGTGACAATTGAAACATGGCCATGAGGATCCCAGCAGGAAGGACAGCCATGCTATTTGTGGTAGCACAATTGTTCCAAGCTTTCTTTCCCACAAAAATCCCAGCGAAATGGCCATTTTTTCCCAGTGGGTATGTGCCATGTGCATACCTAAACCTGTCATTAAATATATTTCATACTAAATATAGCATCCAGATAGACCTCTCTCTTTCTCTCTCTCTCTCTCTCACACACACACACACACACACCTTTTAAAAATAAGCTAACACTAAACATGAAATACTACTCTATAAAAAATACTTAGGAGAAGGGAGGGGGAAAGCCCAGCCATTATGTTCTATACTATCTCTTGAGAAAATGTTCAAATAGTCATTTTGAGAAGTTGCTCTCAGTCACCCCAGAAACAGCTGTTCTCCGTACATACTGCAAATGTTTCTTTTACATTCCTGAGGACACACACGTTTTGGTACTCAGCCAGAGCCTCTCAAATGGGCAAAAACTAAACACACCCAGGGCCGCTGTTTTTATTGTCCTAACAAACTTTCTCCCACCACAACTAGAAGGGTAAACGTTCTACCTCCCTCCATCCCTCATTACACGACCAGTTAAATAACTAATGTGTCTTGTCCAAGCAAAATACATTTTGTCATTTCTAGAAAATGTTACCTTTCACAGAAGTATAGAGTTTCTGACCAGCAGGGAGCATATGTCAACATTATCTATTATTACACAATGTCAGACCCAGAAAGGGAAGGTGGGTGGTGCCGGTAAGAACAACTTGAGCAATTTTCTAAAACAGGCATTTGAGAAGTACAAAGCCAGAATGTTTTGTCTGATTTGAGCTGTGTCAGCAACCTGCCCCCCTCCCACCAACCACTAGAGCAAACCTAAAACAGCAATCTGTGACCCACTGCCTAGTTTGTTTGCGACTTAAAGCCAACAGTTTGCTATACTGGAAAGTCTGAAAAGAACATTTGACACGGACAAGCACGTATGTGCACGCACACACTCACACACAGAAAGAAGCCACCATTCTTTAAAAAAAGAACCAACAAAATGGAACAGAAGAAACTAAGATGTGTGACTAGCTGAGAAAAAGCAATCCTGCCTTCCAAAGAAAACTGAGACTTCTGTAAGATTCGTGTCCTGTCCCAGATTCTAGACACATAATCCCACAAGTACAATATTCACTCATCACAGGTCCCTTCACCCACATTCATCACTGACAGAGACACAGGGGGAGAAGGAAAATCTAGGGAGCTGGATTCATGAAGTCATGAGGTAGAAAGAACATGGGGTAAGAGGGCTACCAGATTTTTTTTTTAAAAAAAACCTGTATTTGAAACTGCACTCAAGGGAACCAAGTGGGAAAAAATGTATCCACTTGAGTGGGTACCAGGTTTGTCTCTAAGCTGCGATTTTATGTTGCCCTTAAGCCTATAAAAAGCTCCCAGACAGGTAACGAAATGTCCTTTTAGACAAGCACCTTCCCTCAAGGTTATGATCTAAAAAGACATGAGACAAGAGGAAACAGGACTGGAAGAGGAGAAAGGCTGTGAAAAACTCATTTACTTGAGCAAAACCTTTCAGGTAAACATACTGATACAAATGAAGTCACACAAAAATTAAAAGTCTTTGGGCCTTTCCGCACTGGCCACTTAATACACATGAAGCACACATTTAAAGCATGTGTGACACAAGGGGCCTTTTTGCACATCAACTCATAGTTAATAATTAGGCAACATCTGGGGAAGACCATCTGCACCTAGATGAGGCTGTTACAGCCTCCAGGTGCCCCCTGCCTTCCCAGAAGGCGCCTAATTATCAACTAGGTGTGGAGCATGACTTTTCCCAAAAGCTTACCTTCTGCATTTAGCCGGGGAGCATTTGCTCTGCTGCTGCTGCTGCTGCTCTTCTTCTGGCCTTCTTCTGATGAGTGGGGAGAGCTGCCCCCACCTCCTCTTGTCATGATCAAGGCCAGGAATGCCCTAGCTGTAATTGTGATGGCAGGGGAAGGCAGCCCCCTCCTCACCTGCCATGATCAAAGTCAAGGTACTCCCAGCTTGGATCTCAGCAGGCAGAGCATTCAGATAGCATGGTGGCATTCAGACACCACTTAAACATAATACTATTCTTAGGCTGTCTACAGACATAACAAAGGAGATACCTTGGACAGACCCTTCTCTAATCCACTTTTTCTAGCAATGAATGTTCAGGAGAGGGATGAGGGCCATACTGGTGTGTGAACAATTCCACCTCAAAGCCTTCTCTGGCCACGTCTACATGCAAAGAAAAATCCATTAAAAAGCTTCTTTTGCCTCGGAGCACCTCCATGCAGAGCTTTACTCTGGGCTTCCAGAGCCACAGAGGAGGAAAATCTGTGGCAGAAAAAAACACCCTTTAAACAAGACTACCTCCACACTTTTTGAAAGCTGTGGGTTTTCCTGGGAGCATGGAGACATTTTCTCCACATCTTCTCCCATATTCCACTGAATTTTCAGGCATTTTTTAATCCCTGCAGAAGAACTGGCTGTCAGAATCAGCTGCCTGCATTCAGCGCGCAAACAGAGCTGCGGACTGTCACATTGTTTCACTTCAGAGGGGGGAGATAGATTTTGTGCTTGCTAACAGGGAAAGGTGATACTAATTATCATTATCATTACCACGGAGATTGTTTCTCAGCAAGCAAATCTCTCTCCCCCCCTCCTAATAATGCAGCCTTCGAAGTGAAACAAAGTTTCACTTTGCAGGTCTGGTTCTGCGCTAATCAGGGGCATTAGGTGAATGGAGGCAGCTGAATTTGACAGCTGAAGGGAGCCTGCTTTCAGTTATGCTTGTTACTATGTTACAAGCATTAGTTATGGAGAGAGTGAGCTGGTTTCAGTTATTCTTGTAACTGCTTTTAACTCTTGGCAGCCAAGTAAAGGGATGATCTCTGTTGTGTTCTGGAGGTTCAATTGAGGTTTTTGCCTGTCATCGCTGCAGCGGGTGGGGGTGGGGGTGGGGGTGGGGAGAAAAAGATGCGGGCTCACATGGAGACAGGAAAGTACATTTGCATGGAGACAGGAAAGTACATTTTAAATCTGTGTTGCCCCAAACCACATGGGGATGCTTTATTTCGAATTACAACCCGCATTTTTAAAATCCGACACAAGAGGGAAGCAAAAAGAGACCATGGAGATGCACCCTCTGAGGTGCTTTTTCTTCTTTTTGCTGTGTATGATTACAGCCTCAGTGTGGGATGAGTAAGACGGAATGGTTGAAGCACCTTGCCTCAGTCAGGCTCACTTCCAACTGTTTATTACCACTGCGCTATATACCAACATGTGAAAGCGAAATATACTAGCAAATCCGCATTGCAGTTACTCAAAAATACTTTAATCTTGTTCATGACAGTTGAGGCCCACTGGCAGGAAGGCAGGCTTATTTATTTCTATACTTGTTTTTACAATATTTCTATATGGACTGTGATTTTCGTTGGCTGTGCCATCCACGCTATGTCTAGTAGTCATGTGAATCAGCTGTTAGTGTGCATGACGAGAAATCTGATATTTGAATTTCAAACTGAAATCCAAGTCACAAACATAACATCCTCAAGCAAAGCAAGAATCTCCCTCAGATTTATTCCGAGTTTTCTAAATGTCTATAATACAGCTGTCATTTAGCTGAAGATGATAGATGATTGATCATATTAGATTTAATCAGCCAAATAATTAAATCTGTGTGACTGCCAAATATTGCGGAGGGTGGGTGGGCCTGTTCCCTCACATTAAGCAGTTATATTTCTAGAAGATATCATTTTGTAAGGGATGTGTGAGAAAATTCTCAGATAAATAGTCAGCCATCATCCAGAAATCTATAAGAAGTTGCACTAAGAATTAAACTTTCATTTTAAATCATCATATGATTGTTTGAACTAATTAGATTAATTAGAATTTGTAACATTAGCTCATAAAATGGTGCTAATTAGAGAATTTAAGTGACAATATGATGTCCAGTTACACCTTAACAATTTATGTTTTCATTTTTGTATTTGGTAAGTTTTGATATTATAATTTTGTTGTGTTCATGCATGTCTCTGTGTGTGCTTGTTCTTCAATTTATGCAATTTGTATTTTTGTATGTTTTGTATGTAAAGATTTACAGGGTCTCACAATTTTCCTATTGTGTAAGTTCCTGCTAAAATAGTAAGGTCCACAACTTCTTCAGGGAGTTATTTTCCTGCTTCTTATTCTGCAGCGAAGAAAATGTTTGGTATTGTTCCAATAGGAGCACCACGTGGTGCGCGCTCCCGGCATCCTGGGCTCATCGCGTCCCCAGGGGAGGGGGAGAATCATCTGCAGGGTGTAGGCGCCTACATCCAGGCGCCTACACTCCGAAGATGGGTGTGATTGCGGTCGGGGGTGGGTGGGCGCGGGGGTGGGGGTGAGGGTGAGGTGTGGGGGGTGGGGGGTGATCTGCACAGCATAGGCAGCTAGATCCAGGTGTCTACACTCTGCAGATGGTCGCAATCATGGTCGGGGGGAAGCCTTCTTAGATGGAACCCAGGTAGGTTCCATCTAAGAAGGGTTCCCTCAGCCCCTCGCCCCAAAAAGGGGTGAGAGGAAGCCGATCCTTGTGGCTCCCTGACTCTGGCAGCTGCAGTGGAGCTGCCGGGGCTGGGAAAGGGCCACGTCCCCGCGAGCAAGGGCATCAGCAACATTGCCCAGCCGGCGATCGCACGGGTGCACCGGCCCTGGTAGATGGCAGACGAGACCGACCGAATCGTGGGTCCAGTCTGCCATCTACCAGCGACAGTGACCCTGGTAGATAGGACAGGGGACTCACAAATTGGTGGGTTCCCTGTCCCGTCTACCGGCAACAGCGCGCCTGCATGATCGCCAGCCCGGCAAGGCTGGTGATCAGCGCAGCTCTTGCCAGCTGTGAGGTCGATTTTTGGGCATTGCTGGTGGGGGGGGGGCGTGCCCACGGCTGTCAGGGAGGGAAGCATGTGTGAACGCTTCCCTCCCTGAATGGCCTGGGGTGCTTCAAACATGCACGGATGGATGCAGAGCACTTTAAAGTGCTCTGCATCTGGAACATGTGGAAGACAGCCCAGAACGGGCTGGGATGCAAACCTGGCCGTGGCAACGCGTTCCAAAAGCCCGTGTGCGAAAAGGCCTCAGATCTCACTGCTGTTTAAAAAAAAAAAAAAAAAAACCCTCCTTTAAACCCGGATTAAAAAGCCCAGTGGGAACTTGGCCATTATGACATATTGCTAATTTAAGCACCACACATACAATTTTCTAAAAAGGTCTTAATCCAATTTCATGGGGAAAGTAAGATTCAGGCCCTTTCCACACTTGCCTTCAGTAAACTGGATCAAGTAGACAAACCCCACTAGACTCCAAAAGCTCTGGAGACCCAGAGGACCCATTGCCTTTTTACAGTAATCTGTATAAGTGCTTCCCTTTAGTAGACCAGACCAACAGGTTAGCCCAGACCCTGCTGAGGTAAATGACGCCTGGCACATAACAAGGCAGCCTGCATAGGGACTGCCTTTTCCATTCCAGCTTCCAAACCAGCTTCGGTGCTTATACCAGCTTCAGAGTCAGCTGGGGGAGAGAGCTCCAAAAGCTTCAAAGGTCCAGAGACCCCAACGCAGCAGCATGTCTTGTTTTACCACCCCAGTAGGTTTCATGGTATACTGGCACAGCACCTCAGATAACCCACCCAGGACCATAGAGGTGTGAATGGGCTGCACCAGACACATCAAAGGCCATCTCTGGTCAAGGTAAGTCTACATGTAGAGCACATAGTGAAACTGCAGTACTCTCCTGCACGGAAGGAGCCATTTCTGGTTTGGAAATGGCTCTTTGCAGTGCAGATGCTATGGAGCCAAGTGCAGAAAGGCTCCTGGTCTGATCTACTCTCTCCTGTGTGCATGGAGCCTCCTAGCAGGGGTGGACTTACACAGCACCAACATGCAGAAGGGAGGGCCCTACTACATTTACTGGTTTGGTCTACCAACAAGTGCAGAATCACTCCAGCTGCCCTGAAGACCTGATTAAGATGTCTGTACTGCATAGTGGAGATGCAGCCTAAATCCTGTTCAAGGCTGCTGCAACCTTAAATGCTAGTGGAGACTTCAGAGTCCTATCCACTGGCAGTAGACTGTGCTTTATGCTTTATTACTACAATTTTGCTCAGCCCAGAACATTTGATATTGGAGCAAGAAAGAATAAACGCTCACATAATTCAATCAAGACAAGGGATTAGATGAACAAGCCCCCCCCCCCCCGCAATAGTCCACAGTACAGCATTAGCAGAGGCATATGGGGCAAAGGCACTGTATTCAGCAGAAGATAACAATCTATATAGTCAGTGTGGGCCCAATGCATTGTTAGCATTTATTTGTGTGTGTTTAGCAGTGCAACATGCATTCATTCTTCAGACACATTCCAGCCATCCTTGGAGATTCAGTGAACAGTAATGACTGCTGCCCTCCAACATGACATTTTAAAAGTAATCGTATAGAGGTAATATTTATTTTAACAACTGCTATTTTTCCTGCTTCAAACCTTCCAGATGATAGACTGTATTGGCTAATTTTGTATTTACATGAAGTAATAGTTCAGGGAAGTCTCGTGGGTGGAAGAGTGGCTTTCCTCGTAACAGATGCATCCAAAGGGAAACCATTAGAACATTCTCCCTCACGTTTCCTCTTTGGCACACAGGCTCACCAGAAGTACTGGCCCTCCTGGTATCCAAGCCACATTCCTCTGGCAATCCTTTGATACAGAAGAGAAAATGAATAAGATGACACCGTGGCAGAAAACCCTTGGCGTTCTCATGGGAAATGCCTGCGCTTGGTGGGAAAAAGAAAAAGAAAGGAAAAAGAATCCCACACATCCAAACAGTTTTTCTAATCTAGTTCTCTCTAATATAGCCTGTAAGCCTTTCTTCTACAGCCCAAGACCTGTTTCCTTTCTGCCAGTACCTTAGTATCTGTTTGCCCAGCGCTGACTCGGCTGATGAAGACTTCCTGTTTGTTTTGAGTCACTGTTGGAGTGATAAATATACTTTCTCCTCTGAGAGGAAAGAAACCAGCTGCCTGAACCAGAGACAAAATATGTAGAAATTCCATCAAATAGACTTCTTATCATGGGGCCTTTATGGAGATATAAGAAAGCACACACACACCAACCCACCAACTAGCAAAAAACTGTGACAAAGGGAAGTATTTATACAATAAACTACCCCTTAACATGCGTATACATTAGTTTCTTTTCCCGCTCCTTAATTCTTTAATCCTATGGCTGTAATTTTAAATAATTCTGAGATAAATAAATACTTTTGACAAAAAGAAAAAAATCTATGAACTCATGCCTTAGTGTAATACTTGGCTGGATAAACAAACTATTTTAGTTGCGGTTTCTTGATCTGACCACAGGCTTTAAGCCCCGTTTGGATTTTATTTGGTTTTGCATGAACCTCTAATGCTGCTGGATAAACTCGTGTTTATGTTGTCAGCAGCACCCAGTGGGGGGCTGGGTTATTTCTGTCTTTAATTTCCATTTCCAAGAGACAGGATAAATCTCAAAAGATTAGAATATTAGGTAATTTTTAATAAAAAGATAAATCTTTGGAATTGCTTGAAGCTTACTTTGTAACTTTTAACAGAACAACTCAGACTGCATCCACTCCACACGCAATAAAAAAGTGGATCAAAAGTGGCTTGGAGATGGTATCCTCCACTAGGGCCTCTAATCCACATTAACCAGCAGATATGCACTTCCAAAGATCATTATCTTATTTTTAATGTAGATTAGAGGTGGGATAGAATGGGCAGTTTCTGCACTGTCTGTTTTGGACCACAATGCAGAGAACATTCTCTGACCTGAACCAGTGGCATTTCTTCACTTGCCCTGATTCTGGAATATATCCCAGAATAGGGACTTGCTATCAGCATTCTAGTGCAGACTATAGAAGGCCCCAGGTGAGGCCTGCCATAGTCTCCATTAGCTTGTGGCCAGCAGACCATGATCCCGAGATATATTCTAGAATAAAGCCAAGTGCAGAAAGGGCCCAGGTGAGTTGAGCAAGGAACAGGAGAGTGCTGAGGAGTGTGCCGGCAGCCTTTGGCAAGACAATGGCCTGCTGTGGCCTATTTTTGACCTCTGAAGTTGCAGGCCAAGCAAAATTTGCACCTGAGGCCTATTTGGACTTTGGCCAGTAGTCAACAATTAGTGAACTTCTGGGGAAGAGCATCCACACTTCAAGGAGGTTGTTAGAGCCTCTAAGCACGCCCTGCCTCCCCAGAAGTTCACTAATTGTGGATTAGGTGTGGAGCACTAAATCGTGCTCCAGACCTTTACCAACATTGCCCAAAAGCTTACCTGAAGCATCCAGTGATGTGACCATTAGCTTTTCTTCTGGTTCTCTGTGGTTGGTGGGCAGGGGAGACAGCGTCCGCGCAGCTGCAGTCATGGAGGCGACCATGCTCGATTGTAGGCTTCTCACGTGACTGGACCTCCAGTCCATGGCATCCATTCATTGAGTTGCAAGATGGGCATTCGATCAGCAAATGAGTAGTGGGCGCTGTTCTTTTGATCATGGGTGCTGACGTGATTGGCCACAATACATCCCTCTGCTCCAACATGCCCCCTCACAACAGCATCCAAGCATGTCACGTAATGGCAGCAAGGAGGTGGAACTTCCGGCTCCGGATGATGTGGCATGGGCTGGTAAACAGTAGGACCATTCACCCTTTTGGCCAGTAATGGATGCTTTGGGTAAACTTTCCTCATGACAAGCAGAAATGGTCCACCATTACCAGAAGTTTAACAGCCCTAGTTCACGGCAGCCTAATCAGGTAAGTGCAAAAAGGCCCCTGGTCTCCATTAGGAGCAATGGATACTGGCCTCACTTAAAGTGTGGCCATTCATGGCACAATAGAGACACAGCCTCAGAAATGGTTATTAAAATGGCTCAGAATTTTTACATACCCCATTCTAACAGTGGAAAATGAGATGAAGATTCATGATCCCTGGTGGATACACCATCCATACATGTTTTGCCAAAGAAAAGTCTCTCCTTTTTAAGGGCAAATGCCACTCAGATCATCCTTAGAGCTGCTGCACCAGAATTCCAAGATTTATAGTTACAGTACAGGCCACCAAGAGGACTAGCCAGAGCGCTGTGTTCTGTGGGAATACCAGCAGCTGTTTTGAACTGTGCACAGTTAAGCCATGAAATAAACTAAGGACACATAAAGCTGAGGGGGGTAGGGAAATAGGCACAATACTTAGGAAACAGAATGAATCATATATGCAAGCAAAGACAACAGGAACAAAAGTAAAATAATGGTCAAATTGGGGACAAGGAGATGTGGTCCTGTGAAACCTTGCCAGAATAACAATACCAATTTAAGAATTTAAATCCAGGGACAAGGACCTAGGGATGTGCACAGATGGTTTTTTTGTTTTTGTGCATTGGAATTTGAATCAAATCGAATATTCAAACATTCAACTTGATTCAAATGTTTAGAATCCGAATGCAACAAAATCCGATTAGAATCAAATACATTGGAATCTATTCGTTCAAATGTTAGATTCGAATCTGAAGATACGAATGTTGACAATATTTGTATTTGAAAATATGAATGTCGACAACATCCATATGTGTTATACATATCTGTATGCATTTCGTACACATCCCGTTTTATCCCGTATGCATCCCGGTTTTGTCCCGTACTATCATTGCAAAAGTGTACAGATATGTATGAGATTCGTACAGATACTGTAATATGTACATATCTGTACTTTTGAATGGTTCGAATCATTTGAATGAATGTTTCAGAACATTCAAAATTCATTCAAATGTTTAAATTCGAATGTGTAGACACTCTGTTCAAATTCGAATGTCCACATTTGATTAAATTTGATCAAATTTTGAATGTTTAGAACATTCGTGCCCATCCCTACAAGGACCTGCCATCCATATGCTAGTGCAGACTACAACAGTACCCACTCCCTTGCCATGCTTCATCCACATTGGGTGAAGTGTGGACTGGGTTAGGACACTCAAACCAGGCCACGGAGGCATACTGAAGGGATTCATTTTGGTGGCATTCCAGGAAGTGCTGCTGGAAGGGAGTCCAGCCCAAAAATAGCCAGACCAGATACTCTGAGGGCTGTCTGGAGGCAACAGCCAGAGCTGGAGCAGAATGACCTGTCCAAATGTGGATTACCCTGCTCCTCTCCATTGGCAACTAGGGATACGCATGAATGTGTGTGTGTGTGTGTGTGTGTGTGTGTTTGCATTTGATTTGCAGCAAATCGAATGTTAGAAAATTTGTATTCATTCGAATGTGGTAGGATTCTATTCGATACACATATATTCGTACAAACTCATCCAATACGAACACATACATATCCTATACGTATCAGATACAAATGCATACATATCTGCTCCGAAAGGGTCAAATCCAACCTGAATCCACTTTTAACCCATTCTCGATCCATGTCAGATGCACTCTGGATCTGTTGCAGATGTGACCAGCACAGCCACTTTCCCACCTCCCAAGTTTAACGAATGTCTAAACTATTTGTACAAATGTTCCGAAACATTCATATTTGTATGAATGTTATTGTACAAACATCATAACATTCGATTCTTGTATGAATGTCCGAATTCTTATGATTTGTATGAACAGCAAATGTTGCGAATATTCATGCACATTCCCCTAGTGGCAACCTGTCCAAGTGTAGGAGCTGCTTCATTACACATATAAGTGGATAAGGGTCCTTACAAACTAATTCATATATAGCAAATACTTAGGCTGCATCCACACATCTAGCGCATCTGATGCACCAAGGTGGAAACGTATGTTTCAATCACCAAAGTAAGGCATGGGTCATCCACATAACCAGTGCTTCGCCCCTCATCATCTTTGAAGGTGACCACTAAGCTTTTAGCTGAGCGGAAGTTGAAGAATCTCCATTACACCATAAGAGGCCCCAGAGGTCACTCACTGCAGCTCCGTGTCTATAAAGCAACAGCAAGGGCACCTCCAGGTGCCAGTGTCCTCAGAGTGGTTATCCTGCTCTAAGGAAGGGCACTGTGGAAGGTGCTTGCAGGCTCTCTGGTGCCCTTCTCAGGGCACTCTATTGCAGCAGACACTTCCAGGCTTTCTCAGGGCACCCGCTGTTTTTCTGACATTCTATTCAAATTGAATACCCAAAAATCCAGTTCAATTCAAATATTTTAAATTTGAATTTAACAAGATTCAATTTGAATCTAATTGTTTGAATTTTTTATTTGAATTTGCACATATGAACGTCAACAACATTCATATATGTACTTATGCATCTTCCCCACATCCATACACATCTGTATGCATCCTGAAGTTATCCTGTATGCAACCCATTTTTGTCCTGTATGGATCCATACAAATGCATACAGATGCAGGAAAGATGTGGATCTTCAAGTACGCATCGTGTATGAACCCGTAAACATACAAATGTCCAGATAATTTGAACAAATAGATCCAAAATTCAAAATTCGATTCTATATGAGTTTGAATGTCAAAATTTGGCACATTTGATTGGATTTTGAATGCCTATGAATATTTGTGCACCTCCCTAGCCCATATGCATTTGGTAGGCCACTGTATGCAACAGGATGCTAGACTAGATGGGCTGTGGCCTGATCCAGCAGGGCTCCTATTATATTCTTATGTTCTCTCTAGCAGTGGCTGCCAAGAGTTATTTGAAGAGCTATTAGATGTCTTCAAACAGCTGTGTAGTAGGCTATAATTGTGCTTATTGTAGCATAGCGGGGTGAAACAGGTTGCAGATGTTGGGCTCTACCCCTGTATTAAATGTGCTGCGTTCACTGTACATTCAAGGTGCCATAAAGGGATCATGTGGATCCTGCCTAGATCCTGAAAGCCTTAGGACTTGATTTATATAGCACTCTGCAGTGCTTTTCACTCACAGAGCTGTATCCGGCAGTCTCCACCACCGTGCAGTCTCCCTAAGCTTCCTGAAGACAATTTACTAGAGAAAAACATTAACAAGGCTACAGCAAAGCTTTCCTTCCCCATTATGTATCCCTTCTCATTTTGCTTGTTTTAATATAGGAAAAAGGGTTTGATAATCCCAGGTTCGTGCCCTTTCCTGCCTGGGAAGCTGCACATGGCTATATGTATGTACAGTTAAATGTGCATACGTGTATCTGTAGTAAATCTGTGCAAGGAACCAAATAGCATTCAGGAAGGAAGATAAAGGTGACCCGGTAGGAACTTTTCCTCTCCTCTCCTGTGCCACCACTTCCAACGCTAGTGTGCATGACTGTTCAACCTTTAAGGGTAACTTAAGCAAGCAATGGACTTGCCATTTACATTTACTAGGTCAATTTCAGTCTGTAGGTACAAAATGTTTGAAATGATTTATACTGAAATTAAAACTACACACCTACGCTCTAGTCTGAAGTTAGGATTCTTAGGGCTGGCATCTACGATGTTTAATCTAACAGGCTAACAAGAAGAGTTATATCCGCAGCTACGGAAGTCTTGTTCTACTTCTTAACAAGCAATCGAGAATGCAGGGCAGCTCTGCCTGCATGTGTTTCTATCTCCTTTTTTCCCCCTCTGCTCAGTGATTATAGAAAGCCCACAGTGCCAGCTTGAGACTGGCAAGGCAACTAGCATTGAAGAGAATTTCTTCACTACAGAACGCCTTTTAAAAACAAACGAAGGGTATTTCAAATCTGATTTGGTGGCTTTTTTTGTCTGTTTTACCTCATTCCCAAAGAGGAAGGAATGCATAAGCAGGAAACAAGGAGAAGGAAACATAGTATTTGCATGTTCTGATTTAATCTAACATGTGTTTTTTTATTTTAAAAATGGCCTTTTTCTAGCACATCCCATCACAGTAGACTGGCAATAGCATTCACATATGTTTGTTTCATCCTTTTCTGTGCAGATTTTTGAAAGAAAACACAGAAGTCTGCATCTATTGAACACATCTTATGTAGTTTTGTTACATAAAACACATTTTTCCACCTTTCTTCAAAGCATTTTTCCACAAATGTATTTTTCCATTATTTTTAACTAAAACACACATTTTGTCTGCACATTTTCACACTGAAACTGTATCACAAAATCAGAAGAAATGCCTTAAACTTGAAGAGGAGGTGTGTTTTGAACAACCAGATTGATGCCATGTCTCCATGGAAAACAGCTTTATCAATGACTACTAAAATTGATGTCCGGGTACTACCACCAGGATGGAGAGACAGACAGGATGCCTCTAAAGGCCATCTGCAGGGACTCAAAAGCAGGTGATGGTTTTGCCTTTGTCTTCTGCTTGAGATGCCCAGGAACAATTGGTAGGTCACTGTGTGAGACAGGATAATAGATGGGCTTTGGTCTGATGCAGCAGGGTCCTCTTATGTTCCCTGTTATGCAACAGAAATGCCCCTCCCATGCCCCCAAGTGGCTTGTCTCCATTAAGCTCCCTGACAGAACATCTGAGGGAGCAGCTAACTCTCTCAGGGCCTGAGGGTGTCCGAGAGTCAGGCCGTGAAGGACAACACTCCCATCACTACCATGGATATGCAAGAATGTTTGAAACATTCAAAATTCAATCAAAGTCGTTTGAATTCGGACATTCAAATTTGAATCGGATATCTATACATTCTTTTCTTAACATTCAAACGAATTTGAATGTTTGGAACCATCCATATGAATTATTCAGACATTCACACGTGTATGGATAAGTACGCATTACATATGAATCCGTACGCATCTTATTCATATCCATACGCATTTGTATGGATACATACAGGAGAAAAACGGGATGCATACAAGATAAAAACAGGATGTGTGCAGATGCATATGAACACATACGAATGTTCTTGACATTCATGTCTTCAAATACAAATTGAATATTCATACAAATAGATACCAATGTACTCAAATCCATTTGTTTTTTCTCTATTTGTTCAAATTCAAACATTCAAATATTTGATTCAAATAAATCAAATCTGGAAATTGCATTCATGCTCACCCCTAATCACTACCTCCTGCCCTGATCCTTCAGTCATCCCACCAAAGGGCAAGGCACCACAAATTAACAATGCACCCTGGTGAACAGCTGCAAAAAGGTCTAGGGCATATTGACAAATCTTATGAACCACAGCCAAAGTTTAGTTAGGGCACTCTTCCTCCGTCCCTAGCATTTGCTAACCCTTTAGTCTGGATGATAAATGTTGATAGGAAATTTTAAGGTCCAAGCTCTCGCTTTAACTAGAGAGACAATGTATGCCTTCAGATAGTTAGATGTTATGAGTATAGTCCCTATTTTTATCCAGGAAACATGGAGGATATGTATTATTCATATTCCACTTTCAATTACTACTTTCTGATAAGAATAATGTGCACGTTGCTGGAGAGTAAAATGGCTGATGGCCAGATATGAGATCTGTGCTTGTCAACAGACGAGACGATGAACCTGTCTATGGTCCTCCCTTCCTCATGCTGGTGGAGTCGAAGGGATGTTCTGTCCACTCCTATTGCACTAGTCTGTACAGGACGGAATGTAGACTAGACTTAGACTGTGGTCACACTTAAGGTTTAATCCAGCCTCAGTCCACTTTCAGAGTGAGAGGACACATCAGCTGTTTTCTTTCAGCGTTAAATAATTTAGAAAATTTACCTTTGGGACAGATGATGAAGAAAGAAAATTACTGGTCACTTCGCTGATGTGTTCTCCCATTCTGAAGATGGACTGAAGCTGGATTAAACCTTAGGTGTGACCACAGCCTAGGACACCAATTGGTGTTCCAAACTGGTTGACCAATCAACTTCTTTTGCAAGATCTACCAGTGTACTAGTTGGGTGATATGCTGTACTCCAATTGATCCTCCCCCGGACCATCTCATCAACTTTGCAGCTCTAAGTGTACATGATCCTCAGAGCACTGTATGGCAACACGTGCCTCTGGCACCTCCGTGCCACACCCCTGGCATTTTCTGAGTTATGGGTGTTCCAAGACAGTGAACACAGCCTTAAAAACACCATAGGGATACTTTGCAGATAGGATCATTTGCATGCTATTCTGGATTAGGGATAGGATGAAAACATGAGGGCTATAAACTACTAATTATAATACACTTTTGAATTTTACTACGTGTCAATGCAGCCTAGCAAGGAAAAAAACTGTTGTCTTCCAGATGTTCCCAGATTACTATTCCCAGGAGCTCCAAATATCATAGCCAATAATAAGTAATGATGCATATTACAGTCCAACCTTTTTTTGAGGTGATAGGTTTTGTTCCTTTGCCCTAGAGGAAAATTAGGAGTAAAACATACACAGGAATATTCTGCACAAATATCTCCCTTAATATCATAACCGAAATGTTCCAGCAACAGCAAACAAAAGCGTTTTGGATAAAAGAGTAAACTTTCTCCAGACTTTCACAAATAGTCCTGGACATAATAGTTGTTTCTGAACAACAAAAAGAGCAAGCAATTTCCAAATGCCAGGAGGTGGCATGGAGCCATACCCATATCAACAATAATTCTACTTCAGTGTGGAAAATTGGTATTCAGCCACCTGGATTCATTATTTTTAGCCTATTGTGAATTTTCTTTAAACAACCTATACTAGACAAAAGAAAAAAAATGCCCCTCCCTATTTATATTTGAACTCACCCACAATAGGCATCCATTCTGGCTGGCCCTCAGGGACCATGCAGAGTAATGCCCTACAAGAACTTGAAGACTGACGATCTTTGGGTGGTGTACCGAGTTGACAGCAGTGTCTTCCTAATATTAACAAGGGAGCACATATTAATGCTACAGTTTCTGCAAATCTCTCATACATATTATAGTGAGAAGCATCGGAATCGCCACACTTTGTGTCATCGACACCTAAGTTTTAATCTAGTTTCCTTCCTCCTTCAGAGTGAGAGAAAATATCAGCAAAGTGACAAGCTGTTTTCTTTTGGCATTATCTAACTCAGAAAATCCACCTTTATCTTAAATAATGTGGTAAGAAAACGACTAGTTCCTTTGCAGATGTGTTCTCTCACTCTGAAGATGGATTAAAGATGGACCCTATATCTCCCCCTACTTTCAGTTTTACCCAAATGGTCTTTTCTATGGCTGTAAATGGGGGTGGGGTGGGGTGGGGTCTCAAAAGACAATGAATCTGGCTTTTCCCACTTTCCCATAATTCAGTCACTGACTCAACCCTGTTAAATAGCATGTTAACACACTGGACAACCACATTTCTTAATATTCATCCATCTGCAAGCCAAATAGCCCTTTTTTAGAAGGATAATGTGCGAAAGGAGCCCAAATGACAAGAGTGTGGTAGAGGGTCTTACCCCAAATGCAGGAAGTATGCTATTTACACAGCTGGTGTCTCTCAGCCTCAGAGACTTCAAATTTATGAAGCATGTTCCTCAGCTTTGAGGCTCCTGCCCCTCATGATTTAGGGCCTTTTCGCACTTCGCTCTGTAGTTAATAATTGGGCAATATCTGGGGAAGGGTATCTACGATTACAGGAGGCTGTTACAGCCTCCAGGTGCCCCCTGCCTTCCCAGAAGTTGCCTAATTATCAACTAGGTGTGGAGTATGAAATGCTGCTCCACAACCTTACCAAGCTTCCCCAAAAGCTTACCTGCTCTTCTGCAAGACAAGGAGGTCAACAGAAATGTCGTGCAATCAATTGTGTTTGTGTGTGGGGGGTGGGGGGAGGTTAATGTTGATTAGTGCTAGTCAACATTAGTTCATTGTGCTCCTTTCCCACCCAGTGGACAGGAACAGAAGTGCAAAATCACCCTTAGTATCAAACAGGAAATGATCCTGAGAGCTCATTATTTCCTCTCAAACCCCCGTCACTGCCTCTAAATGGCAACAGGGAAGGGACAAACAAGGGCAAAATCTGCCCTTGGCAATCTTTGCCGGTGGAACTGTGGGATCTAAAGCAGATCTTGCAATTACCCCCTGGTGTCTAGAGGCATCCTTTGTTAACCATGTGAATACAGCAACCAGAGGCCAATTGCACTTGGTCTCATAATTTACAATAGGTTAACATCTGGGCAGGTGCATCTGCACTTGCAGGAAGCGTTTACAGCCTAGAAATGCCCCTTGCCTGCTCAGATGTTAACCTATCGCAAACTAGCAGGGGTGCACAAAATCATGCACCACACGCAAACTAACCTTAACCCAAAACTTACCTGTCAGGTCCAGCAGTGAGCATTCGCACCATTTCAGGTCTGTACATTCCTATTGGTTCTCCTAGACCTCTCATTTGAGTGAGCAACGCATAAGCAACTGCTAAATCATTCTATGATATGGTTTATTTTTTCACAAAGTTTGCTAAATCAAAGCAGAAACAGAAGCACGCAGGCACAACTAGACAAAACAGCTTCTCATCTTTATAGTCTTTATAAAAGTAATCATATGTTTTTCCACCTATCCAATTAAGAGTCCTCGTGATGACATTTCAAAGAAGTGAATCATGCATCTGATGAGAATCATTAGTACTTTTTAAACATGCATAGTTTGCAAACTTCTTTGCTGACTCTCCTCTTTTAACTCTCCTTCTTCACAATTTTGTGGGGTTTTTGTGCATGTGAACTTCATTGCAGAAGAACAAAAGGTCTCCTATGATCGATTGTCTAATATAAAGATGTCATTTTTAATCATGTAAAGGTAAGACTGAGCCTCAAATATGTCAGCATCACCTGAGCATGAAAGTGCTTTGGACATTTTTCAGAGCTAACCAAGAAATGTTGCTGCCCCAAGTGGCTGCAGTGTACTTTCCAAAAACATCCACCCACAGTCTGCTTTTCTCTGATTTGGGGTTCAGATGTTCCATTCGAATAAAGAGGCTACATTTGCCACAGTCAAAGAACGGCGGCACTTCAAGAACCCTGCAAACAATTCTGTCACACAGCTTTTCCTTATACCAGTGTCAGCTAAGGGTGGCCCCCTGAAGGTTGTTGAACTACAACTTCCATCGCTCTTTGCCCTTGGTCATACTGGCCAGCTGTGATGCAAGATGTAGCTCAGGAATAACTAGAAGATGGCATATTAGCCGTTTCTGCCCTCCACTGGGATGCCCTGAGAGAAGCTGGATGTGCAGGATTTAAAGTTGATTGGTCTGGACCTGGTAGCCCAGCCCAGTCAGAATGCTCCAACCTAGGTTGACCCACTACCGGTCCAAATGCCTGACTGCAATCTGTGGAGACTGCCCGGTCCATCCTAGTTTTAAGATCTGCACAGAATGTTTTTTTGCCTGTCTGCTTCATAGCCACTAACAGTGCAAGACTACCGGGGAGGGGGGGAGGAGTTGGCAGCCCTGATTATGTCACAGTTAAGCACAGATCTGCCATGCAGGAAGATGCACACATCAGTTTAGGATGGTATATGCCCATGTGAAGTTACCTAGATCTTCCGTTTAGTTTGCTCAACTAAAGGTAAGTGTAAAGTGGCCCTAAGGCTATATATGGATGGCCATGAAAAAGGTTGTCCCAATGGCAGGAATGTGGGGTCCAACACAGGAACTGGAAGGGCACCATTTACATACTGTGGTGCCTACTGGCCTCTGAAGGTTTGAAGCTGGAGAATAAAAGTGTCACAACCTTGTTGTTTCTGACCTTGTTGGTTATCAGCTGGACTGAAAATACCCCTGGAAGATGGCTGTTTTCAGGCCTGATGGATAACTTCTCCTCATGGACCCAACTGTGTGCTGTGGCATAGAAGGGGAAATATGGGGGGAAGAAGGAGTAGGAGTAGGAGTTGGCTTTTCTACCACACTTTTCTCATGCATTTAAGGGGACTCAGAGCAGCTGACAGAGCTTTTTATTCTTCTCCCCACAACAGAACACCCTGTGAAGTAGGTGCGGCTGTGGGGGCTCAGAAGAGAGCTGTGACTAGCCCAAGGTCACCAAGATGGTTTCACAGGGGAGGTCGGAATCGAACCTGGTATCCCCAGACAGGAGTCCGGCTCCCTAACCCCTAGACCAAACTGGCTCACTGAAGCAGCTGTCTGGATCAGGGCAGTAATGGCATGGAGGGGACGAAGTGCAGACAAGTGCATTTCTGGGGCAGGAAATATTGGACAAGATACTAAAGTTTCCAGGGGAGCGGAGAATTGCTGCATTTCTAGGACACTTAGGGGATCCCTTTCACAATAATTGCCTCTCCCATATCTAATGAAAGGGTCTAGCAACAGGGTGGAAGATTATTTCCTGGTGGACATTTGATTTCTGTGTTTCCTCCCCACACCTGCTCTGGTGCCAGAGCAGAGTGGCAAACTCTGTATGACAGTCTTGGTAGTTTTTAATATGAGAGGGGAAGAAGAAGAAGAAGAAGAAGAAGAAGAAGAAGAAGAAGAAGAAGAAGAAGAAGAAGAAGAGATGGCTTTTCTACCCTGCTTTTCTCACCCATTTAAGGGGACTCATGTGTCTGACAAAGCTTTCTATTCTTCTCCCCACAACAGAACACCCTGTGAGGTAGGTGGGGCTGGGAGAGCTCAGAAGAGAGTTGTTACTAGCCCAAGGTCACCCAGCTGGTTTCATGTAGGAGGTCAGAATCAAACCCAGTATTCCCAGATAAGAGTCCCCAAAAGAAAACAAGAAAACAACAACAACCTGATTTATACCTCTCAGTGTCAGGGAAGGCATAGGAAATGGTTCTGGATATGTGGTGTTCCTTTTCTACTGCACAAAGAGCAAATAACCATACGGATTGTGTGAGCCACCCAGTGCAATGGTGAGCATTCTCAGCTACAAGTGGTGGCCCAGAAAGAAGCACTGCTACACTTGCCAGCTATGTGCGTTGCTGACAATAAACCAGGAGGGGGAATCAAAGGACCAGGCGGTGCACCTAGACAGATGCCTGGTAGCCAGAAGCAGAAGCCTTGTGCACTAGTGAAGGGAAAACTGTGAGCCTTCTCCTATAACAAATGATTACCCTGCAAGGTAAGGAGGCCAAATGAAATGCACTGCATTCTATGTACTGCAAGGGTAGTTAAAGGATGGGCATAAAGAAGGTTTGTGCTCCTTTTGCCTCTAATAGGTTCTTTGTGAAGATGGGAAGATCTCAGATTTTAATGTCTAGATGCCAGGTATAATAAGTACTGTGACAGCCAATACAGTAGGACTGCATCCTGGGAAGGCTAGTTGCTGCCCTTCGTACTACCCGCTAAAAGCAAACTTAGGCTTCATCATCCACACCACAGAAAACAGCCACCTCTAAATGCCATGGCAGGCAAATGTGCCAACCCCCATCAGATCTGCAGGACAGTCACAAGGCACAGAGCCCACTTTCAGAGGAATACTGAGTGCAGCAACTCAAAAGCAGCTCTGAGGATGGATTGCGACCTTGTTCACCTGCATGCCCATTATGAAGACTGACAAGAGACTTACTGGGGGCAATTTCACAGAGTATGGTTATCCATCAGCCTGAAAACAGCCATCTTCCAGTAGCATTTTCAGTCCAGCTAATAACCAACTCGGTTAGGAGTAACAAGGTTGTGACACTTTTGTTCTACAGCTTCAAACCTTCAGAGGCCAGTAAGCACACACACTATGTAAATAGAGCACCTCCATTTCCTGTGGTGGACCCCACATTCCTGCCTTTGGGACAACCTTTTTCATGGCCATCCATGTACAGCCTTAGGGCCTTTTTACACTTACCTTTAGTTGAGCAAACTAAACGGAAGATCTAGGTAACCTCACATGGGCATGTGCCATCCTAAACTGATTTGGCCCTAAGTAAAATTCACTTGGCTTTGCCAAGTGATCATTCTGAACTACCACATGGAGAAGGAAAGAGGAAAACCAGGCCAAGAATCTGGGCTGTTGGGTGTGCTTATTTATTTATTTATTTATTTATTTTCATTTCTATCCCACCCCATACCCGAAGGTCTCTACCCAGAATGCCACCAATACGCACCACAAGCAATTGATAGCTCCTCGCTACTGCAGTCCTGTGGAAACAAGAAGGTGGTGTTCTCAGACAGAACAAAGTTGACTTTGGCAAGCAAGTGACTAGAATGGTCAAGGCTATTCCACATAGTAAACGCGGACTAAAATGAAAGAAAAGTGGCCAGCCCACTAGGCAAAAGCAGACAGTGCCTCATCATACCTATCACACAGCCTGAGGCTCCACCCTCAATGCAATTTTTTTCAAGCCAGTTCAAAAGCACTTGAGAGGTGGTAAGTGTCATATGATAGGGTTTCTATCCCACCTCTAATCCACACTGAAGGTGGGTAAGTGCACTTTGTGCTGAGATGGGAACACTCGCTGGACCCTTTCACCCTATGCTGCCACCTCTCAACTGCTTCTGAAATGCTTTTGTAGTGTATGTGGCTGCAGCCTAAGCCACCTCTCTCTTTTCTGTAGAAATCAGGAGAGGTTAACAGTCACAACTGACGATTTTAAATGGCTTTATTTTCAGGATAATGTGCACATTTGCAGAGTTGTAACATCTGCTCACCCCAGCACTAGCAGCTATTTTGGTCGAGTGGTTAGGGAGCTGGACTCTTACCTGGGAATATCGGGTTTGATTCTGCCCTTCCCCACAGAGTCAGCCGGGTGACCTTGGGCTAGTCACAGCTCTCTTCTGAGCTCTCACAGCCCCACTCACCTCACAGGGTGCTCTGTTGTGGGGAGAAGAATAGAAAGCTTTGTGTCCCCTTAAATAAGTGAGAAAAGTTGGGTAGAAAAACCAACTCTTCTTCTTCCTCCTCCTCCTCCTCCTCCTCTATTAGCTGCCCTGTCAACTGTCCACTCATCACCACTGGAACTTGACATTATTGCAAACAGATGGACACTGCACCCTGTAGCTTGCCCCTCTTTTTCTCTGAACCATCCTTTCATGGAATCCATCTCCATTATGCTGTAAGGGCACTTTAATCAGGCCCTCGGGGCAGGAGATCTCCACTGGGAGTGCTGGAAACTGGTCTCTCTTTGCTGTATAAGGGAGACACAGACCAAGTCAACCAACTCTTTTGGGCATAGCACACCTGCATCCAAATTCACAATCAGATACATATGCTACTGGATGACCTTAGATTGGGCTGTAATCACAATTTTAAAAAGCAGCACAAAAGAGACTCAGAGATTGTTCAGATGTGATTATAAAAACATCCGCCCAGAACCTTTAAGTCACTGTGAGATCAGAGGCATACTGGCCGCACATCTGTGTGACCAAAAGACTTCCCTTAGGGGGAAGGATCCAAACGATACTATGTCCTAGGAGCTCTTGCTGCCCCATTAATAATTTGTAGAGTGCTCTAAATCTCTGAGGGAGACTGTGAAGACTTACCTGCTCCAGTGCCATTTGTCCCAGAGCACAGGAAAATGGCCGACTTCCACCACCATTTGTGCTGTTCACTTGTGTTTACCCAAGAAGCCCAGTGTAGAAGCAATGAACCAGAAAGGTTCCCTATTTAATATTCCCTTCACTCTCAGCAGCAGCAGGTGGCATGTGAATAGCACACTGTCAGTGACCAATGAAAGGGACCAACTAAACTCTGTCCTCTGCCTTTCTCACATAAATATCTGCCCATTTCACCTCTAATGCATATCAAAGGCCATAAAACACACTTCTGAAGTGCATCACTGGTGCATTGGAGGTGAGATGGGAACTCTAGTGCCATACGCCACTGTATTTAAGGTGCCTTTAAAATGCAGAAAGTGCACTTGCAAAGTACCTTGAAGGTAGATTGTGGATGAGGTGAAAATGGAATGAGAAAACTAGTGCCAAACATTGCCACCATTAAGATGCATTTAATCTCTCTCTCTCTCTCTCTCTCTCTCTCGTTCTCTGTGAGAAAAACAGTCTTAAAAGATACCTCTCGACTTACATGGTCTATCTCACAGGGCTGTTGTGAATATTCCAGTACAATAAAATAAAAAGATGCCACAAGGGAAGCCCAATTCCTGCATTCTAGCCACAGCTGCTCTTTGAACATGTTAAGAACGTAATGGCATATAGTTAAACCCTAGATCAAGGAGAAAAGAATAGTCTACATTCCCAAATGCAGTTTGGAGGGAATTATCCTTCTTTCACTATCCCGCCGCCCCATTTAATTTATCCATACATCACTGAGGAAGGAATCCAGTCTGTAATGCCAAAAACAGACAGAGAAACTTCTGCATTGTCTTCATTAACACAGGATGCTGGCTTGACATCATTTAATAGAAGACAATGCTCACGCTCTCACTGTTGTTATTTTGCATTTGGAAATGGTGCCAAAAATACCGTCTGAGTATAAAGCAACTTCAAAGGAACAATTCTATGCCAGCCAGAACACTTCAAAGTTTAATGGCAAAGGGGAAAAGAAAGCAGGGTGGGGAGGAATAGTAGTAGTTTAATTCACCTGATCTTGGTGGAGGAACAAATATAAGCAACTGTTTTGATCATGTACCTTCCCAAAACTTCCTTCCTCTCTCACAGCCAAGACTTGAACTGTTCTTTGTGTCTTCTATCCCACCTCTCCCAAAGTAGGAGAATGGCAGCTTTTGACTAAAGGATGTGAAAGGAAAACCTTATTTTAAAAAAAAATAAATTTAAAAAAGGGAGACCTCCGTTGCTCAAAACTGACCAGCCCATCATATCTTCCTGCTTTTCCCACTGAAAGGATAAAAATCCAACCATCACCTTATCATTTCCTTACCAAGATTAGCTCCTGCTTCCTGGAGTGTATTTCTGGGTGGAGGGAAGTCCAATGTCAGTGAAAAAGTAGCAGGGATAAGGGGGGAACTAAGCAGCCCTGCCTGTAACTTCCAGTTTAGAAGAAAGGTTGGGGGGGTGGGGTGGACAGAGAACTGAACGTGTTAAACATGAGCTGCTTCCTGCACTCAGGAGGGAAGAAAGCAGTCTGGTTACTGCATGCGCAAGGAGGTCTACAGTGGTGTTTATCTCTGACCTACAGCTTAGCCTTTATGCCTCAGCTGCCAAAAAGCTCCTATTCAATGTTATGCTGAGTTCATCAATGCTGCACGTGTCAGGATCCTAACAGGAAAAAGCAGGACAGACATTCTGCTTTATTCAACTGCCTGGGGACCCCATGACAACTCAAATCCCCTTATAGACTGTCCATATCAACATACAACAGGTCAGAGCGCATAACCTCTCTAGAACCACAAGCCCAGGGCCAGGCCCTCCCCTCCTTCTCAACCCTGTCACTTTTAAACTGAACATCAACCCTTATCGCCAAACCTGAAGTAAGGATGACAATTCAGATGGGTTGTGAAGTCCGCCACTGCTGTAACTAACAATACCTTGGCAGCATGTCCTACCCAACTGTTGGTGGTATGGCAAGAACTTTATCCCTGCTTAGGACAGTATTAGCATATTTAGTAGCCTGCAAGACATAATTCCTGAGATAGGAACGTTTCTTTTTTGTCTTTTTAGAACATCTGCAATTAAGCTGCCATGGGCAGGCAGCAAGCATTACAGAGGAAGCTCTGCAAACTCCAAAAAGAATAAAGAGGGGCTTTAAAAACACACACACAACTTGGTGTTAATTTTTGTTTCTTGGACACTGTAATCTTATGTCCATATATTTTGGAGTAAGAATCATTCCTGAGTAAAGGTGCAACTATGGAGCCAGAATCTGCTTCATGCTAAAGATCATAACAATTGACTAATTAATCTCCACAGTCTTCACAGTAAAACAGTTATATCTGGAGGAACCATAATGTTTAATGTGCTGCCCAAACTGTATTGTGACGATTGCATTTTTGAGAAAAATATGCACATGTTTTCTTGATCGTTGCTGTAATGCTGGGGAAGGAAAGGGGCAAAGTGGCTGCATGGGAGAAATGCACAAAAGCTCTGCTTTCTTTAATCTTCACGAAGTGTGTTGCGTGCTAATATCTCTTCCTGGGATGTTAACTGAAGGTGGGACAGAGTGGGAAACATGTTGGAATCGGTTTTGGGGCCTGACAAACACCTGCACACACACACACACACACACACACACACACAGATGAAATGTGAGCCAGTATGGTCTAGTAGTTAGGGAACCAGACTCTTATTTGGGAATATTGGGTACAATTTGGCACTCCCCCATGGAGCCAGCTGGGTGACCTTGGGCTAGTCACAGCTCTCCTTCTGAGTTCTCACAGCCCCACCTACCTCACAGGGCTTTCTGCTGTGGGGAGAACAGAAAGCTTTGTCAGCCACTTTGAGTCCCCTTAAATGGGTGAGAAAAGCGGGGTAGAAAAGCAAACTCCTTCTTCTTCTTCTTCTTCTTCTTCTTCTCCTCGGGTGTCCAAAGTGTAGTTGATGGTATCCACAAACTCTGCTTGGGTGAGGGAAGAAGCAAAGATCTTTCTGCAATTACCAAGACATTGTCCTCTTTGACAATATCTGTGTTGCCAGTGGAGAGGATATCCTGCCAAATGTAACAAGACAACTGTGTGACCCACCTTGTAAAGCAAGGCACTGCTAACTGATTAGTGCCCAGCAGGAGAAGTTGCTGATTCTTTTAGCCCTCAGCCACATCCTTTGGGCAGGGAAGGGGGAGAAAGTCTTTTAAATGAAAGAGAGAGAGAGAGAAGGAAACAATAGTCTTTAAGGAAATTGCTCTACTTCGGGAAGGAATGGCATATGAGAGAAAAGACAAATGCAATTTTTGCATACAAAGTCTTCCTTCATAAAAACCCAGCAGAGCAACGGATTAAACCACCTGGTGGTTTTGGCAGAGGAAAAAGAAAAAGGAAAAGGAAAGGAGGGGAAGTGTTTAGGCTCTGACAGAACAAAACAGGTGTACAGGTATAAAACTTTTCCTTGCCAACACAGTCTAGTTTTCTCTGCCCTCCCTGTGTATGTGTGTGTGTGTGTGCATTCCTGAATGCTTTGACAGGTGCAGGAGTTCACATTACAGGGTGGAAGTAGCAAATAAATACACAGCATTAGTGTCTGACGTGCTTACTGAGCAACCAGGGATGTTAATAACTGGCAAGGTACACTAATCTCTGATTGCAACATTTGGTTTACCTTAATCTGGAGGGACAGCTGTATTAAAGAGGGAATTATACTAATCAGTTCAAGGCCCTTGCATATAAAACTTCCCATTAGGCTTAGAGTACAACAGCTTACGCTCATTCTCTAGGAGCCTTACATCTGGTTCTGAATAAGTCTGCCTCTCATTTGCAAGGTAGAAACTGAAAACAAGAGAGATTGGGGAGGAGGAGGGAGGGAGGAGGAGAGAAAGAGGTTGACAGTTGCTGGGGGATGCCTCATAGAGGAACAAGCCTGTAATTCTTTGATTTTAAAAAAAAATAGAAAAAAGACACGTACGGAAAGGGGAGGGGAATCTAGCTGTAAGGCATCTTTGTAAAAATAATAATAATAATAATAAAAAGGCATGTGTTATCAACCCTTGCCCATTTCCCTCTCCATTACCGGAGGTGACCAACATAACATAAAATTGATGATGTCAGTCTTAAAACAGCTAAGCACAACGCTTGGCTTTGTTATCTTAAGTCAGAAGGTATGATAGGCCGTGCCATATGGCTTTAATCTTCCTATATCTTCCATCACCTAACAGGCAACCTTCATGTAGCATGACCTTATTTGGCAGGTCTCAGGTTAGGCCTGCCCAAAGGGGATTCCCCCCCCCCACCTCTGCTTCTGCTATATCCAAAAGGTTTATGTTGATTTTTTTTTTTTTTAGCCCTGCAAACTATAAATCCGACTGATTACTCTGCACTCTTTTGCTTGACTGAGCCTTTACAATCAGACATCCCCGTTAACAATAAGCTCCTAATGAATCAAACATCTATGGCATTAGTTTCACCTAGCTGCCTCTTTCCCATGCGCTGCAGCTCTTTGTCAGACCTGGCTTGATGAGAAAAGCTAGTGACACTTGGCGCACCTATTGATAAACAAGGCAGTAATGAGGGGGCATAACAAAAATTACCTCCAACAACCTGATTAAAAATGACAGGCAAAGACTACTGCAGAGCTTCACAGCTAAGGTAACTTTTTTTAACTTGGGGAGGCAGAGTGGGAGGTAAACATATAATTAAGTACAACTAAAACAGCAGTGCTGCTCCTATCAAACTTTCCCTGGAAATTAAACCACCATTTATGAAAGGGGGGAAAAAGTGTTCCTTGTAGCATTCGATCTCTGGGCTTCTTCTGGTGCCGCTTGTTTGCTTTTATTAATATTAGTCTTCTCTCAACATCTTTTTTTCTATATCTCTACCTCTCTCACATACACAAATAGTCAAAATATATTAGAAGTGAAATTCCTAGTGAAAGTTAATTCCTCACCTGAGCCCCAAATTCTTGATTCTCTCTTTCTTTTTTGGCGAAATAAATTAGTATCACAAGGTACTCAGTAATACATAAAAAGATGATCTAATTGCAATTAACCTCACATTGATAGTTACATTCTATTCCATATCGGTCCACTGTGTTACCGATTTACAGATTTTTGATTCTCTGCAATTTAATTTTCAAAAAGGAGTGTTTAAATGTATTCCCCCCCCCCAAAAAAAAAAGTAGCATATCTGCAAAAAAAAAATGCTGGAAATTATAATGAATGCTAATCAGAGAAATCCAACAAGGCAAGAACATGATTTTGTAACAGACCACAGTGTGTTCCCCATACAAGACACTGGGAAAGCTGAAGAATGGAAAGGCATGGGGGGAAATGTGCCAGAAAGGCAGCTTTAGTTCTCAAGCAAATTTGAAAAAGGGAGTGCTTAGCTCCAAATAAAAAATAACTGAGATATTTCAGTTGCGACAGAAAATCATGGGAAGATTTCAATCCGTGCTCAAATGTACTTGAAAATCCAGTCTGAACACAGCAAATGTGTTTTTGATAAAACAAATGAAGACTGATGATATGATATTTTGCAGATGTATACTTAACAAACTCATCCTTCCTAATGAGACTATGTCCATTTTCTGACTCCATGGTTTCAACAAATGGAAGGCAGAAATCAATGCTGGCCTCCCCATCAAGTCCTATGTTTTTTCCTCAATATTTTGAATGTTCTTCTCTATATTGATTTTGATTACAAATATACCAAAGAGCTAACACTGGAGTTTGGGGTATCACAAGAAAAAAAATACTTTTTTTACAGTTAACATTTTTTTAAAAAAGTGAAAGAATACTGAAGTTAGACTGTTGTGAGCTAAGTGCAAATTCTCAGTTTGCACAGAACCGATTTCTTGCCCTAATAAAAATGCTTATGTCACATACTATGTATTCTGAAGGGCCTTTGATATGGAAACCAGCTACAATGAAATATTAATTCACCTTCAGAATGAGACAACACATCAGCAAGGTGACCAGCAACTTTCACTCCATATTATATAACCCAATGGTGGATTATCTGGGGTAGATAATGGGAAAACCAAACGGCCAGTCACTTTGCTAATGAAGAGCCCTAAGAAAATGCCAACCCAAAAAAACAGGAATACTTAGGCGATCTGTTAGGTGCAGATCACAATTTATATTGTAAAAATAGTTCCATTTGTTCTGGACTTCAGTGGTTCGGATGGCCTTTTATAAATCCTCACTGTCAGTGGCTGATTGTGTGCTGGTTGCAATCTCATCTGCTGGCTGCAAGGTCAAAGAAAAGAAAATGGTTTGCTGAGGCTGTTGGGGAGAAAGGTAAGACTCCTCCAGTGATGGTGGTGGTATCAGGCTCCTGGCATTCTATGAGGAAAAGAGCTCACAGGGCTCTTTCTCCCACCTGCTATTTCAAGCACTGTAAGAAGCAGAACAAGTGCAAGTCCATGTGGACATCAGCCATCCAGCACACAAAACATGCCTTCGACGTAACGCTTAATTGATGCTCTATGCACCTTCAAGTTCTAGAACATTTGGAGCAGGATTCTATATTGTTATGATTGTTTGATGCAGTAAAGCCACATCCCCATGCAAGCCATTTCGTGTGGAATCAGCACACATGGGAACGGGAGCAGGTCCGAGATCGATTCTTGCCCATCCCCAAGCCATTCTCAGTGAAGCGGGCTAGGTGTGGGCTGGGCGTGGATGCAGCCGTCCCCATGCAAACTGTGCCAAACCCTGGCACAGGGGAGCAGCACCAGTTTCTCTCTGCTCCCTCTCTCCTCATTGGAAGCCAGATTCATGTCAGCCCACCTCTGCGCCACTAGCCACAAATGCCACATCCTCCCCTCCCTTAGCGGCACAGAAAGCCAGGACTGGGATGGGAGGCATGTAAAAATATTAAATAAAGCTTAATAATAATACATTTTTAACTAATTTTAAAAGACCCAAAGCTTCTACGGGATTTAGGGGCAGTTGGGCGCTTGAGAAGTTTTGCACACCTCTGCTCCACTGGAAACTGTGAGAATGCCCAGCAACTTTAAAAAGGAGAAAATCAAGCCATTATCATGATCGCCTTGGTGATTGGGATGTTTCCATTCCCAAAAAATGTCAGCGGCTGCAATCTCCAATGCACAGGGCAGGAACAGCAAGCACACTTCGCCTCCCAATGACATGAGTGCCAATCTCCTCCCAAAATAGCCCGGGATTGTCCCCATATGCAGTCTTGGTTTGCTAAGCAATTTATACCGGGACCCCAAAACATGCCCAGACTTGTTTTTTGGGTACCAAATTTGGTCCTGGTCTGGAATGGTTTGGGGTGACTTGGTCACAGAATGCGGACCAAATCCAAAACACATGGGGACACCCCTTGCCAACCCCAGTTTGGGTAACAGTACCGGACCAAATGTGCATGGGGACACGCCCTAAGTCATGAGTAGAGAGCTTGTATGGGAATTATTGAACTCCAGTTCTACTCATCTCTTACCCTTGTAAGCTAAAGGACACAGGAGGTCTCCGTGGCTCCCCAACCCTCTAATACATTCTGCCTAAATATCCACTGATATTGTGGCTAAACATGCCACAGCCATTAGGAATGATCACTGTTGTTCTTCCACTCAAGAGGCACAGTCAGGCATTGTGGGGATAATCTGTATTGGAGAGAACAAGGTTTGAGTAAGTGTTCCAGTCATTCAGACATTTATATTATAACATAGACTCAAAACAAACTTGCTCATTCTCACACCACATTTTCCCTGCACTCAACATGGGAAAACTGTATCTTTCTCTCTCCACCCCTCACCAAATTCCCCTCCCTATATGTCAGCCATTGGATACAGTCCCCTCCTTCAAATCTTAACTTCACAGGGGAGGGGAGACTTCAAGCTCTATGCTCTGCACTATGTTTCCTTCCCACAAGTTGAGTTGATTTTAATTTCATCGTATGATAATCTAAAATTGTTATTATTTTGAAAAGCAATGTTCATATTATTGTTTGGCCAGTGTTATAGGTTATTGGTTAAAATGACCAGTAATATTCCAATGAAGTGTGGTCTCTGAATTGTTGTTCCTCGGAATTAAACTACAGATTTACTTCAGAATGTACATGATTGAACCCCATAACGTCTAGATAAAAATACACAGAACAGTTAAACAAAGATTCTGAAAATTGAAATGGAATGCAAATGACAAGCTATAAGAAGCATTTATAAACTGATCTCTTTTTAAAAATAATTTGCAGTAACCTTTAAAAATAACAGCTTTAAGACTAAAGCACTAGACTCTGTTTTCAGTTTTCTCCAACCAAATGCACACCTTATATGGAGAGCAAGAAACAATTACCTATTAATGAGAAGAGAAGCAAATTAATGTACATTAAAGTGTGAGGCACTCACATAAAAGCAATTTAACCACAGTAGGTTTAAAACTTTAAGTAATGGGAACTCTTCAGAATTCTGATGCAATGTTTGCATACTTGAATTCTCCTACTGATTATTAATAGTAACGTATCTCTCCCTTCCTACCTGCACAGATACAGAACATCAAATCTAATTTACTCTTCAATTTAAATACAGTATTAGGTACAGACTGTAATAGATATGGGTACATGAGAACCTTCTTAAGGTCAGGCTGCATTTAGGTAATTAAACTTTACTGTTTTTTTCCCCGCTGAATGTTAAAGTGATGCCAAAGTCCAGCCTCTGTTACTTTGTCTGATGTAAGATCCTAATAAGGAAACGTATACCTTCCACTCCACTTTTATTTCAGAATTATTATAAACCCACTGAAAGTTGTGTTCCTACTTGCCTTTCTATCTGTACCCCAGGTCTTCAGTGCATTTGGGTTTCTGCACTTTGCAAATCTAAATCCTATGGATGCTCTCCTTTGCTCTCCTGGAAGACATAGAAATCAATAAGAAACAAGAATGCACTTCTGGCAGATCAAAAGGCCAAACAAAATTTGGATCACTGAAACTAGATGCTGTGGTCACCTGCACAAGCACCAATAAATTGAATGTAAACAAGACAGAGCCTTGTGTAGGTACATGTTTTCCAGTTGAGTAGGATGCCTGCTCTGAATGGGGTAACAGCCCCTCTGAAAAAAGATTCATGTAGTGTGCTAAGAAATCAGACAGTTGATGTGGCTAGAAGCATCCTTCAGCAGCTTCAGCTGGCATGACAACAGCCATGCTTGGATGGAAATAGCCTTCATAATCCATAACACTTTAGTAACTGCACTGTTCAGCAGTCATTCACTCTAGGCCTGTTCACACTTACTGTTAGTGAACAGTGGTCCACTCAGTAGACAGCTCTGTCCGCACTCCACTGCCCAAGTTGGCTAACCCCTTCTGGGAGCAATCTAAGCTTCTAGACAAACATACAATGCTGTGTCTGACCGCACAAATGGGTGAGATATTTTAAGAGCATAAACTTTCATAAACTATGTAAGAAAACCAGTTCATGAAACCTTTTATTCTAGTTCTCTTTATTTTACTATCTTAACATTTAATTGTTTCTCTCTTTTTCCCATTTTCTCTTTTGGTACCTATCCTACTGAATAGTCTCTCTTCCCTAAACTAGTAGAGGTGCTGATTTTCTTGAGCTTTTGTACTTGCTCAAAACATAGTCACACAAACAGTCATTTGTTGCTTACTGATGGAAGCATCAACTTGCTATTTATTATTGTTTTATGGTATTGTGTTAATGTATTATTTTATGCTTGACTGACCATTACTGATTTTATAGCACAGTTTTATTATTACAAATTGCTCAGAATTCATTACAAATGTAGTGTATAAGTAAACTGAAATATATCTTCTTCAAGTCTTTCACATAGTACGCAGGATTTGAAGAAGCCACACCCAGGAAAGCAAAGTTTTTCCCTAATGTGATTTGTACTTGCTAGAAGCTTATAGGATTGAAGAAAAAAACCATATAATTGGAATTTAGATAATAATCATCATAACTTTTGGATGTGAAGTTCATGTTACAGACTTTTTTTTTATTGTTTCAGTTAGGTTCTGTCAAATCTAAAGGACAGCACCAGCAAGAGATGCCAAGTGTTCCTCCCAAATATTACCTACAATCCCATTCTTCTATCAAACATGTTTTTTTATTATTATTTTTCAAAACCTTGAGCATTTTCAGTTTAGTTGTATCCACACTGCGGCCCAGCTGAAGCAGCTGGTGAGGAGCAATGAAGCACTGCCATGACAGGGACAGGAGGGGCAAACCACAAAGGTGAGCTTCCAAAGTGGCCTTCTGGGGCCACTTGAATCTTTCTGCGGATGGAGCTGTGGAGGAAAAGAACTGAGGCCAGAACTCTGGCTACATATATCAATGTGATGGTTCCTACATCATCCCAATGCTAACTCTCCCAGAAAAAGAAGACCTCAAGTGCTTTGTTCCCTCCGAGGTTGTCACTGCTTCCAGTGGTTGGGGGGGAGGGGGGAGGGGATACCCCCCAAGCAGAAATCTTTAGCCGCTGCTGCTCTCCAAGCAACCACAGTTCACCCATTACTGGCCATTTTCACCTGCTCTCGAAATCAGAAGCCGTTTGAACCTCTCCTTTCATCAGTTTCTGGTTTGAGGAAATCACACCAAATATGTGACCTCACATCCAATGTACAGCATTTTCTTTCCAGTCCATTGTGTCTGCAAAGTGTTTTATTTTCTTCACAGAGGGTGCTTCCACACTTACTGCTTGAAATCCGGATTAAGTAGATCCGTTTTTATGGACTGTGTCTCTAGCCAAGATCCGTTTTTATGAATGTGTCTCTAGCAAGATATTTCTCAAACAAATATGGATCTAATAAGGCCCCATGCTTCTGCACACGTGTGGGAAGGACGGACTGCGAGGAACAGATTCTGCCTTTGCTGTGCGGATGCAGTAGCACAGATTTAAAGATGGCTGCCCCAGAAGCTGTGTGATTGAAGCATTCAGCCGTCAGTAACCACTCCTTTCCTGCCGTGCGCAGACCAATCAGTGGCGTGTCTGAGATCCAGTGCCCGCATGGCGCCAAAGCCAGCTTTTAGCGCATGGAATCGCTACATTCAGGCTTGCTGTCCCTCTGCTGCCATAGCTGGGCACCTGCCCAATGCGGATCCTGTGTGAGACGGACTTCATGGCTGAACTGTGTTTCTCCTGCCTTACTCAACATGGCAGCTTCCTGTCCCGCCCCATGTGTTCTCTCTCCCATCCATGTACGGATGCATCCTCCGTTAATGCGGATTTAGAGCGCAAGTATCCATTAAGACTACCTTCAATGTGGTCTTCCCGGAAACCAGTTTAAGGGCTGCTTAACACCCATTAGAGACACATCAATGCGGAAGTGGCTTTCCCGATGTGTCTCTAATGGGTGCTGCTGTGCAGACGTGGTTTTTCCAAGTGTCTAAAATGTGTGCTTAATGGGTGTTAAAGGGTCAATGCGGAAGCACCTAGAAAGTCCATTGCTTACTTCAATGCTTTTGTTTTAAAGGCATGTCTACACTGCAGATTTCTAGAGGTCAGACTTGGGCATTCTAGAGGATTGTGAGATGGCGTCACTTCCTGTATTTTAGGCGACTAATGACTTCTGGTGATGGCAAAATTCTAGCCCTATAATTCCTGCCTTTAGGCAGAAAACTTTTTTTAAAGTCAAAGTACTTTTGTGCACGAATGTAGTACTGGTGTTGTAAAAACCCAGCATGAAGGCCTTTTCCTGCTGTAACAGCCAGGAAAGAAAGAAGCAGTTTTGCACAGGAACAGAGATGGGCAAGAGGGTAGAAGCGTAACGAATCAAACTATATTTGTGCTGCTACTCAGCTACATTTCAGCACATCTATATTGCAACAAAACATTTTTAACACTTTTTTCATGCATTAATGGGGGGCAGGGAACAGTTTTGTACAGGAATGAAGCAGAATAAAAATGGTAGGGAGACAGCAAGATTGACAGGAGGTGTAGATCAATCTTTTGCAGCTGTGGGGACAAGGTTTGGACAGATTGTTGTAAGAGGCATAACTGTCTTTTGCAGGCTTCACATAGAACGTCCTTTGATGTGTGGAAAAAAAAACACTGTATAGGACACACATTAATTATTTCACCCCTGTTCTCTCCTGACGTGAAATTCTAACGTGATTTCTTTTTAAATCTGACCTCTCAATGACCTCTACCTTTTACAGCCACATGATCTTCGAATTGCAAAGGAAAGGGAAGACCCAGAACTTAGGACCTTAGTGCAAGAAGAAAATGTTTTAGAAAGTAAAATACAGCAAACAAATTCTGGTTTAAACTAATAATATTCTAAATTTTCTAGGGAAATGTGCAATTACCTTTCCTATATATGCGGGATATGAAGTGATCAGTCCAATCCTGGATCAAGTACATGATTTCCTCAAGTTACTGAGTGTCAAAAATAAATAATCAAAACATACATATATATGTACTACAAATATACGTATGGCAGCATTTGCTGAATTTAAGAAAAACATAGATTGCTTCAATTCAAGGCTGCCCAAAATTCAATAGTGAATAGGTACTTGTCATGCAAGGCTTAAGAATCAGTAAGAAAGGCAATCTAATATAGCCAGAATAAGGATGACAAGACTGTGCTTTTAAAAAAGACAATTACTGTGGGAAAAGGGTTGAATCCACTTTCTTGACCAAGAGGTGACCCAAAAACACAAGACTTTATTTTGAGGTCGCAGGAAAGCAGGGTATAATCAATTTTGGCTGAAATGTTCATCTGAAAAATAAGTAAGTAAATAAACACTTTCTGATTTAAAGCACTATCAAACCAGTATGTTACAGCTCATATTACTTCCATTGGAACTCACATGGCAAGTTTCTTTTTACTATTTCATCCACTTTAAGAAATTTAAAAATGACCAGAGTGAGATGAAAAATACTGCTTGCTTACTTATTCTTATTTTTTGGCTATACCATAATCCTGAGGCGGGAAGCTTAAGACAGTTCCGGACGCTTTGATCATTCACACACAGGAGTGCCGGAACGCGTGTAAACGCGTTCCGGCGCGCCTGTGTGCGAATCCTGAAAGCGTCCGGAACTGTCTTAGCCGGCAAAGGCCTTCCAGGGGCGGGGATAAGGCCGGCAGCGCTGCCTTCCATTGGGTGAGAGCACCCAAGGGGCGGGCAGTGCTGTCAAGCCACCCGCCCCGCTTCGTGCCAGCTGTACGGGACCGGATCGGGCCCTGTGGAGCTGGCACGAAGATGCCCAGGCACCCGGGTGCCCATCGGAGGGTCCGGGGCAAGGTCCCTATGGGGCAGGACCCCTTTGGAGATCAGAGCCCCTGGCTCTGATCTCCAAAGGCCTCGCCCCGCGCCCCGATCTCGCCCATCTGCGGGGCGTGAGCGCCTGGATCTAGGCGCGGGCGCCCCGCAGATCAGTCCCCCCCAGTCCCCGAATCCGCCACCCCCAGACGGCCACGATGGGGGCGGGGGGGACCCTTGGGGGACCGGAGCGATGCGCTCCGGTCGACCAAGGCATTCCTTGGCCCCAGCCAGCCCGACATCGGCCTCCTGCCACCCCGAAAAGGGGCTACAGGAAGCCGATGCTGGTGGCTCCCCGGCTTCGGCAGCCCCATTGGGGCTGCCGGACCCGGGAAGGAGCCACGTCCCGGCGGCCGTCGGAGATGACAGACGGGACCCACCGAATCGGGGTTCCCCTGTCCCATCTGCCAGGGTCACTGACCCTGGCAGATGGGAAAGGGGAACCCCAATTCGGTGGGTCCTGTCTACCGGCCTCGCCGCGCTGGCGTGATTGCCAGCCCGGCAAGTCTGGCCCTGGGGGTGTGCCGACGGCTGTCAGGGAGAGAAGCGTGCGCGAACGCTTCTCTCCCGGAACGCGCCGGGGCGGCTCGTCCGCGTCGGAACGGATGCAGAGCACTTTAAAGTGCTCTGCATCTGGAACGTGTGGAAGACAGCTCCGGACATGCCGGAACGGAAACCCGGCCGCAGCAATGCGTATGCTGCGTCCGAAGCTGTCTTCCATGCGTTCGAAATTCGCGTGTGCGAAAAGGCCTCTGATGTTGTTCTCTGAAAAATCAGTTGTTGCAGGTACAGTGAGAAAGAAAACGAAGTGTTTTTTTCAAGTTACAAGTTATCTTCTGGATAAAATATTCCAGGATACAAGACCGTAAACAACATAGTACTGTATGTTGGAGGACCAAAGGAAAACTATGGCATCGCCTACCCATGGCCTACAGAGTTTACATCATCGTTGGTCCCTCTACTGTTGTATTGTAATCAACAAAACCACCCACACTGGAAAGGACTGCATCTGTTCCTTAAGTTCATGTTCCCACAGTGGCACTATGTCATCATTTCAGCTTTGCCTAGTAGCACATTTGACAAAAGGTTGGCGCACAGTCTGTTCAACTAATCCTCATTTTCATGTACACTAACATGTGTGGAGCATACGTTGTGCATGGTTTTCTTATGCCTGGAATCATGGTGACTACTCCATTGGAGGGCTTTGACAGTGGTGTTGTCCTGGGTTTCTTCCAAGCCATAGGTCATAATCTTTCCATGCTGAGGACTGTTGAATCAAGAAAGCGAATGATTATGGTACCTTTGAAGTGACTTAACATATGGACATTTGTGCAATTAACACATCTTTTAACAATATGGCCTGATATCTTCTCAAATACCATCATATCTCATTTTGGAAAAAGCATTCATTAATAAACATGAATATCTTCTATGATAGCTTTTCTTAATATGACAAAAAACCACCCTGAATTAAGTTTCTCATATGCATAGTTCACAGATGACGAAGTGTAAAGTTTAATTGTTGTTTGTTTGTTTGTCAGCTAAATGACAAATGCAACTAAAACATGTTACATTTTCCCAGGCTCTTTAATTAAGAACATATTTTTCTTTTCACTTACAGAACTGAAGAAATTAATAATTAGCTACAAAAGAGCTAGAAGGGCCCAGACTCATCTGGTGTAAAACCAGTATTAGATCAATGAGGAAAAAACCCTCAGGCAATAGCTGTAAGATATATTCTGAAAAAGGCAAAACACAGAAAACTTAAGTCTCAGGTTCTTAAACAAGACTTGACCACCACTGTGCATTCAGTATATGTATATGTACAAAAGATCCTGTGAGTTGCATAAATCTGAGGTTTCTGACTCTCACTATACCTAAGACAAAACAAAACATATATTCAACAGCCACAAAGTGTAGGAGAGAAATCCTAGAAAACAGTTTTCCAGCTCCCTTGTTATCTAGAGGATTTGGGATCCATGACATTTTAGTGGAACACAACCTGCAGAAACTACCCCGATCATCTTGTATTATACACATATTATACTAAATTCATTACCTGTTGCTGGATCACAGGGATATTTGGCCTTTTCCTTATATGATGTAACCCCCACACACATTTTTCCCTTCTTAGGAATAACTAACCAATCACAAAGCTCATACAGCCCTGCAAAGAAGCATTTCTGTTCAAAGAAGACTCCACCGGTATTGCCAGTGGCAGCAGAAAGCCACGGGGGAAATATATTCAGCACTGGATGTAAATCCCATGTTTGAAAGTTGTCTGATCATTTAATAAGCTTGGAGTGACAATTTCAGCCAATCTTCATGTTGTTTCAAGTAGGTATAATTACTTTTGGTCACTGTTTACTGTTGGTGTGTGGGCCCTGAAAGACTAGCTACTAGTGGATTTGGTCCTCAGACCAAGAAAAGTTAGCCTTTCTGACCTAAGACAGTGTAGAGCTATGGGCAGATTCACAGTTCAGGCAGAGATCAGAAAAAGTACATTTTTCATCAGCATTTGAGCTTTATACATGACTAGAACTGATGCTTAGATATTGCCTTCAGAATGGAGAGACAGGTAGGATGCCTCTAAAGACCATTTGCAAAGGGTAGAGAGCAGCTGAAGGTTTTGCCTTTCCCCATGTGCTCAAGAATGCAAAGAAACAAATGGTGAGCCACTGTGTTATAGCTGGATTAGATGGGTTGTGTCCTGCTCCAGCAGAGCTCCTCTTATGTTCTTATAGCCATTTGCATAATTGTGTTCAGCAGGAGGGAATGGCTCAAGAGACCTGGGGCCAATTTGCACTTCGGCCCATAGTTGATAATTAGGCAACATCTGGGCAAATGCATCTGCACTTGCAGGAGGCATTTACATGCTATAAATGCCTCCTGCCTGCCCAGAAGTTCCCTAATGATCAACTAGATGTGGAGCCAGAAATCATGCTCCACAAATTTACCAAACGCTCCCTAAAGCTTACCTGTTGCATCCAGCTGGTGACCATTCGCACCTCTGTTGACCTCCTGACACAACTGTGACTGCATATAGCGTCAGGATCATCATGGTGACGGCACTGTCACATGTGTCACATGTACAGAGGGCACCAGACTCAAGATGGCGGTGCCCTGAAGAGGACTGGCCCAGCAATCGATCAGAGGTAAGTATTCGATTGCAGGGGCGGGGGAAAGCCAAACATTGACTAGCACGCCCCTGGAATAATATAAAGAAAAATGGCTTAATATGCCAATTTCACATTGTTCTCCTGAAATATCTGCAGACTTTTCACTTGACCACAGTGGATCATTTCCTTCAGGACCTGAAATCTACAGCCCTGGAAAGAAGAATCCCACAATGCCTCAGAAAATGAAATTGTATGGGAATATCTCCATCAACGGGAGCAAAATTGGTTTTAAAAAATAGGGATTATGGTAGTCAAGGGATATTTCTCTACTTAACCGAGGGATGAGCAGTAACGGGATGGACAAATATATCTTTTTAAAATCCAGATTTCAGTCAGAATACTGTGATTTTCCTGGGCTCTGCTGTAAATATTTTATACTTTGCCAACCTGAGTAGAACTGCAGCCCCCTCTACCTCTTTACAGTATAACATTGTTTGGCCCTGAGCCTGCTAAACTGGGTGGTAATCGCACAAGAACAGGTTGTGTGCTAAGATGTTTAGTTCTTCAACTTCTAGTCCCTGTTGGAAATCTAGCAAGAACAGACTTTCCTCACAAGGCTCTGCCATTTCCAATCTAGGTTCTTATGCTGCCAGTCCCAGCTGGAAACTGGTTAGAGGAATGGAGGCGTTTCTAATGTTCTGCTTCAATTTGATTTTGAGGCAAAATGGCGGCATATAGTGAACAGGATGTTTGCCATCTATGTTAAGATTTTTCTCCCTCCTACTCCCATGGGCTTACGTATCTTATAACAGTTTCCTAATCTCTTTATATTTCCCAGTCTCACTACTGAAATTTGGACTTTCCTGTATAGCAATGCCATCTCCAGTCCAGAAAGGAATCTGTACAGCAAGGGGCGGGGGGAGAGAGAGAAAATAGGCAGACACATTAAATGAAATATTCATCAGTGAGACTAAAGTCAGCACAATTGAAGAAAAAATTCAGGAGTTATTAAATAAATCTGGAAGACCCTAAATTATTAAAAGAAAATAACTTATCAAAACCAATAAATGGGGATAGAGGTCAAGACCAAAAGCAGGAAGAAAAAAAAGAACAAAACTATGTAGCTTTATCCAGGGCTGAATTTGCACTTAGGCCTCTGGTATGCAATTAGATATTCTGTACCAGATCTGTCCTACTTGCATACCAGAGGCCTAAGTACAAATTCAGTACAGATATTCTGTACCAGAGCTGTCCTACTTGCATACCAGAGGCCTAAGTACAAATTCAGTACAGATATTCTGTACCAGAGCTGTCCTACTTGCATACCAGAGGCCTAAGTACAAATTCAGTACAGATATTCTGTACCAGAGCTGTCCTACTTGCATACCAGAGGCCTAAGTACAAATTCAGTACAGATATTCTGTACCAGAGCTGTCCTACTTGCATACCAGAGGCCTAAGTAGAAATTCAGTACAGATATTCTGTACCAGAGCTGTCCTACTTGCATACCAGAGGCCTAAGTACAAATTCAGTCCAGAACGCTAGCAAATAGGTTGTCTGAGTGGCTGGAATCTGTGGACCTGAAGCAGAGGTGGAAGGCATGCCACTTATACCACAACCATCTCACAGCCTCCAAAGCAAGGTTTCTGGCCTTAACAGTTACTCACCAGACTAGAAATGGTGCTGGAAATGGACCCTTTTCAGTTCGATATATATAGTGACAGATTTTTAGTAGTGGAATAAGGCATTGTCTTGTGAATTTCTAGGAGCGATTTCCAATACTACATGGAGACTTGCTAGCCTGCATCTAAAACAGTAATCCAAAAATCTGGAAATCCGCATAGCTATTACTACACTATGGAATGCCAATATGACACCTTTCGTAAGCTCAGGGCCTTTCCACACCGGGGACTAGATTGAACCACAGTCTGGTCTATGCCTCTGCCATCTACACACTAGTGCAGAAGAGCAGAGGCCCTGCCCCCTGCTAGTATCTCCATGCACAAAGTAAGAACATAGTCTGGGCAAAGGCATTCACAATGGCATCATGAGGCCTATTCACACTTAGGCCTCTGATATTTAGTTAGGACAGTTTACTCTGTACCAGAGCTGTCATAATTGAGGCCTAAGTGCGAATAGGCCTCTGGTCTGGTCTGCAGATAAATCTCTTTTTCAAGGTCCACCAGCACACTAGGGGTGGTATACCAGAACTGAGAGACATGCAAAGAGCATACCTCCATGTTTCAATGTGCCATGGGGCACCAATTTCGGTAGTACAATAAGACACACTATCAAAATGGGTCCCTGGGAGCATTTGTAGGTCCCTTGTGCTAGCTCTAAAGCTCACACCAGGTTTGTGGAACAGGCATTCCAATGCAGATGTACTTATTATATGCCTGGAGCAATCTATCCTAGCTTGGGATAGGTTGCTTATTCCACTGCAAGGTGAACTGCCTTGTACCAGAATAGTGCAGGGCTAAGCACAGAAACTTCCTCAGTTTATTCATATAGTACTAGCAACAGAGCCACAAGACTTGTTTTGCAAATTTCCATCCTTCAGGATTGTAGAGAACACAAAACAATGTGAACTACATCTAGGCCCTTGTCACACAAGTAGTTTTGGATGACCTTGGATGTCATGTTACTGACATTATTTTAATTCATTTTCCAAGCCTGCCTGCCCACCCCTGTTAGATCATCTTAACTGTAGTCCTCATTTTTACAAGACTGAGGACAACTCAGTCCATCCTGACATCTCAGGACGCCTTTGCTTAAGTGTGAGCGGGGGGGGGGGGCTAAAGGAGGCTGAATTATGCTGTGATGGGTGGGGTCCAGTCTTTCCTTTGGCCAATCAGCACACAAGGAGTTTGTGAGGCACTTCTCCTTCTCTCCTAAGTTTATGTGTATGATTCCTCTATCTAGCATTTTTACACAAATTTATTTAAAAAATAAATAAATAATTGCACAGAGAAGAAAAGCACATTAAAAAGAAAGGGGGTGTGGAGGTGGCAGAGCAGGTTTTAAAAAGAACTGCAAACACTCCCTCGCCTCCCTCGAGTGACATGAACAGCATCCAATCAGAAACAAGATAGATTTGATATAGTCAAAGCAGTGGAGAGCCAAGAGCTCCATGGAGGAGGCTCAGGTCAATCAAGCAGAAAGATGTGAGCAATGCAGCCCAAGGCAGTGACGGCCTGAGGATGACCTATGTGTGACCAGCACTGGTACGACCTCAGTTCAAATTAATGAATAGGCTGTCCTGTCTTAGACCTGTGTGACCAGGGCCCTAAAGTGATTATAGGGGCCTAAAGATAAGATTTGGCAAATCAATCTTCCTGGCCAATTCTGCATTGACTTGTATACAGGGTAAGCAAGCCCAGGGCCTCCCTTTGACTGCACCAGTGTGCAGAAGGCAGGCTCCTAGTATGCTTGCTGGTCTGGTATACTAGTCAGTACAGAACCATCCTCCATCCTACCAGATGACTTAAAATATTACTTCAATTTAACGATCACAATCACCCCCACCCACCCCCCAAAAAAAAGTATTCTAAGGCTTTATTTCAGAATATTCAAAAATAGAATAAGTAAGCAATGTCTGGATCCAGCTAATAACAGAAAAGTGAATATAAAACTTGAGGCACAAGGTTATTATTAGGAAGGACTTAGACTGTTTATGAACTAAGAGTGCAGAATGGCAAAAGCTTAGTAATTAGTCATTACTCAATAATCATAGCACTGCAGTTATTAGATAGTGGGTTCTGCACTACAGTTGTTGTTATTATCTTGCTTACTTATCTATCAGTCACATATACAGTACAGAACTCCTTTGATCTACTAGGGCAGTATCCCAGTGACCACTAATGTTTTGTCCCCAGAGCAATGCTATGAACTTGCATGTAGTGAAATATCTCTGGCTCCAGGAACACAGCCCGAACAAAAGACTTATCCACAAACTTCTTAGATTTTTAAAGGCTTTACTAGTTACAAACACACATAACATGAAACTGATCTCTTCTCTCTCAATAGTCTTGGTTAAATACCTTGCTCTCACTTCTTTGTGTGTTTTATCTTTCTTCTTCTGTGGACATTATCTCTCTTCTGTGGACTTTATCTTTCTTCTTCTGTGGACTTTGTCAAAGGAAAATACTCTTTCCAGGTCTGACTTGGTTGCAAACTCACTACACACAAAACTGAAACTAGCTGGAGAAGCAGTATAGGACCCAAGAATTTTCCCACAATTCTTTTCTTTCTTAAAGCTATAGACATCTATTTCCCCTTCTAAACTAATACACAGAAAAGCCTATTATAATCTCAACTAAATATTTGTCTCAAGAGCATCAAAGATGCTCTGGAGGCATGACAACTAACACTAATAAAACAGATAAAGATTGCTACCAAACCCAATTCAAGAAGTTAACTTTGACTTACAGTTTAAGGCCCTAAGTGGCTTGGGCCTCAAACATCTAAAGCAATGCATTCTCCAGTATCAACCTGCCCATGCCTCCTGATTATACCACAACCTTAAGTAGCTAAAGGGCCATTACCTGTGCTCTACAAAAAAAAAAAAAGAAGAAGAAGAAGAAGCCCCAGGTGGAAACATAGAACTGAGCAAAAGTTCCCTGGTTTGATGTTTCCATCAACAGGAACAGCAGTAGTCATACAGACAGCACTGCAACACTGGAGCAACTCACAGTGCTGTTTCCCTTGTTGCACAAAACTTGCTATATTAATAAATGCACATTTCTGAGGTTAATGACAATACTGGGATAAAGAAGCTCATTTGTGCAAAGTTCAACAGGCAAGACAAGGATGCCATATGTATTAATTCAGAACTTACCTCGATCTTTTTTTCCCCACACACATGTACAATTCTTCAAGTCTTGGGACTTCATTTTAATAAATGAACAGGAAGACTCTGACTGGAAAAACAATGAAAACTAGAAAGTTTACTGACTCCTTTACAAATACCTTAGTGGACTCAGCATTAAGATTTTGAGGAAAATACGAAATTGAGAACTTTCTATTCCCCTCATGGAAGACTGCGTAGGTCCTCCCTCCAACCGACTATCTTTTCATTCCAGCTAATAAAACCTGCACTTCCAGCTGGTAGTAGCCTCTGGAAACTCACCCCTATTTGTACTTATCTTTCATATCATACCCTGGGCATGGGTGGGCCATCTTGGCCTGGGAAATACAACCTGGTCCAGACTGTGACAGGTGGCCACTGGCATGTGAGAGGACAATCTGCATTGGGACACCCCATCCTATGCTGCCAACCCAGATGGCTGCAGCAATGTCTGAGCCAGCACAATGCTCCTCACACACACACAACAGAACCAGGGGACATGGAAACAAGGCCGAGGTGCCACTTTGGGCTGCCTAGCCCAGTTTATGCTCTGCCCTGTGTGGACAAATGATCCAATGAGGTGGCAGGGCCTCCCTTATCCTGCACCATGTGCAGAAGAGAGCCCCCTAGACCTTTTCCTAGCACAAGTCAACATCATGCACAAAAAGAGTCTCCAACTTTAGTAAACAAGCTAGTATCTCAAATGCCTGATAATTTGTATTAAGCAAACACAACCGGTGCCACTTTTTTCAGGCTGAGTTAGTGAAGGAAATGAACAAACATATTTGGTATAAAATTCCTGAGGAATGACCACATCCCATAGAAACTCAGTCATGCTGAAGCCCCACTAAAATCAGCAGGACACTCCAGGGACCACAAACTTTGACTTGGCCTCTGTAAATAGACATTATTTGTGGTTGCTATTGGACCTGTTCCTTTACTGAATCTGTGTAGATGATTAGTGGGAGGAGTTCAGTGGGTTCATATCACATTAGGATTTGAAAACCTCCCATAAGCAGAAGGAGAAAACCTTAGGGCTTTTTAGAGATTCCTGAGATTAACATGCTACCAGAAAAGTGAACTCCAGAAAGAGAGCCATTTTCTATGCAGTATAAGGTGAGAAACCTCTTCCACTCCTAAATCTCAGCAAATGCATGAAGAACTTGGGGGAAGGGAGGGTCTCTCACTTGGTGCTAGACCTCCTGGATTAACTGGTCACCAGAAAGATTTATGGCTATTGTTGGCTGCCTGGTAACTGCCTTTATAGATCCTTGGACTAGTTAGACACCATTAGTGGGGGAGGGTGTTGTCTGAACCACTGTCTCTCAATTCACATTAAGGCCAAAAAAAAAGCAATGAGTTATCAGTGGCGGCCTTCAGAAACTCAAGATGATCCTTCCTTTCTTGCAGATTGTAAATCTACAAGTAGTGACATTTGTAATAACCTGTGGAGTACTTAACATTAGGTGCTAACAGTAGCAACAATAATAATAATAACAACAATAAATCACATTCTGTTCATTTCAATTTTGGCTTTAGCTTGGTTAACATCCTTTAAGTCAGGGACCAACATGCTTATCCCAGAGGCATTTACAGTATTTGACACTTCAGATGGGCCTAATTCTAATAAGGTTTTTTTTCTCTAAGGCACTTTGGTTTCCCTTTGCTGCTCACCTTGAGTACCAAGTTCCCATAGAGTAAGAAGTGTTCTGAGAACCTCCTGCTTAGAATCTCAGATAAACCCCATCCTTTTCATTCATTGCCACTCCAGAAAGAGAATGTGCAGTTAGTAAAATTTTATACAATTAGTGCTCTCAGAGTGCTTTAAATGCAAACCTGTAAGAGGAAAGTAAAAACAAATCAAAGTTAATTGTGACTGGCTGGAACAAAATGCTTAAATCAATATGATGGCGGCTCATCTGCTTGTCATTTAGCCATTACCTGGGAGACGGATGCCTCCTACTGCGGCTGATTTTTGATACCCATTTACTCTGCCTTGATTCTGCAGATACTGGTTAAGCCAAAAGCTGTCCCATACTCCCTGCCTCATTATATTGTTTGCTCTTAATGTGCCTGCTGGTTCTTTATGCACCATTTTCTTTCTTTCTTTCTTTCCCTCTCTCTCTCTCTTTCTCTGGCGAGGAGGATACGGAGATCTACAAAAATGCATGTACACCATATAATGCAAGGGTACAAGCAGCCCATAAAAAGGATCGTTTAAGAACTGTTTGTTGTATTATTAAGAACTATATGGAGGTTTTCTGCCAATTTCATGGCAACAGGAAGGATGGTGGGTTTTTTTTGTTTGTTTGTTTTTCCTGAGGCTGAACCCACTGGATAATGGAATCCTTTTGAAAAACCCAACTTACCACTATGGTGCCAGGTGAAGAGATCTGCCTTTCTGTTCTGATTTTAAGTTGTTTTGTTTTCAATTATATGGTTTATATATATTACTGATTTATTTGTTTCTGAGTGTGTGCTAATGTATTTCTACTGTGAGCCACCCAAAGAAAATTTCATTATTTAGGTGCTTATGCAAATATAGGTCCTTTCTGCACTTACTTCTGCATTCACACCTAAGTTTTATTCCAGCTTCAGGCCACTTTCAAAGTGAGAGAATATATCAACAAAGCTGGTTTCTTTCAGCTTTAGCTAACTCAACAAATCCATCATTGAATTAGATAATGCGGAAAGAAAACAACTGTCCACTTTGTTGATGTGTTCTTAACTTCCATTCTGAAACTGATCTGAAGCATAATTGAAACTTAGGTGCGGACACAGTTGAAGCATGATCCAGGAAGGGAATCAATGAGCCCTCATCTTCCTTATAGTCTTGGGGGACTGTGTGAGATCTGCCCCCGAAATACTCCGTCGCCACAGGAGAGAACATAGAATGGAGTATGGCACCCAAAATAGCACCCTATCCCATTCTGTCAGTAGACCTCAACGTTTAAGTCTCCAAGAATACTACTGGATCTATGAGAAATAACACTCGTGGGAAGGATGGATTACGAGGAATAGTAGCACAGATTTCAAGACAGCTGCCACAGGAGCCACGTGATTGGAGCCTTCAGCCGTCAGTCACCGCTCCTCTCCTGCCATGTGCAGACCAATCAACAGCGTGTCTGAGATCCAGTGCCTGCCTGGCACCGAAGCCGGCTTTTTGTGCATGGAATCGCTGCATTCAGACTTGCTGTCCCTCTGCCGCCATAGCTGGGCACCTGCCTGATGCAAATCCTGTGTGAGAGGGACTTCGTGGCTGGACTGTGCTTCTCCTGCCTCACTCAACATGGCAGCTTACTGCCACTGCCTCTCTCAACATGGCGACTTCCTGCCCCACACCATGTGTTCTCTCTCCTGTCCGTGTGCGGACGCATCCTCCGTTAATGTGGATTTAGAGCATAAGTACCCATTAAGACTACCTTCAGTGTGGTCTTCTCGGAAACCGGTTTAGGGGCCGCTTAACACCCATTAGAGACACATCAATGTGGAAGCGGCTTTCCCAATGTGTCTCTAATGGGTGCTGCTGTGCGAAGCGGTTTTCCCAAGTGTTTAAAATGGGTGTTTAATGGGTGTTAAAGGGTCAATGTGGAAGCACCCTTAGAATCTTACCTTCCACACTGGAGGATAGATGAGGGACCCTTCCAGGCAGCTGCTTCCACAGAGGGGTGCACGGGATCCAGCCTTAATGGGGTCTTGCCACAGAAAAATCTGTCCTCCACAAAGACCGGAAAAATTAGGCCTTCAATCCATCCCCTCACCTTGATCCGTGTGGAATCAGGATGCTTCCGCACATGGAGAGGTGAGTGGACAGATATGCCGGTGGCCGCCATCTTGGAAGGAGCGGAAGCAGGCCAGTCTGCCTCCAGAGCCCGTCCCCCGCAAGCCATGTGCCAGCAGAAATGCATGGTGACTGCCAGCTGAATGCTCCAGTCCCATGGCTCCTTGGGTGGTGTCAGTGGTGCGGGAGACTGGCTGCCTCTGGGAATGGGTGCTGCAGCCTCCGCACAGCACCCAGAAGATCCATCCTGCAGGATCCGTCCTTCGCATGCAAGGCCTCTTTGGATCCGTCCCTATTTTGGATGGATCCTCCAGAGGACGGATCGCTGGGAAACAGATTTTCTTTAATCCGTTTTTTAGCGGCCAATGCGGAACCACCCTGCTTCCCTTCCCCTTTCCCAAAAACTCTGTTACTCTGCCTCTCCATGGAAATTTTTCTGTTATACTAGTATGACCAGCCATATAGAGGTGGCATTTGGTAAGCAATTCTAACCTTCTCTGAGTTAAGTATGTTTGTTCAAACAGATGGGGCATAATGTGTTTCCATGAAAGGGAGGGAATTGGGCCAGGAAGATGTACGCCTGAGACCTATTGTTTTTTTTTAAAAAAAAAATGTAAGGGTGCATTCTCCACAGCTAATTCATTTTCCTACCCCAAGGCTTTTAAAGTGCAGCATTTTGCCTTAAGAATTTAATCAGTTTTGGGCGTTCTGCTTGCAAGTCACGCATTACTTAAACAATAGTTCCACACTGTCCCCTATAAACTATGGCATGATCACACACAGCAAAAGAAAAAGGGGAAATCATCTCTGAGGAGGCTGAGAGACAGCTTTGAGATGGGATTGCTCACATGACAGTGTGCCTCTCACACCGCCAATAAACATACCATCTTAGAAAAGTTAGATTGGAAAAAGGTTGACAACACAGGACTATTGCTTCTGAAGAAGAAGAAGAAGAGTTGGCTTTTCTACCCCACTTTTCTCACCCTTTTACAGGGACTCAAAGCTTTCTATTCTTCTCCCCACAACAGAACACCCTGTGAGGTAGGTGGGGCTGTGAGTGCTCAGGGGAGAGCTGTGACTAGCCCAAGGTTACCCAGCTGGCTTCATGGGGGAGGGTGGAATCGAACCCAGTATTCCCAGATAAGAGTCAGTTTCCTTAACCACTAGACCAAACTGGCTTCTGAGACACCTCAAAGCTTCTCCTTTTGCTCTGTCTGCATTTCATCTGCTGAAGTCCAGTCTCTACATATTGCTCTTTGGTGTCAGCTTCCAAACTAACCAAGTAGCCATATCCACACACATATCTTGTCTCCAGTGAGTTCTGACCGCTGGGAACAACAGAAGATAATTTCCTACCTAAAGCATAATGCAGCAAGAATTAAGGTGTGCCCAGACTTACAGATACTGTGCATTCTGATGCGCAGTTGGGGCATGGGTGTCATACCTGCCACCTGATACTGCAGAGCGGCAGCACATTATGCCGCCACTACTTCGAATTTACCTACTACATAACGATGAGCACTCGTTACGCAGTTTCAGGTAAATTCAAATTTCCCGCCAGTCCAAAAAGGATGGGGAGAACAGCGAACAAGAGCTGAGCCTGCAGCTCAGCTCCCATTGGCTGCTCCACCATGTGGGCCACAGAAGCACCAGAGCTTTCTCTGAGAACGCCACGAGCAGGCTGCTTGAATTTGGGCATCACATCATGGCTTTGCAGCAGGTAAACTGTATATTTTGTTATAACTGTGGATTTAATCCACTAATCTGGATACTACCTACAGTGAAGCCACCACCTCACACACTGACAGTTCTCTGTGGCATAGAAAAATGGCCACAGCTGGTTCAGTGTAGCCCAATCACTAAAATGACTTGCCTAGCAAAAATGGCAAAAAGTGGTCCCTAGCCAGGCTACAACAAAACCACTACCATCGCTAGCCAGGGCACATACCACAGCATAAAAGGAGCCATGGCCTATGCCTCCCACAATGGAACAGCTAGAGTATCAGACAAGTTCCACACATTGCCATGGAAATTCATTGGGTGACCCTGGGCCTCCTAGTCTAACCTACCTTGCAGGATTTTTGTGGTGTGTGTAGGTAGCTTTTTAGAAGAAAGGTAGGACTCAAAAATGCCATAATAAAGAAAAGAAATATTCAGATATATGTTCCAAGATGAAGCAACTTCTTCAGGTGTTATTAAAACACATTTGTCTTGTGGCTTCTGGAAACAACGAAAAATAACAGTAAATCAAGAAAAGGTCACTCCAGATCCTGCAGAAGAAGCAGAATAAAACTGAATAGGCAGTCCCCAGGATATTCCTTGCTAAAGTTCATGCTAAACCCCAAAAGTTCAGAAACGTTTAAAAAAAAAAGTGAAAGAACATAAAAACCAGAAAGCTAGATAAAGAGAACCTACATAAACAGCTTCCCTTGCAAACAGCACTGTGGTTACTGGGCACTACGAACACCTACCCAAGTGTTCACGCAACACCAGTTATGGAAACAGCAGATTTGCAAACCTAAGGTGCAAAGCCTGCCTGTCTCTCTTGCTTGGCACCAACCCATTAGGTTAAATGTAGAAAATGCTTTATCGACTACTGGCAAGCGGAACATTTGCGTAAAACAGAGTGCAAAGAAGCTTGGGGAAGCTGTCAGTGGAAAAGGGCTCAAAACGGCACAACTGCAAACCACGGAACTGTGCAAAAAGAAAGAGGATAGGGAAGATCAGATAAAACAGATAGGCACCCGGGGTAGCATATCAGCCTGCCTGGTTAAGCTGGCCTTTCCTACTTCCCTCCCTTCAAATGCTGACATTTTTGTTGCTGTTCTATGATAAAGGACATCCAGGCGTAGTAACGCTGTTATAATGACAGTAAATGAGGGATTTAAGGTGCGGCAAACCCTTTAAACAACATTTTAAAAGACACCAAAATAGGAGAGGGAGTTACCTTGTCCTAGGTTCCCTTTAGTGATGTTCCACTCTTTCAATCGCTGGCTGCAAATCAGCATTTTTAGTGGACAATAGGCTCAGCAGTGGCCTCATGATTGCCTCCTTTCAAATGGAAATGGCTATCCTAACTCCTCTGCCAGGTTTCTCTCTTTCTCTCCCTCTCTCCTTACCAGAGCACAAATTGCAGTTTACAAGGCAGCGAGTGGGGGAGAGAAAGGGAAAAAAGTCTTAGCTGAATATCTTTTTTTTATTCGACAAACTGACATGTAAATTACCCTTTAAGTGCTCCACTCTAGGGCTCTGATCATGTCCTAATTGTCACAGTCAATTGTAGCCAACAGACTCTTCATTCCCAAGCGCTTTGACAACAAGCATAAGGATCAAAGACACATCAGCTCCCTTCAATATCCTTCTGTTTAGGATGCTACAAAAAGCCTGAAAAAGAAAAGGTGTAAGGGCATTACTGTAGAGGAAACCGAGAGGAGAAAGTATTATAATAGTCATTTTTTCCGTCTCTAATATGATAGATCTTTATGCATGTTGCTGCCACTGATTTGGCATAAATACATAAACAGGCAAGGGAATGAAAATGCTCTCGTCATGTCAGAGTAAAACGTTCCTCTTCAAAAATAAACAGGATATCAGCATTTTATTACGAATTGATGCAGAGATGTCTTCCTTCCTTATCAAGCCTAATACAAGAAACAAGCAAAATTGATAGAATTGTCCTTTAATACTTTTTTTTAAAGGATTTTTTAAATGGGCCTTAATTCTAATTCACATTGCATTCGTTTACATTTGCTCTGCTGTGAAAAAGAGATAAATGAGATCTGGATAGATTATGGTCGGATTAATTAATGTACCACATACCTTCTTTGGGACTGAGGGCTGGCACTTCTTTTGGCAAACAGGAGACCTGAGAAAGACCTGGGCCATGTCTCAGTTTGCCTGCAAGCAATGCCAACAGCAGCTGCACCTCTCTAAAGGCAGAGCAAGAGACACTACAGAAAAAGAAGCATGATCGCTCCTCCCAGGGCTTCCTATATGGGAAAGCAGATAAGTTGTCCTTTCTTTTAATTGTTGCACAGAAGAGGACATTTCAACTGGTGTTGCCTGCATTACAAACTACACCTGCTGGAAAATTCTTGTTTGGACTACTACTACTACTACTACTATTCTATAGGTGGAGCCTTGCCTACCCTTACCAAGGGAGGAAGGCACTTCTGAAAAATGATCAGACACCACTGTGTCCGAAGCTGGAAGTTCCACGTCCTTGCTGCCACAACTGTCCACTGTTGCAGAGGAGCATGTTTGAGCAGGGGCATATTGCAGTTGATCACATCAGCACCCATGACTGAATGCACTTCTTGCGACTCTATGATTGGACACCACCCCTGGGGATCAGTGGTCCAATCATGTCAGAGGTCAGCGATTGATCATGGCCACTGCCACAACCACGCCTGTGCGAACACCGCCTCCCCCACCCACTGACTACAGGGAACTAGAAGGAGAACAAATGGTTGTGCTCCCGGACACTTCAGTTAAGCTTTTAGTTACTGTTGGTAAAGGTATGGAGCACAATTTAGTGCTCCACACCCAATCGACAGTAGTGAACATCTGGGGAGGGAGGGCACATTTGTAGGCTGTAGCAGCCTAGTTGACATGTGTATGCTTTTCACCAGACATTCATTAATTGTTGACTACCAAGCTAAGAGCGAATAAGCCTTGGAAGAGGGACTAGAAGAACACTGCTTCTAGGCAAACAGCTGGGGAAAAAAAACAGCCAGCAATGTAAGTTCCTGACCTCTGGAGCTGGGCCAGGATAGGCTGGCCTCTATGCTGAATTCTATGCCTAGAATTTCCAGTGTTTAAATCCCACCTCAGCTCTACAAACTCACTGAGTGACTTTGGGCCACTCACTTCCTCTCAGTTTTATCTACCTCACAGGGCTGTGTAAAGATAACATGAGCCTCTTCAGGAGAATGGTAGGCTAAACATGCCACAAATAAATAATTTTGGCTCATCCTATAAGGCCTCCCTCTTAGCTGCCTTTTCAGCTCTTGTGCTTCAGAAGACTTGGTAATCCTTCTTTTACACTAGATTGGACTGGCTTTGCCTTTCCCTTCCCTTTTTATAAAAAATCACAGGCCTTTCTGCACTTAGCTGATTGGGCTACCGTGAACTAGGGCTGGTAAACTTCTGGTAAAAGTGGACCATTCACACTTGTGATGAGGAAAGCTGGCTAAAATGTGAATGGTCCTCCCATTTACCAGCCCGAGCCGCTGCATCCAAAGCCGGAAGTTCCACCTCTCACCGCCACAATTGGCCATTACATGACATGCTTGGACACCACTGGGAGAGGGACATTTTTGAACACAGGGACATATTGTGCCCAATCACATCAATGCCTGTGATCGAATGCCCCTCTTACAACTCTATGGCCAGGCATCACTCCCACCATGGCCAATGCCAGTCCTGGGCATCAGAGGTCTAGTCACGTCAGAACTCAGCGATTCCTCACGGCCACCACTGTAATTATGCCTTCATGGCCACCTCCACCCACCAACTGCAGGGAGCCAGAAGAAAAATGAATGGCCATGCCACTGGATGCTCCAGGTAAGCTTTTGGTCATCATTGGTAAAGGCCTCTAGTGAACCATTAGTAAACTTCTGATGAAGAGCACCTGCATTTTGAAGAAGCTGCTACAGCCTCCAACTAAGCCCTGCCTCACCAGAAGTTCACTAATTGTTGATTAGATGTGGAGCACAATTTTGTTCTCTACACTTTAACCAATGTTCACCAGGAACTTTCCTAGAGTGTCCAGCAGCACAACCATCAGTACCTCTTCCGGTGTGCTGATATCTCGGACAACCATAGACGTGACTGCACGTGCGCAGAGCATCAGTGTCCCCATGGCAACAGCGCTGATGCATGCACAGTTGCAGAGGGTGCCACAGCCAAAATGGCAGCACCCAGAGGAGGACCGGCCCCACGACCGAATCAGGTAAGTATTCGATCGCAGAGGGAGGGAACAGCCAAAGTTGACTAGCGCTCCAAATGCCAGCACTAGTCAACATTGGTTAATCACACTTCTTTTCCTTCCAGCGAACAGGAAGGGAAGTGACTGTGCTGTGGTCCATGAAGTCACAAAGAGTTGGACTTGACTGAACAACAATTTAAAAAATGGATGCAAGAGAAAAAAAATCATACAGAACTGTCCTTTTGTCTGTTCTTCAGATGGATGCATTTTTAGCATCCCTGCAGCTTTTTGTTCTGCTTTCTTTTCTTTTGAGGTTAGGGATTGGAACAGGAGTCTTTCTTCTCAAGACAGTGACAATCGATGGAAATTAAGATTGGTAGCTTCCACCAGAAGTTTTTGAAGAAATAGATTGTCCTCTAGGCCTTTTTGTTGGCTCAAAGAGTAGGTACCAGAAGACAAATTTATCTCCCTGCCCTTTACTGAGACAGATAAATCTAGAGTGGGAGAGGAAGGAAAAGACCTTTTGCTTAACCCTTTGGTTAACGTCCCCCTTCAACTGGTTCAGAGAATGTAAAAACTCCTTCCTGGTGGAGATGGTGTATCCAAACCACTAGGCTCATTTCCCCCTCAAAATGTCCTGAATCCTTGCAAGATTTTTTCCCACTGAAAGGATAACCTGGTCTACTAGACACGTTACCTAGCTACCTCAGGATCCCGCTTCAGTAGGGACATTGGTGTCCACCACTGGTGTTTAGATACCCCTCACTGTGTACATATATATACACATATTTGATTCCCCCATTCTTGGTGTATGGCAGCTAAAAGTATGCAGTTTATTCCATAAAATGGTTTGAATCTGAGCATACCATATGTGAGAAGATTTGACTATTATTTCTATAGCATTCTGCCTTTGGTGTCCCATTTACCCTCAAATTATGGTGTCACACAGTTCACAGCCAGGAAGTTCCCTTGCACATGCCTCCCTGAAATGAGCAATAACAGTGCAGAAATGCTCCTAAATTCTGCCAGTACTGTCATAACGGCACGAGAAGCTGCTGTTGTTAAATTCAGTTGTGCTTGTGGTTGTTGTTAAACGGCACTTTTTGAAAACGAGTTGAGATCAAATCAAAGGAACAATTAATTTGGGAGCAACCAGAGCTGCCTTTTCTCACAGCCTGACTTGTCTGTCTGGCCTACAGAAACTCTGGATTGCTATGCAGCCAGTTTTAAAGCATGCATAATTGCTTATGGTCAACATCCAGTCGCCACCAGATCACACATTAAACATATAACCACTATTATTATAAGAGCAGCTTCCTTGACCTCATATTTTGGTCTGGCTCAGCATTCCTGTTCTCTGCCAGTTTGGTTTGGAGCACTGTGCCAACCTAGCATTGGTACATGTCATTTTCAACTAGTAGGAGGGAAATAGAAAGCCCACATAAAATCCATGCACACACGAGCACATATACACACAAGGCAAGAAATATGATTGTTATCCTGCAATGTTTTATTTATTTATTTTTACATTTCTATCCCGCTCCATACCTAAAGGTCTCTGGGCTGGTAACAACAGATTAAACAACAGATTAAAAACAAGATGCACATTAAAAACTCTTCAAAAATTCAACAAATTTAAAACAGTACACTCCATATTGCATTAATAGTGACTGTAACTGGGGGAGGGGGGGATATAATAACCTCAGCCAAAGGTCAGAGCAAAAAGGTGTGTCTTTACTGCCTTCCTAAATATATCTAAGGAAGGACATGATGCACCTCGAGGGGGAGACTATTCCATAGTCTGGGGGCCATTGCTGAAAAGGCCCTCTCCTGAGTGGCCTCCAGCCTCACTACTGAAGGCGGTCAGACAACCAGGAGGGCCTCACCACTAGATCTTAAGGCATGGGATGTCGGTATGGGAGAAGGCATTCCTTTAGATATTTAGGGCCCAAGTGATTTAGGGCCTTATAAATCAGAGTTAACATCTTGAATTGGACTTGGTAGTGAATTGGCAGCCAATGCAATTCTTTTAAAACTGGTGTGATGTGCGTCTGGTCAGCACTGTAGTGGCTGCAACTTCCAGACCATCTTCAAGGTCAGCCCCATGTAGAGTGCATTACAATAGTCCAATCTAGAGGTTGCCAGAGCATGAATGACTGTGGCCAAGTCGTCTCTATCCATGCACCAGCCGTAGATGGGAGTAGGCGCTCCTAACCACGGAGCTACAACCACCAGCCGTAGTTGGGAGTAGGCTCTCCACCTGAGCTTCAAGCATTAGCACAGAGGCCAGGGATACCCCCAAATTACGCACCTGTCCCTTCCAGGGCATTGCAACCCCATCAAGGACAGGGTATCTCCCAACTACATGGACCCGAGACCCTGTGACACACAGCAACATTTTATGCTTTAAAAAACAGAGAAAAAGCAAGCCAGCAACTCTACTTAAGGTACAAAATTTATTGGCCAGGTTAGAGTGCATTTGGAAAGTTGAATCTTTCTTTAGAATCATGACCTTTAAAAAAAAAATAGCATAATCTCTAAAACCATAAGTTTTCCACAATGCTATGACAGTTTCAATCACTTGGGCCTTTTCTGCACTAGGACTTATTTAGGAAGATATTCTGGAATAGGAGCATGCTATGGCAGGCCCTAGATGGGGCCTAGCATTAAACAGCAGATCCCTATTCCAGGATATATCCCAGAATAAGGCCCAATGCAGAAAGAACCTTAACTTAAGTGAAAAGTCTACAAAGTTCGTGGTCACACCTTCTCTTTAAACCTTCTTCATCTTCAGATCTGGCTACTGACACCCTTTCATTGTGGACTTTCCATTCAGGAAAGTCCAAATGAAGAGTGGAAAGTCCACAAATGAAATGGATAGAAATGAAAGGGTGTTCACAGCCAGAACTGAAAATGGACTAAAGAAGGTTTTAAAGTGAAGGTGTGACCACAGCCAAGAAGCAAGGTAAGAGTGGCTTTTTATGTTCCCTCCCAGTTACTCCCATTCCTCAAGATAGCATGAACCACAGCATGAAGTGCCTCCGTTCTTCTGCTTATGGACCTACTTGTTTCTATTTGGCCAAGACTATGAATAGCACAGGTGACAGTGGTGGTGTTGCTTGCACAATGAGAAAGGACAGTGCACTTTATTCTTTGCTTCCTTTATTCCAAATTCTCTCCCAATCTGTGCTGATGTTTGAGGAGGGAGCAGAACACCAGAAACCTATGGCTCTTCCTTGGTTACATGGATCTTTTATCAAATGAGAAATGAGGGGCATGGGACAGGCACTGTAATCACTTGCTGTCCACCAAAAATCAGGGCAGGCGAGATTGTTTTTCCAACTCTGAAATATTATCCATAGGTAAAGTGCTTTTCTTACCATGGGATTAAATGAAGCCATGTGCTACTAACTATGCCAGCAGATGGAAAATCCATATGGTACAGCCAACAAGCTCCTGAACCTTTAGTAAAAGTGTGGAAGAGGTGATTTTAGCAGATGTAGCTTCTCATGAAAGCATTGCTAAAATTTGCCATACCTGTTTTTGCCTACATTGTGTTTATCAGCGTATGTTCTAGCATTGGAGGAAATTCAGATTCCGGAAGACCACTTTCCTCAAAGCCATCAGACCTACCTACATATGGTAATTCTGAGGTCTGAAGTTAGACACAGATCTTCCAGACACCCAGATGCCCCCCATTTTGTTAACCACAAAACTACATGAAAACCCAGTCAGCCTCTTTGTGTAAGTCTTCCATGGATACGCTTGTGGAAGGACAATTTTTTTGAAGTAATAATACAAATAGATTTCCAGATCTGTTTAGTAAACCCTTGAATAGATAACATACACATAAACTCTCTCTCCGTGTTAGTATTATTTAAATACACCTTTTAAAATGCAAAGATGAAAGCCTGTCTGTGTGGACCAACTTGGACAAACTATTTGGTTTCCCAGTAATTCCAGGAAGTGTTTCTCAGGCATTTGCCTGGTTTTTTTTCCCCTTTAATTTCCAGTACTGATGCCCACTTTCTGTGTTTGAGAAAGACATTTGATCTCTGCAGCAGCAGCTCTAAACCTGGGAGCTGCTTCAAATTTGAAAATAATGCGGAGAAGGAAGTGGGAAGTAACCAAGAAACAACGTTCCAGGCCCAGTTCAGCTATTTTTCAAATAGCAGCCAGCAGCCTGAGAAGAGATACAGGACTGAGGAGGATCAAATCTCACACTAGAATCTGATGGAAAGCACTGGTTTTAATTTTAAAATGTGTTATTTTTTCCTTAGTTAAAATCAGAAAGAGAGAATGGCCTTCCCTACTGCTTGCCTGCTCAGTTCTCTTGGTCCTTCCTTCCTCCTTACCTTGCAAGCCGCCTCAGGGAGTTCTGGTGTGTTTCATACGTCAAGGCCACTGCAAATAGCTGATCTCACTCTCTTCAGCAGCTCTCAGATTGTCTATAAATGAACACGGTATCACAGGGAATCTGGAAAGTTATTACTCTTTCTGAAAAAAAGCTTAGATCTGGATCAGAGGGCCCCTGATCCAGATCCAGGCTGCCGCATCCACACATTGATGCAGATTATGGAGGGGCTGCCCTGAATAGGCTGGATCCATCCTCAGGGGATGGAGCTAGATCCGGATTGAGAGGGCCTTGATCTGTAGGTACAGTAGACCCTATTAATGGGGTCAACAATCTGGCCTGAGGGCCTTACTCCAGATTACAGTGGCATGCAGAGAGCATGCCTCTGTTGATCAGTATACCATGGAGGAGCCATTTTAGTGGCTCAATAAGAAACGGCACTGAAAGGGAATCTCCGAGAACAAAGTCTGTACAGATACTGTACTATATAAATCTGTGTAAGGCTGCATCCACAAGACCCCAGGTTTTGCCCAACTCAATTCCCAATACATTGTCAAAACCCTTCCTGCACTTAACAGCCATTAATCCTGGATAAGTGGGTCCAGAACAACTAAGCCCACTGATCTGGATGAAAGGGAGTTGAGGGCAGGATCAGCACCACATGCATTGATGGCATTGATCCAGATGAACTTGAGCAAGCTTCGCAGCTGCACTCTCACATCCCCAAAGGCTAGGAATAAAAGTTTTTAGCTTTTGTTTGTTTGTAATACCTAACGCAGGAGGCACCCTACTGTACACCTCCCATTTTCTGGCTCAAAGGCCTGGAAAAAGGGCCTCCTCAATCCATATCAAGCTCCATCCAGTGCAGGTGGAAGCGTACCAGGGAAAGGGCCTCTGTGATCTGCATTAACATGTGATATGGAGGCACAGAAGGAGTTATCCATAGGCCTTTAATTTGGATTAAAGGTCTGGGCAGAACAGGCTTCAGCTCAGCATACATTGGTGTTCCACAACTACCAGCAGTGACACTGTGGGTACATCCAGACTCATTAATACTGTGCAGCAGAATGCAGAGTCACTATCGGGATATCACACATGACGATCAATAGATCATAGTGGTGACACATTGCCCCATAGCTACTGTGCATTTACGTTAATGCTGATTTAACAGCACTTGCAGTGCAGTATTAAGAAACTTTGGATTTTCCCGCCAGTCTGGATGGAACAGCGAGAAGAGCCAATGCGAACAGGGAGGGCAGCTCAACTCCAATTGGCTGCCTCATCCCATATGACCACACACACCGACTCAAGCACTCGCAGCTTCTGATGAGGAAGCTATGGCAGGTTGCTCTAGTCCAAACGCCCGGTCACTGCCTCGCAGCAGGTAAGCGGCGATTTTTCCCTTAATTGTGGATTTATTCCGCTAGCCTGGAAGTGTTTCCCAAAATAATTCTACTTCCTTGCACATGTGGTGAGCTTCATCTGGATTAGTTTGCTGGCCACTTCCCATAGTTTACTAAGCATGTAAATAATATAAAAGAACTGCCTCCAGGAAGTTCTCAGTTTGCTAATGCCACATGAAGCTCACCAGACGTGCAGGTAAGCAGACCACTGCTGAAGACTCTTGTAGGCAAGAGGCAATGCTGGCTTAACTTTTACATTCCTTGGTATCTCTTACCACCTGGAAGCAGCCTGCAACTTTGGCCTGCAATCTCCCTGAAGTTGTTAACCATCTATTTCTGATGACCTTCTACCAGAAAAATCTGAACATGAGAAATCAAAGACTCACAGAAAACCTTTAGGGGTGCAGCCATAACTGTTGTGCCTTAGCCCAACTCTGCTTAGCTTGGCCATCACAGCAAAGGACCCGCCTGATGCATTTAGACATCAGGGAAGGCAGATCTCATGCCCCATTCAAAATATCACTACAGAGCAAGCATTTTTTCAGCTGCTGCAGGATGAGCAAGATTTGCCTGCTACTGGTTCTGTAAATAAAACAAAATAAAACAATTCTTTGTTTACATTAATTCAAGCACAACAGTTTTAACTTTTGTTAAACAGGCTGCCATGAAGGAAACATATTGGCACCCAGATGCTAAGCATTTCCACTAGCATTACAGCCAGCAACACCAAAGCAATGTCAGATTTTATGGCAGTACATTAGAGTTGCTCTTTTTATGCTACCTTCAAGGTCTGGCCTTAAAAAAAAAGAAGCTAATCTTAAACACGCCCAGTTCATCCAACCAGGCTTTACAAAAAGGAATTCTTTTGCTAGTGGTTTTTTTTTAAAAAAAAACTGTTCCAGTGACTTGATAGATATGATGAGAATTCTCAAAACAGCATTAGATAAGAACCAACACGGCAGGTATGGATAAGGAGAAACCTAATGTTACTGATAACTATCTTGAGACCAGGTATCATCACATATCTGTAAAAACGACAGTCAGGTTAGAGGCCTTCTTTCTAATCTATGCAAGGGAACAGAGATTAGAATATCAAAGGTAAGATAGTAAGAGTTGCTGAGGACATCAGTATAACAGAGGTCCTATCAGCTGTAGTGTAATGTCAGTTATAAATGCAAGATCCAAATCTGTGTCAAAATGCAACCATCAGCAGCAGGACGAATCAGCACCAGTTGCTGAGGCTGATCAGACAAAGAACCTTTTCCTCCATTGCTGAGGGTAGGAAGATCAAAACAGGAAAGGACACAGATTGGAATCAGGGACAAAAGTAAGCCATCGTGCAGCATTTGTCAAGGACAACAAAGATAGACGCCAGCAAAGGAGAGTAAGAGATCCAGACAACAGAGGAGTAAAATACTTGGCTGACACCATATGAAAGGAATTTTAAATTGGCCCTAAACTACTGGCATTTCCTTCCTTGGAAGAATTTAGTTCCTTCTGCCAAGACCTGTTATATTCCGGATGCAGGCCACAAGCAAAATCTTTACCTGGGCAAGCTTTTTACAGAGTACTGATTGTGCTTAAGGGCATGACATGCAGCAGCACATGTGGGGGCATTGGTGCATCTGCAGCACGCCTGCTTGGACTGCCAAGAGCTCAGCACTAGAGGGTGTGCACAAATACACTTTTTGGGATTCAACTCTATTCTAATCGAATACCCAAAAATTCCATTCAATTTGAATGTTTAAAATTCAAATTTAACCAAATTCAATTCAAATTAAGCAAATTTGAATCTATTTGTTTTTAATTTTTCATTCGAATTTGCACTTACGAATGTCAACAACATTCATAGATGCTCGTACACATCTTCCGCAGGTCCATACACATCCGTACGCATCCATACACATCTGTGTGCATCCCGTAGTTATCCCATATGCAACCCGTTTTCGTCCCATATGCAATCCGTTTTCATCCTGCGTATGGATGCAGGAAAGATGTGAATCTTCAAGTACATATCGGGTACAAACCCGTACACATACAGATGTCCAAATAATTTGAACGAATAGATACAAAATTTGAAATTCAAATCAAATCTTTAAATTTGAATTTAAAATTTGGTGAACTCGATCGAATTTCGAATGCATTTGAATATTCATGAACATTCCTACTCTGTAACAGCTTGCCCTATCTCAGATTTCCTGAAAATTGAATAAAATGAAATCAGAAAGCATTTTTAAGCACTAAAATGGGTTGTAAGGGTGACGTATTACTCACATGTATTTTCAGAGGCTAAACTATGACCGAAGCAAAAGGTGTTAGTTTGAAAAAACAACAACCTTGAACTATGTACAAGTGCCAGCCTCTGAGAATGTGCTCAACCAATGTCTCCTTCATGCTGACAGCTTGATCAAACCAAGCAGCATGCAAAGTCTGGCACCATTTTTGGTAGGTTCCCAAAAACAGCCCTGCAAATGGGATGTTCGCAGCACAAACACATACGCAGAGAGACGCACACAAACCGGCTTCAACTTCAGAAGCTCAGAAATTTTCATTCTTGTTCATAATGCACAGAATGCAGAAGCAACCTGTGTGCCTCTTGATTTTGACAGCTGGGGAGGGGAGAGGTCGAATCAGGCTGTGCTGTGACATCATTATGATGTCATCACGCAGCATTATGATGTCATCACACAGCACAATGCTATTTCAATTAAGTCTTCGATTTCTAATGAAAAAAAATAAAATCTCTAGAAAAGAACTACATCTGCTGCCTTGAACTGCTTAGGGGAAAGGTGAAATATAAATGTAAAAAAATATAAAATTGTCAGTAGCTAAGACCTTCCGGTGCTGCTCTTATTCAGAATATGCAACAAGATAATAACTAGCCGGATAAATTTATTTTTCTCTGCTCCTATTTTTTTGTGCTATTTTCAAGATGAGTCTGTTTGGCCCATACAAAGAAGAGCACTAGAGCTTCTAATGCCCTTTTGCTGATTCAAATAACACATACTTCTGCGTCTGAGCAAGTGCCTTCGTCTTCCAGAAGAAAAAGGAAAGGGAGGAACAGGTTCTTTGTGATCTGTGTCTAGACATTTCAAGGTGTTTTGTGAGATAAGTAAACTCTTTGAAGAGACACACCCAGAAAGGGAAGCTTACAATGGAAAAACTGAGCATGTTTACTCAGAAATAAGTTTCACTGTGTAGCTTTAGTGCCACAAACCTGTGAGGCTGCAGCCTTAACAGTTCTGGGGTATTTTAAATAGGTAATAAATCATGAATGTATTTCAGCTGTCTTACAGCAGGTCCTGAGGAACTGGTCAACCATCTCATAGATTGCAGTATATCCAGAGCAGAATCTTGGGTCCTTTAGCACTTGGCATGTTAGATCCATAAGAATGAATCTCAATTCATTCTTGATCCAGATCAGCACATTAAGTGGACTGAATGCCGCAAATACGTTCTGAGGAGAGACACAAAATGGATGTGCAGCCACTATTCCACAGGAGTGAATGTAAACTACCAGTGACAGTTAGGGATGTGCATGAATGCAGCTTTTGGGATTTGATTCAATTTGAATCAAATATGCAAAAATTCAATTTGATTCAAATCTTTAAAATTTGAATTTACCCAAAGTTGATTCAAATTAAGCAAATTTGAACCTATTCATTTGAATTTTTGGTTTGAATTTGCCCTTTAAATGTCAACATTTGTATGTGCCCGTACGCATTGTTACGCATCACGTACACATCTGTACACATCCGTATGCATCCCATATTTATCCCGTATGCAACCTGCATGCATCCTGTTTCCATTGCGTAGGGATCCGTACAAATGCGTACGGATATGAGAAAGATGTGTATGTGCAAGTATGCATCGTGTACGAACCTGTACACATAGGAATGTCAGAATAATTCAAACGAATAGATTCAAAAATTCAAAATTCATTCAAATGTTTTAATTCAAAATTATGGACATTCAATTCAAATTCAAATTCAGATGAATTCGATCGAATTTCAAATGTCTTCGAATATTTGTGCACATCCCTAGTGATAGCACCTACCAAGTCTGATGCAATCAGCCCGTGTGCCTGTTGTTCAAATGCCACTTCCAGATAGTGGGAGAGGGGTGAATGGGATTCAACCGCAATGCAAAGACAAAATTCGGCATGGACTCAAGGTGTATTAACAGGTAATGCAAAGTCACAATTGCCACAGAGGGACTATGAAAGCAGCTTCACAATGTTGTCTTAAGAGTGCATTTTCCTTGGCATGGGTCCCACACTCTCTTCTGTTCCATTCTACGTATAGATGCCCCTTTGTTTATTCCAGATCAGATGACAGAAGTACCAATTAATCTGATTCACCACTGTTCCTGACCACCACTAGTCCCATGCAGGCCATCTGTGGACTATAAGGCTCTTTGATCTGGATTATCAAGTAAGTGCAAAAAGGCCCTAATCATTTTGTCCACAGCTTAGGAAGAATATTGTCAGTTTTCCATAACACACGTGGAACTCCATCTGCATCAGGAACCTTCACTGTCACGAATGACAGACTTCATAGACTGGTCCAAAGTGTGGCAGGATCCACCTCTACCTCTCTTGGAAATGTCCCAAGTAAATTGCTGCTGAAAACTGCCATAAATAGAGTGCCATGCCTTCTTTCCTGAAAACCTTGCTAAAGGAAAAGCACTTGGTTCAGCTCAGTTACCCCTTCCAGTATATCATCTCCCACACCTGTAGGCAGGGGAGTTAAAGGCATCAAGCTCTTGAGTCATTTACTGCTGCTCTACTTATGCACGGGATAAACAGAGTGCAATGGGGGCAAAAGAGCCCCTTCCTTATAGATGCTTCCATGGTATGTGCTGACCATAAGGTATGTGCTTGTAATACACCATGCCTTTTCATCTTTAAACAGAGATGTGCTTACAATGCCCATTTCAGGAACTGCTTTCTTTGGCTGATTTGAAAGTCAAAATGGTTATTATTTTGGTTTCTTAAAAAAGGAAAATATAATTATCCTAAACTGCATGACCACAAAGAACGTTGGTCTCAGGCACACCATTGGGTCTCTGGTGGTTCTACACTCTGTCGCCCAGTAGCCTCTAGGTTGCTGTTAACAAGATATGGAGCGTGCCACTGTAGCAAAAAGTCCAGTTTATACATATAGTAGTAGAAGCTTACAGATCAAGGGGCAGCAAGCAAGGGAGCAAAGAAACTAGGGACATGCACAACTGTGGGGGGTTTTGCCATTCGATTTGAAACAAATTGAGTGTTTGAAAATCCGTATTCGTACAAATGGATTGCATTCAAATGTAGTAAAATTCTATTAAATACAATTTTATTCATATGTATTCATATGAACATTCAATACTTATCTGATACAAACAGATACGTATCTGATCCAAATAAATACGTATCTGATATGTTTCCCCAGCTTAATGAATGTCCGAACTATTTGTACAAATTTTCAGAAACATTTGTATTCATTCAAATGCTAGCCTAAGGATAATATAACATTCAATTTGAGTTCAAATGTCCGAATTCAGCTGAATTTTGAATATTACAAATATTCATGCACATCCCTATTGAAAACCTCTTTTCCAGTTCCCTGACTTGCTGCCTGCTGCTCATATGTAGATCTCTATACCATCAACATTATTCCGAATATACTCAACAAGTGCATGATGTTAAATGGCTGTTGATTTCTGCTGGTATAGCTCAACACATCCTTATCTGCACACATTATTTACTCACCACACTGCACTAACAGGGGGTTTCTAAAAGTCAAAAGTAAGGGCATCAGTATTTCAGAGGCTAGTACCAAGCCCGCCTATTAATAATGAGTTGCAACATGGCACACAAAAGCAGACATGTAGCAAGAAACTAGCAAGAAATGTTTGCACCTTCACTTACATTCTGGCATTCCCTGAGAGAAACTACCAAGAATGCACGAAGGCTGCAACACATGTTTATGTAGGAAGACAAGGTCAAAGGATATACTAACAATGCAGAGAGGTGTGTTGCAATAAATATGGAAAGGGCAGATTTGTTGGGCCCAAATGTCCCATTCCCATCCAAAAAATCCCTTTGTCTGCATTAGCCTTTCACCTCTGGACAGCCACGGCATTAACTTCTGGCAGAAGCTTTAAGGGAAATCAGTTTGGTGTCCTTAGTACACATTTATCCATATCACAAAACAGTCATTTAATTTGGCACAAATGTTAAGTGTCTGCTCAGGAAAGAGGCCCATGAAGAAAGGACAGGGTTGATGCTAACAAAAAAAATCAAAAGAGATTGTTAAAATGTCTTGTTTAGCATATCGCCAATGTTGTGGTACTTCCAGTGGTTCAAACACACCCTGTGCTAGGTCTCATACGCATAGTAAGAGAAGGAGAGCAAGGGCAGAAGGAGGGAAACAAAATGTCTGAAATCAGAACTTTCTGAAAAGTCACTTCAGAAGTTATTCATTCCAATCATATCCTCATTTTTTTGCTTCTATGGCAATTTAATTAAGAAGTTAACACAAGCATGGAACCAGGCAAGTTCAGAAATGCCTATTTGAGGCTTTCTGAACCTGGTGCCTGTCAGATCATTTGGAGTGCAATTATCATTCCCTGACCAATGGAGAAACTGCCTAGAGCTGAGGGGAGCTGTGGTCCAACCGACAGCTGCAAGACTCCATAGGTTGGGAAGTTCTGGATTGTTCTATCCTCCTTTCTCTTGGTCCACTAAGCCAAACAAGGAGACTGTGTCCCTCAAAGGTCAACATGACCATCAGTTAGAAATTAAGCAGCTGCTGGAGGACCACAGTTTCCTCCACAATGGCTGTCACACCTGCCCTCCTTATTTTATGTCCCTGGGGCCTTTCCACACTTGGTCCCATAGTCGCCTCATGGTGCACTCCCAAGACAGAGCATCTGCATTTCAAGGGGTTACAGTATTTCCAAACCAGAAACGTCTCCTTTCTGTGCAAGAGCACACCAAGAGGTGACTACACGTGGTCCATATTTAAGTGCAACATGCATGTACCTACCTTTACCTACACCAGGGTCGGTAAGCCTCTGGGCAGGCACATTCATACCTCCATGGTGCAAAACGGTCATCTGACATGCTGCGCAAGTGTGCATCATGGCATGTCACAGTTGCCCTGGTGACAGCACCAGTGCATGCATGCTAGCACTGACTATGGGGCAGGAAGATGGCAGTGTCCAGACATAGTCCGAACTTCAGAGAAGTGCCCAGATGTGTGTGGAGAGGGATTTTGTGTACTAGGATTTGCCAAGGTGAATGCTTAATACATGTGTGGGCAGCTTCACCTTTCCTGTCCCTCAGACAGGAAGGGAAATGCAGATTTCCCTCAGATACTGGGCCATGAGGAGGCAAACCCTGAAGCAGTAACCATTGCAACAGGTCAGAAGGTCACTTGGTATGATTAAAAGTGAGACATCAGTCATCACTCCACCTAACCCCAACCACTGTATCAGTTCTGTTTCATCAGTCACCGCTGGTTTTGATGTTCCTGTTCATCAGGCATACGTAGTATACATGTCCATGTCACAGGAGATGCGTTCTGGTGGGCCTGGCCCAGAAACAGCAAGGCCAGAAACACAAGACAGAAAGCTGCCTACAAGGACTCTCTGAGTGTTTCCGCACTTACCGCTTGAAATCCAGATTAAGGAAATCCATTTTTATGAAATGTGTCTCTAGCAAGATCCGGCTCAAATAGATATGGATCTAAATAAGGCCCCATGCTTCCACACTCGCTTGGAAAGGAGGGATTGTGAGGAACACATTATGCCTTCGCAGTGCGGATGTAGTAGCACGGATTTCCAGACAGATCTGGCCTCCCGGAGGCCACACCACCACACGAGTCGCGTGATTGGAGCATTCAGCCATCAGTCACCACTCCTTTCCTGCCGTGCATGGACCAATCAGCAGTGTTTCCAAGATCCCGTGCCCGCCTGGGGCCAAAGCCTGCTTTTTGTGCATGGAATCGCTACATTCAGACGTGCTGTCCCTCTCTCACTGTAGCTGGGGACCTGCCCAATGTGAAGCCCATGTGAGAGGTACTTTGTGGCTGGACTCTGCTTCTCCTGCCTCTCTCAACATGGCAGCTTGCTGCTGCAGCCTCACTCAACATGGCGACTTCCTGTCCTGCCTGCATGTGTTCTCTCTCCCATCAGTGTGCAGAAGCGTCCTCCGCTGATGTGGATTTACAACACAAAGACTGATTAAGAACGGATTAAGACTACCTTCTTTCAGGTCTTCCCAGAAACCCGTTTTAGCGGCTTCTTAGACCCCATTAGAGACAGATCTTGCACAAGTCAGTGCGGAAGCGGACTCCTCGAAGTGTCACTAATGTGTGCTGCAATGTGGAAGGCAACTTTACAAGTGTTTTATATCTGTCCTTAATCTGTCTTTAATGCGGTTTAAGTGGCCAGTGCAGAAAGACCCTCTGTTCCAGCACCTGGGACAGAATGGTCCACCTGAGCAAGGGTGGCCCCATTCTGCTCCAGCAGTAACCTACCTCAGGGTGAGATGAATTGCTTCTTCTAGGGCAGGGTGTCCCACTCTGTTATGGGATAAAAGTTCTCTGTATTAAAAAGCCCCGGGATTGCCAAGGACGTATTAAAAAGGGAGATGGGAACTTCACAGAGGCTGAACGAATTCTTAGTATCTGACTTTATGGCAGATAATTTTGAGCAGATTAGAAACAGAATATGTTGAACTAAGGCAAAAAACAGTAACATTCTTGATAAATTAAAAATGAAAGTTCCCCAGCTGGGATGTTATCACGTGGCATGTGTACAAACAGCACACCATCACTCCTAGCATAACTGTGGAGCAGCTACTAAAGTTGGGGACAACTATACATGCTCGGACCCGCTCCAGGGTGGATGTGGCTCCATGGTGTGAGAATGCAGACTTGTTGGAGCATGCACAGTTGCCCCAGGGGACCAAGTGCCAAAAGGTGCTAATAACAACATAGGAAAGAATAAATGTGGGGAATATAAAGGATTTAGAAATACATGAAATGGAAATGGCTTCTGTAAGGCAGGGATCAACACAGAGACCGATCCTGTCACTTCTGGGTCTGGAACGCTTTCTTGGACCCATGAATTGTGTTGTTCACATGCCTCCCCCACATTCATGGCAGTGCTAACATCAAAGCTGGGGAATGTTCAACATTTTCACCTGAAATCTCTTGTTAGAGACATAGGAAGTCAGAACTCAGCCATTTTCTGTTGTTCCAAAAATAGGACTGTGCAAAAAGTGCCATGGGTTAGTCTTCACAGTCACCATAGCATGGTGGAAGAATATTCAAATGCTGTCCCAGGTAGGGATGTGCAGAAATATTTGAAACATTCAAAATTCAATCAAATTTGTTCAAATTTGGACATTCGAATTCAAATTGAATGTCTATACATTCAAATTTGAATTTTTGAATCATTCGTACAAATTATTTGGAGAATCGTATATGTACAGATAGATACACAATGCGTACTTGCCCATACGCATCTTTCTCGCATCTCTACTCATTTGTACGGCTCAGTACAGGACAAAAATGGGATAAATACAGGATGTGTATGGGATGCATACAGATGCATAAAGGCACATATGAATGTTGTTGTTGTGAATGCGGATCAAAAATTTGCACGAATAGATTCAAATGTATTCAAATCGAATCAAATGTGAATACATTCAAATTTTAAACATTCCAATCGATTCACATTTTTGGATATTCAATTTGAATTGAATCTAATCTTGAAAATTGCATTTGTGCACACCCTTAATCCCAGGCCCTTTCTGCACTGGGCCTTATTCTGAATTATATCCCAGAATAGAGATATGCTGGCGCAGATGGCAAGTACCCATGCTGGAATGTAATGCAAAATAAGGCCAATTGCAGAAAGGGGATGTTTCCGCATTTGCCGCTGGAAAACGGATCAAAGAAGATCTGTTTTTCAGCGATCCGACCTCCCGAGGATCCGTCCCAAATAGGGACGGATCTGGAGGGCCCTCGCGTGTCCGCACACGCATGGGGAGGCCAAATCTGGCAGGATGGATGGTCTGGGTGCTGTGTGGAAGCCACAGCACCCATTCCAAAAGTCAGCCGGTGTCCCATTGCCACTGCTGCCGCTGCTGCCACTGTCACCCCTAGAGCCGCAGGAGTGGAGCTGTCAGCTGCCAGTCACCACGCATTTCCAGCAGCACGCAGTGCACGGGGGAGGGCGGAAGGAGGCAAACCAGCCTTTTTCCGCCCTCCCCAAGATGGCAGCTGCAGGGACATCCGGACCCTTGCCTGTCCATGTGCAGAAGCGTTCTGCTTCCACACGGATCCAGGCAAAGGAATGGATTGAAGACCTCGTTTTTGAGGTCTTCATTTAGATCCATTTTTTGGCAGTGAGACAAGATTTAGAGATGGATCTCACCCGCCGAAATGCGGAAGCAGTCACCAGGAAGTGTCCCTAAAGAGGTCTCCAGTGCAGAAGGTAAGTACCAAGGGGTCTTCTATGTGTCTTAAATCTTGCATAGAGCTGGTTTCCGTGGCCAGTGCTGAAACACCCAGGGACTCAAAAGTCACTTCTCCTGCTCTGTGGGAAAAGCTCTTCTGATGGCACTTCCCACTCTTCTGTGACAGGAGAACTTGGGAAGCCCACATTAAAATTCCACTGGATCTCACAGTGTCATCCTGAACAAGACACTTAGCCATCTCAGAGTTTTCTTACAAAGATAAATGGGTTGTGAGGAAAGAACCACATATACTATGCTGACATCCTAACAGAAATAACATAATGCATAATGTAATTTTTACTGCTCATAATTTTCAATGCATAGTGTAGTCCTTTTAGTACTTTAATTATCCTACCTAAACTGAGGTGTTTGAATAGTATTTACAGCATAAATCTACTTCCTGGTAGAATTGCAGTATCTTTGCTTTCTCCCTAGTTGCACTGGAAAGTATCCCATTTAAAAAAAATAAGTTGTGCAAAACTAATGAACAAGTGGGAAAGGAACAAACATGAGGCACAATCTAGTCTTGAATGTCTGTCCTAGATGCTTGACATGATGAATCACTGTTGCAGAGCCATCTGCACTGGCTTCCTAATGCTAAAGCACTCTGGGGGCTGCTGCCTGATGTTTGATTTCCCAGCACTAAGAAATATTTCCAGCTTTTATTTAAAATGATACATGTATCTGTCTGCACAGAAGTATGTTTTAAATACTGTACGGTATGTGCAATGCCAACATTCGTTCAGACACTGGCAACCAGCTGCATATGGAAGCCAACTAGCAGGTCATAAGTACAAACCTTATCCTTCCAGCAGCTGGTCATTAGAGAAGCACTGCCACCTCTCTCAGAGGAAGCCTACACAGCTGTCAGGTAGGAGAGATTCATAGACCTCTCTGTCATGAACTGATTCTCCCTCTTTTTGAACCAGTGAATTTCAAAGTACATGTTCAATACAATTTCTTACAATTTTTTTAAACTATCCTTATCATGTCATTGGTCTTCTTTCCTGCCACCACACACTGGACCAATACCTCCATCAAACTATGTACCAGTTTGTCAATAACTCTTTCCTGGGGCCTTTTTGCACTACAGCCAGGTGGCTGTAGTATGCTAAGGCTGGGACACGCAGGGCACACGTCGACCATTCGCATTGGCCAGTGAGGGAAGCATATTTAAGCATCCCTTACCAGCCAAGGTGCGAATGGTCAACCCGTCGTGTGCGTGTACACACCTCAGAAGCTGGAAGTCCCACCCCCGGCTGCCACCACTGACCACTACCAACCGCACTGGCTAGCAGTCTGATGCCAGGGGCAGGATCGGACCGAGCCGGTGGTGTTTTGGGGTGCTACGGTCCCCCACTGCTCCGATTGGGCCCACCCCAGTCTCCTGTAGCAATGGCAGGTAGCAGGGACCTGCCCAGCACCCACTATCACCCAGGAGGTATGCAACCCCCTGCCCCCCAGCCCTGTACTTACCTGTCAGGACTGCCGGTCCAGTCTGAATCACTCCCCCATGCCATCTTCAGTGACCGATCTCACCAACGGGCCTGACCCAGCCAGTGGGGGTCCACAGCACCCCAACACAACACTGGTGCACTTCAATCTCACCCCCGACATTGGACTGCTAGCCAGCACGCTACAGACCATGTGATGTGGGTGACAGCAGCCAATAGTGGCAGACAGGAGGTGGGAGTCCTGAGCAACCCAGGGGGAAGAATGTGAATGGTTTCCCTACTGGGAGGTTCAAATAAGCCCAGGGGTAAGGCTGGGGAAGGCGTGGAGCACGATTTCATGCTCCACACCTTAGATGGAATTAGGACAGCTCTGGTACCGGCTTGGTCGCTTCTGGGCGGAAACAGCCTCCTGCAAATGGTTGACCTCCTGACTCAACTGAGACTGCACAGAATGTCAGCATCATCATAGCTATGGTGCCGGTGCACGCACAGTTGTGGAAGGGGCTGTACTCAAGATGGTGGTGCCCAGGAGAGAACCAGCTCCCAGATCAATCACAGGTGTGTGACTGGTCGTGCAGGGCATGGGCTGTTACTAACTAGTTAGGTGTTTGCACTCCTTTCTCATCCAGCAGACCGGAAGGAAACTGCGAAAACGCCCCAGATCAAAGCAGTGTGTTTGTTTTTGATGGTCCATACTCAACTAATCTTACTTCCTTTAAAACATACGTGTGTTTCCATGGCTCCTCTAATCTATATTAAAGGCTAGAAAATGCACTTTGGATGTGTGTTTTGCAGCCTTTAATATGAATTAAGTCACTTACATTTGGACAGTACCACCTCTAAGATCCTATTGAGCCACTTTTATTCTAGGTAGATTCAATCTTAGTGGCTAAAAAACCTCCTGCTTCTGTTTCCTCCCTGGAACTCCAAAACTGGGGTATTTTTTTTAAAGACAAGCTACTGTACAAGGTTAGTTGCCTATAATAACTCAATGAATCATGAATTAGACAGGACTGGAAAGTATTGGCAGTAAACCACACAGTCTTAGTAATAGACTAAAACTGTAACCTCAGGGCAGCAATGGGCTGGCAAAGGCCATTGTTAGCAAATCAAGGTTTTCATCCATGTAAAGCAGGACTTGATTGTGTGTTATTGAAATCTGAGGAATGAAGGGGGTAACAGATGTATTTTAGAGTAAGCCCAATCAAACACACACAAAAACTTACTTCCAAGTAAATACTAGCAAGCATATTAGAAAACTATTGTGTTAGTATGGAGGGCAATGCAACTTTTGAGAGTGGTTGTTTGCAGCTTTGGTAATAAGCCAAGATAAAATTTAAATTCCACATTATTCAGCATTTCTTCATGTGGGAAGTGTAATGTCAAAATATTTCCCCCACCCTTTTTTTGTACTATCAAAATGGATCACAAAACAAGTATTATATGAGCAATCTTTCCTGTGTTTTCCCAGGAGTGAAGGCAATTTGGATACTAATTTTAGGAGGTATAAAGAATGCTTCCAGTATCTGGCATGAATGTCAGATTTACCAAGTAAGACAATGGGCAATTTTGATGGCAACACTTTTCATGCAGTCTCAGTAGAAGCAGTAGAGAAAGAGGAAAGTGGTGTACCACCCTCACCATTCTCAAACACTCTTAAAATGTATCTCTGGACTCTTTAGAAACCTGTCTTTCCTTTTTAACATGACTATTTTAGTGTAAAACATAGCACTACAACTCAGGATTCAAATACTTCCTTCTCTATTTCCTCCTGAACAGGCGGCCATGAGAAATCCTGCTAGGCCTCACAATAAATATTTTTTTAATATAAAATTAGTTGAAATGGAGCTGTTCATGGTTTAGACAATTACTCTGTACACTCTCTTCTTAAAACTGCAGTGAAAGATCTATAGCTGTTCTTCAACATCTTGCTTTTATTTCCAGAGCATTTAGGAAGGCTTTTTTTTAGAAACAAAATCTTACCTAGGCTTTGAAAAAACCTTAAAAACACACACACAAGGTCAGTCATGGAGCAAATCCAGATAAAGGTATATAAGGTACTGAAATGCTGAAGCACAACTCAGTCTTGTATTGTTCTAGATAAGGCATATATACCTGTGGAGGCGTACAGAACATTTCTACAAGGAAATTGAGGGGCTGACTAGGAACTTCCTCCCTTTGATCTCCAGATGTTGATGGCAAGCTGCAGATCAAACTGCAACTCAGGGAGATCAAATGCACCATCTCTTCCCCCACCATTCTTCTGCCACTGGGATAAGAGCAGACTAAACTCAACACAAACTGAATGAATAACCTAGAAAATGCTCTAGAACTGTGTATAGTATTTACTGATCCCATAGCCCACATACTTGGGTTTATCATGCAGCAGACACTTACACATGCAGGCCAGGTGAGAGGAAGAATCTTGACAAAGAGCTAACGGTAGACTTAGCTGCACTTTCCTCCTGGTTCTTGTTAGGCTGCATCCAGCCATCACTTACTTATTCTACCATATTTGGATATTCCAGAATAAAACATGGATACTCCAGGATGCCCATGCTTTATTCTGGAATATCCAAATAAACCAGTATCAGTAAGCGATGTCTGGATGCAACCTAAGAAAATCAGATTCATCACCTCAGAGATGTTGGTTTCATCCTGTGCTTATGAACACACTGGATCTTGGCTCATGTAAAAACTGTACAACAAACACGAGACAGGAAGTATATTCAACTGGCAGCCAAAAATCTGACAGTGGCTATATAGCTTTCTTCTCAATTACCTAGGAATCAACTTGCTGATTTCAACGCAATTTCTTTTGATGTAAGCTTGAAGTATTATCTGCATACCTTAAGCATTTTGTTCAATTCACATTAAACTTCTCTGCATGTCTTTTATATAATTCAGTGTAGTTTGCTGACAACTTCATATCTTGACAGAAACCTCCGTCTCAGTAAACACACTTTCACGAGTGCAAACGGGGGAGGAAAAAGTTTTACATTAGGATGTTTCTTACTTCATCTCTTTGTCCTGGGAGAATGGAACCAAAGAAACCACATTTAAAACCAGACATTAGATATGCAAATATGTGTTCAGATCAGAGATACAAAAATTATTCCAACGATTAATTATTCATCATAAAAATGTCAATTAATAATTCTGAAGCATAATAGGCATCCTTCTAATGCATCTTTATTTTTGAGGCATAAATACTGTTGAATATATGTATTTGACAGAATTCTTGCAACTTTTTAAAAATTCAACAAAGTAAATAAGAATCTGTAAACAAAGGGAAGGAAGGAATGCTAATAACTAGAATCTCCACCAGGGAAAGTGCCCAGAGTTGAATGCTAGTATCACAGGAGATGTGAGAACACCAACTGCCCAGAATACCCAAAGAAAGATTACAAAGAATTGTGTTATCTATTTCCTTTAAAAAGATAAATGTACTTTTAACATAGCAGCAAATATACACAGATACAAACATAGAAAATCTTGCCTTAGATCAGTCTATTTCTGTCTACCTCTGTGGGACTTCAAGGAACTATAAGAGATCTTTGACATCACTAATCCATCACCTGCTTTTAACTAGAGAGCAAGAAAGAACTTAACAGCCTGTAATATGCAAAACTGAGAAAACAACACTGCACAAGCAACACAGCAGAAGATACCTTCCATATGCACTATTATGCATTAGGCTTAATAACCTGATCTGAAAACTGCAAAACTAAGAGTGACCCATTCAGCAGAGATTAAGCACACAGCTATTTAGACATAGGGATGATGTGGAAATTCATTACACCATGCCACCGCAGATCCTTAGGGTAGGAACTTAGGAGGCAGAAATGCTATTGAATATAACAAAGTATATGAACAACCACATGAATGTCATTTTTGGTTCAAAAGAAATGTATCGAATGCATTTATTCAAATATTGAATTTGTATTAGCGAGGTGAATAATTATAGTATTTACATCCTCTAAGGGGGAACTTAAGTATCGAGACAAATGGAGCCAGTGAAAAGAGAGGTCAGTGATCGGCCTACTCAAGAGAACCGCAGGTCAAGAGCAAGGAGAAATGAGTATATTTGGTTTAGCAGTTACTAGGACCAAGAGAAAAGTGACTGCTGGTTAAAAGGGAGGGGTATAAAAGTAAAAGACAGAGTGGACTGATTTACTTAAGACCCTAAGAGCTTGTAGCAACCTTTAAGAAGGCAATGCTGACAGTATCCCCAAACAAAAGCACTTCTGTTAAGAGTCTGAGGATATGCAGCAAAATTTTGCTGCAAAACAGAAAAAAAGTGCAATTTTGCCCTTTGCATATTTGCAGATGAGGTTGGGCCAACACTTCTTGCACGTCTTCTCAAACCCTCTGCCACTGGTGGATGTGTATGATGCCTGAACTAAAGATCTCCTTAACACTTCCCATTTGGTCCCTATTCCAGCAGAAGGCTAGGCACTGGTTTCAGCTTCTCTCTAAAATGAGTCCAGGTTGCATGCAGAGCCTTGTGCCAGACTAGCAAAAGCCCACTGGTTACCTGAGGAATGGCGCAGGGAAATGAGATGGCATTCAAAGCGAGCAGCAAAGTGCCTTACAGGGGTAGTGTGTGGCACTCCTTGTCACGTTCCTTTTCTAGCCTAGGATATTCAACGAAGAGAAGAGCAGACTGGCATGTGAACAATCCCATCTGCCAACAAGCTCTGAACCGCCTCAGAAGTGCTTTTATTTGTAACTGTGTGTGAACACATGTTACTTGGCCTCAGCGGTGGAGGCCAGAACCAACCCTCAGCCAAAGGAGGAGAAATCTGGTTCACAGCACCTATTTTTTAGCCTGCAAAAGCAAGCCTGTTGGATTGCCCCTTCCAAAATGAAACCTAAGTGTCTCAGTAGAAAATCTCCACATGGCAGGATGAAACTTCGCATATTCAAGATCCAAACTGATTCAAAATATCTGCGTCCCCTGTATTGATCCCATAATGTGTCTCTGAATTATTCCCGACTTAATAAACGTGGCAGTGATAAAGCAGAAATCATTCTTCCCTTTATCCTCACTGAAACCGTAGGAAGAAAGAGAAAGATTTAAATCTCCAGAGCAGCTAACTGAGAAAAAACTCGTCCCCTCGCTGCAAGGAAGGTCCAATTTTCAAGAGGCAAAAAAAAAGGTCTAATCCAGCATTCTGCTCCTACGATCTGTCCCTGGGACTACAAGGCTGCCCACCCGTTCCCAAAGCAACAAAAACTTCTTAAAGTTGCCTCTGGATGCGTCTCCCACTTCCAAACTGAGAAAAAGCAGAGAGCGCAGGAAGCGGTAGGGATTTTCGGGGGCTTGAAAATCTGCAGGCTTATTGCTGACATCGAACGCTGCGAGGCCTCCGTGCCAAAAGGAGCCCGAGCTCGTGTCAGAAACGGGCCGTCTGCACGCCACGGCACGCCTCATCACGGGACAGGGGGCTTTCCACGTACTCAAGATCCCTCTCATTCCAAAGGCTGCCCGCTTGGCAGTGAAGGCCAAGCAAGCCCAGGGCAGGGCGGGCCAAAGAAACCCGAACGGTATGAAGCGCACCCGGCGGCGCGCAAAGTTCTTGAGAAGAGAGGCGCCCAAGCCGAGCCGGGTCAGGCCGGGCCGGGCCGGGCCGGGCCAGGGCTGGGCTGACCTGCCCTTTCCCTCCCTGTGCGTTTCGGAGAGAGCTCCATCCAAAGTCAGCCCTGGGAGCCCTGCACGGATCCTGCCAGCAGCTGCTGCTGCTGCTCGCCTAGCCAGGTCCGCCGCGCTCTGGCCATATGCGCCCCAGAGCGCGCGCGCCCAGCGCCCTTTTCTCATGCTAATCGCCCCCTGGCAGCCCCTCTCCGGAGGCTCCAGCAAGGCAGGCAGGTGGCCGATCGGCCGGTCGGCCGGTCGGTCCCCAGGCGGGCAGGCGGCCCCCTGCAAACCGGAAACAGGGTGCGCGGCGTCACGTGGTGGGAAAGTAGCTATTCCCGGCCGGCGATCGAGAAGCAGCCAGGAGGCGCCCTGGACAGGCCGGGCGGGCAGGCAGGCGGGCAGGCGGGCAGGCGAGCAGGCAGGCAGGCAGGCGATGGGGCCCGGAACAGCCCAGGCCGCTCGGCATGGCCACTCACGTGTTGGATCGTGGATGCAACTGCACAAAGGGGTGGGGCTGGGCTGGGGGATGAGCATCGCGGGAGGCAGGGGTGAGTGCGGCAACCCCGCCAGCCCCGCTCGCCTTTCAAGCCCGCACGCTGCGCATCAGTAACGCGGCGGCGGCGGCATCCCGTTTGGCTTGCCTCGAAGTTTCCTCCCGTTCTATTTTGGGGCAGGAAAAGTTGGAGCGGTGGGGAGGGGAGGCCCAGGGGAGGCCCACGGGGGAGATCGGCGAAGTGGGGGGGGGGGAGAAGTCCATGCCATTGACCTCTGTAGAAATGCTTCCCCTCCGAAGCTGCCCATGGCTTCGCCTCGCCGTCCGTCCCGCCTCGGAGCTCCTGAAATTTTCGATGTGAGCACCGATGGGACCGTGTGTTTGATGCGTTGTTGTTGTTTCCAGAAAGGGGGGCTGGGGGTGGCGGTGGATGGGCTGAAGGGGCCACCGATGGAGGCTCGTGACACTTGCTGCGGAGCTCCTAAAGCCCCCCTCGGTTTCCTCGACAGTCAAGCTCTTTGGGGGTTTTCCGAGGGCGCATATTCCCGGGCCGAGGACTGCAGACTTTCACGGAAAGAAGGGAGGAAAGAAGGCAGGAAGGCGTTTCCACGGGTCTGGAAGGGACTGAAGAAGGGAATCGATTCGCTTCGCCTCTGCTCTGCGCACTCCTGTCCGAATCTTCTTTAGCCCGAGTAAAATACCGCTTTGATGCCTCCTGTGTCTTAACGGAGTTGCATATCCAAGGCAGGGCAAGTTAGGATCGCACCGCAGGGCTTAAGTTCTATGCCGTCTTTCTGGGAAAGGGGTCTTTCTTTAAAAGTATTTTCCCTCTTTTTTTCTTCATTCTGTAAAACATGTGCCTACTTCGCAACACAGTCCAAGCGACCTTTCGTGCCAAAAAAGCATCCTAGACGTTAGGGACTCGAAGGGAACCGTCGGACTTGCAGAAGACCTGCGGTTGCTCTCGGCGTACATTGGGTCTTGGGGTGTTTTAGTGGGTGGGGGGGAGGGGTTATAGGAACTTGAAGATAAGACTATAAATTGTTCTCACGTTCGCAAAGGCTTTCCATTAAATCCTAGAGAACCTTCCTGCCTCCATCCTCAGGAAATGATTGCCCGCGTAGGTCCTTTTTTGTTTTTAATTTAAAAGAAATCAGTTCTTTCCATGGTTTATTTTTAAGACAGGTTTTGTGCTCTCGCGCACACTTTTGGACGCAAGCTGCCCTAGTGAACTATCTGGAAATGCAGGAATGACGCATAGAGGGCTGCCGTGCAAGGGATTTTCCTTGCATTGCAAGAAAGGGGGGAAGAGAGATCTATGACCCAGAACTCGAAAAATGCCCTTTATTGATATATACTCTTGCTGCTGTTTGCTACTGCAAACTCACTCTCGGGTCTTTGCAGTTGAAGATGTTGGTTCCGCAGGCCAGACCCGAAAAGACGTCAGAGGAATACTACTTTAGGAGCGATTCCGTCGGCGTGGCGTGTTTCTTTACGATACCCCTGGAAAGCGGTTCGCGCATCGCTCCTAGAAGTCTGTCGTGGAAGAGCACCTTTCCGGCATCATCGCCTGAGGCCAATGGCCCGTCAGGTGAACGCGCCGCTCCCCTGGAAAGTTTTATCCCCATTCAGAGCGGAGAGCAGCCTGAAAAGCTTTCGAGAGGCTCTTCTTCCACTGGCCTAATTGCCTCATCGCTCGCCGTCCCCGTCGGTGGATCGGGCTTTCGAGACGAGCCGGCGATGTGCTGAATAGATACATCAATGGCAGCCCTCGAGCGGCGCCCGCTCCTTAGCGGTCGCTCCAAAACAAAGGGCAAGTTTCGGGCGCTTCTCCCGGGCGGCCCCACCAGTGGCCCAGACGCTTGGCCTAAACCAGGAGAAGCGCCCACGGCCATCCCATTCGGGTCGGCGCACCCGGTGGTTCGGCTCCCGCCCGGCCACGACACGTGGCAGTGCAGAGGGAATAGGAGTCAAGCCGAATTGTGTGGTCGGGCGCCTAAAAAGGATATATCCCCCCCCCCCGTATCTCATCCCACCTCGAAAGGGGATCAATCAAAACGTCTTATTTCCTAGAAAGAAAGAAAGAAAGAAAGAAAGAAAGAAAGAAAGAAAGAAAGAAAGAAAGAAAGAAAGAAAGAAAGAAAGAAAGAAAGAAAGAAAGAAAATAAATCGCTGCCCAGGCCACATAGGATTTCTGAGAGACACAGAGAGATCCTTTCTTTTAGATCCTGTAGATCCGAGAGTTTCTGATGTTAGATCAGGAAGGAAGGAAGGAAGGAAGGAAGGAAGGAAGGAAGGAAGGAAGGAAGGAAGGAAGGAAGGAAGGAAGGAAGGAAGGAAGGAAGGAAGGAAGGAAGGAAGGAAGGATGGATGGATGGATGGATGGATGGGGCTTTCACCAGTCCTCGGGCATAGTGCATGTTTATTTTGCATGTCTTAGCTTGGCTCACTTGAAATGTGCATGGGGCCCTCTAACAGCCAGATGAACAGGGTGCCCCCCCCCCGCGGCCGCTGGACACTTGCGCGCGCAGGCCATCCCATTGCCGAGATCCAGAGCTTTCTCTTTGGAGGGCGACTGCCAAGTGGCTCGAAGCGCGCACATTCAGCGCACGTCTCCAGCACAGTTTGTGCAGGCTTAGTGTGAGCAAAAGTAAAGCATCGGATCGGCGTGGCATTTCGTTTCAGTATCCTCCAGGAGGAGGAGGAGGAGACGCGCTCCGATAGATTTCCCTGTGCCAAAGCGAGGAAGATGCTGAGGGAAGAGCCGAGCCGAGCCGAACACGCCCTCCGGCAGCCCCTCTTTACCTTCGGGCCCGGATCGCGCCCAGCAAGCAGCCTCCGGACCCGAAACTTTTTTTCTGGGCGCGTGTGATTGCCCAAGTTGTCTCTGGAATCAAGGGGCGCGCGTGGGGGCCGCTTGGAGCTGGAAAAGCCCCCCAGCCAAGTCTTCCGGGCGGCCCTAACCTTCCCTCCCTCTCCCCCCCCCCAACTTCATGTCAGAGCCTTCCAGCTTTCCAAGGGCTTTTAAGGACCCAGCCGGCGCGCGCGTGCGCGCTCCCCCCCCCCCCATCGCCACCGCCCGCTCCCCAGCCCCTAATGGTCTGCCGGCAAAGCAGCTTTTTGATTAAGCAAGCCGAAGAGCCTTGGTTAAGAACACAGTTTAAGTTGTTTGTGTGTATATGCAAGTGTGTTTTAAAGGTTCCCTCGGGAGTGGAGACTCGGAATTGGTTAATAATGTGCAGTACTTGCTAAATTGCTGACTTCCAGATGTGGGGGGAAAAAATATCTTTCTTGTTTAGGACCTACGTAACCTGATTGGATTAGGACAGGCGCGTCACATTGGAACCCTTTTTGAGTGATGATTTAATTAACCATACAGTAGAAAGCTGTGTTCGCCAGGAAATCCCTTCTCCATTTGCATAACCAATCCCCACAGTGCAAAGGTGGAGTCTAAGGGCTTAATTTTCATTTTAATCTTTTCCAAGTCACCCCACACGCACGCACACACACACAACTCTCCCCCCCCCCAGTAAAATACAAAACTAAACCCACAACTTTCCACCTATCAAACTCTGAGCGTGTTGATCCATCTGCGTGTCCATGGGTAACCTCCTTCACACAACACCCGTACACACCTTTCCCCTTACCTGTTCAGGCAGGTAGAGTCACATCCACCTGGCTCTCTATCTCTGGCTGCCACCTATAAAGCGCTTGCCGTGGAGAGCGCGTCTCCCTGCCCATGGGGGACTCTGGAGCAGGCAAAGTGCTCAGCCCGCGCGAACCGACCTCTGACGATGCGCCAAACGTATGTATATGATAGGCGTCGCATCTGCGTGCCCTATTTATTAATTGGGCTCTCTTCGCAAAAGTTTGTCGTATTCCCGCAGCTCCACTGGCTTTCTGTTCCCCTAACTATCGCTATAGCCCATCTGCTCGCGAGTGTTAAAGGGAGAAAGGGAAACAAATCGCGCTCTCGCCCCACTTGCTCCTGGGATCACACGCGCGTTCTCAACAGAAGTCCACAGCGCTTGGACTCTCCCGTGTGTCTCCTAAACACCAGAGAGAGACGATCGCGGGCGGGTTTTGTCTCCGGATCGTCTGTGCTTTGAACCCCCGAACCTTCCCCGTCCGCCCCTCGAAGCGGGTTTCTTGGGAACGCGTGCACACGGAAGAGTTGCTCGGCCACTTGCGTGTCTCTCCCGTGCTAGTTTCCATTAATGAGTTTTTATTATTATTATTAATAATAATAATAATCTGTTTCCTCGGAAATCACCCAACGTGGGAGAGGCGGAAAGGCGCACGGGCGAGATTGGGTCCCCCGAGCGATCCACCCGGGCGCCCCGGATCCGCGGATCGCGGGCGATCCCTCGAAAGGGCAGAGGCGGGCGGCGGCCTGCGGGGTGAGCGGCGCCAAATGCGCGCCGGCGGCGGCGGCGGCTGCTGCTCGCAACTTTAGCTCCTCGGAGTTGGGCGAGTTCTGTGAATGGTGCTCACCGTTTTCCGCCTTGCATCCAGTAGGATTTAGTGAAGAGGATAATGATGCCAAGGTTGGGGGGGAGGGGAGGGGAGGGGGAGGGAAGGAGGGGGGAGGGAGGCAGGCCAGGGAAAGAGGGAGGGAGGGAGGGAAAGGAGGGAGGGGGGTGGAATTTCATTTCTTCCACTAAAGCGTTTGCGGAGACTTCAAGGTATAATCTATCCCAGATCCTTCCTTTCCCAGAGCGAAACTTGGCGGTCACGTTTCCACATGATGCTCACGTTTGGTGCGCTCCAATTATCCCTCCCCACAAAGATAGGTGGCGTGTGTTGCAGGGTCCTCTCCGCTCTCTCTCCTGCCGAAAAGAAAAAGAAAAAAATGTCATTAGAAGAGGCGTAACACGTCAGTCCGTCCCCAGGTTTGTGTTTCCTGGAGTGGCAGAAAGCGAGATCAGTCCTAACCTGCCCAGCAGGAATAACGGTCCTTCCTTCCGACAACTCTTTGCGAGCCTCTTGGCCGTTTCCCCCTCTCCACCAGCTGCGTCTGCCTGTTCCTTTCCTCCTTCTCGCCCTCCGCGGCTTTTCCATGCTTCTTCTCCTCTCCATTGCTGGCCAAAACTACAAACAAGACTTCGCAGGTACGTTCCGGGATATATTTTCCCTTCTTTTTTCCCCCCCTCTCTCTCTCCTCTTTTCCTTATTATTGTTCCGCCTCTCTTCTTCTCCTCTCTTCTCCTCTCTTCTTTCTCTCTCCCCATCTCCCCCCTCCCTCTTTTTAAACAATTACCGTCTTGGGGTCTGTTTTCCTCGTCTACAGCTGGGAAGGAAGCGGCGAGGTGGGAAGCGGTCTCGGTTCGGAGATGCAAGCGGGCATCCCCTGGGTCTGCCAAGAGTTGGACCTTGCTCCGAACTCTTCCTCGTACCTGGGGGGTTCGCCCCTCCTCCTAAGCCCACCTACCTGGCTAAGCAGGTAGACGAAGGGGGGTCGTTTCCCATCGAATTTTATTATGATTTTTATTATGATTATTTACGATTTACAACTCCCAGTAGGGGGGAAATGTTCGAGTTTCCGTTCTTTCTTCGGTGGTGGTGTTTCTTTCTTTTTTGGTGTGTGTGTGTGTGTGTTGAACCAGCATCCCGCTCGCTTCGGATTCACGTTTACACATCTTAAAGTTTGCACGTACCTGTTAATGATTTTCAAGCTGTGCACAAGAACAACACAGACATGGCTGGAGGAAGAACTCGCCGCCAAACTCGCCCACCGAATGAATTAGCAGGCAGGGACAGTCCTGGCAATATTAATTTCCTCCTTCAAAGCAGAAAGTTTGCTGCTTTGACTGCCTGCCTGCCTGCCTGCGCCAGTTTCATTTCTTGCTTTTATTTTCTGAAGCGACACCTAAGCTTCTGGGGTTCTCGACAAGAAGTGAAAGTTGTTCAAAGTCGTTTGCACAAGAAAAGAGAGCCAGAAGAAATCCGGGATGGACCCGGGAGAAAGGAGGGAAGCTTTGCTCACCCTAGTTGGCAGCTCTGTGACGTGATTAATTTTCTTATTTAAAAAAATAATAATAATTTTAAAAAAAGGTAATTAGAGGACATAATTGCAAATGATTCTTGCCCTGAGAATTTCGCCACTTACTAAAGAATGCCTTCCATGGTCTTGTTGTTGTTGTTGCTGCTGCTGCTGCTGTTTTGAATTTTTGCCTTTTTAAAAAGACAAACTGAGTAGAGAACAACATACTCTAGATTTAGAACTTCCCAGCAAAGGTGGGGAGGATGCTTCCATTTGCTCTTTTGCACTCCTTTTAGGGCTCCAGATGGGTGCCACGGCAGGCGACCCTAAGCCACAGACCTGGCTGACCCTGCCTGCATGTTGCTTTTACCTGCCCAGCAGGACATTTGGGTGTTGGTGCTAGTGGGTGATCAGGGGTCCTCTTGCTGCCCAGGATGGTGCTTTTCCGTCCTCACAACCAACACCAAAAAAAAAAAAGCAAAGGAGAAATCCAACTCAGGCGTCCACAACAGCTGCAAAGCTGCCTTGGGCGGTTTGTGTTGACTTGGAAAGAAGTTGCCTCGACTTCCACAAACTTGCTTTCGTGTAAATGTGCAGACAGGATTGCAGCCAGCAGCCCAGGCTGTGTGAGTCTGTTCCTAGATGCCCCCCCCAAAAAAAAGTCTAGTAGAGAAATAAAAAGGGGAAAGACAAAAGAGGAGGTGAAGATGGGTTTGGTCCAGGATAGCAAGGGTTAAGCGCCCTTGTTTTACAGTTTGCATCTGTTACATCTTTTATAGCCGTCTTCTCTCCATGCACACAGACCCCCGCTTAAATTAATCCTCATGTCAGAGCCTACTTGGTGGTGGTGGTGGTAGTTGTGTGTTTGTGGGTGTGTGCTTTAAGGCTATAGCATCCCCTTAGCTCCAGCCAGAGCGAAGAGTTTCCTCGTTCCCTTAGTTTTGACAAGACTAAACCTCAAATCCAGCCTTGTGGTAGTGCTAGGGGAGAGTACACCAGTTTGCAAGCTTTGCAAATAAATAATAAATAAATAAACAAAACGCAAACAACCAAACAAATAAGATGACCGGCCTTAGCGAGAGGATCCTAAAGTACTTTATTCTCCCTCCTTCCCTCCCAGCTCTCCAATATTCTTCCTGGGGAGAAAAAGCAGAAAGATGAGGTGGGGGCCGAGGCGAGGAAGACCCTGCATTAAAGATGGTGAAGCTGACTTCAGAAGTGTGAGAAGGGAGCTTATGCAACGTCTGGTGGAGGAAGAGAGGAAGGGGGAAGAAAACGGGGCAGATAAGAGCGACAGAAACGTAGGTTATCTATTGTAGCCATGTAGTTTCAAAAACAAAACCAAAAATAGAGGGGGGGGAACCAGAGCAGAAAAGGTGTCATCGTTTCTACAGGCCAGTCAACGCGGTGTCAGGACGCTTTCGGCACTTTTTCGGAGGAAGCAGGTCCGCCCAGCTATCTGAGGAGAAGCCACCTTACTAATGAAATGAAATGAAATGAAATAAATAAATAAATATTGGGGTGGTGGTGAATTGCAATAAATCTAGTGCATTCCCCGATAGGGTCGTGTGAGTCATTCTGAAGATGCAAAATGTGTGTGTGTGTGTGTGTGGTGTGTCATTTCCTTTGCTAGAGGAAGGGGGGGAGAGAATAATAAATGGTAATTAATAATAATAATATCAATAATAATAATTAATATTAATATTAATATTAATCAGCATTTGCTGGAAACGGGGTGGTGGTGGTGGAGAAAGGACACACATGTTTGAGAAGAAAGCAAACCCAAACAACCACAACAAAAAAACTAGCCAGTTTCTTCCCAGGCAGGCAGGCAGGGCGTTTGTTCAGGGTTGCGTGTGCAGCTGGAGAGGCTGTGGCGTGGCCGGGTCGCCTTTTGTGTGCGGGGGGGGGGCGCTTCCCTGTGGGCTCCCTTTGGCGCCCTGCATTTGAACGGGATCTCGCAATGCCCACCCGGTTCCTCTGTTTGGTTGCTCCATAGAGTCTGCGTGCTGCTGAATCAGGGAGTCGAGCCCATGCGAGCTGCCATCTGATCCACTCTTATCAATGAAGCAGCAGATCATGGCGGATGGCCCCAGGTGTAAGAGGCGAAAACAAGCCAATCCAAGGAGGAAAAACGGTAAGGAGAGGGAGGAAGGAGCGGCGGGGGCGGCGGGGGGCCCTCCATCAAACTTTCTCCTTCTTTTTTCTTTTTTCTTTTTCCTTCTACTTTTGGTCTTGGCGACTTCGCTTCGGGAGAAGGAGGATCGCGCGCCGGGGGGGGGGGGGTGTTGTTGGAGAAAAGACAAGAAAGGGAGCCGGGAAGGGACGGGAGAGCGGCTCGTGGGGGGGGGGGCGCTCGGTAGGACTTGGTGGCGATGGCTTCTGTTGTGGAGGGGGAGAGGGAGAGAGAGAGAGAGAGGCGGCCGCGGATCCACAGGGAGGAAGAGAGATCTGTCTGTTTGTTGTGTGTTCCGGGGGGGGGGGGGGACCAGAGGCAGCGAGAGTGCGAGGAGTCCGGGAGAAAGTGAGCGTCCTGGAGCTTGTTGGGGTGGAGGTGGGGTTGGGGGTTGGGAGGGGAGTCCAGGGTGTTTCTGTTCCAGGCGCGACCCCCCCCCGCACCGACCCTTCCACTTCGCCCTGCGAGCGTTTCTTCAAAGTGGGATTCCGTTTTCCCCTCCTCCCCACCCCCACCCCCACCCCCACCCCGCTTTCCTCCTTCCCGAAGAAGTCCGACCAAAGTGGGCGGCAGGCAGGCAGGCAGGCGAGGGGTGTCTCGGCGCCTTCCCGGAGGAGTTGGGGGGCCAGATTCCTGGAGAAACCCGGGGCGGGCGGGCGAGGCTGGGGGAGAGGAAGGAAGGAAGAGCGAGCGAGGAGGGGGAGGAGGTGGGAGGAAGGAAAGGAGAGGAGAGGAGACCCCCCCCCTCCTGGCCTTCTAGGGTCTGGGCGGTGTGGGAAAAAGCGGAAAGTTTCTCGCCTGCTGTAGCCTCCAGCCAGCACAGCTAACGGTCCCGGCTCCTCCGTCTGCCGCGGCGGCCAGATCGCCCGAGAAGACCCGTTAGATTCCTCCCCTGCGTCTCGCTTTCTGCGCTCCCCTCCTTCCTTCCTTCCTTCCTCCCTCCGGCCCCGCCGTTGTCTCTTTCTTGCTTTCCCTCTGATCGCCGCCTTTCCTACCACGATGACGCCTCGGCCAAGGCAGCTTCTCTCGCTTTCTGTCTCTCTCTCTCTTTCTTTCTTCCCCCTCCCCCCTCCTCCTCCTCTCTCACAAGACCCAGGAAAAAGAGCGAGGCGACGGGAGCAGACGGGGCGCTTCTGCAAACGTCCCCATCGGCGGGTCCTTCCCTGGTTCGCCGTCCCCCGAGCGCACACGCGAGCAGGGCGCCGGGATTTTCGCGAACCCCGAAAGTGCGCACACCGGGACGAGCCCAGCCGCGAAGCCGCCAGACCCTGAGGCGGTGGGGGGGGGGGGAGAGGGGGGAGAAAAAAGCGGCTGGGGGGGGGGCGGCTGGGGGAGCGAGAATGGGGGCGGCAGCGTGAGAACTCTGGAGCTGAACCGACGGCGGGGTTCCTTTGGGGGTGGCCCGGGCGTCCTATGCGCCGGGGCAGGGAAACTCCCTCGACGGCGGCCGTGGCAGGCAGCGAGTCACAAGCCCCGCCGTGCATGCAGCCCTCGTGGTGGCCGGGCTGCCCAGGGCTGCCCCCTCGCTCCTGATCTCGGCCGCCCTCGGGGGGAGAGTTGCATGCACTCGGACGGGTTCCCAGTTGGGATTTTGGCAGCGCCTCGCTCCATCGAAGGGGGCTTTCGGTACACACACACGCAGAGACACACACCCTTCCCAGTTTCTTTGGCTCACGAGTTTCAAAACACACACACACACGCAGAGAGAGAGAGTCCAGCTCCACGCAGTTCACATACTCTCTGAATGGAACTTGCTTGGCGCACTTGGAGCAACTTTTCCAAAGAGAGGGAGGGAAGCGGAACGAAGACCCTGGTGTAAACCTGAAGCGGTTTGCTTACAGCGGAGCTACTTACTTAATGGCCGGGGGGGGGGGGAGGTAGAGAGAGAGGAGGAGAGAGAGAGAAAATACAAAGCGAGCCGTCGATGACAAACAAATGCCTCTCGGCTCACTCCCTGGCCAGGTTGTGGGAGTTTGTGTGCGCGTCTTGTGCCCCCCCTTCCCCTCCGTTGTTGTGGAGGTGTCGAACCATATGGGGGAGTGATAGAGAGAGGGGGGGGGGCCTTTCAGGCAGAAATTCTCTTGGTTAGGTCACCAAGTGGGTCTGCTTCCCACACCCCACACCCACCCCGCCTTGTGCTGCTTTTGATCTGCTCCCTTCGGCTTGAAGGGTCCTTTCCAAAAGGAGCTAAAACAAACATCCAAAGAACCCGGTGCGAGCGAGCGGGCGAGCGAGCGGCTCCTTTCCCCGAAGTCTCCGGGCTGCCTGTCATGATCGAAGGTGGTCCTGGCGGAGGAAGGGGCCACCTTTTCGCTCCCTCGGCCGCTCGCGGTTTCGTCGGAGACCTTAAAAAGCACCCCCTTCGCCTGCCTTCTCCTCTCTTGCATTTCCTCTGCGCCTTTACTGTTATTAAACGCCGGTTATTGATTTGCATCGAATCAATAAGAGGACGGGGCTTTCCTCGGTCTTCCCGCGGTCCGTCCCCCCCATCCGATTCGATGTGCGTTATGTGCACGTCTGTGTGTGTTTGTGTGAACCCTTTGGTGATTCTCTGGGTTGCAAAAGCCCTAGTGCAAAGGATGCCCTTCCATTAATTATTTTCTGTTTAAAGTGGGCCTTTATTTTTATTTTATTTTTCTTAGCTGGTGCTAATGTTCTCGGGAGCAAATGGCATGAGGTTTCAGCCTGGGCGTGCTACTTGTTCGGGAATGGTCTGTTGCAAAGAAGGGCAGTGCGGTTTAATCCACTTTATTTATCATCCTTAGAGGTGTGTGTGTGTGTGTGTGTGAGAGAGAGAGAGAATGGCAAAGCTGTTCGCTTATCTTCCGAAGAGCCTCCTCCGTGGTGTGCTAAATATCTGCTTGTATAATCTATACGTTCCATGTTTCCTTTTAACAGTTGGTTCTGCAAGGAAGCCGAAGGGCGGGGGTGATGCTTAGTGGTGTGGTGGAGATCATGCCCGCGATATACACGGGCAGAAGAGCTTCCTTAGAGCATGCATGGAGAACCCCGGGCAAAATCCCTCTTTCTGCCCCTGTCACCTTCGTGGGTTTGTAAGTTGAGAGGACCTGCAGCCTGTGACACTTACCAGCCTGCCCTAACCTGAGCCTCCTAAATCGTGCAAACTTCTAAACTTCCAGACCTTCGGGGTGCTGTTCCGAGGACGGGGGGGGGGCTGCATTTTCTCCAGCAAACCCCCACCCCACCCCACCCGGTTCTTCTGGAAGTGTGGATTTATGCTTTTAGTCACTTCTGAAAGTGGGAGGGGGGAACTCCAGTCTCGAATAACAGGTAGATACATCTAGGGTGAATCTGCCTCGCTTTTCCTTCCTTTTCCATCTCTTTCTCTTCCTCCTTCTTCTTTTTCACATTTTTCTCTCGACAGTGCCATTCTGGGCCCTTGGCGATTTTGCCTGAGTGTTTGGGGTTTTTTTTTTAGCTGAACGGGGGTGGATCTTTCCCCCCCACCACCCTGGTTCCAGGGAGTGGGAAAATCCAGTCACTGCCTGATAATATCCCATAGAAAAGCACTTAATCGAACATCGCTCGGGAGAAATTCAGGGGCAGCTCCTGAGAATCGAAAGATTTCGGGCTCTCAGGAGTTTGGGAGGAAGGTCCTGGCGATATTCCCTCAAAGTGATAAAGACACAAGCTAGACTGGCTGGGATTTCATTCTGTTTGTGTGTGTGTGTGTGTGTGTGTGTGTGTGTCTGGGCTGATCTCTTTGAGAAAACTGCATCGCAAAAACAAGTTGGCCAACAAAACCGGGACCTAAAGATGGGCACGGGTGTGTATGTGTAGCATTACATGGGCGTGTTTTTTCCCAGCTTTAAGGGAAGAAACTGCTTCAAGAAACTGTATATAGGATTTCCCCCCCCCCATATATATATATATGTACACACACAGTTTTCCTGTCGTTCAGCAAGTTCGTAAATTGCCCGGACCGGGAGGGGGAATCGGAGGCGTTGTGAGTGTGATTCGGAGATCCCTAAGGCTTGTGAGCATGACTGAGGGCCCGGGGCGCTCGGTTTCCTTCTTGTGGCTTCCTCCGTCGGTCGTGGGAACGGAGACCCCCGCGACAGTCCAGGGATGCCTCGCGGTTTTCCAGGAAAGTTCAAGTCGATTCCCCGTCGCCTGGCTGCTTTGCCATTGAAACACTTTCTCTCGGAGCGGGAGGCAACCTCCCCCTCTCTCCACCCTCCACCCCCTCCCCAGCTGTCTTCTATTTGCTTTTTGCTTTGCTGTTAGCCTCACCACCCCACCCCGCCCCACCCCGCGACTCCTCGGGTTGCCCCTGGGAGAGGCACCCCTGGCAGGGAAGCTGGAAACTTCCCCCGAGTTTCCCTTTTCCTGCTCCGGACGGGCCAGGGATGTTGCACCCTTGTATACTGCTCGGGTGTCACCAGCGTCGGTAGAAGCTTTGCTGGAGGGGGTGGGAGAAAACAGGCCCCCGTGGGCCCCCCTGATCCTTTCTGCCCCACCCGCCTGCATTTTGCGCTCCCCGGGAAAGGACGGGCGTAGCAGCCAACTCGGAGAGCGCAGGGAACCCAATGGGTAGGCGCTCAACCAAGTGGCCTGGGGCTTTATTTGTTTATTTATTTCCCCAGTGAGAAAAAGTTCTGGAGCAAGAGTCTCCCTCCCTCCTTCCTTCCTTCCTTCCTTCCTTCCTTCCTTCCTTCCTTCCTTCCTTCCTTCCTTCCTTCTCTCTCTCTCTCTCGGCCTTCCACAGGAAGAGAGGCCTCCGTCCCTGATCCTCAAATGGGCAAAATAAAGAGGCACCAGCCCTGATCTGTGGGCATCTTGTCAGAGGAATTAAAAACAAAAAACAAAACCCGTAGCTTCAACCCACATTTGGTCTGGTGGTTAGGGAGCCGGACTCTTATCTGGGAACACTGGTTTCCATTGCGCACTCCCCCACGAAGCCAGCTGGGTGACCTTGGGCGAGCCACAGCTCTCTTCTGAGCTCTCACAGCCAACCACAGGGTGTTCTGTTGTGGGGGGAACGACTGGAAAGCTTTGTCAGCCGCTTTGAGTCCCCTTAAATGGGCGAGAAAAGCGGGGTAGAAAAGCCAACTTCCTTCCCCCCCCCCCAATCCAATTCTTCCTGTTTGCTCCAGAAGAGCGAAGGAGAATAAAGAATCCTTTTCCAGATCTCTTTCCCTTAAAGGTGTGGGGCTGCGTGCCTGGGCGAAGGGGGACACATTTGTGAGCATCTGGTACATGGAGAAGATCAGTGTGAGGCAGAAGCCCCAAGCGAATGTGTTGCTTCCCCGCCCCCCCCGCCCCCATTTGTTTGTTTTTCAGGTGAAGATTGTTCAGAGTCCCTGCGAGGCTCCGTTAGCCAAGGACTCGTTTGATTTCCCCTTCGAAATAAAAACCAGCACGCAGCCTTGGGTCTCTGGCGGGAGGACACTTTGCTCTTTTTCCTCCAAAAAAAGAAAAGAAAAAGAAGCAGCAGCTCGCATCCTTGCAGACAAAACGAGACGCGGGGATGCGCCCACGCCTCTCTGGTGCCCCGGAAAAGCCAAGGTTCGAGGCCCGCGCTCCGTTCTCACGACCCCGGCCCGAGGGGGAGCAAGGCGAGCAGCGAGTCGAAACTCTTTCCCCCTGTCGAGGTGGACGCGTGTCCTTCAGGGGATCTGGTTTAACTCTCTTTTCCCGAGGGGAGATCGCGCCCTATTTCAGATCAAGAGTTCGGGGACTGACCTTTGAACCCGCCCCTTCCAGCATTTCCCCCTAATCCCCCCCCCAGTCATAGATTGTCTCTCCATCATCCACACACACACACCGCGGTTATCAAGTTGCGTCTCTTGTAGATGGATCAGACAAGTGGAGAGGAGTTATCCATCGCCCAGCCCCCCACCCCCACCCACCCCCCACGCAGCGGAGGGGAATCGCAAGCTCCGGGTCCATTGGCGAAGGGGAAGCTCCCTAAGGGCTGGAAGAGACCCTCTCTCCCTTAAAAGTGGGCAGAAGCGTGTTGAAAGGCATCAGCCACGTTTGGCCTCACATGCATCTGGGCCATCTGCATCATCCCCGTTGCTTTTAAGGTGCTTCCCCCCCCCCTTCTTGGCTGAAAGGCAGCCCTTTGTCCTGCTCCCGGCCCCCGGCCCCCAAGCCCATGGGCTTCCCAAGGTAGACACTATTTTGCGCTTGTCACACCAGAGGGGGGGAGATGCAGGTTCGCAGCGCTCACAGACAATTGATTGTCTGCTCCTAATGTGTTTCATTTACATGTTTATAACGTCAATAGTGCTGGGTGTCCACTGTACCATTCATCCAGGCATTCTCACAAGGGTACAATTGTCTGAATGGCCGAGTCAGACACCTTTTGGGTTGCTCTTTGCTTGTCTTTTTTAGAGTGCGGCGTGTGGGGGGGGGACGAGATGAGAGCGAAATGAGAGCGAAGTCTCTGGGGCAGAAACACTAGTTGAAAACCTGCGACGTTACATGTTACCCGGGAAGCAGATGGGGAGGGAAACCCCCCGATTTTCGAACTAAACTAACATTTGTTAAGCGAAGGGGAGGGATAAGAAACTATGGGGTGTGCGTGTGTGTTTTAATCGTTCTCATTAACTCCCTGGATGGGCGAGAGGGTCTGGTTTTTCTTTTATTTTCCCTTTTAATTCTTTTTAAAAATAAACAAACACCAAAACCGGTGCTGACCCTCTCTTCACTCCCCAGAGATGATCAGGAACTACGTCCCGGTCCCCGAGGAAGGAAGGCGGCGTCTCTGAGCTCAGGAATAGCCGCCTTGCAGGCTGAGCATTTCAGCCCCAGCACACATACACACGTGTGTGCGTGTGCACGCGTGCCTGCACGCGGGGCTGCTAGTGGCACGTCTGAACGGGTGCATTGAAGCTGTGGAACTGATGAGCAAATTGTGGTGTGTGTGTGTTTTTTAATCCCTTTAAGCAGCTGACGCTTGGCACAACCAAACAGGGGATCGATCCGATATTGTAACGGGAAAGTGGGGGGAGGGGGGGAGATGCAATTTTGGCCTGTGATTTCTGCGACAACCATGCACATAATTTTCTTTCTTTCTTTCTTTCTTTCTTTCTTTCTTTCTTTCTTTCTTTCTTTCTGGGCCTGAGGGCATTGCAGTAGGAGTCAGGCTTGCGTCGTTGCTCAGGTGTGTTGGTCCACTTCATCCTCCCGCTCTCGGTATTGCTCTCCGTCCTCTCCCGGGTTGCTCCTGATGGAGGCGAGACTGGATGAGACTCCCCCCCCCTCACCCGCCCCCTCTTGCACCGCTGTGAAGCAACCCCACCTTCCCCAGTCATATCAATTAGATGCCTAATGTAGCCCTATAGAGCCCATATGGAGGCACCGAGGAAAGGAAGGTTTCACGTTACACTCCGGAGGGAGGGGCGGGGGCGGGGGGGGCTCTTGCACCTTAAAAAAATTAGCACAAAACCAGCATTATTTCACCGCTGACAAATAAGGTGATTTACTTCCTTTCTGAAGTTCTATTTTTTTCTCTTGTTAGCACAGAGACAAGGGAAGGGGAAAAGAAACTTTTAAGAAATCATTTGCGCTTTCAAAGAGAGAGGAAAAGAAAAAGAGAGAGAGAGAGGCAGCGGAGGCAGCAGCATTGCTGTTTGTGGACGGCTTTATTTTATTTTATTTTATTATTTCCCCGCCTGCCTACCAGGGGAGACACACACAGGCGAAGTACCGTTAGCTGAACCCCTGACACGGCGGTCTTTTGAATGCCTTAGGTATGATTTCACTTTCGCTCACATCAATGCTGACCTGAATGCCTTTCATATCTGATCCGCTGTGTCTCTCCCAGTAAACATCCCCTGAGGGGAGAACAAAGAAAGGGGCTCTTCTTCCTCTTAATCACAATTCAGTCCATTCACCCGCCGGCAGGCGAGATTTGCATTCTGCAACAGAAAGCCAAGATGAAAAGAGAGAAGAAGAAGAGAGAGGGAGAGGGGAAAGAGAGAGAGAGAGAGAGGGAAGGGGGAGGAAAGAGAAGGGAAGGGGAAGAAGAAGAAGAAGAAGAAGAAAAGAAGGAGGAATAGAAGGGGGGATAGCAGAAGGGTGGCGGCTAAGTCAAATAGCTTAGGTGTTTGTGGCTGTTTGTTGGCCTGCCCTTAGTTACAAGCCTTATATAGCTGCCCATCCTTCGCCTCTCTGACAGGCAGATAGTGTTACAAGATGGCATGTGGGTACTATTCATGGCCACTGGCCGCTAACACTTGAGGTAGAAAGTGTCTGGGAGGGATCAGATGCCTCGCTCTATGCAGCGGGAGGGGAGGGGAGGGGAGGCTGGTGGTCCCGGTTTGGCAGAGAAAGGAAGAGGAAAAGGGCTGCCCAGCCAAGGCTGCCTCCCTTCCGCCCAGGAAAGAGAGTGGGTTTGCGCTGGCTCAGAGTTGGAGTCTTGTTTTGCCTTCGTTTTTTTATTTTAAGGAAAGCCAAATAGACTCTCAGCGACATTGCTCTTGGGCCCTTTCTACAGGGGCCTTATTCCCGATTATATCCCAGAATAAGGAGTGGCTGCTTTTTTTTTGCCTGCGGCTGTAGTTCGCACACTAGGATGCGGACAGCAGGCCCTTATTCCGAGATATAATCCAGAAGAAGGCCCAGTGCAGAAGGCCCTCTCTTTCTCTGTCTCCAAACCTGACTCAAACCCCAGGATCCCTAGCCAGTCCCTTCCCCCTACCCTGCATCCGTGCAAGTTGCTCGGGGCTGGGGGTGGAAGGAGCCCTGAAAGTGTTACCTGAAGGCCCTGAATGAAGCCCCTTCTGTGCGCTTTCAGCTGCAACAGCGACTTGCTGCCTCTCCCTTGGCTTGCTGTAGGGACTTACTCCCAAGTAAAGATAGGATTTAGGTTCACACTCTTGGAGAAGTATTGTGGCACATGAAATGGGCTACAAGGTAACCCTGCAGTCCGTGTTCTTTGGGAACCAAATCTCCAGTCTTTAAGGAGGGCAGGCTCCATCTCAAGAGGGGGTGTCCTAGCCTAGCGAACCCCCTGAACAGAGAAAAAAATGTCCTCATATTCCAAGCGGAAATGGCTTCCAGATAAAGTACATCTACGCATGTGTTTTCACGTGTTTAGAAGGTTGGAGGTGGAGGTCTACCCCTCTGATCCCATTTAATCTACCTGGAATTAATGAGGGAACCAGAAGCACAAAGAACTTGTTGAATTCAGTGCAAAGTAGCCGCCCTGAATTCAACTCCACTGGTGCTGGGATCTATCCCCACCAAAGAGCCAAAGTTTGCAGACCTTAGCCTGACTTAACAAGGACAAAATTTATTCAAGATGAACAACATTTTGACAGAGCGGCTAAGTTTTGGGGTCCTTAACAGTCACGTATAAGCCGCTACAATTTGTCCATATGATACAGGTGGCCAGCACTGTCTTTCTAAATGGAACTCGCTTCCATCATGTAGATATATTTTCTGTTATTATTTATCCTGGCCTAAGTATGCTTACCGAGAAGAGGGCTTGACTGAACTCAGTGGGGCTCACTCTTGGGTAGATTTTCCCATGTCTAAGCAATTTAATTTACACTATCAGTCAGCTCCACCAATTAAACCCTACAGTGTTCACTGCAGAAATCCCACTATCCCGGTTAAGCTACTGTTTTCTTAAGGAAAAAAAAGAGAGAAACTTTTCCTTCTCCCCTGCATGGATCAATTGGCTGTTATGAAGACAGATGCAGCACAACATTAGTGTTCACCATCCATGCGGTGGCCTACAAGGGAGTGAGATGTCCGGTCAGAAAAGATCTTTCAAGACAGTGGGCAGGACAGGGGTGAGAGGGAATTAGGGGGTCTGCTCCTTGTTTCTCACAAAAAGGCACTGATGGAATATAAAGAGAAGAAGAGTGGAGGGAGTCTTAACTTTGATGATGATGTACTTTAGCCTAATACCACCGTCTAGAGTAGAAAATAAAGCACAAGCCGGTAGCCTAACTTGGCTTTAGTCCACCGTTTGCAGCCCATCTTTGCCATCTTTGTAGCCTTTTTGTGCTTCTGTAAAAGAAACCGAGTAGCTGATAATGATAAACTTCTCAATTGCTAGTGCTTTGGGGAGCTCGTCATCTTTTTTCCCTCTCAAGGAGTTTAGATCCTGCCTTGTAGGAAGTATTTCAACCCTTTCAAGGAAGAGCTGTCAAATTTTGCCAGTGCTCTTTGCCTTCACTTTCAGCAAGTTTAACCACCACCACCACCACCAAAAAAAAGTGAGAAAGAAAGGAAGGCGAGAAGAAAGGAGAAGAGAATATGTGATTTCAGTGCTTGAAATAACCAGACTAGGGTAGACATCTCAAGTGACAAGCATTCAGCCACCCTAGCACTTGGCTACCAAGCTGTCATTTTTTAAGAAACCTGTATGTGTGTGTTTCACCTCTTTTAAAAAAGAAGATAGTAACAGCCTTCCTCTCCACTTCAGCAGCTACATTAAAAATGTGCTAAAGGAAACTAAAAGGAGGAGCGAAAGTCAAGTTGGAGCCCCACAAAGAATCATTTCTCTGGGATCTTCTGGTGGAGAGTTGTCCTCCCCTCCCTTTACAAAAAACTTGCACATAACTAGGGATGCTAGGAGCTGGAAGGAAGCATGTGACACAGATTCTTGATTTCCAAGGCCCCCTCCCCGCTTCCCTGGGATTTATAGAATTTGCAGAAAGAGATTATCTCTACACCTTTCCTCCCACCCCCTACCCACCCCTTTTTAGTTTACTCCTATGACCCAAGCAGTGGAGGATTTAGGCAGATTTACTCCAGTAAACACCTTGAACACTTGTTGTCGGAGTGCAGGGAGCAAGGGGCTATTTGCAAAAGAGAGGCTTTTGTTAAGGGAGATGCGTGGATAATGCACTACCGAGCAGCTGTGATATTAACTTACTCCGAAGGGGGTGGGGGCGGCATTGTTTAACTCCTTTTATGCAGTTCCCTTGCGTGCTCATCAGATAAGTTTTCATGTTCTCCAGACTTTCCTTGAAGATCCTCAAGTCTTAGTTGTTCACAAGGATGAAGGACAGGAGCTCCGCATGGTTTCAAGCACAGCGCATGTTACACGGTGGCTTCTCCAGGGTTATGTGCAGGGTAGGTAGGAGAGGAAGTGCCAGGAAGCTCTGGGGGACTTACCTCCATATGGTCTTTCCTAGGATCACTCTAGCCCACACAGAGCATGGCAGAGGATTGCAAGGCCAACTTGAGTTAGAGGCTGCAACGTTGTCCCCCAAATGACAAGCAACGGGATCTAGAACAAAATCTGGGGGAAGATCTAAGCCCCTACCTTAAAGTATTGAAAGTACGATTTGTTCTTGTTTTTAAAAAATCATATAAGCCACCCCAGTAGACTCTGCCTCCAGCCCTGACGACAAGGCATTCCAGAATTATAGCCTGATCTCTTCTGTAGCGACTGGAAGTCAAATATGTCCAACGGGACTTAGTCCCAAAGACAATGATGTTTAATTTGGATAGATCATGCCAAGAGACATGGGAAAACCTCAAGGTCTTATCTGATGAGAAAGACACACTGTTCAAGGGCAAGTGGGTGTGAGGTCATCCAGTTAAGGAATCTGTGGCTACCAGATTCAGAGCAGTGGAAGGTAGGCTTCCCACATTTGACAAGTTCTCCTGGAAATCTGCCTCCCCTGTTTCACAATTTCAAGAGAACCATACCTGCAGATGAATCTTCTCCTCTTGGAAAAGCATGCCGGAACCTATTCCTTCTTAATCTCACTTCCCTCTTACCCCTTCAGCCTGGTTGCTCATATTCTCTGAAAAGATTACTAGATCAAGAAAACAGTGATCTCCTCTTGGAGGGATTGATGGGTTGAGATTTCAATTCACTTCCATTTAGGCCTACTAAAGTCCTTCCTTCCTCAGGATTCCCCCTTCCATTTTTTTTTGGGGGGGGGAAGGGAAGCAGCACACAAACTGTAGGTGTCAACGTTAGAACAGCCACAAATGTGTGAGAAAGTAAAGGGTATGAGACATGACAGAATTAAAGGTGTTTGCTATGTTGTTACCCGTGTGTCAAGTTGGCAAGCTCCCTTTTGTCACTGCCTCCTGGTGATTTTTCTCCCCCTTCTTCTGGCGTGCTAACCTTCTCTTGCTTTCATTCTAGATTCACACTGCGGCTATGAAACGGGGTGCAAACGGGGATGCGTAGGGAGAATGGAAGGAGAGAGTCGGGGGGGGGGGGAAGATATTCAAAAGGCTGTACTCCTCTTACTAAATCTGCCCGGCTGGCTCCTGAGCGTCTTCTGCACACACTCCGCACACGTGCCCGCATCCTCCATCCCTGGTTCTGGCTCCCTGGCTGGAAAGGATGCCAGGCCGCTCACCCTTCAGCAGCAGCAGCAGCAACAGTTCATAGGAAGTGGCACCGAAGCGTAGCCCAGCGGGAACGGCAACCGCCAGATCACCCCATAATTACGCTTTATCTTATTTCATTTGAGCGTCCGAGCACGCGAAGGGATGGAGAAGATGCAGGGTTAGCAGGGCAAAGGCGCCATCCCTTTCAAGCGTCGCTCTCCCTCGGCGCGCCTTTTCCCCAAGACTGTCCGAACCTCAGTCCGGGCCGCCGTTTGGGCGCTGCGTGAAACCGATCGCGCTCGTGATCTGAGCGGCGTTGGCACCGCGCGTCGCGGCACCATTCATTCATTGCCAGCGAGCGGACGGGCGCGGCCCCCGCGCGAAAACGGAGCGCAAAGCGGAGCCGGCGCGCGCTCCGCAGGCCCCGTAGCCCGAGTGCGGAGCGGGAACTTCCCTTTCCCTCCTCTTGTCCCTGGAATGACACGCGTGTCGGTCGCCGAACCCTCATCCCGCAGTCGCTTGCGGTGTAGCCGCTTCTGGAAACTCCGCGCCTTTGCGAAGGTGCGGACAGGAAAGTTGGGCGGGCGGGCGGAGGGACGCGCGCAGCGATGCCGGGCAGGGAGCGCGTTGCCCTTTAGAGCGCGTTCGCCACACATTCGCCCTCGAGGATGCCAGACCTACCTGCGCGTGAATTCGGGGAAGTGGATCCCGCGTTTAAGCGGCTCCGCACCCGCATCTTCTAGTTCCAGAATATAATTCTAGGGGACGGGAGGGGGGCTTACCGTCTTTTTTTTTCCCTTGCCAAGGGGGTCTAGGGCTCGCTTCGCCCCGTGGAAAGTGGCACCCCGAGGGGACAGCAGCAGGCCGGACGTTCCCCACCCGGCCCCGTTAAAGGAACCAGTTGTGACTCCGAATTCAAAGGACGCTTGGATTGTGTGTGAGCCCTGTTTGAACACACTTTCTTCCAAGTTCTGTATGTTTGCGCACGGGAGCAACGCGGAAGGAGTAGCAACTCTCTCTCTCTTTCTCTCGTGTGTGTGTTTAAAATAACACGTCGCAGCGATGACCTCCTCGGACAGGGCTGTGATTTTGAAGGGGTCTTTTTAAGCGACCCTTCCTCGTATCTCCAGATTGGAGGGATTCGCTTCCCAAGCCATGCTCTGCCTTTAGACTTTAGGCTGCCAGGATTTCCTAGGTCTCTGGTCGCAGGCTGGTGTATGTGTGTGTGTGTGTGTGTGTGAGAGAGAGAGAGAGAGAGAGAGAGAGACCCACCAACGCAGCCTGAGCATTTCTTATTCAGTGGGTGTTAGGCTGGTTCGACTCTTTCCAGCTTCCAACCTCGCTAACGAACCAAAGCTGATGGGGTGTGTATGGTTGCGAGCAAGCAATTAATTAAACCAGAATTGGAAGTTCTTTTACTCTTTGCGATCGGGGCACTGGAGGGAAGAAAGAAGAGTGGGGGGGGAGGAGCAGGAGCAGGAGAGGGAGAATGGAAGCGGGACAGGCAGAAATAGATGATGGTCCTCCTCACCATCAGGGCAGAACCCAAAGTGAGTCCTTTGGCTAGGACGGCGGAGGCTTTCCCGCCGCTGTCGGTTGAACCGAGTTCACGTCGGGCGCATCCCTCCCTATCCGTTTAGTGGGGCGTCGGGCCCATTTCTTCCCAGCAGAGGATTCAAACCCTCCTGCCTGCCTGCCATAGTCGCCGCCGGCTCTTGCCGATCCAGTCTTCTCGGCGGGGGGGGGGGAGTGTAGTGGAGGGATCCTGGGTACAGGATCGGGGGCAGGTTCCTCTGCGTTCGTTCCGACGGGAGGTGGAACGTTCCCCGTTCATCGTGGTGAACCTCCGGGATGGCGTATTTTCTCTCCCTCCTTCCCCCCAACTGCATTTGGGTTTTGGGTGGGATTGAACTCCTGGCGAGGTCTGAGGCGGGAGAACTAACCGAGCCCGGCATTAGTGGATTAAGAGGTGACAGCGCCTTTTAATCTCCCCGGCCCCCTTTCTCTCCCCCCTCTCCGTTCCCGGTTCAAGCCCTTTCTGTAACAGTCCAGAAAGAGGCGTCAAGGAAACGGCGCGCCTCTAACTCGGGCGACTCCGGCCCAAGGGCCCATCCGGTCCTGCCTAGGAAGCCCTGGAACTGCGGCGACCCTGCGCCGGCTTGGGAATGACATCGAGGGTAGAAAAGCAAACGCATCTCCATCCCCCTCCAAGAAAGTTTCCCTATAGACTGTGGCGCTGTTTGGCCACATTTAAAAGAACATGAAATCAAGCACTTGACGCATTTCATTTTTAAAAGAGGCCCTTAGAGGACAGGACTCCAAGTGCTGCCTTTCTGTGACTCAAGAGAAGGGCCCTGGCCCGCCTTCATTCCATGCACAGGAGTTCCTGTTCCTGTTAGAAGAAGAAGAAGAGTTGGCTTTTCTACCCCGCTTTTCTCACCCGTTTAAGGGAACTCAAAGCGGCTGACAAACCTTCTGTTCTTCTCCCCACAACAGAACACCCTGTGAGGTAGGTGGGGCTGTGAGAGCTCCGAAGAGAGCTGTGACTAGCCCAAGGTCACCCAGCTGGCTTCCTGGGGGAGGGTGGAATCGAACCCAACCCAGTATTCCCAGATAAGAGTCCGCCTCTTTAAACACTAGACCAAATTGGCTCACTGTTACCGGGTTCCTCTTTTTAGTGGATTCCTAGGTGATCTCCAGAGCTGATTCAGGATTTGAGGCTCTTCCGGCAAAACTGTCCACATGACATTCTTGTCAATATGAAGTGGATTGCCACTCCGAAAAGTAAAGACAATCTGTTTTTCACTAAGAAGATTTTTCAGGTATCCATCCCTTCCTTACAATCTTACCTAACTTTCCTGGAAGTAACTTGTTGCTTCAGGTTTGGGAGCATAAACCAATAAGGCTGCACAGTTCTGCATTATTATTATTATTATTATTATTATTATTATTTCATCATCATCATCATCATCCTTGTTGCTAGTTACACTTCCATAGTTTCACTTACGCTCACTGTGTGTAAGTTGTTGTGGTGGTTGTTGCTGTTATTTTTATTTAGGAGAAAGCAGAGTAATTCACATGCTAATGTAGCGGAAGAAGACTGTAACTGTGTGAAGGCTGGCTCTGCAATTTTAGGATTCATTTGCCTTCAAATGAACTTCATTGACTCCAATTAAACTTATTTCTCAGTGTGTACTTACATGTGAATGCCAGTGTCATTGAAATCGTTGGGTCATATTGGTTTAGGGAAGCTGATTTGGAAGTACGTTTCAATTAGGTAGTGTACATAAAACTTTCAAAAAGCGGGGGGGGGGGGGAGTAAGGGAGAATGTGGACCATGTCCCTGAATACACAGTTCTCATTTGGGTGATGAGTTCAACCTATCTTCCATCTAGCAAAGCTCTTCATCTGGGTTAATTTGGGGTGGGCAGGTGAGAGAAGCAACACTTTTTCTCTTTTACTGATGTGGCATCTATTGGTGAATATTCATTTTTATCTTAAGACATATAGCAGCTACTGGGAGAGGAAAACTGCAGTAATAGCCAGCATGGGTAGTGGTCACAGGTCATGAGACCTGACATCTAGGATGTTGAAGGCACCATGGTGATCACTCTAAATGTGCACAATCCACAGTCATAATGTACACAATACATATAGGTTGCCGTCTCCTCAAATTGTCAGGACTAGTTGAAAAGCCTTTTTCACAACTGTACAATGACTTCTAAACCTGGGTCTTGGCCATTGCTAGACTGCAGTTCCCATTATCCTGGTCTATTGGTTTGGATGGCTGGTGATAGTCCAACAGCACGGAGGGCGAAGAAAAACTCTTACAATCCTAGTTCAGTTCTGTATATGCCTTTCACTATAGAGATGTGACTTTAATATTCAATCCAGGTAGAATCTTTGGGAGATTTCCATGCTTAAAACTAATTAAGAAATGTTTTCCATTCCTTAAGCAGACCACATAATGTTGTGATTGTTGGGTACCACTGCGTCTGAAGTTTTCATTTTTCTCTCCTGGTCAACAGTTCTTGCATACTATATTACCTGCCAAGATACATGGATCTGGTGGGTGGAGCTGCTTGTACTGCAGCCACCTTATAATTCCACTGGTACTAGCACACCATATGACCTCTTTTGTGGACCCTTCCAAGCTGTGAATGGTCTCTTTGAGATGTGTCTGATGTCTTTGTTATATATATTTCAGCATCTGGAGAAGTTCCTTATTAGTCTACAGTTGCCATGATCCACGAGCCAGTTTGGTCTAGTGGTTTGGGAGCTGGACTCTTATCTGGGAATACCGGGGTTGAGTCCGCCGTTGTCCATGAAACCAGCTGGATGACCTTGGGCTAGTCACAGCTCTCTTCTGAGCTCTGGCAGCCCCACCTACCTCACAGGGTGTCTGGTGTGGAGAGAAGAACAGAAAACTTTCTCAGCCACTTTGAGTCCCCTTAAATGGGTGAGGAAAGCGTGGTAGAAAAGCCAACTTTTCTTCTTCTTAGCCAGCTTGAACAATGACCACTGTTGCTAAGGGATCATGGGAATTGTAGTGCAACATTTCCCCCCCTCCAAAAAAAATTCTGGTTAAGGTGCTTAACACATCTCTCCCCCAAACCACTGTTACTTTTACAGACATCTCCAACAACTTTCAATTTAACCCACGTGCCTTGCTCTGAAGGTATTCAAAAAGGAGGGAGGCATTCCTCACCTGCATATATTTCTCCGAACTTGCAGGGAATTTTATTTATTTATTCACATTTTTCTCCTGCCCTATACCCGGCGGTCTCCAGGTGGGTAACAGTATTTAAAATCAACATAACAGCATCTGCAAGTGGGAAGGGGAAAGTATGTCCTTGTCTCTGCTTGAGATGCCCGTGAGCATTGGCTGGGTCACTGCGTGCGACAGAATGCTGGACTAGGTGGGCTGTGGCCTGATCCAGCTGGGCTTCTCTTATGTTCTTATGACTATTTGACCAAAGGCTGGAGAATTGGCAATAATTTTTTAAAACAGCACCCATGTACCCACCACATCCCACCAATCCGTTAAGGCATAAAGCATGGCAGGTCAGGGGCAAAGGAAAGTGCCTGGAAAGCAGAGGGGTCGCAAGTTCGATCCCCAGCGTCTCCCAGAAGGGGGTTCCGGCGTCTTGGCCAGAAAACCGCATCTGGAGGCCCACCGGGGGCGCCTGTGTCCCGTGGGTACCGGGCCTTAGACCTGCCTGGACGGCATCGGGTCAGAAGGAGAGCCCCGTCGTCTTGCTTCCGCGGGCCGAGGTGTGTCCGCGGCGCCCCCTTTTTTGCCCCTTGTCGGTCCTTCTCCCCTCTCCCCCCCGGCTTGGCCACGTAGATCGGATAAGGCTGGTGCTGCTCCTTTCCTCCTTTGTCTCCTCGTCCAAGAAAAACAAACCTGGCGGAGTTTGGAAGTTTGCAGCGTGGCAAAAGCCCGTCGCACTTAAAGGGAGGCGACGATGCTCTGGTCTTTCTCAAAGGCTTCCTCCTCCTCCCCCCTCCCCTAGCCTTTGCAAGGAGATCAGCATCTCATCCAAAGCTTCGACGTGACCCCCGGACACTTTGGGCAACGTCGCGCAGATAGAAGGGCGAGGCGGCGGCGGCAGCAGCGCTCGCCTCGCGAAAACCCGGGCCCCGAAGGACGCGTGTCAATAGGTTCTCTGATAGGGCGCCTGGCCGCGGTGTTTCGGTGCCGTCGAGCTGCGATGTCGAACAGACACCTCCTCTGGGATGGAGTGATAAACGCGGAGCCGGGCTAGTTTCAGCCAGCCCTTGCCTTGCGAATCCCGGCAGAGAGCCCCTCCCCCCTCAGCCCCCCCCACCCCCCCACTCGCAGACAGGATCCTGCACTCTTTCCTCCCGTCTACCTGAGACCGACGTGTCTGTGCGGAGGCACCTGGATGGGGCGGGGGAGGGGAATTTCTGGCGTGTCGAGCCTGAGTCAGGATGGAGGCTCCCCCAACCAGCCTGCAAAGGGGGCGAAGGCGCTTTGCGTTGCTACCCTGGAACCTGCCAGGCTTTGCAGCCCAAGAACTTTTGCCCGACGTGGAACTTTCCCGCTCTGCCCTGTCGGGATGCTCTCAGGACCCCCCACCCCCACAAGCCAGCCCCTTCCCCTCCCCTCCTCTCCCCTGCCCTCCCCTCCTCTCCACTGCCCTCCCCTCCATCACCCGTGTGCGCTTTGTTTGCGGCTGCCGACGCTCTGCGCGACTTCGTTGTCCCCCTTGGCTTGTATTATTTTTTCCCCTATCTTTCTCTTTTTTCTTTTTCGGGTTACAAATTGCTTTCCTCTTTCCCCCCACCATCCTTCTTTTAAGGGCTGGAATTTCACACGCGTGCTCCTCTTCACGATTTCTGCTCTCCTGTTCCTCCAGCCCATTATTTTCTTTGACTGGAGACCCATTTTGCTCGCCTCTTTTTTCTTTCTTTTTCCTTCTGACATGAAACGAGTTTCCATCTCCCGTTCCTGTGAATCTCGAGGGGGGGGGACAACAACCCCACCCACCCTCACAGATCGACTACTATTTCCCCTTCCCTCTCCACCCCTCCTTCCGCGCTGCCTTGCCCTGCAACCCCTTTTCCCTACTAGTATTTTCAAGCGGGGATCCTGACGGGCCGCCCCTGTTATTGCGCTTTCTGCCTTTCGTAGATCTTCGCCGCAGCTAGTTACAGCAACACTTATCATAAGGCAGCAAGAAAAGAGTAGTTCCTGGTAATTAAAGTAATGAAATATTCATTTACTCTACCTTTTCAGTAGTCTCACAAATTAGGCTGCTGCGTTTAATGTCTGCACTGCCTCTGTTTTTATTATAATGGCAGCTTTCGCATCTGCAATTAGGACTAATTCTGACAGTTACAATTTCTGAGGGATGGTAAACAGCGAACGAGATGTGCAGTGGTGGTATTACACGTGAAAAAGCCCTTGTCTCTTTAACCTTGTTGTTTTCTCTCTCTCTCTCTCTCTCCCTCTCTTTCTCTCTCTCTTTCTTTCTCGCAGAGGTTACCTTTTCCCGATGGTGCAAAATCGACTTGACATAACTGTTCATCAGTTTCAGGGTTTTCCCTGGAGGTATTTGCATCAAATCAACCCAGTCAAGCTTCAAGTTGAAATTGGCAGGCCAGAAACTGACAGGGTAGCGACTGGGAAAGAGACAGCTAAAGTGCAGGCTGAAACTGACAGCAGCAGAGTGAAAGACACACAGCGAGGGAAGCTTTTCAACTTTAGTGGGAAGGGGCTGCAGAGTGGAGGGAGGGGGCCAGAAGGAACAGCAGGGCTAAATCTTTTTTTAAAAATTTAAGTCTTAATTGCACCGACTTCCTCAATGGTACTGAGAGACCCAAAGGTAGCCGAGCTGAAGTTCCATGGACCAGGCAGCGAGGGTGGACACTGGTTGGACGCCTGAGGAGGAAGGGTGGAGATCCTTAATTAGATCACAGCAAAAGTTATCTGGTGGGCACCTCCCACAAACTTTTCCAAAAGATGGAAGGGGACCCTAGTGGAGAGGAAAAGCAAGATCCCTGTTGTAAAAAAAAAGAAAAGGAACCCAAAATCGGCCTGCTGAAACGATGTGCCAAGTCTGGCTTTTCAAAGGTGCCACCGAACAGCCTGTGTCTTAGCCTGTCCCTTATGTGCGGGTCACAATCAGAGGCAGAACTGCTCTGAAACTGCACCTGTGTTTTAGGGGACAGAGGTGGAAGAATATTTCGATTTGCTCAACTCACCTGAAAGGGCGATTCTAGGGAAGCAAAGCAGAGTTGTGGCTTAAAACGGAGACCCAGGGATGTTCTTTTGCAAAGTTTTCTGCAGAACCGGCACGTGCGCATAACTCTTCTCTGAGCTTTTTCACTGGAAGAGAGCAGACCAGAATAAGATGGGCCCATAACGATACATAAAATGAGGATACCTTAAACAAACCGGTTAAGGGAAAGAAGAGGCTTTTCAAATCTAGGACAACACTTCTGATCACAGGTGGAAAGTTTTACCAAGTTAACAGGGATCCATTTCAAGGCAGGTTTATACATATGAGGTGAAAAGGCTCATAAAGATAGCCCCACCCACCACCCCCTAGCATAGAGGTAAGTCTTACTGATTTCAAACGCACTCCCCTCCACTATGTCTGAGCAAAATCCCATACTGGCCAAGTTTACAAGGAGTGTCCCTTTGATTTCAGTAAGGCTTACTTCCAAGTTCTGCTCAGTCTGAACAATTGTGAAAAATAGGCAAAAATCATATTTGTGTCCATGTGTGTATTTTTTGCAATGGCATAACAACATATATTATTATGGATGGCATAGGTGCCTGCACACATACACACACACACAGACGGGCATAGTGTATAATTGCCACCTTTTCTTTCCTCCCCCCCCCCTTTTCTCTTTTTTGGCCTTTGCAAGGTGATTAAAAAAATCTTCCTTCTCACTTCGCCTAACCAGACTCCCTTTGCAGTTAAAGCCTTGCTTTCAAACAGTTTTTCAGCTCTACATGTGACAGGCGTTGGCTGATCTGCTGATGCCCATTCGACAGGCACTGTTCAGCTGAAGTGGTGTGACGGCACAGTTTTGTTAAGCTGTGAACAAAGGGCTGGAGTCGCTTCCCTGGCATCATCCATGTGCAGACTGGCCTTGTCACAGTTTTGCTTGATTTAATGCTCTGTTTATTCCTGGATATTGGAAGTTAAATTCCAAACAATATGTTCTCCTATATTGCAAACTTTAGTTGAAAAGCTTCCCCTCCTTAAGGATAGCAGATCCGTTTTGGTCTGACCAATTGCCATGCAGCCGGCACTGAAAATCCAAGGCCCAGTAGAAGAAGAATCTCTACTAGTCACTCAAATACATTTTTAAAAAGGTGTGATAAGGAACAAAATATGGTGTTTCCTTCCTTCCTTCCTTCCTTCCTTCCTTCCTTCCTTCCTTCCTTCCTTCCTTCCGTTTAGACTTTTTTCTTCTTTCATCACTTGTTGAGAGTCACTATTTGTTCTAACAGTGGATTTTCGAGAGCAAAGGTAGTTCTTAGTGCTGATGATTTTTGGCTGGATTCTTCAAATAGCATATTATTGGAGTGAAACCACTGTGGTTAAAAAGGGCTTTTCCCCCCAACATACCTGTAAGCACTATCCTGAGTTTCAACAGAAGGGTTTGCAGGGCCAGGAAAGAATAATTGAGAGTTTGGGATTTTTTTAAAAAGGCTTCTAGGCAGGATCCCCCTTATAGAATGGCAGATCGTTTAACTGTTCAGATAATATACATTTGGGATTTATGCAGGGTCTGTTTCTTCCGGAGGTGCCTTAGTTTTTCATTTCTGTAGAACGAAGAGAAGGCCTGGACGTTATTCTGTTCTATTTTTGCTCTTCTTTTCCAGCCATCTTCAGGTTGGTGCATGTGTTTGCTGAGAGATTAGTGAGCAGCCTTGTGCTGAGAAGGTAGCCATGGCAAGCTGTTTTTTGCTAGAAGGAATGTTCGTTAGGTCAGGGTGTGAAGAGAACAGAGAACAGCCGTGAACTGGGGCTGGAGATCAGGTATTTTCCTCTTTGTATTTTATATCAAAGACAAAGTTACTGGTGGTGAGACAGCAAATCCCAGAAGAAGCCCCCAAATCCTCACTTTTTATTAGTTTCCTAAGGAAACGTTGGCTTCCAGGACTTTGGCCAAATCAGGAGCTTCAGGTGCATGTGTGGACAGAAAGCTTGCTTCTTCTTTGGGCCTGGTGGAATCCAGGTTAAGACAGTGGGAGAAATGAATAAACCCCACAATAATTTTAGAATAAAACATACACAGTTTTTCCAGTCCAAGGTTTTCATTAGCACACTATTTGGTCAGAAAGGCCCTACCTGGAGGACGTTCCTCAGATCAGTTGTGCTTATGAAGCTGCACCAGCTAGCCATGATAGGGGAACATTTGGTAAATTGCTTCAGCCCATGCTTTCCTACATATGGTGTTGGCTAGAGTGGACAAGTTCAAGGCTCCGGGACTCTCCACCAAAAAAGCAACATCGGCTTGGTGCCAGAAAGGGGAAAGAAACCATGGTGAGAGATACCATGAGTTAAAGAATTCCTGATGTGAAACCTTAATGTGTAAATATGAACAGCATGTCTGACTTTAGTAGAATCTTTAAAGACATTCTAGAAATCCTGGATGACTTTGTCTTGCTTTGTGAAAGAGAACATTTTATTTATTTATTTATTTATTTATTTACTTGAGGCCTTGAATCTTCACGGAAGGGATATGAGGGTGGGAAACCGAATGCTCAACAATATGAAAGAGACAGTTCATTTTGAACACGTACATTTGAAAAGGAAACTACTGGGCAGAATCTGCTCCATCTGTCCTCCCTACTTGTCCTTAGCCTGTTTCCTTTCAACTATGACAGTTTTACTAACTGAAATGAATGGCATTGCTTTCCATGGCACCTTTTCTTAGCGCACACTTGCATCAAGTGCCGCAGAGCGGTCATGGTGATACATGCAAGGGTGAACTCTCTGGGCGAAGGAATGGACCTGCACGCTGCAGAGCTTCATTGCTGTTGGATCACAGCATGCAGCATAGTCAATATTGCAGGAGAGGTCTCAATGTTTCACGCCCAGAAGAGTTAATGGGAGATGCATAGGTAAATGACAGAGTAGCAAGGCGTTTGGTTGTAGGAACCAGGTGGGTAGCTATGAAATTTCAAAATAACTTAGAATTAGATTTTATATGCCCTCTCGGTACTTTATTTCAAGTATTTTTTTAAATAGTTCTGAAGAAAATAAAAAGTAAGATCCTTATTAATAGCCCATCAGCACACCTGATTTCTCTCTTACTGGGACTAATGGCAAACCTGCTCCAGCTACGCAGAGACAACTGTGAAGACATATGAAGAAGGTATTGTGATGTCAGCTTATAATACAAAAGAAAATGGCTACTACCTCATTGTAGTGACTGTTCAGATTTTTGGTATCCCAAACTGTGCAGTATGTCTAATGCAGCTGGGACAGATGTCTGTCAGAAACGTCTGCTGGAGGACTGGACTGGACTAGACTTCTTGTCTACCCGTACTTGGATCATTTTTTTCAAAAGTTTTAAAATTGTCACCTTCAGCTATGATTACCTGCAAATTGTGCACCCCCCTGCCTATGCCACTCTCTTTTCAAAGAGCAGATATTTCTTGGAACCAAAATGCATCTGCCATTTTCTAATTCAGCCTCTAATTAGAGAAACTGAGGTAATAGGATCTTACCCTACTTTCCTTCCTCGGAACACTTGTCTCTGACATTTGCATTATTATCAAACTGCCAAGCTGCTCTACTAAGGGAATACTTGTGGTAAAGGGGATTTTCTTTCCGTTTCCCAAGAGAAAGAATGGCCTGTGATTTGTGGAAAGCAGCAAGGAAGGGAAGAAGAAAGCCAAATCTACTTCTGTTGCAATAATATTCTTGATTATAAATACATCTTAACACGCTGGTGAAACTACAGTGAGCCAGTTTGGTCTAGTGTGAGCCAGTTTGGCCTAGTGGTTAAGGAGCTGGACTCTCATCTGGGAATACCAGGTTTGATTCCATCCTCCTCCATGAAGCCAGCTGGGTGACCTCGGGCAAGTCACAGTTCTCTTCTGAGCTCTCACAGCCCTACGTACCTCACAGGGTGTCTGTTGTGGGAAGAAGAATAGAAAGTTTGTCAGCCGCTTTAAGTCCCCTTAAATGGGTGAGAAAAGCGAGGTAAAAAAGCTAACACAGTGCGGGATGGTAGATTGTTGTGGCAGTGCCATGTCTCGGTATCTTCCATTATCCCTTTCCAGTTACCCTCTGCCCTCTCCTCCAGTGATTCCAGTTCACTAACCAGCACTGGCTTCCACCATAACTAGTACAAGTTTAATAGCCTTTGTTTATATAAACCTAAGTAGTTCCAAGTTCATATATGTTTAGGATTGTCAGTTTGCTCCTTTCCTTGCTTTCTCTGTGTTATCAAAAGCATCACTGAGTTGATCATCATGACAGATATGCTACCCTGTTCAGCATGACCAACGTCAGCTGCTTGTTTATGAAACCAGACCATTGGATACTTTTATGGGACTGCTCAATAACTTGGCGTTGTTACTGAAAAGAAGGTCATGATTGGTTCTCTGACATTCCAGTATGCAGGAGCAATAGAGAGGGATTCTGGCAAAGACAGATGAAAATGAGAAGAGGTGCATAAGCACATAGGGTACATAGAGAATTGGTGAGCAATCCTTCACAGTGTGTGTTCAGACAAAGGCTGGACACATGTGTTGAAACCGCTTTGGATCCTTGCATGGAGCCCAATGTCAGCTGTATAATTCTGTGCAGTTCGATGACTTTAAATCCCTTTCCTGATTTCCAGTGTAAGGCCTACATGACATGAAAAGTGGAAAGACAGGTAGGCAAGAGAAAAAGATTGATATTAGTTCACCTAGGCTATAGTGTTACATCCAGCAAGCTGTCTGGAAATCAAGGGTGCGTCTTGCTTAATTCATGGCTGTAACCTAGCATTCTAATCTGGGCATCTTCCAATCTGAGAGAAAGGGGCACTGAGTTTTCATGCAATTTGCTACCATGTACATAGGGATGGATTCAAATGGCCGGCTGCTTTGTAAAGAAGACCAGTCAGCTGTTTTATAAGCTTGCCTGATTTTGTAAGCGAAACTCCACATTACAGCAGTGAGCAAATGCAATGACAGGCATTTAGGAGTTGGCCATTCGGCCACAGAAAAATGCAGGCTATTAAATAAATTGCCAGGCGTCCTTTCCCGTCTCCTCCTTGCACCTCAGATCTGTGTCATGCAGGTGACAAACCTAGTGGGTTTAGGTGACGAACAGTGATTTACAGTGTATGATATTTTCACATGGTTGTACTGTTGTTGGGTCTATCTGATTACAATAGAGGTATCATATAGTATCATATAAGCCACTCACTGGATTACCTCTCTAGGAATAGTTTCCTCTTCTGTGTCATTTGTGTATATGTTTGTGCAAAAAAATAAAAGAAACACCCAAAAAAAAGTGACACAGAAAGAGGAAAGAGCAATGTCATGCTTCAGTGCAGCAAAATCTACTCATTTTTGGCTCTGGTTCTGCTAACATGTGGATTGTTACAGACTGTTGTTTAGGATGTGGCTATTGATACAAACAGTGTTTCCTGACTCTTGTTTTAAAGTAAAGTAAGCAGAGTTAACATTTAGCCTGTTGCAAGCCAGTGAGATTCTGACAGAACAATAGAACTAGCTTTTTCAGAAGTTTCTTTTCCAAAGCAAGTCTGTCTTAAGTGATTGGGCGAAGGGCTGTTTAAAATTCTGTGATGTCCTCATTTTATATTTGAAGAATATTTTAATACAAGAAACAGGATATAGAACTTCCTCATACCACAGCCTTTGGGGTGGGTGAGTAGGCAACCTATACATTATACAGGATTGTCATATGTAAAGGGAAGGATGGTGCTTTGTATACATGGGTCACTCAAGCTTCAATGCCCTGTATATTCTGAACAAGATGCTGTCTGTCTGCTTCAGGGGATTATTGGTCCACTTTCTCTAGGAAAGTTGCTTGGACTGATGCATGCCCTTATTCCTGGTGGGAAAAACTGAAATTCACTGAAACAGAGGGAAAGTTTTTCTGGGCTGCCATTAAAACTAGAAACAAGTGTTCTTGTTAAGCTAGATCTGAGATGGAATCAAATAATGCAGACTTGTTTAAGACTAATGTGTTCAGTTTTGTTCGTTGTTTTGTTGTAAATCATAAGCTAAATCACTGCAAATGAAGTTACTGCCACAAAAAGTGGTCATCATTTATCATAGTTGGCAACAAAGGAAACCTTCAATGTTCTGTAGTCTCTTTAAGCTGGACGTTCGACCTGATTCTGTGGACACACATAAGACAGCGTTTCTCTTTCTTTTTGTTCATGCTCTGTTGTCTAGTTAGAAGTATGGGACACTGCAGAAAAAATACATTAGGGGGTGTGAGATTTTGATGCCTGTTGGGGCTACTCATAGTTTCTCTGTCTTGGTCAATAAGATGGCACTTGCTAGTTCATAAAAGCTTCAGATAATGTATGAAACTGAGCTATGCAGAAACATTTTCTGGCCTACAGGTTCTATTCGCTGTCAGAAGATCTAGGGGCAGGAAATTACTAGAGGAACCCCCAGCCTGCTGCACCACCCTTCAAGTATCTTGGATCCACAAATGGGGCTACAGACTGGCCCAGAGAACCTGCATTGCAGAATGGTCTACTGATAGATCACACCTTCCCATGTGTGCGCTGGATGAGGCATTGGAATGGGCTGTGGCACAGAAATGTTGCTGTAAACCAGCTGCAGATGTGGGCTGCATGTAAGTAGTTCATGCAGCATTCCAGCTAGTATACTGGACCAACAGCTTGTGCAGATGGCACATGGGCTGTGACTGCTATACCATAGCTGAGATGTTCAGCATCATTTCTCTGGGTTCAGGAAACTCACCAAAACAACACTGGCTAGCAATTTCAAAGGCCAAAAACCTTAATTCTTTCAGTGGAAGCCCAGCCCAAGCCTAGTTTGGGCCAGGGTGGTGTGGGGTGGCCCACACTATGTGAAGAGGCCCTAACGTGCCATATGAATACAACCAGACCATCAGTGATTTTGTACTTGATCTCTGAGTCTGGAGTTAGCATGGACTTGAGTTTCCTTCTAAATGCTTGCTATAGAAAGTCAGAATTCTATGGCTGCATCTGCAGGCATTAGAAACTGGGAGGAAAACATAATTTCAATAATAACCCCCAACAAATTATTTTTAAGTATACTGTGGGCTTTCTGATTTAGCAGTACAAGATAATCTTGAGTATATCAGACATTTTTCTGCCACTGCAAAATCTAGGCCCTGACCTGAGCTAAATCCAGACATTGCTTACTTATTCTGCTATATTTGGATATTCTGGAATAAAGTGTGGATATTCCGGAATATTCATGCTTTCTTCCGGAATATCCAAATATAGCAGAATAGGTAACTGATGTCTGAATACAGCCCTAGTGTTAGGCTGTTCAAAGAATTTGTTCTCATAGTTTTATGCCAAAATACACACTGTAAGCTCGTACTTCTGTTATAATGCTTACATCTTTCTCTGTGGGTATCTTGTGTGTGCTTGCTTCTTTTTTTATTATATTTGCCAAGAAAACTGCATAGAGATTCCCATGTAGTTAAGCTGTACTCAGACCTGACATTGTGGTATCCAGTGAGAGTAACAGCTGAAAGTGGTGATATTTGACTGGGTGAAATGTGTTAGTTTATTGGAATGGCTGTTGTAGGATTGTATCACTAGACTTAAATCATAGGAATTAGTTTGTTCAAAGAAAACTGACTTCAGTTACAGTTGATTTTCTGATTCTAAAATGGTGCTGAAAACTGTATGCCTGTCTAATTATATTTTATGCCAGGCTGTGCAGTACAATATACGTGCCATAGCAATCAGCGAGTTAATGGTATCAATCAATTTGTAAACAGATGAAGTCACTCATTCCCAAACTGGTTTTCCCCAAAACAATTACTAAATTACAATGGTGGAGGGGGGGGGGAGAGAGAAATTGTACAGTTACTGTATTTGTGTGCTGTGTTACAATCAACATACCAGGGAAACAAAACAATTTAATGCAGAAAAATCATCATTCATCTACATTATAATTGCTTCTTTTTCACATCTACAGGGCGGTTAATTAAAATTGTGATTAAATGCGGTCGCGCTGCCTAAGATGTCTTGCCCAAAACAGGTGGTACAGAATTTAAAAGTAAAAAAAATGTAATTAGCATTGGAAATTGAGAAATTGCCTGTAAGAATCAGTGTTAATTTTAGTCAGTGATGAGGTAATTTATAAATGAATGCAGAGGAAGCCTTGTAAAGGCACAATTGCCTTCTTTCCCATTCTTAACATTCTCAGCATGCAGGTGAAAATGTTTTGAAAATATTGAAGTAATTTGAAAATCAATCCGTGCATTCTTCATATTCTCTGCCTTTGGTAGGAAATGCTGCCATAGGTGGCACAATATGTCAGCTTGGCACCTTCTGAAAACAATTACGAGACTACTAGATTGACTCTGTGACACAAGATACAACCCCAAGGGTGTAAAATGTCTACATCCCCTAATGTGCAGGCCACAATCCAGTTCAAAATGTCTTCAAATTCAGCATTCGCTTAAATGGCACCAGGTTGCCCTGCTGTCTATTACTAAGGTAAAAAGAAAAATATTGAAAGGAAAATCATATTCACAGCTGTTTCAAGAAAGTGGACATAAAACTCCAGCCTAAGTTACCTTACCTGTGCTGAGTTTAATCAGACTATTTGGTTACGGAAAAGCAAAGGGTATGCTAATATAGGCAATAGAGATCTTCTGGATTTCTTGCTTAACATTAATACAATTCACTGTGAAGTCTCAATCCGGCTTGATACTTCTTTTTAAATCTTTTGTTCTCAAAGGTAGTTAATATTTAATAAGCAGACCTGCTAAAGAAGTAGTAGCTAGATTGATATCTTTGCTTATATTAGTGCTGTTCATTTCTAAAAGGTATACATCCATCTCTAAGAGTTCAGTTTCTTATTAATCATTTTATAAGTCAGAATAACATGTTATCATTGGCTGTGATCTATGAAAATGCCAGACTTGCATAACAATGGCAATAAAATTTCTGTGTGACTCTTTACGCAGTTGGAAATATAACTGCATTTTTTTTGTTACTTTCTAAAACAAAGCATCATTTATAGCAATGCATGCAAACATTTTAGCACCTGCATTCATTTATCCACAGGCTATATAAGGTATCTAGATGAGGCATTTGGCTTTTTTTTTTTAGAAAGGAAGCATAACACATAGGCAATTAAGAGGAAGTTCCAAGTGTTGTGTACTTTAGTGAAAAGTCAGAAGGCTAGAAGTTGCTTGTCACACTTAACTCCCCCCTCCCATGATAGTCAAAAAGTTATCACAGCCTGCAGTTTAAGATGCTTGCTCAGACAGTATAGTATTCATCAACTCTATAGTGCATCTTAGAAAACTAGAAGTCTAAACATATATAGTTTTTCACTTGGTCAAAAGCTTGTCTTTGAGACAGAATAAATGACATTGCATAGATGCAACAGCTGTAACACAAAACAGTAAAAGCTTAGCTAGGTAAGGATGACCCACTCTCGATATTACATTCTCCTTTGGAATTCTTTTCTATGAAAACAAGCAGGCAAAGAAAAATGCTAATAGTTTATTCTACTTTTATACAGTACATCTACTAGACTGTTAATCTAAAACTAGATTATTGGGAAATGCTTTCTTAGATGAAGGTACTGGGATGAAATTTCAGAATCTGTTTCAAATTTTATTAATCTGGCACACTAAAATCCATGAGTGTAATTAAATGCTTCAGAATTTTGATGCCCCCCCCCCCCCCAAATGTAGAAAAAGAAAGTAGTCACAGCTTAAAAATCAAATTTTAGAATGACGGTTTGACTTACAAATCCTGTTATTAAATGTGTTAGTAAAATAATTAATCTCCTGTGAAATATAAGGAAAAAGGCAAATTAGACTGAAGAACACTGTTCTACAATACAGTTAATTTTGTAGAGAGCATGATTTATAAACTTTGTTCCCACTTTTCAGTTTCTTTAACTGTCTGTTTCTTTCCCTCATTTCTCCTGAAACAACTTTATTGAATGCACACAAAATAGTATTTTTGAAGAACTTTTTAAAAAAATTAAACAATATTTGTAACATGTTTGTGACAAAATGAGTTTCCATTACTTTACTTACGATAGTCCCACATAAACTCTACAGATGCAAACTTAAAAATAAAAGGAAGAAATAAATGCCATTTCCCACTTGATACATTTTGATTCCTTACATAATGATTTTGATGGAGATAGAAAATGATGAACTGTATATAGGCAGGCAAATCTTACACGTTTTTACTTGGATATCTTAGTGCAATGTACAGAAGAGCAGGCATTACAATCAGTGTATTGTCTAAAATAAACCTGGCTAAATGTAATGGGATTATTACTAGGCTACTGTGCATAGGACTGTAGCATTGATATTTCAGATTCTTCTTGGTTTGTAGTGGAGATATGTAGCTGAGGTTGCAGAGTTTAATAGAATGTGCCTAAGAACTCAAGGTATTTTTCCTTCCTTCCTTCCTTCCTTCCTTCCTTCCTTCCTTCCTTCCTTCCTTCCTTCAATTGGGGGGGGGGGGGAAACCTTCCTTGCAAATTGCAATGTCCTCTTTTGCATCCACAAAATTTCCTGCAATCTCATCATTTTGCCTGCTGCGTTATCTTTGTCATCCTATGGCAAGCCCCAAAGCCTCAAACATTTTGTAACAACTATGTGACAAATTGTGATGCTTTTATTCATGTCAGACATCTTTGCCAGGATTGCTTGTTGTGTTTTCTCTTTGGCTGTGTCATGGGACCAAAGGTGGCTGCCTTTGTGCAGCATGTCAAATCTGGTTAACATGCAGCCATTTATCTTGAAACCCACTTCTCAACAATGCCACTGGTGTGCTCTGCCACTGGTTCAGGGCTCTCTCGGCTTCAAACATCTTTTTCTTTTCTTTCCCTTTTAGCAGCTTTCAGTTCTTTGCTTTTTATTCCAAAGCAATATCTTCTCTGTATGTATGCCTGCACCTCGGATTGAAGCACACTATTGCACAGGTCACGCGGCAGACAAGATGTTTCATAATTTTTGGAACCTTTTAGAGACAAATTGTACAGTGCAAGTGTAGTGTAACTGAACTGCTGGTTGTCCAGTGAAGTGTAGCAAATCAGAAGCAGCACAGTACTGTATTGGGGTGGTGTGTGTGTGTGGGGGGGGAACACTGAGAGGCATCCATGCCTATGGACACACACACTATTTTATCAGAATGGAATATAAAGAAGGGAGCAGCACCTCAGTCTTGCAATTAAAGTACTGGAGTCTCTGTGTATGTATGAAATGAAATCTCTTACAAATGCTGAGTTACCCACCTAAATGTAACTGGCACTCTTATGTGTTTCTGGATTTATTTGGCGGCTTTGGAATATATTTATTTATGTGAGAGTGTTCGTGTTGGACAGGCGTTTGTGTTTTTACATGGTTCTGCCTACAGAATTGATTGTTTGGTGTTAATTGAAAAGAAAACTAGGTCAAATTGTGGAACACTGAAATGTGCAAACATTCGTGCTCCTGACTTTTCCAGATTTGGTTAGTAGGTCCATGCAAAACCTGATTATGTCTCTGACACGTTAGAAAATATGGCGATTAGTGTCTGGGGTTGCTCTGGAAATTAGAGCACCATATTCAAAAGCTAAAAGAAAATCTATAGATAGGTGAAAGTGTAGAATCTTTGATGCCTTTCCCCATTATTTAAATTATTTAAAGTCACCAAATTGGTTTATAAATGATCTCTTACATGGAGCAAAGATTATATCGTTCAGTGAGTTTACTTGGTGGAAGAAGAAAGGCAGTGCACATTGTTGCCTTTTGATTTTGATTTCCTTTTTTTTTTTTTTTTTTAGCAAAAGACCCAGGAGATTGCTTTTCACTTTGAAAACAATCCCTAATATCAGGGAAATACTCTGTTTGTTTATGCGTACATAATGCAAGTTTGTCGGCCTGGGAACTGCAGCAAATGGGTGAAGTATGCATGGATTTCACAGGTAACAGGATTACGTGGGCACATAATTGATCCATTTGGAAGGGGGAAAATGACAGTGCTCTAAAGATGCCTAGGCTTTGGGAAATGGAGTTTATGAAACAGGCATTTGTAAATGCAGAGGAATCAATATGTCAATTTTATTACGTCTCAGGACTGACTGGGTATTAAAGTGCCAGTACCTTTTCCTCCTTCAAAACTGCAGCTGTGTTGTCTTGCATCGCGCATCTCTTTTTAAACGGCTTATAATATTTGGAAAACGCACTTTGCTCAGAGATTTTGCACCTTTTCAAGGATTGCTCCTATATTGTCAAAGAGTAGGATGGGATAACTAGCTCATTTTGTCTTACTGCTTTTGAAAAAAAAATTCTGAATCCTCTGACACCAGTGAAAATCTGCAGAGAACCTAAGGATTGAAATCTTTGTTTCCTTGAGCGATCAGTACACTTTCTTGATATAGCAATACTAATATTTTCCACATAAGAATCTTTCTTCCAAAGCCAAATGTTGAAAACATTTAAGACTGCATGAGAAATCCAGCTAAGATTTTATCTCTAGCACCAAGGTTCCTTCACATATTATCAGTTACCTAAAATATCACATTATTTATCAGAAGGAGCTGCTGTTTAGTCATGTTTGACTCTTTGCAACCCCATAGACCATAGCACATGAGGTTGGTTGGTCCTCCACTGTCTTCTGAAGGCTGTCCAAACTCATGATTGTTGTCTCCATAATATAATCTAACCATCTCATCTTCTGCTGTTCCCTTCTACATTTGACTTCAATTTTCCTAGCATCATGTACCCAATTGAAAAATGGTAGCAGATTTTTTTCAAAGCTGAAGATCAGATTTATAGACCCCAAATTGACTTGGGCTGTGTTCACAGAGAGAGCAAATAAGTTAATTTTGAAGACAAAAGAAGCCTTCCAGGCTTCAGCTGCATTCACATGCAGTAAAAACAAAAAGATCCTCTGAAGCACCTCAGAGAAGGTCTGAAGGCAGAACATTCTAGACTAGAAATGGTGGATTGGAGATTGGATGATATTAAGTGCCACACATTATGATCTTTTGAGAAGCTTTTCATTCTACGTTCACAAGCTGAGTTCACAAGCGACATAAAAGCATGTGGCACTAGTGTTCTCATTCCATTCCCAGTCCAGTTCTAATGTACTTTGGAAGTGCCCTTTCTGGCTGATAATGTACATTACAGGAGGAGGAAGAAGAAGAGTTGGCTTTTCTATCCCGCTTTTCTCACTCATTTAAGGGGACTCAAAGCGGCTTTTCTAATTCTTCTCCCCACAACAGACACCCTGTGAGGTAGGTGGGACCAAGAGAGCTCAGAAGAGAGCTGTGACTAGCCCAAGGTCACTCACCTGGCTTCCTGTGGAAGTGGAAGGTTGAGAGAAAGAGAGAGAAGAAAGCAGAGAGAGAAGGAGAGAGGCAGAGGGACAGAAAGAGACTCTTGCTCAAGAACTTTTTCTCAGTGGGGAAATAAATAAATAAATAAATAAAGCCCCAGGCTCACAGAGGAGCATATGTATATGTGCTCCTCCATATATATGTGTATGTGACAGTATCGTCTCTGAACTATTTCTGAGCCATCTTCAAAGTGCCTTTTGTTTAACGCTGTGTGAAGGCAACCTTAAGTAACCTTCTGTGTTATACGAAGGAGTTATAATCCTTTGGAAACAAGGTAAACATATATGAGTTGAATTCTAGGCAGTGGAGATTTCTTTGACATAAGCACTTCCTCCCCACAGGACTGTCTAGGTATCGTTCACATTTGACTGTGCTTACTGAATAATGCTTAGGATCTGCTAACATGGTTAGGTGGCCATTTGTGGAACAACTACCATGTAGGCTTTTGTTTTGTTTTGAAGTAGATGAAGAGTTCTGAGGTAGGTTATTTTTTTACTGTCTCAGGCAAGATTTGTTCAATCACCTTGACAGTTTTCTGAGTGCTGAAAATGCAGTTAAGGGGGCAGTTTAGGCATTGTGTCAGGTATGGGACTCAGTTCAGTAGGTCCTTCAAATATCTGTGGAATATGGGCTGCAGAGTGACTTTCTTAGACTGTATGCTGCTAAGTTACAGCTAACGAGGTTGGGAGGTCCTTAGTAAAACATATTTCCTTTTCTGTCTGGATGAGAGCAGTTACGGGGCTTGGACGTGTGGGAGGACCATGGAATAGCCTCCCCTCAGAGATGTGTCAGGCACCCTCATTATATGCATTCAGATAGCTGCTGAAGACTCACCTGTTTATCCAGGTTTTGGGCCGAGGGAACAGCATCCCCTTCAATGCAGGCACTGTTACTATTCTGCCTAATTTATTTTCTCTTTTTTTATAGTAATTTTATTATGACCTTTCATGAGATTCCCGGCTATAAGGCAGAATAGAAATATAAAAATAAATAAATCTACATGTGGTAAATAGGATGGTTTCAAAAGAGCTGGAAAATTCAGCTCTATTGAATCCTGCTTAAAGTAGTCTGGGGCCATGTCTTTCGGAAAAGGCTCTGCCCGACCATTTGTGCATCCAGACTTAATACTGCGCATTGGAAGTTGCAGCCAATATCAAGTTGTTACACATGATGGCCGATGCTTCGTAGTATCGTGCTACTTCAGATTTACTCCATGTGCAGTAGTAAGAAAATTCAAAGTTTCCTGCCAGTCTGGACAGGACAGCAAGAATTGCTGGCAAGAACAGGGGTGGCAGCTCAACTGCGATTGGTTGCCTCATCCCACGTGACCAAATGCCCTGACTAACCTCTCGCAGTTTCCTCCTCGGAAGCTACGGAGGCTGCTTTTAGTGAGGACGGTGGGATGTGGATTTGCAGCAGGTAAGCTGCAAAATTTCCTCCACCTTCGGATTTCATTCTGCTAGTCTGGAGGGGGCCTGTGTGTGTCCTAAAGGCACACACCAAAGTCATTCTATGAGTAATGAGTCTCCATCTGCAGTGCTCTCAGCTCCCAGAGAACCTAGACTATCAAGCCTATTTTTCTTACTCAGGTTGGGTATTGGGATTTTCTTACTTAGCAGGATGGGAAGGAAATGAACTGCTGCTTCTGGTGATCTTTGGGCAGAGGTTTCGAGCAGAATGACAGCAGAGGAAAGGAGAGAGGAAAACATTTTCTCTTCTTTTTCTTTCCCCTTGCCCATCAGCCTCATAGTCACAATTTTGTATCTTTTTAATGATGGTGCTTCACTTGGGACATAGGAAGTGGGCACTTTCTTAATTTTGTTCATTCAGTCAGTATTATATACTGTATTCTGAATAGCAGCAGCTGTTTTTAGGTAGAAACTCATATTTCTTACTATAACAGAACATGGCTGGAGTAGAATACAGAACCTTTTGTGAATGAGTGACTGAGTCCATGTGTATACATTCAGAAGTGGTGTCCATGTGCGCAGTCATTTTATGGTATCAAAAGTAGGGAAAGTGGCCCTCCAAAAATTACTGCACATACCTTGAGCAGCTCCAGGCAGTGTGGCTGATGATCCAAGGTCAAAGCTATATCCCAACAATATCAGGAGGCCCTCAGATTCCTTGCCCCACTGCAGCTGATCTAGAGCAAATTGAACTGGCCATAATACATTTAGACTGAGGTTCAAATAACCCAGCAAAATATTTCTAGAAGCTTAACTAGTTGATCCTGTGAAGCAGACAAGATCTCTGTAACCAGGCCAGTCTTCCCTTCTTCTTCCCAACCAGCTGCAGTTAGAAGAATGAATGTTGCTTTGTTACTGTGATAGAAAAGAAGAAGAGCTAGATCTGTCTGCCCTCAATGAATTGATCCAATCTTTCCATAAAGCTGCTTCAGGGACTCCAGTTTGTTCCTTATGCAAAGTTGTGTCATTTGGTCCAATGCTACCTAGTCTGACTAGCATCAGCTATCTACAGTTTCAGGCAGACGCCTTGCGCAGAACTAGCTATCTGTTCTATTTGATATGAGATTCTAAGATGACGCCTGGGACTTATGAATGCAGTGTTTGCTTCATTCACCAAGGCAAACTGAATGGCAACATTTCTGTGACTCCTAGTGTGGAGGTTTGCAGTGATTGTACCACTTTGGGTTACAGAAGATGGGATTTGTGCATTTCTGTACTCCAAAAAGGTATCAGGTGGGGAGAATTCTGATTTTTATTATTTATTTTTTTGCTTTTAGATGTTCCTTTTTCAGTAGATATCGTTATTTAAGACATCAGCTCATTGATTGTTGCAGCGTGTCAGGGCGAGCAGTGAAGCTACACGCAGGCACAAAACACAACCATCAGATTCTGTGGATGCATTATTTCTGTTGCCCATGGGAGTTCACTGAACATTGTGCTATGTTCTGTATTACAAGTAAAGCCTTCAGATAAATTCTGAAGAAATTTCTTTCTTTGAGGAAGTGACCTAAGCTGAGTGACAAAGCATTGAGTCTTTGCAGTTGGAAGATTTCTGGTTCTGTCTCTGGCATCACCATGTAAAAAGATCAGGTAGGCTGTGATATGAAAGGTCAAGAGTTCGGATGTTTTCTGCTGGTCAGCGCAGATAATTCTGGACTAGCTGAATAAATAGCCTAATCTGGAATGAGGCAGCTGCCCATGTTTCCACACAGATATACGGAATTAAATCCAGTTGTATGCCCCCTCCCCCATCTTGTAGAGGGCTTTTTGCTCCTAAAAAGGTTTCTTGAGTGGGAACTGGCAGTTTGGACTTCCTTGATATTTGTTCCCTAAACCTATGAAGCAGATTAATGATGCAAGGAATTGCAGAGGGAACAGGAACTTAGTGAAACCAAATGAAATTGAATTCTCTCCCATACCCTCATTCAAACTGTTGCTGGATGAAAAAAAGTGGGGGTTTTTTTTTGGGGGGGGGTTGCCAGTCAGAGGATGGATGCACAAGAACTCACTGAATGCTTCATGTATCTGCTGGACTCTGTTTTGTTGTTTCACACTCTCTTACATATTGGTGTTATTCTGGTCTGGGTTAGGTAATATAAAATATGCTCCAACCTTAAAGCAATACATTTAGCTAGGTGACAAAGACTGAAATTCTACATATGAGTAAGTCCTGTTGATTTATTTCTGACTACAGTTCTATGGAATCACACTGCGATTATTTGGGTTTCTCGAGTGTTTGAAAATTATACCACTTAGTTGACATCTAAAATGACTGCTGAAAAAAGAAAGTTGGTGTAGATATTCCTTGGTAAAAATATATTTCAAAAGTTCTTGATAGAGCTTCTACAGTTCTTACAACTGCTTCCTAAGAACTGAAGTATTCTTCTTCTTTTAAGTAAAAGAATTAAGTTACATCCACATGTTGAGTAATAACTGCCATGGAGTCAGCTAGGAGGGCTACTTCTCACTACCCCAGATGTGGACACCTCCTGCTCCAACTGTTGTAAGGGATGATATTTCTGAAGAGCAGGATTAGGAGAGCTTGCCCCATTCCATCTAGATTGGCATGGGCACAATGTGCCTGTCGTGTTGTCTCAATGCTAACTTCCAGTTCTATGTCAATTCCTGGTTCTATGTCAAGTTGGCATCCTGGTCAGGAAATTCGGGCTCTGTTAGTGGCACTCTGACTGCCAAAAGCTTCTGGTGCTGAAGAGAGCCATATTGGAGGGTCGGCTGGTTGGTCTTCTTAATGGTTACTCCATTGTGGCAGTAGAATATTAGGCAATAACTGTGCCCCATTTGCATCTAGAAAAAGATGGCATTATAGTGGAGGATAATAATTTGTTGGTTGGGAGGGTTGCAACCTATTTTACCACTGCACCATCAATTCATTATTTTATTGTGCATTTCATTGCACGAAATAGATAAAGACTCTCTGCGGAGAGAGGAGGAGAGTTTAGCATACTTCATACAGATGCTAAGTTTTTATCTACTGGTAGTTGGCAGTTGCTACTAAATCTCCCACTGTGGACCTCTAAGGCAAAAGGAGTGAAGCGCGGCTAGGCTCATTGATAGATTATGAATTAGTTCTGTAGTTGTTGTGCAAATACATACATTGCAAGAAATTCAGAGGAACACCTTTCAGGTTCATCTGTGGGCCTTTACACACTTACCACTAACACAGTATAGCAAAAGGTCCCTTCTGAGCCTTGGTATGTCCCAAGGGAGGCCCCATCTAGAGCTCTATGCTGCAAAGAGATGGCATGGTGGCTTCTGGTCTGCCAGAGGATCAGAAGCTTTGGTGTCCCTTCATAGGGGCTTCCTGTCCGCCAGACGAGAAGCTCTGTCACTCACAGTAGTGACAAAGCATTCAAAGGTAAATGTTTTGCTGCTGCTGTGGGCCGGAAAAAGCTGTCCATGGGCAGAAAAGAATAGAACGTGTTGGGATGCAGCCCAGGTTAAATGCAGTGTACACCAGACTAGGCAGTCCCAAATTGCCACCCAGTCCAGTATACCTGCAGACCTTTTAAGAAAGGATTACTGGGGGACTAGTGGCCACTAAATCAGACCACAGAGCTGTGCAAACGTGGCACTTCTCTGTAGTCTAGTTTCCCACAAGGAGGGGCATTTTCTGTGGCACACCTTGTTATGCCCTGAAATGGGTCCTGTGGGGACTCTACAGCCAGAAACTTTTTGTTTTTGGACACTGAAGCCTTTGAAATTAGCCCAAGGGCTGTCCAAGGACAGCCACCACAATGTAAACAGCCTTGTTCCAGAAAAGATGGATCACTCCAGCTGGTAGACTGCTCCAGACGATCCAGTCTCACTGGAACACTACAAGCCAGATAAGTGTGGAAATGACCTTTGTGTCCCTGTAACTTCAAGCAGCACCAGGAACCACAGAAGTAGCAGAGTTCTCCCTATTGCTTGATATTTCAAAAAGAAGAAATGCCTAAATGCTAAGAATCACGTCCTACAGCAATCTCCATTCTTCAGTTTTATGTATTTTTCACTAGTGAAGTTTATAAATCATCCCAAGAAGGATGATTTAAAGCCACATCAGATTGTCACCCAAGGACTTTTATGAGAATGTGCTTAAGTTTAGAATATGAAGGCCAATCTTGGCTTATGCTATGAAACAACTCTAAACACACAAGCAAGAGATAAAATTGTATTCTTGCTTGGGGGGAGGGGGAAATCCACTGCACCGTACACAGCCAAACTTCAAAGAAAACATGAGTAAGACACTGCTGTAAGAATATATAAACTAGCTTTCAAGCTCATATACTTACCTTCAGATATCCAAAGACGTTCCTCTGGCAAATGTTATATTTTAGCATGTTGACTTCTTTAGGGCTGTAACCTTAAAAAGAAAACAAAGCACCACAAAGATAAATGGAAGCACAAAACTCTGTCATTGATCTGATTGATGAGTCTTCCTGCATGATTGTAACAGCTTCTTCAGAGACTTTTATAATCTTTATGGAAGAGCAGGAGGCACTGCCAATATCTGCAGATCATTGTCATGATAGACTGTAACAGCTTCTTCAGAGCCGTTTCGGTCTAGCGTGTCAATGCGTACTTAGGGAGTCCTCGAGGCACGGATCATTGACATGGTGCTACGTAATGGCTCCTTAGAAGCCATTACTGGGTGTCAAGTCAATGCATACTTAGGGAGTCTTTAATGCACAAACTTATGTAAGTTAACTCAAACTGAATTTTAACAATCTTTAGGAAAAATAGGGCTCCTTTCACAGAGTGTACCAGTGCTCAACTCAAAATATGTATCCAACAACAGTCATATATATTGTGCCACCATACACTCTGTGCATTTAGCATCCCCTGGCCTTTAGCATATCATACATGCCTAGGATTTATAGCATGGATGAGAATGACTTTCTCTGTGAAAGGCTTTGATTTTTCAAAGCCAAAAGCCAACATTTTGCGCAGATCATTTTCCACAACAAAAACGAGCATCTTACAATTGACCCAGCCTTCAAGTGAGTCAAATGAGACTTTCTAACATGTTGTGGCATCGCTCCCTTCATTTGCAAATGAACACACAACCATTTATATTCCTGCTGGGAGATTTCACTGTGCTAGGTTGAAAAGGGTTTGAGTTTGCTGTTGTTGATATTTTTCTTTTGTGTTCCTCTTGCTGACTGACATCTGCTATCACGCTAAGCAGGTGTTCCTGTGTAAACGAATGTGCCATGTTTGTGTTTCACTATCCTTGCTATTGCGCACCCAAATGAGCAGCATGATTAAGAATCCTGTAAATTTTTGAAAGGAAACGGATGGCTGCCCTACTAGAACATAATTACACCATTCCAACATCCGCAGCTTACTGCTGCAGCCGAGTTGGAGAACAGCAGAAATAAATAATATATAATGGCATAATTCTCGTAATTTATAATTGAAATAAAGTTGGGTTGGAGATTCTCCTGTTGTGTGTTTTCATTTTAATGTCAAAGGACCAGGCATGGGCTGGGAATTTACTGGGATGACTCCTAGCCCAGGACAACACAGCCTTTGCCACTGTAGGGCCTGACTCAGGGTCTGAAATTTGTTTAGGGAAAGAGTTAGCATCATTTATGAGGCTAAAGAAGAAGGCTGGGAAATGACTGCACAAAGATCTCTATCAGCAGCCCCTGATAAACAGGCCTAGAAATCCTCTCAAGATGGTATCGTTAATTTTTGGCTCAGTTCATTAAGACACTGCAGCAAAATACCTCTCTGTGTTGCTCCACCATTTGTTACCTCATTCTGTTTCACAACTACAGTGAAACACTACTGCAGCTCAGATCCTCTGAGAGGAGGCAGGATTAATCAATTTAAAATGTCGCATGGCATCACTGTTTTCTTCTTTTTCTCAAGAAATAATGTTTTTGAAAACAATATTTTTGAGATCTGTGAAATGTGTCAAAAGGAGTGGCAATACACATCACTGTCGAAACCAGCTCTGGCAGTTTCTGTTTTAATTGGGTCTCTCAACCTGGCTGAAGAAGTGTTGCAACTTCTGTGTGTGTGTCTATGCGTGTGAGAGAGAAAACTGTTACAGCGTAAATAAGTCTGGTAGAAAGAAATCATTCATTTTCTTTTTCTATGCGTACATTTTTTAAAAATGTGATTGCCAGGAAGATGGCCTTTCTGATCTATCCTTCCACTGAGATAAAATGAGTGGCTGAGTTACTAGCAGAGTTACTGTACCATTCATTTGCATATTACAAATTGCATATGCAGTTACCATAGTTTAGTGGCAGAAAACACCATGGCCCACTCTGCACCCACCTCTGGCACTGACCATGTCCTGGTACAAGGGCCTATACCCACACACTCATGTGGATTATGACAAACTCCACACCCTCAATCATGTTTCATCCCTATTGGACAAAGGGGCCCGTATACCAGGCTACAAAAGGTGTGAGGATAGCATGCCACCCAGCATAGGCCAGAATATTGCAGGAGAGCCTTTCTCTTGGCCCTGGAAATGGTACACTGCCAAAAAGGTCCTTCCTGAAAACATCAAAGGCCGGGAACTTTCGTTCCCAGCCCTTGGAAGCAGTGGCCAGGGCTGAACTGGAGCAGGCCTTCCCAATACAGACAACGCGGTTACACTGCAGAAGCAACCCAATCCCAGCATGGAACAGGTTGCTAATCCTGGGATAAAAGCGGTGTGTGTGGAAAAGGCCCAGTAACAGTTAATGGAAAGCCACAGCCTTTCTTTATTTTAACAACAGAAAAGGAAAGCAGACTTTTGCCAATAGAGAACCCACACTTTTATACTAGGATACGTGTGCATACTAAACTTCATGGTTAAGTGTATTTGTTGTTTGGTTTTTTTGGTTTTTTTAGGATTAGTCCAGAGAAAATAGATTTACCAGACAGATTTATCTCATTAGGAGGTATTTATTTAAGTTGGATCCCCCACATATGAAATCCTTGAGCAATTTTCCTTTTCTTCCTCAGGCGACTTGCTTCAAGTTGACTAATTTTAATAAGACTTACGGTGCCTAAGGTCTTATTGAGTGTTCATTTTGATCAATATAGTTAAATTAAAATAGTGCAAAATATAAGCAAATGTACTCTAACTACCTTGTGAAAAATGAAAGTGTATTTGCAGCATTGATTTGGGTTGTGAAGATACATTAATTCATGGTTTTAAGTACGCTCAGGCTATAAGTAAGGGCTTGAACTGCACTGGTCACCACATGATCCAAATATTAATAGACTACATTCTATACAGTGACAACAGATACATTGAGGTGTTATGGCTCATTCTGCATAACGATCAGGGTGTATGTTGGTACTGTATGAGCCCTACATCTATCCATAACAAGAAACAGTTAATTTTACTGTTATTATATTTAGGAACAAACAGCTATAGACTGTATATTAACACCGAAGAAAATAAATGTACAACTTCTATGACTTTAATTCTGTCTTGCTTCTGTAAGCGGAAGCCAGATGACATAAATCATCAGCCGTGTTAGTTGTTCATTTATCTGCCTAGCTGAGTTATAAATGTGGAGTGGTGGTTGCAAAGTTCAGATTTTTAGCTTCTTTATCCATTTCAAGTAAAAAACAACAACATGTTCTGTAAATGTCGGCACAGGACGAAAAATGGAAACATGTTGAATGGGAGCCTATAGATCTCTTAAACAAATGTTTTTGTCCTGTCCTGTTTATTTTCCCTCTTATGTCACAAAGGGGCTTGCCTATTATGAAAGATACTACTACTGTGGTTGACATACAGCTGGTTCAAAAATTGTAAGACCAGTTGTTTGAATAAAAGCAGCTGTAGCAAAGATACGTAGGAATATATACCTATTACAGGACACTCCCAGTAGGCTATAAAATGGACTTGCAGGTCTGACACGTGTCGGTGGAACTCCGCAGAATAAAGTGTAGAAAGTTTCTAACAATCTAAGTGTGAGTTTGCAGTTTACAAAACAAGTCTCGAAACACTGCTAGAAAACCTGACATAAATTCTGCTTACAAGTCAGCAACAGGTAATGCAACTTTTTTTGTTTTTATAGCTTTTAACTTTTTTCAGAAGTTCCAAACAGAAGTTGAAAGCTGGATCAAACTGGATCACATATAAGTAGGCAGGCAGGCATGTAGCTGTATAAATGGTAGTCTCTTCCTTCTGTTCTAGGAGAAATTTTGAATGATGAAAAGAATTTTCTGGAAAATATGATTTTAAAAAAATTATAACAATTTACCGTCTACTAAGCACTAGGGAGCCTTTTCCTTCCACTTCTACTTTAATAAGTAAAAGTAACTTAGTAGTCTCCATATGTTTCAAAAACTATATGTAAAATACTCAAACTACTTCAAATCACTCGTAAATTCATGCCATAAATATCCACATATATTGCCCTTTCTTCACTGAGAGGTCCATGCCCATTTTCTATTTTTGTTGCTGCTTCAGAATGCCATTATTGTACTTTAATTTTCAGGGCCCATAGAAGACCTTGCTTTCTAGAACGCCTGCAACACACACAGTTGCAATCATCTTTTATTAAATCATTTTAAAAGGTTGCTAGTATCACTTTCAGCTCTGGGGCACATTTTCTAACCTTACCTGTTGTGTGATCTCTCTCCCTGCTATCGTTGATCTCCTTACTAAGCAATCTGTAAACTGTGCTGCTTTTTGGAGATAGCATCTCTTCCTACATGACAACAAAATAATTTCTTATACCCAGACGCTCATCTTATCAAAGGTAAATCAGCATGCACCAAAAATGAAGACAAAAGGCGAGTGAAGGAGGGGGAATTTAAACATGCCACAGACCAGAACAGTTTGAACAAACACAGCCTTTAATATAAAGAGTATTCTAATGGTATGATTTGTTCAGCTAAACAGAAAATACATTTTTGTACTTATTTTAAAATATCAGAAAACCTCTTACCACACAAGGTGAACAGCATAGTACATTAATGTGGCAATTCCATTTAATTCAGTGGAACCTTATTTTTAAATTTAAACTTGGATCATGTAGGTTGCGTGTTTCCTTAACATCTGAAGCCAGTAGGCATGGATTTTCTCTGTGTGTAGCTAAGCCAAGAGGAGCCTTTAGTTTTAGGCTGTGGACACATTTAAGGTTTAATCTGGCTTCAGTCCACTTTCAGAGTGAGAAACACATCAGCAAAGTGACAAACTTTTTTTTCAGTGTTAAATAACTCAGTAATGCACCTTTGGGACAGATAATGTGGAAAGAAATTACTGGTCACTTTGCTGATGTGTTCTCTTGTTCTGAAGGTGGACTGAAGCCGGATTAAACCTTAGGTGTGACTATAGCTTTAGTTTTATTGCTACACAGCAATCTTGCCCCCCCCCCCCCAGTGTTTCATGTTTTTGAAGATTTTAATATCAAGGGTATTGCTCTGTAAACAAGTGTACGTTTACTAGGGCAACTTCCCTTACACTCTTCCCTTGTAATCAGATGTGAAAATTACACCCTCCTTTTTGGATACATGATAATTGCACGTTTCAACATACAAAGAAATTGTCTCTGTTTCAGTTGGTGGCATGAAGGAAAGGGGGGGGGGAAACCAAGGCATTCAACAAAAATATGTTATTACATTAAAGATCACTGACAGTACTGTTTGGGGGGTAAAGTGAGATTTGGAATAAAAACTATGATCAAGCTACTTTTGTATTTAAAATATATGCACACAAACATATTAAATATATGCAAAGGGGGAGAAAATTTTGAATATGTGTGCAGGTAAAGAGAAAACATCAATCCTGTATCTTGAGACTCCATACTTCCTTTAGATACAGCGATTGCTTGTTATTTGCCATTTTTAAAACATCAAATTTCTTGTATTTGCAAAGGCTTGGCCCATAACATTTTCTTGTAAATCACATAAGAGTCTTTGGAAATCTGCAGTATATAAAACCAATAAATAAAAAAATAAGTGAAATGGTGGTTTTCTGCAAAGGCTTTCAGGCAATGGGGATCCAAAAGCAATTTGCAAATTTGAAGATTTGTGTCATTTTAGTGGAACCAAATCCTCATTAATATTGAGGCACTCCTTAAGACTAGCATGTCAATACATCTGAAAGTATTTTCTATGGTCTATTTTAGCACTTGTTTTTCTTTAATTCAATTGTGTCCTTGGAGGTTTTATTTCACTCAAGGGCTGATCTTCCTTCTGATCATAGTGGCTTACACAAGAATACATAAAATGTGAAGCATGCACACAAGCATTGCACCTTAACGTTTTTTATCTCTCCCCTCCACAAAATTGTCATTTGGCTTCACATTGACAATTTAAAATGACTGATAGGGATATGTCAGCATTAAGTTCTGCTATTTGAACTGTAACACAAAGATATAAGGAAGAAAGAGAAGACAAAATTACAGTATCATTCTATCTAAATCAAGTGCATGAGCTAATTCTTTATCTAGAACAATTAATTAATCCTTTATGTGGTTGTCTGACATTAATACCTAGATTGTTGAGTGCTGTATTCAGTGATAGCCACTGAATTACCTCAACCATAGCTTTATCTCAAGGGACGTTTTTCCCAAGCAGTTACTCAGATGACTTTAGAAAGTCTCTGGATGGTCAAAAATCCCAGAAAGTAGACTTGCATTTAATATCATACCATCTTCATTACGTACACAAGTAAACATCCCCAGCTTTCCCTCACAACTTGTCATGAATGGCTATTTCAAGTGATCCAGGGTTTCATCACCAAGATTGTGCAGAAGTAGTACATTACTTGCACATGGAATACTGCAAAATCACACAGTGATTCATCGGAATAAAATCCTGCCAATGTATTTTCTTAAAGTTACTCTGCTTTTTACAAAATAAATCAGTGTGCTGAAGGCAAATTATCTACTCTTGGACTGCATTACAACTTTGCCCAGCACTATTCTGCAGGACTTAGGATAGCAAGTGAATCAGAAAATGCCTGATAACTACACTAGTTGAGCTTAACTAGGCACACTTAGTACTTCAAAAATACTAAGGTATCTATAGTAACCCAAAAGGCCTTAATTATATGGTGTATGAAAAAGACAGCACCTGCAGCTGCACAGTACCCTTCAAACACTATGTAGCTCATTTTGGAACAGGATTGACTCAGAAGAGAGAGGGCCCTCCTACTGAGTCATTAGTACACCCTCTGTTTCCTTTCCAGATTTTAAGGAATGTTTTCTATAGGGTGGTGGGGGGAGGCATGGGATCAGCAGGTGCAAAAGTATAGTAGAAAAGAAACTTCTGAAAGAAGAAGGGTAATAAGCTAAGTAGCAGTGTGTTACACTTTCAAAGCACTCGGTTGTGCTGTGGGTCAGCAACTGTCAGCTAGAAAACCTCACATTGTACCGTAGAAAAATCAGAAGGATGATCATCTTTCAGTGCATGTCTTTTAAGGTTATGTGGATAACCTCACCAGTTTGTGAGCCAGTTTGGTCTATTGGTTAGGGAGCTGGACACTTATCTGGGAATACTGGGTTCGATTCAGCCCTCCCCCACAAAGCCAGCTGGATGGCCTTGGGCTAGTCACAGCTCTCTTCTGAGCTCTCACAGCCCCACCTACCTCACAGGGTGTCTGTTGTGGGGAGAAGAATAGAAAAGCTTTGTCAGCCACTTTGAGTCCCCTTAAATGGGTGTGAAAAGTGGGGTAGAAAAGCCACCTCTTCTTCTCACCAGAGAGAGTTGGGCAAGGAAGTGGGCAATTTCTGGACCAGAGAACCCACTTCAGTGCGGGAGTGGAGGACATTCAACTTGATTCACGCATCTTAGTCTACACAAACATCAGGGATGGGGAAAGAAAGTTCCCTGGCTTCAAGGCGGGGTAGCGGAGGCGGAGTCAAGGAGTCGGAAGCAATTACTGGCCTACTGGAGTTAGTAAAAATGTACCAACTCTAAGTCCATGGAAATTGTAATATAATTTGTTTTTAAAAGTTCCCCTAGAAAGATGTTATAATCAGGGGAGTAATTTAGAAGAAGCACAAGCATTCTTCACCCCATTAAACAGCTGTGCCAGGTGGAAGTTACAGACTTCTAGTAGTTAAATTTCTCAGACAATAGAAATGTGTGGGGTTTTTTTGCCATATAAGATGCACCAACATATTAAGCTAAAAACAGAGGAGCTGGAGTTGGGGACGGAGTCATGAAGCCTTTTTGCACTCACACAGTGGAATGAATCAGGGTGCTCACTAGATCTCTATCCACCTCCACAACTCACCTGGAGCTTCTGGGCAGCCCTCCCTGGAGCAATCCACCTGTGGACTGCTAAATCACAGTCCACAGATTCCTTATCCTCATCTGGGTGCTGCATGGCAAGATGCCATGATGTCAGTCATGTGTGGTTGCTGGATTGCCATGGCAACATCTGCCCCTGTACAGTTCAGACATTGCCTTAGCAGCCCGTGTTAGGCCATTCACACTGCAAGTGTGAATGGCCAGGTATAGGGAGTTGGAGTGCGAATAGCTGCCACCTTGTTCCATTCTTACGGGCTTGGAATTATTATACCATATGAGGCCATATGTGTGAACAGGCCCAGAGGTAAAATAAACTGAGAGAATTAGAGTCAAAGGTTTTATATACTAACTCCATCACCCTGTTTCAAAGTTTCCAACTGGTCCACAACGCAAAGTGCCAAAAATGACCCTGGAAACCATTTTTGATATTTTGTGTCATGGGCCCAGGCAGAAGTAATGGAGATACATTCTCCATTTACCACAGCTCTTGAATAGTGGCCACAGGACTGACCCAGGTCTGTGTTCCCTTTGCAGAGTGATTTTTACTAGGGATGTGCACAATTGTTTTCTTTTGTATTTGATTCGTATGGAATCAAAGGCAAGAAAAATTGTATTCGTTCAAATAGAATCCCCTTCGAATGTAGTGGGATTCAGATTTCATACGAATGTTCATCCCATAGGAAGCTTCATACGAATGTATTAAAACATTTGATTTGAATCTGAATGTCAATCTTCAAATGTGCCAATATTTGATTTGAGTACAAATGTCCGAATTCGGCCAAATATGTACGAATTTTGAATGTTACAAATATTCTGCACATTTCTAGTTTTTACTGATCTGCAAAAGGAGTGCTTCTGGGAATGGATTCTAAATTTGGTAGTTTTTGTATTGTTTTGTGTTTTATCTTATGCTGTGACACACCCCAGGACCATTGGGTGAAGGCCAGGATATGAATGTTTTGAACAAATAAATGATAATGATTGTGGTGAGATGTGGTCATTACAGTCCCTGAGCTCTTTTGGCAAGGCCTTGTGTGGCTTCGTGGTGTGGATCTCAACTGAGACAAATAAGTGAAACTAAACTGAATAAGACACTTCTTGGGAATTTAAAACTAAACAGGATTGATCAGCTTGATAGGACAAGAGCATAAATCGTAACAGCAGGCATAGGAAGCCAGACAGAAGCAGAAAAGAGAAAACTAGCAAAGCTCCTAGTATCTCACAGAGAAATCCTTTCTAGTTATATAGTATATAAATACAGAAAAGGACTTATACCTTTGGGTAAGATAGAAACAGATTAATGGAAGAGAAAACTAGGTATTGCAGGGAGGAGATTTAAGTTCAGGTGCTAAGCTATCAGTGGGATGCAATTTAATTTGTGCTAAAGGAAAATTTTTAGATATGGGACAGAAGAAAATGGCTGGGAGGGACACTAAAATATCTACCAGAGCTATAAAAGGAAATAGGCAGGACGAAATGGGAGCAGTCATCATGGACTTTCTGAGGCAGAAGACAAGATGGAAGCCAACCTACATCCTTATTTTCATTATGTCAGTGTGGAGTGGCATCCTTCATGGTGGCAGGCCTTATTTAATATGTGTGATAATCCTGTGGCATACGTGGGCCGGATCTCTAGGAGACAGGATTAACAAGGTTCAGGAGAAATGTGTGGTAGGCTCCCACTACTAACCCCAGCTTCTGCTACCTAAAGTTATGGCCTAAGTTCTCCTAACAAAAGAGCTGGTTCTGAGGTTGGAAAAAGTTAGGAGAGTAGAATTGGCCTGCAGTGAGAATATTTTTAAAAAATGCTTATTTTTCATTGGGTAAAATCATTAGTCATTTTAGACCTTAAAATTTAGATGTTTGGACCTTCTGTTAGCTGTAAATGATCTGTCACCACATGGGCTTGTTTCTGGGATCTGAGGGAAAGTCAGCGGCCTGCAACTTTGAGGCAGGGTAATATTTGTTCCCTGGCTCTGCTGTTCTGCAGAAACTGCTCTCAATGCACTCAGCTTACTATATTTCTGGCATGTTCTTTGCACACACACTGTGGGTGCCCAGGTAGAAGTTACCTCGGGTTCTCATTCCTTTCTGATGGGTTATCATAATAGATCTGTGAGAAGCTTTGGGCAGCATGAGGCCCTTTACACTTCATTTAGGATGCCCAGCAGGTAGATGTCACGAAAAGATCCCAGTGGCTCTGTGAATGCATCAGTGCAGTTTTCCTGGCAAAAATACAGAAGTAATTTCTCACTGCCTTCTTCTAAAGCGACACTAGGGATGGACTCTGGTCTATGCAAAGTAGAAGCTCTGCCACTATGCTATACTGATTCCTTTGCCTTTTAATGCCTATTCACATTGTTGTCTTCTGGTACCTGGAAAGATAAGAAAGGGCAGCTGTTTCAGTTTTATAGGCTGCAGTGACTACAGCATTTACTGCTTTGGAGTGGGCCACATTTTGCACAGTTGTCCTGCTAACAAACTGCTTTCCTCCTCCGTTTGTAACTGCTGTTAAATAGGGTAATAAACTAAATATGGTGCATTTATATCTCGAAGGTGTGTAAATCAGGAGTGGTAGGTGCCTCCAGTTCCATGGATCTCTACTAGTATAAGAAGATTTAGGCTTTATGCCATAAGGAAGACAAAATTTCCCTGTGCTAAAATAGAGGGCTGTAGATTTCAACAGAGAGGTGACTTTTTAAAATTTCTTCTGTATTTCAAATAGACCAATTTGCCCATTATCATGTTACAAAATTACAAAGTTAACAGAGAGTGGCTGGTTTCAGAAGCAGTTCTTATTCATGCTTCTCAACTCATGTCTGAATGTGTCAACGAATGTGAATTCTTGACATTTTGATATTGGCTACTATACAGAAAACATCCTTAATCCACTTGGAATCTTTGTACAGGCTCCACTGATATAAATGGAGCCATTTAAAAAGCATAACAGTGTCCTCACGTGGTTATGCTTTGTTTCACTCATATGTGTGCTGCCTGCATACGTATTTCATAAAACTTTACCTAAAAGTTAAAAGAGAAGCAAAGGATTACATTGAAAAGTTCGTTCTTTGTTTGATTCAGGTAATTCCAACACCTTCCTAGCTAGACGAGCTAATCCAGTGGGGCACTGTTTTATAAATATATGAAGGATTTGATTTATTTTATATTTATATCCCACCTTATACCTGAAGGTCTCACATATATAAATGTTTAAAGTCCTGGTTCATCCCAATCAGTAGTCTAATGGGGTTTTCTAAATTGAACGTTGATACTGAATGACTACAGTAGAGTACTCTCATCTTAGGAAACCCATCACTCCTACTTACTCTGGTGTAAGGGATTTACACACCGGCTGGTATCCTGGAGTAGCAAGTATACTGAGACCCTCCCTTCCACATGCTGGTGACCCCACCTGGGTGCACAGGTGCACAAGGGAGGCTTCTAGTATGCTTGTTGGTCTTGTCTACTGGCTAGTGTGGAAAGTTCAACAAGCTGAACTTTGACAAGCCCAAACAACATAAGAGAGACAGTGAACCTAATTTAGAAGAGAAATGTGTGTTTCTGAAATGCCATTGCAAAAATGGGGGTTTTGCTATGACTGAATCAAAGGACATTGTGGTTAGCTCTGTTTTTGTATATTTGTATCTCAAATTAAATTTTTCAGTGTGTTCAGTGCAGCTTTTGCAGGCAGATAAATAAAACGGGCATTAGCCTTTGGGGGTACATCTAGGCAGATCAGTAGTTGGTGGATTGGGTATAAAACCAAACGAAACTTGTAGAGAAAAAAACAAAACCTTTTAAGTCTGCATTAAGGCAAACAGTGGAAAAAAGCAGCAATATTTAGAAGCTTGCTCTTCTAAAAAGCTCTTGTTGCTGCTAACTCCCTTGGCTGCCCCCCCCCCCAGCATTAGGGCACAATCCAGTGACTATTGGGGCTAGTGACCCAGATGCCATCCTGGAAACAGGAACTCTGGCAAGCATATGGAAGTTGTCTTATTGTGGTTCCCAGAACACCACTGTGAGTGGAACCCCTCTCATAGCTGTTAATGTTTCCATACTTACAAGTCCCCAATAGTCCCCAAATAGCTGATTTCTGTCCGTTTTTTCAGTTAGTTGGAGTCGTGTCTGCATAGATATGGGCTGTGATCAGACACAGGAATAAAAGACAGACAGACAGACAGACAGACAGACAGAAAGAAAGAAAGAAAGAAAGAAAGAAAGAAAGAAAGAAAGAAAGAAAGAAAAGAGCATCTTTGAGGCATCCTAGAGAAGACTGAGCTGGGATTGTTCACACTGTAGTATGCCCCTCCTCCCCCTCATAAACACTCGGTGCTAGAAAGGGTGGATTAGAGAAGGGTTGGGAACATGAGATCCACATACTGTCTGAGACACCTCTGAGGTGCCTCTTTTGTTATGTCTGAGCACAGCCATGGGGTCTGATAAGTGGTTCCTTTCCCTTCTGTGCTTTTGCGCCAATGGGGAGTGACTCAGGTGTCAAAACTTGCCCTGAGAGTACTTTTACCTGGTTTACAGGTAAGTTGTTCCAGGGGTCACTGAAAAGACTTGGAGGTTGACAAAGAAGGCAAAGAAATAGTGTATGCGGCGATTCTTAGGCTTCACTCTGTCACTCATGATGCCCACCTGAAACAGATTGTGGTGCGTGCTCAAATCACTCATGCACAAGAGACAATACACAAGTTCTTTGGAAAGCCATTTCAAAAGCTCACTGGGTGCATACTTTTGTACAATATACCTTGTTCACGGTGGAGCAGTGAGGGCCTACTTGTGGATGCAGCCTAGGATAAAATAAATCTCAGCGTTAGTTTTGGTCCCTGTGTGCATAAGTAATACTCATTGGCTTTGACTTTTGGGGGAGGTGTAGGATCCTGCAAAAACAACCAAGTGTCCCAGTTATCTGCATTTTGCTGTGTCTTACAGCTTGTCAGTTGTTAAAAATGGCATGCTACCTGAGTTGTACAGAGAGAAATTTTACAGCCAATTGTGCTGCCTGGGGTAAGGTTTTTGCAGAGTGGAGAAAGAAATTTAGACCATTTGCTACACAAATAAATTGTTTGGATGATCGAATGGAAATAAATTGATTGATCCCTTTCAGTTATGGTCATGAGCCGTCTTGAAGAATAATGATTGTGATTGCTCTCATCTCTTTTCCCCCCCATTTCGGAATCTTATTTTATTTGCTGCCTACCACGTTTCTCTGACATGATATGATTTGTGTGTTGCAGGGTCACAACAAGATACTTGCAGGACAATTTGCTGAATCAAGAGGGTGATTGTGTCTGGTGCCAGTCAGTCGCAATTAGGCCCAGAATCAGGGAGGCCCAGAGCTTGTGTATCTTCTTGGGCAAGCCTCATAGAAATCAGCTCACCTGAAACTAATTGTCACAACAGAGACCTTATGCAAATGAGCCCTAGGGTTAGCGTGGGAAAATAAAAACTGTCGCAAGGATAGGTGACCTGCTGAGCGGGGGGTCTGTTGCTGGGGAAATCTTTGTTCACTGAGTTAAAAAAATGTTCTCATTGTTCCAAATCCAAGAAAACGTAGCATATGTGGTGAGCACACTCATCTGAAAGTCCAAAAAATGGAACAGCCTCAAAAGAAGACCCCAAGAATTTGTTACAAAGCAGTTACAAGATTGCTTTCCTCTTCAAACGTTTCTTGGAAAGCTTCATTTAACATCTATTTACTCTGGTGAGCACAACCTGTTGAAATTTGACATTATTTTAAGAGCCTAAGACGGCCGCGGGACCAATCTAAAGCATTCCTTGAAAGATTTTCTTTAAAAAATCAAATTATTTTCAGAGGACCGGATCTTTGCATATGATTGAAGTTATTTAGAAGGTGTTGAATAATTTGAATATGCAACAATAGCTTTCACACATATCTATAAGCCTTATGGGAAGAAAAGCAACACAAGGAAGAACAGCATCTAATTTCTTGCAAATATCTCTGACATTAGAATGATGGGATAGTACCTTTATTTTCATGACCACTTCAATTTAGATAAAACTCATCTGGATGCTATTAAGAAAACAGTGATTTATAAACAGTTAAGGCCGTAACCATGAACATTTAAATACTAAAACTGCAACTTTTAGTTACACCTTTCCACGGCCTCTTTTGCCTAATGAGCATGAAGAAAGTGGCGCTAAACAACATTTGTCTGTCAGTTCTTGGCTTCTATCAAGTTTATGGCCATTCTAAATATATTCCTATGTAAAAACAGAATTGCATCGTTATCAAACTATTCAGAATTCTTCTCCGCTCAGAGGTTGTTTTCTTTAAAGGAGCAGTTTGAAATGATGAAGTGAAAAGTGTCACGCCGCTAAAAAAATCCTGTTCCATTTGTTTTAATTTTATATATCGTTCTTAGAAAAGTATTATGCAGAGATAAAAGAAGCTTATTAGGCTCCTTAATCTCAAAAGAATAGTTATTTTCATTTGCTAATAAATTGGCAGTTGTTTTCGCCATGGCTGCTGTTTTAAAAGAGATGCAGTTTAGACATGTATTAGTAAGCAGGGGAGTTGGCTGGCGTGGCAACTACCTCATAAAACAAGGATGCCTTAAAATAGTGAGCTTTACTCCTGACTTCTCTTTTTTTATCTCTTTTGTCCCTTTTCCTCTGTCTGAAATAATTTCCACAAATAGGAGACGTTTCACAGTGGGCACGAAGTGCTCAGCTTTCACTCATCAAACTTTAATCGGAACTGCATTTTAGTTTTTGAATAAAGAACACTTAAAAAATTTAGATGCAAATTATTTTGCATTATTCATGCTCTAAGTGTCCTTGTAGATTTAAACACTTCTGAGGCCACCTTGATTCAAGTAATTACCTAGCCCCTCACTGCTCCATCATGAATAAGGTATTTTGTACAAGTAAAGTATGCACCCGATGAGCCTTTAAAGTGGCTTTACACTGAACTTGTGTATTGCTTCTTGTGCATGAGTGATTCGAACATGCGTCGCAATCTGTCTCAGGTGGGAAATCCTGGCAGGGCATCCATGAGTGACGGAACGAAGCCTTAGAGTCTCCACACACACTATTTCTTTGTCTTTCTCTTAAGAATCTCAAAGTGATTCTCTCTGCTCTGCATCTCATGGATTGGGCTATGAAAATCTTAAAAGAGACCAGAGAGCTTCTAAGGGAAGGCAGAGAGAAAAGAAGCAGCTTAACCCCTTGCTCGCCACAACTCTGCCCCTTTTCCTCCTGCCTCACGCTCTCAGACACTTCAGGCTTCCTCCCCCGGAACATAATGTAAGGCTTTCTACTTTTATGTAGCATTGTACATCTGTCTACCCATCTGTCTCCTGAGCCTCTTTCCCATGCCAGAACAAGGTACCACCTGAACAGTATTTTCACACAATGGAAGTAGCTCAGCGCGGAACAGCTGAAGGCTGCTCTGAGCAGGAATAACTGTGGAAGCATGGGAATAGCTCTTTATATGTAAGCATAAGAATATGCGCTTACAACAGTTGAGCATATACCTTTCTGTTTACTGTCCCTCTCTTCAAGTTACCTAAAAACTAGTCATAGTTTCTATAATTGGAATCTTAACATTAGAAAATAAAGTTAAAGGATTAATGGTGGCTTCTGACTTTCTTGTTTGTTTGTTTGTTTGTTTTAAAGTACTAGCCGGAAACCAGTAATAATAAACATCCCGGTTTGCTGGTCTTTTAGTTTTTGCTCAACCGTTAAAACTTAGATGAAACCAAACACTGTGCATCCTTTCGAAAACTAGTTGACACTCCTACTTGATCATCTTTACTACACAGTGGAATAATTAATATTTAAACATTTTAATAATGTGGTTTGCTATGCATGCACTTTCCAGCCCATGCTACTGTATATTTCATTAGGAATACACTACTGTTTGGTAGGGAAGTACTTTTTATTTAAGAAAGAAAGTTTATAAAGGGGTTGAAAGAAAATTATTTTACATGAATTGACATAAAAGGAACAATATTTAGCAATGTTTGATTAGATTGGTGAATTCCCCATGTGTCTGTTTAGTGTAATAAGGATGGACTATTATTTCTTAAAGTATAACCAAATCTGCTAGGCTGTGAAAGCATCCCTACCTCTAAAATACACATACACAGTGGGAAAGAGAGAGAGGGAAATACAATATAGCAATTCATAATGAAAGAAGATATTAAAATTTTGGGGACCACCTTCTAGCTCCTAATTCTGCTGAAATTGTCTATAATTTAAAGGTTCATATTATAAGCAAGAAAGTATCCATCTCTTCCTTGGTAGACTAAGGTATTTAAAAATATCCCAAGTGATTTACCTATATCCTGGTATGAACCTTCCATATGATTTCTCCACTTACCAGTTACTGGGGCAGAATATTAGTATATATGCTTCAGTCGAAATGCAATTTCTACCTGTGCCTTACTGGATTCGGGTTTATAAAATGTAGTCTTTAAGTTTGTCTTTACTTATAGGCAGTGAGGGCTGGTGGGTCGAGGCAAAGGGTAGGTTTGCAGATAGTCTGGTCTCCATAAACTGTGACAATTTGCGCTTTGGTTTTGCATTAAAGCTTGGTTTGTTGTAGTTCACGAAGATTTGTCAGGATGCTCACAAGCAGAATAATTCTCTTGATTCAGTATTTGTAAGGGAAAGAGGTGGAAGGGAGTGCAAACAGAAGTCCTGCCTCTCAACATAACCTATACTCCCTCCCCTTAGAGGCAAAGGTGAATTGTCATTTAAGCCCTGCCTCAAGCCTTTCACTATTGCCTACCGCTACCTACCAGATCAAAAAGTCCATTATTATTTTTTGTTATCCCAGAGAGGCTCTTTCTGCAGTGGGCCTTATTCTGGAAGATATCCTTGCTGTCTGAATGCTATTGCAGATTACAGCAGGTCCCAGCTTGGGCCTGCCATGGTCTGCATTACCATGTAGACAGCAAGCTCCTGTTCTGAAATATATCCCAGAATACGGCCCCGTGCAGAAAGGTTCTGAGAGAAAATTTTTTAAAAAGCATAATAATGGTTAGCAATGGTTTATCTGGGAAAGCTTTCAGACATGAGATGAAGAAATTAGGTGGAATTGTTTCTCCTCCTGACTTGTTTTCCTTTCCTACAACAAAATTAGTCCCTGTCCCCATGCAATTGAAAGTCTGCTGGAACTCTTCTTTTGCCTCTGAGCGGCCCCATTCCAGGCTCTACAAGGCGCTTAGGGAGCTTAGGAAAGTGAGACACCCCTGATAAAATACGTGCACTTTAAAGAAGAGTTCCAGCGCTCTTTCGGCAATTCGCGGGTTTTGCTCGCTATATCTGCCTTGAGGACGCTCCGTGGCAAAAGGGGCGGGGATTGCTTGCCTGCACACACAGCCAAAAAGCAGTCACACATCTGAGAAATGCAGCAGGTTCGCTTCCTTTCCTTTGTAAAAAGAGCCAGAATTGCTCAGAATAGCAACATTGTTATCAAGTGATCTGTGAAAGCCTTAAAAGAGAATGAGCGAAGGATCGCGCTGCCGATACCTGCAGCCGCTGACTTTGCCGGGGCAGAAAGCCTTTTCTAACAGAGAACTGAGTGAAAGTAAGTGCTGAAAGTGAATGAATGAGCAATCATCTGCCTTTGCTAGGGGCGGGAAGCCGTTTCAGGAGACGGAGATCTGGCTATTTTTCCTTTTAAAAAGAGAGGGGGCGGGGGGGGGGGAGATGCGGGGAAAGGAAACAGGCTTCCTTGGGGACGGAAAGTCTGTTTAGATCGCGGCTACCATGGGGACGCTTATTCCGGAAGTGGAGTGGACTTTTAAAGTCAGCTATAACAGAGTGACAGCAGAGGAAGCCGAGAGGGGCTAATAAGTCTTTTGGGGACAGGACCTAAACCTAGCAATGTGAGACCAAACCAGGGCCAAATCAGAGGTGGAATATCATAATTGCTTGGAAAACAGGGTTGTCAGTTTGATCCCTGGCATTTCTGTAGCAGAGAGTATTGGCAAACCATTCCTGTCATGTTTGCCAGGAAAACTGCATGCTATACCTATGTAGTTACCCAGGACTCGTCCCTGTTTTGATGGTATACAATAGCAGGAACAGTGATAATGAATGATAGGAATTTCTACTTCAGAATTGAAATACTCACTACCCTCTTTGATTTTTGACTTTTCTGTGCCTAATATAAACATAAATATATATATACTGTTAGTGCAACTGGAGTCATTTATTCATTGATAATTTTTAACAGGCCAACTAAAATATAGGAGCATTAAAATCTCCCATTGCTTATGACACAGGGTGAAGGGTTTTTAAGGAAGCTCCCAAAGTGATAAAGCAAAGATTTTAGTGGGAATCTTTGATTTTTTTATTTTTATTTTTGTTTCCTACCAGTCCAGAACAATGAGAGAACCAAATATTTGGTCTCAGCATAAGAATGCAGTACATAGTAATGTCATAAAAATGATAGCTGGTATGATCCAAGCTTTATACATTGCCAAAATAATCTCTTATTTTATTGGGTGGGGGTGGCCTTCTGCTCTACTTTACCGAGAATTCTATTTGTAAATCTATCTGCCTGAAGCCTGGATCAGTAATATCTGTTAAAGTCATTATTTCTAAATCTGCATGTATATGCATAAATTACTACATGTGACATTTATGCAAATCTGTGTACCGTACCTTTTTATCTTCTTCTTTGGAGGGTAATGCTTACTCTCTTTTTCTGGCAATGTATGAATGGTGACATTATTTTAGAGGCTTAAGAAACTTCCTGGAATCAACTAAGATATTTTGGTGCCTGAAGGAGGCAAGTTAAACACTTCAGTTTCAACTGTTGCTATTTTTCTTGCAGTCCTCAAAAGTGTGGCTTCCCCATGGGCTGGAGTTTCTCGGCTGTAGGGGCCCATGGATATCTGTAGGGATACAAAATATGTCTCTTCCTCTTGCTCAGTTTTGGTTTTACTGGAATGTGATCAAACAAAAGTGAAATCCCAGTGGATTTGAGGTTCCACCTGGACCACATTTCTTTTGAGTACTATATGGAGCTAACTCATTAGTAAGTTGGCACAGGTATACAAGAGTGTCAGGCAATCATATGGAGTTATGAATTGGCAGGCCATTCTGGCTAGATTATCCTCTCACACAGATGAAGTCCAAAGTCCAGCAGTTGCACTAGACGCTGGGCCCTATACCCACTGCACAGCCCAAAATTCTGGTTAAAAGGCTGTCATTGAGGTGTGGAGGAGATCTAAATGCCCCCTTCCATGCTGGCTTCTAGGCAGGGTTGGACTCAAAGTAGGTTGAACAGATTTATGGTAAAATTGCTCTTTGTAAAGGAAGGGAATGGAAGGCATTTCTGTATGGTGCAGGATCTTGCATATGTCCTTCCCCGGGCCAGTCAGTGGTGAGGAATTTTACCCCATGTTGATGATACCTGAAACTCATTGAAGACTGGGGTAGTATTGGTTGTCACAATGGGCATGAAAATAATCTAATATCCTAGAAAGAAAGTACATCAGTGCCTTGATAGCAGTTGGCAAGATGATAACACTGTAGAAAATCTGGATAGGTAAATATAGGGTGGAATGGTTAGTTCACCAGCATAGAAGCTTTCTGAGCACTACTACAGTTTTAGTAGTTTGATTCAGAATGAACATTGGACTATCAGTGCAGACAACAGACTGTTATCATCCAAGTACATTTCTTCACCTACCTGGGTGCCTAATCCAATATGTGTGAACTGCAACCAAGGGCATCTGTATCTGTGGGACTTAAGTATTTTTTAACATGCTGACATCTGACTGGAAAGCTAGTTTTATTTTTAGTTTCATTAACTTATCTGTGGTCTTGCCACAGAAGTCTAGTTTTAAGATATGACACTTGCAAGCCCTTCTTCAAGGTATGGAATATTTTTACAGTGCAGAGATGACCAAAAGGATCAAGCCACCAAAATTTGTGCATGTGATAGGAAGAGCGATACAGTCTAAAAAAGGCATGTACGGTTGTTAAAGTTTGCACAGTGTCTGCTGGTAATTCCGTCCATGTCTGTCTATTTCAACTCTGAAGTATTTTAGCCTGTGCTTTTTTGTGGAAAACTTTACAGGGCTGAAAACAAAGTTGCATTGTGTGGACAAAGATATGTGGGAGCCGCTATGCTGCCTGCATGCTGCATGCTCATAGGGCAGCAATGGGCGTGGGAGGTTTAAAGAAACAGATGAACAGTAAGCATAAAATTCATAATAAGCGCATTAAAATGCAGCCATAATTTTGAACTTTGCAAGATTGTATGTATGTTTACTACAACCTCACATAATTCCTAATCCCCCTTCTGCAGTACCCCCAGTTTTGGAAGCAGCCGAAGACAAATCAGCTTTGGACTGCAGTCCTCCTTCTCTTTTTATACAAAAATAACCTCTAAAGTGAATGCAGTCACACAATCAGCTTTTTATATTCTCTCCTATTGAGTGGCAGGAGCTGAACGGCAAGGGGAAGTGTACCATAAGCACAGCTCTCTTCTCCCTGTTCCTTAGTGATAACAGTGGTGGGCTGTTCACATACCATCTCCTGCCCATGGTTATCAAAAGTGCAGCCAGGGAACCTTTGCTCCTTTGCTGCCATCTTTACGGTGGGGTCATCGAACCATGGGTGATCAATGACCCAGAGAGACCACAAAGGAGGCAGGTAGGTTTTGAGCTACTGCATCAGCAAGTGGTAGAAATAATTATCCCAGCTCACTCTTCCATTCTGATGTTCAAGGACCGTAAGGACAATTATCGTGGCATGGTGGTGGGGCAAGTGTAGGTCCACGCTGATCCCCCACTAGCCCATGAGGAAGCAGGGTTGTGCAGACTTTACCCCCTTTGGTCTAGTGGTTGGAAGGCAGGGTCATCTGGAAATACCAGGTTTGATTCTGCCATCCCCAATGAAGCCACCTGGGTGACCTTGGGCTAGTCATAGCTCTCTTCTGAGCTCTCAGAGCCCCACCTACCTCACAGGGTGTTCTCTTCTTCTTTTTATTATTGTTTTGTTTTAACATGTATTTGAAGGTTGTTGAATTTTCAATCCTTTTAATTTTTGTTTTTACTCTTGCTAGTGTTTTGATTCTTGAGTCATTATGAAGTAGTCGTGTATGAAACAAACAAACAATTGAAATTTTGGAAGGATCTGCTGTCAATCACACGAATAAGAAGGCTGCACCTGTAGCACTGTTCAAAGCGGTGCTGTGCTGCTCACATACCTGCCAGGTTCCCATCCATTTCCTGACTGTAATATAGCCAGCTGTGGTTTTTCAAAGACTTTCCAAGGCCACCAGGACTGGAGGTATAAGTCTGCTCAAGTGGCAGCAGGGTGGTGGCAGCAGGGCTACAAAAAAGCAGGAATAAGCATTTCATGCACCTTGCCACTACACCATGAGGGAGCAGAGCCATGCACCCATGAGGATCAGTTATGGCACAGTCATGGCACCATGTAAAAGCAGCCTATTTTTCTTTCAGCTTCACTTTCAGGACTAAATACGTTACTGCTTTTTATAAGTGCCCTTCTTCTTCCACATTATATCACTTAAGGAAAGCAGAAAACCATCTTGTTAACCCAGTTAATACGGTGATCAAAACCTGGGGTGTTTCTGCACTTATCTTCCTGTCCGTTGGACTGGAAAGGTGCAGAAGAGACTACCGTGTACCAGCATTCGTACTAGCCAATGCTAGTACACAATAGCCTAGCCCATGCGCGTCCAGAAACCTACCTGGCTCCAAGCATGTGTCTGATTGCTCACAGGGCACTGGCATTTTGATCTCAGTGCCTTATGGCAATTATGACATTCTGCACATATACAGTCGCAACTGGGGTCATCTGAGGTGCCAGTGCACTTGTGTGGTACCTCAAATGACCCCTCACACCAGTTGCCGTCTGGACGCGAAAGCTAAGCTATTGGTCGGGACAGGTAAAGGTTAGGTTGGTTGTGGTGTATGAAATTGCACACCACAGCTTGTTTGCAATAGGTGGACATCTAGGCAGGCAGGGAAGTTTTCTAAATAAATGCCTTTTGCAAGTGCAGATGCACCTGCCCAGATGTTCATCTATCATGAACTAAGAGGCCAAGTGTGAATTGGTCACTCTGCTTGCCAGACTTAAAAAAGACAGTAAGGGTGCTTCCACACAGGGGCAAATAAAACCGGATCTCTGGCACCCGGATTTATTAAAATCGGCTCCCAGGGGAACCGGTTTTAATAACTCCGGATCCCTGGTAGATCCGGTTTAATGGGGTAGATCCGCATCTAAGAGATGCGGATCTACCCTGCGCCCCATGCCTCCACACACGTGAGGAAGATCCAGATTGGAAGCGGTTGCTGTGCAGACGGACGGCACCCGCCTCCCATCTAGGACTGAGGGCCCTCCCCCGGCCCACCATGATTGGCTCGCTGGAGCCAAGCCTGGAGAGCCGGGGGACCTTGCCGCTGTGGCTCGCCCTCACCCCAGAAGCAGCGGATCGCCGCTTCTGGAGCCAGGGGGAGCTTCCCTAAAGCCTGCCCTAGCCCACCCTGGGGGGAGCGTGGCAATTCCCCTCCTTACCTCTTCAGCGTCACCCCGAAACTGAAAGCAGGCACCCAGGATGCAGCGCGCCTGCGTCCTGTGCTCCTCCTGAGTGGCTGGGGCTGCGCCCGGCAGCCCCTGCCCTCAGGAGCTATTCTGCGCAGGCGTGCTGCCCTGACTTGCGCCCCGGCCAATCAGGGGGCGCGCAGGACGCAGGCGCGCTGCATCCTGGGTGCCTGCTTTCAGTTTTGGGGCGATGCTGAAGAGGTAAGGAGGGGATCCGCCACGCTCCCCCCAGGGTGGGCTAGGGCGGGCTTTAGGGAAGCTCGCCCTGGCTCCAGAAGTGGCGATCCGAATGGTAGGAGACTCCCGGCTCACTATGCTTGGCTCCGGGGAGCCAATCACGGCAGGCCAGGGGAGGGCCATGGGTTTGCACACTTGCGCTGTGCGGCCGCATCCAAAATGGATGCGGATTTACAGCGCAAGACTACATAATATGTGGTGTGCAACTAACACCCATTAAGCACACATTAAGTCCAGATAGGTGTGGATGCACCCACTGGAAGTGTGCTATTTAGCCCCCGCCAATGCGGACGCGCGGGCGGCAAACCAGTTTTGCTGCCGAAATCCGCATTAAAAACGGACTCGGAGTGTGGACACCCCTCGCCGGAAGTGTCCTAATCAGCAACCCGTGTGCAGAGGCGCACATTGGAATGTGTGCTTAATGGGTGTTAAAGGGCCTGTGCGGAAGCACCCAACAAGACTGGTCAGCCTGAGGGAAGTCAATCTATATGGTTACCAAGAGTCAGCTACAACTAAATGGTATCAAGCAGGTTTATTTGCAGTGGAATAAACCTATTTGATTTAACAACTTAGGCTGTGTCTACATGGCTTTCCTGAGAATGATGACTTTAGGGCTGTTAGAGTGGCTCAGATAGGTGGATTTGGACATCCCGTCACCAGAGTTCCTATGTAGATGCAGCCTTAATTCTAACTTTTGCTGCTAGGGCTCCTCCTCCAAGTAGCTTCACTAGTGTTGCACTAACCTTCACTGGACCATTGAACAAGTGAGACCTGATCAGCTGCAGAAGCATTTTCTCTATAGTAAAGGCAAATGCATTCTTCCTTATTGTTTGGTGGCCGCTTAGTTCTACCTGTCACCCTGTGTGCGAATGATCATATTCAAAGTTTTCCAGATTGCTTATTAAGTGGTTTTTTTTAAAAAAATTTGGTAATATGATGATGGAGAGAAAAGCCTGATGTGTGTTCAGAAATGAAGGCTGTGTGATGTATGAATGGACATATGTGCTCTTGGAAAGTGCTGAAAGGCAACAATTATGTGCATATTTACTGGGCAACAAGTCCCACTGGATTACGTGGCACTAATTTTTGCGTAAGTGTGCATTGAATCAGACTGTATCTCGTTATGTGACAGGGAAAACACCCTCCCCCATGTGTGAACTATTCTAAAACTTGATACTGAGGTGGTAAAGTAGAGATAAGATGAGACCAGGCTGCTATCTCACTTGTGTGTTTCAACAGATAAACCAGAAGCATCTTTCGTATGCAAACGTAACATGCTTAGGAGATAAATAAGCACGTAATTCTACCACTACCTAAGTAGTGAAGCTTCCTCTTGCTCCCCCAAAATCTGTTTTCTTTGACTTGAAGATCTTCCCAGTTTCACCACAATCTTTCAAGAAGCCATGAAGGAGTGAGATCAGGCAGGGTGGAATATGCTCTTGGAGCTGAAAGTTCCTTTGGACAATCATCATTCATATTTAAATATGCCAGTTTTATCTCTCATTTGGGACAAAGAAAAAGAGAACCCTTTACAACTGTGGTCACCTGGGTTGTAAAGTAAAGAAAATAAAGTCTTCATCAGCTTGGGAACAGAACAAATATTTTTATACCATCATGCCAAGCATTCCTCGAGAGTTGTTTTTTTTTAACAGGCTCGTCTTTTTTTTTTCTTGTTGACATAAGTTGAGAATTCAGTTGTAAGTGTTTTTTATGTTAAATTATTCTTAACATTACAATCACCACTTTAAACCATGTTCTGGCTAATTCAGCCATCCATTTAAAATTAAGAATTTCACTTTAAACCAAATGCAGCAAGGCCCAGTGACATGGGACCATCAGGACTGCATCTCCATTTTGAAGTAAAGGCACCTTAATTGTCCCCTCAGGGCTCCTGGTTTCCCTTTGGAGCAATGGAAACTGGCTTCACTTGAGGCTCCTTTGCAGCATAACAGGGATACAGTTTAAGGTCTAAAACTAAAGGCCTTTCCATGCTCCTGTCCCAGAGCAAGCACCCTGTCTGATGGACGAAAAAGAACAGTTGGCTTTTCTACCCCACTTTTCCTCACCCATTTAAGGGGACTCAAAGCAGCTGACAAAGCTTACTGTTCTTCTCCCCACAACAGACACCCTGTGAGGTAGGTGGGGCTGTGAGAGCTCAGAAGAGAGCTGTGACTAGCCCAAGGTCACCCAGCTGGTTTCATGGGGGAGTGCAGAATCAAACCCGGTATTTCCAGAGAAGAGTCCAGCTCCCTAACCACTAGTCCAACCTGACGGAGGGACAGGTTGCTTCTGGAATGGGACACAGCAGTCCTATTTTGGATAAGCTATTCTTCAGCCCTGACCACTGTATCTGGAGAGCCACCAGAGGCAGCACTGAGGCTCTGACGGCCAGAAAGGAGACCTTCGAGCCTTTGCACTTTCAGACATGACTCTTGGGGCTGGATTCAATTCCAGTGCGCTTTTATGGTGCTCCCCCCCCCCCCCGCCATAGCATACCAGACCAAGGAGCATGCTGCCTGCTGGGCCTGGATCAGATGTAGATCTCAATGTTAAGGTCTACAGCTACACTGGGTTACGGCACCATTTTAGGTGCCCTAATCCAGTCCGCTCTTCATGCAGTGTGTATGAAGCATGATGACCTGGTAGGACTTGCTCTAGTCCACCCAAGCATGTGGACAACCAGCCTTTAATTTATCCTAGAATAAGCCTCAGTGTGGAAAGGGCCTAAGATGACATCTACCACAGTGAAAAACAATAACATGGCAATACTGTTGCTGCAGCACATCCAAACAATGTATGTTGGAAGGAAAGTGTTCACAAACGCAGCTCCAGAGAAATCAAACAATAGGAGGTCCATGGCATTTCTTCCTAAAGGTGTGTGGCTGCTGGCTGTGAATTCAGTATCCCAGAGGCCACCCTGTGGGTAGGAAGTTTCCCACTTCTGAAGCAGCTCTACTCCAAAACCCAGGAAGAGAGCTGCCAATTTTTCACTCCAATTTCCCAAGCGGGATCTCTACCCCACTTACTAGGAAGAAAGCAGACAAGCGGTGTCAGGCTTGCTGCTGTGTCCAGCTCCTTGCTCTGTTGTGTTTTTGAAGAATTACTGCAAAGAATTGGGGGAGTAGGAGGAAGAGTAAGCCATCCTGTCAATTGGTTTCCCTCGTCCTTTCATGCATTGAAATTCCTGGTTCAGAGGAAGTGAAAGGAAAGACAGCAAGCCATTGCCTTCCCCTTTGGTTGTCTCTATCTGGTCACCTCCAAGATGCCTATCAGGCCAAACTGAAAACACGGAACTTGTTCTAGTTCTGGCACCAGATTAACCTCTGGACTCCAGTTATATCCAGCTGGAACTAAACCCCACAAAATCCAGTAAGACTTACTTTGGATAAACAAGCACAGGTTCAAGATATACACCAAATTAAGGCAAACCCAGCTTATAGGATCTGCTAATATAAATTTGTAAGGTTTTGTTTATAAAATTTGTGCTTATACATTTTAAATTCCATGTGCATATAGGAAGACACGTGAAGGCTGTTCATACCAATTGCTGTTTAGGCCACTGTTTTACAATTTAAGGAGAGCAATGCATTTGTTTGTTCTGTGTATATAACTTTCAGAAAATGCCAGCCAGGTTCTTCTGGACAAATGCTTGTCTGTGAAACCTGAGCATGTTTATAGCACATACGTAATAGGTTCAGCTTCTTTAAGGGAGATCATGAATTAGGGGCTTCCTGCTGTGAAGAACATAAGTTGTTTTTGGGGAAGGGGAAGAAAACATGGGGACTTTGTTATTTGTTTTCAAAGATTTCCTGGTGCTCATAACTTCTTAAAGCCATTTGTCACTAATCAATATCCAGGAGTTGGGCTTGAGACGAATTTATAAATATTCACTTATGGGTTGAAAAGATAGGCAGGATGTCTCTGAAGGACATTTACAGGTGAGGGGTTCATCCTTGGCTTCTGTTTGAGTCCTTGAGCCAATGCCCTAAAGCAAATGGTGGGCCACTGTGCAAGACTAGAGACGTTTTCGCACGGGCGAAAACGGAACGCGAAAAAGGCAGCTGCGGACACGTCATCCGCATTGGCCGCGCGCGCCTTGCGTCCCGACGTGTCCGCAGCTGCCTCTTTCGCGTTCGAAATGTAGAGCACTTCGAAGTGCTCTACACGCGTTCCAACGCGGACGAGCCGTCCGCAGGCGTTCGGGAGAAGAAGCGTTCGCGCCGCTTCTGTCTCCCGATCGCCTGCCGGCTCGCCTCCGACGCCGCGCGGCTTTGACAATCAGCTGTTTTTCAAACAGCTGATTGTCGATCTGCCTCCGCGGCCGCCGGCGCGCCCCTGGCCGGCGTTTGCCGGCTAAGCCAGCTTCGGGCGCTTTAACCATTCGCACCCAGACGCTCCGGAACGCGTTTACACGCGTTCCGGAGCGTCTGTGTGTGAACGGGGAAAGCGCCCGAAGCTGGCTTAAGCTTTCCGCCTGAACGCGTTCGGTTTCGAACGCGATTCAGTGCGGAAATGCTGGATTAGATGGGCTATGGCCTGATCCAGCAGGACTTCTATTATGTTCTCTTATGGAGGTATTTGTATGTCTGGGAAAAAAGGAATATAATTTAAGACATTTGTAAACCACCTCCACCCTGTGTCATGCATGAGGTGTGACAATTCCATAGTATCACATCATAGTCCATCAGCATAAATGAGCAATAGTCCCCCAAATCTGAGGAAGCATCTTGATATCCCTTGGTAATGGTGCTCTATGTTAGGTACAATGTTCAGACTCTCTCTCTCCCAGTAAGCTCAGATGGCGGGAAAAGTAAGTGTAGTACATAGCAGTCCTGGATATCTATTAGGTGAATATCCTCATAGAATTTAATAGTATAATCATGAATGAATTGGCAGGGGCAGACTACAGCCATCTCTATGTTGTTCTAGTTACTGTATGTTTGAGTAAGGTGAGCAAGATTCAGCCCATTAGCTTTTATATTCTGTGAAGAGCAACCAAATCAGCACAAAGTGAGTCAGTCAATTTATGGCCAATAAACATAAAAGCGAAAACGGTATCAATGAAAGCATTCTTCTCCAACCAAAAGTCACTAATTCTGCACTTAATCCTTTTGGTGGTTTCAGAAAATTTAATTTTAGGATGCGGATGTGGGCTCTTCTTTGGTTAAAAAAGAATCTTTTTTTCTTTAATGGGTTTGTGTGTTTGTGCACACACACGCATGAAGGTGTAAGAAGTAAGCTCTCAAGTATTTAAAGGAGGAAAGGCGGCTATGTTTTCCTGGTGAATGTGCCTGGGGGCAGATAAGGGAGTGCTTTTTTTCCTAGTAACACACCAGCTGTCATTTTTTGATGAGGAGCGTCTGTGGATTGGGAGAGGACTCGGATTTATTTTTGACACATAACTTCGTGCCTGATTCATTGCGGGTAGTGTCACTAAACTAAAGGCAAGTTCGAGTTAGTGTGGCCATTAACATTCTTAAATTCTAGAACCTGTCAGGAAGCAGATAAGGTAGGTCAGGATCGTCCCCAACCTCAATACTTGAGATGTTTGCAATATGTTGCTATTTTTGTCACACCTATGTGCGGCTATCCATCTGGTCTTAATCAATCAGTATCATCCTAGAGCTTTGCTGTTCCCCCCAGCTGAAATAATACACTTCTTCATCAGAGCTCCTGCCTCAAGGAGGGTCACTTCTCATGATTCCCCAGCCAACACACATTAACAAGGCTTACATATTTGTAAACATAGGTAAACCCAAGAGGGAGCAATGGGATGGAACATTTTGAAAGATGAATATTTTATGAATAAACCACTGGGATGTTTGTTTAGTGATATTACATAGCAAAACTTGATGAAGTACCAGAGGTAAATTTGTTTTAGTAAAGGGGGGGAGGAGGAGGAACTCTCAGACGTGCGGAGACAAAGATAAGTAACGTAGGAATGAAAGATCTGATCTGCCACCCCCTATTTAAGTGAATGTAGCTTGTTTATAAAATATGTTCTTCCAAGTACAGGGAAAGTGGGTGGTGAATCCTGTAAACTGTGCCATTTATTTATTTAGATTGCACATCAGGAGATAAAACAAATGAAAATTCCAAGTTGTTAATAATTTACATTTAAGTGGAAAATTCTTCCATGCTGTTAAGATACCTCCAAGACCTGACACTGTAAATGCAAATAATTTACATTCTTTTTGCACAGACAACTCAGCTCCTTCTAAAAAATGGGGGCAGGGGAATGATCCGCCTCTCTGTGTGCATTCAAGGTAGCAGCCTGCTTTTATCATCTCGCATTTTCCTTATTTTAAAAAATTTAAAGCTCCCCCCCCTCAATTTCCTCCCCATGGTGGATTATACCTCCAGATTCATCAGGTGTTCCTGGCACATGAGTACAACTTTGGAGGTATAAGATGTGAGAACAAGGTTTCCTTTTGAATAAAGCTCCACTATTACTCCTCACCCAGCAGCTTATGCAAAAGGGTTTGTGGGAGGGGGGACCCTGAATTAAAATTAAAAACATTAAAAAAAAGAGTGTGCATAACAATAACTACCTCTGTTCCTTGCTTTTTGTTCTTTTCATGTCAGGGAACCTTTTAGCTCTGCTGCCTGGGTAACTGCTCTGGAAGGTTGGAAGATCTCTTGTTGAAGGCGGTTTGTGATTGAGGGCCCTCTGACACAACCTTTTGTTGCCCTGAGGTGTTTGATCCTCTTTTCTTTTATTCTTAAAAAAACCAATCCCATCCCTTTAAAAATGGATAACCAGCACTTCTTTTACTTATTGTCAGCTTTTGGAGCGTTGGGGGGGGGGGGGAGCCCCGTAGAAGTTTAACTAGTTAACCCTTTTCGAACTAATATATTTCTCTTTCTCACTCATTCTCCCAGACGTGCAAATGCACAGAGACACGTTCACAGAATATTTTCATAGCTTTGTCAGGTATGCAAGCAAATCCTCTTTCCTGAGAAATCATGTGGCTTGCATACCCTGGACTTCAGGTTGTGACTGTGCTTTTAAAAAGTCTTTTTCTTTCTTTCCTTTCCTTTTCTTTTTTTGCATCTTATACTTGGGTTCTGAATGAATTCTCAAGAAATCAACAATTCTAAAATTCTTTGATGATAGGTAATGTTTTCTGGTAGGTTTCCAAAGTTTAAAACTTGTACTTAAATACTTAAAATATTCTTCAAGATTACAAGTTAATTTGTACTGATTTTCCTTGCCTAGAAACTATAGGCAAGAAAGAAAGAAAGAAAGAAAGAAAGAAAGAAAGAAAGAAAGAAAGAAAGAAAGAAAGAAAGAAAGAAAGAAAGAAAGAAAGAAAGAAGCACCTTAAAATGCAGATTTCAGCATAAGCACTTATTAAGAACTTTGTGGTGAAATGCTGGGATTTTTACACCAAGTACAACCCCATCTGAAGAGACACAACCCTAGCTGTAGGCAAGGAAAGCAGCTTAAATTGATTATTTAACAAACAAAAACAAAAACCTTAAGGCTTCTAGATAGTGACCTACATTCAGCACACAGTGATGATGTTTTATGGTGGTGATAGGGTTAATAACCTAACATCATTCATGTAGTGTTTTTTTGAAAATTGAATTTTACTGCTACAAAGTAAATGTAACAGCCCTCTGGAGACAATATTACAGGCACTTTATTGTTTGCTAAGCTGATGTCATCTTTCTACGGACTGACTTTAAAACAAAGGCAGAACATTTATTGCAAATATCTCTGTGTGAAAGGAAATCTACTGAAATACTGTTTAGAAGGTGAACTGATAAAAGATAATTGTAGTCCTACTTGGCTTTGATCATCTGCAGTTATGCTGGCAGGAGCCTGCTCATATGACCCTGTTATCTTGGACATTCACTGTATATATTTTTAAATATTATGCATCACCATGCTAAGCATGGATTTTGCCTTATATTTCTCTTAGGATCAACTTCAAAATGCCTTAAAAGCTTTTCGCATTTTTCATGCAATGATATCAAAGCTGAATTATTTTTTAATTCATTTGTTTTACATGGTGAGATGAGTTGGGCTTATTTGCATGAATGAAAACTCTTCCCTGGTCCTATATTGCAACATCACCTTCTCCCACCCTAAGTGACAGATTGCTAAAAGTATATAAAGGCAAAGTGAACCTTCAGTTGGGCTTAACTCTGGTGCTGTATGGACACATTCAGGAAGTGGTGGGTCATTGCAAATTGCCTTGGAGATTGAAGCTTGGATCTTCTCCATGCAAAGCTTTTAGGCTACAGTAACTGTTTTAGAGCAGGGTTTCCCAAACTGTGGGTCAGGACCCACCTCTAGGAAATTTAACCATATTTGAAATAACTTTTTTGATGTAATTATTTAATTAAGTAATTAAAAAATTGTATTAAAACTTTGTTATTTGAAAAGTCCTTTATTCATATTGGTAACGGTTAAATTTCCTAGAGGTGGGTCCCAAGTTGGTAAACTTAGATGGGTCGTAGCCCAGACAACTTTGGGAACCACTGGTTTTATATATATAGGCCTGTAGACCTAATTTTTTTCTAATAGTATATATTGGGTGTTTTTCCACTGTCACTAGAAGTACCCATTAAGTACCCATTAATGGGTATGTAATGGCATTTTTGCACTCATTAATGGGTACTTAATGGGTACTTCTAGTGACAGTGCAAAAACACCCATAGAGGCATACTAATAAAAATGATAGAATATCCCATAGCTATTAAGCATTCAATGTTATTAGCAACTTCTCTGAATTTTGTACATACAGCACTTCAGAAAGCTAGAAGGTTAGATCTCTTCAGCTATGTTCACATGCAGTAAACAATAACCAAAAAGCACTTCTGAGGTAGACCAGGCTGCATCCAGACTATATTATGATATTCTGCTAATTCTGATTTCCAAAATAAATCATGCTATTTTGGAATATCCTTGCTTTATTCTGGAATATCCAAACCAGTCTGACCCTCCACCTTTTCATGGGACACATTAGGATAAAGGTAGAATAAAAATATGAGTTCACAACTCACCAGCCCTAAGGTGCTTTTGAGTTACTTTTTTTCAGATGTGTTCATACAGCTTTAACTTGGGCCTTTTTCACATGCACGCCTAGTGTGGTATAGGAAAGAACCTACAGGCCTTCCTTTCATATCCTGGTACAAGATAAAAGAGGCCTCTCCCCTTCCTAAGATGGTCTGTCTTCAGAGGATGGAGTGTGTAGACTGGTTTAGGCACCCAAAATGGCATTCCAGTCCTGTTTACTGGTAGACCTCAATCTCAGACTCTACTGGTGTACTAGACAGTGGGCCACAGAGGTGTGTGGACAGTGCACCTCTATTGGCCGGTATACCTCAGCGGACCCATTTTGGCAGTGCAAGAAGGCCCCACACCCACACCACGGGTTCTACTTTCATTCCTGGCCTTCGGTGCATTCAGACACCCCAAATGCTAGCTCTGAAGCTGATACATGAAATGCCTGTCCTAACCCATATAGTGTACTATCACTGCATACCCAGCTGCCTTCAAGGGAAGTCCCATATAGACCATTGCATCAATCTAGTGAAGAAGGAAATGGAAGTGCTGGATAGATGTGTTGCACTTCTATCACACAGTTAAGAGAATCATTGCCAGATGTGCCCTCCTGTCGAATTGCAGCATGGAAATCCCCAGCTATATTTTTGACATGTGTGGCAGGCTTTTGAGACTGGAAGGCCACAATGTGGTGCTCAAATAGGCAGTCATCACCAAGGAGACCAGTAAATTCCCTTGCACGGCAGCAGCAGGGTTGATGTTGTGTATGTGAGGGAGCTGTTTGAAGAGCTTGTGGTGGCATAGCAGGGAAAGAGCATGGCATCAGTGCAGACACTGAGCCCTCACTGTGCATTCAAGGTCTTATGTAGGCACTGTACAGATTCTACGGGGGAGTTTATTCCTAGGCCAGGCTGTCTCTATAGGGAAATGGCTAGTGTGGATCCACATGCCCAAACAAGACATTTCTGATCTGTGAAGCCATATACCTTTTGAATTCGGAATGGCCCAAATGTGTTATTTTTAGTTATTATTGGAAGTGAAACATGGAAAGTTTTATACGCAGACAACCAAAAGCTTTGAAAAGAAAGGCTAAGGAAGTTATTTGAGAGAGAGAAAAATAAATTTAGGAAATGCAGACATTTAGCAATATGTACTTTGATTACTAAGAAATCATTTGGTGATTGCGTATGTTCAGGAAGTCCTATAAAATTGTATCTTTACCTATATTAAGCAGCGATCTGTATTCACAATCTTTAAAGCATTGAAAACTAACAATGCTTGCATGATCATCAGGATTAAAACTGACTAATGGTTTTTCAGTGGTCAGCAATGTGTACATTTCACTAACAATTGGTACTATGACTTTTTTCACATCAAGTGAATAAAGTAGGATTTTCCTTGACATGTTAGATGTCCTTATCTCAGGCTCTATCTCAGTGGAGCCTGAATGGAGCAGAATCTGGAACAGGAGGCAGGAATGAGGGAGCTTCAGACATGCCTTGGTCACCTGGTCAGAATAGCACACAGTTGTCCTTGGCAACAACCATCTGGCCCACAATTTCCCCCACCCCCCAAGTTGACTCACTGCTCCCAGTGCATCCTCACAGAAATAAGGACTCACCTCTGTGGATAGGAAGGGCTTCTGATCAGTTTCTACTGGAAAGCCATGCTCAATGCAGCAAATTCAGGAAGCCCAGGGGCTGGATGGGAGCAGGAGCTCTTGGATCCTCTGCTCTCTGGCTGAGAGAGGTTGTAGGTCAGCAGAGATGCTGAGGGCTGCATTCAAAGGATGCTTCAGTGTCTTCATTTCAGCACAGAACGGTTCCTGTGACGTCTTCCCCTAGAGCACCATTTTGATCCCTTGTTTCTGTTTGCCTCATGTGGGCATTGTGGCCCTCAGCAAGCATTTTTTGCTGCAAAAAGTTGAGAAACAGGGTGTTTCCGCACTGGCCACGGAAACCCCATTAAGGACACATACGTAAGTTATCTATAACTTACCTTCCACACTGGAGGACAGATCCGGGACCCTTTCAAGCGGCTGCTTCCAGAGAGCGGCGCACGAGATCCGACCCTAATGGGGTCTCACCACCAAAAAATCCATTCTCCATGAAGACTTGGAAAATCTGGTCTTCAATCCGTCGCCTCGCATCGATCCATTTGGAAGCAGGACACTTCCACACATGGAGAGGCAAGGGGATGGATGTGCCAGGGGCCGCAATCTTGGAAAGGGCGGAAGCAGGCCGGTCTGCCTCTGGAGCCCCTTCCCTGTGTGCTGCATGCCAGCAGAAACACGTGGTGACTGGCAGCTGAATGCTGCAGTCCAGCGGCTCTGGGGAGTGGTGTCAGCGGTGCAGGAGACGGGCTGCATTTGGGAATGGGTGCTGCGGCCTCCACACAGATCTGGCCCTCAGGATCCGTCCTCCCTGTGTGTGTGCGGACGCGGGAGGCCTCTTCAGATCCAACCCTATTTCAGACAAATCCTCCAGAGGACAGATCTCCAGGAAACGGATTTTCTTTAATCCGTTCCTTGGCAGCCAGTGTGGAAACACCCCTAATGTCCAAAGCTACATCTGTGGGAACCTTAATTGATGCATAGAATCTCAGTCTAAATTTAAAGTCTACATTTACCTGTCTACCTATATTTATGGTATTAGAACAAGTAAAGGAGCCATGTAGTGTTTCTAGATATATGTAATGTTCCAGTGTGATCACACCCAGGCCATTTTCCCACTTGGCTTTATTCTGGAATATATCTCAAGATAGGGGCCTGTTGTCTGCACGCTAATGCAGATTATGGCAAGCCGTTGGCTAGGGATGGCCATAGTCTGCCCTAGCATGTGGATAGCAGGCCCCTATTCCGGAATATGTCCCAGAATAAGGTCAAGCGCAGAAAGACCTCTCCTGTATATCTGAGTAAAGGTATCACTGAAACCTATCACAGGGCATTTACACTACTGCACAGAAACTGTGGAGTAATTTTCCTCACCAATTGTTCATCATAATGCTCTTCACTTGCCTGTCGTCTCAATGATTATTGAAGTGTGTGTATTTTGGTTGGTCTTCTGTTATTATGAGCAGTGGTTTGAGTATAAAAAGTTAAATGGCAAATTAAGGTTTTATTTCAGAGCTATGCTTTTTCTCCAGAGTTCACCAAAAGTTTTATTTTATATACATTACATTCACATGAGGCGGAGCGTGAACTGCAAGGATCCAGAGTGGTACTGATCAGGGCATAGGGGTCATTTTGGGTGACTCTGTTTTTTGTTTTTGTTTTTTGTTTTTTTGGTGGGTGGGAGGATAAAATGTGTGATGGGGAGGAGGACATAACCTATAACATAGGTTGTGCAACAGAGCAGCCTCAACAGGTAGTGCTCTCCTGGCTTCTGCCAAACCAAGACTCTTCCACTGAAGTGACATAGTGTGATTTCCGACTGTGGCAGAGTCCAATTTTAGCAAGGTTTACATTACTCTGTGATCCTAGGATTGGGTGCACCAGCTCGGCTATGGAAACAACACATTTTGCAGCTCCCAGTGAGCAATTCTTGTGTTGTGTTAGTGTCACTTTGAAGACCACTTTCAAACTCTATGGTGAACATCTCAACCAAGGACAGACTGGGGCTGGGGTGGGGTTGCACTGCATGCTTCATCATTCAGCAGTAGCTCCTGGTGTAATTCCATGGCTGGGCTGGATGTGACTAAGCTGTTTGTTACTCCTTGACATTTCCTCTTCACAGTAGCCTCACTGTCAGTTGACTAATAGGGCAGAAGAAGCAGGCAGGGCACAAATTTCATAAACTGACTTGTAAAGGTGGCATCCTATGATGCTGCTGAACTGAAAATCAGTAAACTCCCTCCATACCACCCATTTACAGCTGTTGTTTGTGTGCATTACATATTTCTGTGTTGATATACAGTATATAACTACATCCACTAATTAGAAATATATTTTATATCCTTATTATAGAATATCTGGATACTTTACCCCTGTGGTGAGTGTCGTCATCAAGAGCTGAGCTTGATTCTAGGAGATTTGTACCTCTGTAATACATCAATAGACCAATGCAATATATATTTGAAATGTATTTAACATATATTTGAAAATGAAAGGTTGGATGATTTGATCTGAAGCTGAAAGTATGAGAACCTGAGTAGAATTCACAGTAGCTGGATAGAGCATTGGTGTGCTAGTAATATATGCATCTCAGGCCACATCTCCGCCTGCAGTTGATGTTTCCTCATCAAAGCATCTTTGCCACTTCATATCCACGTGTGGCAGTGACAGAGACCTCATAATGATGTGCTGCCTCATTTTTTGCAATTGCCATCTGAGGGGCCCGTTCTGTAGGTTACAGTTTTCTACCCTTAGCACAGGCACCTCAGATTACTGCCTGGAATGACACCTAAATCCTCTGAAATTGAGAGACAGAGGGGTCTTTCAGATGGGCAATCATGGCACCTCCCATAGGCGCCTGTTCAGAAGCTGGATCCCTCATCAAGTGGATCTCCAGACTGAGTCTCCAATGTAGCTTTATGTGACATCCAAATACATATGCATAGAATAGGCATAATGTTTATTGATATTACAGTTCACATTTTTAGGCACACCTTTTAGATAGAAAATTGCTAATGTGTGAAGTGGTCCAATAATAAGAAAAAGAAGGATGAGGAGGACTTCAGGTTCTGAGTTGTCCTGACAAGCACAAAATGATAAGGTTGTTAGAAGGCTCTTCTGATGTTCACTTGGCTTTGGGAATCTCATAGTCTCATCACACAGCATTCTAGGAATTTTGACGCTGAAGAAGAAAATCCAAAGCACAGTGTCTTTCCTAACTAAAACAAACAATAATATTGGTGAATGCTAGGACAACCAAGAATTTGTTTGTTTATTGGAATCCAAATGTTAATTATACATATTATTATCAGTGATAAATTTGAGGTTCAGCAAAGGAGATCCAACAGAGACTCCTAAGATAACTCTTGGTACACAAATACTTGGTACCCAGCCTAATGTACAATGATATGATTCTGAGCAGATTTTTGTTCTAATTCTTTTTTTAGATCTCCTTTCCCAGCTCCCTTAGTGTTTTCCTACTCCTTCCTTCCCCTCCTACTCTTCTTCTGTCCAAAAGAATCCAATACTATATCCTCTTCAAGAAGAAATGCAATGGTTATAATTATTAGGCCAACAGAGCTATCTAAACGATGTCCTGAACAGCACCTAAGAGAACGCTCTAACATTCACGGTGCTAAATGGTAACCCTAATGTTATGATGTGGAAGTTGAAATCTTGGCTCAAATTCACAAATATATGCCTGTTTTTTTTCTACCTGAAATGTGAGGGTGCCATGTTAGACACTCTACCTTTTTCTTCATGAGTTGAACATGAACCCACAGAGGCTTTGTGCAGGAGGAAAACCAACAGCAACGGGTATAATCACACACTGGGACCTAAGAATTAGTTTTTTTCGATGAAGCGTGATGGATGAACCAAAATCTTGAGGAATGCTTTCCAAATAACCAGGAAAAAATATAAATCATTCCTTATGTCAGTCTTGTTAGAGAGGGATTAAGAAACTGGCAATTATTTTGGCGACCTTAATTGTTGCTCTGCAGGAAAATATGTAATTAGAGCACGTTCGCGAGCCGCACACCTGCAGCACATCCTACAGTATAATGTCAGCTTTCAGTACTTGCCCGTGCCAGGTTCTATCACAACCAGACACAGTGATGCTCTGAGAACATTTCGGACTCATGTAATGTGGCTTCTGTGTATGAAAGAAGCAGGCATTTACACTGGCGTACAATGGAGGGCATTACTGCAACACTAGTTTCATTCTTTTCCGACGCCTACCTTCGGCGCTGCTCTGGTTTACTCAGTTCGAGGTTTTATTGTTACGGTATAATAGTCCTGTACATTTCTGAAATTCCCTTATTATTCATCTTATTAATACAGAACTGCCTTGATTATCAGGCGACAGTTGTGAAGGGGAAGATTCAGTGCCCAAGTTCAGGCAGAAGCTGGACAAATTCTGAATGAGAACAATTGTGTTCCAAGACCCTCTCTGAGTATGTCATTGCATAGATGCCAACAAGTATGTGCAAATATGTACAAATATCAGACACAGATTCACATGCACACACGCTTCTGTATGGAAATGCGTCCAAAGAGGAGGGCCATTGTGTGATTATCTTTTTAAAGCTTTACCCAGCCTCTCTTGCTTGCCTTCACACCTCCTCTTTTTATTACTTCTAATTTTGAGATGGGAAAGTTTGAAGGTTCAGAATGCTGGTTTTTAAAAAGCCATAGTAGAGGGAATAGCTGTCTTACTGCTGAATTCAGTAATCTGGCATGCTGATAGTTAACAGACTTCTTTCCCTAAGGGAGAAACACTGTATTTTGCTATCTGACATGTTGTCATATATAAAGAAATCAATTGGTAATTAAATGATGCACCTTGTGAAGATGACAAAAGGCATTTGGTTGCGAAAAGAGAACTGGGTTGTGAGGGGTTTGTAATGAAGGCCTAATGACTATTCATAAGAGATTTTCAGTCCGTTGATCCACTTGACTGGAAAGTTCTGCCCTGGAGACTTAGTGCTGTCAGTTTCTCTCACCTCAGAAAGCTGCCGCAATCGACGGTGTGGAGTATGAGCGAGAAATTATCTAGTTTTTGCTTCAGGCCTGTCTTAGGTCACATGCAGAAGGCACACATCTGGCTTCCTGTAGGTGCAACCTCAGGACATAAACTTTGACTAATTTTTAAACTATAAATATGTAAGACTGATGCCGAATAAGTTACCTTTTATCTGCATTTCCACATATTTTGTAGCACATCAAAGGAACAGAACATTTTGGCCGCTCTCTGCTACTCACATTTCAATAATTGCATTATATTTATATTGTTTGTCAAAGTCATTTTTATAGGTAGGTTCCATTAGTCCCTGGATTTGCTCTTCTAGGGGCAGCTGTCCAGTGAAAGAGTAAATGTGTGTGGCCACCTTAGGGAAGTGGTGGAACACAGATTAGTACCACTAGGACTGGAGGAAAGGCCTCTGTTTGGAACCTTTCCTTTGATCTCCCTGGGCCTTTTGTAATGTGGTTTAAGAAGAAAAAGGGAAATTTCCACTAAGACCATCCTACCTACCTCTTTGCTGTGGTGGTTCTGATCCATGGGTTGCTGTTGATTTAAGACACTCAAAATTTAGTTTCTGTTGAGTAGTTTTCTTTTAATTTTACATTGCTAATGAAATTTGAAATACTGGTAAATAATTTCTTCAAAATGTCCTTCCTCTCTTTGTTCTCTTCAAATATATTTTCAAATGATGAGACTGTATCACATGTATGAGGGAAAATACCATGGAAGTCAGACATCACTGGCTTTTTTTTTGGCCATAAACAGTTTGACCCATGGAGGTAACTTAACTTAGAACGTTTCCGCACGTATTTTCTTGGTGCAGTCTCAGTAGTCCAGAATAAGCAATCCACCTGAAGCTAGAAGGGAATAGCTCCTGGTGTGGCACAAGACTGTCATCACAGGGACAGCCTGTTTTGTGCAGCCCCTTCAGTGGTTTATTAGCTTCTCCAGCTTTGGAGTGGCATGGGGTGCCTCCAAATGCTATGAAGGCCAGGAACAAATATTTCAAGCTTTGGGGGCTCCTTGGGGCGATTTTGGTGGTGTGCCTTGTTGTGCTGCCAAAATGATCCTTGGGGTCTACTAGACAACAGAGGTATGTTTCAGAGCGGGAGTCTGTGGTATAGTATACCACCTCCTAATATGCTGAAAGACTTCAAAAAAAGAGATCTACTGTTAAGTTGGACCAGGACACCATTTGGGGCAACCTAGTCCAATCTGTTGCATCAGTGTGTAGATTGGAAACCCATAGCCCTCTTGCTGGCCCAGTCTACTGGTCACTCCTCTAATATAGTTATAGAGGTGTGTGTGTGTGCATGTTGTGTGTGTGGTATTTGATGGAGTAATGTTGAGCCACATTAGTCCATGCATATACTCCTGCGTCATCCAGACTCTGGATTATTCACTGATATAGATAAAATGAAACTGATGTCCTAAGAGATAAATTGTGAAGCTCCCTAGGCCACAAAAACTACAAATTACCATTCTGTGGCAACATAAAAAGAAAACCAAAGTGAGTGCCTACTAGTTACCAGGTACAGATGACAACCTAGCTGACCTTCTATATAAGAGCAGTGATTTGTGTTTGTGTACATATTTGCTTTTGAAAAGACACAGTCAAACTTATCAAAAAGTCCCACCTTATGAAATCCCCCCCTCCTCCTCTGTTGCCTACATTAGCTGTAGATCACTTGCTGACCAGAAGCTACTGGATCTCTGTAATTGCAGGAAAATCCCTTTGAGACATTTGTTTTTTTTCTGTTCTGGAAACTGGTCTATTTAGAATTTTTAAGCAGTTTCTATGAACTGTATGAACATGGGAATAAATGTAAGAACCATATTGGAAGCATTGGTGGAAGCATAACTACATAATAAAACAAAATTGCAGACTTCAGAGGCTTTTAGTTGTCAACAGTGAGATGTACTAAATTCAGTACATTATGTTACACTGCAGAAAGTCTTGATGTAGTTTCTTACTTATGAATTGTGACGACTAAATTTTACTGATGTGTTTCACGGAGCTGATAAAATGGATCAACTGAATAGACAAATGCCTAAAATCCTACTAACATTTATTAATGTCCATTGATTACTTGTTTAGGATATAAAATAAAAATTTAAAATATATTAATATTTAAAACTCTTTATAGCTGAGCTAATGATTGCTCTATAGTGTTGTTGACAGGACACTCTGCAGTACCTCTAAGTTCTGGCTCCCCCCCCAAAAAAAATCAGTTGACTCTGATTTACAGGATTGTCACTATTAGAAGAAATCTTTATTTCTTTAAGTGATAACCTGTCTCAGGGCAGGAGTCAGCTATCATCAGTCACAATGAATAACATTTTGCCATGATTCAATGGCATTGTTTCATCAGCAGTGTGTTAGTGCTGGATCTCAAGGCTACTAGCTTCTGACCCTGAAATATTCAAAGCAAAAGTTCAATGGAGACATAGTTTGCAACTCACCAGCCCTGCAATCAAGGGCCTTTTCTGATTCTACTCAAGTAGTGAACTTTCTTCTTGTTAATAGTAGTTTTAGCCATCTAGTAATTCTCGGACAGCTCAAATGCAAAGGGAATCAGAGTTGGGTAGCTTCCACTTGTGTATGTGATTTGCAGGGAGATGATCACTCCTGGGCTGGAATGTTTGCTTGAGGTCTGTTTGCATGGGCCACCTGTCCTGATCTAAGCATAAAGGCCAGGACATGAAAGTTCCTCAGGATTAAAGTTTCTGACAGTGCCCATGACACAGGACCCTGGAAGTGGCTCTAGAAGTGAATTCCCTGGGGTAGCTTAGGAAGTAGCCACTGAAGTGAGCAAGGTACACACTGCCTTTTTCAGAGGGAAAGGGGCATTAAGGGGCATATTCTATCCCCCTGAGTTGTCCAGGCACTGGTGATGTGCTGTCCTCAGATGCCAAAAGAGTTTGTGGCCCCCTTCTGGGATGCAGTGATGTGCAGCCACCATACAGCCAGTGTCCTTCTGGCGCAATTCAAAGGGACCATGCAGATCTCACCCTTAGACGTTTTCGCACGGGGCTGAACGGAACGCGAAAAAGACAGCTGCGGACACGTCATCCGCATTGCCCGAGCGCGGCTTGCGCTCCGACGTGTCCGCAGCTGTCTTTTCCGCGTTCGAAATGTAGAGCACTTTAAAGTGCTCTACATGCGTTCCAACGCGGACGAGCCGCCCGCAGGCGTTCGGGAGGAGAAGCGTTCGCGCCTGCTTCTGTCTCCCGAACAGCTGCGGGCTCGCCTCCGACGCCGGCGCGGCTTCGACAATCAGCTGTTTGACAATCAGCTGATTGTCGATCTGCCTCCGCGGCTGTCTCCGCGCCCCTGGCCGGCATTTGCCGGCTAAGACAGCTCCCGGCGCTTTGAGCATTCGCACACAGACGCTCCGGAACGCGTTTACACGCGTTCTGGCGCGTCTGTGTGTGAACGGGGAAAGCGCCCGGAGCTGTCTTAAGCTTTCCGCCTGAACGCGTTCCGTTTGGAACGCGTTGCAGTGCGGAAATGCCTCTTGTCTTGAACACATTGGTTCACTGAATGCATTTCCAAGCATGCCCAGTTATGAAGCAAAGTCCATTTAACTCAATAACAATATACTTGCTCCTTTTGAACAAGATATTAGCAGGAGATATATCAAGACTGTGACCATAATCTTATAGTTTTTAATGTTCTGATTTCAGATTAGACTATTATAATTCATTTGTTGTGGGGCTGTCCTTGAAGACTGTCCAGAATCTTTAGCTATTTCATACTGCAGCAACAGTGTAGCTGGTGCCTGTCTGTTGTATTATATCATATTGGTTGCTTGTTTCTAGATGCCGATTTGTATCATCAAATGGTTGTGAACCAGAGTATCTCATGGTCTTCCCTGGCCAACCTTCCAAGTTCTAGCACTACTTGCTTTAATTTGCAGTAAACTGCATGTTGCTCTTCAACAGAAAAACCTACTTTAGATTGTAATTTTTACCAAAGAAACTGAATTTATTTTTTGAGTGTAAAATTGCAACATTAAGATGTTTTTCATTCTATTACTGTTGTTTGTGTGAAAATAATGGTTGCTTTTCTTTATTATATAGTAGTCCCCTGAAGCTTGCAAGTTTAATACTCAATGGGTTTCAATATTTGCAATTTATCCTTTGATACCATCCCTCATTATTCATGATGGCAAATAATGAGGAAAACCTTTTGCACCTTGCATATCTGCAGGTCAGGAATGGTAATTGGTGTTTTCCAAAGAGCTTTTGGTTGTATCTCCCCTGCCAGAATATTTGGTTTCTAGTTCTTTCAATATCTATAAGTTTCAGCATCCCCAGACTAGCAGAACAGGAACTTTATGATTATCAAGAGAGGATTGTATTGTGCAGTAGGTTCATCTTTTATTGTAAACCACTTTGGGCTTTTGGTTGGTATTTTTTTTCTGCAGAAGCTGAATATAATTTTTGATAATAAAACAAACCAAGTCTTTCTTCCACTAGCCCACACCCTGATCAACAACATGGAAGAAATTAACAAAATAGACTTCATGAAATATAGACTTTATGAAATGCTATTGTGAAAACTGTAAAGAACTGTGGCTCTCTTTGGTGGGTACTATATGTGTTTAGTTTAACATTAAAGTGCAAACCCTACAGTGCATAAATAACTTCTGTATCCTAGGCTCAGCTGTGATCCATAGTAATGGATTGGATGAGATTATAGATTGATGTTAACAAACTAAGGTTTGGTTCACATCAAACTAAAAAATGTCCTGGAAGCTATTCATGAGCTGTTGCTACCTAAGGCTTCATCCAGATGTTGCTTATTTATTCTGCCATATTTGGATCTTCCAGAATACAGGGATGTCTAGATGTGGCCTTTTGCCAGTTTTCTTCAGGATCCTGTTTCACCCAAATCAGAACTTTGAATTGAATAAAGCAAGCGCAGGGGCTGGAGCAGAAAGCCTGCAAATCATATATTGTGCAGTTCTAAGAAAAGTTTTTAAAAAAGGTACCCTATACATAGAATATGCTTTTCAAACTCCTTGAAATTTATTTTTGTAAATTATGTACATAAAATATCAAACTTTGTACCTGGACACCTTCTTTCAGAAGAGAGATCATTCTACAAGCTGGGATTTCCTTCCAAATGCAGCTTTTTGGCAAAGGTCATGGTCTTGTGACACGTGGCTTTTTTTAGTCTCAGAGAAACTTGCCAGGTAACTAAAGAGAAACAGGTGATATCAGCATTCTGATAATGTGAACAGCTACCAGTGCTAGACTTTAGAGTGGTTGTTGGCAATACTGGATTGGAATCCAAACCATGTGTCATTGAGCCCTGATTTACTTAGACATCTCTACTCCAAATGTCCCTCTTGGGATACCTCCAGACAGGATTGCCTCTAGCCTTGTTTTGCCAGGCAGGAGCAGCAAACTACTGGAAGCCAGTGAAGCACCTGACCCCTTTCTTTTGTTGTTTACCACACACTTGGTTGTCTTCCAGCAGTTTCTTGTGGGCCAGTTACATATGCCATCCACCAAAGTTGCGGGTAAGCAGGGCTATTGCATGATACCCAGTGTTGTTGATTGTTTCTTGATACCCAGCGTTCCCATACTACCATTGTAACCCATTCTTTTTGCACTGCAGTCAACACTACATTGAGAATGCCTTGGGTAAGTAATGTGAGTTTTATCTTATGCCCAGAGGCAGATTTGGGGCCTGTTCACACTGCAACGATCAGAATGACTCTGGCATAGAGCATATGCACCCCCATTGTATGCTCTGTCTCAGAGTGGCCAAGAGCTGCCCTGATCACTGCTCGCTGTTAAAACTTTTCCGCAGCTTAACTGGGAGTGTCTACAGCACTCTGGATTAACCCCCAGATGCAGCCTCCACATTATTTCCTATGCAGAAGCTGGTGGGTGGGCAGCCCAGTGCAACCGTGGAATCACACGTCACATTGCCGACTGCCATAGCAATAGCCATTGCTCATGGGTGTTGCTACAGTGAGGCAGACTGTCCTGGATGGAACAATTCACACTTCACCAGGCCTAGGTAAGTCTAGGCGAGATGGGTTGGCGCTCCCAGTGCAAATGCCAGCCACCGAATCTTAATGGCATGGTGGTTAAACACAAAAAGTCCCTGGTTTCTACTTTTTACACTGATTTTTTCTACTTTCACTTTCTTTTAGTTATAGTAATATACATATAGATATATAGATATAGATACATATTAGCAATTTGGGCTTTTATTAGCATAGAATTTTTTAACAGTTTGCCAGGATTATTTCAGTTGTGGCAAAACAAAATAATAAAAAAAATTCCCACACTTCCAAGTAATGTTTATCTAACATGCTTCCTTATGTGTTCATAAGTTATCCCCACTTTTGAATTTTATGCTCCAGTGACTCATGTCTTATTTTGCAGTAATTGATTCAAAGCCAGCACATATCCCCACACTGCATTTTCTAAACGTTGCCCCAATGAGAAAGCAAAACCTGCTGGAGAAATCCGGTTGGAATTTTTATTCGTGAAATGCCCCTAAATAGAGCTTTTTCCGCAGTGGCCATCCCTGTTGAAAGTAATGGGGCCTGACAGATGTTTAGTTAAAAATCATACAGAAGGGTCACTTTCCTTAAATTATCAATTCAGTGCCAGCTGTTCACAACTCCAGTGGCCTCATTTGGTTTGCATTGCCTAAAATGTCTTGAGCTTTCACACTGTGTTTGTCCCAGGAGGTGTTGCTGGAAAAACTTCCAACTTCTTTGGGGATAGTAACACCTCCAACGGAAACAACCCACTGCAAATGTACTTTGAGTTTTGCCTTTGATGGAATGTGGCTGTAAAACAGAGGTGGGAAGGATGAAAGACAACATCATATTTAGAATTTTTAGTTCCTCATTGCTTCACTTGAATTATATCCTATTTTCCCATTTGCTGCACAACTTTATTCTATTTTTATGCTTCTGAGTGATGGTGCTTTAAGTACTTGCGATAGATACTTCCGTAGCATAACGAACTCTATCAGAACCTACCTCTAGTTGATAAAACTCCTTTTCTCTGCTTTATTAATGCTGTAGCCCTTTTGGAGTCTCTACCCTCCTCCCCATGTAAGAGGAAACTACAGTCATATCATGCTTATTTCACTATCAAAGTTTCCACATTCAAATGCTTCTCATTACTAGCCAAAATGAGCAGTGGCCATTTCTGGATCATAATTAAAAGTAGCAACCAAAAAGAGAGAGGGAGAAAAAACCCCTATAAAATATCTCTCATGGTTTCCTGATATTTTTTAAAAAAGAAAAGTAACTAATTCCCACAGTTCCTGTGGTATTTAAATAAACCTGCCACCCTTATTTCCATAGATTAATGAAGAGCAAAAAGATATATGGCAAAGGTTTATGCTCACACTCTTTCCTGCCTTATTGGGGGCATTCACTTTAATTATATCGTAAGTGTGATTTAGTAGTTATTTTTGTAACCTGGCAGAGATCCTGTCTCTGCAGAGTTTGATTTTAGCAAATACTGTACCACTACATGAGTGCAACAACCAATGACCTATGCTGGATGTACTTCATAGCAATTAGAGAGCTTGGTTGCTCTAGGAATATGATACATTTTGAATATCGATGATTACCGTGACTTTCTTTTAAAACCCACTGAATGGTACGTGGTCTGTAGCAGCTGGATGGCATCACGTATTCGTTGCTTTTTCACTCCCTCAGCTTCCCCGCCCCTTGTCCCTTGCTGTGTTTGCTCCTTGTTATGAGATCTTTTGCTACACACATTAATATGCAACTGTTCTGTTTTCTTTCTGAGGACTTGTAAACTCTTTAAGCAGCAGAACACAGTTTCCAATTGTTGCAGCCCTGAGTGGGTGGACAGAAGCTTGGGGCAGCAGCCTTGTTCAGTTGTAGACAGAATAAAACTGACAATGATGCAATGAAGCTGGCATCTGGACAACTTTGTGGAATGAATGATGTTGCTGCAGAATTCCCTCCAGTGGCTGTAGGTCTTGGAATAGACTAGCATAAGAAGGGTGGTGAAAACTGATACACGCTATTACTACATGTATAAAACCTAACACTGGGGTGGTAGCGCAGGGGTGGTGCCAGTGCTGTTCCTGTTTATTGATTTTTATTACTTGCTCAGAACATGTGTTCAGAGTGTCTGTATTTTAGCTGCTCTGGGAAGGCTCACCTCAGGTAACAAACCTTTCTGTACATATCTGTTATGAGTGCCGTATTTGTACATCGGCAGCAGACCCTCTTTCTCCTTCCTATACGGAATAATGTGCATATTTCTGTCAACCCAGCTCTTTTTCTTTTTTTGTATGCTGCTCAAAAGAGAAAGGGAAATAACTTGTAATACAGCATTTAAGCAGAATTTGGAATACTGTCCATTCCTTGCCATAGAGATGGGTCGCTTATTCTAATTACTCATATTTCCACGAAAATTAGTCACACAAACTTATGCTATGTGTTGTCTCTGAGGCTGAAAGCAAATTAGGTTTCCAATAAGACAGTACATCAAAGAAAGTAGCATGTTCTTGATGCAGATGACTTTTTTTTTTAGAGTTATGGTTGGACATTTTTGGCAGACAGATTGTCTTTACTCCATCAAAATGACAGTTTCTTTTGTAACTGCAACATTCATAATTAGAAGGAGAGAGCAATCTGCCTGATTTAATATACTAAAGAAGTTTAGCATCTCAGGCTAGTAATTTCATTATTTTAAAATATGAATTAATTGTTTTAAAATAATATTGTTAGAAGTATAACTAGTAGGATTATAGAGCTAATTCTGTTTTAATCAAAGCTTCCTATTAAGGCACTCCAGACTAAATTATATATATATTTAAAAGTAGTTTCTTATCCAGTGTACAGTTGTTAAGGAAGAAATGCAAATAGATGCTACCAGTGGACAATAATTATTGGGAATGCCGCAGGTGGCTAAAGGACATTTAACTCTTTGATTCCCTAATATGGTCTTTCCCTGAAAACGTTATTTGTGTTAGGAAAAATTCCATGGTGGAAGCCAAAATGAAATTCATTCTTACTGAAATCGCAGCTTCATAAGGGGGAGGGCTTTCTTGAGGATCGCAATTTAAATGGAAGCCCTTAAGAATTGTCCCTAAAGTCAGCCCACCAATTATCCCTTCCCAAAATATATATTTCTGAAGGCATAGATGAAACCTAAAAATGTGTTCCATGATAGGCCACCTGGGCCATCCAAGAGCCCAACCCATGAGCCAGCAAAAGCTAGAGTCTTCAGATGGTGAAAATGAAGTATCAGAAGAATTCAAAAGCCAACCTTTCTTTTGGCAAGTTCCTTATGTTTGTTTCTTGTATTACTGGTATGCTGTGGAATGCTGTGTAAGTTACACAGCAATAACTTTTTAGTTTGCTTCAATGATAAGAAAGAATTTCATGTAGCAAATCTTCGTAGATTGGTTCAGTCTGAAATAGCCAAAAGGTCACAGGGCCTGTTCGCCCTTAAGCGATCAGGACAGCCTGGCACGCTCTGGGCTGGTCCATCCACACACTGTGGTGTTATCTCCATCCCAGAGTAGCCCAGAAGCATGTATGGTCATCCCGATTGTCTTTAACTGTAGAGCAGCAAAAACTGTTCCACAGCTTTACTGGGAACTCCAAGGGCACTCTATAAATTCACAGACACAGCATTTCCACTGCTTCCTTGAGCAAATGCTGCATGGGGCAGGGCATAGCGGCTGTGGCCAAACAGTTGCATGCTGTGTCATAATCACCATGGCAACAGCAGGAGTGCCTTGACTCTTGCTATGGTGATGCAGATGGTCCCAGATGAACTGTTTGCACTCTGAGGCTGCATCCCCAAGCAACTTATTTGCCTCTCTAGTTTCCCTCTACCGTCCATCTATTCCAGCGGACTTTAAAAGTGCTGTTCAATTCTGGAATAAACATCCGCATGAGGCTCAGCAAAATGCACCTACCATCCCCACGGAAGCGTGTTTTCTTTGCCCGCATTTTCCCCCCACCCCCTCTCTTGTTGATAGGGTGCTGGCGGGAACAGGGAGGGACTGCACTCTGCGTGGCCACAACCAGGAAGAAACCCCCGACAAGTCCAAAGGAAAAATAGCCATCAGTTCTCTGTTCGTCTCCCTGAAATGCCTTCAAGGGCCGGCAAAGGCAGCAGTTGCAGCCATCGGCCATGTGATCATTTGCTCATTCTCTCTCAACACTTTCCCTCTGATCACTGTCAAAATCCACCCCGTACAGCAGTGGTGACTGTAGCAATCCACCCACTTCACACCTGATAACAATGTTGCAATTCTGCATGATTCTGACTCTTTGACAGTTCTGAGCTTTAGAAAGGGAAAGGAAGGGAAGCTGCTGCAGTTCTGGGAGATGTCTGAATGCTCTATGGCTGTGTGTACAGGCGGCAATCCCCGCCCCTTTTGCCATGGAGCATCCCCATGGTAAATGCTGCCAGGAAAACCCGTGGCTTCCAAAAAGTATGCTGGTAGTCTTCTTTAAAGAGCACTTTTTTCCTGCGGATTTTCCTCCTTTTGTGGTGCTGGAAGCTTGGAGAAAAGCCAGGCATGGGGGCACTGAGAGGCAAAAGAAGCTTTTTAGCAGGCTTTTTATTGCTTGGGGATGCAGCCTGAGTCCCTTTTCCTTACCACAAATCTGTGAGATAGAAAGTTTAAAAGAGTTGAACTTCTGTGTCTCACTATAGTCTTGCCAATGTACAACATTACCTGCCTGTGAATTTGCCAGAATTTGCATTTTTTTTAATTGTAAAAGCCAGTATGTACCACCCTAGGGATTATTATACCATATTCTATATGGAGGTCATATTCTGCTTATGGGCTTTCTGTGGGCATTTGGTTGGCTACCTGAAGAACATAAGGCTAAGAAAGCTGCATCCCTGCTTTAGTCAGAGAGACTTCATATACCTTTATAATCAGATATTAGATCAAGATACTTCTCCTAGAAAAATCTGCATGTGCTATGTGTGGCACAGGGACAGGTTTGCAGTGTGAATGGCTGTCCACTCAGGCCATTCTAACCTTGAAGCTGGCAAACAAAACTTTCTCAACACTGAAGCTTCCAGATGGAGACATTTTGCCAGGTTCTGGAAATGGCCCCTAAAGTGGGCCATTTCTGGAGCTTGGCAAAATGCCACCACTGTCTTTCTGCATGATGGCAGTAAGAATAAATCTGGCTTAGAGAACATGTATGTAGAGCATCTCTGCAATTGGATTCCACCCCTGGGAGTAAACCAAGGACCAGTGATGTGCAGTCAGTGGAATCCAGGCTCTCTTCTGGTCTACTGGGATGTATGGTCACCACATGTTGGACACAGTTCAAAGGGACTGTATGGATCTTCCCTAAGTCATAGCTGACACTATTGTTTTACATTTTTAAAAGTTTCGCTTAGAGAGAGACTTAAAAATTGCATAAAATAAAAGTAACAGATCCGCAGCATATATAAACTGAGCCTATACAGAGGGAGAATCTCTTAAACCTATGTCTGTGTTCAGTCAGACTCCATTTTATACTTCTGGGTTTCGTTTTTTATATATCTACTTTATGAGAAATGGGCCTTGTATTTTCACCAAACAAGATTAATGACTCTTCAGTTTTTACATTTCAGCAGTAGGCATAGAAGCAGAAATATAAGGGATTTCCACACTGCAACGCGTTCCAAACGGAACGCGTGCAGGCGGGAAGCTTAAGACAGCTCCAGGCGCTTTCACCGTTCACACACAGACGCGCCGGAACGCGTACCGGCGCGTCTGTGTGCGAAAGGTGAAAGCGCCGGGAGCTGTCTTGGCCGGCAAAGGCCGGCCAGGGGCGTGGAGACCGCTGCGGAGGCAGGTCGGCAATCAGCTGATTGTCAAACAGCTGATTGCCAAACCTGCACCGGCGGGGGAGGCAGGCCCGCGGCTGTTCGGGAGCGAGAAGTAAGCGCGAATCCTTCTCCTCCCGAACGCCTGCGGGCAGTTCGTGCGCGCCCGAACACATGTAGAGCACTTCAAAGTGCTCTACATCTCGAACGCGCCGAAGACAGCTCCGGATACGTCGGAGCGCAAGCCCCGCTGGGCCAATGCGTATGCCGTGTCCGGAGCTGTCTTCCACACGTACTAAATTGGGGTGTGCGAAAACACCTATAGTTCTCTTACTTCCACTTTTGGTACATTGATGTAGAATTTAAGTTCAGCCTTATACAGAGAAGAAATAAAACCACCTGATCGTCTCTGACTGGTGATTCTAAGAATTTCTCTGACGCTTCAAGTGCAGCCTAGTCTTCACCTTGCCTCTTGTCTGTTCTTGAGCAACATTATCAGGAGTCAGAAATATTAGAAGTTCCAAGAGAGACACGCAGAACTGAGAAGTCAGAAAGGAATCCTACAATGGGGAAACTAGTCATCTACATCAGCTGAGCTGACAGACAGAGAATAGCAGAAGTGAAAACTTTGTGTGCTGTAGATTGTGAGGGACATGCTGCCCTGTCATGGCTTGAGTTGCCACAGACTGATACATCTCCGTGAAAAAAATAAGCAGTAATTTCTAACTGCCTCTCAAACAGGAGGGAAAAAATACTGAGTGGAAGTTCTGAGATTTCCTTCTGTTAAACAATATGGAAACTCCCATTGGCTATCCGATTCATATCAAAAAATGCTGTCTTCTGAGGGATGGTAGGCCTAAGGTTATCCTGGAATAGCCAGTAAAAGAAGTGCATTAGGATACACATGTAGGTTGAGGTAAGAGAATAGGGAGTCCTTCCATAATCTATTTTAGAGAGAATTCCCCTCTAGCTTCCCTGCTGAACCTATGAAGACCTACAGCAAGAGAACCAAGCAAGTTGCCTGATTTTCAGGAGCTGAGGATGGATAGGGCTGTGGAGGCATTATGGAGTTGGTGTGGCACTATGGAGTTGATGGAAATGCTGCAAAATCACAGCATTTCCTGTCAGCTTCAGCTATCCAACCCTGCTTCTTTAGGTTAACTGTGGGACTGTGTAAAAGATGGGATTGTGTTTCATCATCTACTTTCCATTCCCTTCAGTCTTCCTCCTGACTTCTACTGAAAACATCAGAGAAAAAGCTCACAGTGAGCCTTTAATGCTAGTATCCCACTATGTAAGTGGGTGCAACCAGGCACCATTTTGAAAAGAGGAAAGTGTGGCTCTGTCACTTCTCTGGGATGTAAGAAAATCCTATAAACTGTGTCCTGACAGAATATAAAACTTGTGATTATACTGGCAATATATTGAGATTGCCACATCTATGTGATATAATCTGAACATACTCCTGTGCTATAGGGGTGAAATTCCAGAATATTGCACTCCTGGGAAAAAAGAAGTTTTTCCAAAATAGCAATATTTATTGCTTGCATTGTCTGGTAGTTGATCCCAGGTTTTTCTTTGAGGGAGATACCCACATGCTAGCCCAAGCTAGGTTTACTGGCTAAAGGGTCTTTCAAAGTGTTGGGCAGACCGTTTCACTCCAGTCTCAGTTGCCGCCTTCTAAATCCGGACCCAGCCCTTGACGTTGATGTCCAGAATCTGAAGACTTTTGCTGTTTTGGGGATGGACCATTTCAGGGATGTGTCAAATTCTGGTGCCACTTCCTGGTGCACCATTAAAATAGGTCCCCTATTGTATTCCATCCTACAGGGGCAAGCCACCAGCACCCCTCCATAGTCCAGATTATAGAGCCTGGTCCACTGGTAGACCTCCTTGCAATATGTATTTTATTCTTTAAGATCTTTTTAACTTTAGTCTGTATGTAGTTATATTGTGCAATGGCCAATTGTAAACTGCTTTGGGATTTTTTAGGGGGGGCTGATTAAGCAATATATAAATATTTTTAAAAAATATATAAGTATCTGGCTGTATCTTGTGTCACACAGTGATCCAGTTTCAATTTTACTACCGCAGTTTGCTAGTTTTTTCTTTCCTTTTGTCTTCCACAAAGTTCACAGGGAATTTATTTCCGCGTGCTTTATTTTCATGAAAATATTTCAGGCTGTAAGCTTTGCTCTAAGGCCACTGCAGGGGTTTCAGCTGCAGTCCCACGCTCTTTTAGAAGCATGTCATTACAGATATGCAAGTGAGAAGGCAAATTTTCCCTATGGCATGTATCGAAACCTGACATAAGGCCAATAGGACACTGATTCAAAGGACCATTCCTACCTTCTCTCTAAGCCCGCAAAATTTTCCCATGCTATTTAATAGTTTGGTCTTGACTAGAGCCGATATGCTAGATGCTAAATAATCCAGCAATCTGGGTACTTCCTTTCACTTCCCATTGGTTTTAAAGCCCTGAGTTACGCCTTATATGACATACATGTTTCTCTAAACTCCGAAGGCGACTGCTGGCAGCGCGCATTTTCACACAGCTTCTTCAGTGACCCCTAACATCTGCCTAACCCCTAAACATATACAAACTAGCTAAGAATCGAGTCAGAGTGCAGGGCTCTATTTTTACTGTGTGTTTTAGAAAAACAAAATAATACCAAGCCAATAATTTTTCCCAAAGCATTTTTTAATGTTGACTGTCTGTGTGGTCAGCTTTATTCTAGCAATTATTGCCTTCTACAGGAAAGTATCCACAGTTTTTCTCTTTTATCACTTTTTGCCTTGTTCTCAGTGTCTTGGAATTTTGAAGTTCTCTTCCTTTGTCCCCAACAAGGAAACTGCTGAAAGCATTTCCACCTGGATGTTTAAATTATTTAAGTTGCAGGAACCAGACCTTTTCCCTCTTGAGTAGTTGTGGTTTTTAAAGGCTAAAATTGCTTCATCATGCCAAAATAAATGTATGCATACATTATTTAGTAAAACTTGAGGAAAAACTACAGATTTTTCTCGTGAACTTCTGAGGGCAAGTTATTTGTGTTTCAGTAGAGTTGTTCAAATTTTTCTTCTACTCTGAGGTAATACTGAGAAAATAATGTCCACTCTGTTTTGCTCTCTCTATTTTTTAATTCTATTTATTAATTTTTTTTAACAACTTAAAACTTCTTATATTTACTCCTTATCATACTATTACATTTCTCATTGTTATTTTGTAGACTTCATTTTTCTGGCGTCTTCTCTTCATATCACTTTTTTTCTTGTTCTTTTCTTTGCTCCCCTTAATATTTCTTAGTCCTTCTCAGCTGACCACTTGATTCTTAGTCAAAACCGTCCGTAATTCCATTTCTTGTAGATAGTTAATGAAAGGAGTCCAGTCTTTTACAAACTTATCTTTTGTTCTATCTTTTAATAAATTTGTTAGTTTGTCCATCTCTGTCAAATCCATTTAACTAACCATTCTTCCCCTGAAGGTATCTCCTCCTCCTTCCATATCTGTGCATATAAAAATCTTTCTGCTGTTATCATATATAAAACCAATGACTTTATATTATCTAAACTACCACCCACAATTCCTAACAAAAACAGTTCTGGCCTAAATAAAATATTTATCTTTAAAATTTGTCTCATCAAGTTGTATCTTTGTACCGAATACTTTTTTGCTTTCTCACAAGTCCACCACATATGGTAAAAAGTTCCCTCAACCTTTTTACATTTCCAACATTTACTAGACATGTTTTGGTATACTTTCACAAGTTTGTAATGCGTTAAATACCATATATACATCATCCTAGATATGTTTTCTTTTAGTACCATACAAGTAGTGAATTTCATGTATTTTATCCACAGTTTCTCCCATTGATCCATCTGGCTATTACATCTGAGATTCCTTGCCCATGTGATCATACATTCTTTAACTTGTTCATGTTCCATTTCAATCTGAAATAACACTTTATACACAATACCAATCACTCCCCTTTCCTCTTTGTTTAATTTTAGTTCCCAGTCTTGTTTTTCCCATTCAAAATTTAATCTCTCTTTATCGCTTCTCTATATATCCACTAGTTGTGCATATGTAAACCACGGTATGTTTTTGCCCTCCTGATTTAACTGTTCTCTCATTTTTATGTCAAACTCATTATATTCATCTTTTTTATACAACATATCTTCATATTTAAACCAAGTTCCTCTTTCCCCAAACTCCTTTAACAGACCTTCATGTGGAGATACCCAAAGTGGCATTTTTCTATAAAGGTTATTTTTATACTTCAACCAAGTCTTATACAATGCATTTCTAACAAAATGATTCTTAAAATCTGCACTAACTTTCACTTTTTCATACCACAAGTCTCCATGCCACCCATATCTTAAGCCTTCTCCTTCCAGTCGCAATAATCAGTGATCTTTCAGCCGAAACCATTTTGCAATCCATCCTGTTTTGCTAACTCTCTATTATTTGAACGAACATATAGAAATGAAATGCTGCAATTGCATTTGTAAGCAATAATATTCCACAAAAGCATTGCAAATTTTGCCCTTCCAACAAACAGGTAATATACTTTAATAATAAGCACTACTATTATGACTTTGTTTATAAGAAATTTATAGTTGAACTGTAAAAATACACTGTGGTCATACCTCCACTTTAAACCTCCCTCAGTTCATCTTCTAATCACAATGCTCACACCTTTTCATTTCTGTTTTATTTGTGGACTTTCCACCCTCTAGTTTGGACTAATATGTGGAATGTCCACATATAAAATGGACTGAAATGAAAATGCATGAGTACTGCAATAAGAAGATGGACTGAAGATGGTTTAAAGTGAAGGTGTGACCACAAAAAGGAGTCATTTTAAAAAATCTGCTTTCAGCTGACATTCTTTATTAACATCAGGCCACAGAGTCACAGGCCTTTCCACAATTGCCTGGTATATCAAAATAAGCTGCTCACTACTTCACTTCTTCAGCATGGTCCAGAACCATCTGAAGGGCTCCTTATCCCAGCTTAGCATGATAAATTTAAGTTTAGTGGCAGGCCCACAACATAAAACCCTGTGAGATGGGTGGGGCTGTGAGAACTCAGAAGAGAGCTTTGTCAGCCACTTAGGTTCCCCTTAAATGGGTGAGAAAAGCGGGGTAGAAAGGCCAACTCTTCTTCAGTTTGGAGTGATACAACCTTATCCCAGATTGTATTCTAGAAAAGTCCCTTCTCCTTGGAAATGAAAATGCAGGAGAAGGCATGGTGAACCTTGTGTTCATTGTCCTCAGAATGGTTAAAGGTCACTTATGACATTTTCTTGTTCAAGTAATATATTAATCTCTGGAGATCAGAGTTACTGATGTCCCTTATTTGTATACTGCATATTAAGTGACTGTGTTTGGGTAATCATATGTTTTATGAAGTTATGGATAATGTATGGATAATGTTTTTGAACCAGTTCCACCTCAAAAAGGCACACTTTGAGATGGATCCTAAAAGAATCAAACTATATTCAAGCCAAAAAAAGTTTCCCTGGTCCTAATAAAACTATAGAAGCTTGTAAATCATGCTGTTTTAAGGCAACCGGGAGAGCAAAAGAAAGATAATTTCAAAATGTGCTAATATATTAAATACACGTCTGGCTGGACATTGCTGTGATCGCTAGAAGTTGCTTCAAATGCCCTTATCATTAGCTCTGTGGATCACAAAAGTATCCACATTTGTTTTTTAAATTAACCATATATGCACACATCATGTATCTTTTATTGATTTTTTCAGATGAGAATACCAATTTTTCTAGATCAATTTTAAGTTTCATACTATCCTCCACATATTACAATTTGCTATACACATCCAGGGAAAAGACCTCTGAACCCGAGTTTTGCCACATAGCGATTTAACTTGCCATGTCTGGCACTTGCTTCTATTTTTTTCCCAGACAAAAATACCTACGGTGCAAACATGGGGGCGGGTACTTGCGTAGTTCTGGGTATTTTGCTGTTAGAAGCATCCTGGGTGCAAGTGCCAGAATGGTAAACGTCTAAGCTTGCTTTGGTATTTCACCCTGCCATCTGATCTCACTGTCTGGAAGCATCCACTGTTATTAAAAGTCCAGGTTGAAGAGGAAACTGCACCTATTGCAGTGCTACATATATCATGCCTGTCCTCAAAACAGCAAGATATCACTCCATTGGATGCACCTTATACTGATTCTTTCACTAACTCATTTCCTGCTACATCTGTCATTCTAATGTTGTGAATGTTAGGAGTTTAATCTCTCCATGTGTTCATGTGAATGTGTGTGCATGTTCAGTGACTCAGTCTACCCCCTGCACCATGCACCTCCAAAGACTTTTAAGAAAGTCAGAAGTCCAAGTTAGATTGCTCGTTCCAGGCTTGGAGGGCATTCCAGAACTCTTCCTAACTTTCAACAATAAAATCTTGTGAAATTCTAGGCAAGACAATTTGCATGCTGCCCGTTGTATTTAGTACACTACCTCTCACATTGTTTTATTCTGTGGCATTATAAGGCTTGGTTTAGGCATGCAGTAAAATAAAGTGGGAATAAAATGGAAGAATCATAAACCAGTGCATTCACGAGGAACCCTTTATCATATTTTTCAGCAGGGGAGGAGTACTGCTTTTTAAGATTACTAATATCAAAGCTGTGGAACAAATGGACATTTTGTCAAGCCCTGGAAATGACCCTGGCAAAACATGGCTGGGTTCTGGGGTGGGCTGCAGGGTAGTTTTGTTGCTGCCATTCTTTTGCATGACGGTGGCAGGAAGACCCAGTCTATACTATATTTGCAGAGCTGTTTTTTCTACTCTAAATACGGAGTGCTCCCAAGGGCAAATTCAGTATCTGTGAGAAGGCCAGGTACTAGCAATTTGCTGTCATTACACTTCAGGCCACTCTTTGGAATGTGGTAGTGTACCATGATTGAAATGACTGTGCAGATCTTGCACCAGTCCCGAGACTTTAGTTCTAGAAACCATGGGGGATAATGGAAATCTGGATGTTGTGTGTGGTACTTGGGATCAGCTTTCAAAAAATGTGGGTTCCAGGGAGGCTGAATAGTATTTATATCACAAACAAATAAAATTAAGAGAGTTTCTGTCAGCCACCGTTTTTCACTTTTAGCAATCAACAAAGCAGTTCACATAACATAATGCATATATTGTATCAGAGGGTAGTTAAATGGTCTCTGTTTTCTGTTCCTAAGCTAATCAAGAGGTTCTCATCATATACTTACTTATTGCTTTAATGTTTGTTTTTATAAAACAAGACATTAAAGGCCTATGGAACTTCTTCACACTAACTTTCTTTGCACACTGCCTGGATCAGTAACATGGAAGTTCTCAAAAAGTCTTTCTGCTAGCGATATGCAAGAATATTCGAAATATTCATTATTTCATTGAATTCAGCTGATCTCGGGCATTCAGATTGGAATTGAATATCCAAACCTCCGTTTTTAAATATTTGAATGAATTTATGAATTTTTTGAATGTTTCATATGAATAATTTGGACATTTGTATGTGTACGGATACATGCATTACATATTTATCCGTACCCATCTTATTCATATCCATATGCATTCGTATGGGATGAAAACAGAATGTGTATGGGATAAAAACAGGATGCATACAGATACATACAAATGTTGGCTTTCGTATCATAAGCTGCCTTTAATTTTTGTCATCCTGTTTTAATTGCCTGTGCAGGTGGGCTGTAACTGAGCTAGGCCAACCTATTAGGCTGAATTTCTGCTTTCAAAAGGCAGAGAAGTAGTAGTACACAAAAGAATGTCAAAACTTTTTAAGAAGTTGACATGGTGATTTCATTATCGTTAGTTTCCATTTTTAAGTTACAGTAAGGATTTTGGAAAGTTATACATGGTGCTGTTACAGGAATTCCTCTAATGCTAGATGTGTGTTTTCATGTCAGAAAGAATCCAATTTGCACAGATTTTAAGTTCAGGTTTGGAATAAGTGTCCACTTTGCTGGTTAAAATGAGGCCAAGATAGATTACTGTAAGAAGTAAGGATGTTAATGAATATTCACCACAGTCTAAACTTGTTCAAATTTGCTGGAATTTGTACATTCAAATTCAAATCAAATCAAATGTTGGCTACATTTGAAGACTGACATTCAAATGTGAAGTGGATGCTTTTGTGCATCTGTTTAAAGCTTTATTATATTTGTGAATGTGGGGAGGCAACAACGCACCTGGCCAGTCACATCTGCAGCAGATCCAGAGTGGATTCACAGTGGATCCTGAGCAGATTCGGAGCAGATTCGTAGGTGCAACTGGTGGCAGGGATTCAAATCAAATAGCATTTGAAAAACATTCACAGTGAATTTGAATCCTACCACGTTAGAAGGGGCTCTATTCGTATGAACGCGAATTTCCTCACATTCAATCCAAATCAAACAAACAAAAAAACAAAAAAAACATCAGTGCACATCTCTAGTAAGAAGAAAGGCATGAATGTCTTGCCAAAGAGCACTGTTTATTGTGGAGAAATCGCAGCACATGTGCACAACAATGGACAGAATTCACTGCAGTGTAGCAGACAGAGAAAAGGGCCAGTCACTGTGGTTTGAAGAAACCTTTGTAAACGCCACTTACACAGAATGGCTTCTGAACTCAACAGTAAGCTGCCTGCATCAAAATTAAGCATACATGGGAATTTAAACTTTGTACAGCATTCAGGAACAGCCAGCCATTCTCGCATTTGTTACAGAGATAAGCTGTGTCAAGATGTTTGTTTATATTTCCATCCTGCCCTGTACCCCAAAGTCAGATAGGGTTGCATTAAAAACAGTATGAAAAAACAATTAAAAGTGTAATCACTAAAAGTGAAACCAAATAGCAGTGCCTGAAAGTTGACTGAACTATCTCTTCAGCCAAGAGCAAAGGGAAGCCTTTAGGACTCTTCTAGGAAGGCAGCAGGGTGTAGTGAGCTGGAAACCTTCCATTGCTCTAATCAAATAACATTTTGATTCATCACCTCACCTGCTGCCCCATGAGTCTTGTTCTATATGTTGCACCTGAACCACCATATGTGATCCGAGTCACCAACCTTAGAATAATCCAGTGCCAGGCTTAATCGGCTTGAAGGAACTAGTGGACTGGTCATGGCTGGCAAGAGAAGGCACAAATGTAAACCTCTTCTCCCACATATGGCACACTTGTTGGTGGGTGTTTGCTTTTTAAATATCCATGCTGCCATGACTCACCTTTTTGGCTTTTATAAGTAGCTGTGAGCACAGGCTTGTCAACCTTTTTGTCACCAGAAATTTCTATACCTAGACACCTCCTCCAAACTAAGGACACCAGTATTCCTTGGCAAGATTGGGCATTCTGATGGAAGTCGTTAGTCCTGAATGGTAGCTGGCCAGTTTCCTAACAGAGCCTGGGGATTCTATTAACATTCCAAACTTGCCTATTCTCTTCCAATCAACTATGCACAGAAGAGTAAGCTGAAATGCCATGTGGAGAGATAGGAAAATGGAAACAGAAAAAAAGAAAAGGAACAGTATGATCCCCTTTTTACTTTTCATTGACTTGCCAAAAACCTGAGACTCCACTCTTCTTCTCCATGTCCCTGTTTCTATTGCATACCTGCATCTACAGATGAATTGCAACTGAAACAGCTCACACACTTGACTTTAGTTTAAATTACCAATCTAAAATGTTATCATCAAATAACCTATTTGGTACAACAGAGAACATCTGAGACTGACCCTTACCTCAAATTAATGCCACATGACAGCATCCTAGGATTTCCCCCCTAGCCCAAGCCACAAAGACTTATATATGTAGTATCTCTTGCTGGGTGAGTAAATTCACCAGGAACACTTAGCATTCTTAAATAAGCTGTGTCAATTTTCTTGCATATTTAATATAGGAATAGTGGAGGTTTGTGTTCAAGGTAACCTGCTTGCCCCACTTTCAAGCAAACCTATTAGATGGAGTGAGTTCTGTCTGCACAGACTAGGAGAGAACGAAAAGACAGGTTTAATTCAGGGTCTTGTGAATGGTCTGTCACAGCAGTGAAAAAATAAAACATAATGCTGACAAGCAGTTTTTTGTAATCATGAATCTAATTCTCTTGCTTAGCTTCTGTCACCAGCTGAAAACTACCATTTTGCGTTATTAGAAATTTGCAACGCCTAACCACAATATAAAGAGGCCTGGTTGAATAAAACTATTTACTGAAATACTGTTTTCAAAATACACTGAGTCAATTTCACACTTTAACTTGCACCTTTTCATTACCTGCTAATAAAACTAGAATGAATAGATTTGCCTATACTTGTTTTGATAATAGCGTTAGCCTCCTGGGTAGGGCTTCAGAGATCTGCATACAAAATAATAAAGCTTCCTCTTTTCCTCTTTCTTCTTATAATTAAAGAAATGGATCCCTCCTTCTTTCTATTCCAAAACATGTTCACATACAAACCTTTTTTTCTCCGTCTCTCTCTGTCGCCCCACTACATCTGTGAGTATCCTTGTGCCATGTAAGTATAGAAAATGCACTGCGACTCAGCTCCGAGTCTTTCTGCTGTCATATGAATGATAAATCTTATAAACAGGGATGATACATCATTTTTTATTAAACTTATAAGATGACTGCTGCACAAACAGAGCTTATACAGAAGGATATATGTTTAATTTACTCCCAGAGAATGTAGGGAAAGAATATAAATTGCAGTTTGAAAGCAGCCACCCACTATATAAGAGTCCATTTCTTACACACATTCACACAGTGTGTGCATGCATGTGTTTTAATTGAGATTTCCAATTTGACTGTCTCCTCAGAGTACCAAAAGAAGGAATACCTGTTGTGCAGTTAAAACATCAGTTCCAATTTTTATACAATGAAGTTGCAAATAATCAGCCTGGATGTGAAGCCATAAATCCAAAAGTGTATGCAGGTTGGTGAAAATTGAGGTCTAGGCAGCAAAGCATGTCCATAAACTTTTTTCAGGTTATTGGAACAGAACAAATCAAAAGCTGTTCCTGGTTGTATGATATTCTCTTTTGATAGACCCAGACTGCTTGTTGTTAGCAATCCAAGTGCAGAGGTTAGTCAGAGCAGAATGTAATTTCTAGCAATCTGACAGACCTGAGGATTGAAGCGGCAGGTTTTCCCTTCCGATTTCAGGGAATTGCTTCTTACTGTGACAAATGATTAGCTGTTATCTCTGACTGAATTTGATTTCAACAAGCAGCTGAGTCAGGTAACTTTGCAGCGTTTGAAGGTTTTTAAATATATATATATATATATATATATATATATATATATATATATATATATATATAGAGAGAGAGAGAGAGAGAGAGAGAGAGAGAGAGAGAGAGAGAGAGAATCGCTTGTCAAAAACACTTCCCTACTCTCAATCACATGATGTATGAATGAATACTTTTTTGAAAGGGAGGCCAATTTATTTCCTTCTCCCCACGCCCTCCTTAGTTTATGGTTAACTAGAGGCAAATTTGCAAGTTTATCTCAACTTGTGGGTGATTGGACAGAAATAGAAGGTGCATGATACTGCAGCCTCTGCATCACTGGGGGATTCCTTTACCAAGGCATTGTGGGAGAGTCAGAACTTTCAATGCCTCATGTAAGCAGTAAACAAAACTACCCAGACTGATGTGGCATAAACTGGGGGCATTACATTTGGTTTTCTGTTGTTTCTGCTCGAGGGTTTGAATTGTAATGTTAATCTGATTAGACTCATTAAGAATGCAGCTCAAACTAGTGCAGAAGGTCCATTGGGAAGTTTTCTGCATCACTTAACCCCACATTAAAGATTTAAGTGTGGGTCGACACTTTTGGGGGCAACAGTAGTGAGATCTTCCATGCATCCAAACCTACTTTGTATATACTCCTCTGTTTTACCTTCTGTCAGGTGACGGAGAGAAAAGTACATCAACGCTAGGCAATTTCTGAGGGATAAAAGGTCCTTCACATGTGAGTAGCAGACAACTGTCTTTATCCACAAGGCCTAAAGAGCTAGAAAATCTAACATGAAGATGACCAGGACACTCTTTTATGGATAGGAATCAAGATTTGGCTGCTGCTGTTTTCTAATTTGCAAGTTTTTAGGTTGAGGTGGAATGTCACACTTTGGTCTTTAATGACTCTCACTACTGTTTGCACACTAAATTAGGTTACAATCACTACACAAAGAAGAACAAATAATTAGGGGCGTGCATGAATACAATTTTCAGCATTTCGATATGAATCAAATATCCAAAAATTTGAATCAATTTGAATGTTTAAAATACGAATGTATTCTCATTCGATTCAATATGAATACATTTGTATCTATCTGTACGAATACTCGATTCATACTTGAAGATACAAATGTTGACAACATTCATATGTGTCCGTACGCATCCATATAAATCCCATTTTCATCCCGTACGCATCCCGTTTTCATCCCGTACGTGTCCGTACAAGTGCGTACAGATACGAATAAGATGCGTACGGACACGTATGTAATGCGTATGTATTTTACACATACGTTTGTCCGGATAATTAGTACAAATGATTTGAAACACTCAAAATTTGTTTGAATGTTAAAAAAATCATTGTATAGACATTTGAATTAGAATGTCCAAGTTCGAACAAATTCGATCAAATTTTGAATGTTTTAAATATTCTTGCACATCCCTACAAATAATGGTCCTACTACAGAGGTTCAGAGTCTGAAAAGATGGTGGGGCAACAGTGCATTTAGGCAATAATGCAATTTCTGGAAGAGGATTAGAAAGCACATTGCTGCCTTTTTGTGGTGCATGTGCGATTTGTTGCATGCCAATGCCATGTATCAGGCACATCTCCTCACGACATCTATAACCAGTGAAACACACATGGTGCTTAAACAACCTCCAGTTAGTGTGAGCTTTGACAAAGCCTAGTTGTCTTGCTGTTCTTTATGGTTACGTATCCTTGAGCCATGTACTGGCAAGACCACACGTTTATTTCATGTCCTTGTACATGAAAGGTATTGCAGGGAAAATGTGCCTTGATCCAGCTGAATTCCTGATTCATTGCACAACCTCATGAAACAAAAAGCATCTTTAATAAAATCATTCTATGATATTTCTTTTCCTATTTGACTTTGAGCACAGCAGTCCTTGTTGTCCAGTTTGAGCCCGGAGCTTAATTTCAAACAGGCTTTTGTTTGTATAAGTAACTTGTGTTGTCGTCATTATGGCTGATAATCCTTTGTGATGTGTTTGTGAATATTCTTTTTTTTCCTCCATCCCCCTTTCACTTCAAACAGCCTTAAAGTTCCAGCTCTAGCTGACATGGGGAGGGAGAGAACTTTCTTGTTTTCTCAACCGCTGTTGCCATTTACTGAGCAATGTAAAATGTCAGCATACCTTCAGTTAACGGCAGCTGTAAAATAGAGGGAAATTCCCTCATGTTTACCTCTGGATAGCTTTAAACACTAACCCAAAAAAGATATTCTTGCTGCTGAATGTGTTAAAGGCAGTTTAGATACAATATTCTTGAAAATTCTCCTGAGAAATCCTGTTGAACTGAAGACAATGTGATGATGGTCAGCTTATTCTTTTAACCAAGGTATATACAGAAGAACTTCAGTAGTCATGGTAATAATCTCACCCTCACATTAGGCATCTCAAAAATGCCAATAAAGTAAAAATATATACAGAAACATATCACAGGGCATATTTCCACTTACCTTCAGTGTTCCAGTACAGGCCATGCTGCCTTGTACTGGAATAAGCAATTTTTCCCAAGCCGGGATAGATTGCTTCTGTCCCAGCACAAGGCTGTATGCCTTGGGAAGGCTTGATCTCCTCTATGGTGCAAATGAAAGTGTCCCAGAAGTAGACCATGGTCTGGTCTACTAGTGAGTATGCCAAAGGGCCATAGAATCATAGTTAGAAGGGACATGCTCAGTGTAGAGTCCCTGGACCATACAATATCTCAGTTTTGCTCTATGCAGACTCTCAAGAAGTTAAGTCTGCATATCTATATGAAGCAAAGCACTGAAATAGAAAGTGCTGTGAAGAGGGTAGGAAATGTGAGATGGTATGTTTGATCTGACTCAGACCTAATGGCAGCTTAGTCCCATTCAGGGCTTGGCCAAATCAGAGAAATCCTTTCTTGCATATATATATCTTCCTTTACAAGTTCAGACTGCTGCAGATGCCATCCAGCTCTGTCTCCTCTAGATACATCATTTTCCTATGATCAGTACATAGGTAAGACTGATGTGTCATTAAAATATCATCATCTGGGTGATTTTTGTTTGTCTGTGTGCATTATTTTACTTGTTCTGAAGGCAGAGGAATTAGCCTGCCAGATGTTAACAGGAAGGATGTGAATTAGTTTAAATCTTTAACATACAAAGTAAATAAAGTGATAAACTTACAAGGCTATACATTTCCATTTTGTTTTGTTTTTAAAATAAATTCCCTTATCAGGGTATACTTGAAAGGAATACGTTATACTCCAGAAGGCAAATACCTCAAGGAGTGTAGAAAATATTAAATACTTTTCTAGGGTGTTAAGGTTTGGTCCAGTTTTCCTGTCCGGTCCCCATCTCAATGTTTAGCTTTTTCTCTTCTTCCTCTTATTTCTCTCTCACTGCTGCCTGGCAGTGTCAGATTAAATGCCGAGATGGCGACAGGAAAAAGGCTGAGAGGAAAAACAAAAGACAGGGAGGTGAGAACTATCAGGTTGGCGACGGAACTGCAGGCTTGTCGGACTCCAATTTACGGAAATCCAAACAGATTTTAGTTGACACGATCTACAATCATTACCGTCGGAGCAGAGCTAATTAAGAAATTAGCTTTCCTGATTGCCTGTTCTCACAGTGATGAGTAGTTGAATAATGCCGCATGGCTGAAATGATGTTCTAAACCCAGAGAATTGATCATGAGTTGGGATTTTTACAGTAGTGAGGCTGCATTAACTTTACAGAATTGCCAGGAAAGCATTTTGGGTTCCATCATCTCCTGGAGCATTTGCTTCAGTCTTCATGGTGACTAGTTGAGGTATTGCTGTCTGTTCCTGAGAATATGTAAGATATAACAGAAGTGGGTCCTCAGGGAGACGGTGTGTGGCCCTCCTGTTCCCATGTGCAGACTGATCTTTGAACAATCCCACCTAGGAGCCTTCTGTAGGCCACCTCAGAGTTGCCTTTCTTTTTTTCTTTTTTGCTGTATTTGATCACAGGCACACTGTTATGTTCCTATGCAATTCAAGGGATGATAGCACATGGTATACCTTTCAGCTGTTATCTTGCCAGATTCGTTCTTATCCTGATTCATGCCAAGTTTTGGTGGTCCTAAACCATACAGAAAGTCTAAAGACATTATCATGATGTAATGGTTCAGAATTTTTTTTTAAAAAAACTGCTTGTAATGATGCAGTGGCTCAGAACACCTCTTCTAACCACTTATATATATATATAAGTGGTTAGAAGACATATATATATGTCTGCTGTTGAAATATTAGAGCTATTGAGTTTGTAACAAAACAGGAACGTTTCCAAGTTCATTATCCTGTCCCAGATAAATTTATAATTATTGTGCTTATGGCCAGCTTGCTCAAAGCCACAGTCATACCATATGAATCTATCAGCCTCACTCAATTTATTAAGGATGAAAAATTTTAAATTATTATCTGTCAGTAAGTCTTTTAGTTCTCCCTTTTAAATCACACTGTATTGTGATAAAATATCATTTTTATTTATTTGCTGCATACACAAGGCTGCAAAAACTTTATGGAAAGTAATCTTGGACTGACCCTCAGTGCCTTATTTAGGGCAAAAGATGGACTATTAAATAAATAAATAAATAAATAAAATGCAGCTTTATAACACCCATGCTCTAGGTTAGGTGCATTCTTAATGACTCTAATTATGATTCAATGAATTTAGAGTCATTTTCCAGAATTATTTATTTACTTAACACTTTTTAATAGGGAAGTGCAAGAATATTTGAAACATTAGAAATTCATTCAAATTTGGACGTTCAAATTCAAATTGAATGTCTATGCATTCATTTTTTTAACATTCAGATGAATTTTGAATCATTCTAATCATTCGTTTGAATTATTCAGACATTCATATGTGTGTACTTATCCATACACATTGCATGCCTGTCTGTACGCACCTTATTTGCATTTGTACAGATATGTATGGGACGAAAACGGGATGCATATGGAATAAAAATGGATGCATATGGCCACATACTAATGTTGTTGACATTCGTAACTTCAAATACGAATTGAATATTTGTACGATTATATACAAATGTATTCGAATCGAATGTGAATACATTTGTATTTTAAACATTATAATTGATTTGAATTTTTGAATATTCAAATCAAATTGAATGCCAAAAATTGCATTTGTGCACACCCCTACTTTTTAAAAAGAGGACTGGGAAAAAAAAACCAATATGCTTCTATTGTTACTTTTGTTACAAGTAAAGTTTGGCTTCTTAAATGTGACTGAGAGGACTGAAAGACAAAAAAAAACCTTACCCATACCTTTTGGTCCATATATTCTTCAAAAGATTTCAATATCTTCCACAGTTGTGAAATCATATTTTACCCAGTACATGCAAGGGAAACCACTCTGTTTAAATCCACATTATATGAGAAGTAACAGTATACATTTCTGTGAACATATATGCCTATAAATTTCTCTTAATTATCAATGCCAAAATCAGATAATGAGTATGAATGCAAAACATACCATAGATGGTACTTGCAGGAAAGAAATGATTAAGTAGCTAGCCCAAGAGAACAAACCAAACCACATGCTACATATAAGGCAGTTCATCATCAGATCTTGTACTTAATGCTAAAGTCTTTCAATAAATTTCCTAAAACGTAATTGTTCTTTTGACTCATTTAATATGATACAAAGAGTTTCTTACTTGGGTTATCATATAGGAAGTTAAGGTTAGCAAAGTGGCTTTAAACCTTTGGATATCCTGAAGAGTTACGTTCCGTTTCCTCCTTGCTGTTTCCACATACTTGGTGTTTTTTTTCTGGAAAAAGACGAGCATTCCTTGGAAATCTCTCCTATTGTTCAATATGCATATGCTATAATGCCTTAAGAATTGGTTAGGAAGCAATTTGAGGAAGGGCTACTGGGACAATAAACTTTTTTGATTCATAAAGGAAGATGAAGGGTTAAATTTGTGACTTTAATTAAACTTTGTTTTAAAAAGTATAAATTCAGGGAGGGGAGAGGGGCAGACTGGTGTGTGAACAGTCCTAGCTTTCTTAGAACTATTGCTTCTTTCAGCTTAATCCTTGCAAAGAAGGCTGACATGAACTCAATACAGGAATTATAGAAATGTAATAAATAAAAATCTACAGGACACACTACTGCAGTGATGGCTAACCTTTTGAGCTTGGTGTGTCAAAATTCACAAGAAAACCTAGCTTAACTCGGGTGCTGTGTCACTTCTAGAAATATCCATAATTTTGTGATATTTGTAGCTCTAGTAAGAAAGTTATATTTTTGATATATGTATTTTATTAGAAGCAAAAATGAATAATTCTTTACATTTGCTAAATCTTCAATTGAAAGTTGGTATTTCGTACACTTCAAGAACAAGCAAGCACTACATGCCCAGGTGCCAGGGTGACCAGGTGTGTCACCTAAAAGGGCTTGGCGTGTCACCTGTGACACGCGTGTCATAGGTTGGCCATCACCGCACTACTGCGTCACAGGGGGATGTGGATACTGGAACAAAAAAGAGAGGTTCTGTTTATTAGTAGGGATTTTCTGTGGGATCATCAGTGGGTCACAGTAGTTGAGTGCCTCAGGTTTATAGGCAGTGCTCATGGGTGTCTCCCAGAACAATTAAGATTGATGGTATAGTGGCACAGATAAGATATTTGAAGTTGTTGCAGTAAGGCTACATGAAGTGTATCCCAGCAGGCCAAATAAGAGTAGCATATACTCACTTGGCAGATTCTCCTGCAAACACCTTGCTTTTAGGAGAGCAAAGGAAGCACATTTGTACCTTCATAGTGTGAGCTCTGCTCTGCGGTTAGTCTGTGAGTCTGCTAGCTGGAGAATCAGTCTGTTCTCTTGACCACATTGTATTAAAAGTCGTACACAAGGATTTAGGAAAGTTTATCGTTCCATGTAAACACTAAGCCAACAGAAGACATGTATTTTCGAGTTATACCCTGCATACTAGGTGATATACAGCACAGGGGAATGCTAGCTCTTTAAAGAATGCTGGCACTTCCCCCAAAACATAGGCTACCAGACTAGGAAAAGTTCCTTCATAACCATGCTGGCCTGAGCTTCCAGGAGCTCACTGTGTCGACCTCCTTCTATGCACACAGTGAGATTCCATGTTAAATCTGGTGTTGTGCTAAGGATATTGTGCACTATATTTAATTTGGATTTTGAAGGCAATAGGTTGGCAATACCACAGCATGGAGTCAAGACTATCTGCTGATTTCACTGCTATGCTGGAATTTTTAATGTGCCCGGAGACTCCTTTTAGCAAGGGATCGAGCCTTTGTTTTGTAGAGTTACTTTGTGCCTAAAGGGCTTGTTTCCATCTAAAATCAGAGCAGTGCATTTAGATTCTGTGACATCTTAACAGTTAAAATACACGTTAGAAAGAAATGTTTGGGAACGTTTCCCAACATCACTAAAGAAAAGGATATATTGGACATAGAATGGTGGGAGGGTTCATCCTGGGCCATGTAAGTCCTATTAAGGAAAAGGAAGTCTTATAGAAAAAGTCTCCTTCAGAAGCATATCTTCATTACAGCTGTAATATAGTTAATATGGTATTTTAAAAAACCCCTAAGTTACAGATAAACTTATGTTCAGCAGTGACTCATGAAGTTCCTTGAGAGCTACAGGGGCGAAGTTTGAATGAGTAGCATGCATCTGATCCCCTTAAACCATATTTTGATCAAAAGAAGGGGCCCAGTCAGATTCTTGTCTCTCCCGCACCACCTTGGGAGCAAATCCCCCAAATATTCCCAGGATAACAGATTATAAGAATTCAATCACTTTTATGAGGTGGGCAGATTCACACACTGGGGTAATGTTATTAGAAGAAATTAGTGCAAGGAGAAACCACAAAGATTTCCATGGTATTATTTTTATAAGGCTTTAAAAAAATAAGTTCAGTATATGACCAAAAATGCAAAAATGTGGTAGTAAATCTTTAATGTAGTAATGAATCTCTAAATAGCATGTTCATACAGGTTTTTTTAAAAAAAGTTTGCACACTTTATCCTGAAGAACTGGCTAACAGTGACACTAACTTTATAAAGCAGATTATGAGATGCATTAAAAATAACAGTTACTGTGATGTTACTAAAATGTATTGGTAGTATAATTGTTAATTACCATTCACTTTCCAAAGTAAGGTATTTTATACTGGAATTTATGGGTTAATTTTACTCTTTTTTCACTGGACCTCCTTTTGCCAACTTTACCTTGTATAAATGATTTTGCCTCTGAGAGTTTTTATGTAGAATGTAGACTGACTATTACTTCCTGAACAGTCTTAAATGTAACACCAGTTTAGTCACTGAAGAATTCCAGTATTGGAAATAACTGCTTCCATAGGACTTCTACAAAGTGCCAGAAATATGATCTCATAACGCAGTAACAAATTTAAATGTGTTCTCTTTAACACATGTTTTCATACGTATTTCCCACCTATGTTTTTCTTGTATCTCAGAGTTGCTTCCATGTTGTGCCAGATCCTTAAGAATCTAGGGAAGTACATCTCTTGAATGAGACAATTTTATATTTTAAAAACCTTAACCTTAATTGTTGGGCTTGCCATCCTTTAGCAGAAAACACAAGAAACATTTTGAAGTTTGAAAAATCATATGAGGTAGTTATATTTGGGAGGGGAGACACATGTAGCATATTTGTATGAAATAGTAAAATGATGTGAATACCAAGTTGGGCCAGCCATAGTCTGCACCAGCAAGTAGATTGCAAGCCCTTGCTCTGAGATATAATCCAGAATAAATCCCAGTGCTGAAAAGGCCTGGGTGAAGTCTGGAAGTAGGAGAAGGAAGAAGAAGAGTTGGATTTTCTACCCACTTTACTCAACCATTTAAGGGGTCTCAAAATGGCTGACAAAGCTTTCTGTTCTTCTCCCCACAACAGAATACCCTGTGAGGTAGGTGGGGCTGTGAGAGCTCAGAAGAGAGCTGTGACGAGCCCAGTGTCACCCAGCTGGCTTCATGGGGAGGGCGGACTCACACCCAGTATTCCCAGATAAGAGTCCAGCTCTCTGACTGCTAGACCAAACTGGAACCTTTATCTTCTTTTTTACCACTATTTTCATTAACAAAGTAAACACACCTGTATGGATCTCTCTGTCCAAATTCACCCAGACAGATCTATGTATGGAAGCAGGCTTCTCTGCTGTGGTAGTTGGTGCCCATCATAGTTGGGAGAGGAGGAGAGCAAGCCAGCTAAAAGAAAGTAGTACCAGGAGTCCAAACAGGTGGAGCTAATGTTCAGTGTGGGCCCTCTAAGACTGCATATCTATGGAAATACACATCAAAACTGGTTTCACTGAACAAAATAGATGGTGCATATATTAACCATGAGACTTGTACAGAGGGGGAAAGGAGAGTGGCTTCCAGGACTCAGCAGCTCCCAGGTCTCTGGGATCAGATTGAATACCCATTAAGCCAGCTTTAGAGGAAGCCTGTCTTCGTTGTCTTTTTAGTATTCTGTTCAACCCTTTTTTCCCTTTAATTTTGCTTTGTTAAAAAAAATTAGCACACCTGATCTTTCTTTTTTTTTTTACCCTTCCTTTTTTGAAGTGATGTGACATTTGTGGACCACTGACATGGCTCTGTTTTTGCCCTCCCCCCCTAATTTTTTCTCTGCCACCCAAAGAAAGTGAAGCTTTAATTGTTTATAGGCTAAGGAGGCTGTGCTGGGTTCAAGGTAGAGAAGGATTTTCTAGTGAGGTTGTGATTATGATGTTTACTCATGAGGTTGTCACTTATGAAGTTGTGATTTAACCCAAGAGAAAGTGAGGAAGATAAACCCAAACATATTTGACGAGGGGGAAGGCAAGTCAGTAAACAGATGAAATGCCAGAGAAAAGATACCCTCTTGCACTTCCGCCTTCTCTGCCCCACAAAAGCTACATGGTTCACAATAAGGTTACACTAGGCAATGTGTAAGGTTATTCGTTAAAAACACCTCTTCCTTTCCAACGCCTTTCCTTTTGTACAAGGTAAAATGGGCAAACATCCAAGTTCCTTGCCCAGTCAAGGGAAATAAGAAGTGGGGGCACAATTATTCAATCCAGTGCCATGGTTATAGGAAAATCACCTTTGCTTTGGTGCTGGATTTTTCTTTTCCTTTCTTTTTTTCAAAGAAATACATTAATTGACCCCTTCTCATGGTAGGTGGGATCCAGTTAGACTTGGACTGATATGCAGCATCTCAGAACAAACTTTTGGAAGCAGTGTCTTCAAAGTACTTTAAAACAGTCTGAAAAGAGGCACCTTAAATGACCCTTTGGAGCACATCAAAGCTTGTTGCTGCATCATGTGAACTGCTCATATTTTAGCGTTACCCGAAATGAACTTTTCTACTCATGTAGATGGCCTGTTAGTCTAACCTGCCTCACAAGATTTTTTGATGACTAAAAGTAAATGTATCATATATACTGCACTGAGTTTCATGGAAGAAAGAGAATATTAATGAAATGACAAGTAGCAACAACAATCTGGTATTAAAAAGAGGAAAAGAATTCCAGAAAGACTTTCCAAGTTCAACTTAAAACAGATTCTCCATTCTCAGTTAAATCATATTTGAATGGTTATCCCAGCATTCCAAATTCTCTCGCTTATTCGCTTGAGACCATCAGTTCATCTAGCGGAAACAAAGCCCTGTTAAAAACAGGTTTTGTTACTTGAACTGCTGCTGCTGATAACCCAGGTTATTCATGCTAAATTTTCAAAGTGATTAAGATATTTAACACAAGTGTTTCTGTAATTACAATACATCGGGAGAATTCCATGGTGCTCAATGGCTCTCAAACTCACCTGCCAACTGTGTACTAGCCTAGGGCAATAATATACGGAAACAGAGAATGAGCTGATTACCTTTCTGATGTTACTCTGTAGCTTGATTTCCTCCTTCTGTTAGTGCAAAAGACAGGCAGGCTTCTCACTTGTTGGGAAAATAGTTTGTAAAGTGTGAGGTCCATTATACCGCTTTAGCATCATTTAGGTAACACACCTTTTTTCAGCCTAGAATGCTCCTGAGATGTGGGGACATACCTGTGTGTGAATGATCCTACCTGTGATCTCTGAACCACCTCAGAGGTGCTTTTTGTTTTGTTTTTTTACAGTGTGGAAGGAGGAACACACCTTTGCTCTCGCTCAACCTCACGCAGGATTTTTCCATTTGGGTCATAACTAATTTAAGTAATAATCTTCCACAGAACTTTGTGAAACATCTAGTGTAACTGGACCCATGAAGAAACTTAATGTAATTTTACAAAAATGTGCTTGTCGTATTCCTTGATTACAGCACTTCTGAAAGTGCTGAAGCTAACAATAAAACGGGGCTGTCCATTTTTGCCATACACAGTTGTGTTCCTCCATAGGGAGGCTGCACACATTATGGACTCCATGTTGAAGCCATGCCAAAATCCTTCTATCCTGTAGCTGTCAATAATGTGGTGCGTAACACTCATTTTGTGCTTACTGTGTGAGTCATTCAAATCAGTCTGAGTTTCACAACAGTGCCAGCCAGTGCCAGGAACCAAGTTGCTATTGATCTCCGTGATTAGTCACTTATGTGGAGTGGCACCATTGGAACTTCAGGTACCTGGCTGTAATCATTCAGATGGGGTGGGGCATGACCCTTTAATTGCTCTAAAGTACTGCCTTGTGCATCACTGTTCTGCTAGGCTTTTTGTTTGGCTCGTCTTTTGCCTGCTCTGGTGATAGGATCCCAGTTCTTCCTTCTTACAAGCTCAAGAGAAAGTTTTGCACAGTCTGCAGAACTGCAAGGGAAAAAGCTATAGTGGAGCATTTAAATGATTACAGTCTGAGCAAAAACAAAAAGAAAACAACCCCGACCAAACAAGAAAGATCCTGGGCATCTCCCAGTGATCAGTGGTCATATTTGAACAGGGCCACTTTTTTTTGCTAGTTGTGTGCAGTAGACATGCATCCCATGTTAACACATATCTTCTCTTGCTTTGGCAGGCAGGGACAAATGGTGGCAAAGAGACAAACTTGCCTGTTGGCTGGAGAAGGTTACAGATTTCCTGGTGTTCCTGTTTGTGTCATTTGGGGTGTTTTTCCACTGTTAATTGTACCCATTTTTGCACCCATTTTTGTACCTTTTGGCTGTGAGCCGGATGATCCCATTTCCACTACGGCACCCATTTTGAACCCAATTGTTTCCACTGCCGTGGGGGAAATCCGGATCTTTTTGGCCTTTAATCCGGATTTTCTGTAGACCCCATTAAAAAAAAATCCAGATTAAAGGGAGCCTGTTTCCACTGGAAACAGACAATGGGGTCCAAAGGAGGCTAGGGGGAGGGGATGCACCTTTGACCCGCCCCAACATTGGCTTCGAAGTCACTTCGAAGTCACTTCGAAGTAGACTTCACATTCACTTTGAAATCACTTCGAAGTTGCTTCGAAGACTGCAACCCCCTGCCCCCCAAAACACCTGGGGTAATGGACCGACCCCTTGTGGGTCGATCCGGATTCCCCAGATGGGTGCAAAGCTTTTTCCACAGTAGGGGTGTTAGCACCCATTTCTAATGGGTGCTACACCTCCTGTGGAAACACATTGGGTGCTTCCCTTAATCCGGATCTACTAGATCCGGAGTAAGAAATGTACCCATTCCTTAGATCCGGATCTTCTTAGATCCAGATCTAAGGGCTGCAGTGGAAAAACACCCTTGGGTCACAAAAGAGATGCTACTTCCTGTAGCACAGAAGCATCATCACAAATGGGTTGCAAGTGTCTGGATTGCCTCTTTGTGACAAGGATTAGCAGCAGAAATCTTGTGTCATAAAAATTTGTAATGTTCACAGTGTTGTCACTGCTCTCACTTCACAGCTACTCTACCTTCCTTGAAGCCCTTTCCCAAGTATGGCAAGCTTTTTCTGCAACTAATAGGTAACTCTGGGGTGTACATATCTGCACTAAAATAGGGCTCGGCTTAGAAAACTGTTGTCGCCATATGATAGCAACCTGACCAGCTGTGAGACCTTAGCATATGGCAGCCTGATGTATGTAAGTGTTTAGTAGAAGCAACAATACTCCTCCCCCCCTTCCATAAATGTTCATATTTGGAGAGAAGGAAATAAAAAAAAATCCATTTGCCTTGTTTCTTGTGGCAGAGCTAAGGGCAAGATTGATGTACAGGATGGGGTCTAAAAGCTGTTTTGAGAGGAGCAGACACACACACACATGGACACAGAAACAGTGTTATGCTGATACATAAATCACCTAAGCACTACTAAATCCCCAAGGCATACCCATTAAGTGGAATTCTATCCCTATTAGGCAGCAGTCATTGCTATTAAGTATCATTAGGTTTAAATCTGCCCCTAGAAAGAGGGCAGATTGATAGGGGGAGTTTTGCCTGAGAAACAACATCAGAATTGGATGCTGAGCACATATCCCAGTTGTAACCTCCTCCCCTATGACTTCATGGCACTCAGTGAGGAAAAGGAATTGGATGTGTCCCCTCCCAGAACATCACATTAGGGTTAAAAATATATCCTCAGTCTGCATTCTCCAAGTTCCAGGCAGGGTGAATACCTTTTCCAAATGCCGCTTTTACATGTCTTTTTCATAAAATGCCTTTAGATCATAATGGCTTGCATAGCATTGAAAGACTCGAACAAGAATGTAATTGTCCTCCTCTCTCATCCTAGCTATTTAAAAGCAAAAACAAAAACAAAAAATCCAATGACTTATTTAAAAAAGCCATGCTATTGCTGTGGTCCACTTTAATATCAGAGGGTGATCTGGGTGCTTTGCTTTTGATGCGGGTCATAAAAATGTGTGTTGCAATTGGCAATAAAGCGTCCCCATGCAGTTTAGATCAATGCGGATTCAAAGCGAATGCACCTGTCCCCATGCAAGCCATGCTTTACGAACCCGCATTTTCCCCCTACCCCCTCTCCTGCTGATAGGAAGCCGGGGTGATGTCACCATCCCTGTCCCGCCCACTGTAGCTGTTGTCAGTGCCCCGCAAGCCTCTTCTCGCAAGCCTTAATCCAACTGTGTTCCCCAATCACTGGCAAACAGCAGTTAACCAAAGCCGCTACAATGTTTCTAGGCAGTTTAGCAGCTTAACTGCCTATATAATGGCTTTGCCGGCGACAAGAAAGCAGGGTGGGAATAAGTGTTGCGGGAAGACCAGATGATACCCCTCATCACCCCGGTTTTCAGTGATTTTAGAATTAAAAGAAATGCCCAAAAAGGGCACAGTGAGCACAGGGCGTGAAATCCCACCCGCTAATGATGCGAGCAGCTCAGCTGTCAGACACTCGTTTGGGCTAAAGGAAGTCCTTGCCTGGGACAGTTGCGATTCCAGGATAATGCATGCTTGCTTCCTAATTCGGATGTAGAACTGTTGGAAAGGTTTTTTTCTGCTGCGGATTTGTCTCTTTGCCCCTCATGTAGCCCAGATTAGAGGCTGTTCATGGAGACGGTCCAAGGGAAAGCCAGGGTAATTTCAGAGTAAAAATGCCATGGGGATGCACACAGATAGAAACTTGCTAAGAAGGTCAAAATAAACTCTTGGCTTGTGTCTCCTTTTATCTGATTGGAGAAATGGGCCTCATCCAGAGACGTTTTCGCACGGGGCTGAACGGAACGCGGAAAAGACAGCTGAGGACACGTCATACGCATTGGCCGCGCGCGGCTTGCGTTCCGACGTGTCCGCAGCTGTCTTTTCCGCGTTCGAAATGTAGAGCACTTCGAAGTGCTCTACACGCGTTCCAACGCGGACGAGCCGCCCGCAGCCGTTCGGGAGAAGAAGCGTTCGCGCCGCTTCTGTCTCCCGAACGGCTGCCGGCGCGCCTCCGACGCCGCGCGGCTTTGACAATCAGCTGTTTCTCAAACAGCTGATTGTCGATCTGCCTCCGCGGCTGCCGGCGCGCCCCTTGCCGGCATTTGCCGGCTAAGGCAGCTTCGGGCGCTTTGAGCATTCGCACCCAGACGCTCCGGAACGCGTTTACACGCGTTCTGGCGCGTCTGTGTGTGAACGGGGAAAGCGCCCGAAGCTGGCTTAAGCTTTCCGCCTGAACGCGTTCCGTCTGGAACGCGATTCAGTGCGGAAATGCCTCAGGGTAGCATTTGCTAAACTCTTTTTGCACACATTTTAACCATAACCTTTCAAGCCCTAGCAACAGTGTGAAAAAGTGAATGTGCATTGGAGGGCGTTTTTGCATTTGCTGAGTCTTTGGCTGCTTACTTTTCACCCTTTTCTGTAGCATAGGTGACAAAGCATCACCCTCAGCACCAACTAAGCATAGGAAAAAGCCTCCTACATGGGTGTTGATGGAAGTAAATTCAGGTAACGCTTAGACCAGGGCTACAGATTTCTTCTGTTCTATGTTTGCAGAACATTGGTTGTATCTACTGCGTGCCTAGTTTGGAAGACAGTAGAAAAACATGTAAAGATATCCCTAACAAGTCATTTGACAAATCTGCTTTCTTTATTGTTTATTGTTTATTCTTTACTTTCTAGGCAGCAAGCTATGTAGACCACTGCATCTAAGAGTGATTCTGCGCTGACTGATGTATCAGACCAGCAAGCATACTAGGAGCTTCCCTTCCATACACTGCTACAGTCTAAGGGGAGTCCGGTCTAGAGCTTTCCTTACATTGCCTCCAATGGCTTGTAGGAGGGAGATTCTAGTACACTATGGGTGAATTCCCATTACAAGCTTAAAATGGTTTCAAAATGGTTTCAATCCTCGCAGTCCCCACATCAGGTTGGCTTAAGACGCTTTCCGCATGTTAAATCACCCCAAAGCATTGTAAATGTTAACACTCATTTCAACAGGTCTCACTCCGGTTCGTGCATTTGAAACGTTTTACATTTCTTACTGTGGGAACCACACCATTTTAGTGGGATGAGAATACATGTTTAGTGGGATGAGAATGCATGTTTAGGAAACCAAGAGTTTGCTTCGAAAGATAGTGATTTCACTGTAAAAATCCACCCCGTACAGCAGCCGCTACACTGTAGCAATCTACCCACTTCACACCTGATAACAATGTTTCAGTTTTGTGCAATTCTGAAAGTTCTGACCTTTAGAAAGGGAAAAGAAAGGAAAGCAGCTGCAGGTTCAGGGAGATGTGTGAATGTTTAAGGCTGCTATGGAGGTGAGTAGGCGAAGGGGGCTTGAGTTGCCGCTGCTGCTGTGTACCCTGGGCAATGGGAAGAGGAGAAGAAAGAATCGCTGGCTGCCTGGTGCTGTTTTTCCTCCATCCAGGCAAGCGGCAGCCACCCAGCCAGGCTCTGTGAAGGGGTCCGTTATGGGTGACGTGTTCATGCCAGGAGTATGAGGGAAGGGCAGCCCCAAAAAGCGGCTTTTAGAAAGTAGCCACTTGAGTCTCCCCTTGAGTCATGTACCCCACATACGATCCTCAGACTCCAGACTGAACACGATTAAGTTGAAAACAATTGGATCAGGCAAATTCGCATTTGCATCCGGTTCTATTATTTCTGTTTAGGGAAACCCTATTAAGCTTGTAATGGGAATGCGGCCTTTCACACTTAGACCTCTGGTATGCAGTTAGGACAGCTCTGTCCTAACTGCATACCAGAAGCCTAAGTGAAATATGCTTCTGGTCTGGTATACCAGCTACTGTAGAATCACATTTACTCTTCTTACTTATCATATAGTTCTTATCCCTCCCATTTATGCATCCTGAGATATCTGTTTTCTTCTTCTTTTGTAAAAATGCATGAGCTAATAGTGGATAAGTCAGCGAGAGTCCTGCTTCTATCTACCTCCCCTTGCACCCATGTCATAATATACACGTGTCTGTGTCAAAGACCCCAGATGCAGCAGAAAGACACAAAGAGAAAGTCACATGCCTGAAAGGATGAAACAGCAAGGGGTCTTGGTCTGAAACAGTGGTTTGCGTCCTACAGGATAGCAGATCCAGTATTACTTAAGATCCCATCTCTCTCTTAGGAACACCTTCACCTGCCGCATTTCTGTCTGTCAGAAGGTTTATAGGGTACAGGAGTCTACTTGGAATAGAAATGGTGATTCCATGGAGGAATAGTTGATACTTTTAGGGGAAACTTCAGTCACTGTGCATACAACTGATATTCTGCTTATTCTGTTCCATGCACCCATACCGTGTCCCCCAAGACAAAAGTATTTATGATTTTTGGTTTGTGGTGACAAATGGAATGAAGTGCATCTTGTGTGCAGCAGAGAGCTTATTTACATGTGGGGGCTTTTTCTTTCTCTGTGTGTGACACAGCTCCTTCCTTTTTGCTCTTGGAGATGGCAGAAGAGTGGCAGAGCAACAGAGTTCAAAGAAGTCACAGTATTCTCCTGTGAAAAATGAAGAAAGTAGGGAACAGGCAAAATTCCAAACTTGTAAATGTACCATCATCACTTGTTTATCTGACTCGTGTACTGCTATGACCCATGAATATCTCAAGCTGGTAAAAATGAAGTTTGAGGTCCCAAGGCACGATATCTATTGTTATCGTACTCAGATCCTCTCAATGCTCTGTTTGTTATGTGTTTCTTAAGTTTCTTGTCCATATTTTGCCATCTTCACAATTCTCCAGAGAAAGACATCTGTGGCTTCTGGGTCATATGGTGTTCCTATGTGGAGTTTTTAAATAGCAGTATCATGTTTTAATTGGGTGCTGCGTTAAACCATATCTTATGGTCTGTCATGGCAATATGGGCACCGTGGTTGATCAGGCAGAAATGTGTATTTTTAATTTCATACACCTATGCATATACACTAAGGATAGTGAAGAGAAATTATTTGTATTCTGTCTACAGATGTTGCAATGTGACATAATTGACAGGGACATGACTATAGACTGATTTACATTCCTGCCCTGAGCTGTCCAGGACCATACATAAATTTGTCCCAGTTTAATTTTTTTGGCAGACGATGTAGCAACAACAAAATGGGTCTGCAATCAGATAATTTTTGTTGACATAAAATCTATACTGCAGGCATCCTCAACCTGGTATCCTTCAGACAGTTTTGAACTAAAACTTCTTCCAGCCTTGGCTAGAACAGGTAGTCAACAAGACAAACAAGATAGGCCTTTTTGTGTGAGACCATGGTCCAAATAGTAAAGGAATAATTCAATGTTTATGCTCTTTTGGAAATGCAGATTATTTCTGAGTTAAAATTTATAATTTCAAGTGGAAAAACACAAACAGTTTCTGGTGTGTCTAGATGGTAGATGAGCTGAAGATTTTGTAAATAAATATTCTGTCAGGTATAGTAATTTTAGCAACTACTTGTATAAGTTTAGGAAACAGATATTTGGATACATTGAGTGAAAGCTGAAGAGAAAGAAGCAGCATGTAGTTTATTCCAAACAGAAGACAAGGAAGCTGATTTATTGTGTATCCTTAACAACTTAACCAAGCAGGTAGTGTGTTCATTAGCAAGGCTGGATTTTTTTAAGGAGAGAGAGAGAGAGAGAGAAGAGAATGAATGTGGAAGAGTGAGAGGAACAAACAAGTCAAAGCATTTGTTCATGCTGCAATCTACACATCAATTATCCCGCTGTGCTAATTACCACCTATCCATACCCCAGGTACCTAAGCATTCACACTTACTTACTCTTTCATGCCTCTGATCAAAAAAGAGAGGGACAGAAAGAAAGAAAAATAATAATAATAACAGAAGGGAAAAGAAGATGAACCCAGAGGTGAAATGAATCTTTAGATCTAAAATGTCCTTTATATATGAAAGTATAAATAAAAACTGTTTTAAAGAACGAAACATTTACAAATCATGCTAATTGCAGAGCTTATTGGTATCTAAAATACATTCAGATATTCTGCTGACAATCTGCATATCTGCCTATATGTAAAAGAATAACATATTAGAAACGCAGGCTGGTATATTCAATTGGATTATATGCTGCGGTACTGAAGGATAATGACTTATCATTACCAACTTTAAAATGAAAGACAGAAATCTTTCCCTCTGAACTGCTTTTGAGCAGCATTCTCTAGATGATGTTAATCTCAGCCAAGAATTATTTATTTTGATCAGCTTAAACTGATATCTCCAATTTGGTTCTGGGTTTCCTGGCCAGGGTGTTCGTTTTCTGATTTCAGAGTGAAGTTGGACTGAAAGAGAAAGAAAGAAACTTATTTCCTGTAGCTCATTTGGTACCTGGTAGGGAAGCTATTCAGGTGACAAGGAGGCAAGCACAGAGGGGGAACAGATGTGATTTACACACTCATTACCATTTGAATGAGAGTGCGGATAGGCCTGTTCAGGGCTTGAGCATCACCTGGACAGCTTTCCTTCTGATCTTTATTCCATCTGAGAGACCAGGTCCCCCTGACATCTTTAAATCCCTGGCCTCCAGCTGGTGACACACAGAGTTTTATAACAGTAAGCAGTCTTCTGAAGCACTGAGCACAGATGCCACTCAGAACTGTGCCTTCACACTGCCTATATATGTGTGTGCTGTGCATGTGTGTGCTTTTAATTGTATTCAGGCTAAATCTGAAACGTGTCGGTGAGTTTATCTGTACATGCTCAAGTTTAAATGGAATAATCTATTTCCAGTCATTCTTTGGAACCTCGTAAGTTTATGTAAGAGACTCCTGTTTAGTGTTCCTGAAGCCGGGAATTTTTCTATGCATACTTAATGTTCAGGGAGCAGCAAGCAATTAGGGAACATGGCAAGATGAGAAGCTATAGTTATTATCAAACCAAAAGCTGCCGATTACAATTAAGTGGATTGCTATCACTAAAGATTTCAAAACGTAGAGGTGAAAAACAGGGCCTGGAACTTGACTCTAGGAACTTTCCATTCTCTCCCCGCTACAAAAACACCTCTCCATCTTTCCCGCAAAGACTTTAGAAAAAGATCTTTGCTCACTTGAAGTCTGATGGTTCTTTGATGCAAAGACTATTGCCTTTCTAGTAGTAGAGAAGACAAATGTGAGAGGTTCTAAGTTCTTTAGAGTCCGCTGTGGAAACAGTTGTATCTCTCAAAAACATCTTCAGTCATGAAATTGCTTTTGGTGCATGTTGTGTTTAATAATAACAGGAGGAAGCTTGTCTTCAGCTCAGGACAAAAATGCTAAACAACCTTGAATAACTTAAACTGTTGTTTTTAACCTTCCCTTATCTGAAGCAAACTGACAGTTTTGGTGAGTAACAAAAGTGAGGGGAGTTTGTGTGAAAACAATCGCTGCAAGGTTTCCATGATTTTAATTAGGTATTGTATTAAATGGAGAAATATAATGAACATACGCATATACACATTTTATTTCCCGTCTAACACTAACAGTTAAAGAAAACAATCACTATCAAATTACTTTGTTACATTCCATAATTACAACTCAGGTTCTGCTTAACTGTTATTAACAGAATGTACAGTAATATGTTCTGGCATCGTAATATGTTATTGTAGCATTATAATTAATCTTACAGGAAGTATAATAAATTTACAGTATCAGATTGAAGCAATACTGCATATAGATTTATTAATGCTTTTAATCAGTTCTGGCAAAATTAATTTTGCTCTGATTGCTTACATTGGAATTTGCATATACTTAGTGAAAGTAATTTATTTTTTATGGATTCCTTTTTTATTAAAATAGGGCATATGGCCCTTCAGCTATAAAACTTTAGTGATTCCTTATCTTAAATTCCTAAGCATTTGGCACGTTTCAACAATTTCCAAATCATGGTCCTATGATTCTACAAAATATGATGAAACATTCATTGTTCTGGTATCAACAACATGCCACTTTTGTTATACACACACACCTTTGTGGGTTCAGCGTTTGTCAGCTTGTGCAGAATTTTATCTCAACTTTGATGTAAGAAGGAAAGAAATGATAAAAAATATTGCATTTGTCTCCCCAAAAAGTACACAAGCATTCAAGAGTGGAGATACTGCAAATTTCCCTGGGGATGTAGATTCTGATATATTACTACATCCCAGTAAAGCAGTTTGGGGGAAGAGAGAAATACAGGCTAAATCTGACCAGTTTTCTCAAACAAAAACTGTTTTTATAACTCTTTTTCCAAGTTTAAATTCTTAAAAAGTTAAAAAGGATCAGGTAGAGATCAAACAGTTCTTAACATTATCTTTTTTTGGTTCGTATGACTGAAGAAGGAGTCAGGGTGAGTCATGTTAGCCATGTGAGCATTCTGTATTTATTTTGTGGAGAAAATTGTGTAAATATGTTTCCTTGATCTGTGGTTTTGATGTATTCAGCATCTGGTTTAAAGGAGGGATGAGAAGGAGTGGAAGATTTGCATCCTTAGTTGTATCACATACTCGAAGTCAGTAATTGAATCTATGAAAAGGAAAAGTCAAAGATTTGATAATTCTCTGTATTGACGGTGTTTTGCCCATTTTGCATTTCAGTAGTTCTAAGCAGAGTCATAGCCAGGATTGAAAGCAAGATGAGTCCCTCATGCTATTCTGACTGGGATTAAAAAATGCACAGAATGTGAAATAAAGACAAAGCTCAGCAGTCACCCAACTGCTCCAAAAGACCCCCTTGGCTTCCTGGGCTTGTTCAAAGGTAGCCATGTCCCTGATGTGAAAACTGTGTATAAGAATTCTGCCCCTGCTTCACACTGTATTCCCACCTACAACAACAGGTCTTATATACCGAGAGCCAAGATTTTACATTGATTATACTTGAAAGAGTATTTTTAAAAATTATAAATACTCATTCAAATTGTATGTCTTGCTGCCTATCCCAAAAAATGGACAAACTCAGTATTTCAATATATGTAACCTAGAGGTAATTTATGCAATTCTAGCTCCCATCAAGGATCAGTACTGTTACTTTTTTTTTAATACTCTTATCTCGTATGAGCCCTTTGCATTCCACTGTATCTTAATTGCAACGTAGGTTCTGTACTTTGTGCTCGTAGGGTTTTGATAAATGTTCACAGACTTTGTAAACTTTGAATAAAAACTTTTACTGAGCTAAAGGCTTTCCTTAAAACATTTTCAGTATTGTTTCTGTACAGCATTATTTCATGCTGAAAGAGAATGTATTTCAGATACTTCATAAGAGGTTTTCAAGTAGGCATAAAACCTGTGGTAGCTTTCTAGTTTTACTTTTTGTTGATGATTAGGTTCAAGGCCATAGATCACAGGGCTGTCAGCAAACAGATAATCTTGATGACTAAACTGAAACCCAAAGAAGAAAAAATGCCCAGTTTTTATCAGAAAGAACACTTGCAGAAGGAGAGAGCTTGCTTAGCAAATGATAACTAGAACCTTAGGAAAGAAAATAAGATTATTTGTCAATTTCAAAAAGCTGTCATACCGACATCATTATCTGAACTTCTTGATTGTTTTGATTGCGCTATGACTGTCATATCATCCTTATATTCTCTCCTGTCCACATTCCCAATAACTGTTGCAAATGCACAAATAATTCAGAGAGAAATACATAAAATATATGTAATGTGTGGCAGGTAATACTGTTTAGAGTTGCTTAGCTCCTCCCAATGCTCTGCAGTACAAGTAACATTGTGATTAAGTGCTTGGATTTTCCTCAGGTACCATTTCTGCTGACAAGATGAGCCAGCAAAATTGTGTGTGCATGTATTCATGTTGGAGACTGTTTGGTTAACTTCACCTTTAGAAGTAAGTTTCCACACTCACCTCGTTTGGAGCAGTTTAGTTATTCTACTCCAGCTTGCTCTGGACAAAGCAGAGCAGCTCCTGTCTTCACCAGAAGGTCAGGGACACTGTCTGTCTCAGACCCACACTGACAGCCATCATATTTGTTCTGTCCAAACCATTGTCTTCGTTCCCAAGATACCACCCATCCATGCCAATTAATGGCTAGGCCCCATCACTCATTTACATCATGTCTGGTGCACAAAGTTGTGGTTAATCAGAAGAGTACCTGAAGGTAATATTGCTGCCTCTGTGTCAGGGTTTCAAAAATGATCCTCACAACTTTGTATTCAGTTTTGGGTGTTTTTCCACTAGCACTAAGTACCCATTGAAGCACCCATTAAGGGCCCATTTGGCTGAGAGCCAGATGACCCCATTTCCACTACAGACCCCATTAGAGACACATCTGTTTCCACCACAGCTAGGGAAATCTGGATCATATGAGTCCTTCAGGACCTATAATCCAGATTTCCTGTAGGGTCTACAATGGGGTCCTCAGCCTTCAAATCCGGATTGTAGGGCCCCTGTTTCCACAACAATTCGGCAATGGGGTCTAGAGGAGGCTCAGTGGGGGAGGCACCCATGGAGGGGGGGTGCCCCAAACTCAAGATTTCAGAGTCCCTCCAAAGCCAGCTCCGAAGTCCTTCCGAAGGCAACTTCAAAGATTAGCAAAGGCTCCGCAGAGAAACCCCTTGTGAGAGCAATGCTGCTGTCAAGCAGAAGCACCAAATCCTGAGACGTTTTCGCACGGGGCTGATCGGAACGCGGAAAAGACAGCTGAGGACACGTCATACGCATTGGCCGCGCGCGGCTTGCGTTCCGACGTGTCCGCAGCTGTCTTTTCCGCGTTCGAAATGTAGAGCACTTCGAAGTGCTCTACACGCGTTCCAACGCGGACGAGCCGCCCTCAGCCGTTCGGGAGAAGAAGCGTTCGCGCCGCTTCTGTCTCCCGAACGGCTGCCGGCGCGCCTCCGACGCCGCGCGGCTTTGACAATCAGCTGTTTCTCAAACAGCTGATTGTCGATCTGCCTCCGCGGCTGCCGGCGCGCCGCTTGCCGGCATTTGCCAGCTAAGGCAGCTTCGGGCGCTTTGAGCATTCGCACCCAGACGCTCCGGAACGCGTTTACACGCGTTCTGGCGCGTCTGTGTGTGAACGGGGAAAGCGCCCGAAGCTGGCTTAAGCTTTCCGCCTGAACGCGTTCCGTCTGGAACGCGATTCAGTGCGGAAATGCCTCTTGACTGGGATAAAACGGTTTGGGATGATTATAGATCTCTTCAAAGAAGTCTACAGTTGATCTGGAATATGGACCATTTAGAACAGTTCTGGGCTGGAACAGCACTAATCCCATGCGGACAAAGTGTACTAGGCAGGTGCTGACCAAGCACAGAAATGACATCAAAAAAAAAAGGAACTTATTTTCTCTGTCCAGACTTAAAAGACAAACAGCTTTCAGAAAAAAACTTGTCAGATCAGATGCTTGGTGTCCAGTAAGTTTTGTTGCATGAATGTCCATCTCCCAGTTCAGTCAGATTTGCAGATAGAATGTGCTCAAAACCACTAAGGCACTAAGAAAGAAAAGGGATTGCATAGTATCTTCTGTTGTTGGCATAGGCGCAGAATTACCTTCCTTCACACACCCATACGCCTTTGTATGCTTGTGGGCACACACAAACTTTGAAT